>OX376241.1:2540000-3790000 GCA_947364205.1 Agrochola lota
CCTGTCACACTGTCTAGTACGTGGTTCCCGCCTCTAAGCAGTAGTCGCTTCTTTGGCGTACGCCCCCCTATTTCCTTCAACTGTTCCCAACCAACCAACCAAGGTCTATTCATCTATCCTGGTCCTCCCTTCTCCCAAAATATGTCTTCCCACTTTTTCCTTGACCGACCTTCTTCTGCTTTGGTCTTTTGGTATCCATTCAGTTACTCTTTGGTCCATCGACTGTTTTCCAACCTGCAGACATGGCCAGCCCAGTACAGTTACCACTTGAGTAACCTGATTCTTTTGACGATGTCAACTAATTTTGTCCTTTGTCTCATAGTTTTATTATAAATCCTTTCTTTCTGCTTTATCCCAGCATTTCTTTGTCATCCCACAATATAACCACATATTATTACAGCATTTTATGAGCTTTTATTTAACTTTTCTGCAAAGGATATTAGTTTTTTTGAGTTGACTTTGCAACTTGCGAGACGAGAAACAGCCATCTCTCCTGTTTTTCTTCCAGGATGAAAATAAAACGCGAACTTCTGGTAACGAAGAGATTAAAACTTAAGTTCGAGTGAAGTCGGTTTCAAGTAGGTGTGGATTAGTGGTATAAAAAGTAAAGTACAGTTGAGTAAAAAAACACTATTCATTTCATGTATACCAACCCGCATTGGGCCCGCATGGTGGGTTACGGTCCACTCCTTCTCACCGAGAGGAGGCCTGTATTCCAGCAGTGGGAGCATTAGAGGGTGATTCTACTTATGCTTATGCTACCTACCTATGCTTAATGTTTTAAGCAAAGCTTCAACTTTCTGACTAACTCCTTGACAATTCAAAAGTGCCTATAAAGTTAAAATAGGATATCACTAGTAATACAATATGTAAAAAAAACCCTTCTCCCATCCGAAAGGGGCACATAGGTACTGCAATAACGTTACCAAAAAGTTCTTTTTATTTTTATTATTATTGAAAATAAAAAAGTTATTGCTATTTTAGTTTCTCATGTTTTGTACCTAAATTACCCCAAATCCAATAAAAAGTAGCAAATTTTCAACAGGGTTCTTAAGTTATGTCTTATAGGGACCCGCGAAACGACGGCCGTCCGCGCCCCATGTACTATCCCGGTAATATACCCCATTGAAAAAAATAATGTGGCGAGTTTCGATTTTCTTTTTTCCCGAAAATAACCTCATAAATAGACTCACAGTACGATACTTAACAACAAACCTCACGGATCGGACAGGGTTTTTTTTACTTGTTGTATTATTAAGTATATAAGAAAAACAAATTTGCCTAGCCTTTTCCCAACTGCGTTGGGGTCGGCTAATAATAATCTTTACATAGTATAAAAAATGAAGTCGCTTCCGCTGTCTGTTCGCTTAGATCTTTTAAACTACTCAACGGATTTTATTGCAATAAAATTCAGCAATAGATAGTGATTCAAGAGGAAGGTTTATATGTATAATACATACCTATGCGAAACCGGGGCGGGTCGCTAGTTAAGTTTATAATTTAATTTTTAAGTTTTTTTTATCATAATTATGATCTCAGTAGTAAAAATTGTAAGTGTTTTGTTTGTAATTTTATTTTAAGGTAATTTTTGTTTTATTTGGGTAAAATAATATGTGGAACTATTTATGTTTAAGACCTTTTATGTACCTAATTTATTCAAAATAAAGATACGACAATAGGGATGATGCCTGGGTAAAAAAAATACTAAACTAATTAGTCCGTCAGTCAGATAATAAAAAAATATTAGACACGTATTTTTGGCTTTATCATATTAATAAAAAAATACTTACTTAGATAAAACGCATTTTAAGTTGGGGAGTGGGGGTCGCTACGTCACTAGTATGTATAAAATCTACATACTCGTGACGTCATGGCACATTTTACCTCAATGTATCGCCGTAATCTTTAGATTACGTAAAAAAATAAAAAATACGTGTCCAATATATTTTTATAATCCCAGACGGACAAAAAAAAATGTTTAGTCATCATCCCTATTCTATATGCTTTAATTGAAATAAATGCTTTTAATTTGAATTACTGTTAAAAAATTACAAGAATGAACCTTGTAATTTTTAAATGGATTTTTGTAAACACATTAAATGTAAAAAAAGGTTTTACTTAGGTGGGTATAGTCTTCTATAGATGACGTAGTAACTAGTCGATTAGTTTTCTAGGTAGTTATTACGGTGACGTATTATTTTGCAGGCTCCCAATGTCACTACGTAATACTTAAGGCCCGTAGTGGCTTCAGGTAGTCCGTAGTAGGTACATTTATTTTTGGAAGACGCAGATCAGTAGACTGTGTCAGATTAAAATAATCCAAGTAGAAAAATGTAAACACTGTGTATTAAATAAAATATGCTTGAATAACATGCAATTTTCCAAACACAACACAGTAATAACTCAGCTAAGCTTTAATTAAAATTAATAATCCCGATTCTGTCACAATAAAGTCGATTTATTTGAGAGTTGCTATTGCCCGCGATTTCGTCCGCGATCCGGGATAAAAGTAGCCTATGTCGTTCTCCAGGTTATGATCTACCCATCTGCCAAATTTCATCCAAATCCGTTCAGCCGTTTTAGCGTGAAAGCGTAACAAAGGAACTCACTTTTGAATTTATAATATTAAAGTTAACTTAAAACCGTCAAATGGATCTTATTTGGTAATTTTATTATGTATCAAATTAATGTTTTTGCTAATATTGTTATGTTTTAAAAATGAATCGAATAGTTGTTCACCTTTTAATGAGAATGTTGTGCATGCATAAGTGATGTATTTATACAGTATTGAAGATTCGTGATTACCTCTTGTAACTGTCCTTGTAAAAATGTCTATGGTGTGCCTTGCTTTAATAAATAAATGGAAAATATTATTTTATTGATGGCGCCGACTGTACCTACCTACGTACATAGTGATTGACAATGAAATTTGATGACACATAGTCTGTTATGTAACAAGAAATACAACGTGAGTAGGCGTTTGTGATTTTCCCCCTAAAAAGCCTAATAAATAGTCGGTCCTTTCATCGCCTTATCAGGACATAGTCAAATCCAATATTTAACGTAAAAGCATTACGCGTAAAGCTATTCATGCAATTATCTAACGATAATGATAATTTTTCCAATAATTTGAAAGCATTTCAAAAGTGTCAACATGAAAAACCTATTAAAGTTTTTAAGTGTTTCCCCTTTAACGTGATTGGTCGGTGTGGTTTCGCGGAGGCGTACAGCGGCTGTGATTGGTTGGTAGTGTGCGTAAGTAGCGGAGTTTTCGCGCGCTTTCCATCAGTTGAGGGCTATTCCCGCGCGTTACAGCGTCGTGCTAAAGTTGCGTTCCGAAGTTATGAGTGTCTAGCGACAGTTGCTGTTCGTGTTCCTTCTACTGCGATTCAAGGTAGGTGATGTGAATTTATTCTCTTTTCAAATTATTAGGGATTTTTTGACATGTGTTTTGATTTATTTTTCGATTTTTACGTCGGAACGTGATTATTTTTTCGTGGTCATTTTTTCGTGGATCGGAAATTAACACCTAAGAATTTAATACTAAAAGAAAAACTTGTACAGCATTTCTTTATTAGTTTACCTATCTAGGTAAATAAGTAAAATTAATTTTATCACAAAATCAAGCACGTTTAACCTACCTTTTAAAAAATAATGCGTTTTATTTTTCGTTTTATTTGCCTATATTTTAGAAACGAGCAACGTTGACCGTCGTATTTATTTTTAGGACCGTCGTGATAATTCAGCTTTGATAATTAGAACCCTTTGTTCTAAAATAATCGAATCATGGTTTTAAATAAAGATACTATAAATAACTCATGAATTATTTCTTAATACTAAATAAATTAATTAATTTAGCAAAATTATTTAGAGATACGTAACATACTTTACATTTCAACAATTTACAAATTCGGATATAGTATAATTTTGTTGTTTATGTTCGTAAATATAATGCTTTGATCATGTGTCTAATAATGATTAATTGACATAAAAGTTTCCTATGAAACTCGTTCGATAAATTTTCCTTAACATTTTATTAGTACCTAATTCATTTATTTTCAATTCAGAGACACACACATCTGTGTAGCCCTGTACAATATTTGCAACGGTGAAAGCAACAAGCGTTTTAAAAATCGAAACGCCTATTTAAAGAACGCCGTTTTAAAAATAGAACGCTTTAATGGCAGATTTATTTTTAAAACAACGTCCTAAAAATTTGCATTCGTCGAATGATGTACCTATCTTGTTAATTTATGTAACTGAATTAAAATAATGTCTTTTATACCCAAATTATGAACGAGATATTAAGTTTTATAAATAAGGAAATACTTTTAAAGACTTAACATAGTGTTTAAGAATGTAGTATCTTATCTAATTTTCACAAAAAAATCAGGCAGGTTAAACCATTGTATACATGATAAAGACTATTACAACAAGAATTTTAGTCTCTTGAAACAACTAGCTTCTTCTTCACGAAGCTAAGTAAGTTTGTGCAAAAATAATTGCTGAGAAACGAACTTGTGATTATGGGTGCATGTAACGGTACAAGAATCGTGGGAAGATTTAAAGTTAAGTTACACTATTTAAGTAAAAATTGTTTTTCTTAAAAAAAAACGTTATAAAAAATTAGAACTTGGACATTTCTGTATTTCTTTTTTTTTACTTTAATATATCCATAACCGGAAGTTTCCCAGGTATGCTCCAGTACAAAAAAAATATCACAATGACGCGGACGGGGAGAACAAGTGACTCTCGGTTTCGCAAAGTTTTGCACCCTTTATATTTACTTACTGTCTGCGCCCCGCAGTTTCACCCGTATAAGTCTCGATTCCGTGGGAATATCGGGATAAAAAGTATCCTATATCCTAACCCAGGTCATGGTCTACCCATGTGCCAGATTTCATCCAAATCCGTGCAAACGTTTTAGCGTGAAAGCGTTTCAAACAAACAGAAAAAAACAAATTAAAAAAAAAAAAATCATATGATATTAGTTTAGAAAAGATCAATTCCGTGTTTAGGATCAATTGACTTGTTAAAATATTCATTAAAAGCTACCGAAAGTTAAATCCATTTTACATAATCAGTTTAGTAGTAACAGGTAGATGTCAGGCGAGTTTTATGGCAAAGAGAAAATCGTTTGGTTGTCCAGCGAAAGATAGTAAGTTCAAATCCCCACCATTAGAATAATGTAATAATAATACCAGCCTGTTACTGTCCCACTGCAGGGCAAAGGCCTATTCTCATACAGAGAAGGCACGAGCATTGATCACCACGCTTGCTCAAGACGGGTTGGTGATTTCAGACGGGGTGACCGACGTCTGTTCGGGTGAAAAAAGAGAAAACGATTTTTTTCAGATATGAAATCTAGCTATATCGATTTTTCGGCCCCGTAAACCCATATTTCGCAACTTTCATCGAAATCGTTCGAGCCGTTTTCGAGAACGTGTTACAAATATTGTTCATATTTAATAGTATAGGAATAGGATAGGATAGGATATCAAGTACTAGCTGTGCTCGTGCCTGGCTCCTTAGGGTCGTAGCGCGGACGTTAAATAGTCTATAATATTCCTCATGAATTGGGCTATCGAATGCAAAATATTTCAAAACTCGACTGGTATATCCAGAGATTAGCGCGTTCAAACAAACAAAACAAACTCTTCAGCTTATTAAATTAAGACGCAGATATATGCCAGTGACCTTGAGTGGTTAGCTTGCGTGTTCTAAAACAAAAGGTATTTTAATAAAACACGTATACTTTATGATTAATAATTAAATTATCTTTAAAATGGTGAAGGTTTCAGAAAAATACGCTCGATAGGTTATTCGTGATTCTCAGTTATATATCCGCCTTAAACATAACTTTACAAATGAATTTCACTATGTAATATAAACATAATATTCCTATATTAAGTTATTAAGAAAATGCTCTAATTTAATAAGTATTTTTTACAAATCATTAACAGTACTCATTTAGACGTGATCTTCAGTATAAAATCTTTAAAAGTCGGTTATCGTCGCCTTAAGTACATAGATAAGTCCAGGTTTCCTTACGATGTTTTTCCTTCACTGATGTCATTAGAAAAACATGTTTTTTTTTTCTGATATACAGGAAAAATGTTGCCAACATTATGAAAATTCCATTAATATCCAGCTGTTAATTTAAAATAAATCAAAAAGTAAAGAAGTCCTCTTTGATAAAAAAAAAACCCAACCAAGTGCGAGTCGGCCTGGCACACGAAGGGTTCCCGTTCCGTACGATATTTAACACATTTATTTTTATATTTTAGTACAGTAAATCTCGTTTCTTGTATGACCCCCTGTAAACTTTAACTTTATCGTATTTTTTGTTGTTATAGCGGCAATAGAAACACACAAACTGTGAAAATTTCGACTGTCTACCTATTACTGTTCATGAGATACAGCCCGCTGACAGACAGACGGACAGACGGACAGCGGAAGCTTAGTAATAAGGTCCCGTTTGGTTTTTTTTCGGGTACGGAACCCTAAAAAATGTTAGAGTGCTCATTAGTAAACGCTTAACTTTCTTAAACCGTTAATTAGGTATCATTAAGACGACTCTAGTTCATCATTATAAAAGCCTTATATAGAAGTGAAGAAGTGTATGAAGATTCTATAAGATGGAATAAGACATCATTTTAAATTAAAGATGGACCTAAATAAAAACGCGACAAGTAATCTCAGAACGAAGTACCCACATAAAATAAAAGTAACTTAAATTTTAACGGTCGCTATGTAATGTTATTAAATCATGTTTTAATAGGTTTTCCTTGGTTCATTGAGTTCGTCTCAGTTTCGCTGAACTTCGTTTAACTAAGCACTTGGTTACATCAGTTAAATTTACATATTGTATTTAAAATTCAATTTAATACAACACACTGATTGATTCAGCGATAAAATCGTAGAGCCCTCTACGAAGTTTGCTACGGTGCTACGAACGCTGCTACGCGGCTACGCTAGTTTCGAAATTCGAACGAACGAGATACAGGTTGATAAACTTTTGTAATAAAAAATTCCGTGTAACTATTTGTACTATACAATGTCGCCCATGGGCTCGCCCGTATTTTTCTGAATATTCATGAACAATTATGGAAAATTAACTTTAAAGATTTTTAATGCATTCAATTTTTTTTTTTTTGTAGCGTTTGCCATATCTGCTATGTTATTGGCTCGATTTGGATTCTGTTTATTATTTCTAAAAGCGTATGAGTTATTTTATCGGATTATAACATTTTTTTGTAAAATTTGTCCACTTTGAAAAAAAAACGGAGGTGAATACATTTAAAAAAAACAGTATTTATTTAAAAAAACACAAGTGAAAGTCCATAAAATAATAGCGGGATATAGAACAAAAAAAAAAAAAAAATAAGATTCGATAATTTGTCACGAATATTCAGAAAAATTATGGCGGGCACATGCCCATGGGTGACATTGTATAAGCTTATAGTCTTTTAATAGTAAACCTGGGCTTTCCATAAAATACTAGCATCGAATTTAGTCGACAAAACAATAATATAATAATTGTCCCCACGCTTGTTAAACTTTTTTCTGATCATGACAACTGTGTCATTAAAAGAACAAAAACAGTTAGGTCATGTATTTCCGCGTGATGTGAGTGAGTAGTAATATAGATGCAATAATAAATTGTGATGGGAGTATTCGTGTCTACTCATAGACAAAATACTGGATCAGGGGTCGACAAGTAATTTTAAGTGGGGTACGGATACTGTTGAAATTATTTATCGAGGTCCAGAAAGAAAAAAGTCAAAATACTTTCTATTTTTTTTTAAATCTTGAATAATAGAAAGAAAGAAAGAAAAATAAGTTTATTTGTCACAGAAACACGTGCATAAAAAAAAGTTAATAAACTCGAGTAGAACAATCAAATAAAACAGTCCAGGTTCCGATCTTTGTCCTAGATGAACGCTCACATAAAAAAGAAAAAGCTTTATTTTGTCACTCTATTAAAATCAACAATGGGTTTTGTACTTTCAATAATTATATTAGTGGTTGCTTTGTAGTGGTTAATAAAGATTTTATGAATGAAAATAATTTAATCACATTTGTCTGCCAAAAGTTTATTTTTATATCGATAAAAGTCACTCGGAATATTAAATATAAGAGTTGTAATCAAATGCCAGAAGGTAGACCACGTATAAGATGGTGGGACGAGCTGGGCAAAGCCAACAAACAATGGTCCACATTCGCCCTGGAACGATATAGCTGGAGTCATGGGGTGTATTTCTTCAGTCCGATGATGCTAAACGAGCGAGTCTTACAGTAGTCTCATATGACATCTTGGCTGACAGTACCAACCTATCGGAAAGTGGGTTGGTACCATCTGATGGCCAACTCCAGCACCGCGCGCTTTCCCAGGTTTCTGTTACACACGTCCTTTTTTACGAAATCACTCAAACTCAAACTCAAAGCATTTATTTCAAATAAACCAATTACAGGGTTTTTCGAATTTATCAAGTCAGAAAGATGAAGCTAGATGCCCATTCCAAAGCATAGTAAGTACCTATGGAGAAGAACGGGCAAGAAAAAATCTTACTAATCAATAATAAATAAAATAATTTCCAATCATATCTGAATAATTAATTTGTCCAATGTCCACAGTCACAATATAATTCAATGTGTGAGAACCCCCTGTGGGGTGACCCTTATCAAATTATCCGTGACGTCGTCAGTCGAGTCTGACGCTCGTTGCTGATTGGCTGAGCCAATTATGAGCACTGCTTTTCCGGAAGTGGTATAGAAAATGTTTTTCCGCCAGGATGATCGTCGTGTATGTGACATTTATGTGACTGTAAGGCTGCTTGTCCATTGAAGCGGAGCTAGGCAGCGGAGAGGAGAATGGCAGCGGAGTGGAGCGGAGTTGCGGACAGTGTCTGTCCATTGATGGGGAGCGGAGTTACGGACTGTGCGGAGCGAGGTAGCGGAGCGGTGTTGCGAACTGTGCGGAGCTAGACCGAGTTCACGCGACGAGTAATAATTCCCCGCTCCGGTTCCCCCCGCTCCACTTCTCCGCTAAGTTTACCCGCTCCGCTTCCCCTCTCCGCTTCTCCGCTCCGTTTCCCCGCTCCGCTTCCCAGTTTTGTATGAATTTTTAAACTAGTTCGCAAATCCCTGTCCACTGAAGCGGAGCGGAGCGGAGGTTTTATGCAATTCCATTGGTTAATATTGGCACACCGCTACTCCGCTCCTCTCCTCTCCAGGACAGGCATCCTAAAAGCGGCTATTTTGGTTAAATCCCACAGTCGAACCAAGTTATCTTAAGAACAAAGAATATAATTTTTTGAATACATTTTTTTTTAATTATGCTTACGTATCTTGCAATAGCAGCTCGGAGTCCGGTTCGATTGATTACCAATAGGCTCGCCCCCTATTACATGGCAGTTAAACATAACTAATGAAATGTCACTGTATTTTACACCTCTTTGTTTTTTTTTTTGAGGGTGTGAAATAATCAAATAACTTCTCCCGCTCTGGTCGGAGCGGGAGGGCGTGTCAGACGTTTACTGTCTAAAACCTACCCGTGTTCATTCCGTTGCCTGTGTGCCGGGGCCGCAATATCCCTTTCGGACAAACTCGCAACCCTGGCAGACATTGGCCCTTACATCAGTTCCTTACGTCAGTTGGTGCTAAAATCTCTTTGAGGCGCGCCTGGAACAAACGCGCCATCGACCCGGGCCTGGTCCTTATCGGACGGCGAGCTGCCCATTGCTCACGTCTCCTGCCGGTATTTTACACCTCTGCGTTTCCCTTCGGCAGCCATGATCCTATGAATTGTTTTCAAATGATTTTCACACAACACTCTGTACAGAAAACCAAAGCAGACCAAGAAACGATGGATGGACTATGTGAAAGATGATATGGATAGAAAGAGGGAGACTACCTTTTCTTTCGTTTGTCGTGTGGTTAGCGACTAACCTGGTGTCAGAGTTTTAAAGCCGCCCATGGGCCTCTGACTTGGCTTCACATGCCGTCGACAAATATCTCTCTGGCATGCCGGTTCCCTCACGATGTTTTTCTTCACCGTTTTTAAAGCAAGTTATAATTATACAATGCGCACATGAATCAATCTGCCTAGCCTTTTCCCAACTATGTTGGGGTCGGCTTCCAGTCTAACTGGATGCAGCTGAATACCATATTTTACATGGAGCGACTGCCTATCTGACCTCCACAACCCAGTTACTGGGTAATACGATGGCCCTTGGTAAGACTGGTTGTCAGAATTTCGGGCTTCTGACGTCCCGTAACGACTGTCAAAGATCCACGAATGACAACCGGGACCTACGGCTTAGCGTGCTTTCCGAGGCACGGTGGAGTCTTGGTATGTTAAGATGGTCACCCATCCACAGACCAACCCCGGCAAGCGTAGATTAACTTGATGGATCGAACCGTGCAGCTGTTATTACTTAGCCACTAGCTCCTCAATCCTTATACAATACGCACATGAATCCGAAATTTCAGAGGAGTGTTCCTTGGGTCCAAACTCGAAACCTATGACTTGGCAGTCCGACGGTTGTACCACTATGCATCACTGCTAAAATACTACCGAGATGACGATAATAGAGAAAGTCAATTGACTCACGCGTGACTTTGCGGAAATCCATTATAAAACGTATATTTAGTGCGGTTTATTTAGTGTGTTTTGGGCGGTATGGCTCACTCTGCATTCGGCGCTTGGCGTGGCAACACGTCGTGTCCGCATTCGGAACAAGTCAATCGTCAATCTGAGCATGCCTTGTTGAGAGGTGAAACACGTGTCGATTTCTTACAGAGTTCTTTGGACTCTTTAAGAACAGTTAAGCGGATTAGGTAACTAAATATACGTCGTCTAATGTTTTTTTTTTTTTGATACTCGAGCAGTATGGAAGAAAAATACGGATAAGGGTAGTAAAATGATGATGATTCTCCAAAGAAAACGTGTTCAGCCGAAAATACTTTTGTGTAGAACATTCATAGCTCAAACTTTTACAATGTAAAAGAAATCTGAAGCAAGCAGTCAGTGGTTCGTCTAATCCAGACAATTAATTTTTATCCCCAATCGGGTCTACAGTTACTGGAAGTAATCTTACCTACAAATTGGCACAAATGACACAAAGTGGCACAAAATGGCACAAAGTATCTGAATGTTTAAAGTAGACGTCAAAAACTTGCCGACGATTTGGAATCTTTTGCGTTATTTCTCATTTCGTTAACCCTGCTTGATGTAACGTTTGGGTTTTAAATGATATCTGTTTTATCAGGGTTTGTAAGTAAAGGGTCACGTCACGGAGGTGGATCAAAAGGAGTGCAGATGTCACATGACATGTATTGTTGAAACTGGGCTAGTGTTTTTTGTCCGAAAAGTTAACTATAAATTGGATTCAATAACTTTGTAATCGGAAATACTTTTTTGTGATTCTTTATAAAAATGCACAGGTGTTTTAAAATTAACTTTTCAATCGGATGTTTTCAGTAGGTTCTCATCAAAGTCAAAGTCAAATCATTTATTTCAAATAGGCCTTTGTAAGGCATTTTTGAACTTCAAAATTTACAAAAAAAAAAAAAAAAAAACTAGTCGCCCCTTCCAAAAGGTCGTTTTCGTATGGAGAAGAATGGGCAAGCAACTCCATCGTTACTCTTTTAAAATGTTTTACAATATTTTGATATAGGTACATTCGTAAAAATTGTATGTGAAGGCGATGCACCTAGAATAAAATTACTATACCACAATAGGTAAAAATAATAAAAAATTAAGCAAGGATAGATAAATTAATTATGTGATAGATACATGGTGCTAACATATGAATAAACATACGAAAAATAGACAATTTTCAAAAAAAAAAAATACAATTCATAAGTCAGTGTGTGAGGAAGTAATCACAGAATGTAAAATCAATGCAACAACAACAAATCCTCTTAGCATAATCAACCTTTAATGTTCTCACTGTTGGGACACAGCCCTCCTCTCAGTGAGAGGGACTGGGCCGTAATCCACCACGTGAGCCCAGTGCGGGTGGGTAGATGTCACATGTCTTCCTCACGATGTTTTCCTTCACCGTGTTGAGCAAATCCCCATTTTATTGGATAGATAGGTCACATACATTTAAATGCCGATAGTTAAAAAAAAAGTGTCAAAAATTACTACGGAGCATCTATCACATCATCGTCATTCATCTTCATTTCAGCGGAAAGACGTCCACTGGACTGGACACAGGTCTACCCCAAATGGGGGGGTTTGCCATAATCGCCACGCTTGGCAGGCGGGTTGGCGATCGCAGTATGGTGTTAAAATGCATAGAGAATGCTGCTGCCCATTCTCTAGTGAGTCCCTTAGTCGACACCCACGGGAAGAAATGGCAACAATGGAAAACAACAACAATTTTTCATTTCCAACAATGCAAATGGCAATGGTACTATTCTTTGCGTCCGGCATCACACGGAACCATCTATCTACGTAGACAATATAGTAAGCAAACAAGGTTACCTCCTGGTTAGCTCGCCCTATTAGAGAACGTTCGCCTCTGCAGCACATCGCACACAGATTGTTACGCTTGGTTAGCTTGCAAGGTAACCACAATGCACTTGAGAATAGCTAAGATGGCGATGGCATTATTGGAGTTTATTGACATGTTACAGCATGATATGCAATAGGTATAGAAACAGACGCTGTCAGCATCTTTCATCATCAGGTTGATGTTACTATTATTTATTTCGAAGTTCAGATAACAGGAGCGCACACCTTTTCTGGGTTACCTCTGTAAGGTATTTTGTAAAAGGTGTGCGCTTCGGTAATCATCGTGTTTCCGAATTAGCACGAAAGTTGCGCCACAGAGGCAAAGTTTCACCGCGTTCACCTATCATTGCGCGTTTGTTTGAAGTTTTTCTTCTGTCAGGTTACGTACTCCGGTCGTAGATCGGCATTTGTCTGTCAAAAATTCTGAACAGTTTTTTGGAATTGCATAGAGTCGTTAATACGTTCCGTACCGGGAGTCCTCCTGGAGGGTTCACCTAGTTGCATATGGGATGCCGGGAGACCTCGCGGAGGGTTCATTTTAAATGTAGGTTTTTCTTAGCGAATACTGCAATATAATCCGTGAAAATAAAATCAGATGTATATTTTAACAAGATTTATTAGTATATGCATTGGTTTTAAAATCCAAGCTTATAGATTTGTTTTTTTACTGTTTGTTCACGGTCACAAATATACACAAAAAATTTAAAAGGTTGGAAACCGTACCGTATATACGTATAGCGATAAGACCTCCTGAAAAAACTATTTTACTTCGGCTTACAGTGTTTTATAACACGGTTTTAAACCTAACGCCGTTGACCGTCCGATGGTTAACTTTAGCGCAAACGTAATGCTGGCAACCCTCCCGGAGGGTTCACTTCCAATATCGTCGTCTTAGAGTGAAAATCTCTTATATGCGAAAAACTGGTGGGCAACTGGGAAGTTATTTAAATGATGATCGCGCGGTAAAATCTGCTTATGCGATGCAGGATTTTGCGTGACGTCATTAAGATGCGTAGGTCGCATGTGGCGATATAGATGCCGCCACAAGGCGAGGTTTTTTTTTCCAAAAATGTAATTAAATGCGCTTTTAAATCCAAGGCGACGACATGTATGGCGGCATATGAGTTCTATGAAAATGGGTGGAGTTGAAAGTGTTAATCTATAATGTATACCCTTGCCAAATTACAGCTTTCTAGTATTAACCGTCTCTGAGCTAAGCCGCGGAAAGACAGACAGACATGGCGAAACTATAAGGGTTCCTTGTTTACTACGGAACCCAAAATGGGTACATTTTAATTTTGGTTTAGTTTTTCTCATGCATATCCTGGCCAGTCCAGCAGTGGGCCTTTCTCGGGTGATATGATGGTAATGAATAATGTGTGTTCGCCATAGCAGGGGTTGATGGCAAATATACTATCCCCGGGAGTCGAAGTGGTGGTTATAAAACATAATGGCAGTCACGGCGGCTCTCTATCAGATAAAATAAAATAAATAAAAACACCGTTAAAAACCTTTTAGTGTTGAATAAATTCGTTATAACAAATAATTGTATTTACTTAATAAAAACCTTTCCTCTGGCTTATAGCTTGTAAAATTTGTGTGGGAAAGGTCAATGATTTTTAAAAAATATTTTCTCTGAGGAGGAAGAGTTTTTAGAGATCTCTAATAAGTCCATTGAAAGTGTTTTTGAAAAGGCCCCTTGTATAAGTGTTTTTTTAAGGAGTAACGGTGTTTTTTGTCCATTCTTCTCCATACGAAAACCTTTTGGAAGGGGCGACTAGAACCAATTATATTTTATTGTAAATTTTGACGTTCAAAAGTGCCATAAAAAGGCCTGTTTGCAATAAATGATTTGACTTTGACTTTATGGAGAAATAAGGGACTAATAGTATTTTTTTTTTATTCATTCCGTAACAAAGTCATCATACTGCTGGAAGCATTTCGGTAACT
Organism: Agrochola lota; assembly: GCA_947364205.1. Taxonomy (NCBI): domain Eukaryota; kingdom Metazoa; phylum Arthropoda; class Insecta; order Lepidoptera; family Noctuidae; genus Agrochola; species Agrochola lota. The sequence continues at coordinate 2,554,477 of OX376241.1, forward strand.
AAGTACTAAATTTAAATTTTGCCTACTCTTAACATCGTTGTTTATTTAAACGATACCTATGCAAAATCTTCAAAAAAACTCCTGCAATTATAATACCAAATAAGATCACAGAAAACCTAAAAATAACATTTATAATTTAATGTGATTACCGCAAACTTCTCTCAAGAGGTCATTTAATGCGAAATCTTCTTAAAATGGCTGTTTTTGAAGCACGTAGCACCCTTTTATCCTTTAAGTTAGGATAAGTAGCCACTTTGCCCCCGCTTTGTGAAAGAATTCGTTGCGGACAGATATCACTGGTTTGATTACAGTTAGGTACAGAAATTCTCAACTGTGAAGTGAGCAAAAAATGGGTAATAAGGTGCAAATTACTTCATTAAAATCTTCACTAATCTTTTACTATCTGTACAATATTCTATAGATGTAAAATTTATTTGTTTTTATGTAGGGGCACAGAATAATAGAGATGGGATACTCCGCATAATCATTTAAATAAAAAGCGACTCTTGCTACGACACAATAAAGTGCAATTCAGTGTGCGACCTGAATTGCACTTTATTGTGTCGTAATCGCGCTAATTACCTACAGTTATATTCACCTAGAAATTGCCTTTCTTTCTATCGCGTGACTCTTAGATTTTCTGTCTAAGTTACACTTAGTGAATTGGGATGATGACTTTAAAATTTTTTTTTGTCCATCTTTGAGATTATAATAAAATATTTTTGTCACGTATTTTTTACTTTTTTACGCAATCTAAAGATTACGGCGATTACATTGAGGTAAAATGTGCTATGACGTCACGAGTATGTAGATTTTATACGTACTAGTGACGTAGCGACCCCCACTCCCCAAAACAACATCTACAACCTGTTCTTTAATATCATAAAATACCTTTTGCAAAAAACGATAACAAAATCTATAGTCCATTACAAACGAATCATCAAAACGAAACCTCGAAGTTCGCCAAGCCCAAACCATTAATAAAAAGCCCTCATATTAAAATGCAATTCTGATTTAAATTCGCCACGTTTGCAATTCAATAAAACTAAAAAACCCATCATGTCCATCCACCAACTTACAGTCCACAGACGACAGATTCCACAACAGTAAACTTTTCCTAAAACATTGAACTGTACGTCACTGGTCCCTCGTACTAGCCACAATTCAACTTTATCAGAACGTGGTAGTTTTTAAATTTAGGACATTTTTGTTTAAAAAAAAGATCCATTCAAATTCGGTATCGTGTATCAGAGGGCGTGGTACAGACCAAACAATGAAGAACATGTGCCTCAGAGAATGTTCTTCAGTTTGATGGCCCGTACCACACCATTAAATATCACCACGCATTACTGATACACGCTGTATTGGGCCGACCACATACATACGGAATTCCGGCAAGGCAGCAAATCTATCACAAACGTACAATAATTCTCCGTTCGACATTTTCTCTGATTCGAAATTCCGTCTGTATGTGGCTGGCCTTCCGTATGGATTTGCCGGCCTTTTGCTGGGCTTTTTTTTTTTTGGTGCGAAATTATCAAATAACTTTTTCCGCTCTGGGCGGAGCGGGAGGGCGTGGCAGACTCTTACTGAATAAATCCCACGCGTGTTCCTTTAGTTGCCTGTCCGTTGCCAGGGACCACGGCCCTTTCGAACTTTCCCGCGAGCGTTTTGCGGCATTTTTTTTTTTTTTCGAGTTTGGGAAATTATCACATAACTTCTCGCGCTCTAGGTGGAGCGGGAGGGCGTGTCAGACTTTTACTGATTAAAACCCACCCGTGTTCCTTCCGTTGCCTGTGTGCCGGGGCCGCGATATCCCTTTCGGACAAACCCCGGCAGGCATTGGCCCTTACGGACCCCGTCAAGCCTTTTGCCGGCCTTAAAGTATAATATGTGGAACGCTAACCTCAGTCCAGTTTGGGTATTGGTTCAGTTCAGTAAAACCCAAAACCAACCACGTCCACCCACAACTCACAGACAGACAGATTTCACGGCAAACTTTTCCTATAACATTCTGTTCTATACATTGCCGGTGTCCCGTACGAGCCACAATTCAGCTGTCGGATTAGTGAGCTGACCAGCCATCGACGTGCGTTTGACGGTCCATCTAGATGGGGCAAGATTACTGAGAACCGGACTGACCGATATTTCAGGGAAGCATTTCTAGTGTTTAGTTGTGGATTTCCAAAGGTTTACTGATATTCGTGTACAAGGTGTATAATAACTCTGTTTTAGTTGAAATAATTAACATGCCAGAGCAATTTATGCAGCTGGTGTTGGTCCCAGTTTTTGGCAAAAAGTTTTAATGTAAATTGGTGGACCCATGAAGGAATACTGTCTTAAAATATAGGATTTAAGAGGCTGTAGTCTTCATTTTACGTGTCTCGATGACAATTTTTTTATATTGGCATGTGACCACGGTTTTTTTTACCTTGAGCATTTTTGTACCAATGTCTTGATTTCTGTCTGAAATACTCGTATTTTCTTGTTTCATACTTTTAATTGTTAAATAATAGACGGTACAACATTAAGTGTTAGCGTAGTTTATTTAAGCCTGCAGTAAATCAGAAAACTAAGTTGAAATGTGATGGAGCGACATTGACTCTTAATTGAATTTGTAAGCAACGACGTTGGACGTTGGATAGTAAAGACATTCTGGTGTCCCTTTTGAGTAATGGATTGTTTGATCATGGTTCATTTTGGATGTCTAAGGGGTCATTAGACCAATTTTCAATGCTGGGGATACGAGCTGGCTACATTGTCGCGATAACGCGAACTATACATCGTGCACTCTCTGTTGCTCAGTGAGACATGCGGTGTGCGTGAGAGAGCGCGCGAAGTTTAGTTCGCCTTATCGCGACATTGTGGCCCCAACATACGAGTCACGCTGACAATTTTTGATCAATCCGGAAATAGTATAAGATTTTTCTGAAATCTAATTATCTCTCATGCTAATAACAGCACCCAGCCCAGTAATAACAGCACTGGTTTAAGAATTTTAGGTGAGGAGTTAGAACACTGGCTGCGCTAAAAAAATAGTGAAGGAAAACGTCATGCATAAGGTCACAGGCCTGCCATCTGCCTAGCCTATTCCCAACTATGTTGGTGTCAGCTTCCAGTCTAACCGGATGCAGCTGAATACCAGTATTTTACATGGAGCGACTGCCTATCTGACTTCCACAACCCAGTTACTGGGTAACACGATACCCCTTGGTAAGACTGGTTGTCAGACTTTCGGGCTTCTGACGACCCGTAACGTCTGTCAAAGATCCACAAATAACAGCTCGGTAAGGTAACGAGCTTGTTCAAGTTCCAAAAATTCGAAAACTTGTGGCATTTACAAACCTGCATTGGGATCGTGTGATGGATCACAGGGAGAATGTATGAGCCCAGCAGTTCAAAATTCAAAAGTCATTTATTCAAACTAGGCTGAGAATCAGAACTTTTTGAACGTCAAAATTACATAAGACAGTCCCCCAAAACGCCCACCCTTCACCACTTCCTAGTACTTTAGCTGGGAAGAAGAAGTGGCGCAACAAACTCAGAACTGAGAACATTAGCTGATACTATACGCTAATTTCAGGTTTCAAACCAACATAACAATATTTGTAGAATTATAAACATCCTCAACTATTAAACCTACAACTTTAAACAGCAGTTATAATACCCAGGATTATTTGTAACAGACAATGGCCGAGAACTTACAAAGTTTTAATTACATGAGCAATATTGCGTCATTTGGATCTTAGTTCATACTACTCGAATGCCTAGACGGTATCTTGAATAATAGCATGACCTTTTAAATTCTGTAGGTGTAATTTCGGGGAAATCTAGCGTTAGTACTGGTGATTCAACAATCCTTCTCTGATTTATTTTCTCGAAGTTTTGGACTGTATCTTTCTTATCCTTTATGGTCAACGATGAATTTCTTGGTAAAGATATGATATAACATGCCTATAGTACTTATACTTACACCCAAATTTCGCCAGCTATGTTTTAGTACCACGTAATAAGGGATGAGCCTATTGCTACCAACCAAGCACAAATAGACACTCCAGGCTGTAACTGAGTGGGCACGCCACAATTGCGGCGATAAGTCCCCTCTTTGAGGAGTGGCTTGAGAGGCGCCATGGCGTCCTCACCTTCCGCCTGACGCAGGTCCTCACCGGACACGGTTGTTTCGGGAGGTTCCTGTTCCGCGTAAGGCGGGAGGAAACGCCCGGGTGTCACCACTGTGTGGATCGCCCGGAGGACACGATGGAGCATACGGTGGAGGTCTGCCCGGCTTGGGCGGAGCACCGCCGTGTCCTCACGGAGGCGATCGGCGGCGGCGATCTCTCGCGTCCGGCCCTGGTTCAGGCCATGGTTCGGAGCGACAGTGCATGGGAGGCCGTCACCTCCTTCTGCGAAGCAGTTATGCTCGCGAAGGAGGAGGCGGAGCGCGCGAGGGAGATGCAAGCTGCACGCCCTCGCGGCCCTAGTCGCTGCAGGAGACGCCCCGGGCGTCGGGAGTCGAGAGCCGACTTCCGGCCACCGTAGGCGCGGGCTTGCGGACGGTGAGCAATGGGCAGCTCGCCGTCCGATAAGGACCAGGCCCGTGTCGACGGCGCGTTGTGTTCCACGCGCGCCTCAAAGAGATGTCAGCACCAACCGACGGGGTCGAAAGACCAATGCCTGCTGGGGTTGCGGGTTTGTCCGAAAGGGATATCGCGGCCCCGGCACACAGGCAACAGAAGGAACACGGGTGGGTTTTAGTCAGTAAAAGTTTGACACACCCTCTCGCTCTGCCCAGAGCGGGAGAAGTCATTTGATGATTTCCCATCCTGAAAAAAAAAAAAAAAGGCTGTAACTGAGAAATTCTTGATTGAAAAACCCAATAACAGTTTTCCCCGAATTGAACCCAGGACCTTATGCTCAGCAGTAGCGTTTGCAACCATTAAACCAACGATCAGTTGGTAAAGTTATTTAGTGATTTTTTTTCATGTTTTTTAGCCATAGATCGGGGCGAGATATCGTTGGGATTGTCTTGATTGAAAATGTTATAGGCCATGTAATATCGTACGTACTCGTATAATCATGTTTTGAAAATTCAGGTTTTTGCAAGACATGTGAGTTTCACCAACCCGCACGGGGCCAGCGCGGTGGCTTACAGCCCACTCCCTCTCCATGTGTAGCAGCAGTGGGAACATAAATAAAATAAAATAAAAATAGCTTTATTCTACCTTAAATACATAGAACAATTAAAGCATATTATTTTATCATTATCACATATTGGTTTATTACACATTTTGGCATTTAATTATCATTAATATTATTGTTTATATAATCTTTCCTTTCCTGTCCACCATGTTTGTTGTATTTTGAAGATTTTTGTATGCCTTGCCAGTGGGACCATAATTATTATTAATAAACACTGATTTTATTTATGCAGTTGCAAGATGGATGTAACGTATCCAATTGTTTACGAGATTTCAATGTGCCATTGTACATTGTACTCGTTGGATCTTCTTGCGGTCTGCCAAAGACTGAATTTATCTCACAGGTGTATCTCAGCCAAAACATATGAGCATCACTCGTAGATAGTTACAACAACTGTAATATCATTACGTTACAGTATGGTATTGTTGATATTTATTTTTTCAAGTCTTTAGAAGTGTTAGGATACAATTGTTAATAATTAAATCATCGGTAGTCATCTTTTGTAACTATGTTGTAATGTTTGATAAGGATTTGTTAAGAGGATCAGTTAATTATGAAAAAAATAGAGAAACTATTTGATACTAAAAAATACAATAATAGTTGGTTGATTCATCGATTGACGAGAGGCTTGTGGCTAAGTAATATCAGCCGCACGGGTCAATCGATCAGGTTAATTAGCGCTTGCCACGGTTGGTCCGTAGATGGGTGACCATCTTTACATACACATACCGTGGCATGACTTCATGTCACATTTTATCTCAATGTATCGCCGTAATCTTTTGATTACGTAAAAAAATTAAACATACGTGTCCAATATTTTTTAATAGTCTACCTTACGAAATGGAATACATTTTCAGTCATCGTCCCTATTTTAGTAGAAGAGAGAACGTCTTTCCTAAAAGTAAAAAAAAATCTTTAATCCCGCAAAGTGGTGTCTGTTGATTTAATGTTTCTTTCATCACCATTCAGAAAGGGTTAAAAATACCGACACTTCAATATTTGTCAGAACATTAATTAATTACCTCTTTCTTAATTAAAACAAAACTATCTTTGAGTTCGAGATTTTTAACTTAAAACCGGTTTTAACAGAAAAGTGCGAGTTGGTCTCGTGTTCTAATCGTTCCGCACCACAAAACTATCATAGTTTACATTTTTATTTTATTTGCCATGAAAGAGTTTATAGAAACATAATACTTTTTTTTTTTTTTCTATTACGGTTAAAAAGATACAGCCCTGTGACAGACGGACGGACGGACGGACAGACAGATTGCGTAGGCTCAGTGAGTATGGTCCCATTTCCCCCTAGGGGTACGGACCAGTAAGGGCGCAACTCTTAAAAAGATAATAATAATAGTGTTCTAACAAAATATTTATAGACTAGTTTCCTCCAGCGGCTTCACCCGGGTGATATTTTTATAAATTACAGCCTATGTTACTCAGTGATAATATAGCATTATTTCTGGTGAAATAATTTTTTAAATCGGTCCAGCAAGCGTAGCATGACAACCGAAACGGGTTTTCTACGGGTTTTGTCGACGGAAGAATAGAAAAAATTACAGATTGTGATTGTTTATCTGTCATTTTGTCTATGATTCCGGTCGACAAAACCCGTTTCTATTGTGGTCATGCTAAGCGTGCAGTAATAGTTTTTGAGATTATAATTACAAAAAAACTATAGTTTATCTATAGTAGGTTAGGTTACTTCCTTACTGCTCAGAAATTGTGCACGTCTAATGATTAAAATACTATTTTGAATTCATGCAAGCCTAGTACTTTTGTGCCAAGTTTCAAGTTTTATTAACTCAAGGAATAAGATTTTTCATACAAACGAAATCCCCCCTTTTCACCCCCTTAAAGGTGGAATTTTCAAAAACCCTTTTTCTTAGTGTTACCCTACATTATAAAGGGAAGCTGTGTGCAAAATTTCACTTTCCTAGACCCATTAGTTTCGGCTCTGCGTTAATATGTCAGTCAGTCAGTCAGTTTCTCCTTGTATATTTTAAGCTCCATCCATTAAAGACCCACAATAGTAACATAAATTATTTGCACTATTTGACGAATGCTCTTGTTATGTATATCTACCACTGCAATATTATGTCATACTCTCGTATACATTGTAATGTACACGAAAAGAATTTCGAATACTCATGCATAATGCAACTGGTCCATTATGAAGTGGACACAAAAGCGGCTGCTGCAAATTATTCCCCGCATCTACTTTATCCTGGCAACGCAATAAAAATGGGAACGTCTGTCTTTTTCAGTAACGGGATTTTTCGTGTACATATTGAAAATCAATCTGCCTAACCTTTTCCCAACTATGTTGGGGTCGGCTTCCAGTCTAACTGGATGCAGCTGAATACCAGTATTTTACATGGAGCGACTGCCTATCTGACCTCCTCAAGCCAGTTACTGGGTAATACGATACCCGTTTGTAAGACTGGTTGTCAGACTTTTGGGCTTCTGACGACCCGTAACGACTGTCAAAGATCCACGAATGACAGCCAAAAGCTTAACGTGCTTTCCGCGGCACGGAGGAGTCTCGGTATTTAAAGATCGTCACCCATCCACGGACCATCCCCGGCAAGCGTAGCTTAACCTGATGGATCGACCCGTGCGGCTGTTATTACTTGGGCACAAGTTCCTCCGCGTACATAGTGAAAATAATAATAGAAAATGTTTTTTTCAGACGGTTTTCTTAACAATCGATTTTAATAAAAAAGCGAACTACTTTTGTTGTGAAAAATAAAAGAAAATCATTTTGACATTGATACCTACAATCTTCTACGAGTACTAACGAGTCTTTTTTTCTTGTTTGTACATTTTACAAAGCCTTAACTATCAGATATAAATGAGTATCGTGTTTTATGTTATTTTTTCAAAACGAAAAAAAATATTTTTGTCAGAATCTTCAGTTACTTACAATTTTTTTTCTGCTTGGACCTATTTCAAAGCCAAAGAAATAAATGAGTAACGTGTACATAACTTCCTTTTTCGAAAAAAAAAATGTGCTCCTCAAGATCAAATAGATTGCCCTCTATGTTCAGAGACTACAAAAATAACGATATTATAAATACTTCTACATACCGCCATTTCTGACAGAAGTTACATTTCAGAATACGGTCTCCCAATCCCATAAGTTATTCTATTAAAGAATCATTTGAAAATGCCCTCGGCTTATTGATTAAATCCTACCTACAACTGCAATGTTTATTTTTCAACAAACAGTTTGCCCTCACACGTTCGTCAATGGCCTAAAAACCATCAATAACTCCCCTGTCAACACGGCTTCACTATTCTTTCCTAGAAAATCCAGTAGTAACCAATGCCATTCAAGACAGAAGACAATACTTAGAAAATCAAACAAAACAAGACGCCAATAAACATAAATAAAAACCTCGTATAAACAAGGGAATAAGCGATATAACCCCAAATTGCTGTCGTTATTCAAAATATTCATGAGATTTCAACCCTGTGAATGCCACATTCGGAGTTCGAACGCAAATTCTTGAACCGGTCTGAGCGACCGCGGTCAAGTTTGAACCAGTTCGATCTGGCTTGCGGCGGATTAGGGCTGCCAATAAACAGATTAATAGATTAATTAGTGATGTATTTGTGTTTGTAATTTACAGTTTATTGCTGTGGTAAGACAGTCTATTTTCGTCTATAAGGTGAAGCTAATAAGACAAGGCTAAAAATAGTCACGAGTCAGTGTATTCATTTGTTTGGCAGGATTTAATTTATGACAGTTTACACGCTTCATAGATAATAATACTTTTTTTTTTTCTCACCACAATATCCTTACAAATTAATAACAAAAACAATATTGTCCAGCTATGGGCATATACAAAAATATTGTGGGAGACTGGTGCCTAAGCTAAGCTGAAGCCTGTATTTCAGGCCACCAGGTCTCCCCCCAAATAAATAATTATGGTTTCACGAAAACTAAAACTAGACAACAATTTCCATTCTACTTATAGGATAGTGTTCGTGTGGAGTGTTAGGTGTGTAAGTATGTGGTTGTCGAAGTGTGTGGGTCTGTGAGTGTGAGTGATGAAGAAGTAGGTAGATGTTTCTATTCGAGCCTTTGCTGATTGACACACTGTTTTGGGTACTGATAGTTAACATTTCATTAGGTTTCTTAGCAAGATAACATCACACTTGTAATCTCCATTAGGTTTAAACAGAGGTGTAGCTATAATAGTACACCCACATTTCGCCAGTTATGGTTAAGTCCCATGCAATAGGGGGCGAACCTATTGCCATCAACGGGGCACAAATCCAGACTCCGGACTGTTACTGAGAAGTTCCTGATGGAAAAACCCAATAACACTTTGCCCGTTCTGGGAATCGAACTCAAGACCTCAGGCTTAGTAGTATTACCGACGGGGTCGAAAGACCAATGCCTGCTGGGGTTGCGGGTTTGTCCGAAAGGGATATCGCGGCCCCGGCACACAGGCAACGGAAGGAACACGGGTGGGTTTTAGACTTTTACTGACTAAAACCCACCCGTTTTAGTCAGTAAAAGTCTGACACACCCTCTCGCTCTGCCCAGAGCGGGAGAAGTCATTTGATGATTTCCCATCCTGAAAAAAAAAAGGCTTAGTAGTATTGCTAGCGACCACTAGACAGGAGAAAATATTAGATTCTGTTATTTTTCCAGTTAATGAATTAATTATTTATTTATTTATTTATTTATTTATTATTAGGAAAGCTTACAGTCTAATATCTATTTAGTTTGTACAATAGCGCTTACAATTGCCATTTATAGGCTTCCACAAATTAAAAACAATGTACCTAAAATTAAAAAATTAAATTTAAAAAAAAAGTAAGAAAAGAAACATTCAAAAATTTAAATTAAAAAATAAAATCTTCTCAAATATAACATAACTTAACAAAACAAGATAAATAAATTCTCTTTTTTAACAAAACATAAAAGGACATTCATTTTATGAATCATAATAATTTGGTTAGTATATTACAATCATATCGTCTTTATTTAATGTGCTAAAAACAGAAAAAAAAGAAAATGTACACATTTGTTACATGATATTTAATTATTTAATTATGAACAATGCTACTCGTTGGGGACAAAGTATTCATCATTCAGAGAACGCCTTAATGTGCTAGGGCTGGTTCTAAATAGATCAACATCTAAGTGAGAGGGCAGATTATTAAAGCTTGTTGCGCTACGTAAGAAGAAGGCATTCCGTCGGTAGTTTGTTGATGCGAATGGAATGTGAAGAAGTGGTCGCTGCCTGAAGCCTACGTGATGGGTTCGGAGTGATATTTTGGAGACAAGTTGGGAACAATCGATGGAACTATTGGCAATATTTAACAGAAAAGTAATATCATTAACAAGGCGTCTGTTTTCCAGTGGTAGAAAATGGTATCTTTTGCAACGATGCGTGTAATCCGTTGAGTATTGCTTTGTCTTAAAATCTAAATATCTTAGAAACTTTTTCTGAATGCTTTCTATTCTTGACTTATACATGTCATATCTTGGGTTCCATACTTGAGATGCATATTCAAGATGGCTGCGTACGTATGAACAGTATAATACTTTGAGTGGTTTTAGTGAGCTGAAGCAAGTAGATGATCTGATTATGAAGCCTAGGGACTTGGACGCTTTCTTTACTATTTCATCAATATGCATTTCGAATATGAGTTTACTGTCCTGGATAACGCCCAAATCCCTAATACTGTTCACCTTAGTGATTGTTTGGTTATCCAATGCGTACCCTGAACCAATTGTCTTCTTTTGCCGTGTATAAGTCATATGAAAGCATTTGGATATATTTAGCTGAAGTTTGTTTAGTCTACAGTAATCTACAAACCTATTGAGATCTTCCTGGAATAGTGATGTGTCAGATGAACAACGTACTGTTTTAAGAATTTTCATGTCATCAGCGTATAATAGAATGTACGAGTTAATAAAACATTTATTAATATCTGCTATAAATAGATTAAATAGAAGAGGTCCTAAAATGGATCCCTGAGGAACTCCGGATGGTATTAGATTCCAACTGGAGGTAAAACCCTGTAAAACTACTGCTTGTGATCTGTTTTCAATATAGGAGCAAAACCAACGATATAGGTCGCCATGAATTCCAGCTAAGAAGAGTTTACGTAATAGTAGCCTGTGGTCAATGCGATCAAAACATTTACTGTAATCCGTATAAATTACATCAACTTGTGTACGTTGCTCCATACCTTCAGAGATAAATTCATTGGAAAGAATAAGGTTAGTGGTAGTAGATCGCTTACGAAGAAAACCATGCTGCTCGTCACCAAAGTCACATTTTAAGGCTGAATAAACTGCAGAGTAAACAACGCGCTCTAGCACTTTTGAGAACAGGCATAGCTTCGAAATAGGGCGATAGTTATCTACGAGGGACTTATCACCTTTTTTTAAAACTGGCGTAACGAATGCCGATTTCCAGATTTTAGGAATAGTGCCTTCTGTTAAAGACCGCTTGAATATAATACAGATAGGCTTGGCTAGACTTTTCGCACAGTTGACTATAAATATAGGCGGTATTAGGTCAGGGCCACCAGATTTAGAGAGATCGAGCATTTGAAGTAACTTTAGTACTTTTTCGTGGCATACCTCTATGGAGCTGATGGTCGCTGTGGATGGTGTTGTGTCTTGATCTTGATCCTGGTCGTCTGTGTCTGGCTCTTGAAAAGTTGACTGAAAGTATGTAGCGAACAGGTTACTGATTTCTTCTCCACTGTCTGCGGTTGCATCTTGATATTTCAGAATATTAGGGAAGTTACTATTACTTCTCTTGCTTTTAATATAGGACCAAAACATTTTTGGGTTCTTGATAATTGATGCCTCGACTTTATCCATATACGTACGGTAACAAGATTTCTCTACTTCTGCAGCTCTATGACGCAATAAAGAAAAGGTTTGGTAATCGGATATATTTCCATAAGTTTTAAATTTCCGGTGATATTTATACTTTTCTTTTAGAATCTTAATTAGTGCAGATGTATACCAGGGAGGGTGTGATGAATTTTTTCCTGACTTTTTAGGAATATACTGATCTCTTATTTCATAGAGTTTGTTATAAAAATTATTAACAGCATTGTCTAGTGGCTCAGCACCCAGCAAATCGTCCCAGTCAATGTCATCAAGAGCGGACATGATAGCAACATAGTCTCCTTTGTAGAACTGATATTTAATGTTAGGTTTTTCTGACAGAGAGTGTATTTGAACAAAATCAGCCTGAATAGTAATGGGTTTGTGATGCATGTCAATAGGTACTGCTAATGGGTCAAGACATTCGTGTATGTCCAAGGACCCATTAGAAAATGCGAGGTCTAGCAGTCTGTCATTCACGTTCCGTACATTATTAAACTGAGATAAGTTACAGATATTTATAGTATCGAAGAATTCAATAAGATAGCGGTTTGAATAGTTTTGTGGTAGTAATTCAGCGCTGTCATTCGTGTGACACCATTCTACTTCATTACCAAAGTTAAAGTCACCTAAGACAATAAATTTATCTAATGGGTTGGTCAACATTAAATTATTTAGATTATTTATAAAACTCTGAAGCTGAGCAGCATAAGAATTACCCGTATGTTCGTTACAAAGGTAAAGGGCACAGATATGTATGTTGTATGTAATTTGAGGTCTAGACCTCTTTAAGGTTATAGTTATCCAGATATCTTCAGCAGAACTTCGCCATTTACATCTCTCGACAACAGTCAAGTCATTCCGCACGGCAATCAACACACCGCCTCCTCGGGTTTGCGAGGTGCGGCTGTAGTCGCGGTCGCGCCTCCACACCACGTACCGCGAATCAAATAATTCACTACTGAAAATACCATCCACTAACCAAGTTTCTGTGAATACTATAACATCGTATGATTTAAGACATACATTTCGGAATAGGTTGTTTGTTTTTGTACGGAGACCACGTACGTTTTGATAATAAATATTAAGCGGAGCCATTGATGAGTCCTTCACCAATATCTATGTTGATAAAATAGCAATAGTAACAAGTTGAATAATGACGTCTTAACGAACCCTTAACATAATTTAACAAACACAGCAATGCCCAACAGATGACCTTTCGAAAACTTGCGAGAATTGTAAATAAAAAAAGCCAGAGGTAGCAATAGTAAGTCATAGGTGTTAGTAACACGCATAGAACATTAATCTTTAAGTAGTTAGCAATAAGACAATAAACTGCACAAACAACAAAAAACAATTCGAATGTTGACCAGCACAAGTTAGAAACAAGCAGCAGTAAGGCGCAATAGAAATGAAATATTAAAAAGAACAAAATAAGATAGGATTTAGCAAAACAAAACCAAATTAAAAAACAAAAATAATATTCTAAAAAAATATGCAGGTGCATCGAACACGTGCACGAGTTAGGCATTTCTCGGAATCTGCGAGTAGTATTAAAACATTTTACCTTGTGGTTCTCAAACTTTTGAGTCACTTCAAATGAGATGTTATTTTTTGAGATAGCTACGAGTATTATCACTATTTCACTTTTGAGAGGTCCTTTTCTGTTTTTATCACTATGGTAGGGGAAGTGTCGTTTTTCTTGGTGTGTATCTTGGCATGCTTGATCCAGACGTATCGAAAATCCATCTCTGCGGCTGCTTTTTTAGTCTTGGATAGGAGAACCTTATTTTCTATAGTCAGGTGATCATTCACGTAAATCTTATGGTTACCAGGTAGTCCGAGGTGTCCAGTAGTTATGGCGGAGGATTTAGACGCGTATCTGGCTGCTGCTATGAAGTCTTCCTTCACATAACGATTACAGAAGGAGACTATAATGGGTTTCGTGTTTTCTTTTTCTTTTTATATAAGCAGAATACTTTCACTAGTATCTATTTTAAATAATATTTCCCCAATTCCCCAATAATATTTTGACGACACGGTTGGCGCAGTGGCTGAGCGATCGACTGCTGCGCAACGTGTCGCGGGTTCGATCCCCGCACGGAACAAATATTTGTATGATCTGCAAGTAGTTGTTCCGGGTCTGGGTGTTAGTGTATGTGAGTTTCTATGTTTGTAAACGCACCCACGATACAAGAAGAAATTCTTAGAGTGGGGCAACGTTTTTAAAAAAAAAAAAAAAAAAAAAAAAAAATTAGTGCGGAATTTCAGTATTTTATAATAAAATATTCTTTTACATCCTTACCCAATAATGTGATTGTATAAATAAAAGCCGGGCTTCGGATATAAATACATACATATTTATAATATTGTTTAACAATCAAAGAAGCGACTTCGTATGAATAAAACGCGAGAGTTTGCATAAAATATAATTATGGAATTACAATGAATTGCGGTTTTATTAAAATGCACATGATAATTAAATTTTACAATGTATAATATGTGCATGCATAATGCTGCTTAAAAACTACAATAACCACTATGCTTTCTCGTAGGATTTTAGAGGTATGAGGAACAAGGTGTAAAGTTCACTCATCATATATAGAAAAGGAAGGATCCTCCGATCAGGCGTATTATTATTAACTTGGCAGCATTAATTTGCAGCATTGCATTACATTTGTTTGTAGTACTGTCTAGGATATACACACACAAAATTTCATAAGAATCGGTCAAGCCGTTTCGGAGGAGTTTTGTTACAAACACTGTGACACGAGAATTTTATATATTAGATTAATAAAGGTGATAATGGTGCCGATTCTCTTGTACACCGAACTAAACTAACTCTAAAATTCCTTACTTTTGGCTATGAGAATCTTAGAGCTATTTCTGCAAATAAAATTCTCTAAACTAAAAAATAATTTTGACGCAACTAAAATAGAATTTGATAATCGCGAATCCACGTGGTACCCGTGGTTTGCCCTAACCCGTGATTTTTTTTAGAGCCGGAGGCGCGCAGGGGGTGCCGCCTCGACGTGTTTTATATGGAATTTTTCACTTTTTGTATGGAAAACATGAAACACTGTTACCTACATGTTCAGGTTTAGGGGTTTATGGATTTTTAAGGGGGTCGAAATTTTCATTACTTTTGCGCTACGACGCACCATTTTCGAGATATAAGCAAAAGAAAAAATATATACAGTACTGTTTTAGCACGTGAAGTCGAGATGTTGGAGTGAATTTTAGTTCATGACAACTTATTTTATCCCACACCTTTTCAATCGCGATTAAAAATTGACAGGTTTAGTCTGGTTTGGTATTTTACAATCAAAATTTTAGGTGAAAAATGTCAAATTCAGAATAGCAAAATTGCCATTTTCACTAAACTAAAAACTCAGAACTATCTTAGTGCTGTCAAACTAAAATATAGTTAAGTTGTGTCAGTTTAGTCTATTTCAGAATGGGAAATCGTCAGGAATAAACTAAATTTGAGTGATTTTTAGTCTAGTTTAGAGGCATTTGTGACAAAAGAATCGGCACCATTATCTACCTTTACCGCCACTGAGAATACTGTAAAAATTAATAATATAATAACATTACTTTATGAGATTACTACCTAGGTACTTCGCTTGCTTTAGGCTTTAGAGGTATGAGGAACAGGGTGTAAAGTTCACTCAACCTCTATAGAAAAGGGAGGATCCTCCGACCACAAAAGTGTCGTGTCTGGCGGGCAACTGCCCGACGATTAATGTCGGGAAGTTATATGTATGCTGATCGTGTGGTAATCCCTTCTTGTGCGATGCAGGATTTGTGTGACGTCAGGTCTTTCATGCAAAGTTCGTATGTGACGTTGTAGATGCCGTCAGAGGATAAACACACCCTTTCCATGTGGGATGAAGTGATAATGCCCAAATGATGGACAATAGTATCCATATATCACCAAACTATCTGCTTTATGTGATTATTATGGCAGTTGTATAGTATACTAGCTTCTGCTCGCGACTACGTTCGTGTGAAATTTCTTGTACCCCCGATCCACCCCTTGGATCGCATCACGTGCCCGCAGTATTACTTCGTTTTCACTTTTTTTCGTTTTGCTCGGCTTGTAAGGGTTCTAGCATGACATTAAATAGCCCATAGCCTTCCTTAAAAATTGGGCTATTAAATGCATAAAGATTTTTTCAAATCCGACTGCTAGTTTCAGAGATTAGTGCGTTGAAAGAAACATACACAAACATAGCTCTTCAGCTTTATTATTGGTATAGATTAGCTCTTTCTTCGCCCGCGTAGATGTCCACAATTATCCCAAGGGAAGGTACTACCGGGATAAAAGTCCTAGCGGACAGACAGACAGAGTTACTTTCACGTTTATAACATCAGAATGGATAGTTACTTACTTTTTTATACCACATAGAACTGCTCTTCTTGGCAAAAGTTTTTTTGAATGGCATCTAAAATTTACAATAAGTTACCTCTGGACATTTTAAGCACCATTGCGCCAGTGGGGATCTCCCACTATTCAAATATTAATTGCGTAATTTTTTAATTGAGAAAGCTTACTACACGATCCAAGATTTTCTTAATAATTAGTACCTAGTACAATCTGTCACCACACACCTAATTGATATTTTGTAAGATTTGCTTTATAAGTGATAGCTAAGAATTGTTTTATACTGCATGTTGACATAATTATTGTATGCCTATTAGGCAGGACTTAGTGGAACTGTAATTTACCTAACATCTGGCTGTATAACCTATGCCCACAATAAAAATATTTGATTTGATCAGATATAAGCATTATCGCTGTCTCTCTCAGGACCTAGACAAACTCCTTCTGATTAGTCCGTCTGGCATCTAATTTAATACGAGTAGGTCTTGAGTTCTTTAATGAGGCGATTCGTGAATTATTATATTTAGAGTGGGCTTAAACGACATTTAATGATTATGAAAAGGGGAAATACAGTCGTCCTTTGAAGCCATTTCTTAACACGCAAGTCTGAGTTCAGTTTTGTCTCTTTGCAAATCTATTTTCAGTGGAATTTAAAAACGAAAATGATGTAGACATTAAAAAATATTAATATTTCCGCTAGACCTGAAATCTTTTTGTTTTTTTTATAAGTTACTAGAGAGAGAAAGAGCAATATAAAGGCTTTAAAATAATTAAAAAACGATAATTCCATTAGACAGTATAAAATTTCGTGTAATTCTTGTTGTATTGATTCACCTGATATTGCCTAGCTTCACGAACTAGGCCGAATGACGCGCGTTAATTCACGATTTTCTGATTTACGGCATTTATTTTTGGCCGAAAATAGCCATAAACGAAAACGAAGCTTCGATCGGTCACTAGTTGAAAGACATTCATAATATAACAACAAGATCTAATTGTCTATGTGACAGTTAGATAGTTTCAAGTAGAGAAGTTTCAATTTAGTGGAAACTATTGTCAAAAGTCATAGTGTTTCTGTATCTATGTATTTTAGTTTTTTTTTTCGAGTTATCTATCCATTGTGTTGCACCTGCCATGTTTTGTCTCTGCATCACCCTAATAAATGCCTCAGGCATTAAATCTGCCTTTGTACAAATATTTTTATCTCACGAAGCGACGCGGGCTTTACTTGTGTTTACTAAATGTACAAACATGCTGTGAATGTGTGTGTAAACGCAGGAGCTCTCGGTACCGTCCGAGACACACGAAGTCGAAAGTTTGTGTGTGTGTGTGCTATTGTGCTATGTGCTGACGCTACTCATCTTCACGCACGCATGCACAGCGTGTTTGTACACTTCCTTACCACAAGTAAAGCACGCGTCGCTTTGTGAGATAAAAATACTGTACAGGTTTTTTTTTACTTGTGCATAAAGTCTTAATAAATAAATAAAGCAATTACGAGATCAACTATACATAAAATGGACTATGCTAAATCGCTGACCTATTTTAAATTGGATCTAATTATAAGATTTACATTGTGATCACGATCACGTTTAATTACGATTAAATACGCGCAGCAGAGGGTTAAAGTCGATGGCAATTTGTTTGTTGTAGGATTTTGTGTTGCTTAAACTAGGCATTTCTAGGTAGGGTTAATTTTTTCCTTCTAATTTTTTAAGTCATACCAATCAATGTTACGCGAAAGCGCCAGAGTAGCCCGCGAAATTCAAATTTTCTTATTTTTTTTGCAATTTGCAGGTCAGTAACAGTTTGTATGTTGATATGATTATAATTTGAGAATTACGAGTATAATTATCTCCGGAATTAGCAGTCGGATTTGAAAACTTATTTTTGCATTGGATAGCCCAATTCTTGAGGAACGTTATAGGCTATTTAACATCACGCTACAGCCCTTAGGACACGAGCAAAAAGAAAAAACGTAAAGAAAGAACGCTAAGTGAAAACGAAGTTATAGCGCGGGCGGCCGATGGGATGCGACGCGATGAATCGGGGGCCGAAATTTCACGAAGACGAAGTCGCAGCAGAAGCTAGTACAACATATATATATTTTTCTTTTCCATAGGTTATATTACCTTTTAATTGGGAAATGTGAAACATATCTGGCGAAATGTGGGTGTACTATAGGGACACCTGTCCCTAACCCTTCGGAGATTACAGGCTTCGAAAGCTGTAGGAGGAAATTACAACATAACGTAACATGTTTTTATTTCCTCCTACAGCCTTCGATCAACAATAGTAGTAGATTCCGGATGAGCGCATCAAAAACGGATGAAAAATAAGACGACAAGCAATGTTGTGTTCTTATTTTGAAGCATAGTTTTTTCAACCTTATTGCTTAGAAATTATGTTTTATTTTTCTATAAATATTTCTGTTCATATTTTAAAAATACCTTTACTTTTCAATCGAAGTAGTAAATGTGTTGCAAACAATAATAATCTTTATGTTTGAGAGTTAAGGTTTGTAATCAAGTTATATGCAATCACGGCCACTTAAGTGATGTGTTCCTGGTCTTTAATTTAGTGCTATTGTTGATCAAAGTCGCCATTGAACTCATAAAACTAAAAGGTCGTAACTCCACACTACTGTAAGTTCAATCAGTTAGAATGCATTATATCACTGACATCGATCTCCTAAAGCCCTTGCAACCTTTTGACTTCATCGATAAGTTTCTTCCAAATCCTTTCAACGAATGTTCCTGAAAACAGATATTTCGGAGGCCACCATTTTTTCACGGATCTTGTCAATAGATATATAATACTTGCTGCGCCCCGCGGTTTCAGCCTAGTAAGTCTCGATTGCATGAGAATATTGGGATAAAACATATCCTATGTACTAACCCAGGTCATGGTCTACCCGTGTGCCAAATTTCATCCAAATCCGTTCAGCCGTTTTAGCGTGAAAGCGTAAGAAACAAACAAACTCAATTTCGCATAATATTTGTTAGGATTTTATTTCATTGTGTTTGGGTGGCTTACAGTTAACAATACAAAAGTAATTCACGAAGCTATTTAAAAGCCTCGACAGTTACCAATAGAGTATTCTTAGACATGTTTTGTAATTGAATAACTATTAATTAAGCATAACAAAAACTAAGTTAATATAGCATTACAATAACCGCTGCACCAGTTTTCATTGCAGCTGTAAAATAAGCAGTTGCGTGACGTGTGGAATCATCAGTATAATTATGTGGAACCAGTTATCCTATAAAGACCGCGCAAGTAGGGTTGCCAGGCCCAAAAATAGAAAAGCCGGACACAGATTCATACACAAACATGAAAAGTTCATGTTTGTGTAAATATAATTGATTTTAGACTGTTGAAAAGTCATAAAAAATATGAAGTTTTAGCGCAATTTGAACCATATGTGAAGGCATTACAGTTTTTTTCCTAAAACTCATGTTTGTTTACATGTTTGGCAAGCAAATTGCAAACGCAGATTAGTACCTACTCACCTGCCCACCAAACTTGCAGTGATGACGTCACGTTGGTCCACGTAGAATGAAGTTCAGGAACTCCATTACAAGTGCGATAATGTTCTAACAGTAGTTCATGATTACATTGTAGGAAACTGATGCTCGTGTTAGGTAAAAGTTTTTGAAGTTCACGATTTGGGAATTAAAGTGTGATATAAATAGATTATAGTAGGGATGAAGCTTGGGTAAAAAAAAAGAAATTTTAATTAGTCCGTCAGACAAATAATAAAAAAATATTAGACACGTATTTTTTGTTATACCATATTAATAAAAAAAATACTTAGATAAAACGCATTTTAAGTCCGGAGTGGGGGTCGCTACGTCGTCACAAGTAAGTATAAAATCTACATACTCGTGACGTCATGGCACATTTTAGCTCAATGTATCGCCGTAATCCTTAGATTACATAAAATAATAAAAAATACGTGTCCAATATTTTTTAAATCTCCATGACGGACTAAAAATACATTTTTGTTATCATCCCTATTTTGGATTTAATATTGAATTAAACTCTGGATTGTGTTTGTTCTGAATAATTTTATGAGCAATTTTGCATACTCCTTGTGATTCAGACACGATGAGTTTATACGTGTATGTCAGCCAACATTGATGGGTTTCTATCTACCTAGCTAAGCTTTTTTATGATTCTAATATTTGCCCAGAAAGATGTACTTTCTGGGCTTTATGTTGATGTGAAAAACACGCTCGTTTATTTAACCTAAAGCAGCCTCTTGAACGATCAATTTATTAATTATCAATTTATTCAGCTAATATTAATGATTAATTTGATTTTATTTATTGCGAAATGGGCCTGTACTTGACCTCGATATAAAATATCTCGATCTATAAAAGTAGCTTTTGCATCAGTTGCCATGATTTTTTAGAGGTATGAGGAACAAGGTGTAATGTTCACTGTTCTTCCATAGAAATGGGAGGATCCGTCGAGAAGACGAGTCGTGTCTGGTGGGCAACTGCCCCACGATTGATGTCGGAAAGTTATTTATTATGCTAACCACGCGGTTAACCCTGCTCGCGCGATGCAGGATTTGTGTGAGGTCACCTATCAAATTACGCAACACATTTTCGTAATCTATTACGACTAATCTGTTTCATTTTGACAGTTCAACAACATTCATTGCGTTATTTACGTTGTTGAGCTGAATTTATTTTCGAACATACAAAGCAATGGATTAGCAATTTGTTTCAAAACGATTCAGATTCTGATTGATCGTGTATTACGCAATTAGGGTACAGGTTTTTGATTCGTAGATCGCATGTGGCGTTGTAGATGCCGCTACATTTTTTTTTTATAAATATGCTCTTGACCTCGATCTAAAATATCTCGATCTATAAAAGTAGCTTTTGCACCAGCTGCCATGATACAAATAATTGTTACTGGCGACTGCAAAAAATGTCCTTGTTAAAATATTTTCTTCCGTAACCACTGAGAATTATATTATACCACTTCTTCATAAACCAGCCATAAATTCATAAAATCAAATGTAATAAAACATTCAAGTCAAAGTTCCCGAAACTGTCGGGTCACAGACACTGTCAAACTTACCCACTTACCATCAGATAGCTACATAATTTATACGCTGCCCTACCGACACCGACACTGGTACTTATTGGTACTTCGTGGCACATGGACGGTCACCAATTAAATACCGGAATAGATTTTAATAAATGATTCCTAAAAGGTTGAGGTTGAGGTGCTCGTGGCTAAGTAACAACAGCCGCACTGGTCGATCCATCAGGTTAAGCTACGCTTGCCGGGGTTGGTCAGTGGATGGGTGATCATCTTTACATACCGAGATTCCTCCGTGCCTCGGAAAGCACGTTAAGCTGTTGGTCCCGGCTGTCATTCGTGGATCTTTGACAGTCGTTACGAGTCGTCAGAAGCCCGAAAGTCTGACACCAGTCTTACCAAGGGATATCGCATTACCAGTTACTGGGTTGTGGAGGTCAGATAGGCAATCGCTCCATGTAAAATACTAATAATACTGATATTCAGCTGCATCAGGTTGGACTGGAAGCCGACCTCAACATAGTTGGGAAAAGGCTAGGCAGATTGATTGATTCCTAAAAGGTTATTTTTTAAAGTTTGAAAATTGATTCATGTTATTGATTACCTTAATACAAAGAAAAACTGGCCAAGTGCGTGTCGGACTACGAACAATGGAAGTCGGACTACGAATAAGGGTTCCGTAGTTGGGATAAATTTGTCGCAAGAACAAACTTAACTTTGTAGTTGCAAAACATGTTCTCCCATATATCGATATATGCCAAGGTCAATTCTTCAACCGCAAATATATGTTTGTAATAGTAAAACAATATTTTTCTATGTGATCAAACTACATAGTAACGATTTTCGGACTGTTTCCTATACTCGTGCTGTGAGATCTTGCTTCTTGCCGAACATGATTCTAGGTCAACGGGTTATTTGCGAGTATCAAAATATATCGCATAAATGGCCGTATTTTTTTATTAGGTTGACTCAGAAGCTTGATTTTTTAGAGCTTTAAGAGTGTGCATCCTAAAAGTTGACAACGTCGCAAATAGCTGTCAAATATTTACCTATTTTGATTAATTTGGCATTATTACTGTATGGAAATAAGAAATGTGGCTAACTAGCGAACTAGAATATTAATAATGAATTGCAATTATAACATTGAATTTAATGTTGTACCCGTTTAAGGTGTAAAAAAGGCATTTGAAAAGTTTCCAAATACTTTTTTACATCTAAAACGAAATATTCGGTGTTACAATATTAATTAATGCATTTCATAATCAATATTCTAGTTCGCTAGTTAGCCACATTTTTGTTATTTCCATACAGTAATATTGCTAAATTAATCAAAACAGCGAAATATCTGATATCTATTTGCGACGTTGCCCGCTTGCAGAATAAATGCTCTTAAGGGACCGTAGACCTACGTGTTTGATATTAATTTCAACTTGACACCTCCACGCATTCCTGAGAAAAAGGTTCTCGATATACTGACGGACGGACAACGAAGTGATCATATACGGGTTCCGTTTTTTCTTTTTAGGTACGGAACCCTAAAAATACCGGCCTAATGCGAATCGGACTGACACACGAAGGGTTCCGCACCACCGTACAACATTGAGCAAAAAAAGATGAGCGTATTTAGTAGACCAAAGAAAAATAACTTAATTCTTATAACATCGTTCTTTTAACCAATTAATTAACCGGAGCAGTTAGCGGCGAAAGTTAAAAGATAAAGTATCAAAGTGCTAGTGAATATTAAACTTTAGGATTCAGTTTGTTTTTTAATTCTGCCTTTGATACAACTTTACTTTTTTGTAATAAGAAATTGAAAGAGTTCGTTTTCAGTAGCAAAATATTTTTTTAAAGAATTTTAAGTATTTTGCGAAGAATATTTGGCACACGGCTCTTTACCATTTATCGATATTAAAGAAGTAAGATAGGTATCATCAGCTGCCTAGCCTTTTCCCAACTATGTTGAGGTCGGATTCCAATCTAACCGCGGATGTAGCTGAATACCAGTATTTTACATGGAACAACTGCTTATCTGACTTCCACAACCTAGTTACTATGGGTAACACGATACCCGTTGGTAAGACTGGTTGTCAGACTTTCGGGCTTCTGACGACCCGTAACGGCTGTAAAAGACCTACGAATGACAGCTGGTACTAACAGCTTAACGTGCTTTCCGAGGCACCTCCTCCGCGCCTCTCGATATGTAATGGATGGTCCCCCATCAACGGACTGACTTCGGCAGGCGCAGCTTAACGTTTAAACGACCCCATATTTTACTGCTAAGTTTGTGGTAGCCTAGTAGCTTAGAACCGTGATAGCCTAGTGTTTCGAGTTCGATCCCAAGGCCACTGAGTTCTCGGAATCATGTGCGTATTGTTTAATTATCACTTGCTTCAAAAACGGTGAAGGAAAACATCGTGCGGAAACCGGCATGTCTGAGAGATATTTCTCGACGTCATGTGAAGCCAAGTCAGAGGTCCATAGGCGGCTTTAAAACTCTAAAACCAGGTTAGTCACAAACCACACGAAAAGAAGAAGATTTTTGTGGTATAAAGTATTGAAATAACAAAAGGTAAATAGGAGCAATATGCTGAAGAAGTTAAGATAAAACTTTTTAGGGCACATTGCCTATCTTTTTACTCAAGAGCGGCCAGTGGGTTCAGTATACGCAACGAGCCTAGAACGTCCTGCGTATTCAATATAATAATGCTTTCAGAAAGCTGTTGGGGTTGCCGCGGCATTGTACGTAGTGCGTCGCAAATGTGCGCGTTGACGGTTTCCACGCTATAGTGCGTAAGAAAGTGGCGTCAGTATGCCTGCGCGGTAGCACCAACAGCATTTTGCAAATTATTGACTCCTATCCCGACATGACTATCCCATACAGGCACACTTGGTGGGAATAGTTACGGGGAAGATATAATTATTAAACAAACCTTTATTATATTCAGATATTATTAAACCATATTAATAACTATTTACACTAGGTACTAAATATAATGACTAACTATACAAATAGATCATCTGGAAAAGTGCCCAGAAGACTGGCAGCATTGCCACGTTGAATGGCAATGCTAATTCTTTGGCCAAAGAACGAGCCAGCCCTCTGGTCGAGTGAAGTGTCGACCAGTCGGCGACAAATTTCCTTAAAGAGGACACACGCACTCGTACCCCATGACCCGAGCGTTTCGACCCCAAACGGCTCAAAACTGTAGTTACCCACAAGGTCACAGTTCTTGCGCCGCTTGAGGGTCTCAGCAGCCGCTGCAGGGGCGCCAGCACAGCCCGCCGTGCTTGGAACATGAGATGGTGCAAGGGTGTCGACACAGGTTGCGTCCCACACCAGAGGCCTACCCACCTTCCATGGCAACAACGTCATGCCGTCTGGTCTCTTCCCAACGTCACGTACCAAGCCGTTTGGTTCTAATACCGCTGGTACGCCGGCGGTGACAAGGGCTCGACGAATAATATCGTTGATGCTGGCGTGCCGTGAAATGCGACCTGCGCTCCTGTAACAGGACAGGCCATGTTGCCCGAGACTGTCAACAGCTTCACCGCAGAGACACCGATGCGGAGCAACACAAGGTGCGCCCAAGCGGAGACACGTAGCGAGTTGAAACGATTTCTCATTTCATTTCACAGGTATTTTCCAAAATAAATGTACAAACCATGTCCCGCCGATAGGCATACAAAATTTGATTATTATGAACAATGTCAAAGTTACACAAGGTCAAATTATACAATTGTCATATTATTATAGGAAAAATGTCATGAAAATAGGAAAAGATAAAAAAAAAAATACATAACACCAAAATATTGCAAAACACAAACACAAAATTACAGTCAAAAAATATAAATTATAAATATTGATCAAAATTTGTCATCCAGATACTCCTTGACTGAATAATATACCTTGTCATTTAGGAGCTTAAAAAGATTACTTTTGAATTCATTATAATTCTTACCATTTCTAATATGACAAGGTAATGTATTATACAATTTTGGTGCCATTCCATAGACACTTTTATAAGCAAAAGCAGTTCTGGTGGTTATTGTTTTTAACTTATCTGAGCGACGTTGACTTTCTACATGATTAAACAAATGTACATTGGTTTTTACAAACATCAAAACCTCATAGATATACAGCGACGGTACTGTCAGAATATTTAAATACTTAAAGTGTGGCTTACATGTATCTGTTGTTCTTAATATTACACGATCACGATGAGTCATTCATCATGGTGCCTATGGTGGATGACGGGAGCGCCTGAAGCCACAAGCCTGACTCCCATTCTCCCACAGCTAGCAGACGGGCACGCTCAACAGTATTAGGTGACGTGATTATTATATTAGGTACTAGGTACTAACTAACATACTCGTAGATCTTAGAAAATTGTTACTAACACTTATTATGGATTCTGTCCGAAATAAATAGCTAATAAATAAATAAACTTCGGACTTCTGTTTCGACACCCATTTTTATCACGCTACACCAAATTATGATAAAATACGATACATTTTGTTTCGTGCAGATAATGTTATAGCCAAACGTTTTTTTCGTAATTACGCAGGCTATTAATTACTTGTGTATTTTGTATCAATTAAAATCATATTTCCATACCTACATGGTTAAAAACGTATCGGCTTTCATGTGTAATAATTTTCCGTTTTTTTGTGAAGCTAACCGGTAGATATTTCAGTGATTTTCCTTGCTTAAATGTCTACGATAAAAACATAGTGAGTTCAACTCCCAATTAATATTTTAGTTATTAAATAAGCACCCAAACGTACATACTCGTATCCAGTAGTATAAACGGGGTTGAATTAAGAAAGCTCCCGTTTGTAATATTCCAGAACTTAGTACAAAAGTGGCCAGTTTAAAGATAAGAATAATCAGCCTAAACCGTTGCCCACTACTGGGACACAGGCCTCCTCTTTGAGAGAGAGTGGGCCATAATCCACCACGCGAGCCCAGTGCAAGTTGTCTTCAAATATTTTGGTGCTGGAACATGCCGGTTTCCTCCCGATGTTTTCCTTCACCGTTTTGAGAAAGAATGAAATAATTTACACAAAGTAAACCGCCTGCCTATAGGTTCAAATTTACGACCTTCAACTCCTAAGTAAGTTATAAAAATAAAACCCCAATTCAACAAAAAAAGTCTTCTATAAAGGTATAAACAAGACATCACAGACAGACAAATTAAAAATCCGAAGTCACATGTTATCTGTTCGATTTATGGCTTAGCATGTGTGACTCTGGATTTTTAGTTTTATTAAAAATAAAACTAATAATCCAGAGTCACACAGGCTTTGCCATTTTTATAACTCTTATTTTTATTTAAATTGTTTTGGGGTTATTATATATATATTTTTGTTATATGCTAATTAAGCCCTTTCATTTGATAACCAACATGAACCCTCCTTTTTCCTTCGCCGTAGTCGGGTAAAAATGGGTTGAATTGAGAAAGAATTGAAACATTCCAGTAATTATTACAAAACTGGCCCGAATCCTTATTATCAATGAATCTATAATAAGCTTCTGAGTTCTATCTTTTGAGCCTAAACATCAAAACCAATCGTATAACAGCAAACGAATTATTTGTCAAACAGCAACGAAAACTGCAATGTATAGTTATTATTTATCCAAATGAATAACTTCATTTTCGCTTCTCAACTTTTCCTGCAACGGCCACCTACGTGTGGAAATATTTCGAATTGGTTGTCCAACTTACTCTTTGTTCAACATTTAGTGGCAGTTCCACCAAAGTAAAACTAACAATGGGCTACATATGTACACCATATTGTTAATTCCCAAGGAAGAGAATAATGTTGTACACCCACATTTCGCTGATTGTGAATTAGATCCCTTGTTATCGTAGGTTAGTCTGGGCCATTTACTGTAGAACATTCTATCTCAAAAGTGAGGCCTAGACTCAGGAAAATACGGGAGTATTTGTATTTGGTAATTAACCTGGTCTTGTTGAATAATCGAGCTTAAGGTACACACGGCTACACATCAAGCTATACATTTCCAGTTTATGCTGATTTCGAATCGTAAAGGATTTTAGTACAATGCGAGGACAGCTTATACTGGCAATGTATAGCTTGATGAGTAGCCGTGTGTACCTTGCAAGTATCAGGTAGCCCATTAGGGCTTACGACAAATAGTAGGTACTATTGAAGAACTTCATATCTAAGCACCATAAAGACTATTTCAGCTTGCAGCGGTCGGCCGCTATTGAAATCTCATCAACCACTAGCATCGCAGCATCAGATTTTTGATGAGTCCCTTAGTTTTGTAAATGATAAAACCGGCCAAGTGCGTGTCGGACCACGCACACTGAAGGGTTCCGTAGTTGGGATGAATTTATCCCAAGAACAAACTTAACATTATAGTTGAAAAACATGTTCTCCCCTAAGGAATGTATGGGAGATCATGTTTTTCAAAACGTAAATTTAATTTGGTTGATTATTTCTCGTTAACCTGTACTTAGCTCTCATAGTTTTCCTTTTAATTTCATTATATATACTACTGCTGTGAATTTTTTCACAAGTGCAAGTACAACCATTTAGCTAGAAGGGGGGGGGGGGGGGGGCACATGACTCTAACAAAAAAATTCAGTTAAAAGCTTAATATTTCGCAAACGGATCCCTGAATCCATAACTGGTTTTAACAAGCTCACAATATTTTTGAACGACCTTTCTAACGATATCCCACAACATGGGGTAGATGAGGAAAAAAAAAAACATCCCACTTTACGTGGTACCCTAAAAAAAAAAAACTTTTTTCTTGATTTATTTTACCACTTTGTTGGCATGATTAATATGTACCTATACATATGCCAAATTACAGCTTTCTAGTACTAACTGTCTCTGAGCTAAGCCGCGGACAGACAGACGGACATGGCGAAACTATAAGGGTTCCTTGTTTACTACGGAACCCTAAAAACAGACAAAAACCAACTAAACTTTAAAAAACTGGGAGCTTACTCATGCACCACTTTAAATCATCTCTAAAACTATCTCTGTTGTATCGTGAGACGGTACGAAGACATGTTTCACAAATGCTAGTTACGTTACGTTAGTTGTTACCGAAAACTCTGCAAATTTGCAACTGAACCCGAGAAATGAATAGAAAAAAAACATTAAAATTAAAAACTTTCTCATCTTTGTTTCTTTTGTTATGTTCCTAGTAGTCGAAAAAAGGTCAGACATCTGTGATCATTGTAACAGAGCCTACAAAACACACGAACAACAACAAAAAAACGGAAAATATTACTTTGTATTATTGTTTCATTGGTCGACGCAAATATGGCCGCTAAACAGATGTGGTCATCGTGTTCACGCGATTTTGTTTTCAAACTGCTTAGATACGAAGTTCTTCGATAGTATACGTCCTGCTCTCGGGCGTTTAAACGCGTAGGCCTTCAAATTTAATTTTTGTGTCATATTCACAGCCGCTTACCTACTAAAACTCCTTTAAAAATTTTCAAGTACTTATTAAACGAGGAGTTACGTGCTCGATTCCAATTACTTCCACTAGTTACTCGGAGAAATATATCTGACTTACGGTTCTTAGTGAAAATAGCACAATCAAGGATTGAATGTCCTGAACTTCTTTCTAAGCTGTCTTTGAATGTTCCACTTCGACATTCTCGTTCGAGAGCTTCATGCTCCTTGCGCTCGCACAGTTTATCGTACCAATTCTTATATAATTCCCTCAATCAAAGTATTTAACCAAATTGGTTTGCAAGCAGCTTAGCGTCCATTACTACTGTTTTATCTAAACACTATATTATTGTTTCTTATGCATTCTAGAAGCGGTTGCGCATGCATCTTTGTCTATGTAGGTGCTTGAATAGTTAATTTAAAGTAATACTTAATAAGTGTTATAGTTTGGGAATAGTTAAACAATTTTAACAACAAGAGTAAATTGCTAACTGTGGAGGCTTGTAAATGGCTTGTCGTTAAATATCTCACTGTTATTTCTGTATTGATAGCTGTAAGCCACCCAAACACAATAAAATAATAATCTAAAACTATCCACTGGGTGATATAACCTTGATCGATTCAAAAATATATTTTTGAACCCATTGTCACGATGTTTAAATTTAGAAAAGTATGTTTTGTAATTATTTTCTTACAGCAATTCTTAAATTAGAATATGAAAGCCGATATTAATACTATCGTAAGCTTAACATTTAAATAATATATTAAAAAAAAGTAGATTGACTAGAGATTCCTATTGTTAATCAGCAGACGTTTCTTTTGTGTGTTTTTTTTTGTAAATAATTATTTATAATTCGAATATAGGTCGTTTATTTTGACATTCATATAGACTTCTATTCTTATTCCTTGCAAATATTACCCACGTATTAAACCAACAATTGGCGGAATTATATTTGTCATTGACGAAGGATATTTTCCATGAAAATCTTTGGCCTTATGTCAAGTTTTGTAGATATCAAAGGCCTACAAATGCCTACTGTGTAACATTACTTTCAAATTGCGTCACCATCACTACACATACAGGGTGCCAGGGACATCGACGCGAAAACTGTTACCATGGAGTACATGATTATGAACCGACGAAAAATTTCATCGCAGGTGGGTTCAGAATCATGTACTGAATCCATGGTAACAGTTTTCGTGTCGATGTCCCTGCCACCCGGTATAAATATTTATACGTATATATATATATTTGGAAGGTCTCGTAACTGGAAAATGTAATCGAGCAGGGCTCGGTCGCCCAGCTATCTAATTACGCAACAAAAATTCAAAATGCAAATGAATTGCTTTCAATTTACAACTTTTGAAAGCAATTCTAGTCAAACGAAACCAATTTGACTCAATTGCAAATCGAAAATGTGTTGCGTAATTAGATAGCAGGTATTATTACATATGTGCAAAACCAATTTCAAAAATAATTTGAACTTATGTTCCATTTAGTGCGCACGGTCGTGCGAGGCCTGCTGAAAGTGCTTCTGCGTAAAGACAAGACCATGGACTACACAACGCCCTGGAGACATAGATAAAATTAAAATGTCATATTATTATAATCCGCCTAGCCTTTTCTCAACTTCGTTGGGTCATCTTTCAGTCTAAACGGATGCAGCTGAATACCAGTATTTTGCATGAAGTAACTACCTATATCACCTCAAAAATGTCAAACTTATAATAAGGGATGGGCCGAACGTGGTTTGAACCGAATACGAACGTCTGTCGGTCGAACATTCGGTGAAAATAAATATTTGACCGAATTTCGGTATTTTCACCGGTGTTTCTCGAGTCTTATTGCGTCCTGGAAGGTCGGAATACTCTGAGCGACTTTTCTCAGAGACAGGAAATGTATAGGTGACTCCTGCCAGATAATGCACAACTTGTTTTTGCACTATAACCTGCCCTTGGTAAATTTTAAGAGGTAATAATTTTTATAATTGTTATTAAAACATTAGGGAGGTTCATACATGAGCAGTTGAAAAAAAAAATCTTCATGCTTCGTTACTCTGACTATCTTTGTTCTGACTCATTTTTATATAGTTGACTGCTTAGTTTTTACTGCCGAACTTGCTAATAATCATGATTTTTGTATTTTTTTTTTACTAAAACTGCAATTAACAACTGCCACTTTAAATCAGTTCTAATTTTAAATACCAGCAGGTAGTAAAATTTCATTACAAAACTTTTATAAAAATAAAATAAAAGATTTTTGGCTGTAATTATTGCAAATAGATGCCAATCTGATAATGTTTAACAATAAATAAATGCTTATTATTTTATTGGTTTAGTTTTATTATTTTAGACCAAACAGTTCAGTTATTTAAATATTTTCTTGTATTGAAACGTTCGGCAAAACGCCAAACAGATGAGGCCTACACCCCGAAATATTGAATGTATGCTATTGTAGAAAGGATATTTTCATTAGTAGTCCCAGACGCGACGACGACGCTTGGATCAAAATATTACCTACAACTTATGTTAAGCATAAAGGGCCAATACATATTTTTTTTTTACTTTTAGAATACTGAGAATACTGTAGAAATTTTTCTATTATTTATGACATAACTTTATAAGATTACTAGCTACTTTGTTTGATAACAGAAATTTTTCTAAACTAGAAAAAAAACCATTTCTAGTTTAAGACTTATCAATGATTAAAGTAACTATTCACGAATAATTTGATGTAAAAAAAAAAACTAGAAAAGGAATTTTTCATTACGAGATGCTTAAAAATCTGTTTCAAGGTAGAGATTTTTCGATGTTTCGGAAAATTTATACAGTATGTCGTGCTATTTACTGGAAACCCTGTATACATGTCCAGCGCGCGGTAAACTCTGTTAGCGCGATGCAGGTTTTGTGTGTGACGTCAGGTCTTTGATCATCGCATGTGGCGATGTAGATAAAACCACAAGACTAAACTGCTTTTGCTGCAGTGGTAACGGATCTGACTTACGACTCGCATGTACAGGTCGTGGTTTCGAACCCAGGCAGGCGCTTTACTTTGTGTTAATTTCATCACCACTGCTCTCAAAACGGTGAAGGAAAACATCGTGAGGAAACCGGCATGTCCTAGAACCAAAAATTCGCATACACATGTGACATCTACCAACCCGCACTGGGCTCGCGTGGTAGATCACTCCCTCTCGAAGAGAGGAGGCCTGTGTCCCAGCAGTGGGAATATTATAGGATTATGTTTTTTTTAATCAACTTTGCAATTCTCGATCTATTTTTGACTTTGACTTTGACTTTCTCTCTGGATTGGCATTGCCATCTACGTGTCAAAGATTACCTATTAATAGCCAAGACATAGAGGAAGCGTTGTCATTAGGTGGTAATATCAAGGAAATTGTTCGCGCCCGCGAAACGAGCACTCATACAGTTTAGTGCCGATTGCCAATTAATAGTTTACCGTGTTTTAGTGTTTTGGAGGTCTGGTTTGTAAATATAAAAGATAGTCTCTCTATTTGATGGGTATGTTTTTTTGTTTTGTTGAATTAACGAAAAAAACACATAGATACTTCCATACCACGGATTTGGCTTCTTCTGTTAATACCTTCAAGTAAGCTTGTTCAAAATGTACATTCAAGTCAAGGCAGCCGATGGTGTGCATCACCACCTCTTCATTGGCTACTGTAACATGCGTATTTGAGGAACTCGTGGCTAAGTAATAACTGCTGCACGGGTCAATCCGTCAGGTTAAGCTACGCTTGCCGGGGTTGGTCTGTAGATTTGTGACCAACTGTACATACCGAGACTCCTCCATGCCTCGAAAAGCACGTTAAGCCGTCGGTCCCGGCTGTCATTCATGCATCTTTGACAGTTGTTACGGGTCGTCAGAAGCCCGAAAGTCTGACAACCAGTCTTACCAAAGGGGTATCTTATTACCCAGTTACTGGGTTGTGGAGGTCAGATAGGCAGTCGCTCCAAGTAAAATACTGGTATTGAGCTGAATCCCGTTACACTGGAAGCCGACCCCAATAAAGTTGGGAAAAGGCTAGGCAGATTTGATTTGATATTTTTCAATAAAATATCGCAGGAACCCGCTGGATACGAGAAGCTGTCCAAGTGGCGGGGGAATGTGGAGACAATACGACAATAAATGGAAATACTGGCAATACTAATGCATAGCAGTATTCTGAAACTATCAAATCTTCTTTTCGTATGGTTAGTGCTTAACCTGGTGTCAGAGTTTTAAAGCCGCCCAATGGCCTCTGAATTGGCTTCACATGCCGTCGAGAAATATTACTCAGGCATCAGGCCGGTTTCCTCACGATGTTTTCCTTCACCATTTTTGAAGCAAGTGATAATTATACAATACGCACTTGAATCCGAAAAGTCAGAGGTGCGTGCCTAGGGTTATAACTTGAGACCTATGACTTGGCAGTCCGACGGTCACACCACTAGGCTATCACTGCTACTAAATGCGCGCGCTAGCAGCTATCAAGTGAAACCCTAACATCGAACCTAAAATAAAAATAAAGTAATTTTGGACAAAAGGGTTTACCGACCCAACCGACTAGAGTGAGTAAACTATTGGATATATTTGATTGAATTTTTGTATGCAGACTGAGATCGTAATCGTAACTAATATTATAAATGCGAAAGTGAGTTTGTTTGTTACGCTTCCACGCTAAAACGGGTGAACGGATTACGATGAAATTTGGCACATGGGTAGACCATGACCTGGATTAGGACATATAATACTTTTTATCCCGGTATTTCCCCGGGATCGAGACTTATGCGGGTGAATCCGCGGGTGCAGCTAGTTGTCTATTCTATTTTATAAGTCAAAATGGCCTTCCCAAAGTCAAGAACAACAGATTTTCATGGTAGCTGAGTCTTGCACAAGTATAGAGAGACCCACAAATCTAGTGATCCATAAGGGATGTACCCTTTGGATCACGTTGATGATATCAGGCTAAAATTATATTCGACTTTATATTCGGGCAGACAATGGCCGACGCTACTCTTATATATATATACTTTCTAATTAAAATTACGTTAGCAAGAATAAACTGTTGCTATGGTGTTTCGCGGCATTTAAATGTGAGGATGTCGGTTCGGTTCTGACGTTGGTAAAGGTGATATTAGGTTTTCCTGAAATAATATTGGATAGATTTGAGTCTGTGGAGAGATAGTAAGTCATGTGTTGGCAGTTATAGTAGAACTGTGCAGGGGAACCTGTTGCCTTTAAAGGAAAAGAAAATCTGATAACTACATAGAGAAAAAAAAACAGCCAAACGCGGTAGGATTAATTTAAAATGCTATAATTACATAGCCTTATAAATGACTTTCATAATTATTCATTAACGGGAGTCAAAAAATATTCAATCAATATGATGTGAGGATTTAGTTAAGTGGCAAGACTCCGACATAACCTCTCCAAATGTAACGCATTCATGCCGATTTATCCACAGCAATAAAGGGTAGGAGGTATCAACCAAAACCAAAGCTGAGCGCACATTACGTGCCACAGCGGGCAGCACCGTAATGCAGTAATTGTATCAGACAGATTTAAATTTCGAATTTGAATTTGAATTTTTTCACTCTAGTGCAATGAGGCTCGCGCACATTTACACGGGCCGCGTCGCAACACTACGTCTTTCAAAAATCCCCCTCAAAGGTTATTCCGTACATTTTTTATAAACCATCGCTCACTACAGTTGGGCCGCGCCTCAATGTTAAACAGTCCCCGCAAAAATACGCCTGGCGAGCGATCCACGTGCGTTGTGCTGCGGCTCTGTGCGTCTGTAGTGTGCGATGGTTCATACAAATTGTACTAAAGTGATTCAGGAGGATTTTTGCATTGCATTGCGGTACGGCGCGGCCCGCTCAAGTATGCATGAACCTTAAAAGGCTGACAACAGCTATATCATATACTTTAAGGCACTCTAAAACGTCTGTTATCTGCTGTAGTCCCCATAAGGCTTTACGTAATTAGTAGTAAGTGGAAAGTATTGGACACCCGCTGTTTTTGATGAAGGTGACAGGATATTTTTGGTTATGTAAAGGAGTGTCCAAACATTGAGCGGCAATCGTGCGCGGCTATATTTTTAGGAAACATTCGTCACTAATTGTGTCTGGACGTATTTCTGCGGACGTATTAAAGGCTCGGCAGATTGATATCGCGGCGTGTCTCGGATGTGCCGCGCAGTACTGCCGCGCAAACATTCGCCGGTTTGGTCATAACTAGAGAGTGGCAGAAATGTGTCCTGCAAACGCCGCGTGTTGCTGCCGCGCTCTTGAGCTCAATGATTGGACACACCTTAATTGGTTTGCCGAGCTTGGGTTTATGGCTATATTGTTTTTTTAACTGACCTCCCTCATAAAATACAATGATGAATAGTAGCCGTCGATGGAATAAGGTTTTTTTTTAGTTTAGTTTAGCTTGGAATAAGCAATATTTAATTTATTAAAGATAGATTCTCGTTTGCTTTAAAAATTAAATTTACTTGTTTCAGTTCCATTTGTTATTCATTTGTCACAAAGTATAAATTAATTTTCGTATTATTAATAAAACATCTCCAAACATTCGGAACGAATAAACCGCTAAATTCTTAACACTCCTTTTTTAGGCAGTCGAGTAAAATGTTTTTCATTAGGTCATCTTTATCAACACTAAAGTTTGTATAATATTGTTTCCATAGCTATATATAATTAATATGAGCGTTTATTCTGAAAGTGGGCAACGTCGCAAATAGATGTCAAATATTTCGCTGTTTTGATTAATTTAGCAATATTACTGTATGGAAATAAGAAATGTGGCTAACTAGCGAATTAGAATATTGATTATGAAATGCAATAATGAATATCGTAACACCGAATATTTTGTTTTAGATGTAACAATAGTTATTTATGCTTTAAGTGCGGAAGGTAGGTGATTTCCGACGAGTGTATAAGTCGACATGAGTCGGAAATCATCTTACGCACGTGTATCATACAACGTTTTACTATGCATTGTGCGAGGAAATAAAAAAAAAAACGAGCGAGCCTTACGGCAGTCGCCTGCGATGTGTAACATCTAACATACGACGACGTATATAAATGATAAAAACAAAATTCATGACTTTGACTTTTGACTTAGATTTTTACTTCTACTTCGACTTCGACTTCGACTTCGCGACTTGGACTTGGACTTGGACTTTGACTTTGTCTTTGACTTTGACTTTGACTTTGACTTTGACTTTGACTCTGACTTTGACTTTGACTTTGACTTTGACTTTGACTTTGACTTTGACTCTGACTCTGACTCTGACTTTGACTTTGACTTTGACTTTGACTTTGACTTTGACTTTGACTTTGACTTTGACTTTGACTTCGACTTCGACTTCGACTTCGACTTCGACTTCGACTTCGACTTCGACTTTTTTGATTTTGACCATCGTCATAATCATCGCCATCGTCATCATCATCATCTGATTTGTAAATACAAATATGTGAAAAAAAAATCTCAAATAATAAAATCTCTGAGACGAGACGGGCTGACGACGGCCTCATAAATTAAAAAAAAACAGAAAAGTAAAAAGCACTAGTGAAAAAAAGTGACACTTTCTGCACAAATTGACTGCTTGAAAACGCTCTTTTCGAGCAAATGCATTGTAAAAGTATTTAGATACTTTCCAAATTCCTTTTTTACACCTAAAACGGGGACAACATCAAATTCATTGTTATAATTGCAATTCATTATTAATATTCTAGTTCGCTTGTTAGCCACATTTCTTATTTCCATACAGTGATATTACCATATTAATCAAATCAGGTAGATTTTTGACAGTTATTTGCGACGTTGCCAACTTTTAGGATAAACGCTCTTAAATTACAAAAATCTCGAACACAAACATATATCCCGCTTAAAAAAGATTAATAGTTTTAATACACTAACTAAAGCAACATTTACAAAATCAGACACCTTAACCCTGCGTTGCCAACATTTCGGAACACAACCCTAAAATGCCGATGAAAAGTAAGTAAAAAAATAATAATATCCGACAGGTAACATGGGGACCGCCATGTCTCTGGGGACTGGGGACTAATAGATACCCCAAACACCCAACCTCTGCGATATAAACCGATTTGTGCACAAAATGGACCATTGGTCAGTGGATTAGTCTGTAAGCTTTTAGGTTTAAAAGTGTGTGCTGGCAGTTTCTTATTTAGAAGGTGTGGTAACATTCAGTTGATTGGAGGCCTGAAGGACCTCTAGGGAATAAGATTAGGTTATGAGCTGAATGAACATTGGTCATAAATGGAATTGTATTTTCATTCGTGAGTTAACAGATTGAACCATGCAACAGATAAAATTAAAATTATAATTACTTTTTTTTTGTGTAACGTGCTGATTGCAAATAACCGGCGATGTGTGACAAATGAATGTCTGAAGCATTACAGAATTATCACGAAGATATCATTTTATGATAATAATTACTTAAAAGAGTAACCGTGGAGTTTCTTGCCGGGTCTTCTCCATAGGAAACGACCAATTGGAACCGTGCACCTAGCTTCTGACGTTTCATAAGTGCCTATGTAGGTTTATGTGAAATAAAATATTTTGATTTTGACAGCTTAGAGATTACCTTATTTCTTTACACAAAGTACATTTTCATTCCGTTTGAGGTAGCTAGATTATGAAAACGTACTTATTATAAGCTTCATGTATGAAAATAACATTTTCATGTTGATTGTAACCTAAATAATATCTATTAATACGAACACAAGTTTTCAAGATAAGAAGGTATTTTTGGAGGAAAAATTAGTTTTGTCATTGCTAAATAATAACAACACCTCGACTTCAGCTGCAAAAACAGTACTTAATGTATCTTTTTTTCTTTTCTTTGGCTTGTATCTCGAAAATGGTGTGTCGTATCGCAAAAATAATGAAAATTTCGATCCCCTTGTTAAAACCCAGAAACCCCTCTAAAACTCAATGTGAAGGTAATAATTTTTCATATTTTCCATATAAAAAGTGAAAAATTCCATATAGAAAAGATCAAGGCTGCGCCCCCGGCTCTAAAAATATTCACGGGGTAGGGCAAACAAGCGTGGATTCGCGATTGTCAAATCCGATTTTAGCCGTGTCAAAATTGTTACTAATTATTTTTAAATTAAAAAGTTTTTTTTTGTAGAATAGCTTTAAGGTTCTCATAACCAAAAGTTAGGCATTTTAGTGATAGTTTAGTTTGGTGTACAAGAGAATCGGCACCATTAACACACTTACACACTTATTAATAAAAATTTGTATGTTTGCATGTTTGTTACTCAATCACGCAAAAATGGCTGAATGAATTTGGCTGAAATTTCGGACACGGATAGTTTATAACCTGGATAGGATACTTCCAGTACTACGTTTTCGTGTGATAATCTTCGACCTCGAAGCCTGCGAAGCCACGGGCAAAATTTTGTACTGAATAAGTACCTACATCCCAAACGCTTGTACACACGGCTATAAATTATGTTTTGTGTTGCGTAATCTAAATTATTTTGAATACTATTATATAGAATCTTATTTTTTTGTTCTTCTAACTGAACAGACAGCTGTGCTGCTGGGGAGTTTGTTGCGCCACTTCTTCTTCCCAGCTAATGCACTAGGAAGTGGTGAAGGGTGGGCGTTTTGGGGGACTGTCTTATGTAATTTTGACGTTCGAAAAGTGCTGATTCTCAGCCTAGTTTGAATAAATGACTTTTGAATTTTGAATTTTACTCATCAAGCAATATATTTCCAGCTTAAGCTGACCTCGCATTGTACGGAAATCCTATACAATGCGAGATCCGCTTATACTTGAAATGTATAGCTCGATGTGTAGCCGTGTGTACATATCCATCGGATTTACGTCATTTCAGGCTGAGATTTAAAGGGATAGCATTTATTACATGCTGAGAAAGGAGTCTTTTGGCCTCAGACAGGACTTTTTATTTTATTTATTCACTTATTTATGTTTTTATGATTGTATTTAGTTTAGTTTGCGATCTTCCTGAGCGTGTTCGTACTATACGTGTTCTTTTTTGATATCGCATGACGCATGACAAGCGTCATACAAACTTAAGTAATCGTAGTAAATTCGTAGTCAAACCTAGGTAATTGTAGTCAAACTTAGGTAATCGTAGTCAAACTTATGTAATCGTAGTCAA
Source organism: Agrochola lota (assembly GCA_947364205.1). Taxonomy (NCBI): domain Eukaryota; kingdom Metazoa; phylum Arthropoda; class Insecta; order Lepidoptera; family Noctuidae; genus Agrochola; species Agrochola lota. Next base: position 2,593,611 of record OX376241.1, read on the forward strand.
ACTTAAGTAATCGTAGTAAATTCGTAGTCAAACTTAAACAATCGTAATTAATTGATAGCTTGTTTGTCATTTTGGACAAGGATTGTTTAATGCTGTTGTAGTACATTTGTAACTTTGCATTAAAAAAAATTGTGCCTTTTAAGACATCCGCGTGTCAAAATACTGTTGCACTTTTTAACTTTCAGAGTTAAAAAAGTTAACAGTATCTTGACACATTGCAAATTACATAATATACGTATATTAATCATTCAACCTTTTTACTTAAATGTCAAGCTTCATTACAGGGTTAATCATGCGATTAAATGCTCAACTTTACACCGCCAACAATAGTGTTTTAAACAGAATAATTGCGCCTGAGTGGGGTACAAAAGTACCCCGTTTAATGAAAATTGTTGCAAACTCTGTATTGTTGTCAAATGAATTTAAATAGTTGTAGATAATATATCTTTATAAAGTTGTGGGATTTCTTGATATAATCTTCTCTAAACTTGATGCTTCTGTAGGTAGGTATTATTTATAATTTTGCAGCTGAACTTATATCTTAATAAGGCTTAAGATCAATTTCTGGAAAATAAGTATGTTGTGCGTTGGCTATGGCGACACTAAACCGAATTTAATGATTTTATACTAAATATCACGTCTAAACGAGTAGTATCAATGATTGTGAAAAAAAAAAACTTAATAACTTAATCTGTGAATATTTTTGATTATGTTTATATGACATAGTGTAATTAATTTCTAAAGCTATGTTGAACGCGGATATAAAACCAAGAATCACGCAAAAACTATAAAGCATATTTTAAAAATGAAATATATTTAATATTATAATATTATTTGAGGATCTTCTGCTGGGTTTACAATGATAATGAACATAACTAAATCTAAACGTAAACGGATATGTACTTGTTATATCCCTTTCTTTGTCAATACACACACCCTACACCTACTCACTACATACACACACACACACACACACACACACACACACATCCCACACTCACTCACTACACACACGCAAACCATACTTTTATTCACCATACAGTTAAATGTTTTCCATTTTATGTTTTGTTTACATCAATTATATCCTGTTTTCTCTTACACCATTTGCTTATTGTTGAAACGTCCTGTTTATGTATAATATGGCTTTGTTTGTTACGGAGAATCACTGACTCCTAAGACACAGGCACATACACCTAGTTTAGGAGTCAGGGTCGAAAGACCAATGCCTGCTGGGGTTGCGGGTTTGTCTGAAAGGGATATCGCGGCCCCGGCACACAGGCAACGGAAGGAACACGGGTGGGTTTTAGCCAGTAAAAGTCTGACACACCCTCTCGCTCTGCCCAGAGCGGGAGAAGTCATTTGATGATTTCCCACCCTGAAAAAAAAAAAAAAAAGAGTATTAAAATAATTGTGACCTACATAGTTATAAGCCTTATATGCTCTTAGTCTATGATTTTGTAATGTTTTGGCTTTGGTATGGCTTTTGGTGAAATAAAGGTTTTTTTTTTATTTTTTATTACGCTACCATTACAGTGTCCCAATTCGGTAGTTTAGTTACTTAACAATTTATCAAATAAATTTACAACATAATAATATCAAATAGATTTGCAAATTAAAAACATAACACGTGTAACGTTACCCTTGCGAACTCGCTCAGTGAATCTATTCTGTTGGCAACCAAATTTAATATATCCACATATATGAATACTCAATAACCATGCGTGGATAATTAACGCTCATTATTTGTCAGATATCACGATACATTGCTATGAAAAAGCAATATAAAATGTATATCAATGCTATTCAGGTATAACGTACGATTCTCGACCTCCTATATTGGCTCAAGTAAAATGGTTTCAGTTCAGAGGTACAAAACATTGTGCCTTTTAGAGCTCAGTCAACACTCCACGTCTCAATGTTTGCGTCTCAGATTGTCCCATTGTAATGTTCCTCCAAATCAGGGGAGCTCAACATTTTCCTAACAATCTGAATCTTTATTTAGGACGCTAATTCAAACCGTGGTCCTGTACAAATATTATTATCTAAGAATTCTGTTAGTTCTTTATTCGGTGTAATTGAGAAATTTTCGGTGACGAAATTGATTTGTTTTTATGTTCGTGGGACAAACTACTGTAATTGAAAAAGGTCAGAGTTTTAAAAATTACTGTCTGGGCTTCACTTATTCATTGTTTGATGTAGTAATTGGCGATCTGGTTTAATTTAAATAGTAACGGATCTATGCTATACATTATAATTTGCTACTATTTACTGCCCATACAAAACTAATGTTTTGTTACTGATCTATACTTCAGAATGTTATAATAATAATAATAATAGTCCTCCCGAATTTCGGCCACAGGTGCACTTTCTCTTCCCTCACTCTCATAGTCCGATGGGGCGGCAATCCGATACGACCGGAGAGAGATCAGGCGCAGGACCAACGGCCTAATGTGCTTTCCGAGGCACGCCAATTTCAAAACTTCGAGCGTTACTAAGAAATTCCTATTGGAAAAACATTGAAACCCAGGACCCCACGTTCAGCAGTCACGCTTGCGACCACGAGACAAACGGGGCAGATATACGTAATGGTTAAAACCCGCAACAGTATCCTGAGCGCGTTTTCTGAACGTTTTGACTGTCAGTACGTGAACCACTGCTGTATGGTTCACGTAAAGACTAATGTTATAATTATATTTTAAATCGTGAATCCAATTTAAATTTTCAAATGCCTATTTAATTTTGTAATATTTATTTTGTGATTTTTGTGCCTACTAACATAGTTTATAAGTTTCAATTGTTACTAACCATTATGGATCATTGTTTTCTGACAAATAAATAAATATATATAAAGTTAAAACGAATTTTTGAATTGAAACAGGTTGCGGTATACTTTCCTTACTTAGTCCAGGTCGGAACGGGCGATTTTTTTTCGTTTGCCAAAATCTCGTGCGCGATAAAATCCCGCCGCGATATTTTTACGTCTAGGTCTGTGCGTACGTGGGCTTACTGTGTGCTTGATAATTAACCTATTAAGAAGAGATTTCTTGTAATGAAGTATTTTTTTGAATATGCATATAGTAGGTAACCTATTTTCTTGGTTATTTTTTTTACTCCATGCTTAACCTAAATATAGTTACTTTGGTAGAGATTGTTTATTAACTAACTGTGTTCTTTGAAACATCTTGCAACTTTTTTCCGTGCGGCATTCAAAACCTGTTAGGTACATAGATATCCATCAATCTATTCGAAGTCATAATTAGTGATGTGAGACTAAGTGAGTCCACCCCTAAAAGGAATGAATGATCAGAACTAATTAATGAACGAATTGAGCTAAGTACTTCGCTGTAGAAACTTTGGAATTTATTATCTCAGTGGGTACGATTTAGTCACTTGAATTTTTGCTTGTATATGTAGACGTTAATTTAATAAACTTTCTTCTATCAAATTTTATACCGCAGTCTTAACTATTGACATGCTACCCATCCATATTTCCATTGATATGTCCCATTAAAATAATTCATAGATAAGTTTTTATAGTAAATCTTCATTGCAATAATAAAAGAGTTGTTTTAAGTAGAGAACCAGTAGTATATCAAGATTATTCAATTGTATGTATGGCAATAAATTATAATAATTTCAAGCACAATAGAAAGACATAATTCAATATTAGTATTGTACCTTGCCAGCTTACTTTACACATAATTTACATTGCAACTTAAAAGGTTGTTTACCTCTGTCATTTTGATAAAGTTTACCATTATTTTATTATATGTAATATTGTTTTAAGTTTTGTTCATGAAAATTCAAGCGGAAGCACTTCCTGTTTTCAACATTATGTCTCGTCTGGATAACTTCCGGTTAACTTCTCTGGCAGATAACTTAATGAAAATTCAATTTTTCGATGTTTATAAAATGCTGAAAAAGCCTTTATTTTTAAACCAAGACCTATATTTGTGACTGAAAATGAAATGGACCCTTTTGTAGTAGCCGTGAGGCACACATTGTTTTTGAAAGCAAGTAATTTTGTATTTTTATTTTGTGTTTCATGAACTGTAATCAAATAAATATTATTCTTTGTACCCGACTACGGCAAAGCAAAATCAATCTCAAACTCAAAGCATTTATTTCAAATAAACCAATTACAGGTACTTTTGAATTGTCAAGGGGTCGGTCAGTCAGAATTATGAAGCTAGTTGCCCATTCCAAAGCGTAGTAGGTTCCTATGGAGAAGAACGGACAAGAAACTTCACGGACACTCTTTTAAATCAGAATATTTTTACAAAATATTTGGAAAATCACGCTCTAAAAAGTATGAAACAAGAAAATATTTCAAACAGACATCACGACATACAACAGCTTTACTTTGACTATTTTTGTACCTCTTGATAATGATGAAATATTTTCTTGTTTCATCACTTTTACTTTCCGTGGTCGGGTTAGAGTTTTTTAAACTTATTTTTTTATTTTCTAAATCCGTTTCACTTACGATAATACCTGATTTTGAGATTCCAAATTACATTACTATCTACATAGCGTCGCTAAGCATAATCTATTCACAAACTTTTAGCTCCACATGAAGTTAGTATTACTTAGCATTGAGCTTATCCTATCTTATAGTGATGTAATTAGCTCACGTCTAGTTCGTAAGTAGGTAAATGCTAATAGGGATGCGCTTCTAATGACATAGATAGGTAAGTACCTACATAATTTCTAGGAAGTAAGTATTGCTTAGCTGAAACTTCTTTTAGATAATTAAATAATTGCAACGCTTCAGTGAAATCGTGTTTTGGTTAAGATCAAACTGCAACAAGACTTGATGAAGAGGCCATGTAAAAAGTTTTCGACGAAACATAAGAGAAACACATAGGATGTATAAAAAGTGTTGTATGCTATGTTCAACTATAGATCAATACCTGGCGAGGTAGGCTATGTCCAACAATATACCGATAGTTAATGTTTCTCCTCTCACCGAGGCATCCTCAGGATGACGATTGACTTATCGTGAACCCGAATACGGCGTGTTGCCATGCCGAGCACCGGACGCAGAGTCCTGACGATGCCTCGTTGAGAGGTGAAACACGTGTCGATTTCTGGCTTTATATATAAGGGCTTTTTTATGACTCTTTAGGAATAGTTAAGCGGAATAGGGTACTAAATATATCTACGTCTATTGTATTTTTTTATATACCGATACTTGGCCGGGGGCGCGTGATGAAATGCATAAGTTTTCCTGCACCCCGGGCCAAAGGTACTTGAAGAACACCGTGTGGTTTTAGTCAGTACGACTCTGAAAGACCAGACTTCCATGAGGGTATCCAACCGCAACAAAAGGTCCAAGAATTTGGCTATTTGTGAGTTTTCTTTTCCAAGAGATATGCTCAAAATATAAGCTCCATTACAGTTCAAAACTATTCCTGTAGTATCAACAAAGAAAATTACTATGTATGTATTTTAAAGTCTAAATATTTTCGAACAAAAAACACACGGTCGAAGCCTTCATCAGCTAAGCAAATCAAGCCACCTGTTAGTACACAACTTAGCGTTAATCCGACACACTACCAGTTACGAATCGTACGTCGAAAGTAACGGTTCGTCGAATTTCTGAACATTCGTTAGATAACATGACTCACTAATTCTCGATCACACTGTTTAGACAGCAGCGCAGAAAGTAAGGATGGCACTGATTGCGTTGGCTAATTGAAGAATGATCAGATGGCGTTTAGAAAAAAAGACATAGATTATTTTTGAAGATATGTTGGTTGGTGAGGTGGTCAGTCACCCCAGTCTTATCTAGGAAAAGGAGAAATCTACTACACTATTTAATATTTCGACATGTTGCAGTTTGATAATACACGCTATTGCATAGATAGGTATCACTCAATAAACTATCCGACAATTTAGCATCCTACAAATATTATAACTGTGAAAGTTTGTATGTTTGGATGTTTGTTACTCAATCACGCAAAAACGGATTTGGATGTAATTTGGCATACAGGTATTTTTTCATATGTTCCAAAAACTTGTCTGCTCAATAATGTAAATAACGCAATGAATGTTGTTGAACTATCAGAATGAAAGCCTTTGCTACTGTGTGTTACGTCGTTGTGAGAGTTTGTCATCTCAACAAAAAAACATACTTTTTCCCCTACATTGAAATTCTCATTTTAATCGAGCCGTTCTTGATTATATTTCGATGCAAACACATAAATCAGTATTAACAGAGGTTCGTCACGATTCAACTGTCAATCAGTTGTGTTTTCAATCATTCTCACGATATCAATCATCCAGGATTTATACACAAATGTGTAGAAAGTGAATACCGTGGAGGTTTCTGATAAAAAATGTTTTTTTTTTTTTTGTAAAGATGAAAGAAATTAATGGGAATGTGTGGGTGGTGTTGGGATCTAATTGGCGGAAATCAAGATCGTTGAAATTCGGCTGTTAGATAAAAATATATGTTTATAATGAAGTATGAATATAGGTGTAAGTACGTACGGGATGGTTTTGAACTCATTAGCGTTATTCTAGGGGTGACACTACTCGTGAATGGGAATAAATTTTATTATGAAACCATTTGGAAAAATAGCGAAAAAATACCTACTGATATATTTAACAAAGCTCACTTCCCACTTTATTTGTACCTAATCTTTGTTGGAATTGTGCGTTTCAGATTCCCACATGACTTCAGTCAATTACAATATCAGTTTAAGGTCATCTTGACTTTGTGCGAATATTCTATAAGTACAAATATAAATTGATAATAGAAATAACATCATTTGAAATAGAATACAATATTGTTATTTTAAAGGTCAGCTCATTATTTCGTGGTTCATTTTAATGTCATTCATACCTACTTATACATACCAGGGATGTTACGGAGCTTCGGTTCGGATTCCGAAAGGTTCGGAACTTCCGCTTAATTTTACACCTCCGATTCCGACTTAGGTTCCGATAATTTTCAATCGGAGTTATACCGAAGTTCGAAACGCAGCGATGCACGTGACTAGAGCGTGTACGAACAAGTTTTAACTCGTCGCCAGGGTAATGTTTGTTTATTTTATACACGCTCGCTCTCGAAGTTTTAGTTTATTGTTTGTTTGTGGATGTTATCGCCAATATTTGACTGATTAAAGAGACTAATTAAAGATACTAATTAAAGAGACCGATTAAAGAAACTAATTAAAGAGACTGATTAAAGAGACTGATTAAAGAGACTGATTAAAGAGACTGATTAAAGAGACTGATTAAAGAGACTGATTAAAGAGACTGATTAAAGAGACTGATTAAAGAGACTGATTAAAGAGACTGATTAAAGAGACTGATTAAAGAGACTGATTAAAGAGACTGATTAAAGAGACTGATTAAAGAGACTGATTAAAGAGACTGATTAAAGAGACTGATTAAAGAGACTGATTAAAGAGACCGAATTATATTTCTATTGTTTCATTAAGCCTTCCGATCAATCAAATTTAAAATCTCCGATACCGGTTCCGGTTCTGGTAAAACGACTTCCATAACATTCCTGATACATAAACTCACGCTTTCTTTCCATGGGGGTAGGCAGAAACTATAGAAAAAATTGTACAGCCAGCAAGAAAATGGGCAGTTTTCACAAAAACTTTTTTTGATGCCAATCGATCCTGTTTCTTATAAGGATCAAACATTTGTTCTAGACCAACTGAGGTTTGAGTACTAGAAAAGTCTGAAATCGCCGAAAAACTTTTCCCATACATTACGTAAGAAAGAAACTCCAACATACTTTATTATGATAGACAGATTAGCCAAACAGAAACAAAAAATTTGAACTTCGAACGAATACGCGTTATAATTTTATTTATTATAAGAACAATATAGTTTGTTGCTTGTGATGTCCGACGTTTTTAAAAAAAAAAACAGCCGAGTGCGTATCGGACCACGCACAATGAAGGGTTCCGTAGTTTAAAAAGATTTTTCGACAGCAACAATGGTTCTTGGTCTCTTTTCATTCGAAATTTGAAGTTCAATTTGTTTTTGTTTAGTTCCGGCCCGTCTATCATCGTAAAATAGTAAGCTGGAGTAATGTAATTTCCTACGAAATGTATGGGAAAAGTTTTTTAAGATTTTTGACTTTTCTAGTACTCAGTTAGTCCAATAGAGTTTTTTATCCTTATAAGAAACAGGATCGATTGGCATCAATAAAAGTTTTTGTGATAAATGCCCATTTTCTTGCTGACTGTACATTATTTTCAAAATCTGTGAATGCAGATCGAAATCTTTCAAAAAGTTAAGGACAGGTTCTTACGACCGATTTCCTGTAGCTACAACGTTTAAGGTAGCTGTCCTTACTGCCCCATCTCAAAAATCCACCCTGTATAATATGGATAAGTACATGAGGTTTCAAAATTGCAAATCCGCTGTTCTGTAGCTTTATCAAAAATAAAATATATAAATAAATATCAATACATTAAATGTAGGTACTCAAACACTGTTACAAATGTCAAGAAAAGAAAAAAAATACAAATTAATGTCAAAAAATTAAATTGAAAAAAAAAAGGTTAACAATCATGACAGTCCCCCAGACACAGTCCCTACACATTACTGAGAAACTCATCAAGTGTTTAAAAGCACTTTTCCATCAGAAATGAATACTTAGTACTACCAGTACGTATAATATAACATTACCCCAAGCGCTGTTTTGTGGATAAAGATGGTTTAACATCGATTTTTTAATAGGTTTGCGTTAAAAGTACAGGCCCTGTATGCAAACAATTTTCAAGTTCAAGTCCACCCACGTTCAGCAAAGGACCAATTGTATATGATTATTAAAATTTGCATAAACGGTTTTGTCTCTCAGTTAAAATAATAACTAGACCAATAGGATCCCGGTGACCTCGGTAACACGTCAAACTGCATTTGACTAAAAGCTTGGCTAGCATGCAGATAATAAATTATTCACGTTGGATAAGGGGGTTGAATCTAAAGTTATGTAGGTAATTAACTGGGATATATTATGTGGACTAATTATACCTATTAAGATTTATACGTTCATGTATATAATGTACCATGATACCTATTAAGAAAGAAGAGCATAATCTATTTTTGTAAACAAAAGCATTAAGAGGCTGACAACCGCTAAAGCGCGGTCACTGTCGGACTGCATTGAAAAAAAAGTGAAGCGCGATGACATAACGCAGGTAATATATTGCAAAATATGAAGAAATTATCTGTTTACAAAACAACAAAAAAGATTACGGTAATATGTTGCTTGTAGAATAATCTGACCAAAATCAGAATGATTACATGTATATTAATACAATTTATAATCGTTCAAATATTTTTTAGAGTTATCTTCGTGTTTTTTTTTCTTTCGTACCTAATAAATAATTTATAACTAATTAATTAATAAAAGTAGCAAAATTATATACTAACTTAACTAAAACTATTAACAAACTAAAATATAGCATCGAAAAATTCATCCGCATCGCTGTCGACTGGTAATGTACCCAGGAGACTGGCCGCATTGCCACGTTGTATGGCAATGCTTAGCTTCTGCCCAATAAATAAATAAATAATAAATAAATTAATTGTATTACGAGTATGTTTTCAATACACTATCTAACTAGCATATATCCTGAAGAATATCATAATATTTTTCTGATTATGTTTACTGCAGTGGATCATATACTTTTCGGGTTTATAAAACTTGCGTTTAGGCCCGTTTAGGTCCCGTAGTCCCCGTATTATAAGTCATATTTTCATACGATACCTTTGAAAATACTTAACGCTACTGATACAATGCCATTTTGAAAATACTTAACGCTTCTGATTCAATGCTATTTTGCATCGACTTTGTCGTTTTAGTACTATTAGATTAGTGGCCTTATAATAATATTGGAAGTTAGCTTCATTTATATCCATACCCAATGCATCCTTTGTTATCATATATTATGCATTGCATCACAACATTAATTACTTAACGTGCCATGTTATAATTATTACATAACCAGTACTCATTATCCAATATGTCAAAACGTCAAACAAACAGTTTTCATGACAGCTGCGCGCACAGACTGTCTGTGGCGCTTGAGTCGCCGACTGTACGAAATGTTACCATTTTAAATATTATATTTTATATAAACATTTTAGGACTAAGTATTGTATTTATTCATTTTATTTTTTGTTATTCCTCTATATGCTGCACCGGTTGACGTCATAACGTCAACGCCGTTGTTGCTTGAGTTTCATTTCCTAAGTACATTCATTGATACTTGTTAGTCAGTAACCACACGAAAAGAAGAAGATTGTTTCTTGACAATTATATGCAAATTATACAATTCCTTTTTTTTTCTTGTAATTTGTGACATTCGAAATGACCTATTAGTCGTCTAATTGAATTGAACGAGTTGACTTTGAGTTTTTTTCTTTTCGTTATTACAATAAGGGCCCATATTGTAATGAAAAAAATGCTCTAAATAGGACTTTATAGCTAACGTAACAATTTAAAATTTTAATTCAATATGTGAAGTTAAACATCCTTTAAATGTTTGTGGTTGATAAGTACTAGGAACTTGCGATTTTGCAAAAAATGGATTGAGAACCACAAAACATGACTAAAATCACAAAACATAGAGTATTGAAAATTACAAAGTTAGTTTTTTTCCATGAAAAAGAAGTGGTTTTTACCCTGAGATGTTACAGTTACAGACTAATCATTCGCTTAAAATTATTTAAACAGGCTAGGAATAATAAACTCGGCTATAATGATAACGATCGTTCGCTGAATTCCAAGATAGTTATATTAGTTTAGGTATTGGTTGCAACTATAACATGCAACCTTACAGCCAATTTTTATCCTTTTTCTTGATGTTGCAAATATTCTATTATATTATATTATATTCTATTATATTCAAATCATATCATCCCGTAAAACAACCCTACAATTCGTTTCACAAGTAAATCTATCTAGGTCCTTACTTGTTGCTTCCCAAACAAAAACGAAAACTTGGACAAACTCCAAACTGACCAGTAACTACGCAAACTACGTCTATCACATCTCACAAACTTTGAAGATCTACACATTAACTATCAAATGTTTTGGCTCAAGTTTATTCAAAGGGTTTCTTCTTGATGTGAGCCTTAAAAGTTTTAAGGCCAAGAACTTTAGATTTATACTAGGTAATAAAGGTAGTTAGTGAGTTGTAGTAAAGTCGAACTAAGTTAAAGTTTAGACTTTGGGTGTAGTCAGGTGAGCTAATGTTATGCTCTACTGTGATAGTACCTAAGTTTGTTTTGAAGATCTGTGGTTGGGGGTTACTAAGAGAAGACGTTTATAAGTCATTGATTGAACAAGGAGAGATTTTAACTGATAATACCGCAGTAAACATTGAATTGATGATCCTTCTGCACATGTGGCTTCCCTGGTACCTCGTTAACGTAAAATGATGTACGCCAAATTACCATGTTATTTTGTTATATTCTTTCTTGACATAATCATCCTATTGTTTGAAATTGTATATATATACCTACAATTTAATTTCAACCCTAAATTTGTGGCTTTTGTGATAATTATTCAGATTTGTTACATTTGTTTAGTAATTATGTCATTTCGTTAAATATACGATTTTATTTATTTATTTTTTATCTAAATTATTTTCTATTATGTGAATATAAGAAAGCTGTAGGCTTAGTGGACTGTAGATTTGTTGACCATCTTCTATTTTGTTAAGTACCTGGTACTTGTTGAAAGACCTACACTATCCTCCCATAACTTTTAACTGTTATTTTTAAAAGAGTAACCGTGGAGTTTCTTGCCGGCTCTTCTCCATAGGAAACGACCAATTGGAACCGTGCACCTAGCTTCTGACGTTACATAAGTGCCCATGTTGGTTTATGTGACTAAAATATTTTGAATTTAAATTTAAATAGTGGTACAAAAATAGTGGTACAAAAATAGTGGTACAAAAATAGTGGTACAAAAAAATTAAAAATTTGGCCGTAACTGGTATGTGTGTTTGACCAGATGTGTAACGTAAACGAAGCAAAAAAGGTATGTAAGGATAGTGTCACATGGCATTCTGTAGTTTATGCGAGTACAGTCCCCTTGGGAGTGAGTTTATGTATATGTACGTATAAATTAGTTTAAATTCCAGAATTGCGTTTTAACCGAAATCCTCACTACGAAAAGGTACCCTATATTCTAATAGGTACTACACCAAATCAAACGACACTTAATAAAAAATTTACTCTTCTCAATTTCAAGTCCCCCTCCTTTAAATAACTTGTTACTGCCAGTGCCATGACTCCCACCATTTTGAGAAGGCGTCATAAATTCCCTTCAATTGAACAACTGACAAGGTATATTAACGGTATACCTCAGGTAATTGAACAGAGCAGCCAGGGGTAGTATCGGAAGACATTTTATGCGAGCACCCGTTTTTAGGGTTGATCCAAATATTTTTTGGAATATAAGTACGGGCAATGTTTGTAATTTAATTATTAAAATGCATTATCACATCATCATCTTAATATGCCAAGCGAACTTATTGGACTTTTTGTAACACTTCAGTTCTTTCGGAGCGGAGCAGTTATTAAAAGTTCTCAAGAATCGGGTATGTGTAGATACGTGTTTGTTTAAATTGTGTATTTATTGAAAAATTGTCATTTTGAGGATATTCTACCACCATACTTTAGGTAGTTACATAGGAAATGTAGACTCCATCTAGTTTTTTTTTTTTTACACATTACGTGTATAAGTAATTCCGATATCCTATTCACAGAATAAAAATTATTTCGTTACCAACATCATGCGTATACGTTAAATACAAATTTAATTTTATACCACAAGAGGCGAAGGGGAAAATATAATGTATCCTTTAATAACTTTAGTATGTTTACTCAGAAAGTCTCCGACTTCTCCAATACCTATCAGCCCTGTGTTAATGCCAATAAATATTTTGTCGAGTTGCGGTGAGAGTGAGGTGAAACGCAATAAACTTTGCTACCGCCTGTAAATCTCTGTAAACCGCTGTAAACCAGGGTCTCGTTACATCACATGTTTTGTTTTATCGCTGTAAGGCTGAGGTGGCATAGAATCGAAAGTGAGTTGGAAGAATAGAAGCAACAAGAAGTATCAAACCTCTTTTTAGGTATGTATTTATTTTTAATCTTCTTTATTTTAAAAAAATATTACATATTCTTTTGTTTCTTTTCAAATATTCATCTAGAGTCCGCGCCAGCTCTGAAGTCTATTTGACGAGCCGCCAGTGTCTATGTCAGTGCATCACATTGCATTAAAAAGTAGTTCCACAATTTTCCGCGGGCCCGCGGAAAATTCGTGGCGCGCACTGTATGAACGGACAAGGGAAAATAAATAAGTTTTTTAATAATATTAAATTATTTATTTGCTCATATCTAACAAAGGAAATACGGAGTGATTTAATTAATAGCTTTCGGTTTTTGGTCATGCAACTATGCAAATTTATAGTTAGTGTCTAGTATGACTGCAGAAAACACTGGTTTTTGAGCATGGTTAACAATCTATTGTGCATAATTTATCAGATGGTTATGTTTCATGACAAGTTGGTTGGTTGTTAAGCATGGCACCGTACACGATATCAACAAAAACTTGAAAAGTATAATAAAATATTAATAAATCTATCATGTAGGTAATGCAAATACAAACGGTTGGGATGAAGAAAAAAACTTTTTGCTATGCCCATCAGGGTCTGTAATTGTACCTTAGCTTTTAAGCCATTGTAAGATATGGTTCATATAATAGAACGCAAATTAATATGAGTAACAATATGAATATGTGGTGATTATTGATATAGCGGTCCCGCATGACGAGAACCTCGTGAAAGCTGAAATGGATAAGCAGATTAAGTATCTTGACCCGGCTTGCGAGGTTGTCGACACGTGGGATGTGGATACAGCAGTCATTGTGCCGATAGTCGTCACGGTCAATGGCATAATAGCCAAGAGCCTCGCCCAACACCTGAGGAGGCTCTCGTTAGGCAGCTGGATCAAGGGATTTATCCAGAAAGCGGTACTTCTGGACACGGCGCGTATCATTAGGAGGTTCCTCTCTCAGGAGCCCTGACCGCCGGTAGCTTGGACCCTGTTCCCGATACCGGTGGGCTACAATTTTTTTATTTTTGAATTATTTTTCTTTTATAAAAATATTTAAAAATGTAATTTATATGTACAGTCGCGGTCTAAAAATGTTTATCAGTTTTCAAATTAGGTTCTTTAACACACTGTGTGCAGCAAAGTCTCAAATGCTATATCTAGGTACTTGTTACTTTTTAATATTTGTGAAGCATCTATTCTAACAAAAAGAGTATTAATTACTTTTTGATGATGAAACTATTTCTTAATTTAAAAGTTGACTCATTGACATTTATCAAAAATATTAAGTATTTTATACGTATGTGTAAAAAATAACAAATATTGATTTAAGATTGAAATAAAATGGCAGGTTTAACCCTCCAACAAACGGCTGAAATAATACTTCTCCATGAAGATGACTTGAATATTAGTGCTTTATCGCGAGAACTAAATACTCGTATATCTCGATTCACCGTGAGATTTTGGATGCGGCGACATGACGAAGAAGGGTAAATAACTGATCATAGAAGCAGTTCAGGACGACGGCTGATACTAACCACCGTGCAAATAACTGATATGGTTCGACATTACGAAGAGCACGGCATCACAACAACTAGACTATGTGCCGTCATATCTGCTGATGAATGCTTATACCTACTAGTTATTAAAATAATAAACTGTTGTTACAATTCAAATAATATATTTTCTTATAAAAAACAAAGATGTTTTGAATTTCTATATGATTATATTTCCTTCTATTTTTTGGTTTTTCGTAAGGCTCATGTAGACTGGCGTGACTTGTCACGCATCTTGTCGCGTGGCGTTTCTGCGATATTATCGCAAGCAACACTTTTCACACTGACGCGCCACAACAGTGCTACACCAAAGGAACATTTTTTATGGCGTCGCGTCAATATCACCGCGATAACGCATGGCGCTAGCGACGCGACACAATAGAGTATTTTCTGTGTCGAGGCGCGACAAGTTGCTCCTGTGTGTAATGTCGCACGCGTTTTCATAGAAATTGTTCTACGAATATGATCACAGAATCGCGTCGAGCGACTGTCACGCCAATCTGTACGACCCTTAAGTTCGACCTCGCTTGGTTCATTTTATGTCTATAAAGGCCATTTTTGCAAAGGCCTTTCTACTCTCTTTTTACCTCTCTCTGTCCAGAGCTGCCAAGGGCCAATCGTTATTTAAGGAGTCCAGCTCCAGTTATTATCGTTGTTTTTTTTTTTACAAAAAAGGTTTTCTATACTTATCCTACATAGACGACGTGTCAATTCAAATAATCTATGTTCTATAACTAATCAAATCCTTTTTTAAAACGTTGCCCCACACTAAGAATTTCTTCTTGTATCGTGGGTGCGTTTACAAACATAGAAACTCACATACACTAACACCCAGACCCGGAACAACTACTTGTAGATCATACAAATATTTGTTCCGTGCGGGGATCGAACCCGAGACACATTGCGCAGCAGTCGATCGCTCAGCCACTGCGCCAACCGTGTCGTCTTTAACATCAACCTTGTGACATAGATGTGTGCATGCAATTATAAACCTGGTACCTATAAAGGTACCAGGTTTAGGTTAAAGGTAACCTATAAAGGTGGTAAGCATTTTCAGACCGCGACTGTACATATACTTTTGTCATACCGTCTTGACTTAATTCGATTATACTGTCAAAAATATAATTTGACAAAATCTATACTTTATTAATTCGTTGAAGGAGAAACATCGTGAGGAAACCTGGACTTATATAGTTAATATAAGTCTGAAATCACCAACCCGTCTTGAGCAAGCGTGGTGATCAATGCTCGTGCCTTCTCTGTATGAGAAGAGGCCTTTGCCCTGCAGTGGGACAGTAACAGGCTGGTATTATTATACTTTATTCATTATTAAAAAGAGGTAAAAAATGTTGGAATGTAGAGGTAATCTCCGGAACTACTAGTCGGATTTGAAAATTCTCTTTGTATTGTATACCTCAATTCTTGAGAAATTTTATAGGCCATATAACATTACGCTACGACTCTTAGGAGCAAGTAATAGTAAATTTCACGCGGAGGAAGCGTGTTGCGGGCAGAAGCTAGTTTATAAATACAGCAAGAAACACTGGTCAATTCAGAGAATACACAATAAAATATCAGCTTTGAAATACTTTTAAGAAAAAATATATCTATTTCAGTCGCTTCTGTCCTATCCGCTATCTCTAAAACCTCGCCCAAAACTCGCGGTGGTTCATCTTATTTGATTTCATAAGGACGCAGGTTTAGAATTACGATGTTTTATATCATTCTCGGTTCTATTGCTATTTCAGTATATCCTGAAACGAGTTTCACTAAACTATTACAGCTTTCCGAATTGGTAAGGGTTATATGTATTTAGAATCAGATTCTTTGTTTATGCCGTATTAAAATGAAATTTACATAAATAACAACTTATACCTAATTAATAAATAAAACATAACATGTAGTACCCGAAAGGTAAGTTAAAGGTTACCCACATTTCGCCAGTTATGATTAAGTCCCATGTAATAGGTGGCGAAACTATTGCGAACAACCGAGCACAAATTCAGACTCCGGGCTGCTACTGAGAAATTCCTTATGGAAAAACACAAAAACACTGCCCGACTTGGGAATCGAACCTAGGGCCTTATGCTCAGTATTAGCGCTTGTGGCCGCTAGACTGACCAAACAAAAATGGCGTCTGGTAATGTACCCAAGAATGAATCGGATTTTTGTTTTTTTAACACAGAGCCATCTAGTATAAGTTTTTAGCACGAAGCAAGAACTTTTGACACTTGAAACTTGAGAACACACTGGATGGCTTTGTATTAATACATAGGTAATATTATATTTTAAAAGTCTTCAATTTTCGTGAGAATTTTTGCCTTTTCAATAATGTTTCTAAACTTAGATAAACGTTTTACATATTTCAAAAGAAAATGGCCATTGCTCGTATATTTTTAGCCATGTAACCTGAGGGCAAGCTTTCAATTCTCCTTTTTAATTTCAAAAGGAATAAAATATAGTAGAATAGTCGCACAATAGTATTCCAAATCATTAAATATACGAAATAAGACTTTTAGATACATGTCACTCCCGTTGACATAGGTCTACTTTTTTATTAAAATTTTCAACGAAATATATTCAGTTATAACGTTGCTTCTCGTTTCCAGACGCTCGCCCTGCATACATTACTGCATTTTCGACGATGTTCTTTATCTAAAATACAATAAAAATTTATACATGGAAAAAAAAACGAAAAGCGATAACTATAAACTTCATAAACTAAATTAACTAAAATATCTATTATTTGAATAATAAAAAAGAAACCTAACTTTATTCATTATAAACCTATTAACAAACTAACAAATTAAATGGCTTCGAAAAGCTCCTCAGCATCGAATTGACAGTACGTCATTTTGATTTTAAACCTAACATTAATGTTGTAGACGCCTTGTAGCATGACGCCTACATCTCGTAGCAATGTGCTACGCATTTGCTACGAAATAAGTATGCATTAAAGATGGTGACGTATGATTTTGGCAAAAAAACATGCATAATTATAAAGCATGATAATTATAACAATTACATAATTAAGTCCAAGTAAGTAAGTTAGGTAAGTATGTCATTTGTCGTAACTTAAAAATGTCGTGAAGAAAGTTTTGAGTATGAATGTCGATGGCTATAAGAGTAGGAGAAGACCGAAGAAACGATGGATGGACTGTGTGGAAGATGATATGGATAGAAAGGGGTGACTAATAGAGAAGTATGGAAGAACACAATACATGCATGCATGGCTGCAGTATGCATGCATGTATTGTGTCCACAAATAAACTGGGATAAGGGCAGGGGAATAAAAAGAAAAGTTATAAAAACGTAATCTATTCGATTTATGCCTAACACGTGTGACCCCGGATTTTTAATTTGTCTGTCGGTGATGTCTTGTTTATACCTGTTTAGTTGACTTATTTGTCGTAGTTGGGTTTTAGTTTTTATAACACAAATTATTTGGGGTTATAAAAATATATTTTTTTGTTCTTGATTTATCTCCTCTAGATTATATTCTCTATATTGAATTTAATATGACGTTACATAGCCTATAGTCAGACTAAGACGCGTCCAACGATACCTCATTTGTCAAATTATGATCAGTAGTTTAGAAGTTATGAGGTAACAGATGAACATACATACATTCCGGTCAAAATCATAACCCTCCTTTTTGCTTCACCGTAGTCGGGTAATTAGGAGGTAGGTAAGATTTGTTGTGCTATTAATGTAAGACTATTTACTGTACCAATCGTAGCTCGCAAATGTTTGTCACCAAATCCAATAAAAGGACAGTAACATCTCCGTTTCTTCCACTCTAAGACAGTTCCTAACAATAACATCTCTCGTCTATCTGCGCTGGTCTTCAAACATTTACTTAAAACTGCTCTCGAGACGTTCGCAAGTTTTCTCATAAGGAAGAGACGTTCCAGTTGAGATTTTTGTTTGAGTTAGTTTTTTATATTTGTACTATGTTTTTTATTTTTTTTTAGACGTAGATATAATTATATATATACAATAAACCAAAGTGGCTGTCAATCAGTTCCATTACCAAAAATGAACACAGAAATTAAATTCAAAATGGTTAGCAAAAATGTTTTAACCTAAAATTATATTAAGTAGCATCCATTTCGAAATGAAAAATATATAACTACCAACTTGAGTACATAGCCGTGCTCTGTGTTAATGATACTAATGGACAGTCTTCATTTATATTTTATTACCTACATTTTTATTTTGCTCTTGGATTCGGGCGTCGGTAATGTAAGAATTTTTAAATGCAGCAATTAAAAAAATTCAAGGTTTTAGATTTTAATCTTTTTCTTCTTTTCGTGTGGTTACTGACTAGCTTGGTGTCAGAGTTTTCATACCGCCCATGGGCCTCTGACTTGGCTTCATATGTCGTCGAGAAATATCTCTCAGGCATGCCGGTTTCCTCACGATGTTTTCCGTCACCGTTTTTGAAGCAAGTTATAATTATACAATACGCACATGAATCCAAAAACTCAGAGGTTGTTCTCGGTTTTTTTTCTTTTGAGACCTCAAAAATCAATCTGCCTAGCCTTTTCCCAACTATGTTGGGGTCGGCTTCCAGTCTAACCGGATGCAGCTGAATACTGTATTTTACATGGAGCGACTGCCTATCTGACCTCTACAACCCAGTAACTGGGTAATATGATACTCCTTGGTAAGACTGGTTGTCAGACTTTCGGGCTTCTGACGACCCGTAACGACTGTCAAATATCCATGAATGACAGCCGAGACCAACGGCTTAACATGCTTTCCGAGGCACGGAGGAGCCTCGGTATGTTAAGATGGTCACCCATCCACAGACCAACCCTGGCAAGCGTAGGTTAACCTGATGGATCGAACAGTTCGGCTGTTATTACTTAGCCACGTGCTTCTCTTGAGACCTATGACTATATTTTAGTTTTTTTTTGTGAATTTAATAATGGCAGGTAATTGCCGGCACACGAGACAGTTCCGCTTTGTGTTATTGGATGGCAATGTTTCTCTATAGGTATTACAATCACTCTATTCTGTGAAAATATCACCGTGAAAACTTAGGTGATGTGACCTGTCATTCCATCTGATGGCTTGACACTGTTGACAGCAATGACAGCTGACAGCTCTCTCACTCTGTCAGAATAGCACTACTGACGTCTATAGGCCGCGGTGCCGCTGGGTCGTTACTTCAGTTTTTAGGCTCTGTTTCGAAGCGTTTCAACGCAATCTCCCCTGACTGCAATCTTCCGGCTTACGGATTGAATTACGACCTCGGCCCACGGCTAGATTACCGCGTTAATAACTGCAATTTTTACTTACCCCCTTATTAAAAATGGTGATACAATCGTAAAGGTTCGTCCTAGAGATGCTTTGGCATTTTTGTGGTAATTATTTCTTAGATGAGTTTAGCTGAAGTTGAGTATTTTTAACCACTGACGGAAACAAAAGGATGTTATAAGTTTAACGTTTGTATCTGTGTGTCATCCGTGGATTCGTAGCTCCGAAACGGCTGAACTGATTTGATTTTTTTTCTGTTTGTGTTTATAGCTTAATTTAGATAATAGAAGATTAGAAGATAGAAAGATTGGGTTAATTGAATTAGTTGACCTTTTTGGTAAAGAGCACGCCAGAAATTTCTTGTGTCGAGAGTGCTTTTGCAACACACATGTCACAGACACAGAACCACAAAACTATCAGTATGTCATACAAAGAATTATGTATGTTTTTTATTTAGTTACATAAATACGAGATATAGTAAGTAATTTGAACCTGCGGTATACAGTGCAGCAGCCAATCACTCAGCCACTGCGCCATCACGACTCTTTTCTATACCGTGCTTGTGTCAAAACTCTTCTTGCATTTTTCTTTTTTTCTTTACTCACTATAACAAAAGCAAAATATAATCATTATAATAAATCCTAACTTTATTCATTAATATTATAAACGTGAGTGTTGGGATCTTAAGGAGATTTGAAGGAGAGTAAATACAATTCGGGTGTACAAGATAAAGTCTATTCAGATGACCATAAATATTAGCACAATGACGCTTCTTACATTACAGTACACAAGTTGACTGGCCGCCAATCGTTTTCGCTGGGAAAACGACTGGCCGCTAAACTTAATGCGCGGCGAACATTGCATTTTGCACCACTAACATTACTACTACTTGTAGTCCCTATAGTGAGTTTATTTGTTTGTTTGTTACGCTTTCACGCTAAAACGGCTGAACGGATTTGGATGAAATTTAGCACATAAGTAGAACATAACCTGGGTTAGGACATAGGATACTTTTTATCCCGGTAGTACGTTTCCTTGGGATAATTTCTAACCTCCATGTGGGCGAAGCCGCGGGCAAAAGCTAGTAATAAATATTCACATAAATCATTCAAATTAGCTGCTCACAAACTTCAGGCAGTTCCCGAACTAACCGCGCTTCAACCGGTTAAAGTAAACATGATTAAAAAAAAGAACAAAAAGTTTTAACATTACTGGGATAATTTTGTTTATTGTTTGCAAACCAGAGTTGACGTCAATATTTTATTTGTAAAGTTTAACTTATGAATTTTATTAGCATATATTTTAGAGACACGTGCAAATGGAGATAAACCACCGGGGCAGTGGTGGCCTAGTGGTAATGGCCTGGACTTACCGAGTTATACGTTATGGGAACCCAGGCAGGCTCTTTAATTTGTGTAAATAATTTCTTCACCACTGCTCTCAAAACGGTGAAGGAAAACATCGTGAGGAAACCGGCGTCCGGCGGTCCTAGAACCAAAAATTCGAAGACGTGACATCTACCAAACCGCACTGGGCCTGCGTGGTAGATTACAGCTTACAGCTCTCTTTCTTTCGAAGACAGGAGGCCTGTGTCCCAGTAGTGGGAACATTAAAGGATGATTAGGCTTATAATAATATAATAATAATACAATATTTATTGTCAAGTAACATGGACTCATAACGTTAGTAACAATTTACTTACAAACTATGTTAGTAGTATTTATAAACAATAAACAATAAAAATAAAACAATTAACCATTACTAGGGTTATGCAGCTGGCTTAAATAGGAAATGATAGGGCAATCCAGTTTGCTAGCAATGACCACCAGGAGACTGTTGGAGCTGGCACGCACTCTGCGCAACAAGGATGCAGCACGCTTGCGTCTGATCGCAGCGAAGCCGTCAGTTTGAGCATCCGCGAACATACCCGAGGCACTACAAAAGCGTGGCAGCCCCAACAGCATCCTGAATGCATTTTTGTACTGAACGCGAAGAGCATTAACAGCTTTTTGTTTTCTTATGCTATACAGTCACATTTCCAATTCCATTCATTTTGACAATTCATTGCGTCAGTTACGCTGTCGATCACACTAATTTTTCAAACAAATGAAGCAATAGATTATGAAATTCCTTCAAAATACTTCGGATTGTGAAATATAAAGTGTGTTGTGTTAATATGGTAAGATTTCACACATTTTCCGTCACAGACGTTAATTTTTTCGCACAGTCATGGCATTTTCGCATCATTGTAACTTCTACGATGGAGCGGAATTATGCACGCTATATTTTACCGTCTTTTCCACTCAGATTTGTTCCTAGCCTCACATGTGAACTGTCGTGTTGTTTCTCAAAATAAATAGTTCACCTGCTGTTATTCGAGGGTGTCGTAAAATCGAAATAGTTTGAGTAATCCTTTAATTAACTTCGAGAGATCAGTATTAAAGGATTTTGGCTTACCGTCATATTGTAGGCACTGTGGAGCTCTGGAGCCCTGCTGTAGCGGGACAATTGATTGCCGTCACTAAAAAGGCTAGCTTTAGCCAGCGGCTTCACCCGCGTTGAAGTCAGGAATTATCTCACTGGAACGTACTGTCGGTATAAAAAGTATCCCATATCCTAACCCAGGTCATAGTCTCCCTGTGTGCCAGACACCGAAATCCGTTATCGTGAATAGGTAACAGACAGAGAGACTTATTTTCGCATTTATAATTTACTAGCTGCACCCCGGGCTGCACATCGGGATTAAAAGTATCCTATGTCCCAATCCAGGTCGTGGTCTACCCGAACGAAACGGGGGAACACCCGTTTTATCGTGAAACCGTAACAACAAACTCACTTTTGCATTTATAATATTAGTTACGATTAAGATCTCAGTCGATTACTCACTAAAGCTAGTCGGCCGGATCGGAAAACCCTAGTCATAAATCACTTTTATTTGTTTCGATGTTAGTCGAATCCCGTTCAGCCGTTTTAACGTGAAAGCGTAACAAACGAACAAACAAACTCACTTTCGCATTTATAAGTTTCTCTGCCAAGTACTAAAGCGTATGTTGCATCGTCAGAAGCAAATTAGTTAGAATTATTAGTATGAATTTTTAACAACACGTGTTTACTTTCGTTCGACTAAAACAATTCTGCATCACATCAAACAATCATCTCGTTCTATTTTTAAACCGATTCTGAATTCGCTTCGGTGATCAAATCCAGCCAGAACGATTTTTCTTGCCAGCCTGTATGATGTAAGGTTCCCTCTGGCAGACAACCTCGACAGTACATAACTGTTGGCCCACGGCTCCTATAAAAATTAGGATACAAAGTCCTGCTGTGTTTGGGATATAAAGTTACCTTGTTATAGGCTTTTATGAAGCGACGGTGTGCAAAATAAACAGAGCCTTACGTTCAATTTACAAGTTATTAAAAACTTGATTGGGATATCCTATCAGACAGGAGCGCCATATTTTTATTTAAAAAACCGACCAAGTGCGCGTCAGACCACGCACAATGAAGGGTTCCGTAGATAAATAGATAGATAGAATATTCTTTATTATGCACACCATAAAAATTACAGAAATTAATTAGATGGGATGAATTTATCACACGAACAAACTTAACACTGTAGTTGAAAAACATTATCTATCATGTTTTTCAAACTGAAAATTTAAGTCAGTCGATTAATAAAGCCTACTTAGCTGTGATAGTTTTCCTTTTAACTTAATTATATATGCTACTGCTGTGATTTTTTTCACAAATCCAAGTACAACCATTTAGTTGGCAGGGAGGGGGGGGTGCATTTTGCACTTTAAAGCTTAATATTTAGCAAACGGATTCTTGAATTGAAAAATGATTTTTACATACCCACAATATTTTTGACTCGACTTTTCCAACGACACCCTACACCATGGGACAGACGAGAAAAAAAATAAACATCCCCACTTTACGTTTTGGGGAGTTACCCTAAAAAAAAAAAAAACTTGATTTTATTTGATCACTTTGTCGGCGTAATTAATATTAATACCCATGCCAAATTACAGCATTCTAGTACTAACCGTCTCTGAGCTAAGCCGCGGACAGACAGACAGACATGGCGAAACTATAAGGGTTCCTTGCTTACTACGGAACCCTAAAAAGATTTTAAGTTATGCAGGCTTGCAATATTGCAAGTTAGTGTTATTCAATTGTTTTTTTAATAACATAACATCACGGCTGGTTTCCCCGAAGGGTTACGCAGAGGTATGCCTAAAGTGCACCCACATTTCGCCAGTTATGTTTAAGTCCCATGTAACAGGGGGCGAGCCTATTGCCATCAACCGGGCTCAAATCCAGACTCCGGGGTGCAAGTGAAATTAAATTCTTTCTTTTTATTTAAAACTGCTTCTCTAAGAATTTCTCCTGTCTATTGGGCCTACAGAACAACTATCTTTAGGCCTTACAAATACCTATTCCGGGAATGGAACCCGCTATCTGCAGAGTATAAGCCGCTCGCTAACCGGCAAAGATTAAATCCTACTAGTAGCTCTACTAAATCACATAATGCATTCTACTGAAAATATCAATTCTTGGGGAAGGCCTATGTCCAGCAGTGGACGTCTTTCGGCTGAATCGATGATTATTATCAAATAATATAATAACACTATAGGAACCACCAACAAACATTACAAAACAACCCATCATACCATCATTTACACATCATAATCTAATGTTAAAAGTTGGCAACTCCTTCTTAATTACGTTACTCAAAAGTACTTTGTTTATTACGGTGACATTAAGATGTAAATATGTAATGTAATTCGTGCGTTATGGTTATGGGGCGTTCATCCTGGTATTATTCGGGGATGGGCGGAATAATCAAGCAAAATAGCGTAGTAATGGTACCGAGTATTTTTACACCTCGACTTTTAATGGTATTCAGTAGGTTGACAGTCCGAACCAAAAAAAAAAGAAAGAAAGGAAAATTGTTTATTCTGCACAAACAAAACGCACATTTAAAGATAAAAATACATAAAATACACACATACAAAAGTATCCAAAAGCCTAATAAATAGCCAAAAGCCAAATGAATCGTTCATTACTAAAGAAAAATAAAGAAAGAAAATAAATTTCACACAAGAATAAAAATAAAAACAGAGAAAGCTTAAAACAGTATTGTGTGCCTCACGGCTGCGCCAAATAGACCCAGTTCAGCATAAAAGCCAGACAACTAGTGCCTGACTAGTGCCTTATTATATGTTTGTTAAAACCATCCATATGTACACTACAAAGTTACGTTAACAACTTACATAACTTAAACAATGAGTAATGACCGATTTATTTTGCTTCGAACTGTCAACTTACTAAATACAATTAAAAGTCCACAGTCAGTCTATTATTTTTACCTTTCGACCATTTGTCTTTGTAGTATAGTCGACGTTTAAAACATATTTTTCTTAAAGAAAGAAAGAAAGAAAATACGTAAACATGACGCAAAGAAAGCACACAAAACAAAAAGAAAAAGTTGTGGGAAAATATGCGCCACATCCACGCAAACCGGCCGCTCTTCGCTTTATTTTTTCTTTCCCAAAAATCCCACCCATATAAAACCTACTTTTAATTCCCGACACATTACATAAAGGTCATGCTATATTATTAAATACGGTCAGGGATGTCACAGAGATTTAGGGATGTCACTAATTGTATTAAACTCACACGGTCATTTAATCAAATCTAAACCATCATACAAAATCTGAAAAGGGCGAAGACATCTTTGTGTGTTACTTCGGATGCTTATTTATTTGGGTTGAAAGCCAAAAGGCGGAAAAATTAAAGGGCTCTTGATCGCCTTAGGCTGTTTTTAATTGAGGGTTTTGACACCCTTGTGAAGGGTGGTTAGAATATTTTTTGGTAGGATTACGGTCGTTTGTTTTTTTATGGGGTTTTCCGGTGAAATAGGTCAGAGCTATATCACGTGTTGTTGAATTCTGTCTGCTTTGAATATTATATTTTTTTTTTTTAAATTAAGAAACGTTGATAATTAAGACTACCGAATATTATAATTTTCCGCCAGAAGTAATAAATAAAGTTTGTGTGCGAGCAACACTCAAAAAACTCACAGATTTGACAGGTTGAAAGAATTGAAGTCATTCGCGCCGCCATGAAAGAAAGGCCCGTCGTCGTTGTGACAATCAAAATTAAATTCTGTTAAATAAAAGGACAAGAAACATTACTAATTGGGTTGTCGAAAACTGTCAACTGGCCTATTTATATGGACAGAAGTGGATGATCATGCTTATTTTTCGTCAGATTTAAATTACTGTGCTAAGATCCAAAAATTGAACTACACCGTTGATTTTAAAATCATCCCACCTAAAGAGACTTCACTTAAACTGATATAGTGGTATATTAAACAGTATGATACTTGGCAATACTGTAGCTTCTCATTGGGGAAAGAATTTTAGGAATCGGATCAGTAGTTCCGGAGTGTTCCTACATACAAACTCACAAATTTTACCTCTTTGTATTTTCTTTTTGTTACTCCCTACTCGCTTTCCACTTCTGTCTTCTTCTCTCTCCAGAGCTGCCAAGGACCAATCTTTATTAAAGGAGTCCAGCTCATCCCGCCATCTCCGTCTGGGCCTGCCGCGATGTCGTCTGTCACTAAGCAGGACCCACTGGGTCGTAAGTTTGGCAGATGTGTCCAGCCCAATTCCATTTAAGCGTGGCAGCATTCCAAGTGACATCAGTTATTTTAGTGATGGAATGGATTGTTGTTTTCTTAACCCGGTCCACAAGTTTAATACCGCGAATACTCCGTTCCATTGCTCTCTGGCAAACCCCGAGCGTAGACTTTTGCTGAATTGTCAAAGACCATGTTTGAGTACCATACGTGAGGATGGGAAGAATACACATGTCGATGAGTCTTCTCTTGAGGGATAGTAGAAGATCTCCCTTCATTAGATCTTTCATGGCCCAATAGCTCTTCCAGGCATTTTCGGAGCGTCTTGTAACTTCTTTGTTTTGTCTTGCCTGGAAAGAGACTATTTAACCGAGATAAAGATAATCATCGACATATTCAACATATTGTATAATTATTAGTATAGAGAAATAATATCTACCTGCTCAAGATTAAAATAAGACCACATGTGTTGGGATTGAGAACTCTTAAATCGTCGCATTAACACGCGAATAAATCCAAGCAAATACCGAGGAAATATTAGTACCTAGCAATAACAATTTTACTATCAAACCGCAATTCAAATTTTATTACAAACATAAATAGAATATGAATGCATTTCAGCTACATTTGCCGCCAATAACGGGTAGCGTCCAGTTTGCGGCGGTTATAACCGGTTATTAGATCTAGATTTAACTGGATCTTTGCTGATATTTCTTTGCAAACGAGCTTTTAGTTCGTATACCTTAAGAGGGAATATAAATATGCTATTTCTAATGGTTTCCGACCCACGCAGCTTCGGATATCGTAGGCATGGGTAATTGGTAACCTGTGCAATTTAAAGCATGATCACTGACTTCTGCTATTTGCTAATCTTGGAACTTACCTAAGTTTATTTTGTAAATCCAGAGTCTTGAATCAAATTGTATTATTACGTTTGTATGCCTTATTTCGGAGTCCAGAGCCGACTTCCGGCCACCGTAGGCGCGGGCTTGCGGATTGCGGACGGTGAGCAATGGGCAGCTCGCCGTCCGATAAGGACCAGGCCCGTGTCGACGGCGCGTTGTGTTCCACGCGCGCCTCAAAGAGATGTCAGCACCAACCGACGGGGTCGAAAGACCAATGCCTGCTGGGGTTGCGGGTTTGTCCGAAAGGGATAACGCGGCCCCGGCACACAGGCAACGGAAGGAACACGGGTGGGATTTAGTCAGTAAAAGTCTGACACACCCTCTCGCTCTGCCCAGAGCGGGAGTAGTCATTTGATGATTTCCCACCCTCAAAAAAAAAAAAAAAATGCCTTATTTCTTTTTCTTCATGTGTCACTTTTAGTGGAAATAAATGTTTTCATAACTAGATTTTGCCCGCGGCTTCGCCCGCGTGGATATTGGAAAATATCCCACGGGAACGTTGGTACTCCCGGGGTTAAAATAACCCATGTGTTAATCCAGGTTATAAACTATCTGCGTGCCAAATTTCATTCAAATCCATTCAGCCGTTTTTGGGCAATCCGGAAAAAAACAGACAAACGGAAAAATAATCTCGTAAAAGCTATATTTTCGGCATCAGACTCGTTTCATACCTCGTAACAATTATTTTGTTTTCAAAAATATTCAATGTACAGTTTTGACTTCGTTATTATACGTTTCGTTACTATTTTCACGTATGAATAATAATATTAATATGTATAGATAATAAAATAATTGATATGCGTGAATTTTGTATCAATTTTATGTTATTAATTTAATGAAAAATAAATGAATTATATTTTTTTTTTATATTTACTGGTGTTGGTCGTCAGTTGTCCTTTCTTTCTTTAAATTGACCAACATGACGTTTAATTTTAATTCAAAATTGTCATCACTTTTTATTTACTATACGATTTTTTTTTTTCCTTTTTTTAATAATTACTATCTATCGTTGCATCTTACGATCATTTCGCGAATTTAAAAGAGACCAACCCTATTTTAAGTAAGAATCCTGATTGAAATTACTTGGTCTCCCCAATAGAGGGAAAACTGAATTCCAGAAATAATCGTTCAGACTCCTAAATCACGCCGTTAACCTACCTGTTACAACGCGACACAGAAAAATGGCGTCGCATACAAATTCAAAACTGTAGTACAGACGTGTTACCGCTGAAATATGAAAGAGTTTAGATACGATCTCGTTCAATTGAAATGTAACGGGTTCATGAATGGTATGGATAGTCAATACCTACTACGTTTTGGGTAACAGATTTTGAAATTACGTTTTAGGCTGGGTAATCAAAAATGTTGGCACCTAAAATAAGTTAGCATGTTTGTCATGCAATTTGTAACTATAGTTAAAAACAGAAATGATGTAAACCTCTTTGCTTTCTCTTGAAGTACTTCTTCTTCTTTAGGCTGCTTGTCTACTGGAGTGGAGAGGAGAGGAGCGGAGTAGCGATGTGCCAATATTAACCAATGGAATTGCATAAAACCTCCGCTCCGCTTCAGTGGACAGGGATTTGCGAACTAGTTTAAAAAATCATACAAAACTGGGAAGCGGAGCGGAGAAACGGAGTGGAGAAGCGGAGAGGGGAAGCGGAGCGGGGAAACGGAGCGGAGAAGTGGAGCGGGGAACCGGAGCGGGGAATTATTACTCGTCGCGTAAACTCGGTCTAGCTCCGCACAGTCCGCAACACCACTCCGCTACCTCGCTCCACACAGTCGGTAACTCCGCTCCGATACCTCGCTCCACATCAATGGACAGACACTGTCCGCAACTCCGCTCCACTCCGCTGTCATTCTCCTCTCCGCTGCCTCGCTCCGCTTAAATGGTCAGGCAGCCTTATGGTGTGGTTAATGACTAACCTGGTGTCAGAGTTTTAAAGCCGCCCATGGGCCTCTGACTTGGTTACACATGCCGTCGAGAAATATCTCTCCGGCATGCCGGTTTCCTGACGATGTTTTCCTTCACCGTTTTTGAAGCAAGTGATAATTAAAATTAATTAATTAAAAAATACACGTACAGATTCGATTCCAAAAATTTATTCACTGATAGACTAACTACTTTATTAGTGAAGTGCCATAGGATTATATATTATATGTTTTATATATGGTATACTTAATTCATTTCCACGCGGATAAAGTTGCGAGCAGAAGCTGAAATAAAGGAATAAATTAAAGTCACTGGCAAAGTCAAATTGTTACTATTAGGCGCGTGATAGACTGTATAAAACAGATAATTCAATCAATTTAACTAAACTTTTCCCAAATATGTAGGTCAGCTTCCAGTCTAATAGGATTAAGCTGAATACCAGTATTATACATGGAGCATCTACCTATCTGACCTCCAGAACCCACAGTTACTGCATAAGCATAATTAGCCATAGTGTTCCCACTGCTGGGACACAGGCCTCCTCTCTGTGACAGGGAGTGGGCCGTAATCCACCACGCGGGCCCAGTGTGGGTTGGTGGATGTCACATGTCTTCGAATTTTTGGGTATAGGAGATACCGTTTTCCCCACGATGTTTTCCTTCACCGTTTTAAGAGCAGTAGTGATGAAATAATTTACACAAATTAAAGCGCCTCTTTACGTATAGGTTCGAACCTACAAGTCGAAAGGCGCGACCGTAACCACTGGGCCACCACTGCCCTCTGCCCCAGTAACTAAGTAACACACATACTTGTCAGTGAGACATACAGCCACCTTCGCTCAATGTCAATCCATCGACATAATAACCAATAATTGACCAATCACGTCGTCATAATAACTGACCCTTTGAAGGGTAATTGAGAAAGGCTTCTTATACAGCGAAGGACAAAATATTCATTACTAAGTTTGCTCACTGTATCTTCGCGATTACAGATCATTAGGTCAAATACGAAACTTCATTTCTTTTCAGAAAAAATAATTATAAGTTCGTAATTATAACACGCTGGACACGATATTGAAGGCAGGTTTTATACGAGCCCAGTAGTGTGACAGTACAGTAAGTCCAGCGCTGACTTGCAACTGCGCTCGTGTAAACACTAGTTTCAACCCAGTCCAGTACTGACTTCGCGCCTTCAAGTCAGTTCAGTTGGCTAACCTACCCGTCTATTTTCGGGCCCAGTAGCTTCCCCTTTTTTTTTTTTGTTCCGGGGTGGAAAATCCTCATGGATGTCCCCCGCCCTGGGGCGGGCGGAGGGGTCTGTCAGACTCTTACTGACTAAAAACCACCCCGGTGTTCCAACTCACACCTACGCCGGGGGTCGCGGGAACTTGAAATCTTCCGCAACCCCCGGCTGGTGCCGGCCCGCCACTGCGGGCCTCCTCGGGTCAGGGGAGGGGAGTGAGGTGTTTGACTCCCCCCGCGACGTCTAAAAGGGGCGCGCGTGGAACACTACGCGCCGCCACCTCGGGTCCTGATGTTTGGGGGGCTACGGACGTTTCGGGGGGCTACGGACGTAGCCACAGTAGCTTCCCCCGCCTGACTTACTGGCATACTGCCGATCTTGTCTACACGAACCCTCAGCATCCCATTGAATGTAGAAAAGTACCCCATTTACACTCTAGGGCGGTTATCTGTGAATCTCCACCTGAGCAGGTTCTCCTTACTTCGACCAATCTGGGTCCGGAGTCTGTTTAAAGGCTTAAATCAAGCCAACCCATGTTCATGTCCGGCTTTTCAGTAGGTGAAACGCCACAATTTTGAATAGACAAATATAAAATAAATATTCTTATACCAAGTTTCATTGGACCTTAACTCATCATCATTTCAGCCAAAAGACGTCCACTGCTGGACATAGGTCTCCCCCAAATTAGGGGGGGTTTGTTATAATCGCCATGCTTGGCAGGCGCGTTGGCGATCGCAGTATGGTGTTAAAATGCATAGAGAACGCTGCTGCCCATTCTCTAGTGAGTCCCTTAGTCGCCTTCTACGACACCCTCGGGAAGAAATAGGATGGTACTATTCTTTACGTCCGGCAACACACGGATCTTACTTATATTCAAAAAATTTCAGGTCAATTACAGGAAAATAGTTAAAAGCTAGTTTTGACTCCTATTATTTATCTATCAGTGTTTTGATGATTTATCAAAGGCAGAACTGTCCATGTCTATGGAAAACTATGATTATTATATCAAAAAACATTCGTTCAAACAAAAAGCTGCATGTCTAAGTAGGTATTACGTATATTTTGAGAATTGGGCGTTCTGCGCCTAAACAGCGCAGAAAACCTTTTATTTTTTATGTCAAATCACAACAAAAACATATTTTGTTTGAAGGAAAGAATTGTCGTGAAAATCCTTGTCTCGGGGGAATTTTTCGACGTCATATTTTAGTTTGTTAATAGTTTTAATTAGATTAGTTTATTATATTATTGGAAATAAATAAAAATATTTTTAGTAAGGATATTAAACTGTTATTTAATAAGTTGTTATTTAGGCATTATTTCATTGTAATTATGAATAAATATAATACCTACATTATGAAGGAAGATCATAATACATTTTTACTTGAAATATGTACAAAGGTAGTATGTTATTTATTATTGAAACTAAAGCAATACCCAGCCAGGAGGTAAGGTGTCAGACTACCACGTGGTCGTGAATTCGAATTCATTTCGCTGTATTTCTTACGCAAGTACATTTCAGCATAGGTAGTTTGGTTTTCGTCATTGAAAAGGAAGAGAAAAGAAAAGGGAGTGAATGATGGCGCATCGGTTGACAGGGGAAACTAGAAGAACGAAACGTGGTGCGCCAACCCCACGTAGCCAGGTACAAGGGGAGGAAGGTGATAATGCGTTGGATTTTTCACATCGTCAGTATGTCTTTAGGGCTCCATACCCGAAGGATGCCAAACGGAACCCTATTACTAAGCCTCCGCTGTCCATCCGTCCGTCTATCAGCGGGCTTTATCTCATGAACCGTAATAGGTAGACACATGAAATTTTCACAGATTTTGTATTTCTATTGCCTATAACAGAAAATAAAATAAGTAACAATTTTAACGCGATTACCTTGAAATAAAAGGTGTTTTTTTTTTCCGCGGTTTTTGCTAAATATTGTACTGTGGTACGGAAGCCTTCCTGTGCGACCCCGACTCGCACTTGGCAAGTTTTTTTTTAATACTGAAAAATAACTTTTGTTTTGGATACAAGTTACCACTACTTTTTTATTTTTGTTTAGGGTGCGAAATTTTCAAATAACTTCTCCCGCTCTTACTGACTAAAACCCACCCGGGTTCCTTCTGTTGCCGGTGTGCCGGGGCCACGGTATCCCTTTCGGACGAACTCACAACGCTGGCAGGATCCCTATTGGGCTGGACACAATATATGCCGCATGCCAGACGATCAATGGGCCAAAATTACGACTACATCGCGGCAGGCCCAGACCTTGGCAGCACTAGACAAAGAGAGTAGGGAGGCCTTTGCCCAGCGGTGGGACAATAAAAGCTAAAAAAAAGTAAGAATGTGGAAATACTGATGGTTTATGATCATTTATGCTGTACTTTTTATTTTTTGTGGTTTCATCCCCCTCACTAATTCGAATACAACTACTATGATTGAAAATTTTTATAAAGATATGAATATGTAAATAAAAGTGACAGGAAGTTATCATCGACATATACTAAGAGGGAAAAATACGTATTATTAAAGCTAACTCAAAAACTATCCAAGCAAAGTCAATACAATTTGAAAGCCCCTTTCTCATACCATTGACGGAGAAATCGGTGGACATAAAAATAAAAATAAACTCCTCCTTTTTGGAAGTCGATTAAAAACAAATAATGTAGCATTTAATTTTATCCACGATTTAAATAGTAAAATTCTGTGTAACGTCTTATAAATAAACGACATTTGTGTTTCACATTCACAGTGAATGTAAATATTTAATTAGTGTTATCAGCACAGAATTTTCAAGCTACGGAGAAATACAGAAATACAATAAAAAAGAAATTCTAATTAGTCCAATTAGATTATTATTTTTTACCCGGGCATCATCACTATTCCATTTAAACGTGGCAGCTTTCCGAGTGACATCATTCTTACCTAAGTGGTCAAAATAATTTATTCACGAAGAAACATTTTTCTATACCATAATAAAATAATAATAAAAATCGTTTATTCTCTCGCCACAATATAACAAAAAACACAGCAATCGCAGTATAAATACTTACCTATTTGTTATTTAATATTGTGGGAGACTGGTGCCAAAACTAGGCTCGCGGTCTGTATTTCAGGACACCAGGATCTCCGCCATTTACATTTATTCTATTATGTGCTTGTACACCGAGGAGCTCGTGGCTAAGTAATAACTGCCGCACGGGTCGATCCATCAGGTTAAGCTACGCTTGCCAAGGTTGGTCTGTGGATGGGTGACCATCTTTACATATCGAGACTCCTTCGTGCCTCGGATAGCACGTTAAGCTGTTGACCCCGGCTGTCATTCGTGGATCTTTGACAGTCG
Organism: Agrochola lota; assembly: GCA_947364205.1. NCBI lineage: Eukaryota > Metazoa > Arthropoda > Insecta > Lepidoptera > Noctuidae > Agrochola > Agrochola lota. Next base: position 2,627,599 of record OX376241.1, read on the forward strand.
TTGCGGCTCGTCAGTAGCCCGAAAGTCTGACAACCAGTCTTATCAAGGGGTATCGTATTACCCAGTTACTGGGTTGTGGAGGTCACATAGGCAGTCGCTACATGTAAAATACTGGTATCCAGCTGCATCCGGTTAGACTGGAAGCCGACCCTAATATAGTTGGGATAAAGCTAGGCAGATTGATTGATGTACTTGTACGTATGTTGTGCCCATGAGGAGCACTTTATATCATGGCAGGAAAAAGAGATTTTGTGACTCAACCATAGTGTCTCGTTGGTCTATTGGTTGCAAGCAGTCGGTCGGGCAAAGTGTTATTGGGTTATTCCGTCTGGGATTTCTCAGTAGCAGTCCGGAGTCTGGATTTGTGCCCGGTTGATGGCAATAGGCTCGCCCCCTGTTACATGGGACTTAATCATTACTGGCGAATTATGGGTTTACTGTACACCTCTGCCCAATCCATGAGGGAATCAAGACATGATATTATGTAGTAAATTATCATACAACTAATTAATAATCATAATCATTTATTTGCTTTGAAAGTAGGTATATAAATAAAGGTGTTTACAAAATGTGGAGATCCCTGTACAATCTACCAATTAGTCAATTAGGTTATGCAAACATTGAACGTACATTTTATTAACAACATCGAATAAAAATCAAAAGTCAAATTAAATTGAAAAAAAAAAATGAATTTTAAGTTAGCTTAATGAGAATAATAATAAAGAAATACAATGTCAATAATTAAATCTAAAGAGTAGGGTCATTTAAAAACTCATTAATTGAATAATAACACTTATCAATAATAAATAAAATAAATAAATCATTTATTTTGGACCAAACACTGCATACATTTTATAAACCTGCCAAACTGCGTGGCAGTTTGTCGGCAGGATTAGCGCTCGTCTTAAAACATTTGGTATAAACATCTAAGTAGGTAGATACAAATAGTTCAAATGGACGGTAAGAATATTTTGTTCGATAGTTCAGTTCAGTGCTCAACCGATTAATCATTGTCAAGTAATAGGGCTGTCAGATTTTTTTTTTAATAAAAGAAACGGGAACTGTATAAATGTATACAAAAATCTAACTGATTATTAAACAAGAAACTACTAGAAAACAGTCGCTGGAAGCGCTTTTTTGCAATCTGAACATTTCTTCGATAAACTATAATTTAAGTAGTCGACTACTTGTTAGCGAGTTTACAATCGCTCAGTCGTACTCAGTTGCTCAGTTACTCAGTTGCAGCTGTGCGTTAACATTTAAAAACCGCTGAGCCAACTAACAAGTATAAATAGGCACTTGATGGAACTGTACGGGGAACTTCAAGGGTGGTTCATGCTTGGCTGTATCGGTTTGTATTTTTTCAAGTGGTTGTTTTTTTGTTTATTTATTTCATGCTTGTGTTTAGACGATAGAATCAATTAAAATATATTAGGTAAGACCTACTGGTAAGCAATGTTCACGTACTTCGTAAAGAAAGCCTAGCCTTTTCACAACTACGAGTATGTTGGGGTCGACTCCCAGTCTTACCGAATGCAGCTGAATACCAGTATTTTACATGGAGCGACTCTCCAACCTAGTGGCTGGGTAACACGATACCTCTTGAAAAGACTGGTTGTCCGATTTTCGGGCTTCTGAATAACCGTAACGACTGCCAAAGATCTACAAATGACAGCCGCGACCAACAGTTTAATGTGCTTTCCGAGACACGGAGGGGTCTCGGTATGTAAAGGATGGTCACCCATCCACGGACCGACCTCGGCAAACGTAGTTTAAAAATCGATCGACCTGTGCAGCTGTTATTATTTAGCCACGAGCCTCTCACACGTACTTCCCAAAGTAAGATATTTTTAATGACCTAATGTAACGTAAGCTTCTAAACTCTTAATTAATTATAAAGAGGTAAAATGGTTTGTTTGTAAGAGGTATCTAATATCTGGTAGTAAATACCGATCCGATTACAAAGATTCTATCATTGATAGAAAGCTACACTTCTGCCGAGTGCAATAGCATAATTATATTTTATAGTATAGGTAGTTGAATTTCACGTGCAGGCGAAGCACATTTAGAAGCTTGTTTTTAACCGACTTCAAAAAAGGAGGAGGTTCGATCTTCGTCTGTTTATGTATTTTTTATTGATTTATTTAACAGATTATGTACACACATATAAACAGACAAGAAGAAAGGAACAGAAAAATACGTACAAAGGTGATGCTTATTTCTAAAGAAATCTCTTCCAGCATACCTGCCTTAAGAAAATTGTTAAGGAGATGTAGACGTGTGTAAGAGTAGAAGAGAAAATAATATACATAAAATAAAAACACTTAATTATTCACTAATTTAACTATAAATATACAGAGAATAAACTTACCTATCTTAGTTAACTTTATGTATGTTCATCGATGTTTTAGTCAATTGTGGACCGATTTTGAAAATTATTTTTGGCCCAAGCTGCATCTGCCAAATGAAAAAAAAAAAAAAAAAATAAGAAAATTGTATTAAATTTAAATATACGAGGTGTTCAATAAATAGTGAGAATGCGATACATTCTCCTTGGAAAGAAAAAAAATAAATACTGGCAGGCATAGCCCAGACATTAGTTAAGATGATAATAAAAAAAGCAATTAATTCTCTTTTGTTTTTTAAAAGTCGTATAAATTATAGATAGATAGAACATTCTTTATTATGTACACCATAAAAAAATACAGGTATGAATGTAGATATTTTACATAGGGTGACACAATGGTCGGTCTTATCGCTAAAAGGTCGGTCTTATATTTACTTTGCTTGGGTAGTTTTTGAGTTAGCTTCAATAATACGTATATTTCCCACTTTGTCGACATGGATGATGTTATAATAACTTCCTGTCAGCTAGTGGTATTCGAAGTCGGGTAGATACCACAGCAAAAAAGTGAAAAACAAAAACTTTTTTTTGTTTTTTTTTTGTAAAAAGTTATTTGTTTTATTATAGTCCTCAAAAAACAACTCTTTGTTATATTGTGTAGGTAGCCATTTCTTGCAAAGTTGTAATGCATACTTTGAAACACAAACAGAATACCAGAAAATAAAATAGTAGGTAAGTACAGACCCTTAATAGCCTGCGCTTTGCACTACTGAGTTCTGAGTTTTGTTAGACGTGGAACGTGTTAACTAATATTTTGTTAGTCTGCCTCGTTAGTTTAGATCTATGCCTCGTATATGACAAGAGGCAACCACAAATTAGGTCCTATATGGGACATCATAAGTGGCGAAATTTTATGGTACGTACAATCAGCCCCAAAAAGGTATATAACCTACTCGTTTATGACATCGCATATTCAACTAAATACGTCTTGTTTCTAACACCTCCCCTCGAAGTTGAACTTTTGAATTGAATGAACTCAAACTGGTTTACCTCATTATTGAACGGTTACTGTATACATATTTGTGAGACTTCTGTATCATTACTTTGTTTTGAGCATTGGGTGTAAAGATAATTAGGAATCCGGTCTATGTTGGTACAAGTGGATACTTCGTTTTGTTTAAAATAAATTCTATTCTATGTCAAAGTCAAACAATTTATTTCAATTAAGCATATAAAAGGCACTTTTAAACGTCAATTTTACAAAAAATAGTATTGATTCTAGTCGTCCCTTCCGAAAGATAATTTTCGTATGGAGAAGAATGGGCAAGAAACTCCACCGTTACTCTTTTAAAATGTTTTTACAATATTTTGTATACATTAATCATAAAATTATATGTGAAGACGATGCACCTAGAATAAGATTACACGATAGGTAAAAAGAATGAAAAATGAAGCAATGACATATAAATTAATTATGTGATAGATACATGGTGCTCACATATTTACAAACATGGTAAAATTATACGATATTTCTAACATTTTAACAAGTAATACTAATACTGTTTTGTTGCTGTATGTGGATACAATGTTATGGAACAAACGACTTTAAAATGGTACCTTCTCCGTGTACCTATTCATCTTTTTGGGGCTGTCTGTACCTAAACTTCTCTGCCTACGCCTTTAGGGCATTCAGACAAATTGAAGAGCATCCTTTGTACCAGTAGATCAAACCAGTCAAGTATGTTTTTACCTTTAAAACCTCACTGAACATGACTCGTGCATTAGATTTTAAAGTGAGTAGTCTTTGCATTGTATATTGCATGTCAGATTAAATTTCTACGACCAATCATAACTTTATGTTCCTGCGGCAAAATGACATGCGAGGTAATCATATCAGAGAATAGCGAATGAAGATATTAAGTACAGTACAGGGAACATCAAAAGAAACATTTTTTTTTGTATTAAAATGGTTGAACTGAACGGTACCTATTGTAAAGGTTAGGTTGTTATTTTAGATGAATTTTCAGTTACAATAATTTTTAAGAATTTTAAAATTTAGAAACAATAATCCAAAATGCCTGACAGAAACAAATCATTTAAAATAATTAAAAGTGAACGAAAAGATACCGTACAGTTGATTATTGTTTTTTTTTTATTGTATTTTTTTTTTCACAATTTAAGAAACAAGAACGAAATGAAAAAAAATTTTTAGAAAAAAACAGATTAACCAAAAGCCTCGTGGCTGTAGTTACAATAATACATGGTGTTTTTTTTTATCATGCGATGTTCTTTGCCACATACTACACATCTTGGTTTTCTACGACTGCAATGAATGCTCATGGGGGAAAATTGCCAAAATCACCAGGCCTGAAATACAGTACTCGTATTTAAACATAAACCTTTTTAACCAACTTCAAAAAAATGAAGAGGTTCTCAGGTTCTTCGTCGGAATCTTTAAAAAAATACAAAAAATCGTGTTCAATATTTTTATAATAATCTAAGTAACAAACAAAAAAATATTTGGTCCGCATCCCTATTGTGGATCGATCTTGAAAATTCTCCTTGCTAGCAGTCGCGGTAGTCTCAAAATATATTTGCTTGGATAGTTTTTAAGTTAGCTTCAATAATACGTATTTTTCCCACTTAATTTATGTATGTGGATTATGGTATAATTTCTCTCACTGTTATTTACATAGCAAGTAGTGGTATTCGGACCGGGTACCTACCACAACTAAAAAGTGAAAAATAGTAACTATTTTACAACAAAAAAAAACAATACTATGTTATAGCACGAGGTCCTTGCTATACATCGTCTTTTACTACACCCGGGAGTAAACTTATCCTTTTCTTTTCCGAAACAGTCATCCAGCATTCTAAGCTACTAAACGGCTAATGCAGCTTGCACCTTCACTTAATCCGGCAGTTAACTTAACTACTATCTCCACTAAGTAAAGTGGACTGCATAAATTTTACTATGCTACAGTTAACTTTATTGTCTTGTTGACAGCGTTTTACTGGTATTTTAACTGTACCTTTTACTTTAACCACTGTTTACCGGGACGGGTCGTTAAGTACTTCTTAGCGTTGCCAGTTTATTGATGAATTGGTAAGGAAATAGGGGGAAAAGGTTCTGTTTTTATGACTCAATCAATGACATAGACTTTTATTGATATTACCCAAGTCGGGTGGTTGCAAAACGTCGGTAATTTTAAGTTATGTTCATTAAAACTTGACGATTACGTTCGACGTTTATTGTCTGCTAACTTAGCGACCATTGATTGCTGACAAAGAAGGAGCTCGTGGCTAAGTAATAACAGCCGCACGGGTCGATCCATCAGATTAAGCTATTCTTGCCGGGGTTGGTCCGTGGATGGGTGACCATCTTTACATACCGAGATACTCCATGCCTTGGAAAGTATGTTAAGCCGTTGGTCTCGGCTGTCATTCGTGGATCTTTGGCAGTCGTTACGAGTCGTCAGAAGCCCGAAAGTCTGAAACCAGTCTTACCAAGGGGTATCGTATTACCCAGTTACTGGGTTGTGGAGGTCAGATAGGCAGTCACTCCAAGTAAAATACTGGTATTCAGCTGCATCCGGATAGACTGGAAGCCCACCCCAACATAGTTGGGAAAAGGCTAGGCAGATTGATTTTGATTGCTGACAAAGAAATAGGAAATTCGTCAATATCGAGAATTATTAGCTAGGTAAGTAGGTACTCATAAAAGTAATATGTACGTTTTTATTTGATACAATTGAAGAAACTTTTTTTTATACAAAATTGCCCACACCTTTCTGATACATGCTGTATAAGTAAGGCAAATGACTTCTGTATTTTGTACCAATCCAATACACTAAACACATGTAAACCCGATATTGTCAAATACCTACACGATAGCTAGTTTTGTTTGGTTTTCCTCTCCGTCAGAACTCTCCTCTGTCGTCACCACCCACCAACCTGAAAAAATACTACAAACTCAGATTACAGTAAAGATAAATTAATCTTCCCAAATGCCATCACGATTCGGGTAAGCCCGTCCATTATTATTAAGCCATATCCTCCTATCAGATTGTTGACTCCACTTAACGTCAGACTGAAAAGGTTGTATGGTCTGACTCGGTCGACTTTTTTGACCCGAACTGTTGGTTATGAGTGGTTTTGATAAGTGGCAATACAGCCTGGCAATTAAGTAGGTACCTATGCATTAAAATTATCTAATGATGTTAACATAGATTAAGTGTGCTTATCTGTCCATTAGGTGTTGTATGATGTCCCGCGAGTGTGATATATGGGGTCAGTTGAGCATCAAGGTCGGTTTGTACTAATTTACTTCACGTGAAATACAAAATTTTTGCATGTTATCTACTGCGTGAAGTTTTGGAGTTTTGAGTATCAAAAATCAATCTGTCTAGCCTTTTTTCCCAATTATGTTGGGGTCAGCTTCCAGTCTAACCAGATGAAGCTGAATATTAATATTTTACATGGACCGTACTGCCTATCTGACCAACCAACACTAACAACCAGTTTTTACCAAGGGATACCGTATTACCCAGTTTTCAGTATATTTACACAAATTGAATTTCTTTAATTTCCTGTTTACGTGGAAACAATCCTACAAAAATATCGTAAAGCATACTTTCGTAGGTACTTATTTAAAACACCTAGTCTCGATTTGGCTTTCTTAATTAGATCATTTAAAGCAAGTAGCTTTTTTACTACATGCATCAGATACGGTAAATATCTGGAAAGCCGTGGCTCTGAAAGCATGTTAAGACGTAAATTTTTATAGTTAGTCGGAGGCCTGCAAGTCTGAAACCTGTTCTACCAAGTGGTACCGTGTTAATCAGTTACTGGGTCGCTCCGTGTTTTGTTTGATCTTCCTGTGCAAGTACTAATAAATACTTTTACCGTCATCCTTTGCTTCAGCTGCTTCCGATTACCTATTTATACATTTATAAAGGTTTACTAACAGCTTCTGTATACAATTTAATATAAGAATCCTTAACAATTACGAGCCTAGGACTTACAAAGTCGCCAATTGTAGGTCGAGAAGCAGACGTCAACATCGTTGGTAAGAGATAAAGCAGATCCTCTTCTTCTTTTCGTGTGGTTAGTGACTAATCTGGTGTCAGAGTTTTAAAGCCACCCATGAGCCTCTGACTTGGCTTCACATGCCGTCGAGAAATATCTCTCAGGCATGCCGATTTCTCCTCACGATCTTTTCCTTCACCGTTTTTGAAGCAAGTGATAATTATACTAAACGCACATGAATCTGAAAAGTCAGAGGTGCGTGTCTTGGGTTCGACCTAAGACTTGGTAGTACGACGGTCACACCACTAGGCTACCGCTGCTATATTAATCAAGCAGATAATGACATATCTTTTAGCAACAGGCGAATGGTATTTTTTTAATCGCTATCAAATATGCTAAACAAAAACATATAATATTGGGTCCCCACTTATGAAATTGGCGTTATTTTCTCACAAATAGAGAACCTCGTCACTTCTATGATTTAAAATATTCATCAATTGCTTGGTGTTATATCAAATAATGACCATCATAGACAACTACCAGTAGTAAAAAAACCGTCACTTATAGTTTTATAAACATAAAAATACCTTAAATATTACTCCTCATTTTGCTAGCAGAAATTACCACTATTTGTTTTAACTTAGCCAAAACTTATTTTTGTTACTTAATCTAAGTGGCATATTCGTTAACTTAGTTTTTAAACATTAGTGCATAAAAGTTTTAAAACATTCGTGTTCATGATTGTTCTTATAAATTAAGAACGTGTTAGTATGAAAAATACAACTTGTTTAAAATTCTCCATACAGAACGCTGATTTCTTAGGTGGGGACCTATTATAATTATTTAAATTATAATAATAAAAACGAAATACTCGGAACATGGCATTTGTTGGCTTCGTGACGTAATATTATCCCGTAGGACACCCATGTTATACCAGAGAACAAGTAATTTTAGTGTATCAAATGTATCGGTGAGCTAATCCGATATGATTGATAGAGTAATGTAGCACTATCTAAAATCAACATGGCGGATTAGAGGGACCATCGCTGACAAATGTGTTAAGAGTGTTCATCCAAAACATCGCAAATAGCTGTCAAATATTTACCGGTTTTGATTAATTTGGCAATATTACTGAATCGAAATAAGAAATATGGCTAACTAGTGAACTAAGAATTTAGAATATTGATAATGAATTGCAATTATAACACTGAATTTGATGTTGAGGCCAGTGACATCAGGTTCGAACCCTGCACATTAAAGCAAAATGTTATAAGTATAAATATCTATTAAAAAAAAACATTGCTTTAATTTGTTTAATTTTCTTGTAATTAAGTGAGATAGAGCCTATAAACTGAAAACTAAATTTAACTCTGTTACATTTTTGCCTGAACCGTAATTGCAATTTTTTTTAAATTAATATCTTGTGCTAGTACAATATGTTTAATTTTGTTGAACAGCGTATTAAAATATTTAATTAAGTAATTTTTTTTTTTTTTATACTGCTGTTAATATTTTTGCTATAAGTACAATAAAAAAACCGATTTTATTTTTATGGAAATTTCCGTATTCGAAAATGTAATATTTTTTTACCTACTTGTGATACCTAATATTTTCGACAAACACTCCATACCAACATCTGCTAATTTTTCTTAAAAAAAAACGTACACGCGGGGGTGAACTTTTCGCGGTATACAGTTTAACATACTCCCTTGACCATACCCTACACGTTAAATGAAAAAAATCACTGTTTTAAATTAATGCAAAGTTTGCCTAAAATTCGGCGTAACGTCCCCGGGCTATTAAGGTGTAAAAAGGCATTTGGAAAGTTTCCAAATACTTTTTTTTAAAGAATAAATACATAAATATACGTAAACTCACGCGTTCTTCCCATAGGGGTAAGTAGACACTAAAGAACGACAGCTGCTACAATCCAATAATAATATAGGAAAAAAAATGTGTTTAATTTGATGTTTTTGAGAGAGGGGTCTTAAAATACTTAAACATTGTATAAGCCACATTGTTGTTTTATTACTGCTTTGATTATTTCATAGGTTATCAATAACCAATAAAGGTGATGTTCCAATAAAGACAAATAATAGTATGTATAGTTATTTTAGAAAAAAAAAGATTGTGAAACGTTTATAATCAGAAAATATAGCAAGAAACAGTGTAGCTTCCGGTCGACATCTTGGCTTCTAAAAGTATAAAAATATAAATATAAAAAGTTTTATTGATTCATAAACAAACTAGTGCTACAATATTTAGGTATGACACTGGATCCCGCACTAGTATTCCCTCGTGTCGCAGGATCCAGTCTCTTTCTACAGATAATAAGGATTTTAGAGATAGGTTAACAAATGCACCGGTTTCAGTAAGATAATAAATCAAACTTAGGGCTTAAAGGTCCTGCTGGGGTTGCGGGTTTGTCCGCAAGGGATATCGCGGCCCCGGCACACAGGCAACGGAAGGAACATGGGTGGGTTTTAGTTAGTAAAAGTCTGACACACCCTCTCTCTTTGCCCAGAGTGGGAGAAGTCATTTGATGATTTCCAACCGTCAAAAAAAAAAGGGCTTAAAGGTGAACAAAATGTATGTGTATATGTGTGTGATGTGATGTGTGTGAAAAGAGCAGATATAAGAACAGACAGACCTTCCTGCGGGACTCTTTTATTCTCCTTGACTCACAACATATTACATAAATACGTGTTTTATCGCTCTAGCACCATTTCAAGAAAAATGTGTTTTCCCTCTAGAAATAAATTCTGCTTGAACGTTCTATCTAAAAAAAATCTTAAAAGCCATATTCACCAACATATATCCATACTTGCAAATCCTGAATCCTGAAGATTTAAATAATCTAGCTTAAATCGGAAATAGCATATCTTAGTGCACGACATTTTGCATTTATCAAAGTCACAAATGTTCATACTTCATAATGTATTCCTACCATTTTGCATGGGTAGCGTTATAAGTACTTTACCGTTTCACGATAACAAAACTTTTAATACTGCTAAAAATACTTTAATTCATAATTAACATAATATTCATAACATCACGCGTGTAATTCCCGAGGGGTTAGGCAAAGGTATACTTATAGTAACACCCACATTTCGTCCCATTTCATTTCATTTCATTTCATTTCTCATTTCGTCCCTGATGTCCCATGTAACAGGGGGCGAGCTTAGTGCCATCAACCGGGCAGAAATCCAGGCTACTGAGAAATTCTTGTTAGAAAACCCAATAACACTTTGCCAGACCTGGGAATTGAGTCCAGGACCTCATGCTCAGCAGTACCGCTTGCTAGTACACTAATGAGGCAGTAGTAATAAATAAATAACCTATAAGATTTAAATTATTAGTTAACCTAAAATAACCAGAAGAAAAATATACGGATCAACCTAATTTCCATTAACCAGGAAAAAAGAGCTTATTCATGTTCTCTTTGCTGTAATGATATGTAGTTATTTGCGAACACTTCTGACCCCAACAGTACTTGTAATGACGTACTATGAAGTGGCGTGTATTCAAAAACCAAGCTTTATTCAAAGCTTAGTGGTTGTGTGAGTGGATACAGTTATCTGTCAAACAGTGCACCAAATATACACACAGATTTGTACGTTTTGGAGTCTGGGACTACGGATTCGGAATTGGTGAGATTTTGAATTTGTTACTTATAAATTATAAGGTTGAATAAGAGATAGTTATTGAAAATATTCCGTGAGTATATTAAAATAAGAAAAGGAACTTAAAATTGACTGGTTTCTAGCTGGTTAATTTTTGTCAGTATTTCTTCTTCGTCACGACTCATAATGCGAGGCATTAGAGAGTGCGATTTTTTCGATCGAAAAAATTGTTTTGCCTCCTTTCTGCAATTGTTTTTATCGTTACACTCCGGCTAGTGCACAGAACCTACTTAAATATACTATTGAATAAATAATTTAATGGAGATTAATTCTGTACTTTTCAAAAATTGATTAAAAAAAAATCTTTATTTCAGACCACTTGATCTATAAAAAACACGATTTAAAAATAACAAAAATTAAAATTAAAATTCAATTCCAACTTCATCCAAAAATTAAAATTCAAATCAAAAACCAAATTTAAATCAAAATCAAAATTTAAATTTAAATAATAATAATAATAAAATAAAATAATAATATATTTTTATTTATTTAAATTAAATTAATGCAGCAGAAACGAAAAAAACAACAAAATAGTTTAGAAAATTTTCCCGTTAATCAAGTGTGAAACCTGAAAACAATAAAGCTTGCGAAAAAATCAATTGATTGGGTAATTTTTTTTATACATTTCTTTTACTCATAGGACTTCCTTTTACTTTTATTCAAAGTAGTTTTTTTTTATACAATCAAATGAGTATTAAGAGTCGTGCACTTATGGATAATCCATTTTTTTTATATATTTTTGGAAAGATTCTTAATTTGAAGCATATTTTAATGACCGCTTTCCTACAAACAACAACTCTACAACTCATCATTATCTGTCTAGCCTTTTCCCAACTATGTCGGGGTCAGCTTCCAGTCTAACCGGATGCAGCTGAATATCAGTATTTCACATGGAACGACTGCCTATCTGACCTCCAGAACCCAGTAACTAGGTAATACGATACCCATTGGTAAGACTGGTTGTCAGACTTTCGGGCTTCTGGCTACCCGTAACGACTATCAAAGATCTACGAATGACAGCCGGGACCATCGGCTTAACAACTTTATAACTCTTTTAGATAAAATTCCTTTTGCCAGTACGACAGAACTTTAGCCATTCAGATGAAGCCATAACAGCCATATATTTCATGGATCTTTTAAGTTTTGTCGTGATTGCTGGCAGGCTTACCTGTCCAATCACTAACGAGAGAAAAAAAAAACTAATTGACGCTTTTGTCTATTCACAAGAGGGTTCTCACCTCAAGACCAGGCACTCTAAAGACAATTTCCACGCAAGCTCCGCCCCCATGCACCCCGCCACTCCACTATATGCTAAACGTTACACATCAATAATAAAGTTGATTATCGCGTGCGCTCTTTGATCGTGTTCGAGCACGGAACTAAATGGCGTAAGTGTCAATTCTTATTTCGTTTATAACTAAAGTAATAATAGATCTAGAGAAAAAATATCTTGTGGCTGGATAATAAACTATGTTTTCTTACTGTGAATACTTATTTTAGATATACAAGCCGAGTAAATTTCATTTTATTTAAATAATCTTTTAAAAAAATCATTTTTTTTTAAATAGAAAATGAATCGAGCGAAAATGTTACAATTACGTAACTGTCTTGTATATGGAAAGAAAAAGATCCAATTAATCATATACAAAAGTTCCATTTTGATTGTATGCGTGACTACTACAGAACATTTTTTTTTTTTAATATGAATGCAAATTGACATACAATTTAGGGAGCCTCCTCTTAACCATGTAAAGATATTACAATTTAACTTCTCGACATTAAACGTCTTTCGTGAAAAATTATATTGACTTGAGCGTATCAAATTCTTTCACATTGTTTACAAATTGCATTTTTCAAGCGAGCACTTTTAGCGTATTCTTTACACAAACATCAATTTTCGTATACCAATACAATTATGAATATTATGTATGTATCATATAGCCCGTCTTGGGATCCACAGACACGTATTGTTTATCTTTGTTTCAGGATAAGTAGGATTATTTTTAGTTTCAAATCTTTGTAAAAAAACTAGCTTATGTCTGTAGCCCCCCACAGCTTCGGTTATGGTCTACCCGTGTGCCCAATTTCATCGAAATCTGTTCAGCCGATAAGATGTGAAAGCGTAACAAACAAACAACTCACTTTCGCATTTATATAATAACTAGCTGCGCCCCGTGGTTTCACCCGCATAAGTCTCGATCCCGTGAGAATACTGAGATAAAAAGTATTCTATGTCCTAATCCAAATCATGGTCTACCCATGAGCCAAATTTCATTCAAATCCGTTCAGCCATTTTAGTGTGAGAGCGAAACAAACAAACTCACTTTCGCATTTATAATATTAGTAAGGATTAGTTAGGATAAAGAAACATTAACTGTAGGTAATTAATCCTATTATTATAACATTGCCACATATACCAAAATTTTCCCAACGTCTTATTTTCCATTATGACATTATAGGTAACATGTTACGCAAATGTAACCTAATACATTTCCCAGCGTATCAGTAACCAGTTCCCGTCAGTAACTGTTTTCCTTAACCATAACGATAAAAATGTGTCAGGTATATGGCCTATTTAAAATCAATCACCGCGCGAATACGCGATCGTCGTGTGCATGTGTCACCTTTTTTCGGTGAACCTGAACGCGTGGTCGCGCCGACAGAGGGCGTTTTGTGGTTTTCCGAACAAAATGTGACATGTGCACGCGACGCTATGTCACTTTTAGTGTCCTACGAGCGCTACGGTCGAGTATACTTACGACCACCATTTTTTAACAAGACGCGGCCTAAAACACGCAATAAATTTATTCTTACCAAGCTATTTAAGTAAACCAAGAACTGTATGACACAATTTATTAGTATTCGGTTATATGACTTTACAAGCTATTGCGTTTGCGTAAAGATCATTTTCACCTAAAGCAGTAATAAATATTGGTGATTTGAAGTTCAGATGGTGATCAGTTTTACGTTTTTTGCCGATGCTTCATCTAAGTTGTGTCGTACTGTACCTGTTCATATTGCAATAATACTCATTTTCTATGAACTTTGAATGTTATGCACTGCTTTTATGAAGTTAAAATGTATTCTGATCGCTAGTTGATACGGTATTGTAAACGCAAGCGTGCTTTAGTGTTACCTAGCTTTTGCCTTCGGCTTCGCCCGCGTGGAGGTCGGGAATTATCCCACGGGAACATAATACCGGGACAAAAAGTTCTATGTCCTAAACCATGATCAGCTTGAGTGTAGTAACTTGTCTGTAGCGCCCCTAAGAATTGTGGGTAGGAGGTCATTTATTTTTATAAGAGCCGGAACACATTGCGCCGCGGCGGCGGAATGTGTAAATGCTCTTAGAGTTAAATTCCAAATACATTCTACTATTAATTTAAGAAATCATCCATTTTTTATGTCAGTTGGTTCAGAACTTAAGATGGAGTGGTGTTACATGTAATTAAAAAAAAAACTAAAAATAAAATCTCCCAAAATAAGTTTTGACGTAATTTTGTACCGTGACCGTTGAAGTGAATATCCCTGACTCCTAAATTAAGAGATCATGTGACTAAAGAGGCACTTGCCGTTTACAAAGCTCAAGTAGATTCCCTCACTTTTTGAAATTCTACACACAACACCCATATTGACTTTCAACAGTCGTAATTACCTTAGGGAAATATTTACGACCCGTAAAACACTTGAACTAATGACGAGGAACGCTTTAAAAAAAAAAATGTGCCTCTGTTTTACTCAAAGTTGGTCGCAGTAACTAAGCAAGGCCCCCGACCAAATTGGTTAGGTTAGGTTAGAACTGTGACCACCCAAGTGCGAGTCGAGCGAGCACTACCTCCAAATTGCTCACTGTTAATTGGCAATTTAGTATTATAGGGCAACAAAATGGGAATTATTTGAGACGCACTAAAAAGGTCACATTTAGGTTTAGGTAGTGTTACCTGGGCGACCGAGCTCTGCTCGGGTGCAAATAGAGAATGCTCATTTAATAGTATAAGAAAGTTCATACTGATTCCATGCTGCCAAGATAGTAAATATTTAGTAATTCCATGCTGCCATATTAGTAGGTACTTACTAATTCCACACTGCTATGTCATTATTCTAAGGTCTTGTTCTAAACTTTGGGCGACCGAGCTCTGGTCGGGTAAAAATACGGAGAAAACGAATTTTCCTAGTTATGAGACCTAGCTAGATTGATTTTATGCCCCCGTGAACCATTTGATTGCAACTTTCCTCGAAATCGTTAGAGCCGTTTTCGAGAACGTGATTACAAATATAAACAAATATATATAATAAATATATTATATTATTATTTTATTATTATTATTATTTATATTTTATATAATATATACAAATATTTCTCATTTAATATTATAAGATATTAGAGTAATTAGAGTGACCATTTTAATATTTTTAGAATATCAAAATAAGAATTATTTGGGGTTGGATTCACTAGATGCCATTTCCTAATGCCGACTTGACTTCCGGAAAAAGAAACTTCAATCACTATCCTGATAAATCAGAATGAAATAGGGAGGCACTTGCCTAAATTGGCAATATGGCCTTATTATCTGAAACTCATTTATTCCTCGTTGAAGCCTTGATCACTTTACAGACATCTGAAGAACTGCCCATAGTGCGCTACAAAGAAAGATTGACGACCACTTTTATTGGTGGAACTTCACAGACGACGACATAAGATTTTGGAATTTCGAATTCTTCTGAATAAATTGTGCCTTTCGCTCATTGAATTTTTAATGCTAAAATTCGAATTTAGTACCAAATTTTTAGGGTTCCGTACCTCAAAAGGAAAAATCGGTACCTTTATAGGATCACTTCGTTGTCCGTCTGTCAGTCTGTCAAGACCCATTTTTTTTAGGAACGTATGGAGGTATTAATATTTTTTTCTATAATTGTATGTTGCTGTTTATCTGACATTAAATATTTACATGCCTTTAGTGCATGTGTCGTCTTTGCACTGAATTTCATATGTAACATCTTTTGTACCCACCACATTTTATGCAAATAAACAATTCTGATTTGATTTGAAGCCATTTTTGCTCTGTCATCGTAATATAAGGAAATTTTTACAACCAGCTTTGTGAAATGTTCTGTAGGCCTAGCACGCACGCGTGACGTAAACGTAACGTGATAATCGAACGGAGATAGTCGTTTCTCACATGATATTTATTAAGTTTGGTTTGAAGACTTTATTCATACTCGTATGTATGTGTTATATTAATTGTTCTTGCCGCATAAAAAACCAAAATGCTTATAGTTTTGGGTTTTTCAGTAAAAAAACGCTTTCTGCCTACAAATACAAGGTCGCCCATGGGCATGTGACTGCCGGTATTTTTCTGAATATTCATGAAAAAAAATCTAAAATTAACTTTAAAAGGCCCCGGGTCTATAATTTTTTTTTTTTTTTAGTAGCGTTTGCATATCTCCGAATTTATTGGCTGGATTTGGATTATGTTTATTATTTCTTAAAGCTTATAAGTTATTTTATCAGATTAACCAACATTCTTTATTAAAATTTGTCGAATATGAAAAAAAAAAGGAGGTGAAGATATTCTTTCAAAAACATATCTAAAAAAACAAGTGTTGTGTGAAAAAAAAAATTAAGATAGACCCTCCTTTTAAAGTTTATTTTACATAATTTTTCATGAATATTCAGAAAAATACGGGCGTTCACATCCGGTGGGCGGCATTATATATGCCAATACGGTACCTACCAGAACTTAGGGTAGTTACCTACCCGGCCCATTGTGCTGCTTGCCTTCAATACCCTGCCCTGGAGTTGCATTAGGGAGGCACTCCGGTATCACCGCATGCCTACCTACCTCTGTCGAGTGGTCGAGGCCTATTTGACGGACAGGGCCGTCATCTACCCCGGTCATCACGGAGAGTGAAACCGGCGAGAGATGTCGTGCGGTGTCCCACAGGGATCGGTCCTGGGGCCGCATTTGTGGGACATCGGCTACGACTGGGTGCTGCGCGCCGACCTCCCTAGTGGCGTCAGCGTGGTTTGCTACGCTGACGACACGCTGGTCCTGGTGCAGGGGAGGTCGCATGAGGCGGCGGCCGAACTGGCGACACGTTGGGTTGCGACAATCGTCGATAGGATCCGGCAACTAGGACTCGGGTCCTTGCACAAGTCCAAGGCCATGTGTTTCTATGGTCCTCGGAACGCGCCACTGTCGGGTTCCCGGATAACGACGGGAGGGGTTCATATCGGTGTCGAGTCAACGATGAAATACCTGGGACTCGTCCTCGACAGCCGGTGGAACTTCGTGGAGCATTTCCAACGTTTGGTTCCGAAACTGGAGAGGGCTGGGGCTGCTCTGAAGCGGCTTCTGCCCAAACTAGGGGGTCCAAACGCCTCCTGCCAGAGGCTCTACGCGGGGATTGTGCGGTTCATGGCCCTTTACGGGGCACCGGTGTGGGTGCGTTCATTGAGGCTGCGACCGGCCCAGCGGTTGAATGCGTCCCAAAGGGTCATGGCCATTAGGCTGGTCCGAGGATACCGCACGGTCTCCCATGAGGCGTTCTTCTTGCCGGACTACCGCCATGGGATCTGGAGGCAAAAGTCCTCACGCACATCTGGGAGTGTCGCGAGGAGGCGAAATGCTGGGGCGTAACTCCGCTGCCGCGAGAAATTACGGCACAGCGGACAGAGCTCCGGCGGGATCTCATGGCGGCATGGAGAGAGCGATTGTCGCAACCCAGCGCTGGGCACACCACAATTGTTGCGATAAGTCCCCTCTTTGAGGAGTGGCTAGAGAGGCGCCACGGCGTCCTCACCTTCCGCTTGACGCAGGTCCTCACCGGACACAGCTGTTTCGGGAGGTTCCTGTTGCGTATAAGGCGGGAGAAAACGCCCGGGTGTCACCACTGTGTGGATCGCCCGGAGGACACGGTGGAGCAGACGGTGGAGGTCTGCCCTGCTTGGGCGGAGCACCGCCGTGTCCTCACGAAGGCGATCGGCTGCGGCGATCTCTCGCGTCCGGCCCTGGTTCAGGCCATGGTTCGGAGCGAGAGTGCATGGGAGGCCGTCACCTCCTTCTGCGAAGCAGTTTTGCTCGCGAAGGAGGAGGCGGAGTACGCGAGGGAGATGCACGCCCTCGCGCCCCTAGTCGCCGCAGGAGACGCCCCGGGCGTCGGGAGTCACGAGCCGACTTACGGCCACCGTAGGCGCGGGCTTACGGACGGTGAGCAATGGGTAGCTTGCCGTCCGATAAGGACTAGGCCCACCCTGGTCCACGCGGGCCTCAAAGAGATGTCAGCACCAACTGGCGGGGTCCGTAAGGACCAATGCCTGCTGGGGTTGCGGGTTTGTCCGAAAGGGATATCGCGGCCCCGGCGCACGGGCAACGGAAGGAACACGGGTGGGTTTTAGTCAGTAAAAGTCTGACACACCCTCCCGCTCCGCCCAGAGCGGGAGAAGCAACTTGATAATTTATCAACCTCAAAAAAAAAAAAAAAAATGGGTAGATGCCTACGTGATCATATGTTTGCCTGGTACTCTTCATAACTATTTGAGTACCAAAATCAAAAGTCATTCAAACTAGGCTGAGAATCAGCACTTTTTGAACGTCAAAATTACATAAGACAGTCCCCAAAACGCCCGCCCTTCACCACTTCCTAGTGCGTTAGCTGGGAAGAAGAACCGCAACAAACTCTCCAGCAGCACAGCTGTCTGTTCAGTTAGAAGAACTTAATTTTATACAATATCCTTTCATTACGACACGGTTGGCGCAGTGGCTGAGCGATCGACTGCTGCGCAACGAGTCGCGGGTTCGATCCCCGCACGGAACAAATATTTGTATGATCTGCAAGTAGTTGTTCCGGGTCTGGGTGTTAGTGTATGTGAGTTTCTATGTTTGTAAACGCACCCACGATACAAGAAGAAATTCTTAAACACTCAACTCTCAACTCAACGTTTAAAAAAAAAAAATCGTTGAACAAAAACATCACCAGTCCTTTCCAAAGGACACAAAACAAACAGTTTCCCAACAGGAAATCGTGTATTATAAGAGTTACGACTTCAATACATGTAGCCAATAGTTTTAAGTAGGCTTTACCAGAGTTTTACTAATGTCACTTTCTATAGCATAAAGTACCAGTTTAACTTGACCCCCGGTGAGGTACGGAATGAAACATTTTGACGTTTAATTGACATAATGGCCTAAGGAACAAGTGTTTAAGTTCAAGTTATACTGGCTTCCTCGAATACAACGTATACAACTTATTTAAGTAATTAAACCACAGACTACACTTTATATTAGACATTCATTATAAATGTAAAATACGTGGCGGCGTTATCAATAAAATATACGATTCCTCTGCCTAAATAATTATTACAAGAATAATTTATAGTAAACAATGATTTACAATCGTTTCGTAATTTTCATTGCACTATTGAATCAAAACAAAAAAATAAATTAAAAACATGATTTGACAAGTTGGTTCACCCCGGGAAAAACCTCTTTTTTGAAATACTTCTTTTTTATCCTCTTGAAAAATTTACCTATGGCACCGCCATCTACATCGTAGTCAACCATGACCACGACCCCAGGAACCATTATTTTGCAATGCGTGGAATTAGTAAGTACTATATAGTAGTGCAATGGTATTGACCAGCCCGGTCCAATTTAAGGTGAATCCGCAAAGGCAGCTCGCGAAATGTGCAAGTCAGTGTTAGGTTGTATTTTGATTGCGACGGTGAGCGATGGGTAGCTCGCCGTCCGATAAGGATCAGGCCCGGGTCGAAGGCGCGTTGTGTTCCACGCGCGCCTCAAAGAGATGTCAGCACCAACCGATGGGGTCCGTAAGGGCCAATACCTGCCAGGGTTGTGAGTTCGAACACAGGCAACGGAAGGAACACGGGTGGGTTTTAGTCAGTAAAAGTCTGACACGCCCTCCCGTTCCGACCAGAGCGGGAGAAATTATTTGATAAATTCCCATCCTCAAAAAAAAAAGGTTGTATCTTGATCAAAATAAGATTCGCGACCATAACAAATATATATTTACAGAATTCTAATAATTGGAATCAATAATCTCTCTAAATTAGATTTGTTGTCAAATGTCATGATTTCATGAAAAACTCATTCAATTTAATGGAACAAATCACAACAAATTTAACTTTCGCGGATCCACCTTTTATGTCTAGCTACGCTCAGGCTCATTAAAAAAAGTACTGAATTCTTTGACAGAACGATGTGAAGTTATACACAATTCAAGGCCGTCTTTTTCAAGTTTGACGTTTGGTTTTTTTTTTATGTGCCAATCACAATGAAAATTGTTGTGAAATATTATCCATTTAAGCGTATTACTCGTCTCAGTCATACAACACTATTATTTTCACGGGTCCCTGGTTTGCAAAGAACGATTTTTTTTTCGTACCTTTTTTTTCAAACCAGCAAAGAGTATTTAATAATATCTGTCACTGTCGAAAGGCGTGAATGTTTAATTGGTCTCTTTCGATGACAGCTTTGATGTCTGGTAACCGACAGGGTTGAATAAAAGGGTGTTGTGTTTGAGGTGTTTTGTTTATCGTTGGAAGGTTTATTTATAAAACAAGTTATTTAAACACAAATAGCTGAAACTAAGTTTTCCTATAAGTGCGGTGGCCACCACATAACGGCCGCAGTGACGGCTGTCATGAAAATGATGGCACCGTGGTTTGACTTTACGGTGTCAAAAAACGCTCTCTAGGAAAACACACTAACTTTCTTTCATGAATTACGTTCCAGTGATGTCGTTCCCCCGACGGGGTCGAAAGACCAATGCCTGCTGGGGTTGCGGGTTTGTCCGAAAGGGATATCGCGGCCCCGGCACACAGGCAACGGAAGGAACACGGGTGGGTTTTAGTCAGTAAAAGTCTGACACACCCTCTCGCTCTGCCCAGAGCGGGAGAAGTCATTTGATGACTTCCCACCCTGGAAAAAAAAAAAAAAAAAAAAAGTGATGTCGTTCCCCAGTAAATTGCGGATATGTGGCGGCCACCGCTTGTGTAAAAACCGCATTTTAGGGTCTCAAATTATTGTACAAAGGCCGGTCTAGATCGGAATAAATATAACAACTTTTTACTGCACTAAAAACAGAACCAGTATTTTTCAAAATCGAATTCCTAGATTGATGTGTAAACATATATATCGCGATACTTTTTATCCAAACTAGTTCCAAACAAATACATAAAATAAAAGTTTCAAAACTGACCGCTTTCAAATCAATCAAACAAACTAGTGATTTAAAACGGAACGCTTTTCGCTACGACTGTACGTGCGGTACGTTCACGTCACGTTCACAATCAGAGCGTACACTGACGTACACAAGTTTTGTATGTTTTGTGTTTAGTTTTATTTAGGACATCGTAATTTAACTTTTCATGTTTTGATAGTTTTTAACAGAATTCTATTCAAATTGCTTGTTTTGTCTGTTAAAATAATGATTTTAATTTTATACGATTTACTATCAACGACACATGTTTCCTTGTGTCGTTAGCGGTCTCTTTGGTCTCAAAGATGCTTAAATGAAATGCTTCCACCCATCATCTTCACTTAAACTTGAGTAAAGAGGTTGGGTCGAAGAATTTTGCGCTAATAGTGCAGCCAACAGTAATAATGAGTTGAGAGCTCACTAATCGATTGAAGAGTGATATTTTAGGTGGGTTGATTTATTTTTGATTAACTTAGTTACTTGCCAAATATAATGTATGTAGGTATCCTCCTCCTGAAATGACTAATTACATGCATAAGCAAATCAGTCTATAATATTCCCACTGCTGGGACTCAGGCCTCCTCTCTTCGAGAGGGAGTGGGCTGTAATCCACCACGCGGGCCCAGTCCGGGTTGGTACATGTCACATGTCTTCGATTTTTCTAAGACATGCCGGTTTCCTCACGATGTTTTCCTTCACAGTTTTGAGAGCAGTGGTGATGAAATTATTTACACAAAGTAAAGCGCCTCTGTTCGAACCTAAGAGGTACAACTTCAAGTCGGGGCCGTTATTACTGAGCCACCGCTGCTCCACTTCACTGCTTATTGCAGGATTAATACTTTAATCAGATTATGAAAACTTATTATGTCAGTATAAATACAAAACTGCATTATTGAAAAAGAGTTTCTTCGGTAATGCTCCAAATATTTATAATAAAATACCTGACATTATTAAATCTATGCCTATAAATAAATTTAAAAACTCCCTTCAGGGGTTATTCATTAACAAATGCTATTACAGCGTGGATGAATTTTTGAATGACATTGTTATTTAAAAGTCTGATTGTGCGTTTTTATTTTTGTGTGTCTCCTATTGGTGTAATGTAACTGAATCTTTGGCATTATGACGTAATTTGATTTCTGGTCTTGTTTCGACTTTGACATGATTTAATTTTATTTTTGGAATTCTTTGAATTTTTATGACATTGTGATTTTAATTTATTTCTGGTATTTGTTTGGACTATGACATTATTATTTAATTATGTTTCTAGTATTGTTTGGATATTGACATTGTTTTTTTTTTTCTTTTTGTGTTACTTTAATTTTTTTTTTGTATTATTTGAATTTTGCCATTTTAATTTAAATTCTATTTTATTGTATTGTCTGCTTAGTGCGACTAATTTTGTACGCCATACATGGCAAAACATTTAGCTACCTAACTTACATATAAGACCTAAATATTGTACTCATGTTTTACAAAATATGTAAATATATCTTTATCTTTATCTTATCTTTATTAAAAGTACTAATTTTTTGTTGCTCTAGTGGTCACAAGCGCTATCAAGCGCGTTGTCGTCCAACCGATGATTGCGTTGGATGACCCGCACCTGATCCGAAACCCGTTGTGCCGAGACGTTGACGGTTGGCTCTAGTTCCCGAAATAGAGACAGCATCCTAACACACACAACATCCTATCCTTGCTGAGGTGGTCCTGGGTCCAATTCCCAGGTCGGGCGAAGTGTTATTGGGTATTTCCATCTGGAATTTCTCAGTAGCAGCCCGGAGTCTGAATTTGTGCCCGGTTGATGGCAATAGGCTCGGCCCCACATACATGGAACCTCAGAGTGTATAATATCTCAAATTGCTTAACAAGATGATCTAATCAATCTGCCTAGCCTTTCCCGACTATATTGGGGTCGGCAAAAAAAAAAAAAAACAATAATTCAAAAGTAATTTGTTCAAACTAGGCTGAGAATCAGCACTTTTCGAACGTCAAAATTACATTCAGTAGACAGTCCCCCAAAACGCCCACCCTTCACCACTTCCTAGTGGTTTAGCTGGGAAGAAGAAGTGGCGCAACAAACTCCCCAGCAGCACAGCTATCTGTTCAGTTAGAAGAACAAAAAAAAAAAGATTCTATATAATAGTCTTCAAAATAATTTACATTACGCAACACAAAACATAATTTAAATTATTAGCCATATGTTAGCTAGCACACGCCAATATACCAAACAAAATCATCGAGAACTATACTCAGGCCGAAATAAAAAACTAAACGTAAACAGCACTTAATATCTAAATAAAAAGCCTCCAGGCGTAAAGGGCGTAAACTAGGACAATCGATGTAAAATAAATAAACAAAGAGTTAATTACTAATAACAATAAATAATTTGATCAATTGTCGAGGTCACTAGCTAACCACATATTGCAATACAACTCATAAAAAAACATTGTGATGAGTAGATTTTGTCAACAATAAATTAAACTTAAATTAAAATAACTTGACTTAAAAAGTCAAATAAAATAAACCATTATATAAACTCATATAACTTGTCAGTACGTAAGCTGGAGAAATAACATAAACATTGTCTTGAGTTAATCACAGCGACCAACTATTCTTATCATTTAAGTAGTCGTTGATAGAATAGTATGCCTTTGAACAAAGCTTGGATTTTACTTTACTTGCTGGCCTCCAGTCTAACCGGATATAGCTAAATACCGTATTGTACATAGAGCGACTGCCTATCTGACCTCCACAAACCAGTAACTGGGTAATACGATACCCCTTGGTAAGAATGGTTGTCAGACTTTCGACCCGTAACGACCGCCAAAGTTCCACGAATGACTGCCGGTACCAACGGCTTAACGTGCTTTCCGAGGCACGGAGGAGTCTCGGTATTTTAAGATGGTTACCCATTCACAAACGGCCAACCCCGGCAAGCGTAGCTTAATCTGATGGATCGACCCGTGCGGCAGTTATTACTTAGCCGCGAGCTCCTCAATATAAAGCAGATACCATGCTTTTTTTATTACCATTATTTTCAGCGTAAAAAGAAATTACCTAAACTATCGGCGCCTTGAACCCTTCTCCCCGCTGCTCAGTCTTACTCTCACTCAGCCCGCGAGCAGTAGTATGCGAGCTAGATAAAGTCTAAATTAAATATAACCCAACCCAAACACCTATTCATTAGGAACTTTCAGTTCCAGTAACATACTAAATAATATGTGACTAATGATATATTATGTTAATTTAAATACAACCTTGAAGGGTAATAGAAAACAGCCCCCGAGTATGATACATAAGTCACTTGTCTTATTTATGGGAATACATGTATTCGATCGTGTTTAGAATAATTTACCGCCCAATTGATATCCCTGATTCTGGTGAGTGAAACACGGGGTAAACTTTATCTAGAAATAATATTGCTAACTCAGAAACTCTTTTTTGTATCTTTAAACGCAATAGCGTTTAATGATACAATACAATGATTTATTTCTCGCCCCCTATTATCAACCAATCTGCCTAGCCGTTTCCCAACTATATTGGGGTCGGCTTCCAGTCTAACCGAATGCAGCTGTATATCAGTATTTTACATGGAGCGACTGCCTATCTGACTTCCACTACCCAGTAACTGGGTAATATGCCCGTGGTAAGACTGGTTGTCATACTTTCGGGCTTCTGACGACCTGTAACGACTGACAAAGATCCACGAATGACAGCCAAGGGTTTAACGTGCTTTCCGAGGCACGGAGGAGTCTCGGTATGTAAAGATGGTCACCCATCTACTCATTAACCCCGGCAAGCGTAGCTTAACCTGATGGATCGACAAGTGCGGCAGTTATTACTTACCCACGTGCCCCCTATTATATGGGACTTAAAACATAACTGGCGAAATGTGGGTGTACTATTGGTACACCTCTGCCTAACCCTTCGGGAATACTAGCGTGTTGTTATGTTATGTTATACATAATGGTCTAACAATAGATAATTTATAGCAGATGGACTTTTTTTGTAGTCAACATAAACATTCCGGATGACTTTCATCTCATTAGTATTCTTCGCGGGAGTTGAAGTTACTCATGATTATTATTAACAACTTTTGATATGGGCCCAAGAGAGAATAAACAAAAAATTTTGTATAAAAAGTTTTAATTTTTTATGTTTTAGTTGTGGTACACACGGCTACACATCAAACGATACATTTCCAGTTTAAACTGATCTCATATACCTACCCCACACAAATTCGAATACCTGCTATGTAAATAACAGTAACATTTAGAATAAGTTATAATAAAAAGTTAATAAAATTAATATGAGATCACCTAGGAAGTAGGTGATCTCATATTCACGTTTCATTTTTTTTTTTTTTTTCAAAACGATCCGCCAGAACTGCGGTTATTTTTTTTTTATATCGCCGCTTTATGTTGAGATATGAGCCTTTATGACCTCGCACAGGTCGTTATTATAATGTTATTTTTTAAATACTCCTTTTAATTTTTTTTTTACTGTTTGTATTTCCGTCCGTCTGTCTGTCAGCGGGCTGTATCTCATGAACCGTAATAGGTAGACATTTAAAATGTTCACAGATTGTGTATAATTATAGTGTCTAGCCTTTTCTCAACTAAGTCGGGATTGGCGTCCAGTCTAACCGGATGCAGCTGAATACCAATATTTTACATGGAGCGACTACCTATCTGAAATGAAATGAAATGAAATGAAATTGTTTATTCTGTAAATAGGATATAGGAATCACTTTTACACGTCATATTAAAGATATATTAAATTTTGCTAGATGAGTTCGGCGTTTCCTATCCGACTACTCTGAGAAGAAAGGCCGAAACAAACTCAGAGGTCGCAGTCTCTTTTAAAGTCCAGACATAATCTTGGTCAAGCCATATGAGGACCATGTAGATTCATGTCTGAAATGGTCTTTTGAGAAAAAAACCACACAGATTTGAGTGGACCTGTCCAGTCAGTGCAAGCATTTGTCAGTAATCGTGGAGCTCAACTCAGAACAAAAGGAGCTCAACTCGACGAACAATACCAAAGAAAGGACATTTGGGTAGGCCGCATAAACTACTCAAACTGCCAGACCATCATTAAAACTAACTGAGAGAGGATAAAAAAGGAGTAATGAGAAAAAAAAAATTAAATTAAAAAAATATCCACATAGTCCTCACATTCACAATAGGTAATTAAAATAATATTATACTTTACAAAGTAATCATGTCATTTTGTTTTAATGTTTAAATAAAACTGGTATATTTTAATGATTTTACTAAATAATTCTAATGTCAAGTTTTATGGTTTTATCACAAGGTTTAGCAGAGCGAGCAGCTCAATCCCAAGCTTTTTTATCTTCTAAATAATCTGAAATTTTATAGTACCCTTTTTTACAAAGTTTGGTTTTAATACAAATTTTAAATCGTTTAATGGGTATTATTTTAATGGGTATCTGACCTCCACAACCCAGTTACTGGGGAACACTATAATCCTTAAGACTGACTACTGCCGCTATAACAACAAATAATAAAAATAAATTTAAATTTAAATGTTTACATACAAAAAACGTGTTCTTTTACAAAGTGTTTTTTTTATTATACAATATTGCACGGTGGTACAAAACCCTTCGTGTGCGACTCCGGCCGGTTTTTTTCTATATCGAAGTGCAACTCTCATCTCAGGAATCAATTGAGAGAACGGGGTCAGTCTGTCCTGTACACACTGCACACAATGGGACTGCCTAGCTGTGAATTAGTGGGAAATACCTGGCATGGGATATTGATTCCTCTAACTCCATATTACATCCCTAGGGAGAAAACTCAGTCTATACTTATGACTAAAGGACCGATGACGAAATTCATATGAAATCTGCTCAGAGCTCACATAATAACAGTTGAAAATATTAAGTTCTTTCGTTATTACAAGTAACCTTTTTTTGCTTCTTTTTTTTAACCTATTTTGTCCCACTGCTGGGCAAAGGTCTCCCCCAAACTCTTCCAGTCTTACTTATTCTGTGCCATCTTCGGCCAATCGGTCAGGAACGAGTCCAACTCGTCACGCCAGCGCTTTTTTGACCAGCCCCAGTGGTGACGCCCGTCATCAGGCACTCACTGTGTGGCCATACTGGCCCATCTGTTGCTACTTATGGCGCTCAGACTTGGTCTTTGACCGAGGCTCAGAAGTCGAAACTCAAGGTTTGCCAAAGAGCAATGGAGCGCCGCATTAAAAAAATCAACACCATAATACGGTCCAAGACAGGTGTCGCCGATGTTGGCGATTAGTCTGCGAGGCTGAAATGGGACTGGGCGGGTCACACCTATAGGATGCAACCTTACACGGTCAAATTAAATTAGTTAGCGAAACTCTGCAGACGTGATGAGTATCGATATCCAATCATGATAACTTTTAAGTGCAAACCTGTTGCTAATAATTTATGGATCTCATAGTTGTCAGAATTAAAATTATTTTATTTTATTTTTATAGGTAAAGATATCTCTTTTGATTTTTTTTTCACAAATAACATAACTTAACATAAAATCACCTCTGTAATGAAGGGTTAGGCAGTCTGTTCAAATCCTTGTTTCGAAACATCAACCTTATGATACTGTAAATAAAGCTGATTTTAGACTGACTACTACTGTTGAAAAAGTCATAAAAAATACAATATATATTTGTACGCCGTTAAGGTAAAACATGACTGTGATTCTTTCTGCAATGTACATAACATCTTGCATGCTTTGTGTGTCATACTCATGTTTCGGACAAATAAACGATCATTCAATATGAAGTTAGCGCAAACTGAACCTTATGTGTAGGAATTACAGTTGTTTTTCCTAAAACTCGTGTTTGTTTACAAGTTTGACAACTAGATTGCGAACACAGATTTTACCTTGATGATTTTGCCTCTGCGACGACATTGTTCTTCATTCAGCTGTTGGTACAAAAAATATACGTCGATATACGTCATTCGTATTCGTATTCTCCAAACATCGATACACGTCACGGTCAATTCTCCGACTGAAAATGTAAGTTTGTAATCACAAAAAAATATTTTTTCATGTGATAAAACTAAAAAAAAAAACTTTTTCGTAAATAAAAATACATTATCGGACTTGTTCGTTTACTTGTGATGTGAGACCTTGGTTCCTGCCTTGCTTCTTGATTCTAGGTCAACGGGAAGTACCCTGTAGGTTTTGATTTATTTGCGAGTATCAAAATGTCACATAAATGGCCGTTTTTTTATTGCCTTGACTTAGAAGCTTAATTTTTTTAGAACTCCTAGGGAACACAGATTTACGTATTTGATATTAAATTCAACTTGATACCTCTACGCGTTCCTGAGAAAATGGGTCTTGGTAGACTGACGGACAACGAAGTGATCCTATAAGGGTTCCGTTTTTTCCTTTTGAGGTACGGAACCCTAAAAATACACCTTGTATAATAATCAGTGATCGGAGTAGGTAGATTGAACTGGGGTCATTGATCCGAAACGTATATATTACTATGGACATTCCTCCGGAATTGGTGGATTATTAAAAAAAAACCGGAACTTATATAGGAATTGTATTCTGCCAGAGTGGAAGGAGTCATTTGATGATTTGCCATCCTCAAAAAAAAGGTAGGAATTGTAATAAAATGAGCAATTTTATTCATTATTATTCTTCCTATTTTTTTTTTTTGTCACGATTTGACAAAACCCAACGACCAATCAGAACAAAGGATCATGGGTGGTACAGTAGTAATAATATCACTACCAACATTAACAATATTTAATTGAATCCGGAAATACCGGAATTACTTTCCGGAAAAATGGCTTATCCATGTTATTCTTTCTGTGTGCATTTATGATACAAGTACTAAAAATCAATCTACCTACTCCGATCACTGATAATAATGTAACTTTCAATCTGCACGTACAGTTTACGCCAATCACGTGGCTTCACATATTTTATTAGTAATTAACATGCTTGATATTTAAAACTGCGTCCTTCACACAGATCGGTCATTGACCTATACCCGTTCACGTTCCCAGGAATACGTAAATAAAACGCAGTCACCCCACTACGATACTGTCAGTTTTAATATACCTACGTACTGATAAAAATGTAGTAACACAAACGGAGTTTCGAGCAGAGTCGGATTGGGTAGGTGAGGGCGAAAATGACGAAACCGCGGGTGAATCCAGATCGTGCGCTGTGCCTACCTTAAAACTTATGTACATTACAACTATTTTCTTAATGTCCCTCGGCAAACTTCGTGTTTCCTCAGTCGTCGGATTTCTATCAGTTGACCTTGGACGCTCTCAATCAACTCTATATACTTCCAAGTCGATTGAAGAATTGATAGAACTTATAGAAAATAGTTCTACTGTACAATTATAATATATCTAATAGTAATTGACGAAACTGTTGCATAAAGAGGATTTTAATAGTATCACACGAGTGTTTTAATACGTAGTTAAGTGCAGTTTTGTACACTACTTTATCTACTCTCATATACATTGGGATTGATCTTACTAAATAAAAGATCAAAGTTAAAGATAACGAATAGAAAATCCCACGGAATTCAGTTCAACAAAACGTATGAATGGCGCCTGTACCAGCGCGCATGCGCTAGAGCGGTGCTGTTCCATTGCAAAAATAGATGGAAACTCCTTGGTGATATTAACCACTTGGATCTGCCCTGTATCGTAATAGAAAAAAAATGTTTTATAGCATTATTTTGTTAGACAAAACGTGTTATTATGATTCTATTTTTAAATTTCGGTATTGTGTTTATAATGTACGTCAACATAAACTCGTTTTGAAGTTTATAATTCGAATATTACGATATGAGAGTAGATAAAGTTTAATTATTTATTTAACAGTTTATGTACACACTTATAAACAGAAAAGAAGAAAGGAACAGAAAAATACGTACAAAGGTGATGCTTATTTCCAAAGTAATCACTTCCAGCATACCTGCGATAGGAAAATACATAAAGAGATGTAGACAACGTGTGTAAGAGTAGAAGAGAAAACAAAATACATAAAATAAAATATAAAATCTATTCACTAATTTAATTATGAGAATATACTTACATACTTCAATAATAAATATCACTAAGACATAATTAATACACATAAGCGTAATACTTATTTTTTTAATTTACTCAATTTTTACAATGTTTTCAAATTACAGTGTTAAAAGGTATGAGAGGACAGTGATCTCGTTCTATCAAACCGTATTCAAAACATAGAAATACTAAATACAAAATACCCTTCGGACCACAGGCCAGTTAGAGCAACGATCGCAAATACACAATCAAAGAAAAGCCGAACAAAATACAATAACAATCAAAACAAAAACGAAGATGATATTTCTAAATTCAATGAGTACATAAGTAACAACTTACAGTTAAATAAATCAGTCCAAAACTATTAAGACAATACTATCAAAGCCATAACCAGAAGCCAGCAGGCGATCAAAAACGAAAACAGAGAACAAAAATCCCATAAAATTCTGCCAGAGCGCACATTACATAATGAAGAGACGAAAGGAACTCTAGAGGACAATAAACAAATCTTGGGCAATGAAAAATGAGAGCTCTGCCCGTTACAAGCTCATAAGTATGTAAAGAAGGATTACACAAATTACATGTACAACACTATAGAAAACACATAAATCAACCGGAAGGCAAGGCACAAGGAAAGCCAACAAAGAGCTGAGAAAGAATAAAACATGGATCGAAGGGTTGAAACAGGGTGAAAAAATACTCAACAACCGTAACGACATCATCACCATAGCAACACACTTTTATAAGAATCTAAACAGCACTAGAGAAATGATAAGTACGGATAGTAGAGATCAATACCCAAGCTACAACGACAGCAATTCACCTGTACCCCAGATTGAAATAAGCGAAGGAACAAGAGCAATAACAGCTCTAAAGTCAGAGAAAAGCCTAGGTTCTGACGGCATCACAAATTAAATACTAAAAATTAGTTCAACAACTCTTACCGCCCATCTGACTGAACTATTCAACCTCATTATTGAAATTGCAGAGACACCCACTCAATGGTCTGAATCATTATTCTTATTTACAATAAAGGTGACCCGAATGACATAGGGAACTACAGACGAATAAGTCTCCTACCTACCATCTACAAGCTCTTCTACTCCATAATAAATAAGAGAATAAACTACTCTTGAAACGCGTCAACCAATCGAGCAAGCGGGATTTAGAAAGGGATACTCAGCGATTGATCACATACACACAATAGAACCTCTCATTGAAAAATACCGAGAGAAAAATAGACCACTCTATGAGTATATCGCATATATTGATTACCAAAAAGCATTTGACTGCGTATCACATAAAAACATATGGGAAACTCTAATAACACAAGAGGTGGAAAAAGAATAAATTTGTGTAAACAAGAGTATATACAATTCAATAAATGGTTAAGAGCGTGCATTCTGAAAATGGGCAACGTCGCAAATAGAGGTCAAATATATCGCTGTTTTGATTAATTTGGCAATATTACTGTATGGAAATAAGAAATGTTGCTAACTAGGGAATTAGAATATTGATTATGAAATGCTATAATTAATATCGTAACACCGAGTATTTAGTTTTAGCTGTAAAAAAAGTATTTGGAAACTTTCCAAATGCCTTTTTTACACATAAAACGTGTACAACATCAAATTCAATGTTATAATTGCAATTTATTATTAATATTCTAGTTCGCTAGTTAGCCACATTTCTTATTTCCATACAGTAATATTGCCAAATTAATCAAAACAGGTAAACTTTTGACAGCTATGTATTTGCGATGTTGCCAACTTTTTGGATAAACGCTCATAAGTTCTAACATATTAATTACCGATGCAGAAATATATGCATACAAAAATAATTGTCGTAATCAAAATAAAACTGAGAATACATATATAGATTTTTCTAAGAGCAATGCAATCTACGATCATTTTTTAAGTACAAATGTATTTTTACTCAGCAGAACCAGTTGCATTTTGATATTTTACAGAAACATTCTCCCTAACCAGTCCATCCCTGCACAAAAACGTCACTACCAATTCTTGTACGCGTTGCAAAACACAATGCAGTATATCTGCTGAAGTCTCTAATGGAAGGCAATGCTGCGGATAAACAAATTTGTGCTCACACGTACACGGTTTTACAGGTGCAAATGGCGGATATACTCGGATGAATATAGAGGTGTAAAAGTGTCAAGTACGGCAGTTAAGAGGGGTTAGATTAGGCAGGAATTGACACGCAGTAAATGTGGCGTTAACTGAGTGACAGATAACACAAGCCTTAAGAGCGTTTATTCTGAAAGTGGGTAACGTCGCAAATAAATGTCAAATATCTCGCTGTTTTGATTAATTTGAAAATATTACTGTATGGAAATATGGCTAACTACTGAACTAAAATATTGATTTATTAAATGCAATATTTAGTATCGTAACACCGAATATTTAATTTTAAATGTAAAAAAGTAGTAGGAAACTTTCCAAATGCCTTTTTTTGCATCTAAGACGGTTACAACATCAAATTCTGTGTTATAATTGCAATTCATTATTGGTATTCTATTTCGCTAGTTAGCTACATTTCTTAATTCTCCACAATAATATTTATTGCTAAAATTAATCAAGACAGCGAAATTTTTGACATCTATTTGCGACGTTGCCCACTTTCAGAATAAACGCTCATATCCATTGATTGAATATTTATTGAGAAACATATTTTCAAAATATGTTTCTTAAAAAAAAGATGTAGTGAGATGCAACAAAGAAGGATTTTTAGGCAAATTGACACATAAAATATGGGAACGGGGTGTGTACCCACATTCATGATGAAATCAATTGGTTACAAGTTCATATTCGAAACTCACTCTGGCAGAGACAAATCAATAAATGCTGTATATTTATTGAGTTTGTCTACATTTTCTTAGAATACGAACCAAAGAACTCACGTATTCCATATTTTATAAAAAGCTTCCGTTTCCTTTAATATTTCAAAAGTCCACACATCTTCAAACCCTCCAGCTTTGTCAACGGTTTATACTGGCGCTCATTAGCCAGTCTTCTTTCTCACTCGCTCCTCTTAAATTTTCTATCTCCTTCTCGCTCACACCACTTCAGTAGAACGCAGTTGTCGTTTGCAGTTCGTGTTGTATAATTATCTTTCTTTTTTTTTTCGTTTGGTCGTCGGTGTAAGGGTTGTGACAGCCCTTTTTATATTTAGATTTTACATGGATATTTCGAGATTATTTCTGCATCAATAGGATAACCTATTTTGGATAGGTCATTTTCTTTTAGGGGTTGAAAAGAATGGATGGTGTTTATGATGAATTTTATTCACATAAATAAATAAATTAAGTGAATAGCCTTTATTTTCT
Organism: Agrochola lota; assembly: GCA_947364205.1. Classification (NCBI taxonomy): domain Eukaryota; kingdom Metazoa; phylum Arthropoda; class Insecta; order Lepidoptera; family Noctuidae; genus Agrochola; species Agrochola lota. The sequence goes on from OX376241.1 coordinate 2,661,276, forward strand.
TAATTATTGGGGTATGGAAGAGTTTGTGCGTTATATAAATTATAAATAAATATTATAAAAAAATATAAAATATTTTTATGTAGGTACGCAAGATATTGAGCCAATGTCTATGCTAAAATATAACCCTACTAGCTTTTACCCGCGGCTTCACTCGCGTTAATGTTGATTTTTTCAATCATTTTTCTATCCTTTATCCCGGGAACAGTACTTTTTTCTGGATGAAAGGTGGATTATGTCCTTGTCTGTACCGCGGATAACGTGTATGCAAAATTGTATGATGATCACTTTAGTATTTAGGAAGTAAAAGCGTAACAAATAAACAAACAAATTCACTTTCGCATTAATACCAGCTGCACTCCGCGGGTTCTCCCGTCTCCCGCATAAGTCTCGATTCAGTGAGATTATCGGGATAAAATCTTATGTCCTAACCCAGGTCATGGTTTACCCATGTACCAAATTTCATCCGAATCCGTTGAGCCGTTTTAGCGTGAAAGCGTAACAAACAAACAAACTCACTTTCACATTTATAATAATAATTATTATATATTATATTGTATTGTATAGCTAGGATAGGATGTCTGACTTTCAGACCCAATAACACACGCGTGACAGAATTTGCAACCACTGAACCAAAGTTCAATTAGGAAAAAAAATAAACACAACTAACAATCACAAAAACCATTTTATTCAATACAAACATGACCACGATATCTCTTCATTTATAAACAACAGAAACAATATTATGAACATAAATATATAATTATATAAATTGTATGAATGGAGACCACGACCCTTCGTAACCAACCTATGTCGTGATAAAGAAATTGTTACTTTAAGTAATGTTGTAATAACGTTTATTTTAGAAATGTAGTAAAATAGACTTATTTTCTTTTAGGAGTATTTTATGAACATTTATTAGAAATACGTGGTTGGGTGGCTAAATGGCTAGATTTGAGCTACCAATCTTTTTCTCTGACGGGCCAATTGGTAAATAGCAGAAGCTGGTGGGTCTTAAGTTCGATCCCTGCACAAAACAAGTTTGTTCGTGAGCCTCCAAATAAATAATAATAATATTTATAATTACATATAATTTCTAAACCTTTTTTTTTTTAATACGACAGAAATATATGCGTACATACTCGTAACAACTTACAACTTAGTTCAAGTGATATCTAAGCGATTTCTTTCAGTAAAGAAGCAAATAAATTAAAACATTTGATTTCACATAAATCTACATGGGCTCTTATGAAACGTCAGAAGCTAGATGCACGATTCCAATTGGTCGTTTCATATGGAGAAGAGCCGGCAAGAATCTCCACGGTTATACTCCTTAAAAAATAATTGGCTTTAACAATGTTTTCAAATTACAGTGTTAATAGGTATGGGAGGATAGTGTAGGCCTGTCAACAAGTACCAGATACTTAACAAAATAGAAAATGGTCAACAAGTCTTCAGTTTACCAAGCCTAAGAATTTTACGAAAAATCTTGTATGAATGCAATTAAACAAAAAAATTGTTATAATTTTTTTATGGCAGCTGTCTAGTTGATGTTTGTTTCCGTAATTAGGATAGCGGATACACATTCATCGAATTATTTTTTCATATTTTTTACATAAAAATTTAACCGATTGGTTAACAGGTTCAATTATCGATAGGAAATGCAATAAATCTAAATAAATTAAAAAAATAAATTTGGACTTCCTAGAAACAGTCGGTCACGGTATAATTATATTAACCTGCCTTTAGGGCTGGTTTCAAACAAAGGCAAAAATGACGCAAACAATAAATGCAATGACGCATGATGAGATCTTTCGACCAACCAATGCTTGCATACAATTAATAATAGGAAACATTTAATTGATCCTCTGAAAACTTATTGACCTTCTAATGATGTACTTTTTTTTTAAATAAAAGGGCCTCTAAAAACTCTTGGTTTTCTATTTATGTAGGTTTAAAAAAAGAATTGAGCCTCCTTTTAACTTTCTCTCAAAGTTGGTTGCAGTAACTAAGCTAGGGAACCCCGAACAAGTGGGTTAGGTTAGGTCAACGGCAACGTCAACAAAAGCTCAACTGTGATCAACCGTGCGCGAGCTGAGCGAGCGAAACGAACGGTGCCGCGAAGGCTGCTGGCGAGCTTGGTTGGTCGCAGTTACTTGGCTATTTAGTATTTTTAGGACAACAAACTGGGAATTATTTGAGGTCCACAAAAAGAGGCACATTTATAAAATTACACTTATTAGAGTAACCATTAATATTTTTAGGATACATGCCTTAAATAATTGGTCGTTTACCTCATAATTCCTATCCTCTCCGTTTTAGCGGGAACCGACCTGCATACTAACGCGACTCTGATTCAGTTTAACTAATCCATTTTATTCAAAGGAAATCTATATCAGTACCTACTGGTTACTGAATGGGACTAAAAAAGACGCAGTGGCACACATTTAATAACAAACAAAATACATTCTAATTCACAATTAAGTTTTATTAATCAACAAAACAGTTGGACGTATCACAGTATTTGTCAGACAGTTTGGGTAGTTCTTAGAATAGTATTTGTTGGGTGAACTGAAACGACCGTGAGGAGTAAAGCCTGTAGGGCACGATCCGGCCACATCACTAGAACAGCTAACCAGAGTCGGCACGTTGTTAATTACCTTGTAAACAACGTAGTATTCGATTTTATAAATAATAATTGTTCAACGTAGTGTGTACCTATTACGACTATTTGTTATCAAACAAACAATTGTTGTTTCAAATAATAAATAAATAAAAAAGCCTCTTTATTTAATGCAAACTTTGTTTAAAGTGCAAATCATTTATAATTACGATTACTTATACAAAATTTCATGCATTATGGATTATGGAACGTAGTTTATTATTATATAAGATTGATAAGTTTCGAACGCTTCATTTGACATAGTGACATAACATTAAATAGTCGATACTTTATTATAACTGATAACAATACAATTAATTTAATTATTTTAATATAAATTTCAAAATAATAATAATTAGAAAATAACGAAAGACATTCGGTTTACTTACCGTGGGTGACAATACGATGATAGTAGTTTCTATCAAGAAAAGGAACCTAACGTTAACATTTTAGTTTTACAACAGTCCAAGTAGGTTCTTGGACTACCTACATTTTTGGTAAATTATGGCCTTGTAACAGTACCATCAAAAAAAAACACTAGCAAATACTAGTGTTATGAATATTGTACTCAAAAGTCACACAAGCCGCTGTGCATATAAGTCGATCTCCCATGGGGGACGTTGTAAGCTACAAAACCAAGGTGTGACAACATTCCACCTAAATGAAGGTGGAATGTTTTTTTATTACTGCTGCCGCGACAAAGACCTACCAACGCTTTATAATAGCGGCTTTGTATGACCAAGGTCATTTGAAGTAAATATAATGGCGGCTTTGTGTGACCAAGGTCATTTAAAGTAAATTATTACATGAGCGTTTATTCTGAAAGTAGGGAACGTCGCAAATAGATCAATGTCAAATATTTCGACTAATTTGGCAATATTACTGTATGGAAATAAGAAATATGGCTAACTAGCGAACTAGAATATTGAATATGAACTTTCCAAATGCCTGTTTTACACCTAAAATGAGTACAACATCAAATTCAATGTTATAATTGCAATTCATTATTATTATTCTAGTTCGCTTGTTAGCCACATTTCTTATTTCCATATAGTAATATATTGCCAAATTAATCAAAACAGGTAAATTTTTGACAGCCTTTTTGCGACGTTGCCTTTTAACTTTTAGGATAAATACAAAACACAAACAACTCTTAACAGAACATTATATTCTATTCTCGTGGATGGAACAAAAAATTACGGAATTAGATACACCACAAAACGAAAGAAATGATTTATAATATTTTTTAAGTTAGGTATGTTCTGTGTGCCTGCATGGATGAGCCAAGTATCCACTCATCTCACAATAACTTCCATTGTTCCAGATCATTCAAACATGGGTGCCCCGCGAGCCTGCCTCATCTTCATCACCATCCAGCTGCTCTCACTTGCGTACGCGCAGGAGGTCTCCAAGCGCATCCCGCAAGGATTCCTCGGCATGCGCGGCAAGAAGTACTTCGAAGAAGACGGCACCGAGCAGTTCTACAAACGGAGACCACAGTTCTTCGTCGGAGTCAAAGGAAAGAAAAGCCTCCAAGACATCCTCGAAGCCCAAGACGCATACTACAAACGAGCCCCAGTGGGCTTCATGGGGATGAGAGGCAAGAAAGACATGTTCCCTGACTCTCAAAGCATCGAACTGTTCCCGAAACGCGACGGTTCTTTGATTGGACAAATAGACTACTCCTCGAAGGAAGAACCCAGTGACCCTGACTTCCCACTCCTCAATGAGCTTCTCATGCATTATTTGGCTCAAGTTAATGCTCAGAGGGGGAACTTCATTCCAGAATCTTTAGAGTCTTCTTTAGAATCTGAACAGTTGAACGATATCGGCAAACGAGCGGCGAATTTCAACCAGTTCTACGGAGTGCGAGGAAAGAAATCGTTGAACAATAAGCGACCTTATGACCTGACCTTCCGCGGCAAATTCATCGGGGTGAGGGGCAAAAAGGACCTGAAAAACAGCGGAGCGCATGAAATTAAGTTTTTGGTCGATCAGAACGGACCCCTGCCCAAGAGAAAGGCTCAGATGGGTTTCTTCGGCATGCGAGGCAAGAAGTGGACAGATGGTGAGTTTTTACTCGAATTTCTGGAGAGTTTGATATCCATATTAAATGAAAGGTCCACTTACATACATAATGATAGGGCTTCCGCGCTGATGTAGACAAATGTTACAGTTGCTTCCATACCGAACGAAATCGTTTTCGTTTTCGTTGTGTTCAGTAACTTTTGAAAGGAAAGAAAACTAATTCAGTTAAAATATTTTTAGATTATAATTAACGCTCATTAGAAAGCGATTTACCTCCTTTTTGAAAACAAACTTTTAAAGTTAACCACAAAAAAAAAGTTGAAAGGTTATTTGTTCAAAAATAATTTATGTAGAATATTTTAAGCTTTCAAATGAGAAGTAAATTATCATCATCGTCAGACACCTTGTACATAGTTCTTGCATTTATGCAAGGTTTTAAGGTATGATTCCGAATAACGCCAACGCAGCACTGCTGCTGCGTCACTACTGGTCTCCGTACATTTTCTATAGGTTCTTATGAGGTAGCCTCACAAAGAGGCTTCGCCCGCGTGATATCTTTATAAATTATAGCCTATGTTACTCTGTTATAATATAGTATTGTACTGGTGAATGAATTTTTAAATCGGTCCAGGAGTTTTTGAGTCTTTACAAACATACAAATCTTTTCCCTTTATAATATTAGTGTAGATTACATTCCGAACACGGCAGCAATGCTGCGCGTCATTTCTGTGATGGCATTGCTGCGCGGCAGTGTCGCCCTGCCGCCGCGATAGACCAGTAGTGCGGCGTTCATCACAGCGATACGTGACTGTTGACAACTGCTGAGAAGTAAACCACGAACAGCAGTGCCGTGGCGCGGTGCTCGGAATCGCGTGGCAGGCAGCACTGACGCGCAACAATGCCGCTTGCGGCGTTGTTCAGAATCATACCTTTACTATTTCGAGAATTTTCCATCATTACGTATTAATACATCAGTACATTATATAAAATCAGTACATTGCTTTCCACAAAAGGTTAGACAGGTGTACTATTACAAAAGATTTTTTTTAATTATAAACCTATTAAAAATTAAAGAAATATTTAAATTAGAGAAAAGTTTATTTAACACGGCGTAGTTGTATCATTTGGCGTAGCAGTAACGTAGCTGAACGTAGTAACGAATAAAATCTATAAAATAGTGTGACAATAATTTCCATGAATAATATTCAGGGCTTTTTCATTTATTTCTCTTGAAGCAAAAACTCATTAATTCTCATTATCATTCATTTTCAGATCTTTTATCATCGATCATTATGCGAAATCTTTCAAAGAGATACAATTGGTACCATATAATTATGCATTAATTGTAATGGGGAAGATTGATTCTACTTTAATGTAGGTACAATTTTATTTAAAAGTCATGCCTTGATTCGTGTTTCTTGCTTTGTTTCCTCTATTTTTATTTCGGTATTGGCTTCTGAACAATATTTGTAAATCTTGACTAATTTAACCTTTGTAATAAATCTTCGGGGAGATAAAAAAATCAGTGGCATTATTTGTTTTATTAATTAAAAATGCCTTCTCTACTAAAATTACTTACAAACGAACTACCTTACTGTGTCAAAACTTCTAACACTCTCATTTTCAGACTCACGTTTCAACCTCATAATTCATGTACTTATACCTAACATCAATGTAGTTTCTTGTTTTTACTATTTTCTATGTCAAATGATAATAACTGTATGTGAGAGATAAATTTATGTAATATGTAATAATAGCCTGTCTGAACTTAGGCTCTCCGATGTGTATGTCGCAGCTTATTCACACAGGACACATTGACGATTCGTCAAACAAAATGAAGCTTCATGACGGATGCAGGTTCACATTGCATAAGGAAACGAGTTTTTTCGCGATTCGTCAAAATATCAGAAAATATGTTCGCACTTGATTCGTGATTCAGAGTTCAGTCTTGGACGAGCGCTTCAGCGGATCCGTCACAAAAAAAATCACGATACATGTTTTTTGACGAACGTGATTTTTAAAAGACGATACGTGATTTAAGACATGTCCGTAATTTTTCACGATTCGTGATGCGTATGAACATGGGCATTTAAAAAGAATTGACGCCGTCAAAAAAAATACGAATCGTGAATAAAGACAATTCGTCAAAATGATGTTTGTAGCCGTGATATAGATATATCACGGCTACAAACATCTTAGGGCATCTTAGGGATATATCTATATCCCTAGGGATATAGCTATATACCGTAATATAGTTAAATGAAAGCGGTTCATGTGACCAGCTACGCGCCAGCAGAGCAAGCCGAGCGAGCGAAGCGAGCGGTACCGTGGCAGAACCGGCGAGCGCTACGTCGAAATCGGTCGCAGTAACAAAATTAAGGCACTCCGACAGTTATGAACCGCTTTCATAAACTATATTACAGTATATAGCTATATCGCTAGGGATATAACTATATCACGGCTTCAACCACCTTACTACGGCATAAATACTCACTCACGCCTCATGTCGGTGGTTCATTTGATTTCTAAAATGTTTTATTGCGCAGCCGTATTGTACGTATTTATATTTATTAATTCATAAATATTTTTGTTTCAGAGCCTAGCCTCGAGATGGATACGCCAAACTAAGTGTCTTCTAAAATTGATTATTACAAAAGTATTAAATAATAATAAATAAAAAAATGCTACCTATTTCTTGAGAAAGACTTACCTTTTCAACATATCCTATGAATTAAGAACTCTTGCCAATAAAAATAATGAGGCTTATTTTAGCGTTATTTTCACAGTTTAAGAGATTCTAGGCAGTAAATTATACTTATCTATTGTACTAATCTTATACTAAAATGTTTATAAAATATTATTTAAGCTTGAAACTTGTTAAAACATATTTCTTCACTAGATATTTTTTTATAAAGTGTTAATTTATTTTTATGTTAATTCAATATAGTAACAAAAACTCTGTTAAAAATTACTGGAGTGTGTAAGTCTTATTCTTATTATTATTGAATTCATTACTGTTTCAATGTTAATTTAATAACTTTAGCTAAACATGAACACAATTTCCGAGCTTTCCTAACATTGTAACAGAACACATTTACTATAGTATTTAGGTCACTCGCCACAATGTTAGATTCCGTTTTCTGATCCTTAGTACAAAATTTCCTTTTTAGGAAAAAAACAATTTGGATAAAGGAGTATGTTCATTTTCTCGAGATTGGTGTATGCGGAAAGGCTCTCTAAATATACTTCTTACACTGAAGCGATTGTGTCCTAATTAGCAAGGTTTTTTATGGACACCCTTTTAACATTTATCCCGATATGCGGCCTAATTTTTGCTTATAATTTATCGGCCAGTTGTAAATCTTTTTTTTTTAATGTTTTTTACCATTCTGGCTTTTTATTTTTGTTTAAAGTGACGAGAAAGAACAATTTTTTTTTAAATCGTGTTCCTCTATATTTACTATTGTTTATCGTTAGAAAATAATATCTATCCGTTAATAAATCTTGTAACTCTTTATCAAATAAATAACTAAAACAATCTTATATTTTTATCGATGTCAATCTGAATATATTTCCTAATTGTTATAAAATATAAAAGTTAAATGAATAGTAGATAGCTCACGATGAGTGTTTTCAATTATAATTAATAATAAAGGTAGATTGTATTCGTAATTGTAATTAATATCACTATAAAAATAAACTTTAGGTTTATAATATAATACGATTATGTTAATTTTCATTGTTACATATATATTTTAATGTGTTTATTTTTATTATTGTACGCAAAACGAATATAGAAATATAATTATGCCTTACCTTACTTAATTGAATAAAAAGATTTCAAACTCGATTAAATTTTCTAAAGGACTGATTTCAATGCTGTTGTTTTTACAAACAATGAAATAAATCAACTTTTCCAACAAGAACAATCATACGACAAAAAATATGAAATGCATAAATATTTTCAGAAAAATATAAACGTCATTCATACATACACGCTTGAATTAAAAACTCAATCAGCTATGAAATCAGCCATAGTTAGCTACTGTTACTTAGCGAAATAATTTTAAACTAAATATTTTAAAATGCCTATAGTAAATTGTTACAACAATGAGTTACCTTAGCTTTTAAATGTTAATTTAATTAATAATTAATCCGAATATATTTTGTATAAATTAGTTATGTTGGTTACTGTCACATTTTGTAAGGGCTGGCAAAATGTAAAACTGTATTATAACAATAGTGAAATTAATATACGCAGTTGTCAATTTTAATGTCGCTTCATTTTACGCCTAACCCCGTCCTATTCAAACGCGATCATCGCACGCATAAACGATCATTCTTACTTTTCGTTCGGTGAACCTGAACGCGTGGTCGGGCGTTTTCCCGTTTTTCGAACAAAAAGTGACTTGAGCACGCGACCTTTCGCTTTTTATTAGGACGCGGCCTTATCCCTAAAGAATATGTTGGTTGAAATGTGTCGGGTATCCCGTGGTTGATCCAGACAGGTTTGTGAGTCCGTAAGTACAGTCTATTCATTTTTGCGTCTGACAGCAGCAAACCAACAGACCTAACCTTATTTTAATGAGAATAAAAGCCCCCGCAGACATACAATTTTGTTGGTGGCCGAGTATCGAGCGACTAAATTGTGTACTTTTATAATTTAATCGTCCAACTTTTTTATTGTTTGTCAGCCGCAGACTTCTTCGGTTTAGTCGGTAACAGTGTTGCTAGCGCGGTGCGTGTGCGTGAAAATGCGGGAAAAAACGCTCTAATTGCTTTATTAATTTAAATAAGACGAAAACAAAAAATAACATTTTGGGTGCATCCTATACATATACTCGTAAGCGACAGTTTAGAATAAGGGAAACACCATACCTTGCATTCTAAACTCAGATGTAATCCAGAAAATTTATTTTCCTTCTATAGAATGAGTATTTCGTCTTTTGATGACCTCGTATATCTAACAATTTGATACAACTTTCCGACTCGCTATCACCGTTGAAGAGAGGCGACGAAACCCTTTTGGAAAACGAAATATTTGACGGAGCTACCCTAATTGCGTAATAATACACGATTAATCAGAATCTGAATCGTTTTGACAGAGATTGCTAATCCATTGCTTCATAAGTTTTTGTTAATATTTGTATCAGAGTATTGTTTCAAGTCTTTTTGGTTTGCAACAGGTGATCGGGAGGCAGAACGACCCGTCGACGAAGCTCCGAGCGTAGGGAAATCACGCGCACGCGGCTGATCATCTTGCATCTTGCCTTGCGACTGACCAACAAAGTTGGATAGTCCGCGACCTTACATAGGGTAACCGTGCTAACGAGCAGTTGGCCGATAGTTGGACAACTTTTTAATTGTGCGTAATCTCGATTCTGATACGATCGGTGTCCAATTAATTAGTTGGACGATTTAGTTGGACAAGATGTGCGGGCTAGCATATGTCGCTATAACTATTGGTATACTCTGCGATTTAGTCGGCCACCAACAAAATTGTATGTCTGCGGGGGCTCTAAAGGTCACTGATTCTGACAGACTTGTCAGAGGCAGTAACTAAAGGTACAATTCCGCAGCCGACCGCAGGCGGCAACTGCAGGCGACGTATCGCCGCGACACGACTGGTTTCTATGTAATCTTATGTATTTCTAAGAAGGCGACCCACGTGTCGCTAGCTACGGAATGGTACCTTCAGATGATTGTGATGCAAACTCAGGGGTAAAAATAATGGGCACGCCACAATTGCGGCGATAAGTCCCCTCTTTGAGGAGTGGCTTGAGAGGCGCCATGGCGTCCTCACCTTCCGCCTGACGCAGGTCCTCACCGGACACGGTTGTTTCGGGAGGTTCCTGTTCCGCGTAGGGCGGGAGGAAACGCCCGGGTGTCACCACTGTGTGGATCGCCCGGAGGACACGGTGGAGCATACGGTGGAGGTCTGCCCGGCTTGGGCGGAGCACCGCCGTGTCCTCACGGAGGCGATCGGCGGCGGCGATCTCTCGCGTCCGGCCCTGGTTCAGGCCATGGTTTGGAGCGAGAGTGCATGGGAGGCCGTCACCTCCTTCTGCGAAGCAGTTATGCTCGCGAAGGAGGAGGCGGAGCGCGCGAGGGAGATGCAAGCTGCACGCCCTCGCGGCCCTAGTCGCCGCAGGAGACGCCCCGGGCGTCGGGAGTCCAGAGCCGACTTCCGGCCACCGTAGGCGCGGGCTTGCGGACGGTGAGCAATGGGCAGCTCGCCGTCCGATAAGGACCAGGCCCGTGTCGACGGCGCGTTGTGTTCCACGCGCGCCTCAAAGAGATGTCAGCACCAACCGACGGGGTCGAAAGACCAATGCCTGCTGGGGTTGCGGGTTTGTCCGAAAGGGATAACGCGGCCCCGGCACACAGGCAACGGAAGGAACACGGGTGGGTTTTAGTCAGTAAAAGTCACACCCTCTCGCTCTGCCCAGAGCGGGAGTAGTCATTTGATGATTTCCCACCCTCAAAAAAAAAAAAAAAAAAAAAAAAAAAAAAAAAAAAAAAAAAAAAAAAAAAAAAAAAAAAAAAAAAAAGGTAAAAATAAAACAACCGACTTCCAAAAAAAAACCACTACGAAGTGAAAAATAAGTAGGTAATTAAAAAAACTAAAAAACCCGACTGCAAAAACAAATAATTAAAAACAGAAAAACAACAATAAACTGCATTATGGTGTAACTTTTGTTTGTCCCGCCTGCGATACCAAAATTCTGCAGATTATAATGCCTGTTTTTCTCTTTACAGTTATGTGATTTTGCAATCGGGTTTTTTTGTTTGTTAACCGACTGCGGCGAAGCCAAAAAAGGAGGGTTATTTAATAACTTTTTATTTTCTTTTTTTATCATTTCTTCTTCCAAATTACATTTAAAAATGTAATTTGTTCATATTTTTGTAATCACCTTTTAAAACCCTTTATTTTGATACCCCACTCGATAGCTTCGGGAGTTCTTTTTTGGAAACATTACTCGCGCAATAAAGACGAATCTAACATATCATTCATCAAAATCGGTTCAGCCGTTTAGTAGTTACGAGGGAACATAGAACCGGACATACATATATACAGGTCAAACACATAACCCTCTTTTTTTGGCTTCGCCGCAGTCGGGTAAAAATTACTTTAATTTCGGTAGTCGTTACCTTTTGATCTGTGTTTTAGTTTTTTGCTATCGTCTTCCGAAATTAAAGTTATTTTTTTACTTTTACTTGGGTTTTTTTTGGAACCTACCGCACACCCATTCGTTTAATCACTACTTGCTATGTAAACGACAGTGACAGAAAGTATTCTAACATCATCAAGATACACAAAGTAGATTAAATACGTATTATCGAACCTAAGTCATGAACTTCCCAACCAAAGTCTTCTACCAAATAAAAAATAAAAAAACAAAATCAGTCCACATTTGACAAAAATAATTATAGATGAAAATACAACAAAAAACCATACAGACGAACATATTTATATCCTCAACTATGAAAGGGCCGGATGAAAGGGTAAGGTTCCTTTCCAGACGCAGTTGAAGCAAATGAGGACGTCGGAAAATCAGATTCAGCCTGGTTCGATATTTTGAATTACACTAAGATAAATTATAATAATAACCCGAAGGTTGACTGATAGAGTTTGTGACATTAATTCCACCTTTTTTATCTAAAAATGTGATATTTGATAATCACCATATGTAATACATTCCCATGATGATATTATCTAACAAGTATTTATTAAATAATTCATTCTTGTATATTTCACGAGTCACGAATAATTTTACATTCCTCGAAAAATTATTCCTCTGAAAGTAAATTGACGGGCTTGAATAATTGGTCACACGAGCAAGCTTTCAGCGAAGTGACCCCGCGATCGTAGCGTTCGTAGCGCGGTACATGCTACGGTGCTACGCCGTAGCTCGGTGCGTAGGGCGGTATTTTAAATGAAACAAAGAAAGATTTAAGTATTCAAAATCTTTTTTTATTGATTTTTATATAGGCTACTTACTATAATGTAGATCTAGTAGCCAGTAGGTACATCAAATAGACATTAATTCATTTTAAAAAAAATATTTCTCTTGTTTCGTGAGTATTGGTACAAAATCTTACACATAAACAAATAGCCACACAATGTGAAGCTCATTGAAAATACGAGAATCGAACCCGCAAATCATAGCGCCACGAACCGTTCGGCCACTAAGTGCCAATTACATTTTGCGTAACCTATAAATCTGCCATGTTTTAGAAGTAAGTAAATCAATGAACTTTATCTGTGTGTCTGCCTCGTGGCACAGTATAAATAAGTAACAGTATTATGTCCTAAAAAAAACGGCCGAAACGATGCGCTTCGAATTCTCAGTGTATATCAGAACGCAAGTCTCGAGTGCGCGGCAGTTAGGCACGGACGCGGGTTTATCTACAGAGCAGCTGTAAGTAATTATTTCAAGGCCATTGCTGAGACATAATACTGTTACTTTATTATACTGCACTCGTGGGTTTAGGGACCAATAATGCATCTGCTGATGCTAAGCGCGGGGCCAAATAACTATATCATTACTAGGTTAGGTTAAGGAAATGACACTAACTCCTTCCGCCAATTTTTGATCTCTGGTAACGTGGCAGTGCGCTACTGGTAGCGTGGAGTATTGCTGTGCCGTGAAACGTATCCAAGCAGACTGGTGCTCCAGTGGTAGGTAATTAAAGAGCTGAGTAGACTATGGACGATTTGTCCGCGACGATAGAACGTATGGAGATCTATGCACGGAGGACAAAACGACCGCGTCGCCGATGCTCGCCGGATGAGCTCTCTCGCGGCCATTGTCTTCACCGTCTGCCGAGTGCCTCAGTGCGCTTCTGTGAGCGGGCACTTCACAGAAGCGCACTGAGGCACTTGTCGATCTCCATTTTACTAGCACGCGTAGCATGACCGCCATAGAAACGGGTTTTGTCGAGGGAAGAATAGACAAAATCGTCGGCCTAATTCGTTAACCTGCTAAGTGCATTTTGACATAGTTTACAGGACGAAGAAAAATCTGAATAATATCTCTATTAATTTAGCAATAGGGAAGATGACAAAAAAAAAAAATTGTCCGTCTTTGGGATTATACAAAAATATTGGACACGTATTTTTTCTTTTTTAACGTAATCTAAAGATTACGGCGATACATTGAGATAAAATGTGCCATGACGTCACGAGTATGTAGATTTTATACGTAATAGTGACGTAGCGACCCCCACTCCCCAACTTAAAATGCGTTTTATATAAGGCATTTTTTATTAATATGATGAAGCAAAAAATACGTGTCTAATATTTTTTTATTATCTGACTGACGGACTAATTTGAATTTCATTTTTATTACCCAGATTACTGGGTAATCTGTTTAGCGCGTGTCGTGTAAGTAAAAGGGGCGCACTTGAGGAAAATAAATAAAGCAAAATAAGCTTTACTAGACAAAACGCGCACCTAGTAACGCTTCTTTTTAATCGACTTCCAAAAAGGAGGTGGTTCTATGTTTATTTTTTTTATGTTGATATTTTCGTAAATCGCATGTACTTACTTAATTTTTTTTTCCCTCTAAATCTGTAAAAGACTAATATACACCTATGAAAAATATTAAAAGTTAAATTCAAATACTGCTTGTTGTCGCAGTCAGTTTTTCAAGGATTTTTAGCCCCAAATCATATAAATTAAATTGTTCAAGCAGAAATCGCACTTACGAACTTACATTAGTGAGAATTCAAGCAGTTTGCTAAGAAAAGATATTAATTCACATGCCTTTTGAGGTGACTTCCGGGATTTTGGAAGGCGACGCGTTTCGAGTTTGCGTTCTGTTCCAACAAAAAAACATAATATTTTATAATGAATTGTAAAATTAGTAATGCATTAAAATTTTTAATAAAAAATGGAATTTATTTCTTGATTCCTATGCAGCGTGGCAGGAACATCGACGCGAAAACTAATACCATGGATTTAGTACATGGTTCTGAACCCCCTACGTTCAAAATGTTCACGTTATAAAAAAAAAGCTGTTTACTACATTTTAACTATGTAGGTATTGCACTTTTCTGTTTTTTTTACGAAAAATTTATTTTTTATATATTTAAATAATGAAGTTTTGAATTACGTGCATATTCCCTATTGTGGAATTTTTTTGGGTAAAATACGTATTATTGAAGCTAATTCAAAACCTTCAATGATGTGTATTTGTCCCACTTAGCATTTATGTGGATGTAATTTCATGTCGCTGTTAGCAGATGGTATTCGAATTTGTGTGGGGTACCACAACAAAAAAGTGAAAAATAAAAACTTTTATAAAAAAAGTCTTTTTTCTTCATACTTTTTCCTCAGATTAGCCCCTTATGCTTGCAGCAGCAGCATGAGTAAATTCTGGTTGTTACTTTGACGGCAAAAGTTATGTCGACTTGAACTTCAGAACCGTGATTTTCACAATGTTAACACTAGAAATAAGGACAAACTACGAGCTCCCTTTCACCGGCTTCATAAGGTTCATAACTCATTTGTTGGGCTTGGTATAACCTTTTATAACAAGCTACCCTCTTCTTTGCTAGATTTGCCTTTTGATGCGTTTAAAACGAAAGTAAAATCCAAGCTTTGTTCAAAGGCATACTATTCTATAAACGACTACTTAAATGATAAGAATAGTTGGTCGCTGTGATTAACTCAAGACAATGTTTATGTTCTTTCTCCAGATTACCTACTGACAAGTTATATGAGTTTATATAATTGTATTTTTTTATTTTTTATTTGACTTTATAAGTCAAGCTATTTTTAATTTTATTTCAATTTATTGTTGACATAATCTACTCATTACAATGTTTTTTCTAATGAGTTGTATTGCAATATGTGGTTAGCTAGTGACCTCGACAATTGATCATATTAGTTATTGTTATTAGTAATTAACTGTTTGTTTTATTTATTTTATCTCGATGGTCCTAGTTTATCATTTATAACTTCCAGTTACAACTATATGTAAGCGGGCACGCCCTTTATGCCTGGAGGCTTTTATTTAGATAAGTTCTGTTTACGTTTAGTTTTTATTTCTGCCTGAGTATAGTTCTCGATGATGTTGTATGGTATATTGGCGTGTGCTAGCGAACATATGGCTAATAATTTAAATTATGTTTTGTGTTGCGTAATCTAAATTATCTAAATTATTTTGAATACTATTATATAGAATCTTATTTTTTTTGTTCTTCTAACTGAACAGACAGCTGTGCTGCTGGGGAGTTTGTTGCGCCACTTCTTCTTCCCAGCTAACGCACTAGGAAGTGGTGAAGGGTGGGCGTTTTGGGGGACTGTCTTATGTAATTTTGACGTTCGAAAAGTGCTGATTCTCAGCCTAGTTTGAATAAATGACTTTTGAATTTTGAATTTTGAATTTTGAACCACAGTTGTCAGTCTTGAACAGTCAAGGATACAGGTAAAGAGCAAGAAAAACACAAAATTAACTTCTTTGTATTTATTTTTCGTATTAAAATTGTTTCATTTAATAAATCCATGATGTTTATAAACGTAATACAGTAGTTATATTAACGCATCGAAGCCATGTCCATCTATGTATGATATCAATTACATTATTATTCTTCAAGGACTAACCGTACTGATGAATGGACTGCGTTAGCACGCACGCACACATACATAAACACGCACACAGTTGCGCGGGCGCAATGTGACAGGCCGCCATACTTCATTTATTACTAACGCTATAGTTACATACACAAATACTTATGTTACAACCAAGTAACTTAAGTTATAACCAACAATTTAGTACATCTGAAATGGAAAATAATTTAATAGCACGATTTTTCTTCAATAATTACATAACATTTTTAGACTAGCTTATTTTGGTATGATAGTCGCGTTCAATGGAGGGTGCGTATACGCAACTTGGGGCGCTCGTCAACTCATTTAAACTTATAAAATAACAATCAGACTATGGAACATGACGATCGACGTGATATTGTGGGCGACCTGTCACACCGGTTATTGTAATAAAATATTACATTAAATTATACACCGAAATACTTGGGAACACATTTTAATAAACACTAAATTTTACTAAATAATTTGTCAATTTTATAAAAAAATGATTTACTGAAATCCCAATTTCATTGATACCACACTTGGCAAGAATTAATTGATAACAATTTCGATTGTCAAATTGTTTAGCAGGAAGTTGCAATGTTAAAATGTCATCCCAAATATTCTTAACGCCAGAATAAGTGCACCACCCGATAAAATTAAATTTGTTCAACATTTTACTAAGACCTTGTCTGAAAATAGTTTAACCACTTACTTCAGAACAATTTGGTGTGATTTTGTAGCAATCCTTGCAAAGATGGGTCACTTATCCTGGCCTCGATTTCATACATATTTGTATAATAATTAAGGCCGTGAGACATCTACATGATTTTCATATAATTTGAACGATTAAAAGTGGATGGATAAGCAAAATAAAACACAAATCGTACAAATGTTACCTACAAGCAAAAATCGTATGATAAATTTGTTAAACGACATTCACAGCAAATGTCAGTTGTATGTCAATTTGGCAACAGGAAATGACAGTTGTTGTGAATGTGTGTCTATTGTGTGTCGAATATATTGGATATCTCCTTTCTTACTTACACAAACGATATAATCTGCGTTCGCAATTCATTTGCCAAACATGTAAACAAACACGAGGTTTAGGAAAAACAACTGTAATGCCAAAAAATAAGGTTCAGTTTGCGCTACAACTTCATATTTTATATGACTTTTTCAACAGTATTTAGTCAGTCTAAAATCAACTTTATTTACACTTAATGCATAAAGTTGTTATTTGTTTAAGTTAAGTGGAAATCTCTCTTTACCCATAAAAAAAACTAACATTTCTAAACACACAAAACAATGTACTCAACACACAACAGATATAAATTGGAAAAACTACTATCATTATTATGTGAAAGAAAATATTATGGAATAATATACAGGCAGGGAAACATACCCCCAAGTCAACCAGTTTTAGTTACATTTTCATATAAAACCATTTTCAAAACAGGCAAAGTAAAGTGAAACGCTAATAAATTTAAAATCTTAACACAATAAAAGTTAAACACTTTTGTATGAAAACATAACCATAACGTTTGACTTAATAATTAATTTATACAATAACTAGTAAACAGTTAGAATCTTAGTTCAGTTGGAAATTATATTAATGCAACCCATTGTAACCTCGTTTATGAACCGAAACGGCATCAAATAACAAGTTCTTTTTTTAACATTCTATAAAAAGCTGAATAACATTGAATGCTATCTACTTATCATACAAAAATTTGTATACATAACGTGTTAAATAACTTAAATTACATTATTGTAACTTTATTAAGCATAACTTCATTTCAACCCCAAATATGTTCATTTGTTTGTTTCTCTGAGAACAACTCTAGAAAAAAATAATATAACGTCGATTTTAGGTACAAGCATTTATATCCGTATTTATACAAGGTGTAATTTTAATAATGCATAACCTCGTATGGGCGATTGTAGAACTTTTATTATGAGACCAAACTAGAAATCAAGAAAAAAATAATCTGCTGTTCCCATGTCAAAATGTAGAGAACAGCTGATTTTTTTTCACGATTTCTAGTACCGTGTCATAGTAAGTTGTTCATAATGATGAATACAATGACTCCATAAGAGGCTGTGCGTTATTTATGATACATTTTGTTTATTCCTGTGCGTTTATCTATCTTTTGAAGCGGGTACGACCGATTTCATAGATTTTTCACTTCATTTACATAGCCTATGTTTATTGCCCGCTTGTCTCAAAGAAGCTGTCAAAAGTTTACTTACTTCTCATTCTAAATAAATCCTATCATTTTTTAATACGGATATATTATGCGTTGCTATCACAAACTCGTGTTTGTGAAATTCTTGTTCCATGCAGTTGTTATTGCATATACGGCATTTTGTAACATAATACGATGATGCCTTAGTAATTATCTAGTATTTATTTCTTTTCAAGCAAACTTGTACTCTATTTGAAATAAGTTTAGACATTTAACTAAACCTTTTTTACAATCCGTTCAACCGATTTTCACTTCTATTGCGTTGGTGACATGACAAATGGCAGCTGCAGTAAACACTTAGTATTGTAAATTACAATACCAACTGTGATGCCATCCTTATGCCTACGGTATAGAAGTCAAAATAGATTGAACGGACTGTAAAAAAAAGGTTAATTTAAATGTCTAATGTTATTTCAAATAGTATAGTTTGACTTGGTTTTATTTACGCAAATGCCCACAGCAAAGCTTATTTCTTGTTGATTGGCTGACCAATAATCAATTAAGGGAAACCGTAAGGCCTCTGAGGCACTAGCGGTTGACTGCCAACAATAAGCGGTTGCGTACTAACCTCCCCGCGGTTCCCCGCTAGTGCATATGAGGGCTGAGGGCCTTTGTACACGGCACGGCGTATAAACCGGGGCCGAAGAAAAAACGTGTCTGTCAACAAGCTTCCATAGTAATCCGACACACTGACGACCGTGCCTCCACACGGTGATTAATCCATAGTTTTTCACGACAAGAAAAACGTGTCTACAAACCCTTTATCAGTACAGCATTTGCTTAAGTTTAGTTAGCAATAAGCATGCTCAATTTCTTGTCGAATAATAAAATTATAATTTTTTCTTGTTACATTGGTTAAATGCTGAATTTCATTTCAAGTGTCACGTCTTTTAATAATGTTGTTAATAATTAAAAACTTACATTTCCATCTAAATGTTCTAATCCCCCCGTAAGCTTAACGATGCTATCTCTCATCAATGCCAGTTCATTTTAATTGTTTTTTTTCCACATCTAACTCTATTCACACTAATAATCAAATTACGCGTATTTAAAATTATAATACAATTAAAATTAAATCTTATTTAAATGTATCACACAACACCAATCTTTATGAGACGGAATTTTGTTATTACAACATTTACTAAAGGAAAATGGTGAAGAATAAAAAAAATATCCGTCAATTAATTTGGAATATGGCGCGAATTACTAACATTGGTTTGGCGACTAAGTATTATGCATTTTCAGTTTAATATAGCATTATATTACGGCCCATTTTGATAAACCGCTCTTACGTTTGAGATCGATCTTAAGTATCCTAATGAAAACTCTTGAGACATCGATTTGACATAACGAAATTTTGATGTCGTTTAACTTTTTTTTTTGTTGTCAAGTGTCATTTCATGAGCGGTTTCCGGACCAAAGAGGTTATAATCAATAAAAAATCATTTCTAGCGGCCTGGCATCTAATAACACATCGTTATTGTTGAATAAATAAATGTTCATATTTATATCTTAACGCTACATATCGGTTACTGAATCATTAAGTTAGGTTTTATGTATTTTGATTGCAATTAATTACTTTACAATATTCTCAGGTACTATTTTCTTTGAGAATATTGGTAAAGAATTGAAAACAATAAAAATAGCATTATTACAGGTTGATGATCGTAGTACGTCAGTTGATCAGTTCCCGACAACTGACGAGCTTAAAGCCGAGATCCCAATGGAAACGAAGAAAATGGTAAACTAGGTAGGTAATGCATAGAAAAATCAGTTTTATAATATTCACAAGATTTCATTTAACGTATTCCTCAATTCGCGAATAAATAATGAAACTTTCGGGAACTCTTGATCGTACTAGAATGAAATTCGCTTCGCTTCCAGTGAACTCCCATTACAACAGTATACAAAATAAGCTCAACATTTTGACCAATTTAGCAGTTTGTGAGTAAAACCATAGTAATCACTTGCGATAATTTACAATAAATGCATTAATTATAATAATTTAGTGCCTTCCCGGTGTTCCGTCACTCTGTGAGTTACATTATATTTTTAATAAGTATCAGTAATATGGAAATAAGTTATTGTTTTGCTTAGGACCAACTTGAGAACATTCCGTCAACTAATTATAACTTACTTATACTGGTTTAGTATACTATATTCCTGCATTTTATTCTTGGCTGCTAACCTAGACTATCCCAACGCTGGGCAAACGATTGTAAGTTTACTCTACTACAGTAAAAATGTGACGGATTTACTTTTACTAGCATAAGATAATATGGACTGAACGCGTTGACTAAGACGAATTTCAACTTAAGTTGGTCCTAAGCAACATTTATGTAATAACTTAAAAGCATTTACATATCGTAACATCACGCAGTTGTTTCCCCTATGGGTTAGGCAGAGGTGTACCAAAGTAGACCCACATTTCGCCAGTTATGTTTTAGTCGAGGAAATAAAGATTTTTTTTTTCAGATAAATAGTCCAGTAAATATTATTTATTTATAGTTTTTTTTTTTACATAAAACAGCACTGGTTATAGTGACAGACACAACATACCCTATTTTCATGCATACATATTGGCTTAGTAAGAGACCGCCCATTCGACTATAGATTGTTTTCCTACCTACATTTCTTTTTACCACTAAATAGGGTTTAGGGTTATGACCCTAGTTACCTTGAACGTGTCTAGCTTATTAGGTAATAACCTCAGTTAGCATGAAGATGTTTATAGATCGCAGATTTAGATGTTAGATTAATTAAATTTATTTTTATCATTTTTGCTCGCTCAGTTCGGGGTTCTCCGAATGGTTTCGGGCTCAAACGGAGCCCATATACAAATGCGAGTCCGTGAGTCAAACTTATCATTTTGTTATTCTCGTTTTTAAATATTGGACTAAGATGACTTTGTCACTACTTTTATACCTCTCATAAAAACCCACATTTTTTCTACAGACATTCTATAAAAAATACATGGGTCTTAACATAAAATACAGTTGTAAATGATAAGGCAGTTGGAAACGTATTCAAAGAAGTGACTAAACTAAGTCTGGTCACTTTCGCCTAGTTCAATAATTTGTTACTATTACAAGTCTATCTAAAAACAATTACTAGCACCAACGATGAATAACAAAAACATTGTTTTTAACTTTTTTGTGATAATGTGTTAACTTATTTTGAAAAGCACCGTGACACACATTTATTTTGTTAATTATTTGTAATTTCATTAAATAAGGGACAACCGTAAGTGCTGCCCTCTGTGTTTCGAGTCTTATCCGTGTATTTATTTTTTTGACCGCCATGTTGTTCGAGAAAGATTTTTTGATACGCCATTTGTTATAAATATTTCGCGTATCGTGAAGAGAATAGTATTTAAGCGTTTTTGTGTAGACTTTTACCTACAGCGGTCAAACAAAATTCTTGTCAATATAAATAACCCTACCTACCTCCAAGTATTCAATAATAGCGTGCCATAATCACAACCTCACGACCACCAGCCAATATATACGCAATGAAAACCGACTGCATTCAGTTACCAACCTTATCTACACACAATTAGATCGCATTTTGCAATGTCAAGGGGTGGTTGTGAGTGGCCCCGTGACCGTTGTGCGTTGTGAAGTCATCGTCTAGAAGTTTGGGCACGTCAGCCATCTTTGTTTGGTTCTCGTTGGACAAACGCTCTGTTTGTATGAAATTGGCGGATATGTGGCCAATGTTGCCAGGTTGGGAGTTGCCGTTGTTGGCTTCAATTGGCGTGTTGGTTATTGGTGTGTTGTCGTTTGTTTGTAGTTTGGGTGTCGTCGTCTGCTCTGTGGTTTTGTCCTCAGTCTGAAAAGGTATACCAATAATTACATTAGTCAAATGATCAGAAGTTGTATAGTTACCAATTTTCTCAAGCAAAATACAAAACAGGTTTTAGATTCATAGACTAAACGCGTTGACTAAGACGAATACTAACTTAAGTTGGTCCTATGCAACACTTACCTATTATAATAAGTAAATGCATTATTTTTCCCGCTAAATTGTTAGTTATTGTAGTAATCGTATTGTTTTATAACCATTCATACATATCTCTAATGGTGGCAGGCATTTCACACCGCTATTCGTGTACGCGTATTTGCCCAAATACGCCGATGTGAAGCTACTCTATTTGTCTATTTTTTACGAATAAGACGTATACGCAACACTCGTTTCCGCCGGTTATCGGTTTTTGGTCACTTATCAAAGGATTGGGAATATACCGAATAAGTTTGTTTACCGTCCACACACGACTTGCTCAGTAAGTGTTTAGGGGTATGAGGAACAGGGTGTAAAGTTCACTCATCCCCCATAGAAAAGGGAGGATCCTCCGACCAGACGGGTGTGATATCTGGCGGGCAACTGCCCAGAGGTTGAAGTCGGGAAGCTTGTATATATGTTTATCGCGCGGTAAACTCTAATTGCGCGATGCAGGATTTGTGTGACGTCAGGATGTTGTGTGACGTCAGGTATTTGATGCATAGTTCGCATGTAGCGATGTAGATGCCGCTACAAGTGCGGTGTTTTGTATGCCTAACATGTATTGGTAATTAGGACAGAGGAAATAATAAGTCGCTGCTGCCGTCAACACGTCCATCTTTGCGTTCAGATTAGTAAGAAAGATCGGAGAAATATTCTTGAATGTTGGGCATATTCGCTGTTCATGACGATGTGTTCGAGTTATTCAGACTTCTATACTATATAGCCGAATAAAACACAGTAAAAACGCGAATACTGATGTGAAGTGCCATCATTACATTACATACGAAGCATAGCTCTTGCGTTCATTCTTAATGTTCTGTCCAACTAGTGGATAAATGAGTATCACGGTTTATTTTTTAACATTTTACATACAGCTAGTTGTTCGGACAGTCCCAGTAGGTCGGCAGTGACGTTGCCGTTGTTGGGCGTGGCGTGTTGTGCTACCGGTGCGGGCTCGACTGCGTTAGGTAGCGCTTCGAGGGGCGTGGTTTCTTGCGGCTGGAACGGCAGAAAAGATTTTGGTGAAATAAAATTTCATAAAAATCATCATCACTTTGCCCTTATTTGCAAATTTATTTGGCATCGGCGCAGCGAGTCTTCTTCCTCATAAGAATAGGGAATGATTTTTCTATTGTTCTCGGGAGGCCAAAAATGTTTAATTTTTCTCTCCATATCTGACAATTATTACAAGTAAAACTTTCAGTTACCTGCGTAAAGTCCAGTCCTAGTAAATCGGAAGTGGCATTCTCATTGCCGTTGTCAGATGCAGACGCAGCCCCGGCCGGCGCGGCGGGCGGCGCGGGCGGCGCGGGCGCTAGCTCGGCGGGCGGCGCGGGCGCAGGCTCGGAAGCCGCAGGAGCTTGTTTACTCTTGTCTTCTTCCGCCTGCTGTCCATTTACAAAAAAAAAAATAAAAAAATTCAATTCAAGCCTTTTTTTACAAGGATACCGGCAACACCGCAAATATTTCTCCAAAGGCAATTAAAAATAGACAACACAGAGTACGAATTAAATCTGCGGACAACAAAAAAGGTTAAGCGTAATACGCTCAGCCAGTAGAAACTGGACGCTAAGCTCATTGTGAAGTAAAATCAATAAAATAAATATTAAAATTCGCTCCCAATAATAAATAAAGCTGGTATCGCCAGCTTTATTAAAGGAAACATAGGTGTGTGTGTTCCCGACAGTTACATGTGGCGACGACAACAGCCCCGGCAAAAACGTCTATCAGCACGCATAACAAGACAACCATAGAAACGGGTTTTCTACAAGTTTTGTCTACAGAAGAATAGATAAAATGACAGATTGTGATAAACAATCACAATCTGACATTTTATTTTTTGTTCCATCGACAAACTCCATTTTTATTGTGGTCATGGTAAGTGAGGCGCCCGTGATGTATACACTCCGCACTCACAAGTCGGTCATAACGAGTGACTCGGACCTATTCTGTCGTTCTCTAAGTGAGTTCACAAATAATACTTTGTTTACCCGTAATGATAGATGTAAGTTAGAAAATAAATACAATTTTAGTAAATTTTTCAAAAATAATCATTTTATGCCCTCTTACCTTCCTGAGCCGAGTCCTCGCCATGATAGCTTCGACCCTCTGTTTCCTGGCGAGCCTCTCTTTCTCCTCTCTCTCGGCCTCTTCTCGGCGCAACTTCTCCGCTTCTTCCGCCGCCTTTCTCTTCTCTTCATCTTCTTTAAGACGAGCTTGTTTTTCTACTTCTTCGCGGACTTTACGCTCCGCTTCTTCGCGTTCGAGTTGTTGTTGAGCCTGGGAATTGAAAAATTTATATAACTTACATGTATTTTACAAGTAGGATTTCTAGCGTAAAATATAGTATTGTTATCTTGCGAAGCGACGCACGCTTTACTGGTGGTTGCCGAGTATACAAACACGCTGTGATCATTCACAGCGTGTTTGTATACTCGATTACTCACTTACACACTCACGTGTGAAAGCGCATAAGCACAGAAGCTCTAGATACCGTGTGTGTGTGAATAGAATAGAATAGTTTTATTTCGGACAGAGTCCATAGGGTTAGTAACAATTTTACTTAACATCTAGTGTTAGTAGGTACAGACACGGATTAACATAAAATTAAAATTCAGCGTGGAGCTGCAACAAAGAGGAATCACCACCAGATTCTGATGATGACTTACGCGAATTGGTATATTCAAATAACCCAAGGACTCCACCGCCAATCTTACTAGGTTATGTTAGTTACCTCGATAGCTTTCCTAAGTTTCTCCTCGTTCATCTGTCTCTGTAGTTGCGCCAGTTCGCGCGCCTCTTCCTCTTCGCGACGTTGCCGCTCTTCCTCTTGACGTTGTCGCTCAGCGTCTTCTTCGGCTTCGCGTTGCAGTCTGAAAATGAGTAATTAGACATTAGTAAGTATTCAATCATTACTGTAATTACGGAATTCTATGGTTTCGCTACAGGTCGACACAAACCTTCGTAATGTAACAAAAACGGTTTATACAACAAAAATAACTGAATCAAACTTTACACATCTAAAATTAGTGCCACGGAATTAGTTATAGAATTCGATAAGGCGTTTCTACTCCAATAATCTGAAATGACCCCAAAATGGCAATTGTAGTACCGTATCCCGTTTTGTCACCTGTTTTGATGACCTGTGCGACAGTAGATTTTTTCTCTATGATCTTGTCCAAATCACTTAATAAATCCGCACAGTGGCCATTTGTAATAGTCTATGAATGTTATATGCACACGTCACCTCTGCCGCTCGAGCTCGGCCTGTCGCTCCAGCTCCTCGCGCGCGCGCCGACGTCGCTCGGCCAGCGCGGCCTTGGCCTGCTCCTCCGTCGTGATACGCCGTGCCGTCATGGACGCTGGAACATGCCAAACAATAAGTTAGCTTCTTGTAAGAAACATTGAAAAAGGAAAAATACACGAATACGATAAGAATACAGAGATATGAGGAACAGGATGTGAAGTTCACGCATCCTCTATAGAAAAGTAAGGATCCTCCGACTAGACGGGTGTTGTGTCTGTTGTGTCAACTCCCCGACGATTGATGTTGGGAAGTTACATATATGCTGATCGCGTGGTAAACTCTGCTTTCGCGATACAGGATTTGTGCGTCTTTTTGATGTGTAGTTCGCGTGTAGCGTTGTAGATGCCACCACAAAAACAAAGAGATTTTAACTATCAACCAACTATAAGCTCATACAGTGTTTTTTTTACCATTATTTAATTTGTCAGACTAATAATTTCATTCGAAGTACGTTGATAACAATAATAGAATGTACGTTTACAATTACGTGTCGAATTATTTTTATGTTGATGAACAAAAACACCAGTTTATTATGTGCTAAAATAGTACAAAACAAAGCTGGGTTGGCAGCATGGTGCTTCTTTTATGACGTTTTCAGAGGTTTATATCCAGCAGTGGACTGTTATAGATTAAGTTAATTGTTCACCCACAGTATTACTGGATCAATTATGGAAAAGAGCGCAAGTAGCGCGTAAATTAGAATAATGGTGAAACAGGCATTTGCCAGTGTCGTAACACAGAGTACGCAATTTGCCAGTGTCATAACACAGATTATGCACATTTGCCAGTGTCTTAACACAGATTACGCACATTTGCCAGTGTCGTAACACAGATTACGTAATGTGAATTGTCTTTGGTCCCTGGCCTTGACTACTTTGTGTGTATTATATGTCATTTTGTTGTAATGTGCGTTTTGTTTGTGCAGAATAAACTATTTTTCTTTTACGTACATTATTTTATTCTTATTATATTTCTTTCTAGGTACATTATTTTTTCAAGTCATAAAAGAGTCACTTACCAGTCATTTCATTATCATCAGTCTTTTCGACGGAGGGCTCCTTCCTGTCCTCCTTGTCTTCCTTCTTCTCCTTCAGTTCGGACTTCTCGCTTCTCTGTTCGGACTTCTCACTTGGTCTCTCTTCGTGTTTCGCTACTTCTTCAGTTACTTGCTCGATTTTCGTTTCCTGCTTAACCTCTATTGTTTCTTTGATTTCGTTTACCTGGAATAGTAAGAAAGTAGGGATTATAACACATTTCACTTTGAGAATACAAAGAGCCACATCTGGCATGCCTGAGAGATATTTCTCGACGGCCTGTGAAGTCAAGTCAGAGGCCCATGGGCGGCTTTAAAACTCTGACACCAGGTTAGTCACTAACCACATGAAGTGGAATGAAGTATCAGCAATTTCATTGCATTTGCGGCAGCATCTACAACGCCACATGCGAACTACATATCAAAGACCTGATGTCACGCAAAATCCTGTATCGCGCAAGCGGAGTTTACCGCGCGAAGAGTATACAGTGTGGCAAGGACATCGACACGAAAACTGTTACCATAGAATCAGTACATGATTCTGAACCCATATAAATTTTTCGTCGATTATAAAAAAAGATATCAGCTGTTTAATAGAAAAGTGTAATACCTACGCGGTCAAAATGTATGGAACAGCATTCTTTATTTCAAAAATCAAAGTCTGTTAATGTCCTGAATCAATTTCTATCTTCAACATGTTCCAATATTTTAGTTTATTGTTTGGGTTCCTACGGATATTAGGCAGAGGGCAATAACCGCTATTGCCACGCTAAAGCGATTCGGGTATACTTATAAACACTATTATGCATACCATTTAAAAAAAAAAAAAACTTTTGATGAACCAGTACGGTAAAATATTAGTTACCGTGCTTTCTTAAAATTAGATGCGAGATCTATAATCATGTCAAAGTTTGTTAGTTAATGCTGTCAATAAAATATATAAATAAATACATTACAGCATGTCGACTTTCTGGAGTTTACTCCTTAGAATCGATTTTCATATAAAAGGCCCCAGTATGGAAATTTTATGAGTGAAATTTAAACAAGCAGTAACTTTTTGTATTGTGTTTTATTGGTAAACTAGCTGCGCCCCGCAGTTTCACCCGCATAAGTCTCGACCCCGTGAGAATATCGGGATAAAAAGTACCTATGTCCTAAACCAGGTCCCAAATACTCTTTTTTTTTTTAAGTGATATGTTTATTTACCCTGTTTGTCTATTGCATATTCAAAGACAATCGTATTAAGAAGTAGACTCCAGTCGTGTGTCGGAGCTAACACACTTTTTTTGGAATGTTTTTTCCAATCAACTTGATTGTGACAATAGAATTTCTAGTGCATTTAGCGTTTAAAGTAGATGGTTCTTTAGCATAGTTTTTTAGTCAAGCAGTATAAGCGTGTCATATGGCTACCTTATCAATAAGGTGTAGTGCATCTCCGTTCTGTATCTGCAGCGCCTCCAGCTTGTGCGTCACCTCCGCGGGGTCCACTATACTCTTGCTGTCCGCGAGCGCGCCCGGGACCGCGACAGGCGCCGCCGGCTGTTGCAAATGTTGGTGGTTAACACTAATGAAGAGCTAAATCTACGTATATTGAATGTTTAAGCTACAATTGTAATGCGCACATAAATGTGTCTGCCATCATTGGTGTCGTGAGAAATTGGTGTAATTGGTATTTGATCTCTAAAGGTGAGTATAGGTGCACCGAATTTACTTGAAACATCGAGCATTCATATTAATAATTTTTTATCATAATAATATACTCTTTCGAATAAAATTATCAGCTTACCAGCTCTCAAGTTCCATAGGTATATTGTGTCCAAGTGGCAGTAGAACACTGACTCCTAAGTCACAGGTTTTCCTAGTTGGGAGTCAGGGTTTCAGTTTTTGTACGCCTTAACTTTTGTGAGCTTTGTTAGATATCATGCATATTGTAAGGATTTATATCAATAAAGTATTATTATTATTCGCCGTTTTTTTAATTTTGTGGAACCGCACGGCGAACACAACGCTCGATGTTTTCTAACAATCGGCCACTCGGGCCATGCGGAGTGAAGTGCGCGGGCTGAGGTCGTTACAATGAACGCAAGGTGGAAAGAAATGTTTCAGGTAAATGGTCACGGCGAGTGAGCATTACGTTGAACGCAGCGTCGAGCATTCGCATGAACATTTCATTAAATGGAAATGCTTTTTTATATTGAGCTTTTGCTTGTATTGTACCATTCGTAACAACGTTAAATTACATGCTCGACAAAATGCTCTAGGGTATACTCAACTTTACATTTTTTTTTTAATGTCTAAGCTTACTCTAACTTTTGTTCAGACGATCTCTACAATCAAGCAGTTTTGCCCAGTGCGATGTTGTATGATGCTGTCGTGGGCAGGTGTTTACGAAATAACAACGACTGTTTGGTCCATCAGTCCATTGCATTAAAGTACATATCGGCCATCCACCATATTTCAATTAATTCTTGTAACACAGCTGATGTTATTTACTGCTATAAAGAAAGTTGGTTGATGTTCGTTACCTTAGTGACCTCCTTGTCGACGCTGGACTCTTTGGAGATGGCGGGCGACGGCGACAGCGTGCGGCCCGGCGACGCCGACAGTGACTTGCCACGTCCCGCCTGCACACACACCACACATTTGTACACGTTCAACTATATGTTATCGGTCTGATCCAGAACCAAGTGGTTCTTATAAGCATACTTATAATAAATGAACTATGTATTTCAAGGGGTGGGTGAACTATGATGAATATAAACAACTGGCATTTTGAACCGATTTCAAAAAAGGATGAGGTTGTGTGTGACGAATTTTAAGGGAATGTGGTCAAAGGATGTTACCTGAAAATGGAACCAGTTTAGAGCAAAATAATACGCTTGGTTTATGTTACCTTATCGTGATCTTTGGATGGCTTTGGCTTTCTGTGTACTGGCGGCTTGCCGTCACCTGGCGCGACCGGCGGCGCTGTGAATTTTATGTTAATACTATTTATCTATACTCGTAGTTAAGTGAAGGTAAACAAATCGTATAAAGGGATTTTATAGATGACACTTTCTTGTTGAAATATTTTAGATTTTTTACGATAGTTTCCTCTTTTATTAATGTATGTTAAACTTTATCATTTATTCATAAACTACTCTTCGTAGATGTAATTGCTTGAGTACAATTTTTTTGTTACATTTATAATAATAATATAATATTTTGTAATCTGTCTATTGTAAAGAGCCCAAATTCTAAACGACAACGAATTATAACGTTGCTAAATTGAAGAGTACAACTGTGAAGTAGCATGACAACTGACCTGACAGGTATTACGTTTAGTGGGTTACTGGACAGCTGTCTCGTCACGTGGTTTTTTTTGTTTACTTTTATTTAACTACCTATTTAAACTTATGGAGTATAGACACGGGAGATCACAAAAATTACAAGTTTTAACACAAGAGAGATTTATGGCTCTCAGATCCGATGGTGATACCGGCTTTTAGTTTTTTTTAAATAATGTGCTTAAATTCTTGACAAAACGTTTTCTTAGTACACCCAGGTTCAAGCCGTGACTCACGTGGGCGGGCCTGCGCGTGCAGCGAGGCGGGGCGCGGGCGGCGCGGCGTGGTGTGCGCGCGGCGCGGCACGTCGCCGCCCGCCATGACGGTGCTGTCGCGCGACACGCTCGGCGTCGTCGCGGCGCTCTGGGCCACGGTGTCGCCGCCGCCTGGTCGATACGTTGAATTGAATTTATTGGGTACATCATACAGGGTGGAATTGAAATCTTTAGAATTCATCTAGGGGTGATAGAACTCATGTCTATGAAAATCTTTTAACATGGAACAACACTGACTGAGCGAAAATATTTAAAATAATTACATCTTATATTTGGATTATTATCGATATTACAGAGTTGGTCTCATAGTAATAAATGTTTTTTTTTCATGAGTATTTTTACCTTCTCGAAGGATTTTAAGGACATTATCGATCACTTGCTTGCAAAAGATCACTCATAACAAAGATTTTCACAAAATACATAACAGAATCTGTACTAATTTCTAGTTTTAATTGAACAAACATACCGTTATGAATTATAGTAGGTAGTTACCATGAAAACAAGGAATAGATTTTAATTAATTTAATATTAAATAAGGTAAAGAAAATAGTAGGAAATCGAACCACTATATTAATGTTAATTTCTTACATTAATGTTAATATACAAAAAAGCACATTCAATTAAAACATCGACACATTTACACAACATCGCTAAACAGCGACATAGACCACATTAATTAAAACTGGACCCTAAACACATAATTATACGAACCGAAACACACTTTATAACTTAGTAATTAAAGTCTAAATTCAAATACCTCCTCTATGCTTGTTAACATCATTACTCAAATCTAAATTCAAATATCACGAGAAAATCCAAACAAAAAGGAACTTTGAATCTTAAAACTTGAAGTCGAAATTCAATTAACGCATGTTAACATCATTATT
The DNA here is from genome assembly GCA_947364205.1 of Agrochola lota. Classification (NCBI taxonomy): domain Eukaryota; kingdom Metazoa; phylum Arthropoda; class Insecta; order Lepidoptera; family Noctuidae; genus Agrochola; species Agrochola lota. Next base: position 2,692,638 of record OX376241.1, read on the forward strand.
CCAAATACAAATTCAAAAGTCACGACAAACCAAACACAATAAAAAACTTTATCACTTCATAAATACAGTCTAAATTTAATTACCTCTAGGCGTGTTAACTCCCGTACCGGCAATGGACGCAGGTCTTGGCTTTCTCGGTGCAGAAGCCGGCCTTCGTATGACGCCAGTAGCATTGGACAGTGCGCTTCCCGGCCGCGAACCCGGTGTCGTGTCGCCCGACCGCGTCTCTGAATACATCGACGCTTATGTACAGGCTTAGGGCAGGGTGTGGGAGGGAAGACAGCAATGGATACTGTGTTATGCGATTGAATGGTGGTTGTGTTTTGTTAGTTACGGCGGGAGGTGTGTGGATGGCTGGAATTTAGTGCCCCTAGAAGTACTACAAGGATCTTTTGGCATTGACAGGAGGACATTGGTATTGATAATGTTTCGTGAATTGAAAAACCAAGATGGCGGCGTTAGTTCTCAATTTGGCCACGCGCCACAAGATCCTCGTACAACTACATCGTGTATCAGAAAAGTGTGGTCATATTTAAGGGTGTGGATCAATATCGTAATCGCAAAAAAAAAAATCATTCGTCCCATACATTTGGATTTAGTAGGTATTGAAGTTACACTTATCACCACTGGTCTCAAAACGGTGAAGGAAAACATCGTGAGGAAACCGGCGTGTCCTAGAACCAAAAGACATGTGATATCTACCAATACGCACTGGGCCCGTGTGGTGGATTACGGCCCACTCCCTCTCACAGAGGCCTGAGGCCTGTGTGAACATGCGTGAACACAGCAGTGGGAACATTACAGGGTGATTATGAGGTATTGAAGTGTACTTTGGGACAGCTGATTATTTTTTCGCGATTACTATATTGGTCATCGTCAAAGTTGATCAGTTTCATGGTCTGTATCAGTCAATCTGCCTACTCGTTTCCCAACTATGTTGGGGTCGGCTTCCAGTCCAACCGGATGCAGCTGAATATCAGTATTTTACATGGAGCGACTGCCTATTTGTTGGTCTGTACCACATCCTTAATTTTGAACATACCTTTCCGATACACGCCGTTTATGTGTGTCTTGAGAAGAGTAACGAATGTAGCCGTCCATACATCTCAAGCGATGGAGCTTCTCTTTGAGTAAGCTTTTCTTTTATGTAGTGTTGAGTAATACATGACGACTAAAACAATTGGCTTTATTTTTTAATATGACAGTAACTGAATGCCAGTCGGAATTAATTTTCATAATTATAATATGGTAACTGTGCATTTAAGCAAACGGTAAATAATCCTGAGTAAAAGCAGAGATTAATACAGATGGCTCCGCAAAATCAAATAAATAAACAGTGACTTGCTACGCGGCAATGAAGTGCAATTCACGTCGCATAGCGGTAATTACCAACAGTTTTACGAAAGAAGAAGAGAGAGAAGTTGCCTCTCTTTCTATAGCGTAACTCTTATATCTTCTGTCTACGTTACACTCACTGAATTGGCCCGACAAGTCGAGACCGCCGCGTACTTGTAGCTTCATACTTAAAATGCGGAGTGGACAATCTGTATTCATATGTGTTTTGGCGGAGAATTTGACGCAAAGTAAGGCTTTTTCAAAAAGAGAATGAAATATACTTAGTTGTTTAGTTATGTTCTCCAGTTTGGAAAGTCAGTAACAAAAAAAATGTTTTAATGTGTAGTTCTGAAGTTCTGTAGGATACTGTTTTTTTTTGCAGTAGCCGTGTTTGTCGTCACAACAGATATAACATCACGACTGTGTACCAGGAAGGGTTAGTCAGAGGTGTACCTATAGTACACCCACCCATTTCCCCCCCTTCCCCCTATTTTTCTTGTTTTTATTACGTTTCACGAGTTTCTATATATCTCTTCCGCCTACATATTTAGATAAATGAGAGTATGTATATTGTGTGTGTTGTCATATTGAAGTTTCGGTGTACCTAGTTAAGCGCAGGCGCACACTGGGAACGAAGTGAAACAAAGCTAAGTTTCGTTTCGTTTCGTTCCCTGTGTGGTCTGCGCAGACTGGGGGACGGGACGGCAGAGGACTTTAAATTTATCAATTGAATTTAATACTTATCCAATCGAAATAAGGTATAGATTTCAATGCCGAGTGATCGACGAAAAACTGCGCTACGATGCTCCAAGCTCCATCACCGAGCATTGAAATATATACCATATTTTTATTGGATAAGTATTAAATTCAATTGATAAATTTCAAATCTTCTGGCGTCCCGTCCGTCAGTCTCCGAAGGGAATTAGTGTCTTAACATGTTTATGGTGTAAAATGAAAATGAAGAATGTATGTCATGAAAACAGAATAGATTGTGCACTCCAATTGAGTTTATATTAGTTGCTTATTATAGCAGTATCTTAAATATTTTCAAACCAATTTCTTCTAAATTTCAGCAGATTTTCTACACTTTTAAAAAAAAAACATGCAAATAAACTTTAACAATAATTTTGTGTAATAAATGCTTCAGTGCTGAATGAAGGGAAGTGCGTACACGTTTTAATAAGAAAGCAAAGCTGTTAGTTACTCTTACCTTCGAGGAGAAGCTGGCCACACCACCGTGGGGGAGACTAGACCAAGAGTGTGATAGCTCATGTATACGATGGCCAATGTTGATGTAATGTTGACTCAATTTTTACATTAATATGTAGGTAATTTCATAGGCATTTTGTCAAGGACAGAATACTAAACAAATGGAAGATCTTGCAACAAGAATGGGCACCTAGAATTAATTCTATTTTCTAGTAAGTTTTGACGTCAAGTGTCTTTTAAAGACCTACTTAAAATAAACGAAAAACAAAAAAAAAAATTACGAGCGAGCATTATAGTAGTCGCTTAAGATGTGTAACATCTGATAATAAGCATCATCAAAGGGGCGGGGCCTCGTCAAGGTCGTTTCTGATGGTCAAGTCTAGCACCGCGCGCGCTCATTGGTCAAATCAAATATTGTTTCCCCGGCTTCCTGTTACACACTTCCGTCGCTTTTCACAAAATCACTCCCAGAGATATTTGATTATTTAGACTGCAGGAAAGCTAGAGGAAAGATGTTACACATCAAAAATATAAGTAAGTATCGAACGTTATGCCAAACACTGCGTTTGCGCCTTGTTTGACTTCGACGTGACCTTTTGACGTTCAAAAGCGCCTTACAAGGTCCCATTTGAAATAAATGATTTGACTTTGACTGCAGTGTACCAATGTATGTCCAGAAAAACAGCAATGTCTAAGTTTTCTTCACGAATTTTGAAAGATTATACAAAAGAGCGAAATGTTTGTATTTTTGAAGTGAAAACTTCTTTAGGCCACTTTTGGCTCTTCCTGGACAGTGAACGACAATGAACCGTCAAGCTCGGGTCGGTGACGGCGAATCGGGTATACTCGGGTCCAGTCAGCCGGTGACCGCTTATTCGCGAAAATTCGGCGCTGAATCGCGGATACTCGGCTCCAGTCGTAAGTTTAGACTTATCGTGTGGCACACACCCCCTGTTCTTTCTTCATTTGTTAACTATTCTGTATCTTTTTAGCAAAGTTTTTAAAATAAATGTGTTAACATAGGCCATTTTATACAGGAGCTATTAGAGGTAGCGGTAAATACCTTTTAGCCCGTTGTTTTCATAGTAAACCAAGCCTAAAGCTGTATGGAATAAAGACCAAAATGGAACAAAAAAAATGATACCCAAACCAAGCGACCCAGTGCGAAACGATGGATTAAGAAAATTATGAAATGGTGATTTCGATTGAAATGTGATAAAATCATAATTTTTTTATAGAAAATATTTTGAATAAATAAATAATAAGTACTTAATTTATTATTTACAATTTCCAATATAATATTATGTCGTTTCAGGCAATCCGTTCTGTAGTGTGAATGACAGTTCACGAGTATCTGTTTTGTACAGACGATAACAATGTTTTTTTTATGACATTGGAGTTCTTACATAATAGGGATGATGCCTGAGTAAAAAAAAAAAAATCTAATTAGTCCGTCAGTCAGATAATAAAAAAATATTAGACACGTATTTTTTGCTTTATCATATTAATACAAAATTACTTAGATAAAACGCATTTTAAATTGGAGAGTGGGGGTCGCCACGTCACTAGTATGTATAAAATCTACATACTCGTGACGTCATGGCACATTTTACCCTCAATCAATCCCCGTAACCTTTAGATTATGTAGAAAAAGAAAAAAATACGTGTCCAATATTTTTTTATAATCTCAGACGGACTAAAAAAAATTTTTAGTCATCATCCCTATTGTAACGGTGGATTCCTCAAAACAGTTGCTCTTCATCCTATCGTAGACTGACGAAGCTCAACAGTAAGATGAGACTCTATTGCGTGCAATAACTGTTTTCGTTCGACGAAACTTACAATAGAATACTTTTTGAATCCTGGACTTATAATCTATACAAATAAATACAATTTAAGTGTCTGTTTGTAATATCAAAATAACAGTTTTTTACTAAATGCATATGAAAGTATATACGGCACTTAATTATAAAAATAAATGTTGTGTCTGTTCGTCCGTATGTTTGTTCCAGCTAATCTCCGAAACGGTTGGACCGATTTTCACGGTACTTATACTGGCATATAACTGATATTATAAGGAGTAACTAAAGACTGCTTTTATTTTAGAAAAAGTATAAGGGTCCACACGGGCGAAGCCCCAGGCAGCGGCGAGTAATTAATATAAGTCTGAAATCACCAACTCGTCTTGAACAAACGTGGTGATCAATGCTCGTGCCTTCTCTGTATGAGAGGCCTTTGCCCTGCAGTGGGACAATAATAGGCTGGTATTATCATTCATATATCCGTATTATACATAACTGGAAGTACGTTTATAAAATAAAATGTTAGTTACAATTTACCCAAAAAAAAGTAGATACTTAAAAGATTAATTAGTGACATTTGTACAATTACAAAATAAGGCGTTAATGGCGTGTTTGCGAGAAAACCTGCAACGATGAAGCATTATCCCAAAAGCACAACTTAATTAAAAGCACGAACAAAACAAACTTTTTGAGTTTGTAAGACAAATCTTTGACAGTTAGGCCAAAGCATGGCAACACTCATAACCTCACACGAAATATTGCCAGACTTCAAAAAACAATGAGATAGAAAAATGTAGGACAGACAGATCACAATAATGCCATTTCTGGCAAAAAATACAAGACAACAAAATTTGTAAGACGAAAGTTTTTTTTTGTATATTTTACTGTGAAGGAAGACATCGTTCACATTGTAAACGAGTATTATTTACTGGTGCAAACACATATTTATATACTAATACTGCTTATACCACACCACACTCTAAATTTTTAGCTTATCTTACTACTCACTCCCAGCATTTTAACTTTCAACTTAACACGCTTCACCAAAACTAGTGCTTGTTTAAAACTATCCTTATTGACTGCATAAGAAAGCAAAGCACACACAAATTGGCCAAACCATCATCAACACAATATCGTCTCACATCGAGGTTAAGCAAGAAATCTGTATGTGTTTGTATATTTCGTCACTACTACAAGTCAGTGCATATCACCTTTCATTTAAATCATTTCACAGCGCAGCACCCAAACGAGCGAAGCGTCTCACCCCAAATATTCCCAGAGCGAAGCGTAGCACCCCTAATACCCCAATTGACTTCAACGTCTCCAAAAAAATAGTGTTTTAGCACAAAGAACGTCGAAAACCAATGAAGCAACCGTGACATAAGCGCTTCTTGATGGTCGTACGGGCTCTGTTGAGGTGATACATGGTCAAAAGACTTCATGGAGTAAGCCCTACTCTTAATCAGTTTATCAATTACTCGTAAAAAACTCTCGCATTTCATATCTGTCACTCTATCTTATTCTATTTCACAGCAGAGCGCACCCAAACGAGCGAAGCGTCACACCCCCAAATGCTCCCAGAGCGAAGCGTAGCACCCCTAATTGACTTAAAAGTCCCCAAAAAACGTCGAAAACCAAGCGAAGCCACCGCGACAAAACCAAAGCTTCTTCATGGTCTTACGGGCCCTGTTGAGATGATGCATGGACGGTGAGGCGGAGTGCAGCGGGCGGGTCACCGGCAGCCGGTCCAGGCGCGTCATGCTGTAGGCCCTACCTGGCGCGCGCGGCGCGGGCACGGTGGGCACTAGGTCTGTGCGCCGCCGGGCCACAGATGACCACATCACGGGTTGGGGAGTGCGGTCGGGTTCGTCTGCAAATTTATAAAGAAGAATTAAAATATTAGAGATTATGATACCCATACTCTCTTTCTGACTGTCTTACAGATCTTAAGTATAGGACTAATGACATTGATGTAATTTCATAATATTAAAGCACGTACTAGAAATATTTGCAGGACTGATAAGTCGATTAAAGTGAGACTAAAGTTATTTTACCATGTTAATAAGTAAGTACCTCTCTATTCTGGCCAATAAATTAATTTCATTTCAAGTATAGGTCTTCTTGAACTGACTCCTTTGAGATTGGTAACAAGAATTTGAAAATAGTGGTTTGAGCTTGATATTTGCTTGGCCTAATTTCTTTTACAAAGGTGTAATGAGTACAGAGAATAGTCTAATAAAATTTATTTCTAAATTTAAATTTTTATTTACACATTTTTTTTTCTTTTTCTTTCTTTCTTAATATAGAAGGATTTTAAAATGTTTAAAAATCAAAAGCACAAGTGCATCACCATTCTAATATTTTCCACAATATGCTAACTAATAACCATATTTTATGCCCCTTCACCAATTCGGTGGTTTGCCCATTCTTCTCCATACGAAAACTACCTTTTGTAAGGAGCGACTAGAATCAATTCAATATTTTTGAACATTTTGATGTTCGCCTTACAACCCCTATTTGATATAAATGATTTGACTTTGACTTAAACATCATAAGATACGTAGCCTAACTTGTCGGCTACTAACTGATTAAAAATCAGATGATAATTATTTGATCAGAATTTCATGTTTTTTTTTTTTAGGGTGGGAAATTCTGATACCTCTTACTGACTAAAACCCGTGTTTCTCCAGTTGCATGTGCGTTGCCAGGGGCCACGGTATCCCATTCGGACTATCCCGCGACCAGAATTTCATGGTAAGCTAAACACCATCAAATAATTTAAGGGGGATGCGCAAAGATAGCTACGAAATTAAAATTTTCTTACATTTTTACAATTTGCAAGGTTGTATGTTGATTAAAATACGATTCGCGACCGTAAAAACCGACAAATATGGCTTTACAGAATTATAATCATTCAATACAAGTCCTTCAGTTAGATTTGGCCTCAATTGCTAAGATTTCATGAAATAGAGAGTTGTATTGTTGATTTTTATGATTATAATTCTATAAATAAACATTTGATACGGCCGCGAATTATATTTATGTCTAATTAAAGATTCATCTTTGAAAAACATACATCCACCAAATAAATAAAAAAAAATCGTTGCTCAGCATTTTAACCAATATTGTCAACGTTATCATTCCCGCTAAACTGAGTTACACATATGTGCAGATCAAAGTGTAACGCCTCACCGGACGGCTTACACAGCGAATTAGCATAATCTTTTCTTAATCTTTCGCAAGGTCGCGACGTACCCGATCTCAGAACAATAGCGTTTATGCAGGGTGACTCAGTTGTGTTGAAGGTAATTATAATACGGGGACAATTATTTGGGCCATTAGCGTAATGTACAATGGTATTGTATGACGAATTAGTCCAAAATATTGTTATTTATGTGTTTGTACCCATACAGCCTACGTTACGTAATGTCTACGATCTGATCATTCATCAGATAAATAAAATAAATAATGATGTATCTTAGTACGTTATATAAAGTTCTGATGACATGTTCCTGTATTTATTGTAATTAGTGATGTAACAAATACGAATATTCGTATTCGCCAAATACTTTCATGAGATTCGTAATAGGGATGATGCCTGGCTTAAAAAAATTAAATTCTAATAAGTAATAAGGTATAATTTGAGATTATAACAAATTATTGGACACGTATTTTTTCTTTTTTTACGTAATCTAAAGATTACGGCGATACATTGAGGTAAAATGTGCCATGACGTCACGAGTATGAGTATGATATTTTTTTTTGTCATCATCCCTATTAGTGACTTCCTAGAAATCCCTTATAGATGTTTCGTTGCGAGTAATTGCGAAAATATTTCCCGATAAAACGTTCCACAGTGGCCTCATAAAAGGCTATCGCCAGCAGGAAGTATACAGACAGAAAAAGTTTGTCGCCAAAAAACTATTATATTTCTTAAATAAAAAATAATCTATAGTTAATTTTAATGATTAAATTACATGTAAATATTTATATTGTTTAGCGTGTTTAATTTCCTTTTAACTTCTTTGATTAATAATTGTGTTTGATTGACGAATTTGTATCGTACGAAAACGTACGCACACACGACACGGAATAAGTTTTTCGCCGTCAAATAGGTAGTGTTCCGGTGATATCGCATTGAACGCACGAAAAATCCCAACAAGTACGGATTTTCAGACGTCGGAACTAAACGTACGTATACGTACGACTAACTCGCACTCTCTGCGCAGTCCCTTAGCACTTGGAAGGTTGGGATCGTTCGTGCGTGTTCATATATGTGTTCGCACTAATGAAATTCGTGAGAAAACGGGTCCAAAGTGCGCGCGGGCTAATGCATAAAATTTGTTTTAAAGTAAAATATAAATGGAACTTACAGTAACTCATAAACATCACAGCTCCTTCATGGCAGCATGAATAAGGAAAACGATTATAGAAAGTACAAACCACAGTTCATTTGTGCTGCATTCATCTCTACCAATACATAAACATCATGCAGGTATCGAAACAGCTACTCTTGGTACTAGTCAATATGGGATTAGTTCTACTGCCTACCAAACTACGATAGTGCAGTTTGGTAAGCTCATTCAGGGTTAACTAAGCACTGTCACAGATGAACACAGATGGAACACTCCGCAGTTTGGGTATGAAGCTACAAGTACGCGGCGGGCCCGTCTTGCTGGGCCAATTCAGTGAGTGTAATGTAGTCAGAAGATCTAAGAGTTACGCGATAGAAAGAGAGGCAAATTCTAGGTGAATATAAATAACTGTAGGTCATTAGCGCTGTGCGACCTGAATTGCACTTTATTGTGTCTTAACGAGAGTTCTTTTTATTTAAATGTTTTTGCGGAGTGTCCATCTGTATAAATCTGTGGCACTGTCGAGCAATTAAAGTACTCACATAGTTGACCATTGTGGTAATATATATCCTGTTGCAGTTGCATAAAGTTAAAATAAATAAATTTAATGTGTTAAAAGTATATTATATTACCTTTGTTATCAGTGTCTGAGGAATCCAGATGTAACGCAGAAGCGCGTCTTGTGAGCGGCGCAGACGCGAACATCACATTTGTTGTTGATGCCGCCCTGAAAACATACCACAAACGATATTAGACATTATTCGTAGGTAATCACGTATGTAGTAAGGGTTAATTTGGCATAACAGATGCAACGAGCTGCTGTTAAACTTTATCTACTTAATTATGGTGGTCTACTATTTTGCATTTGAATGTGATAAAATCATTGTTTCATAGGTTTTTATTGTTAAACCCACATTCTACACAGTTCAGGCTGGTTTCACAGCTATCCGGAAGACCCGTACGGGCCTCGGGAGAGACACTGAGGCGCTAGAACATTGTTTCACAGCGACGCGGTTTGGTCCGTACGCGACCCGCTTCGAGTAGAGCGTTTACAACATATCGTACTGCTACTGCTCCCTCGTTTTATAACACTGCGGGTGCTACCCGTACGGGTTTCCCGTGTACCGACGGCCCGTACGTGTTTCCCGTGTACGGACGGCCCGTACGGGTTTCCCGTGTACGGACGGCCCGTACGGGTTTCCCGTGTACCGACGGCCCGTACGGGTTTCCCGTGTACGGACGACCCGTACGGGTTTCCCGTTTACGGATAGCCCGTACGGGTTTCCCGTGTACGGACGGCCCGTACGGGTTTCCCGTGTACGGACGGCCCGTACGGGTTTCCCATGTACCGACGGCCCGTACGGGTCTCCCGGACAGCTGTGAAACCAGCCTTATACTTGAATAGGCAGAAATACTTAATTACAATAAAATTATTGAGGCACATTGACTTCGATCAAGCGTTCTACGTTCCGCGAACAGAACGCTTGAGTGTTGCAAGTCTAGTCATGTACAAAGCGTTATGATATTGCTAATTAACATTCGCAATACATGTAATTATGGGTAAGCTGTTAGATAGGCGTATCAACACTTGAAAGCAATTTACATTATGTTGATTTACTCTAGGTACTCGATACATACATAGGCACTGTAATTAAACATAATGTACGTAAATGTATACAATTTATGGTTACTTCCTAATACCTACGTACTTATAAACGGCACGCAATGTTACTATAACACGTCATAACTTTATATAGATTTTCTTTGAGGTCTTAAGAGGCTTTGAACAGCTAAAGTGCGGTCACTCTCGGACGGCATAGAAAGGAAAGAGAAGCGCGATGACACAACGCAGGTAATTTATTGCAAAATATGAAGCAATTATCTATTGATTGGATTAAAAAAATCAAACTCTATTATGGTGTTGCTTGTATAATATTCTGACAAATATATTGAGTGATTGCATGTATACAGGCTGGCAGGGACATCGACGCGAATACTGGTATCATGGATGTAGTACATGATTCTGCACCCCCTGCGTTGACCTTTTTCGACGGTTACATACATTTTGCGCACTGTGCACTTTTATATGAAAAAGCTGATATTTTTTTAAATAACCGACGAAAAATTTTTTCGCAGTGGGATTCAGAATCATGTAAGTACTTACTGAATAAATAATGGTAACAATTTTCGCGCCAATGTTCGTGACACCCTGTATTAATATGATTTTTCATCGTCAAAATAAATTTTTGAAGGTATCGTCGTGGCTTTTTTCTAATATTATGTTCTCAACATACTATCTGACTAGTATATATTCTGAAGAATATCATATAGTTTTCTGATTTAGTTTACTGCAGTGGATCGTATACTTTTAGGGATTATAAAACTTGCGTTTAGGCTCGTTTAGGTCGTGTAGTCTTCTTAATGAACGAATAAATTGTATTACTTGAATCTACCTAGATAAGTCTGTGTCGGGTTATCAGGGGCATATTAATGTTATCAATTAGAAGCTTATGAATTAGATCATGACATAATTCAACGAGACATGAGTCTATTCTGAAATAACTTTGTAAGATAAAATAACTAAACTAACAATTATTATCGCTGAAGTCATTAACAGCTTATTTTCTTTAACGATAGACCTATAATTGTGTTGAGTCTATCGATAAATACCTATAGGTCTACATTGGTAATAGAATGAAAGTCTTAGGGCCGAGTCACATCGGAATGGCAGCGGCCGGCAGCAACGCGGTGAGCACTTTCAGTGTGAAATCATTTTTAACTTTATCTACCTACATACGTAAAAGACCAGTATCGCTTGAAAAGGCCGCGAGGCCGCCCGCGGTGACGCGAGCGGCCGCGCGCCACGCGCATCTTGTCGGTGGTTCTGCCCGCGGCTGCCAGCGGCGACGCGAGGCCGCGCGCTCGTCACCCCCGCCGCAAAACAGAGCTCACCATTTAAACTAGTCAAGAGGAGACTAGGCGCGTGGGGTCTGGAGGTCGCGCGAGGCCGCTGGCCGATGCCAGCCGCTGCCATTCCGGTGTTACTCAGTCCTTATAGTAATAAATACTTAATGGGCACCTATGCGATGACCTACATTTTCTTTACGACGATGTAGGTTGCTGTATTTGTGAATCGAGTATCAATTAAAGAAGTCAATACATTAAAGACGGTTGCTTAAGTGACCTAAGTGTCATTGTGTGCATGGCTGCAAAGTTTTAACATAACAAGACTAACTTGTCAAGCTTAGTTTCAATACTAATAGAGTTCAAAATGGCTTGACAAGCAATGCTGCCAAAATGACGGCAAGGGACAAGTTATAGTGAACTGTCAGTAATACCTAGAGTTCAAAATCGCGACCAACAGAACAGTACTACCAAACGCGTCACGGGAATAGTTATAACGAATGCATAGTACATGCAGCGTTGTAATTGCTGCTCTGACAGAAATTGAACCTTAAAAGTAAATCCTATATTAAACGAGCAATATTTGTTTAAATATACAGGGTGGCAGGGACATCGACGCGAAAATTGTTACCATGTATTCAGTACATGATTCTAAACACCCCTACGTTGAAATTTATCGTCTGTTATTTTTTTTTTAAATCTCCTGTTCCATAAATTTTGACCGCCCAGTTTTTTTTTTATTAACCGACAGAAAATTTTATCGCAGGGGGCTCAGAAGAAAAATCGATCTAGCTAGGTCTCATATCTGGGAAAATTCGTTTTCTCCGTATTTTCATCTGAACAGAGCGCGGTCGCACAAAGTTTAGAACAAGATACCTTAGAATGGCTGCATGGAATTAGTATGTACTATACATGGAATTCATATGAACTATTTATACAATTAAATGAGCATTCTCTATTTTCACCCGAGCAGAGCTCGGTCGACAAGTTACTAGTCATTATACAAACAAATATTAACCATCACCAAAAATGCCCTTCACCAAACATATTTTATATATCTCACAGGCATTTGCCGCATTTGACAGGTATTTTACGGTTATGACAGGCGTGCGGCCGGCGTTCAGCTGGGACAGGCATTTTTGAATTTCCCTAATAAATGCACAATTGGGTAAAGAAAGGAATCGCCTGACAATAAAGTCGGTAAAAGCGTTATTAGTAATCACAGAAGACTTTAAAAATGTTTCGTGTGAAGTTTTTTATATTTTAGAAGAAAAAAATCTTTTGAAACAATTAAATGTCTTCGGAAAATATCACTCAGAGTAGTAAGTTCGTTTTTTCTAATTTAGTTTAGTGGACGTAAATTGTTCATACTTTTCATTTTGACTACATGTCAGTCTTTAAAAATATCTGTTGCGTAAGATTTTTTTTAAAACTTAGTTATGTTTACCATAGTCAGGCATTTTTCTGAAAAATCAGGCATTTGGTACATCCTAGACAGGCATCCTCCCTCACATAGATGGTACCTGACCTTTCTGAAGAACATCACCAATAATTACACCCATAGTAATTAGCTAGCAACGGTAGATCCTTTTATAGAGAACCTCCTTAGTGAGAGGCTCTCGAAAGACCGTCGATAGGATCTATCAGAATGAGGTCTTCTAAGCATTTAGATCCAAACCTGAAGAAACAAACTCCATAGAAACATTGGAAATCGTTTTTAAACTAATCCAATAACACAGCGACAATATTCTCGAACCATCTACAAATGCTGACATGATCACCGACCGCGAAATTGCATAATTAACACAAAAAATATCCCCATTGACAAATTAGACGATATAAGAGCATTGTGTGCAAGACAATGGTGGTTTAATGACGTCATCAGGTCAGTAAACCACGCAGGAAGTCGCGGACGTGGCCTGGATGTCACCAGGATTTAGTTTTGCAAATGGAGAATTAATATAGGAAGCTGATTATGAATAGCTGTCTAGGTGATGTAATGGATTACGTTTGTTTTCGATTAGCCGTTTGGCAGATTCGGATAGTTGAATCTATCAATACACCAGGTTCTCTAAACACTTCTAAGTGTAATAGGAAGCTGGTTATGAATAGGTGTCCAGATGTAATGAATTAGGAGAATTAAGTTTGTTTCCGATTTGTTGTTTGGCTGATTCAAACACTTTTGAGTGTACTGGGCTTGCATCCAATTCGGACGTTATATCGGATATTAAAGCTTGTCCACTCTGAAAGGACGCGCCCCACTACCGAATTTTACGCACACGGTGATAGTGGTAATTTCAGAGTCAACAAGCTATACTGGCATAACTCGTTTAGCTCCAGAAGACAGACTTTCTAGAGCAGACATTCTTCCAAATTGCAATAGGCAAGTAATGACAGGGTATGATAGATGTCTCGTGTAAGACATCTATCATTGCCTCACTGACCAGATACAAAAATTCAAAATTCACTTATTCGAACTAGGCTGAGAATCAGCACTTTTCGAACGTCAAAATTACATAAGACAGCCCCAAAAACACGCACCCTTCACCACTTCCTAGTGCTTTAGCTGGGAAGAAGTGGCGCAACAAACTCCCCAGCAGACACAGATGCTAAAATACTTTAACCTTTTTTCGGAGTTAGTTACGTGCTGGGAAGAGTGGGAAAATCATGGAGGAGACTAGCGCAGCAGTGGAAAAATACGGGTCGGTAAAAAAAATAAACGAGCGAGCTTTACAGTAGTCGCATATGATGTGTAACATGAGACATCTTGGATCCCAGTACCAGCCTTGCGGAAAATGGGTTGGTGCCATCTGACGGACAACTCTAGCACCGCGCGAACTCATTAGTCAAAACAAATACCGCGCGCTACCCCGGTTTCCTGTTACACACTTCCGTCCCGATTGCAGGTAAGCGTGAGGAAAGATGTTACACAATAAAAAGTTACAAGTCACAGATGTGTGTAATTTCCCTTTAAAAATATCTGTACATCGTCGGTTTGATTAACCAACTAAATGAAGGGATAAACTACGCATGAACAGAGCCAATCAGCAGTTATCATAAACAGACTCGATATAATTACGAAAGTAATCAGCCAAAAATGCAGATTGCAATTTCGGTTGCCAATTTTAATACTACGTTACGGCGTCCACTAGGCTCCAATACCATTAGGCCTGTGACCCACATTGCACCATACATGACTACGGTACTGCACCACAAGAATGAATTAGTACTAAAGTAGTGTCAAACTGGTACACTGTGGTCGAGCAATATTGACCCACTTCCGTCCTTTGACTTACGACAAAACGGGAACGTTCGTCCATTAGATACAGTGTAGGCCAACAAAATTGTACTTACCACAGTTTTGTTTATATATTTGTAGTGGTTTTCCTATTACACTTTACGTAATATTTAAGTTTCGTTTTGTTTATTTTGGTCGTGTTCGTTGTATTTGGGGAATCGTCAATAGTTTAGCACGTTGACCAAAATATCTTTTGAAAGTAGATTTTTAATGTGATTTTTAACCAAGAGGTTAAAAGAAAGATGACAACTTTTCTATTTACAATGCAGCGACATTATGCTCTAATAACTGACAGAACTAGGTTTGTCTCCAATATAGTTACCCTCCATCACTCACATACATTCCAAGAACCTATGATGGATTACTGTATCACCAAGAATAACAATTCTCACTATCCAACTATCAAACCCAACAGTTACACAAATTAATTTTCTCTTAACATGCACTTTACCACTTTGATATAAAAGCTATTTTCGTATAAATCGCGTGTGGTTTAAGTTTGCATTTCGTGTCATAGAGTAATTAAAACGCGTGTCACATGCAGAGGAGCCGTTTTGGTTAATCTAGTTAACGCCCTTGACAAGGCCCCGTATTTGTTCGAAGGGACATTATGGTTCTGTATTAAAGTGTTAATGGGGACTATGAAATTTGATTTTCGTGTACGTAGAATGTAGGTAGAATGTTTAAGCTACCAGTAACCACAATATTTTCAGGGGGGCCGTAATCTACCACGGTGGCCTAGTGCGAATAGGGCACATAGCTTCGCGGTTTTAAAAGAATGAAGTTTTATTCGTTGCTTAGGGTCATCTCTCCGCATTGTTTGATGACAGCCCTTACACCTAATTTCCGACAAAGCAGAACTTCGGGGTGAAATAGTTAGTACCGCTAGCTTATTATAAATGCAGTTGCAGGGTAAGTTCTGAGTCAATAATTACGCGCAAATTAAGGAAAACTTACTGATGTCACCTAAGTTAACAAGGAAATCTGTAGACAACCTTTAATCAGTCATGTTCATTAATTAAAAACCTTTTTCGGAAATATAAAAACTAAGTTGTCAAATTAAAGCCCTGTCCTCTCCTGCTTTGCTGTGCCCGACAGGGTTGACAATGATCATGTCATATTGTAAGCCTACCATCTAAGTTTACATTATGGAATGCATTAAATGTATTGAGTATTGAAACAATTCAATGGGTAAGTGAAAAACGGATCCTTTAAGCAGTCATTTCGCATTAAGACCACATCAGAATGTTCTATTGTTACTAAGATAATTATGGTTTATTCTAAAGAGGGCTTTCTCTTCAGAATAAAAAATAGAGAAACACATGGCAGCTTACATTAACGCGGCTTCCAGACACTTAATTAAAATCTGCTCCACTAAACACAGTACCTATAGGCATGTGACCTAAATAGTTCTAGGTGTAGAATCTGGAATGTCAGAGTTGAAAGCCAAAATAAACTCCAAACAAGCTTTATGTTTTACCAACACGGTATGTTCAGTGATTACGCGAAATTTTAATTGTATTATTACGGCTGGGTGTATTAATTTGGTCGGTAATGTAAGCGAGACTTTTTTTGTGATGGCGGATTTTTTGGCACGTGTTTGCTGTCATGACATTGGTGCCTTTTTTGTTGCATATAATTATACTGTATTCGTTTATTAATTATTCGCTTTTTCTTTAGCCTGCGCTGTCATCCTTGGCAAAGGTCAGCTCCTACGTAGCCTGCTGAGACCCCGCCTTTATATTCGCTTTGATACGAAAATTTTGTTATACTCGTATATTTTGCTTATCTCAAAATAGACGGCTATGTGTAACATCCTTAAGATTGTGGCGGCATCTACATCGATCGCCACATGTGAACTATCAAAGACCTGACGGCACACAAATCCTGCATCGCGCAATTAGAGTTTACCACGCGAAGGAAATATATAATACTGCTGTGCAGTTTCCCGCCAGACGCGACACCCGTCTGGTCGGAGGATCCTCTCTTTTCTATAGAGGATGAGTGAACTTTACACCCTGTTCCTCAAACCTCTAAAAGATAATAAATAGTGCTGTAATTATAATATCTTTTATTCACCATATCACTAATTATTCTGCCAAGCGTAACGATTACCTCCATATAATGTTTACCAAATGGGCACACACCCTGAAAATAAGGGAAATGAGGTCTCAGTCTTTTAGGCATGAATATCCTTCAAATAACTGTTTTCTATTAATATGCACACACATAACATAACATCATGATTTGTTCTCCTGAATGGTTAGGGAGAGCAGAGGTGTTCCGACATTTCGCCAGTTATGTTTTAAGTCCTATGTAATAGAGGGCGAGCTTATTGCCATCAACCAGACACAAATCCAGACACCGGACTGCTACTGAGAATTTCTAGATCGAAACACCCAATAAAACTTTGCCCGATCTGGGAATCGAACCCAGGACCTGCTACTCAGCACTAGCACTTGCTACCAGTCAACCAACGAGACAGTGTATTAATATAGCAGTAATTATATTAAAATAACTATGATTATGTACATCAAACGACAGGTGATGAAGTGATATCATTATATATGTCAACAAAATAATTGTGACTTTATAATTAAACTAAAAACAGTTGCATATCTAATCACAAGAGATACGCGTCGCGGAAAATTTGTTATCAAATAGATTGGCAAAAAAATAAACTTCACAATTTATAAAAACTTGCCATCTGCTCATGAATGTACGATAAATGTTACCTAACAGAAGAAAAAACAACGCAACTGGGGCGATTTGTTTTTCTTGTAAGTATTAAAAAAAAAAAAAACTTTTTCACAACTTGATACTTTGGGTCGTAAAGGACAACGACACATTTTAATACCTCTTCGCTTTTTTTTATCCAAAGTATGCAATAATTTGGACCGCAAGACAAGTTAACAGGTGTGTAAACCAGAATGCCTTATGGAATTTAAGAGAATAAAACACATGAAAGTACTGAACAATATTGATAGTTGCAAAAAAAAATGTAACGACGTTTTTAATATTCATTGCGAACTAAGAGTACAGAATTTCGAAGATGTTAACAGTAGGTAGGTTCTTAGAGCTTAGTTGCCTGTTAAGTCATTGCAATTTAAATGGTTATAACAACAAAAAAAAACCTATTGTTAAGTCACTGGGTTTTAAATGGTTACTAATAACCAGTGATCGGAGTAGGTAGATTGAACTGGGGTCATTGATCCGAAACGTATATATTACTATGGACATTCCTCCGGAATTGGTGGATTATTAAAAAAAAACCGGAACTTATGTAGGAATTGTATTCTGCCAGAGTGGAAGGAGTCATTTGATGATTTGCCATCCTCAAAAAAAAGGTAGGAATTGTAATAAAATGAGCAATTTTATTCTTTATTATTCTTCCTATTTTTTTTTTTGTCACGATTTGACAAAACCCAACGACCAATCAGAACAAAGGATCATGGGTGGTACAATAACCGGTTAGGTAGTAATAATATCACTACCAACATTAACAATATTTAATTGAATCCGGAAATACCGGAATTACTTTCCGGAAAAATGGCTTATCCATGTTATTCTTTCTGTGTGCATTTATGATACAAGTACTAAAAATCAATCTACCTACTCCGATCACTGCTAATAACTAAAAAAAAAATATACCAATTGTTAAGTCATTGCAATTTAAATGGTTAAGTATAAAAATAAATTACCTATACATACTCAATCTTACTGTTTTAATCGTGACTTCTGTCATTTTGCATGGCCAGCAGTGTACGTACAAATTGGAACAGATGTCCTAATTTCACGCCCAATAGACTGCCTGGTTAATAAGTCGCGGCTCAGATACAATCTGATGGATGACGACTTGATGTTATTATAGTGAACATTCGAAGTATGACGACTTCCTTCTATCCTGTATAGAACGGACGGTTTAATTTGCACTCTTTGTTTACATTCTTAGCTATGCTGATCGAATGCCTAAAAGTGACACATAATAGGGATGACGCATGGGTAAAAAAAAAAAAAAAAAATTACTCCGTCAGTCAGATAATAAAAAAATAATAGACACGTATTTTTTTTTTTGTCGCAAAATGTTATAGTGTTTCAGAAAGTATCAAGCCATTCGACGCTAGATGTTACTGGTACAGTCAACAGGAGACCATGGTATGAAGTCAGGCAATAAACATTTTTGCTCTTTGCTGAAGACAACATAATATGTACAATGCTATTGCATACAGTTTAGCTATCTCTGTCTGCATACTTACTTTTTTTTTTTACTGGTATTTCAGGGAAATTAAATTGTTTAGCAAATAGACTACTAATTGAAATCCGTAAAAGTCTGTATATTCAAATTATTTTCGCATACTTTAATATTTGTATGAAATGGCTTTACAACGGGAAATTGACGCAGACTCAACCTATAATGTTCCCACAGCTGGGACGGAGGTGTCATCTCTGAGAGAGGGATTGGGACGTAATCTACCACGTGGGCCTAGTGCGGGTTGGTAGATGTCAATTTTTTTTCGAATTTCCGTTTCTAGGACATGCCGGTTTCCTCACGATGTTTTCCTTCACCGTTTTGAGAGCAGTGGTGGTGAAATAATTTACACAAAGTAAAGTGCCTGTCTGTGGTCAAACTTACGGCCTCCATCTTGTAAGTCGCGGTTGTTACCACTGCTGGGAAATTGACGTGTAGGGTGTAATTTTGCTTTTAACAATTCGCTCAACCGACTGTACATTGAGACTCACAAAAAATGGCCATGTAGATCATGCAGCCTTATACTTAACAATTTATTTTAGTCACCAGGTGTATGGTCACTTTATTGGCACACCTGCACCTGTTTTTGCTATCAATTAACAAACTAGTTTTTAATCATAAACATAAAAATAAATGTTCCACATATGAGTCATCAAGGCAAGACTCCGGGCCAAAAATTTTTTTATTTTTTTTATTTGATTTAGATTCAGGCAATTATGTTCTCTTAAAATACATAGCCAATTACGCCCTCTTTGAACTAGTGATTCGTAAGCCGAAACTATTAATTAGTTCGATGGGACAAAAACTTAAATTGTTTTTCGATATTGCTAAGCTAGTGGTTCACTTCAACAACATTGTCGATTGCCGATATTTTTCCGACTAAGTAGAGACGACGATGTTTTTCGTCATTCTGCCAAAAGTTTTAGACATGGGCGTTTTTTTATTTTGATTTGAAATCGTTTTCAAAATCCGTTTTTAGACATCGATTTCAGGAGCGGCTCCGGCGCCTCCGGCTAGCAGTTTCGATCGTCTCTAGTAATATAATTCAGTTGTAAGTGCATCGATCAAAACTATCCAAACAAAGAAATACTTGCTTGCGCAAATCTACTCTTGCCGTGGTTATGTGAAATCAGTTTGTCTAGTTCGGATTATCGATACGATACGATTTGCGACTGAAATCGGAATTTATATACGTTTTGGTATATCTAACGCATGTCTTAAAACTTCCTTATGACAGGAACGTCCAAGTCATCAAGCGTAACGTGGCTATTAGAAGATCATGGAACTTAGCTGTCATTACCTGCTTTTGAGGCCCTTTGTAGACGGCACGGTTTCTCTACGGTACGGCATTTAATCCGCGTCGTAGAAAAACGTGTCTATCAACAAGCTTCCATAGTGATCCATACAACACTGACGATCGTGCCTACACAGCAAATAACCCGAAGTTTTTCACGGCAAGAAAAACGTATGTGTACTGAGGGCTCATGCTGTGAGACGGTTTATAGTCGAGCACTATTTGAAAATAAATAAGCCGTCGTCGTAGGTACGGGCGATTTTTTAACGCGACGATTGTTACCGGGCACTGGATTTTCAATTCTCTGTACTTAGCCGAGCATTGAGAATCCAACAGAGCGCATCGCATTCGTAAAAAAGTGCGCTGTAGGATTTTTAACTCTCATCGCTATGCGGTGCGTTGAAAATCTAGTGCGCCTTAAAAAATCGCCCGTGCCTACGAGGGCTAAGAGAAATTAAGTAGCGGAAATACATGATGAAAAACTCATCAAAATCTCTTTAACAGTTTCCGAGTTTGCGTCTCTAAGTTTAGCACAGCACAAACGAGTTTTCTAATTATTACCATGAGATCTGTACGACATTCTTGAAGAAACATGCTTAGAATTTATTATTAGGAAGATGATTTCATACAAGGATTTATTTCCAATTTGCCTACATGATAAGTTAAGAACATTCTGGTAATCAAATATGTTTTCCTATGCAAATACAATGTAATGGAAGTTGACGGAATATTAAGCAGTCTGAAACTCAATGAACCCCAAACATGTTTTATTCAGGTTCTGAAATTGTTTTATAATTTAATTATTTAAAATGTATTTCATGACAGAGATTATTTAAAGTACTTTTTGTGTGGTTTATTTATAAAATTATACTATAAGTATTACTTAAAACAGCTCATTAGTTTTATATGTTATTTATTCACTGCAAAACCACTATATTAAATTGTATTTTTCTTGGAAAAAAATTACGACCATTTTTCTTGTTTCAGACGAACTTTTAGCTGTAATAAAGCAATATATGCGACACCCCTGAGGGTTTGGCTGTCTGCTTTGCACCAGACACTGGGAGTTTATTGACACTCACCCAACTTGAACTTGGGGGTATTAATCTCTATGTAACGATTTTCACTGCGTTTGCTAAAATGTTGCTGCGCACCACTGGAGAATTTGGGCTGACTTAAAAATTAGTATTTTTATCTTTATAGATTGTGAGTCTTCATCATGACTGTGCACATATTGAAATTAAGTACACTATTCTTAATTTTATCGAAGGAAAAAACAACCGTCGTCAATTTGTTGACAACACAAAAGTTGCCAATTTTCCTACTGTGGAACCACTGTCCTAGGGTTGGCAACCCTAATATATTACATAAATATTGTATCCTGCTATATTAGAGACCCTAATATATTATACAGGGTGGCAGGGATATCTGATACCATGGATTCGGTACATGATTCTGAAACCCCTGCGTTGAAATTTTTCGTCGGTTTTTTTTTTTTTTTAATCAGCTTTTCCATACATTTTGACCGCGTAAGTATTACACTTTTCATCAGTTTTCGCGTCGATGTCCCTGCCACCGTGTATAGAATCATGTTATATAGGACGAGGAGGGAAATCCTATATAAAAAAAAAGTATAATCAGCGAAAAATATTTTAATTTCAATACAAAACGGCGAGATGACCAAAATAAGGCCAGTATTAATCTTATCAAAGCGGAATGGTATTTTGTAACCCTAATTTAGAGTGTAATAATCGCCGTATCTCTACGTTGACGTCGTGGTGGGGCTTGCGCGCTCCAAACTCTGGGTCTGTACCGGGATAGTTTACTTTGCCGGAACAGGTCTAGGATGAGGAGCCAGACCAAGAGAGATACAGAAACCCGCAGGGCAGCATGTGGCGAGCTGTTGGGCAGTAGCGACCCCACGGACCCTATCTCCCGGGAGAAATCTTGTTCCTCATCTCTGGCTTGCCTTTATTGGCCGGCTGGAGTGAACACTGACGAGGAACAGAGCTCCCACCTCATTCTTGCCTTAATTGGCCGGCTTGAGTGGAGATTCGCAAGAGCAAACGTGCTCGGAGGAAGAAAGTATTCCAGTAAGTGCTCGTAGGGATCTTGACCATCTTCCGGGCTCTGGGATTGTTCTGAAAGCCGTGGAACACCTCTCCACTCCTCAAGCACCTCAGGACGTGTTGCCCCCTTGTGGCTACGTCACTATGTGCTAGCGACAGTTTTCGGGGGCCCATTATTGAGTGTGCAAGTCACCCCCTGCCATTTTTCCGTGTACATAAAAAAACATTGATCGGGCAGGGGCCATAGTCCTTCCATAGTTCCAGGGCACCAGTAAACTTTAGCCACCCAAACCCATAGCCCAATTTATTTTGTTTCCATGTTCTGCAATAGTCCTGCACCAACCTGGGGTTGTCCTTGGGTGCACTTGCGTAGTGCACACAGGGATAATAGTCGGTTGGTGCCTCAATACATAAAAATGTCTAAGGGGCCTCTGCGAGTTGGCTTCGGCCCCTCGTACGCCATCCAAAGGTCCGGGACCCTAGGGTCTCGAGATATGTCAAAGAGATTTAAAATAATAATAATAAATATTTATTTTTTACAAATGTCTCATAACTTTTATTTATAAGTTATGAGACATTTCAAAAAAATAAGTAACCGTTAATAAGGATCAAAGTAGAAAAAAAATTGCATAAAAAAAAAAAACAATTTCTTTTTTAGCTTTCTGCTATATTTTTTTCAGGAAATGGCTTGGAAAATACTATACTTGATATAAAAAAGTTGGCAACCCTAAGTGGTTCCCACTTTTTCGTTCTATCTCTATCTGGTATACCTTCAAAGCCATCAATGAACACAAATCCTAGTAAATAAAACAAGTTATATATAAATATGCATCAAGACCACTCTCAACGCAATATTTATTTATTCAAGTTTGGTGTAAAATTATCATAAAAATGTAACTGAGTGAGAACCGGTCGGGCGGTGGTTCGTTTTGTTATGTTTTGCGCTCATTAATATGTTAGTAAACCCGACCTCTTATGCGATTTCTTGTCAACTAAGTCGTGTTTACAGGACATTCTCGTGTGAACTTCGGCTAATCTCCCTGCGTGGCCTTGTGGTTTTTTCTTTTGTATTGGTTAGCTATTTTATGTCAGATGTTGAACATTTAAGAGTAGGGGAAGACCAAGGAAACGATGGATGGACTGTGCGAAATATGATATGGTTAGAAATACCTACCGAGATGACGACTAATAGAGAAGTATGGAAGAAAAAGACATGTTGACCACAAATAAATTGGCAGGATAATGTGCAGTAGAATCTTGATGTTCAAAACCACTGTGGATCCCAGGTTTAAGTGTGGGGTAGCCACTTTTTATAAGACAATATGAATACAAGACAGGGAGCTTCAATATGGTCGTCAACAAAGTGGTTTTTGGATCTTGTGTAATTCCCCGTTTAGAAGTCAATCAATCTACCTAGGTTTTTTCCCAACTATATTGTGGTCGGCTTCCAGGCTAACTGGATGCAGCTGAATACCAATATTTTACATAGAGCGACTGCCTATCTGACTTCCACAATCCATCGACACCCCTTGGTAAGGGTTGTCGGAGTTTCGGGTTTCTGACGACCCGTAACGACTGTCAAAGATCCATGAATGACAGCCGGGACCAACGATTTAACGTGCTTTCCGAGGTACGGAGGATTCTCGGTATGTAAAGATGGTCACTCATCCACGGACTAACCCGGGCAAGCGTAGCTTAACCTAGTGGATCGACCCATGCTGCTGTTATTACTTAGCCACGAGCTCCTCAGACTCCTCAGCTTAGAAGTCTATTAAAATTTAATTTCAGTACATATTCTGCCGACTTATCATAAGTTAACTTATTAGATAGATTGGTTGTAATTATTTTGGTCAGCCAATAACAGAAAATAAGACCATTGAGATTTTACAACAGGCATTACTAAGATGCTGGGGAGTTTGTTGCGCCAGTTCTTCTTCCCAGCTTTAAGCAGTAGAGAGTGGTGAAGGGTGGGCGTTTTTGGGGGACTGTCTATGTAATTTGGACGTTCGAAAAGTGCTGATTTTCAGCCTAATTTGAATAAATGACTTTTGAATTTTGCTGAGCAATAGTGGCCCAGTGGCCGTAACTTACGAGTTAGGTATAGGTCGTATGTTCGAACCCAGAGAGGCGCTTTACTTTGTGTAAATAATTTCATCACCACTGCTGTCAAAACGGTGAAGGAAAACATCGTGAGGAAACCGACGTGTCCTAGAACAACCCGCACCACCAGTGGGAATATATTATGCTTTATTATGATATCACTTTCTACGTATAGGGGAAAATGCTATCTATACCTAAATATCAACGTGGACAGCTGCACTTATAATAAACACCTCACCTACCGTATCAAAACGACCTTGAAATTGCTTATCAGTGTTGTCGCTTCTAGTATATTAATATAATGACAGTTTTAAATCTAATAAAAACTTTTTACAAAAAAAAAACAACCGACTTCCGAAAAAAAAACACAACAAACAGAAAAATAACATTAATTTCGGAAGTCAGTGTCTTTGGTTTTGAATTTTCGTATTTTTGCCACCGACTTCCGAAATTAAAGTTATTTTACTGTTTGTAGTGTTTTTATTTCGGAAGTCGGTTGTTTTTTTTGTAAAGTTTTTATTTTTCACTTTTTAGCTGTGGTACCTACCCCACACAAATTCGAATACCAGTACCTGTTATGTAAATAACAGTCACAGGAAGTTATCATCATATCATCCACGTATGCTAAGTGGGAAAAATCCGTATTATTGAAGCTTACTCAAAAAATATCCAAGCAAAGTTAATAAAATTTATATGGGACCAATCCGGGAGCATACCCTTTCATACAAATAAATAATTTTCAAAATCTGTCCACAATTGACGGAGAAATCGGCAGACATACATAAATTAAAAAAAAAAACATACATACGCGTCGAACATATAACCTCCACTTTTTTGGAAGTCGGTTAATTACTGGTTACAATATCATTGAGTCAAAGAAATTCCTCTTATTTATGGTTGTCGTCGTTTTGTCTACATGTAGGACCCTAATTGCGGTACACACGATCAATTATAATACATTTCTGGGCAAGATGAGACAAATACAGACCAGCTATCTAATTACGCAACACATTTTCGATTTGCAAATGAGTCAAATTGGTTTCGTTTTGACTAGAATTGCTTTCAACAGATGTAAATTGAAAGCAATTCTAGTCAAACGAAACCAATTTGACTCAATTGCAAATCGAAAATGTGTTGCGTAATTAGATAGCAGGGAAGCATTGCACAAAAGGGAGGAGTTCTATACCCATCAAGTGGGTAGAACAGCACCTTAATAGGGATAATGACAACAATTTTTTTTGTCCGTCTTTGGGATTTAAAAAAAAATATTAGCCACGTATTTTTTCTTTTTTTAGGTTATCTAAAGATTACGGCGATACATTGAGCTAAAATGTGCCATGACGTCACGAGTATGTAGATTTTATACATACTAGTGACGTAGCGACCCCCACTCCCCAACTTAAAATGCGTTTTATCTAAGTATTTTTTTATTAATATGATAAAGCACAAATACGTGTCTAATATTTTTTTATTATCTGACTGACGGACTAATTCGATTTTTTTTTTTGCCCAGGCATCATCCCTATTGCGTAACACACGATCAATCATAATCCATTTTTGGGCAAGATGAGACAAATACAGACCAGGGAAGCATGGCACAAAAGGAAGGAGTTCTATACTGAGCAAGGGGATAGAACAGCATCTTAATTGCGTAACAATCTAAATAATTTCGAAGGATAATGCTAATCCATTGCTTCATATGCTCGAAAAACTTGTCTGCTCAACAACTTGAGTAACGCAATGAATGTTGTTGAACTGTCAAAATGAAACGTTTGTTACGCAAAGGTGCTGGTCTTTAATAGAGGTTATCTTATGACACCTAAGAACTATAATTGTACCTTTTTGCGCACAATAAATTTATTTATCCTATACTATTAAGAGGGTTTATCCTAAAAGTTGGCAACGTCGCAAATAACTGTCAAATATTTACCTGTTTTGATTCATATAGCAATATTACTGTATGGAAATGAAAAATGTGGCTAACAAGCGAACTAGAATAATAATAATGAATTGCATCACGTCTACGGAGTTTCGCTAGCTAATTTTATTTGACCCTTTATTAAAAGGAAAGACTCATAGGCGTTTTAATTGCTTAAAAAAAATACCCATATTGGTCATCCACTGTAATAAAGTTTGAGTAAGAGCGATAACGTAGGTATTCATTAGTTAATGTAACTTGCAGTTACATTAGTTAAGGTAGGGTAATTCTGCGATGGAATTAATAATTTTGTATTTAATTAAATAAGTACCGTAATAAAGGTACTTATGTGTTATGGTTAAGATAAAATTACATTCTGTGAGACAATATCAAATATACCCCGATGATATAAAATTAGCTCTTTACAAACGGGACTTCAAAACTAAATTGAAGCGTTACCTACTGGAAGGCTACTATTATTCGATTAATGACATTTAAATTGTAAACATTCATATTATACTAGGAATTTATCAAGATTATTATTGCTGCTACTATTGGTATATTTTTTTGTGATTAATTACATTCATGACATATACTCGTAGGTAAGTAATTGACATTCATCTGACATAGCTATATTTAATTATTTGTGACATTGATAATCTGGTTATTTAAATGACATTTATTTATTATTATTACTCTCCCTCATAGTAATTAAGTGGCATGTGATTTTTGTATTTTTTATATTTTTTATTGTAAAATCTTTAATATTCGACACAATGTAAAAATTGTTATGAATAAATAAAATAGAACAAATATTAATAACATACAACACAAATCATGCTTGTATCATGCATACTACGCTACTACAAATAATCTACAATTATAAATTTATCTAGCCTTTTTTTCTAAACCAGCTAAGCTATTTACAATTTAAATACTTTTAGCATTACATTACATGTAACATTTTGTAACAAATATTATTAAAACAAAAATTAGTAAAAAATACAACATTTCAAATTAGTAAAATTAAAAAAAAAAACAACCAAAAAGTTTGAAAAAAAAAACCTGCTTACAGTGATTCAAAAAAGTTCATCTGATCTATGGGGTTGGTACTGGAGGTGAGGAGAAAAAAAAAACACAATTAGAGCACAAAAACGAAAAAAAAAAGGGGACATGTAGTTATTTACTGGGGTTCTGTCGTAGTTTGTGTATCACCGACACCAGGGACCCAAAAAAAGCAAAGCAAGAAAATCTGGGAAGCTTTAATTACTAAGTTTTGCTAATTAAAATAACCCAAAATAAAAATCAGTAGCGTCTTAAATAATAATTAATTAGGATTATACTTAAATCGTATATTTGTTTTCATTAATACACATTTGCCCAAATAAATTAGATTATTATTATTACAAGTTCACAAAAAAGGGAACCGAGCTACGCACGGCATCGCCCTTCATTTGTTTTGTAAAAAAAATAAAAAAAATATTGTTAAAGATCATTGTTTATGAAAACCATACAAACAGATCAATTCGTTTTATGGACCTTCAAAATATCGCCAAATATTACAAAATTAATCTTTATTCAGAGAAGTTTGCTGACTTGGTTTACACTCTTGTGTGTTGTGAGTTAACACGAAAATAAAAGGTGAAATGTTTTAGTATTCCTCCATAGTAACAATGATCATTAACATAACATTTTGTAGCGCAACCTGTAACATGTACTGCAACACGCACTGCAATATTGTCATTGCAACGTCACCCGTAACAGTTACAGAAACAGTTGAAGGAAACTAACCTGCGCGCGGCCCAGAAGAATCCAGCCGAGTCTACCGGCTCAAGTAGCCGAGGTGTGGACGAGCCGAAAGCGAACGCTGGCCGGGGAGCGGAGCGAGCGGCGCGCTGTCGCTCCAATCGCTCCGTCCGATCGCGTTCTCGTTGCAGTAACGCCTCGCGGCGCGATATTGATGCTTCCCATATCGCACGCTTGCGTTCTTCAACCTGTAACAAGGGAACACAGGTTTAAAATTGTATTCATTGTTTTTTTAAATTGGAACCTTGACACCCAGAAGGCAGACCAAATATAAGTAGGCGGGACGAGATGAACAAAACGAACAAACGAAGGTCCACATTGGCCCTGGACCGAAAAAGCTGGCAGTGAAGTGGGACGCCTTTACGAAAGAAAATATTTCGCTGTTTTGATTAATTTGGCAATATCACTGTATGGAAATAAGAAATGTGGCTAACTAGCGAACTAGAATATTAATAATGAATTGCAATTATAACACTGAATTTGATGTTGTAACCGTTTTAGGTGTAAAAAAGGCATTTGGAAAGTTTCCAAATACTTTTTTTACATCTAAAACGAAATATTCGGTGTTACGATATTAATTATTGCATTTCATAATCAATATTTTAGTTCACTAGTTAGCCATATTTCGTATTTTTATACAGTAATATTGCCAAATTAATCAAAACAGCGAAATATTTGACAGCTATTTGCGGCGTTGCCCACTTTCAGTATGAACGCTCTTAAGATCCAATCAGTGCCATTTAGTACCCACCGCAACATATCTCTTGGAAAAGTACGAAACATAATCAAGGTGCCTAGAGTTAGATATTCACAAAAAGGAGTGGCCGATAAACACCCTATAAATTGCATTTAACATTAGGTTTAATCGATTTTACAACACGAAACCGTTTCGATTACATTTATTTATGAGATAAACATTCGATTAGGAAATTGCAAAGTAATACTTGTATCAACTTTTTTGGGTGCAACTGTGTAGATTCGCAGTGATGCGGAATTTTCCGGAGTTTTGGGCAACTGTAGTCAGGTCTAAGCCATTATCATCTACCTAACCTTTCCCAACTATGCTGGAGTCGGCTTCCAGTCTAACCGGATGCAGCTGAATACCAGTATTTTACATGGAGGGACTGCCTATCCGACCTCTACAACCCAGTTACTAGATAACACGATATCCATTGATAAGACTGGTTGTCAGACTTTCGGGCTTCTGACTACCCGTAACGAATCTTAAAGATCTAAGAATAACAACTGGGACCAACAGTTTAACGTGCTTTCCGAGGCACGGAGGAGTCTCGGTATTTAAAGGATGGTCACCCATCCACGAACTGCCTCGGCGGTCCGTGCCGCTGTTATTACTTAGCCACGAGCTTCTCTTCTCCTCTCAGGTCTAAAGCGCCTATTCACCATCCATCATGCTATACGTCCCGCCAAGGCCATGCACGATGCACGATGCAAAACGACAGTGAATAGTCCCGATGTACGTCAATTATTATTATCATTGCTTGCTGGATTTGCATGATCCTATTTTGCATCCAGCTAGCACCCCCACAACCGCAAATTTTTAGCGTAAAAGGATTAATATAATATTAAACCTTGCTATTTTATCTTGACAGGGATTTAGGGACTTTCAGGGTGAAATCGCGAAAATTACCCCCAATCTGGCAACATTGATCGCGGCCTAAAGCGGACGTACAGCACGCTGGATGCGTGTACGCTACGGTCCAGCACCGCGGCCTTGGCGGGAAGTACAGCAAGATGGATGGTGAATAAGGCGCTTAAGCCATACATATTGCAAAGATTAGACTCTTTGGTTTTGCGACCGCCCACCGTTTGATAAATAATGGTCTATTTAGCAGGAACTATTTCATCAAGACTACAAGTAATCTTACCAGATCCCAAGATTCTCTTTACAAATTGCATTAATATTGCGACTGTCTGATATGTTGGTCTGTTCAGTCTCTACAAACTATACTTTAGTTGCAACTTTCCTTCTCGTGGCTAATTAATAACAGTCGCACGGGTCGATCGAAGATTAAGCTACGTTTGCCGCTCTCGGTACCTGGATGGGTGAACATCCATTACATATCGAGACCCTTCCATGCCTCAGAAAGCATGTTAAACCGTTGGTCCCGGCTGGCATTCGTAAATCTTTGTCAGTCGTTATGGGTAGTCAGAAGTCCAATAGTCTGACAACCAGTCGTACCAAGGGGTATCGTGTTACTCAGTAACTAGGTTGTGGAGGTCAGATAGGTAGTCTCTTTAAGTAAAATACTGGTATTCAGCTGCATCCGGTTAGACTAGAAGCCGACCCCAAGATAGTTGGGAAAACGCTAAGTGGAGACTGAGGCTGATTTTGATTATATATACGTTAATACTTGTTCCCACAATAACAACTCAATAATCTCCTCAATCAGGGCTTCCTCTCTCCTATCCATTTTGCTGTGCCCTACAGGGTCCATAATGATCTAAATGATATAGTTACCACCTAAGTACACATGGTAAAGCAATAAAGATATTGAGTATTGAGTAACCTTCCTAAACAGGATGGTAATGATTGATTGGCACGATCCAGCCTGTTGTAGAATTTGACTACATAGTCAAATTTTACGAGTACAACAGGCTGGATCGCGCGATAGTTTAGTTCAAATGATGACGAAGGCAGAAATCACTGCGAATGTCTTCGTTCCAATGTAAAGCAATTACGCTTAGAAAAGTTATTTGACAGGTAGATATTATCATTATCCTGCCCTATTCCCCAATATTTGCAGTCGGCGTAATATGGCGTTTTCTTCCACATTTATCTATTATTCGTCATCTCGGAAGTCACTCCCTTTCTAGTCATATCATCTTCATAACATAATATTATTATCCCTTTGTATAAAGGGTCTGTCCTTACCTATTTGTTTATCGTGGAATTTATTCCACAATCTTTCACATTATTATAGCAATGCCTGATACATTCCAGCCTATACAAATGCAATACTACACAATGCATCTAGTCCAGATCCCACCTTACACATTTCATCGAGAATATCTATACGAACAACGCAAGAACGCTTGCCGCGTGAATCATTCCTAACGACTTACGTATGTAGATTATCACGAGCCCCACTGAGATTGCAACCACGCGTCTTTCAATGAATACTTGTCGCAAACAATGTGCTCTTTTAGTTTAAAATCTTAGTCCTTATTCAACCCTAAATTGAGAACTGAGAATGCCTAATTGTGATGACAAATAGAAGAAAATTTTATGAAATTTTCAGAGGCGGAAGGCAACTCACTGTGGTTCCAGTATGATGAAAGAAATATCTAGCAAGCGGTCCAACATTTGGCATTCATAGCAACTCTAAAATCCGAGTAGTTCTGTCAAATGCAGTAAAATTCAATGGCAGCATTGTAAACAAATTGACTGTGAATTCAAACAATTACGTGCAATATAGACTTCGTACTGCATCTATTGTACTAGTCGGGCAAATAGCATAATCGTCATTACTTTATTATTAGAATTGACAAAACAATACGCTTCTAGACTCTAATTAGTAGAAGAATCTTCACACACAATGTAGCATGAAAACGGAAAATATTAAAACATATCTATGTGCTCCATAACCTTGCCCACTAATAACCAAAAATATCAAGGTTGACCAAGGTCGAACAATATTGAAGATCAAGGTTCTCTATATACCATATGATTCAAATTTTCAAGTACCTTCGCTAAGAATCGCGGTATCGATCCCCACGATGAACATGCACTTTTTGTCTACAGTTATTTCGTTTAGAATGTGGTTGTTAGAGAGTTTATCTCAAAATATTCCTTAAACAATCAGTTTAAGGTTGCTTGTAGCCAATTCCACACCTATTATTGAGCACTAAGATGCTCATTAGTATTCACAAGTCATCGCGTCAATTGCTTTAATGTTGAGTCAATTACTGCTAGAGCATTCTAAAGGGGACTTTAAAGACTGTTGGAGATTTCTAAAATACGTTGAGATTTTACTGTAAATTGTTTAAAAGAGCAAGAGCACTGACAATGGACTTACTGGGATCCAACAACATACAAGAAAATATTGCAGAACCTTTGGAAGCAAGCTTAAAACTACGAGTTTTTCTAAGTAGTGCCAAGTGCCAGGCCGTTAGACGGCCATTTGAGTGCACTTCGTTCTCAATTCGCTCCAGTCAGCCACTTACGCGAGAAAATGACCAGTCGATATCGATATGAAAATACGAGTAAAGTAATCATAAACAATCAATAATCAACACCAAACCGCAACAATTACATTCGTTTTTCTTGCTTACGTAAATGAGTACGTACTGTTGTACTCGATCTGCTTCAAAATATAAGCTATAGCAAGCACTTTAATATTAACTAGACTGACAACTTTGAAGACGTCAATTTTGCAGAAATTATTTTAAATTTATTTATTCATCAAAGTATGTGATCACTTGCTTGAAATAGGGCACTTCATCTGGTAGGCGCAAACATATGCCAGGTCGCCACGTTTCGTGGGCTTGCGGACGGTGAGCAATGGGTAGCTCGCCGTCCGATAAGGACCAGGCCCGGGTCGACGGCGTGTTGTGTTCCACGCGCGCCTCAAAGAGATGTCAGCACCAACTGGCGGGGTCCGTAAGGACCAATGCCTGCTGGGGTTGCGGGTTTGTCCGAAAGGGATATCGCGGCCCCGGCACACGGGCAATGGAAGGAACACGGGTGGGTTTTAGTCAGTAAAAGTCTGACGCGCCCTCCCGCTCCGCCTGGAGCGGGAGAAGTCATTAGATGATTTCCCATCCTCAAAAAAAAAGGGCGCCACGTTTCATACGATATCCAGTCTGTGAAAGCGCTTGCAGCTGAAGAGTCAACTTCAAATAAACCATGATCTCATAAGTAGACACAATTCTCCATTTTAACGCACAATAATAAATTGCGTAATCAAAATCCCAACTGGTGCAAATAAATCCTCAGTGAATCACTTAACAAAAACCGTCCAAGGGCCTGATAAGGAAATAGCGCGAGTAAGCCGATATCTCCGTTCAGCTTGACCGGACGCAATCGCTGATCCAGCACCGGCGGCTCAGCAAACAATATAACATTATAAACACGCCTTAGATTCATCGAGACAGACTGAACAAGTAGACGAAATAATCTGATCAGATAGATTGGTATTAAAAATGATTATGGAGATTTACTGGATCTTAGAAGCAAAGAAGTTAGAAAAACAAAGAATAGGAAGGAAGGGTGAATCCTAAGATTCACCCTGAAAGTCTAAAAGACACGATATCAATTACTGATGAGGCGACATGTTGTCCAAACCCGGCACAGTATTGCACGGATATTCTATTTCGATGGAGAAATCCCGCACTATCAAGGAATAAAGACATAGTTAGCATATTTGATAATAAGATTAGAATTCAAAACGCTCTTCCACCTACAGAAGAATCATTGTAAGATATTGCAGGTAATCTTCACGCATGACAGTCGACGGGCGTAGATAGATGACCTTACCACGTTATTAACACACAGGTGAATGCCCCGCATAATCCATTATTCCAAGATTAATGGCGAAGGATTGGTTAGCCTTGGCCCTATTCGTCACAGGACCCGACAAAGGCTGTATCCGAGCAGCAACAAGGTACGAAATACAATTAATTCTTAAATGGATGTCTCCAAGATTCGGAACAACAGGAAGTATGCATCATCGCTTGTTCGGATCGCTTGGCACGCCACGAGCGGCGTTTAAACAACATTATTAATGCAAAATATTCACGGCATCTTTTTATCACATGTTTTGAATATACTGAATACGGGTAACGAATGTTCGTGAGAGAAATGGAACAATACGACGAAAAATGTCGGAATATAATGAGCCGACATGCAAGGTATGGGATCGTAAATGCTTTATTAAATCTTTTAGTCACAGTTGAATTTTTGGTGGTTTATTTTTAACTATGCACATTTTTTCCCATTTTAGGATGTTTCGTTTTTCCCATCCAAAAGCTATTTGCTTTCAGTAACATCACTAATGATTACATCGTTCAAAATTTAGAGCAACGCCTCATCAGCGCTCTTCCAAAACATCAAGGTAATTAGCATCTCCCAGCTCAAGGTCATTATCAGGCACATGGCAAATTTCACGTTATTTTAGCACACCGACCTAATTTGCCAACGATGTCAGTGTCATGTCTTCGTCACCAAAATCTTCTAAACACGGCATGTATTAGTGACTTTTTATTTTCTCTTTACGCAGACGCTGCTACGAGTACTACGCATTTAATCCGCTAAAGGACGAAGTGTTCTACCCACAGTTGCCAAAGACAGTATCAGGTTCCATGTGATGGGTTGGGGGCTTGAGTTAGGGGGGGAGCTAAACAATATTAAAGTATTTGAGAATTTACAAACATTACAATTTATCATCATCTTGAAAAAGGACCTAAATCCATGACCACGACCAACGGATCGATTATATCTTTTTTGGGCGAACTATTTTCGGCAAAGGATCGTTTCACGAAAGTATTGAACCACTTACTATTAAGAAGAGAGACAGGAAGTCCGATTTCCATTTGATGTTCATTGAAAAATGTGCCGAGATTCGGTTAGATTGTGCTTCATTAAACCTTGTACCTTCGGCATATTTATAGATCAAACTGTTAGTCTTGATTTAATTCACTTTTTTATGAGTTCCGAGAGATTTATCGTGGTAGAAATTAATTGTTAGCTATAGAATTATTATCTCTTTCGGCCATTACTTGGGTTACTCACGGATTTTATACAGAACTAGATTTATCTTATTTGCTCGGAGTTGGTATGCGAGGATTTATTATTTAGCCCGCCGATTTGCGGCTGATAATGAATATAAATACTGTTGGACCTCTTACGGGAAAGTCCTAGTGCGAAAAGCGGATGGCGAGCAACATGTCGTTATAAAAACCGAAGCAGACCTCGACAATCTCCGGCCTAGTAAATGACTAATGGCTGGGGTTGGTTGCCTACCTAAAATACTAATTATGTCTAGCTTGATGTCTACATATTTATCTTTTTATAAAACTTTGTTATTTTGTAAGCCTAAACTACACACAAATTCAATCACACGCACATACATATCAGATATTTATCTTAACACAGGAAAACTCTACTTTACCCATAAAAGCACACCTCTTAATAACTTAATATGTAATGAATTTCGCGTCATAAGTGTCGTCTTAACCCTAAATTATAAACACCTGAGTCAAATAACAGTGGCAAAGATATTAATAGTTAATAAAAATGATGAATATTGATCAAATATCTCAGGAAATAGATAACGTTTCTATTGCTGAGTCTTATTTAAGTACTCCAGATCAATGCTACAATTATGCAGGACAACGTGATCGTAGCTTCTGTATTGTTCATATTAACATCAGAAGCATAAAAAAGAATCTGGACCAATTTGTAACCATGTTAACATTAACGAAAGTTGATTTTGATTTTATTATTTTTACAGAATGTTGGTTGCAGGTTTCAGGTCATATCCCCATCTTAGAGGGCTATACTTCACACTCCACAAAAAACAACCCAATAAAAAATGACGGCGTTGTCATTTACGTCAAAAAGACAATTAATTGTTCAACGCATGAACCTTTGATCATGGACGCCAACTGCTTGGTAACTTGCTTTGATAACACAGCTATAATCTCAGTATATCGTTCCCCATCCTATTTAAACCCTACTAACTTCTACTCTAGTTTGAGTGAAATAATAACATCTGTTAAATCCCAAAATAACATCATGCTTATAGGTGATATTAACATTGATATCAAGTCCGGCAATACTGATCGTCATGCGGACGATTATTTAACTTTAACAGCAACACATGGTTTATTGCCGGCCCACACTCTCCCGACAAGGATAAATAACTGTCTAGACCATGTCATGATGAAAACTAAATCCCGCGCAAAGGTTATCGTGCTGGACACGTACATTACTGATCATCTTCCCGTTGCTATATTCCTGGACAGAAATAAATCAGCTGGATCCCCATCAAATAATACTTTGATCCGGTATGACTATGAGGCCATAAAAAATGTTATAGGTAACCATGATTTCACTCCTATTCTTAATACAACAGACCCAAACCTAGCAACTAACATATTAATTTCCGACATACAAATTGCAATAACAAGACATACAAAAAAAATTCACACACCCAATAGAAAAAAAGTTATAAAACCCTGGATGACTGCTGGCTTGGTTCGATGTCTACGTAATCGCGACAAAATGCACCGACAGGTCAGTAAGTCTCCGAGTAATCTTATATTGAAAACTTCTTATACGCGGTACCGCAACTTCTGTAATTCCCTACTCAAAAAACTAAGACGAGCTTATGAGAAAGCAGAACTTCTTAAAGCTAATAACAACCCGAGAGCTACGTGGAAAGTTATTAAATCTATCACACACAGTAACCAACAAAGACACTCTCCTAACGCTCTGCTACAATCTTCCGTCGACCCTATTGTTTCAGTAAATAATGTCAATAAATACTTTGTTAACATTGGTACGAACCTTGCATCTAAATTTAACTCTACCAGACCATCTGTTTACTCATCTTCATCCCCGTCTCCAATTAACTCTTTAGTAATTCCGTTAGTTGATGAAGCACTTGTAATAAGTACAATTCAAAGCTTACGCAGCGATTGTGCTATTGGATGGGATAACATCCCAGCAATCATCATAAAGCAATCTAGCTCCATTCTGGCTCCTTTCATTGCTCATATATGCAACTGTGCCATCAGTTCTGGAATTTTTCCGAAAGCTTTCAAACGTGCAATAATCCATCCAGTGTACAAAGGCAAAGCTAAAGACGAAGTGTCCAATTATCGGCCAATCTCAGTGCTTAGCTCCTTGTCTAAGATACTTGAGCGAATTCTCAATACTAACTTAACAAAATTCCTATCAAAAAATAAATTAATCGCTGATAACCAGTACGGATTTCGTTCGGGTATCTCCACAGAGGATGCTGTCTCTGATTTCACCAACACCCTGATTGACAGACTGGACACTCGCCTTAAATGCTATGGTGTCTTCTTAGATTTAACGAAGGCCTTTGATACAGTTTCTGTTCCCAGACTTGTGGCCAAAATGGAGCATATAGGAATACGTGGTGTGGCCCTAAATATTTTCAAAGATTACCTTAGTGGGCGTAGCCAGTGTGTTAAAATTGACTCCGTTTTCAGTGACGATGAGTTTATCATCTACGGTATACCACAAGGAAGTATCTTGGGACCCACACTATTTAAATTATATATAAACGACCTTTGTCAGTTACGCCTCATTCGTTGTGACATTTTTACCTACGCAGACGACACAGCACTTTTGATACATGATGAGACCTGGGACAAAGCAAAACATAGAACTGAAATGACCTTGCGAACTGTTATGGACTGGCTTTCCATTAACCTCCTGACGCTCAATGTTTCGAAAACTAAAGTAATTCAGTTTCTACCACCAAATTCACCTAAACCACCAACGGATTCAACCAAAATAACAGCGCATATTTGTCATGATGCATCACCATGCAATTGCAATTGCCTTGATATGGTTTCATGTATTAAATATTTGGGTGTTCATATCGACGAGAGGCTAGACTGGCGTGTTCATACGGATACTTTATGCTCCCGGCTTCGCAAATTAATTTATTTATTTAAGGAGCTCAGACATTCGGCTGACATTGAAACGGCTTCGCTTGTATATCGTTCCCTGTGTGAGTCGATTATTACTTACTGCATCCCAGTGTGGGGGGGGACTTTCAAAACCGTGATGCTTAAGGTGGAACGAGCTCAGCGGGCTGTCCTCAAAGTTATGCATTTCCGTAAAAGGGACTACCCCACAGCCCAGCTCTACTCTGAAGCCCATGTACTCACGGTAAGAAAACTCTATGTCCTCCGCACTGTCTTGCGTCGACACTCCACGATGCCACTAGATAAAAATCTATCCAATCGGCGGATTGGCTTTCCTATATGTGAATCCGTTCAGTGTCGTTCTGCACTTTCTCGACGACACTATCGTGCCCAAAGCTCCAAAATATATAATAAAATCAACAAGGACCTATCAATTTATAAACTTACCCTGCATAAGGTCAAGGAGAGTCTTAAGCCATGGCTACTTTCGCTCAGTTACGAAGAAACAGAGCATATTCTAATAACTCTTTCGTAACACCAATTCTACACTATGAGAGGCATTCAAGTTACCATTGCTCGAGATCCCAATCAATCTTTCCTGGACATTCAATTCAATTTACAGACACACTACACACATACACATGCACACACACACTCACACTACACGCAAACACACAATCACCAATACAGGCTATTTCTAATTTATTTTTATTTTTATTGTTTGGTATTATTTAAGTCTTTTTATTTTTATTTCTCCTTTGATAGTCTTATTGCATAAGTTTTCAATAGTTTGTATTCCCGGGAGAGGGCACTGGCTCTTGTAACACAGGTTAACCACCTAGCACAAGTGTCAGGGACTTCACGCAATTTGTATCCACTTCTTATGTAAAAAAAAAAAAAAAAAAAAAAAAAAAAAAAAAAAAAAAAAAAAAAAAAATTCACTTTTTTATGAGTTCCGAGAGATTTATCGTGGTAGAAATTAATTGTTAGCTATAGAATTATTATCTCTTTCGGCCATTACTTGGGTTACTCACGGATTTTATACAGAACTAGATTTATCTTATTTGCTCGGAGTTGGTATGCGAGGTTAACAGTTTACTTAACGGCGGTCTTCACAATAAACAATCCTTTGGTATTTTGACATGGATCTAGATTTAAATCCCTCATAGTAGTTCAGTATTTCTTGAGAAAACTGTTGAAATGCATTTTTTTTATAGATTTTACGTGTAACCCTGATATGTTCGCAA
The DNA here is from genome assembly GCA_947364205.1 of Agrochola lota. Classification (NCBI taxonomy): domain Eukaryota; kingdom Metazoa; phylum Arthropoda; class Insecta; order Lepidoptera; family Noctuidae; genus Agrochola; species Agrochola lota. The sequence goes on from OX376241.1 coordinate 2,731,869, forward strand.
GTGTGGCGGATACTTAGTGTAATTGGTTTTTACGATTAATATTTCCAATAAGTTTCAGAATTTAGATTGTGCCTGTCAATTCTGTTGTCTTATCAGGCCGTCCCTTATCACGTGGGATATAATACTGTCACGTACGCAACGTGGGTGTTTGAAATTACACCTGTATAATCTATACGGGATTAGGTGAATGAGGATGCTTGAATATAGGCCTCCAAATTGACGGTTCCAATTAGCCGTCCTTAGGGTCACTGTCAGTTTTTTCTATTGCTGTCTGTATGTTATTCCTATATTCCTGAGGAAAAAGTTTCTACTCGGCTGCAACCATCGTCGAGTAATTTATAGACTACAAAACATTCACAAAACCCACACAAAGAAAAAGTGCCACCCCTTTTCACTGTCTCACACGCCCAGGAATGCAAGCACAAAATTAAAGCCCAAGCACAATAAACACAGACAGTTATGACGACAGCAAAACATTCTTAAAACGGAAGCAAGCGCGTAATATCAACAAAACGTCTGCACGATATAAGTTTAGACTATAGCGTACATCGAATCGTAGTGCGATATGTGAATATGAAGACCAGGCTACGCCCACAAGGGTTGAACGACTGCGGTAAAGTGTCGGCTGGATGGACTCAAGCACACTAGGCTTCAAGAATGCGACGTTTCCCTGCAGCGTCCTATGACGCCAGTCTTTTCCGATTAGTGTTGGCTACTCTTTTTATAACAACGTGGAATGTCTGGATAACTTTCTCCACAAGCAAACTTGGCGTTTGTTGATCTTTGTCTATTTCATTTCCTTTTTCATTAAGGCTTGCTAGATTTCTCTCGTCATGAGCCCAAAGTCGGGCACGTTATTAAGGCGCAGTTAGGCCTTTTCATACCATATGAAATTTCTCCGCCAACTGTATTTCGGTTAGCGTCATAACTTGTTTCTTGAGTTGACTTTATCTGTGGGGTGTCGTGCCAACTTGTGCGGTGAAACAACTGATGACTACACAATCTTTTCTACTTTTGTACGTTGAAGCAACATCAAACACTATCTTTTGAGCTAATGCAATATGAAAGCAAATTTTTAGTGATAGTGTAACTCGGTTTTCTTCTATTATTTCTGGAAAAGTTGATTCGTTGTTCTTTTTGCGTAGGTTGCCGTCGTTCCATGCTCATTATTGTTTGTCTACTTTCATTAATCACACAAATCTGTTTTGCATGCTTAATTATTGCGGTTGTTTTAATGCTTCCCTATGTTTTGGTTGAGTTGGCTCTCCAATTTGGAAGACAATACCCAAGCAGATGTAAAGGCTATTGATGAAACTAATTCCATCAAGTTTTATTCATATCCCACCAGCCAAATCTACGTTAAACATGACTAAAACTAAATGTTGAACTAAATCTTACATGGTAAATTCATAAAAGTGCAAGCATGACCTAATGAATTAAAGTGAGCTGAAAATTCTACGAAAACGAAATAAAATTCGTTTGCGAATTTCTTCAAGCGTCCTTGAGTCACTTTCTTTTATCTCGGTCTAAATTCATCTTATCTGGTTTGCGTTGAACCAATACAAATAGAAGTTCCTTACAAAGATGGCTGCACCATGGCTATGCATTCAAAGTGGGTCTTAAAACATTTGCATTACAAACTCTTTGCTCACATTTTACAATTCTATTAGTAACAAATTCCTGAACCGGATTTCTCTTGTGAAATGCATTCGAAGTTTTTATTAAATGTTTTACTGTTATTTTCATTTTGTTCAGCATTTCTTTTTCTAATGGACTAGATAACTGCTTTTGTTTTTTTTTTGCTTACCAGGGGTCTGTAGTCTTCTGTGTTCTGTTTAGTCCAGTGCATCTTTGTACTTGATTTAAACCTTTCTTTTTCGATTGGCCTTTAATCATTCACTGTCTCACTCAGGTAGCCGCACCAGACATGCTACTTTACCATTGTCTTCTATGTAGCGTTCATTCACTTTAAATCTGTTTGGTTCACTCTATATTCAACTGTAGGTAATATATTGAACTTCACACAAACACACACTTGAAATGTACCACAGCACAGTGTAAACACGTCAATTTCATAAGATACAACCTCCGCTGTGCCAATAAACACAGAATCAATATCAGAACAGAGCAATATCGCACTTCCTACTTCAAATTTACAACTAGAGTCCCGGTAGCGAAACTTCTCTAAACATAAACCAACAATAGAAACATTGCTACAGCTTCTGCGGTATTTTATATCGTCATTGTATCGACGCACAGTGTTTTATGAACCCCGATTTTCGGACATCCCATTTTTATTGAAAAACCAGACAGAAATGATCATTTAAATGCAAGATTTCGTATCCCCATTTAGCTACTAAGTCTAGTTTCTGAGTGAGAATTTTTTGAAAATCGACCAAATTTTATTTCGATTTTCAGAAAAAATTAAATACATTTAAACTAAGCGTCATAGAAATAACGATGTTAGGTACATTGATGGCGCATCTTATGCCGAGTATTTTAGTGCATAAATGAACCTCGTAACTTTGCTTGATCCAGATATATACGTGTTTTTCGGTTTTTAGTTTTTCTTAATTTTCTCGAAAATTCCGTAATTTCGGGAAAAGTTGTTTATACTGAAATTATTTCGATAACTTCTCCAACACACCACATAAATTTCACATCCCAATTCCATGGAACTTGGAAACCACAACGATTTTAAGTTTTATCCGGATTTTACGTCGTTAGGGCTGTCAAAATCTCAGATTTTTATTTATATCCGGATTTTATATAACTTTGCCAAAAAATATATTTACCTTGTAGTAAAATCGGTGGTTTGGGTTATCTGACGTGAAGAAGCCAGGATACCAGCTTGGTATCTAAATAAAATATTATTCATCGATGTACGTTAAGAGGCATATTCAGGCATTTAGTGTTATTTAAGTTTTTTGCAGTACGTACTAAATACTGCTAAATGACAAGCAAAATCCACATAATGCAATAGCAATAACATAAGCTGGGAGTACCTCCACGCGGTGAAGGCGGTTACAGTTTCTACTGGCTAAAACTCCCATAAATATTTTTAACTTGACCACCAGCTATGCCTTCGGGCTTATGTTGTTTTCGTTTGTCTATTGCGTACATCTGTTTAGTGGCACGGTAGCCTACCCGGTAACGCAGGGGAGCAGCCACCAAATATTTTACTCAATAGTAAGCAGAACTTTTTAGTAATCATGGAGCCGGTCACGACCCATGAGACTACTCTACGTCAGCAGAACCTGACCCGCTCTGCTGGAGATGGTCTGTCTGGGCCCCGACCAGATGACTTTTTAATGCCAGGGGGGCATGACAATCCCAATGCACATGATGGTCAGCAAGTGGCCTCTATGTCAAACGAAGCTATGGATAGCACCGAAGTCGGTACTTTTCAGTCTCTAGAAGTAGCAGCAAACGCACAGGCCGTGGAAAATCAGCCCTCACAAAAAGTGTTGACAAGATTAGACGTTTTTAATTTGTTTACGAATAAATTCAAAAACCTGTCAATATCTGAACTAGTAAATAAAATTTTCGAATATTTTGGGGAGAGCTATCATATCTCCCATACTAAGGAAGAATTTGCCCCTGTTCTTGCTACATTTTTAAGCAAAAGTAAAAGCATGTATAAAAAATGTAACTATACAATGAAAAATTTCGAGAAAAAACATCAAGATTGGTTAAGCCAAATAATGATTACCGGGCAGCTGATGGCTGAAGATTCAACATTGTCACCTAAAAGTAGAACATTCGCGAATTTAAGTATGCGGCAGCAATTAAGAAGTCGTCGAAGGCTCCAAACGCAATTGCAGGATGAACCTTTAAAAAAAAAAGTGAAATCTTTTACTGCATTACTGTCAATTGAAGGCGTTTCTTTACAATCGAAGCCAGCGAAAGATTTAGAAAAGATTATATATACATGTTTAGAAGCACCTGAAGCTCCAACAAATATTTTACAAAAAATAACTAATTGTCCTCGGCCGTATACCCCGGAAGAAGCGCTATCAGTGGTAATAGATAGAAATTTAACAGTCGAGACCTACAATTTTCTTCATATGGATCTTCAAGATCGCGGATTCCCTGCATTTCCTCCATACTATAAAGTTTTAGCAGTAAAAAAGGATTGCTATCCATCCAATATTACAATTTCAGAGCGAGAAGCCTCAGTTCCTTTCCAAGATCTTTTACAACACACATTTGACAGATTATTGAGAGTCAGCGATGAAATTGTAACACAATATTGCGAAAAAAAATCTGTGAAAGAGTTGGAATGTGTGTTGGAAGGAAACTGGGGCTTTGATGGGAGTACTGGACAGTCACTGTACAAACAAGCCTTTTCGGATGCTGAAGGCGGTGAAGAAAATAGCCTCATTGCAACTACATTTATTCCGTTAGTAGTAAGAACGAATAATGTTATACTCTGGAAGAATCCAGCCCCACAATCCTACAGGTACTGTAGACCAGTATGTGTGCAGTACAGGAAAGAAACGGCAGCATTAATAATGTCGGAAAAATCAAAAGGGGAAGACGCAATAAATAATCTTTCACCTTTATTAGGCGAAACCACAAAGGGACACAAAATAAAAACTTCTTGCTTATTGAATTTAGCTGCCATTGATGGCAAAGTCTTAAATACCATTTTACATACTCCCTCCCAAATGCGTTGCCCATATTGTGGTTTAACGGCGACACAATTCAACAATATTGACCTAGCTTTAGAGCAACCTATAAATATTGATGCCCTTAAGCATGGTGTGAGTCCACTTCATGCGTGGATCCGAGAGCTCGAGTTTCTCTTGCATTTGTCTTATAAAAAAGTGGTAAAGAAATGGAGGATACCTAAAAAATCAGAAGAAAAAGGCCTTGTAGATGCTCGAAAAAAAACTGTTCAGCAAAAAATTAGAGAAAAGTTAGGCTTACTAGTAGACGTTGTTCGGCCAAATTCTGGCACCACTAATGACGGCAATACTGCGCGAATCGCTTTGTCCGACAAGAATCGTCAAATTTTTTCAGAAATTCTTGACCTCGACCAGTGGCTACTAGATGACTTACACGTTATTTTAACTGTTATGTCTAGTGGTCTACCAATCGATGGTAATAAATTCGGCGAATTTTGTAACCAAATCGCCTTTAAATATGTAGAAAATTATGAATGGCATCCGATGACAGTAACTATACATAAAATATTGGTGCACGGGGCTGCAATAATTAATTCAACATCGCTTCCCATTGGAATGCTCTCAGAGCAGGCGTCGGAATCAAGAAATAAGTTTTGGAGAAGCGACCGTGAGCACCACTGCCGAAAAATGGACAGGGTTAAAACGATGACTGATTTATTTCATAGGGCCTTGGAGTCATCCGATCCTGTAATTTCCCATGCTCACCTGCGGCAAAGACGAAAAAAGCAATGTAAAATTCCTTTGTCTGCAGTCGCAATTACATTGCTAAAACCTCTACCAGACCCGAACATGATGGAAGAGCTTACCAGTGCTGACGAAACTGAAAGTTACGATGCAGAAGAATGTGTGGTACTTTGCAATGAAGAAGATATAGAGAAACCTCACTGTTTGAATTAAATAATCGGACACATCGAAATCGACTGCAAAATTTGAAAAAGCATTAAATCCAAACTTTATATGCACTTGATTTGCTATTTATTTCGAATTCTACCTAAAAACAAATAAATGAAGTAAACCTAAAGGGGACTTTTAACTTGATTTTTCTCGCAAGAAGTTGGTAGAATCGTCACAGCGGTAATTCGTCGGACTCTTTTTTTCTTAACAAAATTGTTTGTATGTATGTATTTATCAATTATATTATATTCCTCTCTGTTTCTCTTTTTTAAGTTGTACTTGCCATGTTGCCATGTTGCCATGTTGTTTCTGAACTACCATAAGGTCAACTGGTAGAAAATGCGTAAGGCATTAAGTCCGTCTTTGTACAATGTTTTTTTACTTGTGTTTATAGTTTTTAACAAATAATAATAAATAAAAATATTATTTTGAAAGGTCTCGGTAGGCTGCCAGTAAACTGATTCACGTTCTGTTTGCCATTCTGTCTACGGAACTTTTACTTTTACGAAAAATTTGATCCACAAAATTCGGATTAAAAAAATTGACAACCCTAACAAAAATAGTTAAATTGGAATAACTTCTGAGTTCCATGGATTTGGGATGTCATAATTATGTGGTGTATTGGGGAAGTAAATAGAATTATTTCTGTATAGATAACTTTTCCCGAAACGGCGGAATTTTCTAGAAAATTAAGAAAAACTAAAAACCGAAAAACCCGTATAAATCTCGATCTAACAATGGTGCGAGGTTCATTTATGGACTAAAATACTCTACATAAGATGCGCCATCAATGTACCTAACATCATTATTTCGTATCACGCTTAGTTTAAGCGTAATTAATTTTTTTCTTAATATCCGGATGGAAAAATTACGATTTTCAAAAAATTATCACTCTGAAACTAGATTTGGTAGCTAAATGGGGATAAGAAATCTCGCTCTTAAATGATCATTTCTGTCAGGTTTTGCAATAAAAATGGGATGTCCGAAAATCGGGGTTCATAAAACACTGTGCGACGTAGTCAATCGGAAAGCCGGCTTAGCGGCTCAGACGCGCCACTTTAAAGCCACACTGCGACCACAGACCAATACTTGTCCACTAGCAGAACTGAATATTAAAGTGTACTTACTGTCGTATGATTTACCTGCAAAGAGATTGAACATAATCAAGTAAATGAAATAAAATTAGGAGTTATAAGACAGTTTTGTGTTGAGTTATGCTATCTTTTCTGGGTTTGGGAAGGGGGAATATCAGAATAATGTAGTGTTGTTTCTGGTGGGATTTGGAAATAACAAATAGACAATTCAATTAACTACTCCCTAAGATTTATCACAGAGGGGGTACTATTACAAACAGTTTATTTCGAGCACTTCGTTTATATTTACTTGTTATACAGTTGGCAGTAGTTTCGATGACGACTCCAGAAAAGTGACCATTTATCCCAGCAAGGAAAATGGAAGATCTTCGCAATTAGCCACAAACAAAAATTGTATAGACAGTGTCCCATCTGTGTGTAACTAATCCGTTATTCGAGAAGTCCTGAAGGAAGTGGCCTCCCTATTTTTGTCGACTCCTTGACGCATGGCGTAGAGTTAATTTTAAATTATTTTTGATGCGCGCCGAGTGTATTTTCGTAGGGCTCCTACCTATGAATGTTTGACTTTAAGTATTTCGAAGTAAATTGGATGTTGTATTTTGAGTTAAAGAGTTAAATGAGATTTGAGAGCGATGTGTGGGGTCTGACATTAATGGATAGAACGTGACAGAATTAACAAACAATTTATCGATATCTATCTTGTTATTAAGTCGAAATATGAACATTGCTTGCAAGATCAGGAGGTCAAGTGGTCGTATTATATGACGGGGTCACTAATTTAGCAGTCAATGGTGAAGGTAATACTAACAACAGAATGATCGATGACCGAAAAGTAACGTAAAAAGTAGTGAAGGCATAATTTGCCGTTTGTTTGATGGATCGATGTCGATGCAGTTTCTTTGGTAGTTCAGTGAGCAATATTGAAATCGATCACGGTCATGTAACTTATTTACAGAGTCCAGCGTAACTGTGATTCATTTAGAGAGTAGCCCAATACGCACTTAGAATAAGACAGTATGTCACGGAATTCGTTGAGTCTGAGATACGTCTATGTATGTCACAGAGCAAAATTTTCTTCCATAGTATGGCATATCATTCTAAAGTCAGTGATCTGCGTAAAGCAACCTAGAGCTTCTTGAACGAGACCGCTCTAGCTGAATCGTCACTGGTCTTTAGTCTATGAGTACTAGATTAATTTCAATGTTTTCTAGATCTATCGATTGAGTTCTATCGCGCTTGAATTTCCTCGTTACTTTTCTTAAGGTTAAGAAATAAATGTTTATAACTAATGAATCATTTACTTGTAATAAAACCTAAGTGACAATTACTTCACAAATTGCGTCACATAATGCGTTCCTGTTAAAACCCACTTAGGTACGGTAGTTTTAACAAATTATATTACTCAATGTAATGGATGGGAAACATAAATAACTGTCTTAAAAGGTAAACAGTGGTAGAGTTAAGTGAAAAGTAGGGTGTTAAGTAATTTTAGATTTGATTTATTACATTGCAAAGTCCGTTATCTGGCTCTTTAGTTATTGTTTTCATAATGTTGTCATCATGATGATATAAAAATTTAATGTAGGTAATTTAATTTATATTTAGTTTATGATACAATTTTGTCCTTTACCAAATATTTCTATAAATACATGTGTGTACTTAATGTAATTTATCACCAGTTTATGATAGAATTTGTCCTTTACTAAATACTTCCGAAAATAAACGTTTGGACCTGCATTTGCAGTATTTCCCTATAAGTCATATTATTGACCTTGAAACTCATCAATCAGTAATGTTTTCTGTCAACTATCGGAACAAAACTAACCTAATATAAATAATAAATACATAAAACTCCATTAAAAACAATACTAGAAACAGATCCCATCATACCATGCGCACACGCATAGTACTCGACTCGTTACTCGCATGACCTCATTGACAATAGAATGCTTATGTAACGCTGACCTGGTCACCTGATGTACTATTGTGTGCTCAGATAAACGTGTTCAGATCAATACGATATGTCCAATTTAGTGGGAAAACGTGATTTTGTGGGGTAAAATTACGTATATTGTTGCGACATGACCTGTTAAAACTTAATTCGTGTTTTTATAGAAAAACGTGAACATTGAACCAGTGAACACCGGTAGGATCCAGATAGATAATAAGGTAGTAAAAAAGGATTGTTTTAGACATTAATACAGGGCAACGTTATAATAAACCTATAGGACAAAACGAAAGAATTCGCATTAGTAATTTAAAAAAAAAAAATAACCAAGAGCCCGCGATTGATGCCCTGGAACGCGAAACAGTTTGCAGACCTACTACTGCTAGAAGAAGAACAGTTAAAAATACAGTCATAATATCAAAGTTTCGGATGTCGCGTTTAGCGAATTCCTCCAAGCGTGGTGATTATAACGTTGTCCCCCAGGGATCATTAACTGCAACGATTAATGGGGAAGGCCCATGTTCAGCAGTGCACATCTTGTCGTTGCAACTAATGTAAGTTTAGTTAAAACAGGAAGAACTGAACTTTGATATGTGAGTATGGTTATTTTTAGGTTTTTGCTGGATTGAACGCTTCTTCCTCAATTTATGTGCTGCAGCAAACTAATTCCATTTGCCATGCGAAATTTTGGCAACAAAACTAGCAAGAAAAACTAAAAATCCGTACGCAAATGTTGAGTATAATACTTCGGATGCACAGTTGGCAGTTGCAGATACATATCAGAATAACACGGTCGATAACCACGCGATACGAGTGTTTGATAAGACAACACCATACACAACCATTACGTTTTCTAGTAATTAAATGGATGTATCTGAAATTGTAACGAGACAGCTTTGATGGATTGAGTTATGTTAGCGGAAAGCGGATAATCTCTTGAAGAACTTAATCGTATTAGTATTAACACACCTTTTGACATTAGCGAAGTGAGTAAAGACGGTAAGAAGCCGAAAGGAGGTGAAGATGGCTTAATGAACAAGTAATAAGATATACTTTAGTAGGGAGAAATCATAAAACTGGATGTTAAAAATGATTTGAAAAATGTCAGAAAAGTAATCGGGGATGCTAAAATGACGAGCTAGAAATATGTCATTGGTTTTCGGAAAGATCATATAAAAATACACACATAAGGATTACGGGTGACATTTCCCTGAACCATAGATTACTGAATAGTTAATGCTACAGAATGATAGAATCGTACATAGTTGAAAGCAGGACTTGTTCCTGTCGGAAGAGCGGTCTTTGGCAGTAAGCCAGAAACATGTTCCGGATGCAAAAGAAACGAAGGTGACTACTGCATATCATTAAAATTAGTAAACAAATATCTTGTTATTGAATAACTTGAGATAGAATGCTTTAATAATAGACCTGACCTCACAGACAGGTTTAAAAAAAAAAACAATAATTCAGACAGGTCAAATAAAAAGAACCTTGGAATTCCACGAATATATTACCAAAAAATTCGACAGAAAAAACATGCGCGATATTGGAAAATTTCCTCCAATCCTTCTATGTGGGACAATTTACACGATCGTTAAATAAACGATAAAATCATAATCTGAGAATAATCAATATTCTGTTGCTCATGCTAAAACAATCAGCGGCGTGCGTGGGAATGCGTGACGTCATCTAAGCAAGGACGAGTTATGTAAAGATGACGTAGATGTAAGTTAAACCATGCAGTGTTGCTGATGCGGATCTCGCGAATTTTAAGAGAATGTGCAATTGCAATATCCAAGGCATCTCTTCGTACACATAATCCCATATTGAACCAAAGATAATAGGTTCGCTTTCCCTGCAAACTTTGACATACGTAATTGTAGAGGCTTTACGACGACCTACCTGCGCAACAGCAAGAGCAACGCAAACTACATGACTTATACCCGGGTGTGGTACCTCATCAATTGTAACCTTACGATCTTCCTTATGAATGACGTCACTAGGGATACAAAACAGGAAATAGAGAGTTGGTCCTAAGACCTTCCGTGTTCTTGACTCAACTTGGTATCACGAAATAGGAAGATAACACCCTAATGACCGCCAGAGTAATTCTGTTTGACCTGAATATTTCTTCCCAGACTAAATATTTGTGTAGGTAAAAATATCAGCTTCTAGAAATAAGAGAATGCCAGCAATGCCTTTATACGTAGCTTATTAAAAATCGCGCTAAGTATAGACTTCAAAGTAGCTCATAACTCAGGAACATTCAAGCCCTGGAGGTAGGTAAAAGCCACTAATCAAGCCGCACCGGTGGTTAGAAGTATGCTAATTGCAATACGTAGTAAAAATCTAAGGCACAACACTCACTAGGCAGTCTGACGCGTTTGTTAATGCCATGGTCGCAACCTGTCTGTCTCATAATCTCATTCAATGCAACGGTACGTCACTCACCGTACGTCAAGTTGTCGACTGACTTCTGAAGGCCATTTGAGGCTTGAAAATCTAACTCCATTTAGCTCGCTTCTCCCAAAACGAATGGCATGTCTACATTAATAACATTTTCTTGCTCATATCATATCCTTACTTTAACAACTTAGAACGGAATTTGATAAATCTTGGTCTAATCAGGTTTAATCAATTCGACAGCGAACGCCCGGCAGTTCCAGCCAATTGGACATGTCAGAAGCACGGCGGTTTATTGACCGCAGACTAATCGCCCAGGCCGTTATCACCCTTATTGATTGCACAGACTAACCGCAATCGATATTGCAGAACTTGTGTTAATATGTTAAGAGAAGATTATGTGAATTGCCATATTGGGAGTAGGCTTTAAGATTGATGGTCTAGTAATATGTTTTACTCTCGCTAGAGAAAGCTGCGGTCTTCTGGGGAAAACAGCTATTAATTAAGGTGTTAAAGGTCAATTATTTTGCTTAGCAGCTTCTGAGCACGTCACATTACTTGTAAGATAAAATTTATTTAATATAAGAAGCTTCCACAAAGGATAGATATTCGAAAACAAGTAGTCATAGCTATTTTCGCCGGACAAGCTCAAAGGCATAAATAATATAAGATCTACTTTTGCATTTTTGTAAGGGATTTCTCATGGCATACCAAGTATTTTCCAACAATAAGAGTTGATTCAACATTCCGGCAACATATCGATTCAAGTCTCAGAGCATCTCCTGTAGTACTAGACAGCATTTAAATAGCAATGCTCTCATTGAGTGTTTCCTAACTCTCTTGTGACGTCACTACTATACTATAAACCGAAAATAGCCCAACAACTAGGGCTTCGACAGATTGTTTCAATTCGAACTATTGAACTATTGTGGTCAACCTGTTTTAACAGCGGTCTAGCGGAAGCGGTTAACGAAGGTTTAATATTTAGTGCACACCGCATTGTGCCAAGAATAATCAACTTTGCTCTGCCAGTCAATTGAGGGATTCCAGAAAATTGAATCTACCTGAAAAACATTACAATATAGGAACGACATTTTTCAAGTTATGGCCTTATCTGGGAGCCCTGGAATTTTCAAACTCGTATATATTCGGTCTTATGGGCTAATACAGCGGCAGACCTGAATGGTGGAGTTGTTAATTCATGTATGTGCTCACCGGAAAACGCTATACATTAAATGGAAGCTCACCAAAGCCTTTATATAAAATCTAAAGGGAAAATCAAGAGCCAAAACACACATTGCTCTTTACAAATATAACAAAAACATATACAATATCTATATGTTCAAAGAAAACATTCGGTAAAAAGGAAAAATATTCGTCTATTGACGATAGATGCCTAGATTTGTTTTGTGATTATGCCAGCCAAATCTTCCAACATCTTTTGCATAAATTCTACATATATGCCAGCTTATGAACAATTTATGTCAGTTATGCGAGGTCAAACGGTATTTGCTCCGTAGAAATCCTCCGTAGTGGGTAGGTACATAAGTCAGTCATGTATTGTAGGCCGCGCGTCAGTGCTTACACTTTGACCTTGAGCTGGTCTAGCGTAGCACGGAGTTTGAACAGAATAAGAAGCTAGCTATACTGGTTTTGTTCCCACTGACCTGCGGCCTACCGTACGTTCTGTAAATGGAGGAGGTGGTTTGACACTAGTCCTTTTTTGAAAAGGAGGAAACCGCACGGGAGATGTGACGTAGTATCAATCAACTACTATGGCAGTTTGCTGTTGGACAAACTTGCTAATTGCCATCAATACCATCGGGTACTACCTATATTGTTTTATCATTTATTTATTTTTACATAAAACGGCCAAGGCCAATTACATTAGTTAAAGACAAACTACTCCACAGTCATACGCTCATCTCACAATACTCCAAACATATTGACAGGATCTTCTTCCATTCCTCCGCGAACACATCACAGTCAGGCTTACGGTCCAAGAGAGCGTTGAGCGCTGAGAGCGTGCGAAGGATAGGAGACCGGCTCGAGCGACGGTTCGACTCCAAGGCAAGGCGAAGAATTTGTGCCTTTTGCTACGGATTGCATTGTCTGCGGAGTTGGTCGGAGCAAAAAGATGGGACAGTTCATGCAGTTCAGGAGAATCTGTTTTCCGTGAAGGATCACATTTTCATCTACGAGTATCTTTATATTTCTTGTGTCTCGTCCTCACAATGAGTTTCAATTCTAGTAACACTAAAATAGAAAAACTACAGATCCGAGATAAATGTACAGCTTAACCCTTGTCTACTAAATCTTGTTTATAGTCGACAGGTAAAAATATCTAAGGAAAAAGCGGCGGATCTTAAAAGCCTTCCCAACAAAATAAACTGAGTGAGGCAGAACAATACAAGGTCACTGAAAATACAAAATGACCTCTAACAGAAGAAATATAAAAAACAGATGCGATTGTTGGCAGCAAAGTTAGGTACTAACAAAACTAAGCTGAAATGTAGATGCAGCGTTGTGAAAGTTCCCCTTTGTTTGCAATGCTTTTTATGACCAAGCATTTTGCCAAAATGTTGTTCGGCCAAATAAGAAACGGAAGAGATTAGTTGCATTTGTTTGCATAAAGGCGAAAGTTTTGAAGATATCGAGGCAAAAAACTGAAATCAAGCTGCTGCGGCCAAGTCAACAGCAAGATAGCGGCTACTGTAAGTAAAAAACGAAACGACATCGGGGTTTCAAGTCTTATGGATGAAAATTAGAATGTGGACCAATCAGTGTACTAAGTAAAGCAGTCTTTAAGAGGATTATTAAGGAAACGAGCCAGAATTTAATTTATCTAAAATTAGTTAAGCTTTGCAAAGATAATTCCAATCCTCAGGATTTGAGTATGAAATCGAGACATTCGTAGTCATTCCAAGAATTTTATCGACTGCGGCTTAAGCCCTACATCAAATGCCTTTCAGTGAAATTGTACCCTTGGACTGTTTTCTCGACCTAAACGCGAGAAGACCCAGATCTTTTGATCCTTAGAGATTACTTACAAAATCCGTTTACCCAGAAATTAACAAGCCAATGTAATATATAAAACTAGAAACAAAAACGCAAACGCTTCATACCGTAACCGTCTATTATGTGAACCTTGAACTCATAACGGACAAATGAACAGTGTTTAATGTGAACAAGAATAGCACATCCGAAAACCATAATGTAAATAATATATTTAGCACACACCTTGTTATTTTCCTTAAATCATTGTAAAGTATATATTTACCGTTAAGGTAATTTCGAACAGTTTTAGTACTAACCTGTCAAAGACAAGTACTTGAGTGTATATACTTTCTGTAATTGACTCTTTGGAATTTAGAGGTCAGCTAATTTGTTGTTACGGCAATTTGTCTATTGATTACCAATATTCGTTTTCTGCAGTGGACTCTGGCAATGTCTAAAGCTTTTGCGCCATTTGGAGGTGCATTATTATTACTTTGGCATGGGGTTTTTTTTATTTGGTTTAAGACGTGACACGCGATGCGAGTCTTAAAATGAATCATTGTTTTCGACTTTCCGTGTTCGTAACTAAATGCATCTGCTACTGCTCAACACAGGCAAAACAAGCAAAATTTAACTTACAACACTAAGATATTTATTCGTTACCGCACCATTGCGTCTGATTCTAATCCCTCATCAGTAGTCATCAGCATAACAGCACATTACAAACTATAACATTTATAACGACAACAACGTTTTTGTTTTCTAAGTTAATTTCTAATTTTCACCGTCGTATGTTACCGTAACCATTATTTTGCTCGCACAGTGAAAGTGGGAGCCCGGGTTCAATTACCGGCTGGTACAAGACATGATTTGTAAAAATGGTAAAATACATGTTTTAGTGAAAATATTTCGCGTCAAGAGTTTCGCTTTACACTTCGGTTTAAGTGGCTAAGTGGTCTTGAAAGCTGATGTTATTGAGTGTTATCAAAACAGTGCTGTCATCATAAAGTAAACGTAGTTCATGGGTCTGAGGTTTATCATAATCCTCTTGACCGGATAACAATTGATTTGGCGTTAGCGCAGCGTATCTTCTCCAAACATCTGTCTATCAGCTGTCAACTCAGTATTCATCCCAATTCTAGCCATGTCACCCACATCATCCATCGTTACGTTGGTCTTCCTTCTTACTAGTGCCTTAGTTTGGTATCCAAGTTTATTGTGAAGAAAAGGTTTTCCAAGATAACCCGAATGAGTAATTTATTCAACCCTTCTAAATAATGATGCTATTCAAAGGGCGTGCCTGTCGTCATTAATCAGAGAGCTTTAGACGGCTCCAATCGTGTCCAATCCAATCAAGTATTTTGTATTTGTCCCTTGAACCGTTAGAAATCAATTTACAAATTATGTCTTGTATTTAAAGAAAGGACTATGTTGATCGAAGGTTAAGGTACGCTTGTCGCGGTCGGTTCCTAGAAGGGTGACCATTCATTACATAACGAGATCCCTCCGTGCCTTGAAAGCACGTAAAGCCTAGGTAGATCAAATCTTTGACCACGATTACAAATATTTTTCGACGTTACGGGTAGTCAGAAGCCCGAAAGTCTGACAACCAGTCTTACCAAGGGGTATCGTATTACCTAGTTACTGGGTTGTGGAGGTCAGACAGGCAGTCGCTTCATGTAAAACAATGGTTTTCAGCTGCATCCGGTTAGACTGGAAGCCGACCGCAACAAATTTGTAATATTCTTGATAATCCTATCTTATCCTATACTATTAAATGAGCAATATTTGTAGATATCTATTTATTTGTAATCACGTTCTCGAAAACAACTCTAACGATTTCGATGAAAGTTGCAATACAGGGACATCGACGCGAAAACTATTACCATGGATTCAGTACGTAATTCTGAACCCCCCTGCGTTGAAAATTTTCGTCGGTTATTAAAAAAAAAACTACTGTTCCATACATTTTGACCGCGTAGGTATTGTACTTTACTAGGAAACAGCTATTTTTTTTAAATAACCGACGATAAATTTCAACTCAGGGGGTTCAGAATCATGTACTGAGTCCAAGGTAAAAGTTTTCGCGTCCATGTCCCTGCCAACTGTATAGGAGTTTACGGGAGCGAAAAATGTATCTAGCTAGCTCTCATATCTGAGAAAATTTATCTAGCTAGCTCTCATATCTGAGAAAATTCGTTTTCTCTATTTTCACCTGAGCAGAGCTCGGTCGACCAGGTACACACGGCTACACATCAAGCTATACATTTCCAGTTTATGCTGATCTAGCATTGTATAGGATTTCCGTACAATGCGAGGTCAGCTTATACTGGAAATGTATAGCTTGATGTGTAGCCGTGTGTACTATTATTTATAGGAAATGAATAAAAATAGTTACCGACCAATCATTATATTAATAGCATTTACAACTTGGCGCACAAATCAACAATTTGTTGTTGATGTTATATAATCGATGTTTCATTTCATTACGTGTATGAATCACAGTTCGCATTTCGGTATGTTTTCTTTTTTCGAAAAACTATACAAAACTGTCTTTGCAATTTACTCTACAGTTAGGTATTGCTTATTTTAGTTCGATTTCGAATCATTAAGTTCTCAATTTAAAAAAAATGTTAGAGGGAAGCAATGAGTTTTTAGTCCTGTGATAGGAAGTGTAACGCCCAAAATTTTCAATCTGTATGAGAACTATTTCGAGCTTGATGGACGGATTTGTCATCATTATGAATTAATCAGGTAAGATATTACCACTCTACACAATGAGTCAAAGTAAATGGATAATGGTTTATCAACAATTTGATTATTGTTAAGTGCAACCTGCTTATTAACTATTAAGTGGAGATAGTTTAGCCAGAAGGAGTAGTGATGTATTGGTATGTTAGTAGATATAAAAAATTTAAGGACCGAGAATACTAAACGTTACATAGCACGTGTTTTGGCTAAGCATTATTTCTGTCACTGTCGCACAACTGTCAAACAACAAGAAAGAGACGGAAATATATCTAAGCCAA
Organism: Agrochola lota; assembly: GCA_947364205.1. NCBI lineage: Eukaryota > Metazoa > Arthropoda > Insecta > Lepidoptera > Noctuidae > Agrochola > Agrochola lota. Next base: position 2,748,925 of record OX376241.1, read on the forward strand.
ATTAGAGTGCTACAAGGATCTTTTGGCGCGTGAATATCATTGACGGGGGCTTTGTTGGTAAACATTTGTGAAATTGTCACAGAAATTGTATTTAAAAAAGTAAGATGGCGATTTTAGTTCCGCTTTTGGCCACGGGCCGAAAGATCCGTGTACATGGTAATATCGTATAATAATCTCGGTTTTGGCGTGTAAGACCCCATTTCTTACCTGTACCCGCCTCTCATCATCTTTAGCGCGTTGTTCCGCCTGTCTTCGGCGTCTATCTTCGTCTCTCTTCTCTCGCTGCGCTTGCGCCGCGGCGGCGTGTGCGCGCAACTCGTCCAGACGTTTCCTCTGTTCTGCCTCGCGCCTCTCGCGGGCTAGTCGTGCTCGGTCTAGGGCTTCTTGCGACGCTGTTGAAGGAAAATTTGACATTAGATTTGAGTGTTTAACTAAGAATATCTTCTGTAGATACCAAAAGAAATGGAAGAGCTTCAAACTGTACTTCAGTACTCTGAAGTCTTTGACTTCGTATTGTTTAATCTTCTCTTTTTAGAACGAGCTATATATATACGAATGCCTCATGAGCAGTTCCTATCTGCCTAGTCTTTTCACAACTATGTTGGGGTCGGCTCCCTGTCTAACCGGATGGACGGTGCGACTATCCAGTGTCCTGATATGTTGTGTAAAATATATTTTTGTAACGTGAACTTAAAAAGTAGAACAAAGTACCTAACGTCAACTATTGGGAGTAGTGCGTTACATTTGACATTTAGGTCGGTACGTCTAAAATTACAAAACCAATAGGAAATCCAATACAGAGGATCTTTTGCAGAATGTAAGTAATGGTCCTGTATTTTGTTACTACCGAATAAATACTCCTTAGTATTTGAACCGTAACTAGGTTAGGCAGACTTTCGACTACCCCCCAAAAAGATTCTGGACTTACAAAACTTAAGTCTTGCCAACTTGAGAACTTATATATAAATATTTTAACAAATCTCGTTAAAAACTTGACCCTAAGCTCCTTAAAATCTTAGCCCTCTCAATCTGGCTGACAAACGGAACATAATTATATTTACGAACAAAGTCTAAATTAATTTGCATAACACAGAATTTTGCGTTTGTTTTGAAAAGCTTCCAGACCTATTATAGACTCTTATGAACCTACGCAAATAGATTTTACGATCGGTTATGGAATATTCAAGTATGGTAATAAACCTTCACAGACTCGATCAATACGGTTTCGCAAATATGGCACAGTTTAAGCAAGCTTATGTAAACTAGAGCCTTTATCTGCCCAAGAAATAGCTAAGCTACCTACAGGAGCCATTTTCTAGCGACTGGAAACGAAAATAAATCCTAAAACGTATTTTCTGCTGGCATTTATTTTGTCAGTTTTTTTTTTTTTGCAATGTTACATTAGTAACGAATTCATTTGATAGCTTTTGCTTCAGATTTGGTAAGACCCAGGTGATTGCATAATTTAAAACTTACCTATCGGAGACTTTCGTTTTTATTATTCTAGTGGGATATACAAAGAAGTCCATTAGCACCATACACCGACTAATTTACAGACATAACAATATATTCCATCCGCCTAATCGTCCCTTTCTCCAAGTATGAGTGAAGACTCAATTCGATGCAGTCCACTTCTAAAGATCGCACTTATAGCCCATAAAGAGTGGTCTACGCGCTTATTCGTGTTGAGCATCTTAGAGAAAGTTTCTTCCATTTGATTATAGTTTATAACATAAGAATATGAAGAGCGCAATTGTTTTTGGAAGGCAAGATTCAATAAAGTAACAGTGATATGAAGAGAGCGGAGGTGGAAGGTTTGATGGGAAAGACTTCTAGTACCAGATAGATCAAATTAATGATATTCCACTAAGAAACATAATCCGTTAAAGATGCTACCTGATTTAAGTCACGTTACCTCAAGTGATCCAATGCTAATAAATATGAACGGTAAACTGACAGCTCGGGTTAAGGCATGTTGTTCAAGTGTCGGGCGTTAAGTAGGTGATATCTCTTGAGCGCATCCACCGGTGGCTTAAGATACAATCAGCTAGTTATATGGGCAGCATGCTAACGCAGTTAAGCACGTCTAGACAAGATGAGAAAGGTCGTTTAAGAATTGTCGACAAGACATGCAATGAAACGGTACAATACTTGATACAATTTGTGCAGTTGCAAGATTTAAACAGAAAATCTTAAAGCTAGAACAAATATCAAGAAGAAGTATCCGTCCATTTTGGTCACATGTTTGTCCAACTTATAATCAATGAAGGAGTATTGGAGAAGGTCCCGAATTCCAATGAATGACAAACCACGGGTCTATTCACCATACTCAGCCTATGTTTCCACTTATGGGACACAGGCCTCCGGACCATTCTAAAAGTGAGCTTTTGACCTTAATGGACAGAGATGAGTGACAGCTGTGAGGACATTAGGCCTGTAATGATAGCCTTTGCTTGCTAGACTGATAGGCCAGATCATTCAATTACCAGTTTCCTTAATTTAACTCTTGCGTGGGAGTTCAGCGTTAAGATAAATTCTATTCCTTTTTACGGATTGCGGAACAGTAAATCAACGGATTATTTTGAGAAGTATATAAGTTACTGATCTTAAACGTCTGTTAAAGTATAACCTGTAACTATTTACATAGGTTTATATTACAACGATACTTTGAAAATGATTTGTCACTCCACTTCAGCCAACCATTTCAGTTTGTCAATGGCAGCCTAACGTCTTGGGTTAAAGACACTTTTGTGGCTTTCAAACTACTTAAACTTCGAAGGATCTATATTTTCGGCCAGCGCGAGGCTGGTCTGTGTTAGCATTTATATGAAAATGTAAAATGATAATTAGCAACAATATTCATTGTGGATGTCCCTGTTTAGAACAATTTTGGAATGTTTTCTATTCAGTATTATTGCGACAACTCTGAATTATAATGTCGTGACTATAAATTAACTTGCAAAGCGATAATTGAAAATAGAAATAAAGGTATCAACGAACAAGACAAGATACGGTGGCGCCATTTGCATTAGTTATGAATTTATGATTTAGTCAGACAGAGTACAGCAAGAATGTGCAAAAATAGACAACAAGAAGGCTATATGGGAAAATAATGCGATTTTAATAGCATTAATACAACTCGTAATACGGCATTTCTATTATTAGGAGTTCTATTGACATTCTGCGAAGATGTTTTCGTCGAATTATTACACCAAGTTATGCGACTAATTAAAAATACTCAGGCATTGAGATAAAGAAATGAATGGAACTGAGCAGGAAAGAAATGGCTCGCGTAAACGAAAGAATGCCAGTGCCGTCTTTTGTAATGCGAAGAGACGGGATACGAATGGCGATATAAATAACAATAAAAGAGCGATGACAGCTAATAAAAGGTACTAGGAAGTTCTCCTTGATGTTGAAAAATTGAATAGAAGAATTCAAGAAAGGTAGAATAAGTATAGTTTATAAGAATCACAGAACAAAAAGAAACTACTAGATTTGTTTTCTCTTAGCTAGGAAAATTGGTCGTACATCGTAATTTCCTGAGCCAGAGACGTCTGTAGTTGGGAAGTTCAGAAAAGTGGGACAAACTTGTCGAGTACAGATAAACCGGGTCACTAAATCGAGTTTAACGCAATTCATTTTGAAGTTACACTCTATGCTTAACTTTAATTGAGATATCTGCAAACGACGAATACCACCCTAAGTTTGGACTATTTGACATTAGGGAGGGTAACTGGAGGAAGGTACTTTGGTAGTCAGTGAGAAGAACAGCATTGAGTACCTTGGCATATCTTCAAGATGAAGGGATTTAAAACATATTTATAAAACAAGGTGAGCCTACACATACCGTACAGCATAAAATAGGCCTCCTTACACATAGTTTTTCTTACAATAATACTATGAATGGAAGTTTATTCACGTATGAACTGAAAGGCAACAGAGTCCGTGTCAAAAGGATAGCAGCCGTGCAAAAGCTCTTAGTAAAGAAGCCACGTCTGTAAAAGGACTGCTAGGATGGAACCTGGACACTTGCCCTACTTTGCTTCAATTACCAATTTAGTTTTCAAGACAACTGTTGCATTTTGAAGACGGGCAGTACCCCAATCGTCTGCCCCAAATTCAAGGCAGGTTATTGCACCCATATTTATCGACTACACAAATTACATAATCAATTCGATGCCCCACTGACATATCAAACGTAACACATACCAAACCCTTAACGCGTTGACTTGACCCAATTAATTCAAAATGCGTACTAGTGCGTACACGTCACGCAAACAAATGTAGAGTAATCAATAATATAGTGTATGAGTGTTTGGATCAATTGAATGCAGGATCAATAGTTAGTAAATAGTGCGACGTCATTCGAAAGGAATGCAGTGGGCTAGCACTTGCTAGCTCGGTATGTAGCCGCAATCGGAATCTGGGCAGATATTAGAACAGCTTCTACTATTGGGAACTTGAAGAGGTTAGATAATAAACCTACCGCCGAAATAACTAACATCACATCGAGCGAATGCTCGGCTATGAATTCTAGGAAAGTGCTATTTCGATGATTTGACTTTTATATAGTAATCAGTTTCGATTTATAGCACGGAGATTTGATTCGCTGATTGATTCAAAGATTCAGAAGAAATCAATAGCAAGTTATCAATATTATTTCGGCAATTAATTCATCAAATGTAATCCCTTCAAGAGGAAAACACCACAAAACACTCGACGTCCTTTCAAAAAACGACTCTCACGCGAATATAATATTGATTTCCAAAATATAATCTTTGTCAAACATCACGAACAGCCCAATAACAGTTCCGTATGCGTGATGCCAGATCGTAATGCTAAAGCAACGGGTAATATTATATAAAAACACGAGAACACCAAGGTTTCTCTAGAGCACTCCATTCGATCCACTTTTACTGACTAACAATAATATAATGGCTAGTTTTTGTCCACAGACGGCTGTGGTAATATCTAGATTCGCAATGTTCATAAAAAAGTGTAAAGATATTGCTCTTGGCGACAAAGTAGATACTCAATACTCTCCTTAAAAGGCTATTGAATAGGACTAATCAACGAATTCGTCGAGTCCAAACCAACTGAGGTCAACGTATCGTATCAAACTACTTGAAACCTGAGTTATTGCTTGTTAATTGACAGATATAATTGGTCTCGAATTTCTAAACAAAATATGCGCAAACACCGAATTGGTGTAGGCGTGACTGTTTCTAATTTAAAACAACGAGCAGTAGAAAAGATTCAACTAACTAAAATACGTAACATATTTGATTATAAACACTTAAAAACGTTACGTGATTAAATCTTAAATTCTCATCACTTGAACTTTAAACAATAACAAAATTCCTATATAAATCCCAACAAAGACATGACAGATGTTTTTCTAGATAACAAGATTAATATGGTGTTGTTGAGTGGGCGTATTTATGGAATCCGTGATGGACTTAGTCATAATGAGCTGATCTCGGCTGACATCACATATGAGGCTGATAATAATGCTAGACAGCTAGCGAATAAAGTTCAGTGCGTGATTAAAAAGGTCGTAGGACCGCTGATTCTGGAATGTCAATATGGACGGTGATCGTCGATAAATAGCCGCATAAATAAACAGTTACCGTAAGTTTCCAAGCTGTCAGTATCGTCTGTTTGTGGCAGAGAACAATAGATTATATCATTCATTACCAAAGCGGATCCATTAATACCTATTTAAAAGGATTTCTGCAAAGCTACAAGTTATTACAGAGAAAATGTAAACAGATATTGATCAAAGCTTACATCAACAACCCATTTACAGGTTAGTAGCAATAATCCCTAAACCAGCCATTAATAATTTCAATAAGATTCTAGACGAAAGCATTTCGGTGGTTTCCAAAATTTTGCGCGTGGGAGTCAAACACACTTTAAGGAAACATAAGACTCGGAATCGATCAATGCCTTTAATGCCCAAAATAGGACAACTTTGATATTTTGATGTTATAAAATAATATCTAAATATTGGCGATATTTCAAGTCTTCAAAATTTCTTCCAGCCTTAAGATTAATTACGGAGGCGATTAAGCGTTCACAATATTGGAAATCTACTTATTAAATTCAAAGAAATCTGAGTTCCAGAAATACTGATTCAGTTAAAACCCAACAGGTATCAAGAAGGTTAAGTACTAAGACACAAAAATGTTAGGAAACGCAAGATTGAGAGGAAAATAAAACGATTTCCACATTCATTACTAGTTAAGTCGAAGGCGACATTGCTCAGTGATTACATACTTGCTGAGCGGAAGACAATTGCCAATAACACAAGAAGAATATATAATGCCGGAAACGTGGCTAGATCGTATATGATCGTTACGATAAGTAAAAGTGGTGATTTTGTTAAGTAAAAAATGTAAAAAGCAGTTGAGACAATGCATGATGAGGAACAGAATAAAAGTGATTCATTTACATTGTCTGCCGATCTGGTGAATAATTCTAAAATTGGCAACGATAACTGAGGAAACTCTTAGGCTTGAGTTGGAATTCTGCCGAATAGATGTCGATAGACCCTATGACGAGGATATGTATTGAGGTATCGCCTATGACGTAATACTATTAACGTATTATCGATGTGTATACGAATTCGTGCATCACCGACCTAGTAATTTGGAAAATGCCTAATATTGAGCAGATATGCTAATTAGTTGAACCGGACTGCACGACTCCGAAAAACGTAGGGCATGATTTGCAGATTTTGATATATTTCGAAGTGTGCTAGAAATTGGACATGCGTCGGTCGTGTAACTGCGCATATTGCGAGAGCGAAATGTAGCAAATATGTATATTACAGATACAATGATGCGAATAAACGATAGACCTAACCTATCTCTATTTACGTTACAATCTTTAAACTTGACATGCCATTGGCGCATGGCAATCCGAGATTCATTAATAATTGTTTTGTAATTAATCACAACATTTTTTCACTTGTGTGTGTTCACATGGCTTGCCGAAAAGGGCTTTAGATTTAGCAAAAAGCCTTTCTTCATTTGAAGACTGAATGCGTCAGTGAGCGGAGTCCTTTTGGGCCGTTTGGCCCAAAAGGACTCCTAAGGATATTTGAACTTATTGCCATCGGTACGCTAAGAAGATTCATTAATCAACTAGATTTTTGTAACGTTTTTTGACATTAGTAGATGAATCCTAGTAGCATTGCTCTTTCCGAAACATTTGGACTTGTTACAGAATGCATAGGGTTCAATAGGAGAGTCTTCATGAATTCCGTTTAAATTGACTGGTAAAGAGTAACAACAACAAAACGATCTACAAATATTCCTTCCCAGCATGCTTCTCATATCAGATATCAGATCAATAGGTATAATGTTTACCCTGTTTATCGACCACAATCTAAATACAACTGATAAGCAAGATGAAAGGAATGCACTTGCGTAAGTGTACTAAGTATTTTTCGTTATAAACAGACAGAATATAATGTAATGGCAAATATAGATTGGCTTATCTGATTTGAAGATTGGAGAACGTGTGGGAAATCATGTAGGACAAACTGGCTTCTAAAAGAGTTCTGTATTAACGACTAGCTGTCTGGGCAGCTTTTAGAGCGATTTCAGCAGAAAAACAAGAATTTTGGCTGATACAGAGTTAGTTGATCAGCTAAAGTTGATTTAAATGACATATTTAGTCGAAGGAAAATCAGTTTTTTACAACGTTGTGCAGATTTGAGGATATCATTTTTGAAGGAGTCTTTTGAAGCAAGATTTATGACTGAAAGGGTAGTAGCTAATGCTAATTAAAATGACGTTAACAGTCGCCGGAAGGTCAGTTTTCTTACAAAGTTTTGGTTATTGAGGTCGATTGTCTGCGTAGCGTTTACGAATCAATAATGCAGAAGGTTAGGGTTGCTAGCGTGTGGGTCTTGCAGAATTTATTATAATAATTAAATCAATGAGTGTTATTACAGGTGGGACTGCCCCTGTATGTATGTGATGTCATCAAAGTCAAGTATATTCAACTAAGTATTTTATTCGTATTAATGTCACAATGCAGTGGTCGTAAACGCCTTTGCCGAGCGTGAGAATTCCGCGGGTCGGGCAAACTGTTATTGGGTTTTGGCATCTGGAATTTCTCAGTAGCAGCCCGGAGTCTGGATTTGTGCCCGGTTGATGGCATAGGCTCGCCCGCTGTTACACGCGGCTTTGAAAATGTGTGGTTACTATAGGTACACCTCTGCCTAACCCATCGAGGTTTACAGGGATATGTTATGTATGTCATTAACGTCAAGAAAGGTTTCATCGACTAGGTGATCACCACAGCTTCAAAGCTTTTTAAGCAAACGGTAACTTAGTTAAAATTCTCGAAGTAACCGCGTCTAACTTTCCGTGCTACATGTTAATTATTTAAACAATGTCTTAACTATGTTCAACTCTAAACAGCTATAAAGGCAGAATCTGTGGATAGAACATTTTATTGTTTTGAAAAACCATTTTATTCGAGAACGGTAGTTCCGTTCTTGCTTTAGTTAAGTATAACAATCTACACAACGATCACGCACTCGAATCAAGCACGCCCTTTTGATACGAGATCCATCTATCTGCTGACCTCGACAAGTGTTGCTTAACCGTTACTAAACAACGCCTACATCTAATCAACGGCTGCTGGAATGCAGCAAGCATTATTTATTATTTAGGGATAAGCAGTACTTTAGGAGTTCAAAGGAGGCCAGGTGACGATTCAATGATTTGATTGCAGGAGGCTGAGGACAGGGAAATCAAGGATCTTCGTCACTAAACTGCACGCGATCAGCACATCTAAAACGCGGTTAAGAGCTGTCAGTGTCATTTTTTGGTGTGGAATATTGACACTGACAGCTTTTGAACGTAGTTTACATGTACTGATCGCGTTCAGTTTCATTAGTGAAATTGGCACTAAGAGGAGGATTACGAAGCTTCTTTATAAAGGGCTGTCTGCTTCGAATATGACTGTCTATGGAATCATTGGTGTCATAGACACCTCTAGACAAAACTTTGTGGTATGATCTTTGCTGGCTGTGGGACAAGCAGTGCCAATCATTTCCGAATGCAGTGTAGCGCTCTATTCATCACTTCGGCTTTTGCTCAGTCGACACTCGTTCATTTCGGAATCTACTCGGGGTCTAGAGTCCGAAATCGGACTTCGTCCTTGACCTCTCAAGGACATACTAATGAGCGAACCTTTAAACAAAATGAACGTTGGCAATCCGCCCGAAAGAGACACAAATTTATGACAATATTTTACTTATTTGTTTGTACAACAGATGAAAACTTTTATGACCTCACAAAGTTGGTCAAGTGGCATATTCCCCGCCCACCAATGGCCGCGACCGTAGAAAGTGATATAATATTTATAAATTATTAATTTAGAAGAATTACCCAATGGCAGTGGGCGATGACATCAATATGTTGCATCCGTAGGAAGGTTGCATCCGAAAGCGGCTACTGTACATCCTTAAGCCACGCAATAAAGACTATTTTTACTTGCCCAATTTTCATGGAAACTTAATCTCGTTAGTCGTGAAAACATTTTCACTATTAATATTTGCAGAACAACATTTAGTTATGCGAAAATGTATTTTGTTCCGGTGGTATTAAAATTCATATTGGTTTGGACCTCGATGAGCTTGGACTGCAGTGGCATCTAAAAATGTCTCTGTCAACGATTTAATTGAACATATTGATTATATTTCAATGCGCTGTGCTGTTGATTGATGATATCATACTCACTGCATTTTAATTTAGCTTCATGTTTAATCAAAACAAGTATATCTACTTACTTAATTATTTGATATAAGTACAATGGTGCCGATTCTCTTGTACACCGAACTAAACTATCACTAAAATTCCTTACTTTTGGCTATGAGAATCTTAGAGCTATTCTGCAAGCTAATTGCAAATAAAATTCTCTAAACTAAAAAATAATTTTGACACAATTAAAATAGAATTTAACAATCGCGAATCCACGTGGTACCCGTGGTTTGCCCTAACCCGTGATTTTTTTTAGAGCCGGAGGCGCGCATGGTGTGCCGCCTCGACGTGTTTTATATGGAATTGTTCACTTTTGTATGGAAAACATGAAAAAATATTACCTTTTATAAAGGGGGTCGAAATTTTCATTATTTTTGCGATAAGACGAACCATTTTCGAGATATAAGCAAAAGAAAAAATAAATACAGTATTATTATTGCACCTTAAGTCGAGATGCTGGTGTACATTTTAGTTCATGACAACTTATTTTATCCCACACCTTTTTAATCGCGATTAAAAATTGACAGGTTTAGTCTGGTTTGATATTTTACAATCAAAATTTTAGGTGAAAAATTTCAAATTCAGAATAGGAAACTTGCCATATTCACTAAACTAAAAACTCAGTACTCTTAGTGCTGTCAAACTAAAATAAATACTTAAGTTGTGTCACTTTAGTCTATTTCAGAATGGGAAATCGTCGTTTATAAGGAATAAACAAATTTTAGTGATTTTTAGTCTAGTCTTTGATGTCATGTCTTTGATGATATGACTATTATTCAATTCAAAGAGAATATTCTGTTACCATGGATTCAGTACAAGAATCTGAACTCCCTACATTGAAATTTATGGTCGGTTTTTTTTTATCTGCTGTTCCATAGATTTTACCGCGTAGGTAGTGCACTTTTCTTTGAAACAAAAGATATATTTTTTAAATAACCTATGAAAAAATTCAAAGCAGGAGGGTTCAAAATCATGTACTTACTGAATCCATGGTAACAGTTTTTGCGTCAATGTCCCTGACACCCTGTATAGTTTTTGTTTATAAATTAATTACTAATACGGTAACAGTTTACCAAGACGATGATGAGGGACATCCTTGACAAAAGGACTGGCCTGCATTATGCAGAAAACAGAAGTGTGTGGAAAAGGGAAAGAGAGAATTTTGCCCTACAGTGAGACAATACAAACTAGATTTATTTATGGTCAGTTTCAGCTTTTTTGTAGTAACAGTGCAAATGTTGTGACTACAGAGATGACGACTAAGTGTGGGTTTCACCAATGAAAGGGAACGCGTTCAGCACATCTAAACGCGTTCAAGAGCTGTCAGTGTACAATAAATATTCCTTATCAATTTTGACACTGACAGCTCTTGAACGTTTTAGAAATGCTGAACGCATTCAGTTTCAATGGTGAAATCAGCCCTAAGGGTACCAACACACCAATCGATCGATTGTCGATCGATGTCATCGTTCAACGTCGATTGATTTTCAGACCTATGGGTACCGATAGATGAAGTGATCTATCATCGACCGACCATCGATTGACCATCTATCGACCATTCTTTGACCATCGATAAATCATCGATCAACCATCGATCCACCATCGATCAACCATCGATCTATCATCGATCGACGTACTGATCTATTCTACCGCCGATCGGCGATCGATCGATTGGTGTGGTAACAACTGACGATCGACGTCGACTGGTCCATTCTATAACTCGATTTCTATAACTGTGCCCTTGGAGCTGACAAAATCGTAGTTTGTTAGTATTGTATTCACTCGACCGATTACCTCCTCACTGGCCCGACGCCTAATAGCATAATACGGTCTACACAACTCGTGTCGTCTCCACAGTGCTGTCTTATTATTTGTTAATTTGTTATTGTTATTATTTAAACCATACAGACTGTGTGAATTTTGACGTTAACAGGCGCACAGTTATAAAAATCGGGTTATATTATCGATCGATAGCATTGATCGACAATCTATGGATTGTGTGGTGGCACCCTAATAAAGAAGTATGAAATAAATTGAGAAAAAGTCAGGAATATGATGATGTTGACGAGTGCAGATTAGACTAAGTTTTCAATAAATAAATCAATTACTTAAGTAACTAGATTTCTGTGACAAAGACATATAACAAACATTATATTTATTAGTTACTAATGACCTTAATTAAATGAATATAGAAAGGTGTTATTATCATTACAATTACGATTAAAAAATTATTGTTCAATTAACGCACAAACTATCAAGTTATTAATTTAAAAGAACTAACAGGCAACTAATTTGGTTAGGTTTAAATTAATTCAAGATACCATCTTGCGTATCTTGCGTTCAACAACAAATTGATTATATTACGAGTATACAAAACTGCCAATACTTAGATGGGTCAACCAGTTAATATAGAAACAATCACTTTCCAACTTGTTTTATGCAAATATCTGATGTTTTCAGTTAATATTGCATTCTTGGACTATGTTGCAAGGTAAACTAACCTTTATCACGCAGACATAAAGGTCATTGTCCTATCTAAATAAGGTGTGCTACCACAGCGGTCTGGTGATTCATGCATTAATTATGTATGTATGATGTCAATAGTTTCTTATAGACATTGATTTGTTTCTTAAAGTGTTACTTACCTGAATGTAAAAATGTTGGAAAATCGGTTAGTTTGGTAGTTTCCATGGTGAATATTTTAAATTACCTACAAAGTCTAGTTAAAAGTAAGAAATGTTACTGAAAATATGTAAATCTACACTACCCAAATAGAATAATCAGGCTACAATGATCCTTGGGCAAGCCACAATTGTGGCGATAAGTCCCCTCTTTGAGGAGTGGCTAGAGAAGCGCCACGGCGTCCTCACCTTCCGCCTGACGCAGGTCCTCACCGGACACGGTTGTTTCGGGAGGTTCCTGTTAATAATGATAAGGCGGGAGGAAACGCTTGGGTGTCACCACTGTGTTGATCGCCCGGAAGACACGGTGGAGCATACGGTGGAGGTTTGCCCGGTTTGGGCGGAGCACCGCCGTGTTCTCACGGAGGTGATCGGCAGCGGCGATCTCTCGCGTCCGGCCCTGGTTCAGGGCATGGTCCGAAGCGAGAGTGCGTGGGAGGCCGTCACTTGCTTCTGCGAAGCAGTAATGCTCGCGAAGGAGGAGGCGGAGCGCGCGAGGGAGAGGCAAGATGCGCGCCCTCGCGCCCCTAGTCACCGCAGGAGACGCCCCAGGCGTCGGGAGGCGCGAGCCGACTTCCGGCCACGGTAGGCGCCGGCTTGTGGACGGTGAGCAATGGGTAGCTCGCCGTCCAATAAGGACCAGGCCCGGATCGACGGCGCGTTGTGTGCCACGCGCGCCTCAAAGAGATGCCAGCACCAACTGACGGCAAACTGACAACTGCAACTGACAACTGACGGCCGTAAGGGCCAATGCCTGCCAGGGTTGCGAGTTTGTCCGAAAGGGATGTCGCGGCCCCGGCACACAGGCAACGGAAGGAACACGGGTGGGTTTTAGTCAGTAAAAGTCTGACACACCCTCCCGCTCCGTCCTGAGCGGGAGAAGGTATTTGATAATTTCCCACCCTCAAAAAAAAAAGTCTACAATGTTCCCACAGCTGGAACACAGGCCGTCTCTCTGCGAGAGAGATGTGGTTCTAATCCACCATACAGGCTGTTCGAATTTTTCCTTCAGATTGCAGTTTGGTTTTGTCACAATATTTTACTTCACTATTTTGAGAGCAGTGATGATGAAATTACTTACACACAGAAAAGTTTGTTCCTTGGTATGACTTTATAATCACCCCAATAGTACAACAAAAATCTTATTTACAAAACCCGTGAGCAGCAATTTACTACAGTAAGTATTGAAAAATATTTATTATATGTATAAAAATAGCAACATCACCATGCTTGGCAAAAAAGATTAATGATTGCAGTAAATATTATCAAAGGCAACAAGTTTTCTCTATGAAAAAACCTATCTTTACTAGTTATGAATACACACTGGGAAAAGTGAATAAAATGCTTTTAATTTCCCTTTGGTTTTTCAAAGAGGAAAGAGTAAACTGCAACAGTGGGATTTTTGTCTGAATATTGAATTAACTCAAAAATGGGTGAGTAAACAATAGACATTTTGATTATGAGAGCGAGGTATTCAGTATTCAGACTTTGAATTTTTTAAACCTTTGTTTATGTTTTAATGTCTGCAATTTATGTTACAAAACTAAAGTATTCTAATCCAGAAGTAAGAATCAAACCATAGTCAAGCAAAAAATATCAAATACCTTCAAATAATTGAGTAACTTTGCACAGGTGTCACAAAATAAAGACAACATTCACAGGATCTTTTCGATAAACCAAATAATTGACAGTAGCCATACTAATTTGCATACAGACGAACAATATGGTGTGAATGCTTTGAATATTTATTCAGCATTTCAAATGATAAATCATTGAGTAAAATACTCATTTGGATATATGGCTCTTACTCCTACACTATGTATTTTAATGAGAGACAGCTATGGAGGCGGGTTGAGAATATTATATTATGTGCTTAACCTTGGACTATTGATTGTGCAAGCAATATAAAACAGCAATTAATTCTTTAAATATCTGCTGATAAAATTAAATTAACAGACACAAGGAAAATAATTGTAGGAAAAATCTGAATTTACAAATGAGAGTCACGTGATCAGCATTATTATGGAGCAAAATAAATACAATTTATAATCCTAAATGGTATTTATCCATTGTTGGGCAAGGATGAGACAAATACAGACTAGGAAAGCATGGCACGAGTGGATGGAGTACAATACTAAGCCAGGTGGTAGAAAAGCACCCTAATAGCATAACACACTTTCAATCAAAATCTGAATGATTTTGAAGGATATTGCTGAACAATTGAAAATGAACAATTTGTGGGCTCAACAACGTAAATAATGCACTGGATGTTGTTGAACTGTCAAAATGAAAGCCATTGCTACTGTGTTACGCAATTACCCTACAGGGCTGTCAATAATGGTGACGATGATGAAAATTATTATTAACAGTTTAACTCACATGCATGACTTGGAATTGTCAAATAGAGTACTTAAAAACGTTAGATACACGATTGGTTGGGTCCAGATAATAATCTTACAAGTTTGTTTAAAATCATAGAATAATTTTCTGTCAAATGCATGAAGTTTCGATGTTTATCTGTAGGAAAAACCCATCCGGTCAGGTTTAGTGTCAAGGCTTTATGAATAAGTACTCACAACAAACAGTCTATGGAACAATTTATGAAATCTATGACTTAACTTGATTATTACTGGCAGCGTGTACTGTTAGAAACATACATGCTATTATAGTATTCAATGTTGTATAGCAATGCACTCAGTAGATGACCCTGACAGTGGAATATATGTCACATGCAGACCATGTGAATGTCAATACATTATTTTGAATGACTTTGTCACATTATCTGCATCAACAAATACTAATAAATTACCCTGTTGATTATCATGCTAAAAAATTTATTTCTCTCTTATCCAACAAGTATAACATTATCAGTATTTACGTAGTTATTGCCATAATACCAGCTAAAAGTTTATCTTTTATCAAGGATAGATTAGGAACCATTTCTCAGGAACTTGTTATGATGAAAATGTTCATTTCCAATGCAATTCAGACATATTACGTACAGATACAGCTGTGATAAGATAAACGGGTAGAAAGTTTCCCGCAATGTAAGTACGTGTAAAATATGTAATAGACAGTAAAACGTCCGCGTTACTAATCATATAATATGACTCAAATTACACATCATACAACCAACGTATCATTGCATTTACGTCATATACGAGGAATTCCTAGTGAACAATCCTCCTGAAATTAAAATAAAACACCCAAATAACGGTATAAATAAAGCTAACATAACAAAAACCAAGATATGTACGGCACTGTCACATTACGGAGGCCTAACGTTTTTGGAGACATTCTCGGCCAACTATTACCGTCTGGCGAGCGTTTTTCTAATTATAGAACATACCACGACGTGAAAAAGACGTCCAAATATAGGTAAAAAACAAAACACACGATTGTGAGGATAGTATCACACTTCGGACATTCTCGAAATCGGTACACGAGCCCACTACGTGGGGCCACGACACGGTTTAGGGTTAGACAATTTTTCAATCACATTTTAACACTAGAACGCCACATTTCGACTATAATTGCTCATATACCTTTACTTTCAGCGGTTTCGGTAATATCTTTCACGTCATCAACCATCTTGCTGGATGACAGTCACTCACTACACACTTTTTATTCGAACATATTTCGAAAACTCATACTTTGGTTCACTATTTTCAGCCAGCCAGCCAGCGAGCGATCTATACGACGACACTTCGTTCCGTTCACTGCCAACGACGACGTAAGACGTAAGCGATGGCAAACAACCTTCACACCGTTTGTTGAATTATATCGATGGCGTCATCAGCTCCAGTACTTTACGATAAAACAACAAAAATTTCTCTAATAATAAATTTTAATATCAGCTGATTTATAATTTGAGTTTCAATCTAGGCATAACGATTATTTTACAGAGTCAACGAAGTGTTTAAAAAAGAAAAAAACGAGTCGGCAGATATTCTCGTCAGGTCACAGATATAATTGTATGATGAAATCAATTAATCATTTACGAATACATAAAGCCTTTCTGTAAAATAAAATATATTAATTAATATTCGATTATGGTTCAATAATTGTTCAACAGAAAATCTAAGTCAAATATATGAGAATATAAGTGGTTCTTGAGCGCCATCTATATAAAAAATAGGAACTTACTTATGGTTTTCAGCGCCATCTGTGAGTATAAATTTTAACGTAGCTGTCTACGACTTTGAACCACCTAATCACGTAAACAGATGAACTAATAAAACTTTCTACAAAAACAATAGATGGCAGCACTGGGCAGCAAAATCATTTCTTCATACGTCATGGAAATGCTCCCGTAGGTTTTTCAGTATTTCCAGTTAGAGAAAATCTGGCTTAAGCCCTCTGATCCAGAAAATCGGTGTCGGAAGTGGAACCAGCCTAAATGTCGCTGGTACCTGTGTGTATAATTTTGTAAGTACCTATATAGTCTAGTAAAATGAGAGAAGTGGGGTCGAAATTATGTAGGTGTAGTTAGGTACAGGTTTTTATATTTTTTTAAAATATCTTTTTAATTTTAAATACAATTGATACAGTAGATAATAAGTGCTTTACTGTTACATGGAAACAGCTATCATTATAATCAAATAATTGGTGTAACAAGCGTAACGAAGCGTACCTACTTACTTACACATCATAATAACTGTTTGGAAACTGCACACTGTGAAGGTTTCTACTTGGCATAATTTACTGAAGAAAATATATTAGCCAGGTAAGTAGGTAGCCTACCCAGTACCTATAGGTAGGTAACCTACCCCGAACGGGCAAAACAGAGGTGTAAGTAGGATACCTACCTTCTTTTTTTTTTTTTTCAGGATGGGAAATCATCAAATGACTTCTCCCGCTCTGGGCAGAGCGAGAGGGTGTGTCAGACTTTTACTGACTAAAACCCACCCGTGTTCCTTCCGTTGCCTGTGTGCCGGGGCCGCGATATCCCTTTCGGACAAACCCGCGACCCCAGCAGGCATTGGTCTTTCGACCCCGTCGGTTGGTGCTGACATCTCTTTGAGGCGCGCGTGGAACACAACGCGCCGTCGACACGGGCCTGGTCCTTATCGGACGGCGAGCTGCCCATTGCTGACCATCCGCAAGCCCGCGCCTACGGTGGCCGGAAGTCGGCTCTCGACTCCCGACGCCCGGGGCGTCTCCTGCGGCAACTAGGGCTGCGAGGGCGTGCAGCTTGCATCTCCCTCGCGCGCTCCGTCTCCTCCTTCGCGAACATAACTGCTTCGCAGAAGGATGTGACGGCTTCCCATGCACTCTCGCTCCGAACCATGGCCTGAACCAGGGCCGGACGCGAGAGATCACCGCCGCCGATCGCCTCCGTGAGGAAACGGCGGTGCTCCGCCCAAGCCGGGCAGACCTCCACCGTATGCTCCACCGTGTCCTCCGGGCGATCCACACAGTGGTGACACCCGGGCGTTTCCTCCCGCCTTACGTGGAACAGGAACCTCCCGAAACAATACCTACCTACTTAAAGGTACTAAACCAACATATCATCAATAAAAAACGAGTTCTTCTACCTAGGATCGGTCAGACTCATACTGACTTGAACCGTTTTCTATGTAGCCCGCTGTCCATCTCTTCGTCAAGGAAACGTCACCCGAAAGTACACTGCCTCGACAAGGTGACGACTCAAAGGCCCCTGGAATGCCACTGATAGATCCAGTGGAATAATATTATGTATCAATGGTGAAAGGAAAACTAGGTACTGCTTTATTGTATATCTCCTAAACTTCTGAATATTAGAACATACCAAATTCTACCACGGCCTGTAGCAAATTCTACTAAGGGCTAGTAGAATTTGATACAGGCCCCGCACAATCAAATAATCCTCCACTGCCTACAATGTGTCCTCGTCAAAGCAGCTGCTAGGCCCGAAGCTTCAACGCCCGCGTGCAAAACCGATATATTATGTGGCCCCACCACAACCATTATTTTCTTTGACTAAGCTTGTACAAAAGACTTTCAAGATTTATGTTTTATACGATCACAACAGGATCAGATCTTAAAACGTATCCTTCTAAATACATTTGCGGCGGCGGCAGGATTATTTTCAGGTAGTTGAGCTTCAGCGCCCCATTAGATATGCTTTCCTTTACATTTTTAGGATTACTAAGAGACCCTAGGATTTAAGAGAGAGAGCGAAGCCAGCTCGAAAATGTTTGCAACCCGCCTCGATAAGTTGGTTACTGTCATTTCACAAAGAAAAAGACGTCACTTCGCCGACATACATAAGCAGAAAAAGTATAAGTAGAATCAAGAGAACGTAGGATCCAAGAGCGATCGAAGCGAGCTCGAAATTACTTGCTCTCCTCGGATAGAGTGTTTAGATTTTCTTTTGATTGATACAGAAATAGGCATTAGGTACTTAGAAAACAGGTTGCAAGAGCGAAGCAAGCTTTATTTTTTTTGCATTACGACATATAAAAAAAAAGAAATAATTTAAAATAAAGTGCAGTATGTCAAGCCGCTAACTTTTGCGCCCGCGTGCGCCGCACGCATTGCACGCTCGGTTTTGGAGGGCCTGACACAGGCTGGCAGTTACCAAAATAGGCAAAACCGGACGTCAGTTGATGCGGCACGGTAGAAGGAAGAACCCATGTCCGGAGAGCACCTGTAATAGAATTAGCCAATCAATGCATTTTTTAGGGTTCCATAGTATCTTTCTTTCTGTTCGAGCTGGAACCAGAGGGCGCTATGCCATCTCTCGGGACGTTCCTTCGTTATTGACATTACCATCGTTGTTGCCAGCTTGCCTTGTGTGGTGGTATGTATTAAGTGTATTAATATTAAGAACATAGGTATGTTACAATCGCGGATAGAACCTGGGTGAGGCTGGCACAAGAGCGTAGGGATTGGCACAACAAAAGAGAGGCCTATACTCAGCAGTGGGTAAAGTCGGGCCCTGGATGATGATGATGACGATGTAGCTAGTCTAACAAAATCTTAAATCTCAATTGCTGTTAATTTTTATATAAACGAATATCAATTTTATAATAGTATAAAATAAGTTGATTTCAGAATGACTCCGTACTATTGAAAAAGTTATAAAAATGTTTGAAGTTGTAGCATAAACTAAACTATGCGACGATATTAAAGTGGTTTTTCAAAAACACATATTTGTTTACATTTTTGGAAACTATATCGCGAACGCAATAAAGGTATTATATTTCTAGTTAGGGGAAGACAATTAGGAGAGATTATGAAATTCTTTCATGTTTTTCTAAATGACGCATTGCCTAACTAATAGCCTAATTTGTTAAGGAGGTAAGTACCCATAATTTATTAGGTATATTATTGGAAATCATTACTTAACCCTAATGAACATGCGATTTCATTGCAAAATACAACCAGGTTTGGTTTATCATTAGGTAGATAGGTATACTCTTAATATCAGATTCGATCACGTAGGGAAACTCCAAGCCCTCTTCATTGCCATTTGGGTGACTTTCAGCCTTTTAATGAGGCCCATTGTAAGCGACCACGTTTTAGTGCCATAGGTCATAAAACTGGTAACACGCACTGGTCAAAAACTTCCGTAGGAGAATCCAGGTAACCGACATAGCCCGAAGTATTGCCAAACTTAAGTGGCAGTGGGCAGGGCACATTGCTCGCAGAACAGATGGCCGATGGGGCCGAAAGGATCTGGAGTGGCGACCGCGTACTGGAAGACGTGGCGTTGGAAGGCCTCCCACAACATGGAGCGATGACTTGGTGAAGGCCGCAGGAATCCACTGGATGGGAGAAGCACAGAACTGGACGAAGTGGCGATGCTTGGGGGAGGCATGTCTTTCGGCTGAAATAGTGATGATGATGATGAAGAGATAGGTATTTACCTACTACGTATTTGGTTCCTTTAACAAATGCAGCACAAGCAGTGGTGACCCAGTAGTAACGGCCGCGACTTACAAGACAGGTCGTAGAATTCGAACCCTGACAGGCGCTTTACTTTGTGTAAATAATTTCATCACCACTGCTCTTAAAACGGTGAAGGAAAACATCGTGAGGAAACCGGCATGTCCTAGAACCAAAAAAATCGACATGTGACATCTACCAACCAGCACTGGGCCCGCGTGGTGGATTACGGCCCATTCCCTCTCAGCGAGCAGAGGCCTGTGTACCAGCAGTGGGAATATAAAGCTAAGCGTATACTGTGACGCAGGTGACGCAGAACAAAAAAAAAAAAAAAGGTGACGCAGCACAGCACAGTACAGATTTTGGAGGGTAGGTCAGGCGAACCAGACAGACGCGAGCGCATACTGCGACGCAGCTACACAGACACATTCGCGTCCTAGCTAGTACAAACAATCTGTCATTGAAAAAAAAATATGAATTAGTTGTAAAAAACAAGTGACGACCTGCACGCGTCGCGCAGAAATCTGTGCCAGCTCTACAACGAGACGCAGAGCAGTACAGACACATGTCTGCGACGCACATGCCTGCGCCGCAGCGTACGCAGCTGTCAATACGTTGCATTACAAAATCTGCTCTGCCCTGCGCTGCGTGGACCTGCGTCACCTGCGTTTCAGCATATGCTTAGCCAAGGGACAAATGCTAATGTTTCATACTACTGAAAAACATAGAGTAGAGGTTTTAGGCGTCTGAAAACTGGTAGAAGGTGCTAATAACTGCTTTCTAGGAGATTGTATGTTGTACACAATTTTCACCAATTTCGTTACCTACAAAATTGCTCCCATTGCTGGAAAAAAAGACAAAAAATAGATACTTAGGTGCATAACATAACACCACGCTTGCATTCTCCTCAGTGTCAGGCAGAGGTGTACCTATAGTGCACCCACATTCCGCCAGTTATGTGTTCGGGCACAAATCCAGACTCCGGGCTGCTACTGAACAATTCCAGATGGAAAAATCCAATAAAACTTAGCCCGGCAATCGAACCCAGGACCTCATGCTCAGCAGTTGCGCTTGCGACCACTACACGAACGAGACAGCAAAATTAAAAACTACCCAAAGTTTTAACAATATAAATACAACCACCTTGCACAACAAAATAAAAACAAATCCAACCCCATTGGAACAATATTGTAATCTGCGTAATAAAAGCGATGTTAAGTTTAAGACTCACTTTTTTTATAACAGGAGATGGAAAATGCGAATTTCATATCAGTAGTTAAAATAAAACGATGGATTTAGACGACGAAGGCACGTGTGTAGTATAAAATATATCAGCAACCACTACACCAACAAATATAAATATTTAATAAGAATTTTGATTGAATATCTAATGGCTACTGACATACCAACTGGACTAACAAGATAAATCCTCTGTGACAGAATTACAAGTATTACTTACAACGTTACATGAATTAATTTCAATGACAGGCCAGCCAGCATCGGTTCAATGTTAATATCTTAGATTTCCAACCAAAAGTGCAAATCGATTCACGAATATCGAGAATGTTTTGTGCAACTAAGGTTGTAGGCGAGGAGCTGGTGTTGTTCTAATTAAATGTCATTGCATAGTTTTTTCTATCATTTTCTTATGAGTTTACCTAGATAGTTGTCGCGTTTTAGCGTTGGCAATACCGGGCGTTGCCCACAATATCACTTAACCCGTTTGGCAAAGTGGGTTGTTCCATCTGGAATTTGTCAGTCCCCACCCGCAGTCAGCTCGGAGTTTGGATTTGTGCCCGGTCGATGGCAATAGGCTTGCCCCTTATTGCGTGGAACTAAAACATAGCTGGTAAAATGTGGGTGTACGTAGGTATAGGTAGACTTCTGCCTAATACTTCCTCTGCCTAATAATACAGGCGTGATATTAAGTTTATGTTATATAAAGTAGTGACCCATTCACTAGGTTTAATGGCCAATACGCCATGTGCAATAGGTGATCACCCCGATAGGTCAAGTTCATTTAATTGGTAAACGTATCTGTTCGCTGGCTTTGACATACTTAAAGCACGCAATTTATTGAAGTCAGTAGTGCTGTTCTGTAAAAATCTCGCCGTGAAGGCTTAGGTGAAGTGAGGTTGAAATAAACTGTGAATAGTGTCAATTAGTAGGTAGGTATAGTGAAGTGAACCCTCATTCCACCAGACGCTAGGGGCGTCTGGTGGAATGAGGGTTTACTTCACTTCACCTAAGTTTTTACGGTGAGATTTTCACAGAACAGACAGGCTGAGTGTATAAAGTTTTCCTTTTGATATCCTATAACTCTAGGGTAAGAGTCTAGGGAAATGAGATAATTTCAAAGAATCTACTGAGAATCCAAGAGATCATTAAAAAATATTAGACACGTATTTTTTATTTTTTTACGTAATCTAAATATTAAGGCGATACCTACATTGAGTTATTGAGTTATAATGTGCCATGACGTCACAAGTATGTAGATTTTATACTTACTTGCGACGTAGCAACCCCCACTTTAAGATGGGGCTTAAAATGCGTTTTTTCTAAGTATTTTGTTACGATAAAGCAAAAAGTACGTGTTTAATATTTTTTTAGTATCTGACTAACAGACAAACTAGAATTTTTTTTTTTTTACCCAGGCATCATCGCTATTGTCAATGTTTACGTGATTAAGCACATTGATGCGCAAAATGATTGTCTACAAATGCAATCGAAGCGATTGACAATATTCCTTCATAAGCAATTGATTGCAATTGTTACAATTGAAATTTGCAATTGATCCTTTCGGAGACCCTAGCTTATGTGATTGGTTGACAAAGCTCAAAGAAAGTTGATTTGAGATGAATTAAGAGCGTTTTATTCTGAAAGTGGGCAACGTCGCAAATAGATGTCAAATATTTCGCTGGTTTATGTTAATTATAAAATAATTAATATCGTAACACCGAATATTTAGTTTTAGATGTAAAAAAAGTATTTGGAAACTTTCCGAACGCCTTTTTACACCAAAACGGGTACAACATCAAATTCAATGTTATAATTGCAATTCATTAATAATATTCTAGTTCGCTAGTTAGCCACATTTCATATTTCAATACGGTAATATTACCTGCAATCAAAACACGTAAATTTTTGACAGCTATTTGCGACGTTGCCAATTTTTTGAATAAACACTCTTAATCAAGCCACCATAGATAAAACTTTCAGAAAAGGCGTTAATTTTAACTAGTTACCTAGCTAAGATTTACTTTGTAAAATGGCGAGCAATAAATTCAGTTTCTTAGTAGCGCCGGCATGATAGGCCATTCATTTTCATTACATTTTCCTGCTGCAACAAAGTTTAAATTTTTTATTGGAGATAGTAGGTAGATACTACTCTCATAGCTAAATGACATCACGCTGTTACCGCACAGTAACTACGAGACTTGAGTCAGTAAACAGTATCACCGCGAAGTTTTCGTTTAAATAATTAAAATAACGTGAATATACGTAACAATTTGAAAATACCTATAGAAAGTGTGATAACGTTAACTATCTGCACATACGCTCTACACCTACAAATTATAATCTGATCAAATTAGCATGTCATTCAATTAAAAGGCATAGTATGTAATTGAGTAAATTCTCGATTCGGTCGGGTTATACGGGTCGTTTACTCCACCGGTTTGCACACCTGTTTCGCTGGCCGGCCATGCGCAGTTAGCGCTTGACTTTCGAACGTGATTCGACGCGCGCTTTTAAAAAGTAAAACTGTCAAAAATTCGCGGCATTTCCGTAAACCATAGACGAACATTTTTTTTTTAATAATTGTGCTTTAGTGGTAGTGTACAAAATGGGTGTGGAATAAATAATTAATTGTTTGATAAAATTACGTTTGCATTCAAGTAATGCAGTGAAATAGTGTTTTGGTGAAAGTGTAAGGATTTGAATTTTAAAAAGTCACAATGAAGTCTTCGGTTTTATTCGGCGGATGCCTTCTCTTATTGGCTGTTCTCATAGGTAAGTTCTATTAAAAAATACCACACATTTTTCATAATAACGTATAAAAATCTCCACATGTTTAAAATAATAAAAAATATCCTAGGTATAATTATGGCGTAATTACAGCAGCGCGGTTTTGATTTAATTTATGATTTAATTTGGGTAATTTAACATTACCGTAAAAAATTATGACTATGACCTACTTTTCAAAGGTAATCAGCTGACTTTATGAATTTTACACACATACACAGTATATTATTAACGTCCGTAATGCGTACTCACAAATAATGAGAAAAGTACCAGTGAGTAATTTGAAAATCTTAGAAATCCCAGGATACAAGACCCGCTAAAGTCATGCGTGTACATTGAATTCATTTTTTATTTTAAAAAAAGTTCCGATTTCAAATAACTGTGTCAATAGGAAGTACGGTCCCGGTCTTGCACAAAATGTAACAATAATAGCACATATTTATAATTCAAAAATTTATAAAAAATAATAATAATGAAAGCTTGCTAAATTAAGTAAGTCTCTAATATAGGCTGGTCAGTTGAAAAAGTGAGGCCGAAATATAAATTGCTATACAATATTATATTAACCTACAAAGCATCAAGCGTGAAGATATAGGATATCATTACAATTAAATGTTCGGACTGCTTCGGGACTTTCTTTTAATTTTCTCTTTTATGATTCAGTAAAAGTACTTTCAATTATTATTACGTCCACTAAGGTCTTGAACTTTAACTCTTGCAGAGTTCTAAAAGAAGTAGAATACTAGTTTACACAATTAATATTATACATGTTTAAATTTAATTATTTAGCAAAACTCCGCAGACGTGAAGAGTATCGATATAATATATATACCAAAACGTGATAAAACAAAAATAAATTGTTTTGATAATATCAAAACTATCACGTCTGTAAGTTTTGCTAGCCAATTTACTTTGACCCAGTAGTTATAAATACCAACACAATAATGTAATTTATTATTTCAAGTGGGTACTAACTTCTGAATACTTTTCTTTATGTCGTAGTAAGATATAACCATATTACTTCGACATCAAAAAAAGCCATGATATAGTTATATCCCTAGAGACATAACAACTGTAATTATAGTTATAGAAAGTGGTTCTTAACCATCTTACTAGGAATATAACCATGATATGAGCACGATCTAGTGATATAACTATGAGGGCATTCCGACCGAGGTTAGGTGAGAACTGTGACCAACTACGACCAACTACTAACTATATTACGTTATATAGCTATATCCCTAAGGATTTAAGGATATAACTATATTACGGCTATAACCATCTTACTGCGAGAGATTTTTGAAGATCAGACTTCAGGGCGAAACCCAAAACTATGATACCTAAATACAGCAAAATGAATAAAGGCACCATGACCTCAGTTTTAGTTTTCACCAACATTCAAAGCAAATTCATAACTGATGATTTAACTTTATGTTAAATAAAATCAAGAGCCAAACTAACTAGTAAAATGCAGGTAAAATAATCAAAATACCTATTAGTCTAAAAATTTACATTTCTAATTAAAATAACTGCTGTTAAATGTTGGTAATGAATTTCCTAAAAATTACTTGGTACATAATTTTGGTTATTTATTACCTACATGTTTCGTAAATGGTGCCTATTTTGATTAAAATCGTCAAGTTTCTTTGAATCTTTCCGGCCTTTATATTTTACCGGTCTTTGAATAATTGTATACATCATCATCATGATCATCATTGGCTGCCTTGTTCCATCCACTGCTGAGTTTAGGCCTCGTCCCTTTTGGGCCATGCTTCCCTGGTCTGTGCGAGTCTCATCCAGGCCTTCCCTAGGCTGCGATCTTTTGTAGGTCGTCAACCTACTTGGCTTTTGGTCTGCCAACACTCAATTTTTAAGCATACTCAAAACCAAATCAAATGAATAAATTTTGCAGTTCATTCGGATTTTGTGGAACGCAGACGGAAAGCAGGAGGATGTTTTGGCACTATTGACATTTTCTGGAGAAAGCGTATGGTTTCGAAAAGAAACTGTCAATTAGTGTAATGGAATATTAATTAGTTAAATGTTAGCGCAATTTGAATCACTAATTGTTCTTTTGAAATATACCTGCCTAATCAATAATTGAAATCCCGATAGTAATTAAGGTACATTAAATGAGACTTGAAACATTTTATTATTATGAATCATTTAGCTTAGTGGTCGGCAAACTCATTAATTCAATAGAGTCAAATATCAATACTATAACGACTAAGATTTCTTATGAGAGCCAATCCTTTCTGTGTGTCCAAACTGTCTCAATACACTTTTCTTTATCCTTAAAACTCCCATCCTGTTTCACTCCATAATACTTCCAAAAATAAACTTGCTAAGAAGTAGGATGCCTTCATCATCATCATGTCGGCTGATAATAATATGATGAAGGCATCTTACTTATTAATAAGTTAACCTTGGAAAACTTTGAAAGGTAAATGATTAATTTTCAATGCCGAGTTATTTTTTGGTGAAAATACTTCGGAAATAGTTTATATATAGTTTATTTTTTTATTTTTTATTATCTACGCTCGCCCTCAGCGACATTTTGTACAGTGCCGCACTATAGAGGCCGCATGCAAAAGTGTCGTAAGAAAGTTTCAAAGAAATTACAAAAAAGCCAAAAAAAAAAACAAGAAAATAAAAGTGCCTCCTTGGATGCACACGGACGTATTTAATTGCATAAACTTAATTATTATTTGATGCCCGTTTGTGAAATAGTGCATTTTTGCACGCAAAAATAATGGCTGCACTGTTGTTGCTTAAAAGGGTGCTATTCAAAACTAAATAATACAGTTTTGCGTATATCTCTATAAGTTAAAAATATTAAATTGACCTTAAAAAATACCTTAATAAAGTTCAAAGCATTTACAAAGATTCTTGAACTGCCAAGAAGCCGGTCAGTTAGTAAATCAGAAAGTTAAAGTTAGTTGCTATCCTATTGAAGACTCTAAACAAGTTAAAATTATTAAACCGCATGATAGAGCAAGATTTCTAAAGGATACCGATGCCGAAATACTTGTAACCTATCGCAAAAGAAAGCGCATGCGCATAATGTGTATGGTCAAAGAATGATTAATGTTAATCA
This sequence comes from Agrochola lota, assembly GCA_947364205.1. NCBI lineage: Eukaryota > Metazoa > Arthropoda > Insecta > Lepidoptera > Noctuidae > Agrochola > Agrochola lota. The sequence continues at coordinate 2,776,383 of OX376241.1, forward strand.
AGTTTGTGGTTTCGGCACGAGGAAGTTACTAACTGTCTGATTATTTGCCAAATATGTACTATACTCGTACATGTATTTTCTTTGAAAGTTACTAGATTATTTTCTATGTAGCTTACACAATTTTTTGCCACTTAAAAACTATCTTTTACTTGTCGATTTTATGTTCAAGATGAGAAGATTTACCAAAAACCAGGAAACATAAGGAAATATCTTTTTCTAGTCCCATTTGTAAAACATCAGTTGGAAAACAATAATAAAGTAACAAAATAATTGACTTTATGATTAAACATAAACAAAACGATAGCGGATAGATTTATATATAGAGATTAGAAAAAGAAAAAAACTTGTAAACATAAACAATCCATAATAACCAATAGAATATTCATATCGATATTTCTACCAAATACCAATCCATCGATTCATAGGTTGTCATCGTTAAAATTGTTTTAAATGCACAACTAGTTGTGACACTTTCGCGCGGGAGAAAGTGGACGCGTTCAAAGTTGTTTGTAATTAACTGCCTCGAGTTTTTGACTCACTTCCTTGTGTGATTTGTAGAAAACATCGATCATATAGCAGTTGATGTTGATTGCAAGATCCTACTTTAATTAAAATAGTGAATTGGCGATGGAAGCATGTTTCTAAGGAGAAAATATTAATAAAAAATAATGATTGTTTAATGGATATGGGTTTTGAAATTTAATAGTTTTATAAAAATATATAATTTTTGATCAGTAAAATAACAATTTTTTAAAACTAGTTGTTGGTTTTATTAAATTCTTTATTATAATACCTCTGCCATCGATTGTACCCGCTCGAATTGTAATAATAAAATATTTAACTCTTTGTCTATTAAAAAATATTGTTTAGTATAGAAAAGTTGCCTGTTTTAATTATTTACTTAGCAAATACTTTTCATCGTTTATATCAGAATTATCACGAAAAATTACTTCAATTATTTCCAAATAAGTAAAGATGCACCTCAGTGAGTCTGCAGTCCTTACTGGTCGTCAGAAGCACGAAAGTCTGACAAATAAGCTCAAGAAAGGGTATCGTATTAACCAGTTACTGGGTTGTGGAGTTCAGATAGGCAGTCGCTCTAAGCAGCTGCATCTGGTTAGACTAGAAGCCGACCCCAACATAGTTGGGAAAAGATTAGTCAGATTCATTGAAGTAAAGATGCACCCACCTAACACCTCATGCTTTATTCATAGTCAAGTCATAGCACAAAAAAGTGTACAAAGGTACTTACTTACACGCTTTTGGCACGCCAATGTTACGCAAAGGTAAAAAACCCAAACATTTACGGGCCACGGCTGACAACTTGCCACTCAATTGGACAGTAGTGGCTAGTAGTGACAAGTCATGGTCAGTCAAACTGTAACATCGCATGCACGCAAGACATAGATTTAATGTGCCAAATGCAGTTTGACTGATGAATTAAATATATCTGCGTAGGTATCACAGCGTTTTCGAGAAAAAAAAAATATGGTAGACAGACGGACGCAAATGTGATATCATAACAAAGTCAAAGTAACGGTTTCATTTGTTTTAGATAGATAGAATATTCTATAATAGGTACACCATAAAAACTACCGATATAAATGTAGACATTTTACATAGGGTGACACAATGGGCGGTCTTATCGCTGAAAGCGATCGTTTAAAGACAACCTTTGTATGGATTCAAGTAAGAAGGAGAGACAATACTGCAGGTAGTCAGTGGTTCACCATTTACATACACAATAAATACATACTTATCTATAATTAGTATATCATAATAAACATGAAACAAGATCAAGAAACTATATGTAATGATGATGTTTAAGGAGAGAGGAAGTGTTCTTTTTCCAGAATTTTAAAAGTGGACAAAGATTGAGCACGCCTTATCGACATGGGTAAGGCATTCCATAACCGTACTGCTTGAACTGTAAAAGACTTGTCATGAATTCTCTAGTCTCAAGTTTTCCGATGACCTTTGTTTTATTAGGTAGATTTAATATTAATAGGCCTATTGTCCTATTGATTTAAATTATAAGAGGTGCACTCATTGTCCAGTACCCTAATTGCGTAATACACGATCAATCACAATCTGAATCGTTTTGAAACAGATTGCTAATCGATTGCTTCATAAGTACGAAAAAAAATCTGCTCAATAACGTAAATAACGCAATGAATGTTGTTGAACTGTCAAAATGAAACAAATTAGTCGTAATCGTTTACGAAAATGTGTGGCGTAATTAAATGGTCTAACCTAGATAATAAGGCTGTATGTTTTTTTTTTTCCAAATAAATCTAGCTAGTCTATAAATCTCATTGAAACATCTGATTTTAAAACTTCAATGCTAAATAAAAAAATATAAAAAAATATAGGTAGATAGTTTGTTTCGTCTATAATTGTCTGAATGAAATCACAAAAATAAAAATAAAACATTTGCCACTAGAGAATCATGGTCACATTGCAACTATTGCATAGGAATCCACGCTTCGGACAATTGCTGATTGCTATTTAATTGCAGACAGACAGATGCAGTAAATAAAATGTGTGTGAGTGAAACTATAGCTCGTAAATACGAGTATAATAATTAAGAACAGAAGGATATTGATAAAAATATAAATGTAGGTCAAATTTGACAAGAAGTCAGACGAGTCGCCGAAGGAAAGGAATTTAAGAAAATAAAGAAAGCCTGTCTTCTTCATTGTTGATATAAAATTAGACACAAATTTCCAACTTCAAAAATATATTTATAAAAAAACAACTGTTTGGAGGCACTGCACTTAAAATCACGAGACTTGAATTTTTCGGAATAAGATTGTTTAATCTCACCCAAATATATAATCTGAATCATACCGTTAGTTCCAAAAAGCGATAGAATCCATTAATGATTAAAACCTGACCTGCTTACGTCATTGAATTCAGAACAATCGATGTTGAGCCCTTTATAACGGTGTCTCTTGCACCTGATAACTGACACAGTTACGTACAGGTCAGATTCAATCCGGTATTCTCGCTCCAAGAGAATCAAACCGTTAGCTTTTATAAAATCTGTATTACTTTCTTGGCAGACAACAGTCTGGCAGCTCTGCCGTTATGGAATACATTTTAGAGATTTTTTATACGTAGGTATGTTGTATCTGCTCTTCCACACATATCGATGTTTTAGGAACTAAACGTCTTTTGTCAGAACCGCTTTTACAAAAAATCGTTCCCATTTATTAGGGCTGGTCTTCTTACTCCCTCACGTATAGCTTTGACGTCATCTTTCTCTACTTTACGTTGTAATTCGTTGGTTGCCTTAAATTTTATTACATCGATGTTTTTTTTTAATTAGTTACATTTGTATTTATTCTCTCATTTCGATCACGAACGAAGGAACGTGATGATCTGTTTTTTTATCTCTACTGTTAACATCTCTTGCATGCTGACAATTTGTGTTGTATGTATTGTACTCCTGTTTGAGCAAATAAATGATTATCTTATCAATCTAGCTTGACCAAAACCCTATGTTTATATCATAGAGTAGTAGTCAATCATCGGGTAGACGCACAAGAACTCGTGCCGAGAACAATGGTAGGTCACCGGCTCACGGCCGAAGCCCTCAGGCTAACGGAACGATGCGCCAGACATCTGACATAGTTACCACCAGCCGGACTTTTTTCTCGTCCGGCTATTGATCATCCAGTTTTAATTAATTCCTTGGAGATTCACTGTGAGGATATATCTAGCTGTTTAATGTTAAGGTGTGTCCAAACATTGAGCGGCAATTGTGCGCAGCTGCCGCACTGTGTTTGGACGACTGCCGCGCTCGAACGCTTCAATCTACCTGCCGCGCACAAACATTTTTAGGAAACATTCGTCACTAATGTGTCTGGACGTATTTCTGCGGACGTATTAAAGGTTTGTTCGTAACTAGAGCGCTGCAGAAATGTGTCTTGTAAACGCCGCGTGTTGCTGCCGCACTCTTGCAGGTCAATCTTTGGACAAACATTATCGTAAGCCCGTAAATGAAAGGCTAGGCATTTAAAAAAAACCCTACGATATTGTCAAAACCATGTTACACCTCCATGATTAGTGATTTAACTTTTATAACATTCATTGTTTGTACTGGTCATCATTGGAGGGTCATGATCATATCAATGCGTGTGTTTATATAAACACAAATAATAAACTACTTTTACATATACATTTAATAAAAGCGTTCATAGTCTTGGCATACGTGTACGTATTTATCTTCGCATAACCTTTTAAAATCCTGTTACAAAAACCCGTGTTCCCAACACTTCGGTGAACAGTAATGTGCATTGCATATATGATCCTTAATTCTGATTCTGACATACATGCAACCGATCCCAATCAACGGAAATCACCAATCTATATCCAGCGTAATTCCTGTCAACGCCAATACGGACTAACGGATCAGGCTCTTTGCATTGAAAGGGAAACATTACCCGTGCATTGGCCACAATGGTACCGGCTGTCATTCGTAGATATTTGACAGTCGTTACGAGTTGTCAGAAGCCCAACAGTGCGACAATCAAACTTACCAAGGAGTATCGTCTTACCCAGTAACTGGGTTGAAGATTTCAGATGGGCAGTCGCTCCATGTAAAATACTGGTGTTCAGCTGTATGTAGTTTGATTGGAAGCTGAACCCAATATAGTTAGGCAAAAGGCTAGGCAGATTGATTGAGATGTGTGAAACGTAACATATGTAACACAAATAAGCTGTCCTGTATGAGATTACATGTAACACACCAACTTGGTGTATTTGTAACAACGAGTGGTAATTTTCATGTTACGTTTCACCAATCTGTGAAATCTGTGATCTACGTCATAGGTACAGCATAAGCATAACCAACCTACAATGATCCCACTGCAGGGACTCAGGCTTCCTCTCAGTGAGAGGGACTGAGACTGAGGGGCCGTAATCCACCACACGGGCCCAGTGCGGGTTGGCACATGTCACATGTCGTCGTCATGTTCTAGGACATGCCGGTTTCCTCACGATGTTTTCCTTTACCGTTTTGAGAGCAGTGGTGATGAAATAATTTACACAAAGTAAGTCTCCAGTCAGGGTTTGAACCTACGAACTACAACTCGCAAGTCGCGGTCGTTACCACTCAGCCACCACTGCATATGTGCAGTGGTGGCCAGTAACAGTGGTACAGGTAATGTTATATTTTCCAAATGAAATACATTTATAAGTATCGGTCGTGGAAGTAAAAATATTTATAAAGGAAGTTTACACAAGCACATACCAAAGCTGTAGGTAATTATGATTAGGCTCCATAAGTGTTGGTATTTTAATCGTTTTATTTTATATGCAAAACACAGCCACATTCACGTGTCCGCTGTCGTTCACATTACAAATATTAAATTGGTAATCAACCTTCAGTTTATCCCTTCCGCTACTTGTAACCTCTTTTACTTAAAGATTATAGTTGTATAGATATATACATATATGTCGCAGTAAGAGAGTTGAAGCCGTGATATACTTATATCCCTAGGGATATAGCTATATACCGTAATACAGTTATATAAAAATGATTCATAACTGTCGGAGTGTCTTAATTTTGTTACTGCGACCAATTTCGACATAGCGTATTTGGTCACAGTTCTAACCTAACCTAACCTATTTGATCGAAGTGCCCTAATAGTAATATTACTAGATCGTGCCCGTATCATAGTTATATTCCTAGTAAGACGGTTATGAACTGCTTTCATATAAATATAATTACGGGGTTTAGCTGTATCCCTAGATATTCCTAGGGATATAATTATATCACGGCTTCAATCATCTTACTGCGACTTATACATAAATATATAAAATGCTTTATTGTTGATTCACCAAAATTTTATTAAAGCTCTTATTAAATTACAGTTTTCTGAAATTAGGAACCTAGGATTTGGAAAAGTGTAATATTTTTTAGGATGTTTTGGATGCAAATTTGTCAGCCATTTTGTCAGCCAAGGCTTCCAGTCTTGTTTTGACTAGGTTAGCATAATCTAATCAGGATACCTACCAATATTCAGAGTAATATAATCACCCTTTTAGGGATGATGACATTCGTTCTTCTGTCTCGTTGCTCTAGTGGTCGCAACCGCTACTCCTGAGCATGAGCTCCCGGGTCGGATAAAATGTTATTGGGTTTTTCCATCTGGAATTTGTCAGTAGCAGCTCAGAATCTGGATTTGTGCCCGGTTGATGGTAATATACTCGCCCCGTTAGATTCGACTGTACATCCTATTTATTACATTAGGTAGTTCTCTGTTACCTTTTGCTGTTGTTGATGTTGTGTGGTGCCGGACGTAAAGAATAGTACCATCCCATTTCTTCCCGTGGGTGTCGTAAAAGGCGACTAAGGGACTTACTAGAGATGGACAGCAGCGTTCTCTATACATTTTAACACCATACTGCGATCGCCAACCCACCTGCCAAGCGTGGTATTTATGGCAAACTCCCCCATTTGGGGGAGGGCTATGTCCAGCAGGGGACGTCTTTCGGCTGAAATGATGATGATGCTGTTGCATGGAACTTAAGAATAACTGGCGAAATGTGGGTGCACCTCTGCTAACCCTTCGGGGAATGCATGCGTAATGTTATGTTATGACATTTGGTCTCGACAGCCACTACATATAAATTCATCTCCTAGATCTTAAGATCTAGTCTATTAAAGTTCCGTTTAGCATCCAAGGCCATCCAATTAATGGCGATGTGGTAAACCTAAATGCCATTAATTTAGTATCTTGCGGTTAGGAGCTTAAGTTTTTCGTAACATATGTACGCAATTACTCAGATTCCGACAAAAACTACACTTTTTTACATAAAGTTTGTTTTTTAATCCCAGAGCCTAATTTGACCTTTCAAGTGATTGTTGTTTGTTTATACATATTTGGAGTTTGACATTTGCACGGTGCACCTGTCAAATTACTCTCTGGGATTTTTTCTTTTCTTATATTGCTATCACCGGTCATGGTTGAATGATGACATTCTAAAGATGATGTTTATTTGGTAAATGTTTCAAAATTCTAAGTGCGATAGGTACGCAATTTTTCTTGTAGATTTTGTGGCATAATTGCTTGCGAACACAAAAATATAAAAATGATTTTGTTTATTCATACCACGATTGACTAAAGGACTGGTCCAAAACTACAGAAGACCGGGAAAGTTCCGTAATATAATGCCAAGATTTTGTTTTTAACCGACTTCTAAAAGGAGGAGGTTATCAATTCTGATGTTTATATATATATATATATTTTTTATGTTTGTTCGGCCATAACTCCGCCATATATATAGACGGATTTGCAAAATTTTTTTTTGTTTAAAATGATATACTTCCGAGATGGTCTCATTGGCATCAAGCCAGGATCTGATGATGGGATACTGGAGAAATCGAGGGAACTCTTCAAAAATTATAGGCACACCTATAGCGATTTGGGTATTTTTTATAGTAATTTGTGCAGCTGCTCTCCATTTGGTGAAGTGGAACTGATGATGAAGACCACAGATGGCCACGGGAACTGTTTTTTTGGAAGTCGGTTGTTAATGCCTCAACTTGAGTTACTATTACTTTGTCATGTCATTTGGAATGATCGTCGGCGTCATCAATCCTAATTACTTTACTACTAAGCGTCTTGCTTTTAGACTCAAATAAATAGTAGGTGGAACTAGTTAGGTAGACCAAATACAGACTGACCCTAGTGACCATTTAGGTACCAAAGGATGTTATTTACCAAGCTTAGTTTATACTGCACATTTAATTTTATTAGGAAACGACGCAAATCAGCTGTAAATTCGCAAAATTAGGTAAATCCAAATCGACGAATTCCTTCCTAAAAACGTAAAAAAACCCAGTTCGTATCCTGATATTCTTTGATAACTTTATTAACAGTGTCCAGGTTATTTTGCAAAGTGCAATACTTACCTAGTAATTCTGAGCAACCGGTATTGTCCATCTACAATTTGATACACCTACTTTTTACTGTATCTAAAAAATTGTTATGAATTCTTCTGTTATTAGTAAATCTTTAATCAGCTTGCAAGAGATAGTTTTTTCTGGCATCTCATTTAGCGATAACAATAATTTGTCACGAAATTTCTTTTTTGTTATTTTCTATTTGATTCTAATCTATCTAAGTTCGTAACGACATTGCGCCTCATCCTGAATGCACCCCATATTTCATACCACCGAATGTTTCAAGTTTGACACCATCTAAAGTTCAATCCATGTACTAATTAAAATAAAATGAAAATAAAACCAGTAGTCAGGTACTCAGGGTCGGTGTGCTAGCTCATTTCTCTGCGTCCATTGACGCGTTACGATATCTCGTCGTAACGTAACGTTGCGTTACGGACTTGCGTGTAACTAGACGCGCGTTGTGATTGTAATTCGTTTTTTGTGACACTATACTTTGTTTGGTTGTCTCAGGATGGTGTCTGTGAATTTATAGATTTTGTCTGCGACTGCGCTCGCGTTGAGTTCGGAAATTATTCCACGGGAACTCATATCTAAGTTCCCGTAAACTCCTACCTAAAGAAGAAATAATCCTAAATAATATTATAAATGTGAAAGTGAGTTTGTTTGTTTATTTGTTTGTTACGCTTTCACGCTAAAATGGCTGGATAGATTTAAATGGAACGGATGAAATTTGGCACATGGGTAGACATTCATGACACACCTTCATCTGGAGAAGGATATAGGATACCTTTCATCCCGATATTCCCAAACTCTGCCAATATTATTGTGTATGTATTTTATTCATTTGTCATTTGTTTACGATTTTACACCGTTACCTACTACCTAGATAAAAGGTACCCCAGCTATGTCCAGGTCATGGTCTATCCGTGAGCCAAATTTCACCCAAATCCGTTCACCCGCTAAAACGTGAAATGGTAACAGACCGAGTTACTTTCGTATTTAATATATTAGTATGGATTTCACTATCTAGCTGATTTATTATCAGACTTAACAAAAGGTAGATTTGGGTTAAATCTAGTACCATGTGGGTCCCAGAAAACGTCCGTCGACATTGAAGCAGACCCAGGAGAAGATGGCGAGACGAGCTCTACTAGCTCAAGACAGAGAGGAGTGGAAAGGAGAAAGGGAGGTATTTGCCCTGCTGTGGGACAACACAGGCTAAAAATAGTAAATAATTACCAGAGGTAGTCTAAGGAACATGTGGTTTTAGTGGGTTAGAGTGCCACGTACAGTTTCGCCCGACCAATGGGGTAGGACATCGTATAGAATTGCCAAGCTAAAAAAAAATACCTACCGGTCATGAACCTGTAGGTAAGTATTAAACTACTCTCAATGCTCATTCTTTGTAGTAAGCCAGGAAGCCCTCATTGAAACGGAGTCAGGATGTGAAATTGTAAAAGGATTTGAAAACTTGAAAGGATCGCGATACTGACTTATGGCACAGGAACTACAGTTGTAACCCCACAATCCATATTGAATTTAATCTACACTAATATTATAATCTATTCGTCTATACATACATTTATATACAAATTAAATTAAATTGAGGTGTCCGTTTGTAATGACAAAATAACAGCTTTTTACTAAATACATATGAAAGTAGTAAACGGTACATAAAGAAAAACAATTTATAAATTTGTTTGTTTGTTGTCTTTAATCTCCAAAACGGCTGGACCAATTTTGATGGGACTTTCACTGGCAGGTAGCTGATGTTATAAGGAGGGTCCATGCGGGTGGAGCCGCGGGGAGCAGCTAGTCTACCTATAATAATAATACATTGTAGGTTTGGATGTAGGAGGTTATCTCCGAAACTACTCATCCGATTTCAAAAAATATTTCACTGATAGAGAGCCATAACTATTGCCGAGTGCTATAAGATTTATGGTATAGTTGGCTTCCAAGCGGACGGAGTCGCGTGCAAAAGCTAGTAAAATAAAAAAATGAAACAGACGAACACAGTTACCTTGAAACTGAAGTTAACATTCTGAAGTCCATCTGTGTCCATACATAAATGTATGTTATGGCGCAATTCATACACATTTTACGTCACTGGCATTACTTGAAATGCAACAGTTAACCTCGAGACTTTGATGTCTCAGACTTTATTAAACTACTTACAATCTATCTGAATCTGCCTAGCCTTTTCCCAACAATTTTAGTCTAACCAGATGCAGCTGAATATCAGTATTTTACATTTTACATGGAGCGCCTGCCTATCTGACCTTCCACAATCCAGTTACTGAGTAACACGATACCCCTTGGTAAGACTGGTTGTCAGACTTTTGGGCTTCCGACTACCCGTAACGACTGTCAAAGATCTACGAATGGCAGCCGGGATCAACGGCTTAACATGCTTTCCGAGGCATGGAGGGGTTTTCAATGTAATGTATGGGTATGTATGGTCACCCATCCACGAACCGACCGCGGCAAGCATAGCTTCGATCGACCCGTGCGGCTGTTATCATTTAGCCAAGAGCCCCTTACACTGTGGTTAAATAATAGGTAGTTAGAATAAAAAAAAAACAATCTAAAAGGTTAAATATATACAAAGCCAAAGGTCACTCGTTGACTAGACAGATAAATAAAATTGTCATTGCAATCAGGGGCCATTCTGTGGAACACTTTTTAATCTAAGAAGTCCCCCGACTGCAATGATAATTTAATGTATCTGTTTTCATAGCATAATCATCCTATAATATTCCCACTGCTGGGACTCAGGCCTCCTCTCTGTGAGAGGGAGGAGGTTGTAATCTTACCACGCGGGCCCAGTGCGGGTTGGTAGATGTCACATGTCTTTGAATTTTTTGTTCTACACAAAAAATAAAACTTAAATTTCGACACTATTCTAACTAATATTATAAATGCGAAAGTGAGTTTGTTTGTTTGTTTGCGCTTTAACGCTAAAACGGCTAAACGAATTTGGATGAAATTTTGCATATGGGTAGACCATAACCTGAGTTAGGACATAGTATACTTTTTATCCTGATTTTCTCACTGGATCGAGACTTATGCGGGTGAAACCACAGGGCGTAGCTAGTTTAAATCTATTTTTAAAGTCTCTACTTAATCCAAAATTATATTGCGTGACGATAAGTGGTATCAAACAAAACTATAACAACGCCTCACCGATTGCCTTTCTCTGTTATAAACATACGTTTGGGTCAAGATCATTATATAGTCGCAGAACAACGTTTTGTTTATACGGAGTCAAAATGAATTAGCTAGCAAAACTCCACAAAACTGATGGGTATCGATATCTAAACATGATAAAGTTTTAAGCGAACGTTAAATTCATAAATACCTAAGTGGAGAAATTTGTACTTTATAAGGAGCAAGGTCTCGCACAACGAGATCGCAATCTGCTATTGCCCATAAAACTATGTACATAATTATTTAATTAGGTATGTCCTCAACAGTCCACTAAAATGAAACGAAGTTTACAGAATTGAATTCTAAATTTGAATTCTGAATACAGAATTTCTGAATTTGAACTCTGAAATTTGAATTCTGAATACAGATATAAAGTTCTAGATCACTAGGTCTAAATCTAAACATAGTAGCATTCTTGCTTCTAGAGTTTTTGTTCTTGTCTGTCGTCTCAAATATTTTTATGTAGTCATTGTTTTATAAATCTCAAAGCTAACATAGTTTATCACTGTTTATGTATCATATTTTATGCAAAATGCAAATATCTATACATAAAACAAGATAGTAACGAAGTCAAAACTGTACTCGAGGGTTGCTTCGATGATTCTGAGGCGGTTATCTTCTGATGAGAGACATTGTCAGGGGAAGACGCTGTCGTACCACGTCCACGACGAACTGCTATATTCCGGCTCAATCCTGATGATATTGAAGCTGCTGAATTACTAATACGAAGTCAAATGAATCCAACCATCTAGCACTATAGTACAGCGCTTACGCCAATTCCTTTTCGTTGCTTTGTGCAATGCACCTTTAAAATATAATTGTCTATGCAACAGCTGCCACATGTTATGTTGTCTAAATGGCTCTACGGGTTTACTGGCAACCATTGCATAAGTATGAAGGCAAGTAAATGGTGTTTGTATGAAAGGGTTGCAGAGTAACCAAGAGGTCGTGCGTCAAATTGAATCTACTGCTTCAATGCAGATTGCGTTAACTGCAGTTTATTTCGTATAGTGATTGTATAATTTTATTGTGCCACTTGCGCCTATATCTTGTGAATACGACCTTGGATACCGGTCGACTATGTCTGTTTGGAGCACGCATTTGTTTATTTATTGATGGTTTGAAGTTAACCCTTTGTGAAACAAAGCGTCAATCAATTTAAAAGTATCAATGCATACAATAAAAAAAAATCTCTCATAATAAGTGATTCCTTCTCCTTTTTTACCAACGTTTAGAGAATTTTGTTGTTAGGAACTATTCCTCTAAGAAAACTTAGGAGTTTATTGACTTCAGAATAAAACGACTTTGATCGAATTTATCGTTGTGCTCCGTGTTTCTATGATCTGAGTTTGTGCTCTATAATTACTACTTCCCATAAGTGACGTCACTTTGTCTGCAATTCGGAAACATAGGTACTTAAATTAAGAAAACATTTCAAAAGATATATAGTGTACTAGCAGTGCCTCGCGGTTTCACCCGCATAAGTCTCGATCCCGTAAGAATATCGGGATAGAAAGTATCCTATGTGTTAATCCAGGTTATAAACTATCTGTTTGCTAAATTTCATCCAAATCCGTTCGGTAGTTTTTGCGTGAAAGAGTAACAAACATCCATACATCCATCCATACTCATAAACTTTCGCATTTATTATATTATAAGTAGGATGTATGAACTATGAACGCAAACGAAGCAAAAGAAGTATGTACGGATCGTATCAGGTGGCGTTCTAAGATGATTTATTCATTCGAATTTTCGCGAAAACCCTAGAGTTTCTGCGAAAACACGGATAATTAGAAAATGGCGACAACATTTTCGCGCGCGGCTCATATTCAAATCTTTATTGCACATCACATGTGTTTACAATAACAAAGTCTTAATAATAATAATAAAGTTCACTTGGAAGGGTCCAAGTGAACTTTATTATTATTATTCGGGCACAACAACTTCATAAAATATGAGTAGTAGCATTATCATTAAAAAATCTAACAAAATTACATTATATATTCACATTTAATTATGTGATTTGTCTTTGCAATTTATACGTCTAAAAATCATTGGAAATAATTAATTCATTTCAAATAAATAAATACACAGAAATTAAATGTAACAATCCATAACACAAATATAATTTATATTTAAAAATAAATGTTATTTAATTTTTATTGGGTTGGTCACAGTTTTAACCTAACCTAACCTATTTCAACCAAGTTGCTCTCAGAAATGTTGTCATCATTTTCTAGTTAACTGTGTTTTCGCAATATCCCTAGAGTTTTCGCGAAAATTCGAATTATAAATCATCTTACGACATATGTATGACTGTTGGCGACGACAAGAAGAACGACTGATTAGCAATTAAGAGTTTTGATTAAACAAATAAAAACCATTTTAATTAGATAGATATAAGTTACAGTTACCCTACAGTTGTATTGTAATGAGCATAGGGATAGTTTTAATCTCCCATACTTTTAAGCCTGATTGATACCTATGCCTCTTGTTGAATTAAGTAATTAGTTGTAAGAACAATGATTAAAGAACGTAGTTAGCACCCTAACACATACCGAAGGTAAGGTAAGGCAGGTAAAGGTAAACTACTTGCAAATCACATGCATAAACATGAGCGATAATGGTATTGCCCACCAAGCAGGTCCTAACTTGACAAGAACACACAGGTAGATCACTAACAGTCACCTAAACACACATAAACAGAATATTAGCATCACTCACGAACAAGTCGTAACTTGTCGACGAGAAACTAGCCAGATGGCATCGCCCAAGAACAAGTTGCAACTTGTCGAAAATAATCTACGCAAAAAGGTATCATTCAGGGAGCAGGTTACAACCTGTCGAGAATCGAGTTCATGCTTGACTAAAATATACAGGCCTCACCTACCTATCATTGGTTAAGAATTGAAAATCATTTATTTTTGATAGTAGAACCACTCGCTACTTGTACCATAGTAGAATACTACTTAAGCTCAAACCAAAATGTAAAACCCTAGTTTTTTAGTGCGCGACTCAATATACCTCAACAATATTTATCAAAGTGGTGTTTCAATGCAAATCCCCTACAAGAATTGGTCCTTCTGCAGCCAGATTTGAAGAACTGAAGCCTGAGTCTGAAGATACGTGAAGAATACATAAGCTACGTGAAGATACATCGCTATTTGAAGATAAGCAGCGTTCTACGAGAAGCTTATGTATTTCGTGTTCTACGTGCCGCGCACTAACTACTCATCACAGCCGGAAGATTATTGCTGGGAATAGGCGACTAGAAGATCGCTTATTCTCGAAGCCAGGCCCTCTACGGAAGACCTGTTGCCCGGTATCACTCGAAGCCCTGCGGGATCTAGTGTTATGTGAACGTGTATCGAGAATACATAAGTGTTATTTGAACGTGTATCGAGAATACACAAGTATTATGTGAACGTGTATCGAGAATACATAAGTGTTATGTGAACGTGTATCGAGAATACACAAGTATTATGTGAACGTGTATCGAGAATACATAAGTGTTATTTGAACGTGTATCGAGAATACACAAGTATTATGTGAACGTGTATCGAGAATACATAAGTGTTATTTGAACGTGTATCGAGAATACACAAGTATTATGTGAACGTGTATCGAGAATACATAAGGAACATCAAACATTGTTTAGTGAAGTTTTAACTGTGTGTGTCGAAGGGTGTGTTACACCTACACCTCAATGCATCCTCTGCTGAAGGTTTGCTACATATAAAGACTGGTAAGTCACTGAACAATATTGACAATAAGTGCTGTGAAAGTGAATAAATAATGATGACGCGAAGCCGTAAAGGGGATAGCACGCGCTCGACCACGGAAGAAGAGACCACGGAGACGTCAGCTACCACCTCCGCTACCACCTCCGAGGTGGTGACGGATAGCAGCGCACGTACTGAAGACACAACCGTGGTCGAGGAAGCGGATGCTACCTTGGTAGAAAATAAAAAGAATAAGGCAAAACCAACCTCGAATAAAGCAAACACTAAGAAGAAAGAACTAGAAGCCAGATTGGAATTAGAGAAATTACAATTGGAAGAAATTAAGATGAAAGCCAAGCTGGCAAATACCAGGTTGGAATTAACACGTGTCAATGAAGATGACACGGACTTGAGTGATGATGAAGAGGATGCTGCAACCAAAGCCGCTGCCGAAAAGGCCACTGAAGCTTGGGTGTCAAAGTCAAAGGAAGCAGAGCGCGACGAAATAGAAATCAGCAAGGAAACGCCACACACTGCAGAAACGATGGCACCCACAACGACTCACACCAATCAGCTGGCTGAAGCAATACTGGAAGCAGTCAAGTCCGCCACAGACAGTAAGGCAACAGCGATCATGCAACGTGCCCCGAAGTATGTCAGCGAGTTACATCAATTCGACGGCGATGCAAGAGACTGGATGGCCTTTAAAGCAACATACAAAGACTCACAGGCTCTCTTCAGTGGTATTGAAAATATGGGAAGATTAAGAAGAGCAATCAAAGGGAAAGCCAAGGAAGCGGTGAAGTCCCTTCTCTATACACAAGTGGATCCAGAAGAAGTAATAACAGCATTAGAACGTCGATACGGAAGACCTACTTACCTGATAAGAAGCGAAATAGAAAACATAGAGAAACTGCCTCCCATGTCTGAAGATGCAAGAGAGTTGGTACGATACGCTGGAGCCGTGGCCAATACAGTCAGCGTTATCAAACAAATGAAGAAACAAAGTTACCTACACTCAAGTGATATATCGAATCGAATAATTGAGAAGATGTGTATCCTGGTGCGATTCAGGTGGTACGAGTACAGAGCATCTAAAGAAGAAGATGATGAACCAATCCTCATCAGCCTCATGAACTTCTTCAACCAGATGGTGGATCAGTTCGAGATGCACGAGTTCATGGGGACCAAGGTAAAGAAAGAAGGATTTAAAAGCCGCATGCGATCTTCAGGTTCCCGCGGCGTGAACGCCACTCGAGTCACACAGCACAATGGAGAAGAATATTCATCGAACGAAGAGGATTCAGATTATGAGCAAGCCGAACCACAAACAGCAACAGTTTGTTCTTGCAAGGACAACATAAAGAAGCCAGAGAAGATCACTTGCCCTGAATGTGCAGGGGAACATGCACTGCTGAAATGCAAGAAGTTCATCGACTCTTCCATAGAGGAAAGATGGGAACAAGCCAAGCGAGCCTTCATATGCTTTAAATGTTTGCTGGGGCGACACAGACGATTCAGTTGCAAAGCAAAGCCTTGTGAAAAATGCAAGAGAGATCATCATGTGATGCTACATTCAGAAGAAAGGACGAAGCCAAACACACAAGAGACCCAGGCCGTAGCATCAACGGTGAACGCAACACGGACAATATCAAGAGCCTACTTGAAAATCGTACCAGTAGAACTATGGGGACCAGATGCCAAAGCCGAAGTCTACGCCCTCATGGACGAAGGATCAACAGTGACACTTATAGAAGATGACATCGTGAACATGATTGGAGCCCACGATCCCGAAGAAGAGTTAAGAATTGAGGGCGTGGGAGGTCATCGAATGGATCAGAAGTCAAAGAAGATCGACATTAAGATCAGAGGGAAGTTCGAGCGAAACATAGAAAAAATGTCAGAATATACCGTTAAAACATTGAACCTATCCCCCCAAGAGGTCACCGATAAGGATCTGGAAGATTGCCAGCACCTAGAAAAGATAGCAGAGCAACTGAAATATCCTAACGCTCGTCCTACGGTACTCATTGGGCAGGACAATTGGCATCTCATCGCGTCTCAAGAAGTGAAAACTGGCGACCGAAGCAAGCCAGTAGCCTCCAGAACCCAGTTGGGATGGGTCTTACATGGGACCAAATCGAGCAACAACACTCCAGTACGAATAGTGAATCATCTGGTAACGCAGCCTATCGGAAAGGACGATCACCTCGAGAAGATGATCAGAGACCACTTTGACATCGAAGCCCTAGGAATCGCTGCAAAGAGACCATCCAGCGACAGCGACCAGCGGGCTCTCGACGTGCTGCATTCTACATCAAAGAGATTGCCTGATGGAAGATTCAGCGCAGGCCTGATCTGGAAGACGGACGACGAAAGTCTACCTGAAAGCAAAGTAGCTGCAGCGCGACGACTAAGGGGAATGGAGAAGAAGTTCTTAAAGGACAATGAATTTGAACAAAAATATGAAGAACAAGTTGAAAACCTGATCAACAGCGGATACGCCGAGGAAGTAACAGATGAGCCTACCTCTTCAAGAACATGGTACCTGCCTCACTTCGCCGTTGTCCACCCCCAGAAGAAGAAGATGAGACTGGTCTTCGACGCCGCAGCCAAATCAAACGGAAAATCGCTGAACGATGCATTGTTAGCTGGACCCGATTTACTACAATCTCTGTTCGGTGTTCTACTTCGCTTCCGTCAAGAAGCAATAGCCGTCGTCGCAGACATCAAGGAAATGTTCCTGAGGATAAAAATCAACGAAGAAGACAGAGATAGCCTCCGATTTCTCTGGAAGAACAAGGAATACAGAATGACATCTCTAATATTTGGAGCGGCCTGTTCGCCGTGTACCGCCATATACGTGAAGAACAGAAATGCAGAAGACTTCATCAGTCACTGTCCAGAAGCCGTCAGAGCAATAAACCGAAATCATTACATGGACGACTATATTGCAAGTTTCTCCGATGTGACAACAGCTACCAAAGTGTCAAGAGATGTGAACGAGATCCACAAGAAAGGAGGTTTCGTCTTGAGAGGTTGGGCGAGCAACGATTCTTCAACGATTGAAGAGTTCACCGACTCAGAAAGCAAGACAAACTCCATCGTATTAGGAGAACCAAAGAATCAAGTCGAGAAAACTCTGGGACTCAATTGGAACGTCCATGAAGACAGCCTTCATTTCACTCTGAGTCTGCGCAACACTCCCGACGAAGCCAAAGAAGGAAGACGTGCACCGACGAAGAGAGAAGCAACAAGCGCAGTGATGTCGGTCTTCGACCCCTTAGGATTGGCGTCACCCATAACCATACAAGGAAAAGTAATGCTTCAGAACTTGTGGAGGTCCGGCCTAGAATGGGATGAAAGATTGCCTCCACACAGAGAAGAGGAATGGAGAAAGTGGCTTGAAGATCTAAGAAAACTTGAAAATCTTCGAATCCCTCGCTGCCTCACATACGACGCGACTGAGAGGGAGCTGCACACATTCGGCAATGCAAGCGACAAGGCGTACGCCTGCGCGGTGTACTGGCGCTCCCAACATCCGGACGATCGCGTGGAAGTGAAGCTGTTGACGGCGAAAGCTAGAATGTCACCTCTCAAGCCAACTTCAATACCTCGACTCGAGCTACAAGCGTGTCTATTGGGAAGTCGCTTGGCCAATAGTGCGAGCCAAGAAATGGACCTGACTGCGACCCGAAGATACTTCTGGACCGACTCGAGAACAGCACTGACATGGATCAAATCAGACCCTAGGAGATTCAAGCCTTTTGTCGCACATCGTAAGCACCGATCCAGAAGAAGAAGAAGAAGCTTTGACCCGAATCATTTTCTCATCGGGCGGTCATGCGGAGCCACTCTCTTTGGCCCCTTCGACGACACAGAACTCATCGGTTCTCCCAACTGGAAAACATCCCAACACCTGGCCGATCATTTATGGTCAAGGTGGCTGCGAGAGTACCTCCCAACTCTCTCGCCTCGCTATAACCAAGGTCCTCACTACCGGGACCCGACATTGGGCGACATAGTCCTGATCGTGGACCACACCTTGCCACGATACTCGTGGCCACGCGGCGAAATAGTCGCCACTCATCCCGGACCAGACGGAAGAACCAGGATCGTCGACGTGCGAACAGCGGCGGGTATCCTGCGGCGGCCAGCATCACGCCTAGTCCTGATTGTACCTGCAACGTCGCCCCAACGAGATGGAGTGCAACGCACTGAGAGGGAGACTGTTGGCGACGACAAGAAGAACGACTGATTAGCAATTAAGAGTTTTGATTAAACAAATAAAAACCATTTTAATTAGATAGATATAAGTTACAGTTACCCTACAGTTGTATTGTAATGAGCATAGGGATAGTTTTAATCTCCCATACTTTTAAGCCTGATTGATACCTATGCCTCTTGTTGAATTAAGTAATTAGTTGTAAGAACAATGATTAAAGAACGTAGTTAGCACCCTAACACATACCGAAGGTAAGGTAAGGCAGGTAAAGGTAAACTACTTGCAAATCACATGCATAAACATGAGCGATAATGGTATTGCCCACCAAGCAGGTCCTAACTTGACAAGAACACACAGGTAGATCACTAACAGTCACCTAAACACACATAAACAGAATATTAGCATCACTCACGAACAAGTCGTAACTTGTCGACGAGAAACTAGCCAGATGGCATCGCCCAAGAACAAGTTGCAACTTGTCGAAAATAATCTACGCAAAAAGGTATCATTCAGGGAGCAGGTTACAACCTGTCGAGAATCGAGTTCATGCTTGACTAAAATATACAGGCCTCACCTACCTATCATTGGTTAAGAATTGAAAATCATTTATTTTTGATAGTAGAACCACTCGCTACTTGTACCATAGTAGAATACTACTTAAGCTCAAACCAAAATGTAAAACCCTAGTTTTTTAGTGCGCGACTCAATATACCTCAAC
The DNA here is from genome assembly GCA_947364205.1 of Agrochola lota. Classification (NCBI taxonomy): domain Eukaryota; kingdom Metazoa; phylum Arthropoda; class Insecta; order Lepidoptera; family Noctuidae; genus Agrochola; species Agrochola lota. The sequence goes on from OX376241.1 coordinate 2,796,176, forward strand.
AATATTTATCAAAGTGGTGTTTCAATGCAAATCCCCTACAATGACAAAAGAAAATTGTGGTAAAAAAAATGTCGATTAGTAGTGACCGCCATTTAAAAGCACGCTTATAGTATGCGTTGACGCACCGATATGTCGAAACAAATCCATCTGAATTGCCACACAGTTTCGCAGATCACAGACCACACGAGCGATTAAACGAACATTATCTGTTAATCGCGACCTTGTCTACAAATATCCGATGTCTGTGGTAATGGGGAGCGATATTTCAAACGATATTAACCCTAATTTAAATCTGATTTAATTTAGATCTTTTAATATCCGGAGTAAGCCTTTAGATCTTATAATATGTTTTTTTTTTATTTTTATTTATGAATAATATATGTATTTTTGTAACCACGTTCTCGAAAACAGCTCTAACGATTTCGATGAAAGTTGCATTAAGTGGGTTTACGGGTGCGAAAAATCGATCTAGCTAGGTCACATATCTGGGAGAAATCGTTTTCTTTATTTTCACCCGAGCAGAACGGGAATACACGATAATTTCAACATGAATGAAATGTAACCAATATATTGTATCAAATTTTTAATTTAAAAGAGTGTCCGTGGAGTTTCTTGCCCGTACTTATGTGCCTGCTACGCTTTGGAATGGCCAACTAGCTTCATATTTCTGACTGACCGATTCCATCACAATTCAAAAGTGCCAGTAAATGGTTTATTTGAAATAAACGCTTTGAGTATGAGAGCTCGTTCGAACAGGTACTTATTAATATACACTTTGGTTCCTGTCGTTAATTCTAGTGTTAACTTCTACCAAGGCAGTTGAATAACCGCTGGTTTCGATTACACGTAATTTGGTTTGACTACAATAACAGCTCGTTTAGGTTTAGGTATAGAAATTCCCAGTTAGGTATGGTTTGTGAATTGTTATAATGTGTACTTGTTACACGATTGGCGTCTAAAGTAGATCTATAGAAACTTGGTAGTTTCATTATTTTTAACAAAAGCAGGGATGTCGAAAAAAATATTTTTTATGCCCGTCAGGAAGATTATAAAAAAATATTGGACACGTATTTTTTCTTTTTTTACGTAATCAAAAGATTACGGCAATACATTGATCAGGCAATGCGTTAAAATGTGGCATGACGTCACTGGCCGGTAGATTTTATACTGGCTTGTGACGTAGCGAGCCCTCACTCCCCAAGTTTAATGCCTAAAAGGCTAAACCATTTTTTATTAATATGATAAAGCAAAAAATACGTGTCTAATATTTTTTTATTATCTGACTGACGGACTAAACAGTTTTTTTTCCCAGTCAACAATCCTATTATATTAGTTTTCTATTCTATTTTTAATAAATGGCAAACCGATTTGACTAAATTGCTGCTAAAGTGAGTTGGAAAGACAAGAAGTTATTTCATTATTTTTGAATTAGATTATATTAGTTTTTTTCTATTTTTTTTTTTTTTATAAATGGCAAGCAATGTCGATGTCGACTATTTTACCAATGTCTAAAGTAAGTTGGAAAGACAAAAAAATAATGCAAGTTAAAAAAAGAAATAAAAATATTAGTTTAAATTTTTAAGAATATGAGTTTCCCCCGAAATAGCCACTGAAGCTCGATATTGATAATATACTTTTTAGTTATAAATCTTCTTTAATTATTTCAAAGTAGGTACCCCAATAAACACCTGTTTCTCATGCTGACTGTATATGTACAGTAGCTAGAGAAGTTTTTACTAGAATTACTTGGAAATTGTAAAAGTTAATTGAAGGAAATGGATAAATTACGGCGCTCTGCTGGGATTAGGTGCATTCCATTCCATTTCCACATAAGATCCCAACATGGGTAGTTCTAGTTAGTAGAATACTCTCGCTTCACACTTAAAAAGCCAGGATGACTAGTTCGGATCATTTAAGTTGTTCACAGACTTATTACAGCACTAATCAAAACTAATCTATAATACTAGATGTAGATCCTTTAATTCTTAGGAAGAGAGAAAAAAAGCACATATGTAGTAGTTCCTAGGTATAGCTGTATCATCATTTTAGCCAAAAGACGTCCACTACTGGACATAGGCCTCCTCCAAGGACCGCAACTTCGACCAGTTCTGCGCTTCCCGCATCCAGCGGATTCCTGCGGCCTTCACAAGGTCATCGGTCCATCTTGTATATTGTGTATACATGTTACAGTATAGCTGTATAGCTATACTATATAATTATATCCTCATTATTCGTCGGCGGAACAGTTCCTTGGAACCTCGAAACTTTGACGTCTCAGATTTTATTAAACTACTTACAATCAATCTCAACCAACCTAGCCTTTTTCGAACTATGTTGGGGCCGGCTTCCAGTCTAACCGGATGCAGCTGAATACCAGTACTTTTCGTGGAACGACTGCCTATCTGACCCGCACAACCCAGTAACTGGGTAATATTGTTAAGACCTTTGACCTTGACCTTTGTTAAGACTGGTTGTCAGACTTTCGGGCTTCTGAAGACCCGTAACGACTATCAAAGATCCACGAATGACAGTCGAGACCAACGGCTTAACGGGCTTTACGAGGCACGGAGGGGTCTCGGTATGTAAAGATGGTTACTCATCCACGGATCAACCCCGGCAAGCGTAGCTTAACCTGATGGATCGACCGTGCGGCTGTTATTACTTAGCTACGAGCTCCTCAACCAAGTTAGCTATATATATAACAAAATAAATCTAAAAAGAAAATATTTGTATTTTTGTTTGTAATGAAAAAACTTAGAAACTACTGGACCGATTTAAAAAAATATTTTACCAGTAGAATGCTATATTATCACTGAGTAACATAGCCTATAATTTATAAAGATATTACTCGGGCGAAGCCGCTGGCGGAAGCTAGTAACAAATTGTGTAGTTTATGTAACGTTTTTGTAATGTGCGTTTAGTTTGAGCTGATTTTTTTTTTTTTTCTTTTTCACTCACGCCTGTTTTTCATAGGAGTAGTCAGAGACTGCAGAACGCGTGAATAGTACTCGCAAGAGGTGTGACCTGGGCCCTATAAAATAAAAGTTTACAATCACAATTTACAAGTTACAATTTACATATTTGTAATTCTTACAAGTGCTTGTACCACAAAAGTCTAAGCCACGCAATTGTAACGGAAAAATCTTAGAAATATGTAATTTTTTTAAAGGAATATGTGGGAAGGGTTATAACCATTTATGTAATTTGTATATGTAAATTGTAGTGACAAGTCTACAATTTATACCATAGCCCTCATAATTAGTGATACACTTTTAAAAATGCGAAAGAATTGCACATTGTAATTTGTGAAATGAAATGAATTTTATTTGTAAGTATGTAGTACATTACAGTTGGTCGGGTTATTTAATAGTTTCTAAAACAATTCGCTAAAACTAGCATGCAAAATTACATTAATTAAATAAATGAAATTATTCTAATAAAATTGGAACATACATTATAGTTATTATATTAAGATTATGAATGTCAATCATTTGTCAAATTATAATAGTAAAATGTCAGTGGGAGTCATTAAAGTTTAGGTACTCATGTATATTGTAACTGATACATACAGTGTAAACTCCATGTAACGTCACTCTATTTAACGACAAACTCCCTTAAGCGTCGAAATCAATTGGCTTTGGTTGGTTTAGCTTGTCTTTCATACAATGTTTCACTCTACATAGCATTACACCCACTCTCAATAACGACAACAATTGAGTAATAAAAAGTACCTTTTAAGTTGCTAAAATTAGTAAAAACTGCGCAGCTGTGTACGATCTATTGTCGCTTTATTATCCTAGCCCGCAATAAACTCGACTGTCGGCATCATGCATACCGAACTTTCTAAGAAATTCGTTCTTTTGTTTACTTTTGTTTATGAAGAAGATGAGACGGATGAGCCTGAGCCTCCGCCGAGCATTAAAGAAGCTCTGGAAGCAGCTAAATTATTGGAAAAATACTTCCTTTATAGCCAAGATGCCTCAATATTGCTAGATATGAATAAAATAAGTAAAAAAATACAACAAAATTACTGGTGCAGCAAAAGACGTCAGACAAAAATAACAGACTATACGCAATAGCGTTCATATAACATTCTTTTTTATGCACATAACTACTAACAATAGTCGGAAATAAACTTTTTCTTTTTCTAATTCTGATGTTTCTTCTCTCCATTTAACGACAACTCTCTATAACGCCATAAAATGCACAGTCCCTTCAGTGTCGCTATATAGAGTTTACACTGTATTTGTAATTTCTGTGTTACGCAATTTTTTCTACAAGATAACAATTTTGTAGAATTGTGGTATAGGGCCCAGCAGGCGTAGGGTGTTAACCATAGAAACGAGTTTTTTGCGGGTTTTGTCAACAGAAGAATAGACAAAATGACAGATTGTGATTTTTATCTGTCATTTTGTCTATTCTTCCGTCGACAAAACCCGTTTCTATTGAGGTCAAACTAAGCGTGCTGATGTACGAACGTAAATGAAGCGTATGTAAGGATCGTAGCAAAATAAATATCTTCCTGAGGATTAAACTGGCATGTAAATTAGTTCCGAATAAGAAAATGTCGTGAACTGTCCACTTTCTGTAGTTTCTGCCTCGGAAGAAGGCGCATAACATTTGTTTTTTATTTTAATAATTTATTTATGTAACACGATTGTCGTAAGCTGCGTAACATTAATTGATTAATTGTTATTTTATTAAATACCAAACATATAAGTAACGATTATGGCAATTATACGGATGCCAGTTATTTTATTATTATCTTCAACATTTGCATTATTTTGATTGTGTGTTGCACAATAGACCTGCCATTCCTAATTAAAGTGGTTGGCACACAACAACAACAATAACATGTTTCAATCTAATGCTAGGATTTCTTTTGTAGTTGTGTTTCAACTTATAGTACCTATGTTCCAAAAGTATATGATGAAAATGTAAACAAATGGATCACAAAACGGATGACATTTGTAGTGCCACTTACAGATTTCATTATTTGAATACTTAAACCCAAAATTCTAATTTTAAATCACCTTGAAGATGTTGTTCATTTGACAATTGAGGTTAATTTTGTAACCTCAATTTTTAGCGATGATTTCCCAATCGCAATTTAATAATATTATTCCAACACAACTTGTTAGAAAAAGGTATAACGTTAAAGTCTTCTAAATACAGATGAATATGTTGCTACTTCCCTTTGGTAAGTGTTTGCGTAAGAATTTAACCGTGACAGGGTTTGTTTACACTTTGATCAGATACTTTTGGAACAGGCTACATGTCTTCTATCGAAGTATTAGCTCAATATGCTGGTCAAAGGCTTCTCCCAAGTTAAAACACCTGTAAAGTTTTTCAGACTCCAATGTCTCCATGTTAAACCTATCTACTTGCTCGTGAGAAAATATTAAACAAACAATAAATTTCCAATGCTTGAACCAAGTAATATTTATTTTTAAACATCAATACCTTATAAACAAAGAATATTGTCAGAAATAATTGCGCACTCGCTTGTAATTATCTAATTACTCAGTAGGTGGCTATAGGGCCAATGCCATGTGTTATTTTCATCTTAACTAACTTAAACAATGTTTTTCACAATACCTGACGATTATTTAAATGACGATATTTAAAAAATGTTTTGTCAAAGAAATATTTAGTTTTTGTAACGCTGCAGCCGCATCTGCGTCTATCGTGACAAAGCAATGCGGGCGGAAGCTACGTATGTTTTGCACGCTAAAAAATTATCGCGCTACGGTGTTCACATTAGCGGCTTCACCACTTTTATTATGTTCTGCAACCATGGCGATAAGTGCTACGCAGCTCGAACTATCACGACGATAACCGATAATGTTTGGTCACATCTGCGTGTATCGTATCACTGTGCGAAGCTTCATCAGGATGGACGTAGATGCGGCCGCAGCATAATGCTATGGCTACATTGTCGCGATGAAATGAAGATTTTAGCTGTCGTAAAATGTCTGGACAATTAATTCATCACATCGCGAATCATTCAGGTCAATATAGGTAGTTCGTCGTACGTAGATCCAACGCGAAGTTTTATCGCGACGCGAATGTTTTGCGACAATGTGGCCGTAGCATCAAGAATAAACAATGTACCTACTAAGTACTAATTTACCTACTTATTGTGAAACGTCTTGACTTGAAATGTAACTAAAGAATGGCCAAAATGGCGCTACTTTTGTAAAATCACAATGAAGTTAACGGTAAGGTAGTTTTAAATGTTGGCAGTGAGGTAAACCAGTATTAAATTAGGCTTTTTTGTACGAAAATATACCCATAATTGTTCGACCTGACTTTTTCTTTTTCATGTTAAGCCGAAACATAAAGACCATTAGTAGTTAGTGTTCCCTTGCGAATATTTTAATAAAAATATTGGAGCGTGAGAAAATGTCGAACAAACAAATTGACATTGGACTGAATTGGGTTGATAATTTGATACCGGCAATACAATTTTGATCAGCTCTCATAATCATTGGACATTATTATAATAGTTTTTAAAACTCAGAAAATAACTTAATATTTATTCACTTCTAATTTCGCCCTGATGATTATACAGGATGACTTGTTATTTGACGAATTCCTTCCAGGACGTGATACTGTGACCCATTTGCAACAATTAAGACCCCTAAAGCCCAAGCGAAAATTCATAGAATTCGAGAATACCAAATTTTTATGTATTCTTGATTTACCAGTTTCGTAACTAAATATAAATTTTCTCTAAACTCTCAAATTGAATGGCCTTCATTGCGATTCTATTAGGTACCTTATACTTTAAAAAACCTTTCGATGTAACCAAATTTTCAAAAAAAATCACTTAAGCTTTAATGGGGTGCTTAATTGTTACAAAGGGGTCACAGTATCACGTCCTGGAAGGAATGCGTCAAATTACCAGTCAGTATAGAAATGTTTTACATCAAAACCTTTCACTAGAGTCAATTCATTTTATTGTAGTTAGCGCCCCGTAGCTCTCCAACCATTAAAATGCCTTTAAAATTGGACCATTTGATGGCCAACATGATTCGAGCCCAAATTACTCATTGAAATATGTTTATCTTGACCATAGCCTTGTTCTAGTTATAATCGAATAGGTACCCATAACTTGATCGTAGTTCTAGAAATTAAATTTTTGATTCGAGATTTATTAGTAAATAGAGTGCAGTAAGTAATGAAAATAATAAAAAGTAATGCGTTACTTTCTAATAACGTTCAGAATTCAAGATGATGTTATTATTAATATGTAGATTGGTAAAAGTAATTATTTATTTTGTGTACAATTAAAATTGAACCTAAAGATGGTAAAAAAGTTACGGGGTTGACTATGCTGTGTAGGTAGGATGTCTATTTTCGATTCATGGATGGTTACTTTACCAAATGTTCGTATAGAGGTGTTCCATATACCAAAAATAACTGAACTTGCACTGAGTGTTTGCACAATGCGAGTTGCTTACGGAATTAAAGTTTAGGTCTCAATAGTTAAGGTTTTGCTTGTTTTTTCTGTCGTAAATTATGTTGTGGTTCGTTGTTTTTATTTTATTTTAATACTTTGATTATTCTTTTTTATAATAATTACTAATTATGTGAAAGAGTGTACACCTTTAAGGTAGTTTTTTGAGGAACGAATTATTTATTATAAAGATCTCATGTAAAAATGTACCAAAAATCACACCGATAAATGAATTTGAATTTAGTTAACGACCATTATGCTCTGTGATTAAACTGTTATGTTTATATCACCCAAATGTTTTATGTCACGTTCGCACGTGTGAGGGTAGGAAATGAGTCTTTACATAATTTATTTATTTTAATACGCTCTTGACATAGTTACGATTCGCCATAAGGTCAAGTTTTTCAAAGCAGTTGTCACATTAGTCATAATAATCATTTATTGCGATTAAGTGAAAGAGTCTTACGTAGGGTAATCGTATTACCCAGTTACTGGGTTGTGGAGGTCAGATAGACAGGCGCTCCATGTAAACGCAACTGCAACGTAGTTGAGAAAAGGCTAGGCAGATTGATTAGTAATTCATGTAAGTGCCAAAGTATACGTTTTTACAACAAACTCCCAAGCCATGTTAAAGAACTGAGCTTCAATAAATTTAAATCATTTATTAAACAGAAACTATGTCAAAAAGGTTTCTATAAAGTTAAAGATTACTTAGACGACCAAAAAGCTTGGGAATAATTAAGCTGCTCCAATGTACCCCCCCCCCCCCCCCCCCGAAGCAACAAAAAGTGTTTTAAAATCAACGACTAGATGACACTATATGAGTTCATATAATTGGTTAGTTCATTTTATTTGACTGTATAAGTCAATATTTTTTTTTTTAACTTATTATTACATAATCTACTCATTACAGTTTTTTTTTTTTAATGAGTTGTAATGTTTTACGTTGCATAATGTAAATTGTTTTGCGTAACTGCTATTGTATAGAATCAAGTTTTCTAACTGAACAGACAGCTGTGCTGCTGGGGAGTTTGTTGCGCCACTTCTTCTTCGCAGCTAACGCACTAGGAAGTGGTGAAGGGTGGGCGTTTTTGGGGGACTGTCTTATGTAATTTTGACGTTTGAAAAGTGCTGATTCTCAGCCTATTTTGAATAAATGACTTTTGAATTTTGAATTTGAATTTTGATTTGTAATTAAGTGGAAGCTGGTTACGTAGACTTGTTTACTTACGATATTTATTTATTTATTCACAGGCTAACAAACAGTATAAAACATGCCTCGGAATTAACACACACCACCAAACACCCTATTATGTAGCTAATGTCCTAACCTAGGTCATGGTCTACCCAAGTGTCAAATTTCATCCAAATCCATTCAGCCGTTTTATCGTGAAAGCGTTAGAAACAAACATACGAAAATTAATTATTTTCTCTTTATTATATTAGTTTAGACATGCTTAAACCTTCTGGAATGAATGCTCTAAATCATCGTGAAAACCCCACTAAAATACGTAGTAGTTAGAAAAAGTAAAGTGGTCACATAGACAGACACGAAAAGCGCTTTAATATACTTACTTTTAGTTCAAAATAACTCGTAACGAGTCAACGCATAGTCGTGTGCTAAAGCTACTTTACTTAGTTATCTCATAGAAAAATTACATCATGTGCGATGTAATTGAATAACATAGGAACTGAACGGCTTTCCGGTCATTAGCTAAACCAGTAGGCACATGGCAATGAAAGAGAAACATTGCAATTTAGAAAATTGTACACCGTAGGCAGCTTCTTAAAGAACTCATTACTTCTGATGTAAGTAAATAAGACTGACTTGACTGTTTGTCTCGTTGGTGGAGTGGTCGGGAGCGCTACTGCTGAGCATGAAGTCCTTAGTTCGATTCCGAGGTCGGGTAAAGTGTTATTGGGTATTCCATTAGACATTTCTCAGTACCAGCCCGGAGTCTAGATTTGTGCCCGGTTGATGGCAATAGGGTCGCCGCCTATTACATGGGACTTAAACATAACTGGCGAAATGTGGGTGTACTATAGGTACACTTCTGCGTAGCCCTTTGGGGATTACAAGCGTGATGTTATTAATGATATTGTATGATAAGAGCAGAAGGGTTATTTGTAAAAATCAAAGATTTCCTTTTTTTTTCTTCTATCAAAAGTAACATGAAATTTTCTTTTCTTTCTATTATCCTATAATTTTCTTGTTAAAATTAATTCTTAAACGAATTTAGCTTTACACCATATGTAGAAAAAGACCACGATTACAAATATTTTTCGTCGTTACGGGTTGTCAGAAGCCCGAAAGTCTGACAACCAGTCTTACCAAGGGGTATCGTATTACCCAGTTACTGGGTTGTGGAGGTCAGATAGGCAGTCGCTACATGTAAAATACTGGTATTCAGCTGCATCCGGTTAGACTGGAAGCTGACCCCAACATAGTTGGGAAAAGGCTAGACAGATTGATTGATTAGATACAAATATTTATAAAGAGCTGTTTCAATTTTGATGTACAGTAAAATATATTCAATCTATCTATCTAAATTGAGGTTTTTTCATGTATGTGTCCATGACTATTCAAAAAAAAAACTCATTGATTTAAAAGCAGTGTTTTCCCCACTAATTTGTATGTGACTGCATTTGGGTGCTGCGGTCACGGCTGAATACCAATTAATTGATTTTACCTTATTAGCCATACTTCTACTAGCCACTAGTCACTTCCATTGCTACTAACCGTGGTCAAAAGAAAACAACAAACATACATAACATAACATCACGCCTTGTTTCCCCGAAGGGTTTAGCAGAGGTGTACCTACTTATAGTACACCCACATTTTGCCAGTTTTGTTTAAGTCCCATGTAATAGGGGGCGACGTAATCCAGACTCCGGGTCTAGTCATTAATCCTTACATATTATAAAAAAAACCGCACTCAAATCGGTTCATCCGTTTAAGAGCTACGCTACGATGCCACAGACAGACACACAGACACACACACACATAGCGGTCAACTTATAACACCCCTCTTTTTGCGTCGTCGGGGTTTAAAAACAAAGTCCCCCGCCGCGTCTGTCAGTTTGTCTGAACGCGATAAACTTAAAAACTACCGAACGGATTCTCAAACGGTTTTCATCAATGGACGGAATGATTAATGAGGAAGGTTTTGGTGTATAGTTCATTAAGGATGTTGGAAAAAACCATGCCGACTGGAAGCTTGACGGGCCGCGTAAACCGTAAATATATAGATAAATAAAATTAATGTTGTACAAGATTGTACATCTTATAAAGTTCAACAAAAACTTCCGCGATGGATAAAATATGCCTTGACATTATATCATTAAAAGGAAAACTTTAAAAGATATCCAAGATTCAAAAATTACGCGTAACAAAATAATTATGGTTGACGACAACGTGGCCGCAGTGGTACGAGTCAATGACCTATTCGGCTATTAGGTATGTAATCCCGGTAGTACGTACTAGCGGAGGAAGCCGCGGGCGAAACCGCGGGCAAAAGCTAGTATATAAATATCCAATCGATAGTAGGTAAATTTTCCTCCTGCATTTTTAATATGCATAATCTATGTAATTTGATGTACTTAGCTATTTCGTCAAGAGTGCCACTGTAACATAAAAAAAACTAACCGTTTAATAACAATAAGTGACAAATCATACATGTAACATTTCACCATTTTCCAATGTTCCTAACTACTTACGACCATATTACCTCAGAACTACGAAACTTAGAATTATCTTGCACAACAGCGACCTTCAACAGTTGACACATTATAGATTCTATTGATCATTAGCATTGGTCAACGCATTGTGAAAGTTTCTTGTAACTTCACACGCCTTATGAGATGCTAATTTATATACTTATTGATGAAATGGTAGAAGAGCTGTTGAATTAGCCCGGCATATCTGGAGATCTCGGCCCGAAATTGGTAGGTACAAACATCATTCTGTCTTTGTCATCTTCAAACGATTTATAGAAACAGCAAGCTTGAATTGATCACAATAGGAACGGGTTTTGTCGACGGAAGAACAGAGAAAATGACAGATAAATAATCACAATCTGTCATTTTGTCTATTCTTCCGTCGACAAAACCCGTAGAAAACCCGTTTCTATGGCTGTCACGCTACGCGAGCTGAAAGTTGTTTTAGCGCTTAATATATTTGGTGATGAGTGTTGCAAGTGGGCCTTAAAAGATAAAATTTTGGTGTCAATGGTTTTGTGACCAAGTTGAACAACACTTTGAGGTAAAGATAAGGGATGTCAAGTAACATAATATTCAGTACCTGGTTACATAAATGAATTATTCATTGCCAAGTTAGGTGGCTGACTGAATTATTAATTGTCATATGAGGTTGCGCTGACTTCTGCTGATCTATAAGATTGGCAGCTCAGTTCACTTAAGTTTAACAGAATAAAATCAAAATCAAAAGTCATTTATTCAAAAAAGGCTAAGAACCAGCACTTTTCGATCGTCAAAATAGACCGGCTGACCTGGGTCTGAGATAATACTTTCACTCATTTGACTGCTAACATCTGGTTAGTTGGTGGATCAATACCAACAACACCGGTTATTGCTAACCTTTCACTACACTACTTATAAGATTACTAGCTTCTGCCCACGACTTCGTCCGCGAGCCTATAACCTCAAGAATTAGGCTATCCAATGCAAAAATATTTTTCAAATCGAACTGGTAGTTCCGGAGATTACCCCCTACATACAAACTTACAAACAATTAAAGAAACACAAACAAACAAAAAAAAAAACAAATTGTAACAAAATCCACGACTGAACACTGTGTCCCAAAATACAAGCGATAGCTTAGTTTGGGAACCAGTATCACTCGCAACTCCTGTGACTAATGTGCCTTTTTATCTATTATTTATAATTACTAATATTGTCAATGATTTTCTGGTACCAATAAACACTTTTTTTTTTTTTAATTTTTCCTCTTTATAATATTGGTATAGAAAAAACTCTTATAAAGTCTCACTACATATACTCGTATATTAGCACTATATGCCTGAAAACGGCAATTTCAAAACGTGAAATAATTTCTTCTTAGAACGTTTCTTAATCTTGTTATTTCGATGATAATGTGAATTAAATAAATTACATAGATACCTAGTATAAAATATAAAATACCAGTAAATAATACTAGCTTATTCTTGTGTCTGCTCGAATGCTCGTGCCTTCTCATACAGAGAAGGCACGAGCATTGATCACCACGGTTGCTCAAGATGGGTTGGCGATTTCTAACTTATCAATCTGATTAGCCTTTTACCAACTATTTTGGGGTCGGCTTCCAGTCTAACCGGATGCAGCTGAATACCAGTATTTTATATGGAGCGCTTGCCTATCGGACCCCCACAACCCAGTAACTGGGTAATACGATACCCCTTGGTAAGACTGGTTGTCAGACTTTTGGGCTTCTGACAACCGTCCGTAACGACTGTGACAATGATCCACGAAAGACAGCCGGGAGCAACGGCTTAACGTGCTTTCTGAGGCACGGAGGAGTCTCGGTATGTAAAGATGGTCACCCATCCACGGACCAACCCCAGCAAGCGTAGCCTAACCTGATGGATCGACCCGTGTTGTTTGTTATTACTAAGCTACGAGCTCCTCCACTCGCACTTTAAATAACAAATTACATTATTTATAACTACTGGGTCAAAGTAAATTAGCTAGCGAAACTTACAAATGTGATGGTTTCGATATTCTCAAAACAATTTATTTTTATTTATGTAAATATGGTCACCCATCGACGAACCAACCCCGGTAAGCGTAGCTTAACCAAATGGATCCACCCGTGCGGTTGTTACTACTTAGCCACGAGCTTCTCCTCTCCGATTTCAAACTTATATTGACTATTAGTCGAGGGTTTTTTCTCACGCTGTTTTCCTTCACCGATGTCAGTAATGTTCAAGATAAACCCAGAAAGTTAATATTTTTACAATGCATTTTGTCGAAAAGAGCGTTTTCCAAGCAGTCAAGTTCTGCGGAAAGTGTCACTTTTTTTCACTAGTGCTTTTTACTTTTCTGTTTATTTTTTATTTTTGAGGCCTTCGTCAGCCCGTCTCGCCTCAGAAATTTTATTATTTGAGAATGATGTGTGATGGTCTCGAAGTCGAAGTCCAAGTCCAAGTCCAAGTCCAAGTCCAAGTCCAAGTCCAAGTCCAAGTCGAAGTCGAAGTCAAAAGTCAGTCATGAATTTTGTTTTTATCATTTATATACGTCGTCGTATGTTAGATGTTACACATCACAGGCGACTGCCGTAAGGGTCGCTCGTTTTTTTATTATATTTCCTCGCACAATGCATAGTAAAACGTTGTATGATACACGTGCGTGAGATGATTTCCGAAGCGAGCGAGTGTATAAGTCGACAGGAATCACCTACCTTCCGCACTTATAGCATAAATAACTATTTTATAAAGTTTATTTGGTCACATTGTTCAGTCACAATCATAAGAAACATTTAATTTAAAAAGTAAGCAGAAGGAAATGGGTTGTCTCACAGTACGGTACAGTTATATTATGGACCAGTGACCTACTTGTGCACTATTGTAATATTTTAAATACAATGAGTTATTAGTTTCATTGTTACTTTGTTAGTAACACTCATACACTTGGTAAATAATGCTCATATTTATAGTGACGGTTCGTTAAGAAAAATAAATTGTTGACAATAAGCTACCTCGCAATAAAGTTTAACTAAATTACCTCCTGGCAGTTCCAATATTCTACGAATCGTTAGGTTAGCTCTTAAACTACTTTGATGTAATGTAGCTGCACTAAGTAACCCTGTAGCCTATAAAGCATTTGCTACATCATTTCGTAGCACAATTTAGTAGAAGAGTGACCTATTTCAATCTCGTAGCAGCGTAGCGTCGTAGCAAACCTATTTTTCCTCACTCCTTTTAGCACTAAAAACTGATGGCAGTTTTAAAAGTGTATGAAGCGTCTTGTCAGATTTTTAACTAAGTCAAATATTACTGGCAGCTTTAAATCCAGTGTTTTATGTTTAAGTTGAAAGTAAAGTGTAATTCAAATGAAACCATCTACGGATTTATCTTCAAAAGGTATAGCATTAATCTTTACAGTTTATCCACTTTCAAAGTAATTAATCAGAGCTGCCACTTTTTAAAATTAACGGTATACGAGTTCTTTGACCTTTTCTTATCTTGTAAGATACATTGTATCTCAAAATGCTTTAAATAATTTAAGAAGTATAGCCATAACATTTACTGTTTACAATTAATTAACAAAGAGTTTTGATTAGGTCTGGCTTTAAGTGTACTTAATCTGTGTTATAAGGAAGACTTTTGGTCAAGTCGAAGACAAGTTCGAACCACCTTATTAAATACTTTCGAACGCGCTTTGGTGGTAACTCTTAGACTTTGAACTGGCCTAGCGTCGTACGGAGTTTCAATAGAATCAATCTGCCTAGCCTTTTCCCAAATATGTTGGGGTCAGCTTCTAGTTTAACTGGAAGTATCTGCATACCAGTATTTTACATGGATCGACTGGCCTCCATAACCCAGTTACATGATTACAGGGTGTCAGACTTTCGGGCTTCTGACGACCCGTATAAAGACTGTCAAAGATCCATTAATGACAGTCAGGACCAACGGCTTAACTTGCTTTCCGAGGCACGGAGGAGTCTCGGTATGTTAAGATGGTCACCTATTCACGGAGTGTCCGCGGCAAGCGTAACCGACCCGTGCGGCTGTTATAACTGAATGATACGCACTAATAAGAAGCCAGCTTATACTGGTTTAGGTTAACCCTGGCTGTACCTATGCACTTGAATTCTAAATTTCACTAAAGAAAGCGAATCGATTCAAAGACATATAAACGTATTTTTTTCTGAAATATAACAAGATTTTCACAACACTAAAGCCGATAATACTAATTTATTTAATATTCTTCTTAGTAGGTTAATCAAGACGTTCTAGTCCACAAATTAGTATCGAATAATAAAATTACGAGCTTCCTTTCGCAATGTATTTTATTTAGAATCTTAATCACAAGTTCACACTCGGTGAATGGAATTTTGTGAACGGTTCTGAATAATCATTTATTTTTGAGGGACGTGTGTGTTACCGTAGATCTCGAAGGTCCTTATGTACATATTGTTAGATGGGCACCTCTCTCTCTGCCTAGCTTTATTCTATTTCATTTGGGGTTGGTTCTCCTCGTCATTCTTCGTCAGACGTGTTGGCACGGAGTTGTCGAGACATCAAATTGAGCTGCCTTCAGGTCATTGTTGACGACGGACACTTGCGGCCATTGGAAGGGGTTTTTGAATATCAATGACACTCCCCTTGGACTTCGCAGGATCTTAGAAAATTTTGGTACCGGAATTATTAGCTTGAATCATAAAAATATCTGAAAATATAATATTAGGACTTAGTATACCTGGGCAGAATATGTGGGACAGACCAGAGAGGCAATTCCCGTAATTTTTAAGCACGTTCGAATTCGCATCTCATTCACAATCTGTCAAAAATACAATCAATTTACCAACATTTTTGACAACTTTGACAGATTATGGTTTCGGATTGGATTCTGCAATCCATTGCTACAGTTTTAAATAATACATCTATGATTGCTACAGTAAGGACTGCTACCTAAAAAAAAAAAAAAAAAATTATTAAAAAATTTAAGCTTACCAACATTTAAAAATAAGTTATGATTTACAATGTGCCTGGCAGGAAGAAACGCTGACACCTGAGATACGAGAACAGGACACGTCCTAGTTTGGGTGTCACGAGTTTAACAAAATCGAACTTGTAATTATTAGTCAAATTATTATTATAGTAATTAGACTAATTACAAGTTCGATCGAACCCCTTTCCTCTCCTTATTATACTTATTAAATATATAAATAAATTAAAATAAAATTAATCTATTAAGCGAATTAATGTTACAGCTACATCGAAATTGACTGTTATCTATTACGTTAACAATTTAAAGTGCATGATTTCCCTTTGAAAATGATGCATTTGAGATTAGGCTAAGTGGCTTTCCACTTAACCCAATCCAACTGACAGGGTAAACAATCTAATTTTCATATTTACGGAATACCAATTTCTATTACACATCACTAACACGTACAGTCAACATTGGAAAGTCAATGTCAAACATATTCACATACATAGAACATTTTGCTTATATGTTTGAACAACCTTATATCTGATTGTGAAAGTTTCGAAAATGGTAAGAATTTTAAGATGTCATTCAAGTGCAAATTGAATCAAGGTTGACGAAGTGCGAAAGTGCTATGATGATTTTTGACACTTTTGTTGTTGACTTTACTTAAGAGTTAAACATTTAGTGCCTCATTCTGTTAGGTGTGATAAAATTACCAAATAGCATTCTTAAAGGTTGTAAAAAGCATGTAAGTGTGAATTGATCAGAGGTTGAAGACGTGCAATGATGTTTTAGACACTTTTTTATCAGACCGTAGGTATCGACTAATTCGTTGCTAAATAATTTACAAGTAAGACAATGATCAATTACCGACGCACAGTATGAGATAAATGACTCAAAAAAGGACATTGATTTTTTATTCTTCTCATCGATAGTATACACTGTTTTGAATGCTAGAGAACTCCCAGAAATCAATTCAGCTTAGAGCCAGAGGAACCTTACTATAATTTTTATTCTGGTTATCCATAGAAATCAAAAGAATTGTTATACCTTATTGTGTATGCAGCGTTTTTATGTTTTAATTATAGTATGCGATAGTAGCAAAATATCTGCTATTTTTATAAAGATTTTGTTGTGATTTAAAGCATGTTATTTTTTTTTCGGGATTATGTAAAACATATTTTGCGTAGGTTTTATTGTGCTAAATAAAATGTAATAGTATTTGGGCATCAAGAAATTCATCCTCATCGCTGTCAGTTGGAAAAGTGCCCAAAAGGCTGGCAGCATTGCCACGTTGGATGGCAATGCTGATTCTTTGACCTAAAAATTGGCCAGCCCTCTGGTCACGTGAAGAGTCGACCAACCGCTTGGCGATGTCATGAAATACTCGATGAGCACTCGGACCCCACGGCCCTAGTGTTTCAACCCCAAACGGCTCAAAAATATAGCTACCAATAAGGTTGTTATATTTGCGCCGTTTGAGGTTTTCCGCACCTGCAGCAGCCGCCCCAGCACAGCCCGCCGTACTAGGAAGATGGGATGGCGCGAGGGTGTCGACGCAGGTTGCATCCCACACCAAAGGCCTACCCAACTTCCAAGGCATTATGGTCATAGTAATAGTATTTTATTTTCACTCACATTATTGTTTAGTGGTATATTAATCTGCTTGTAAAATATCAGATGCTTGATACGAAGGAGTACGGATTTACGGACGGAGATAAGATTTTGTTTGTTTGGGTTTTTTTTTGTGATCAAAAATCTGATACCAAAAACATTACGATTTTTATCAATAGAGAAGTAATTGTGTCAACAAAAATGATAAGCTTCATTTTTGTGTGTTGAGAGTGATGAACCCTGTTATCAGAGCAAAATTTGAAAACCATAGAATCATCATTTCTCCGATTTATTTATTTATTTATTTATTTGATAGGAATAACAAACAGCAGTATATTACACAGTAGGCATACAATATAAAACTTGCAATAAAAGTAACAAATACACTACTCAATACGTTATCCACAGATTACAATACAGAATAGCTAGCTGTTAGCAGAGCTAGTTAAAAAAGCACTTATTAACTATATACTATATACTAGGGCTATCTCTTAAAATAGTTGTAATCTCACTCTTAAATACAGCTTTGCTGAGAAACATAATATCAGTAGAGCCAAACTGTTTATTATAGGTGTCAACCAAGCGATGTAACGGCGAGCGAGCGCCTGAGTTCGTTCGACAAAATGAAGTAGCAAATAGGCGTCTCGAACGAACTTCTCGACCGATTACAGTACGAGGGATCAGGTAGCACAGACTGTTCACAAGATCAGTACAATCAAATTTATTGCGGCATATACTAAACAGAGTCATCATTTCAAGTAGGGTGCGACGGGATTGTAGGGTCATGAGGTTATATTTTTCAAGTAATAATTTATAGGACATTTTGGTTTTACAGCATCTGTAATGCATGGAACGGAGGTACTTACGTTGAACCAACTCAATGATCTCAATGTACTTTTTGTAATAAGGGTTCCAAATGGGTACTGCGTATTCAAGTTGTGGCCTTATTATAGATTTGTATAGATTTAAGTAGGTAGAAGGCCGATGAAATTCTCTAGACGCCCTCATAACGAAACCAAACATTTTATAAGCCTTGTTGACTATGTTGTCCACATGGGTGTCAAGATGGAGCTTTGAGTCAAGATTTACGCCTAGGTCACGGAGGGATGAAACCTTGTTTAGGGCAGTGTTTCCAAGAATGTAATTGAAATTCAGCACATGTTTTTTTTTTTTAGTAAACGTAATGCTGTAACATTTAGA
The DNA here is from genome assembly GCA_947364205.1 of Agrochola lota. Taxonomy (NCBI): domain Eukaryota; kingdom Metazoa; phylum Arthropoda; class Insecta; order Lepidoptera; family Noctuidae; genus Agrochola; species Agrochola lota. The sequence goes on from OX376241.1 coordinate 2,815,122, forward strand.
GATACTAAGGTGAAGCTTATTAACAGAGCAGTATTTCGAGAAACAGTCAAGATCCTTCTGAAGGTCTAAACAGTCGGTTTGAAGGGTAATATTTTTGTAAATTTTTAAATCGTCCGCGTATAGTAGGAACTTTGAACTTTTAAAGCAATCTTTGATGTCGTTGATGAATAGGATAAACAGAAGGGGCCCTAAAATTGAGCCTTGGGGGACTCCTGAAGTGACCTTTATTGTATGAGACTCAAACCCATTAATGACAACCTTCTGAGTCCTATTAGTGACATACGACACGAACCAACGCAGTAAATCTCCTCTAATACCGTTGAATGCGATTTTGTTGAGTAATAGCCTATGATCTACCTTATCGAACGCCTTTTGAAAGTCTGTATAAACAGCATCAATTTGCTGCCTCTTGTCTAAGCCTTCAAACAGATGTGTTGTAAAAATAAGGAGGTTACTTATACAGGACCTTCCTCTGACGAACCCATGTTGTTCTTTTAATAGTACACGCTGAATGATTGGATATATCTCACTATGCACTAATCTTTCAAAAAGTTTTGAAAGCCCCGACAACAACGAGATTGGACGATATGTAGATACATCACTCTTGGAGCCGCTTTTATGGATTGGAACAATATTTGCTCGTTTCCACACATCAGGGAATACGCCATAGGCAAGGCATTTATTATATAATATAAACAACGGAAAGCACAATGTGTCACAAGTATTTTTTAAAAAGATCGAGGGAATACCATCTTGCCCGGGACCCTTAGAAGCATCCAATGATTTAAGTTCTTTTTGAATTTTGTATACCGGAAAGTGCAAATTACAAAGATTAATATCGTTATCAGGATTAGCGGGAGGTGGTACCCATGACTTATGATCGAAAGTAGACGGTTCATAAACAGATTGGAAAAACATTGAGAACAAGTCGCAAGTAGTAGTAGGGTCATTGGAAGACTGTTGGAGATAGTGAACTGTAGCTGGGATACTATTACTGGAGTTCCGATTAGAAACGTACGTCCAAAATGCTTTAACGTTTTTTTCCACGCTGTCCTCTATAAAATTCATGTATTTTTTATAACATATGTCGGCCTGTTTTTTGAATTTTGCTCTGTAAATAGAAAATAGTTCGTAGTCACTAATGTTTCCATATTTCTTCCACTTAATCCACGTTCGAGATTTCATTTTAAATAAATGCAAAAGAGATTTAGTGAACCAGTGTGGGAATTTAAAGTTTTTGGTTTTGTGAGTGGGAGTATGTAATTTAATAATTTCGTATAATTTTTCGTAGAAAGTAGAGACCGCTTCATCAGGTGGTAAATCATTGAGTAACATGTTCCATTCAGCGCTTTCAATGTCTGTATTTATTGCATTGTAATTAGATTTGTGATAATTTAGTGGTTTTACATTTGAGTGTTTAGGCATTCGTGAGGGTTTTTTAAATGGTATTTGTATATAAAATGCAGGATGGTGACTGTCTATAGGTAAGAGAGGAGTATTAGGATTACAAGCCACAGTATGTGTATTGCAAAAAAACAGATCGAGAATACGTCCGTTACTGTTATTAACATTGTTAAATTGATTCAAATCAAATCGTGAGCAAAAGTTTAGTAGATGCCTACTTGTATCCGAATAGGTGTTATTAGTGGCACACACCATGTATGACGATGCGTTAATCCAGTTAAGTTCTGGTAGGTTAAAGTCGCCTGTTAAAATAATGTGTTCTATGTAAGGATCATCAAATAATTTCGATAACGAATTCATGAAGTTTACATAAATGTCTTCTGACGTGTTTGGAGGTATGTAAGTGGCACAAAGAAGTAGATTTTTACAATCATAAAGGGGGACTTTAATTATTTGATTTTCTGATAGATTTGTGATAGGACATTTAATTCGTTACATTTCAAGTCTCAAGATCCAGTAGTTTAGGCTGTGCGTTGTCTGCCAGTGAATTAAGGTTTTTATTATGTAAATAAGATTATAAAAATTTTGCTAGAATTACAATAACAGTTCGTCACTGGAGAAAGTATAATATGACTCAAGCCCGCACTTATTACGAGTCACAGATTATAACTTAGTCCCTAAATTAGGAAATTCGGTGTAAGTAAGTAATTAAGATAAATTAGCTAACTGCGTTACGTTAAATGAGTGTGAATCACAAAAATATTTTAAATTTATATATTTTTTTCATTAAACGATGGTGATTCACAAAATATCTACTTCTATTGTTACACAAAAATGAATCGTGCATCTGTCTTAGTAAAAATGTTCTTTTATTTATTAGTTACTAGCTGCGACCCTCGGTATCACCCGCATAAGTCTCGATGCCGTGGAAATATCGGGATAAAAATTATTCTATGTCCTAATCCAGGTCATAGTCTACCAATGAGTTAAATTTCAACCAAATCTGTTCAGTCGTTTTAGCGTGAACGCGTAACAAACAAATACACTTTTATAATATTAGTTGGGATCCGTGTCACTAATTTTTCCGTTATTTTGTTACAGGTATGGATCGGTTTATGCAAAATCACAACACTAAGACGGTAATAAAAACTAAATACTGTTTCTGAAAGCCTGATCAAGTCTCCTTATCAGTGAATCAGCTGTCCATGTAAAGCATGGTCATGCTTTACATGGACAGCTGATTCACAGTCACACCTCAGTCACAATAAAGGTTGTTAAGTAAGTAGGTACCTATTACCAATTACCAATCACAATAAGGTCGATAAAAAAATATGTTGATAGGCTTTTAAGACTTTAGTAAAAAGGTCCATCTATTTTGGAGCTTTTTTCGTCGGGTAGCTCTTGGCCTGCATCTCACCTGATGGTAAGTGATGATCAGGCCGAAGATGGAAGCGAGCTTCACCCAGAATCCTCAACCACAGAGGACCTGAATCTTACCTCTAACTGCTGAAACAAAATAATGCTGTTAACATTGTTATTATGGCGACAGACTTAGATAAGATGGTGGTAGCAAGCCAGGCGGAATCAAAAACTCAAACCGAGCAGAAAATTTTGCCCCCACTGGGCATCGAACAAATGAAAATATAATTTTGTTCAGGTATTCTGGTGATTTATTTTTGACAAAAATCAGGGTTATCTGATATGCTTACATCGTTTTTAGTAAAAGTAGTTTCGTTCAATAACCTTCAATTGACGAAAATATTTTTAGCTCGGTGACCTTCTACTATGACGCTCATAAATCAGTTTACGGAGTATTTTAATAATATTTGCCAATTACAAATAATAAAGAGAATTTCCATAAAAACAAGATGAAAACGAAGGTTTATTATCTGAAGAAGATAGTAGGGTCAGACAGTATGAAGCATCGAGTGCATCATTTTTGAACTAAGATATGCCGCGCCGTTTGTATTATCTGCATGTAGAATTCAAACTCAAACTCAAAGCATTTGTTGCAACCAAAGGAATTACAGGCACTTTTGACCGTCAAGAAGTCGATTAGTCAGACAGATGAAGCTAGTTACCCATTCCAAAGCGTAGTAGGGTTATATGGAGAAGAACGGGCAAGCAACTCAATGAACACTCTTTTAAATCAAAATTGAAGATACAATCCTATCAATTCCTCGTTTTATCTTAGAATATCCAATCACGGAACTGAGAACCATCAAAGCACGTCCCAGCTATAAGAAACGTACCTACCAGAAGTAAAACCTCAAGTTTTTCTTGAACAAGAGACCAGTTATTACAGAGAAATGTTGTCAGTTGTCACATGGCGGCAACTAGAGCGGGCGAGTGAAATTGTCTGTGAAATTACCTCTTTATCGATATCGACGCGATATTTTTATCGATCATTGCCCGTGACTATTGTCAGGGTTATTGTTTTTTTTTATGAATTCACGTTGGCGTTTTAGGTGCGATACGTTTTGTAATATTGTGAATTGTATGTAATGATTGCAGCATGAATACGTAGATTGTTTTAGTTTTTGTGTAGAGCCACGACCTAGTCATAGTTTGCGAGCCAATACCTACGTGTATTCTATTAAAATCAAATATTTATATCTCATATTCTGCTCGAATAAAAAATGTATCTGGAGAGATGGCCAAGATCGTCACTCACCGGACGCCTGAAGGAGGACATCGCCGTCGAGATACACCGCGGCGAGGGTGGTGTGACGATCTAATCATGTTTGCGGGGCCAACATGGCCAGAAATCGCACAAACCAGAGAGATTTGGATGGAAAAAAGGGAGGCCTTTGCCCAGCAGTGGAACACAATATAGGCTAATTAAAATAAATATTCTGCTCTCGTATTGGCATGAACCATAAGAGAATACATGCCATGTTAAAAATATTTGCTGTTTTAATTGTGTAGTAATTTGGTAGCGTTGATTGCCTAGACTGTAAACGTATCCAACTAGATGTTGATATTATTCTAGCAATCTCCGTTATAGCAATCAATTTATTTAAAAGATCTTTTACGTTAAGTCCTGTGTATCCAGTATTTTTTCACAAGGAGGTTGTATAGCATTGAAATGGAGGTCCAATATATTGGTGTGTTCTAAATTCAAACACCAAAATAGTGATTAAAAGACCTTTTTATTCACTGTTTTCAGTGAATGAGGGGTTAAGGTATAAAATAAATATTACTAAAATATATAAAGGCAATACGTCGTCTTTACCAGTAGAGGACTTATTTTCTGTTATACGTGGGTTTGTGGGCTAGGAGATGGAATTAAATGAAACAAAATTCAATGCCGTGGAATTGGCAAAATTTTGAGCCGACCAAAACCAAAAAACAATCTTCACAATTATCAAATATCTTGTAAATTGTATGTTTCTTAAACAGATAAATAACTAAATCAGGAAATCATCACATTACTATTAATAGAGAAACACCATTCTTCGTACTTATAAGTAACACACCACTATAATGAATTATTCATCAAACTATTATTGTTAATGTGAGATTCTTTTCATGCCGTCTACTTTCACCTATTTCATGAACAAAACGTTGAGAATGCTTGCGTGTATGTATGTCTGTTCCCACGTGTCTGCTAACTGTATGAATTAATGACAGTTTAAAGGCGCCGCCCCACAGCAGTGCACGGCTAAGCCACGCAAGTATATTTAAAATGCGTTCCAAGTTGCAACTAAGAATAGGAATGACCGTGCGCTTTATTGGCAAAACAGCGTCTCGTTTACTTATTTTGTAGCAAAGTTAGTGAGATATAACAAAAACAGATAACAGCTTAAATAAAAACGGAGAACAACACAATTTTCTTTGCAATCCCTCCTTTTCAAGTCACAGTTGACAGATCGAGATCATTGAAGTTCCTGTCCTTAGTTGGAACGCATAATACAATGGCATTATATGGTGGCTTGTGATATGTATGTGGCATGTTTTAACTGCTAAATGTGAGAAAAGAGATGCCTTTATGCGATGTACAGGCCGTAATAAAATATCGCTGGAACTATAAATTATCGAATCGATAAGCTGTATTTAATCATTTGCTAGCTGTTACGCGTCAGCATACAGTGCTGGTTTAGCTTCACTTTGTATGAAAATATAGGCGGGGATCATCCACTGTGAACCACGCCCACGCTACGCACGAATGCGTGGGTGACGAACAAATTTTAATGAACCGCGTAGCTAACGTGGCAAAACTTGCCGAGCATATTTGACGTAGCAGTGGAAGGTCGACTTAATAGTCGTATCAAATTCTTATTAACTGATATTGTTTGTTAACACCTATTGTTGTGGTTAACGGTTCCAAATAGAGATAAGAGAAACGAGTTGTCATATAACATGGTTATTTGTCAGTTGTTAATCACAATTGCTTCTTCCTCTGAAACTTTATTGTTGAGGCTTTACGGTGTTTGAGGCTGGCATACGTTTTGATTTAAAATAGAAGACGAAAAGCTTTTTATAATTTCATTATTGCGTTAAGTAATTGTAGCCAGTGTAATGGAACTTTCAAAAATTTGAGAGTTATGTGCTAAGCTTGCCTACGTATTCTTGGTGGAAATCGCAAGAAGCCGCCAGATACGAACAGCTCAGGACCGTTCGTTGTAGCAATCTCTCTGTGTGAGAGATAAATTAACTAAATTCATTTTCTGTTCGCTATAAAAAAATTGGTCATCAAAATTGGAACTGCTTTAAAAAAAGAAATTGGAAAGACTTGTTTTGTTTTTAATTGACTTCAAAAAAGGAGGAGGTTATAATTATAATGCTCATCTGTAAGTATAAGTATTTTCATCGATCTTTTCGTCAATTAAGGACCGAATTTAAAAAAATATTTTATCCTATAATTTTTTTATTAACTTTGCTTGCGTAGTTATTGAGTTAGCAGCACATACATAATTAATCTACTTTGTGTATCTTGATGATGTTATAATACTTCCTGTCACTGTTGTTTACATAGTAAGTAGTGGTATACAAATTAATGTGGGGTAGGTACAATAATCTCGGAAGTCGGTGGCAAAAAACTAAAATGCAGATCCAAAGACATCGACTTCCGAAACTAAAGTTAATTTTCACTTTGTAGTGTTTTTTTTGGAAGTCGTATTTTTTTATTTTTTTATGTGTCCAACGGCGGCACGGGCTTAGACGTAAATGGTTTACGAATTACAAGTTTGACGTGCCAGTTTCTCGACATTTTTGATCATTTAATGAAGGGGGGTTCAATCGTAGGTTAGGTAAGCGCCTTTGCTACAAACAATGCTATCAGTTATATAATCAAGAAACCCTTTGGTGCCCATATAAATTGAAGGCGTGCACTCGACGGTGCATGACAGGTCATTAGAAGCCATAATGTAACATATAAGGAAAGGTTTGCGAGATCAACACAAGTGAAACGTCTGCAGTCACGACGCGTTTGACCCATCTAGGATATGGGTTGAAGGGTCAAGTTATGTAAAATGACACATGGTAGGTAGTTAGTATTAAAATGGTGGACAATGAGATAGTTAGGCTCGGCCCCTATTACTGGGAATTGGACGTATGTCTAACATTAACTGGTCAATTGTGGATGTAGGTACTGTACCTAATAGATACCTCTGCAGATCCCTTTAGACTTTTAGAATAACAGATAATACCATGTTATTTAGGCATGTTTAATAAACTTTTAATGAAGTTATCGCTGTAATGGTAAAAAATTACTCACACAATTCTTTGCATTGATAAAATTCTGTAAAAAGTAAATAATGTATTGTCATTAATGAGAGTATTCACAAGAATGTGGTACATAGATACAGTATTTATATATTTTTGCTTTAGGTACGGAAACTGATACCCAAACTAAGCCAGGGCTGGTAGGGAGTCAGTCTTCTAACGTGGATCATAACAGGCAGATCGTGTCAACGTGAATGTCGTGACGTAAAGTATTACTATAATAGCATATTAATTTGTACTTGTGAGTGTTTATAATGATAAGATCGAACTTTTAATTACATGAACATAATTCTCGGTGCAGATCAAATGCAGATAGCATAACAACAATCTTTTAATAACAGTTTTTTTGTAAAGATAGAAATGAATATGGCTAAAGTTAAAATTCATAGTGTTTATATAAAAGATTTTGATTGAGATAATATTGTGTAAAAATTTCAAGATGAGACTAAAAGTAGGGAAATGCATAATCTTGTTGACAGTTTAATTTAAACGTTGTGTATCAAATGATATTCCTAGTCTGCATATTTTTTTTTTTATCATTTATAGTTAGTACTACTAATAGTTTAGTTACTACTTAAAGCCCGTTCGTTGACTGAAAACAACCGATTTAAAAAAATAACTCTACAAAGTGAAAAATAACTTTAATTTCGGAAGTTGGTGTTTTTGGTTTTGAATATTCGTTTTTTGCCATCGACTTCCGAAATCTAAGTTATTTGTGAATGCGCTTACATAAGCTACGATCGAATCTCCCGTCATTAAATAATCAAAAATGTCGAGAAACTGGCACGTCAGACTCGTAATTCGTAAACCATTTACGTCCAAGTCCATCCACCATCCACCGTTGGACGTAAATGGCTTTTTATTAAAAAAAAATGAAAAAGAACGACTTCCAAAAAAAAACACAATAAAGTGAAAAAAACATTAATTTCGGAAGTCGGTGTCTTTGATTTTGAATTATGGTTTTTTGCTTACGACTTCCGAAATTAAAGTAATTTTTCACTTTGTGGTGTTTTTTTTTGGAATTGGTGGTTTTTTTTTGTAATGTGTAAATAACAGTTACAGGAAGTTATTATAACATCATCTACATAGGATAAGTGTGATCAAATGAAAAAGAATTTTCAAAATCGGTCTACAATTGACGAAAATATCGATGATTTTTTTTTTGAAAACTACCCTACCTAGAAACTTTCTGTAAGTCGGTTAAAAATACTCATAAGCACTAGTAGGTATTGATAGTATTTTAATTTCATTTCATATTGTTGTCTCCACAATGAATACCGTCATTAACACCAGATATTTCGAACAAACCATAAGGAAATAAGATCTTCATTAGCATCCCAAAGATTCATCATCACTAGATTAAATCTCCGCTTTTTGTCGTGTGCCCAAAACATGGAATTAACCTTTCATCTCTGGTAGGTGCGGTGTCCATTTCGCATTGTTTATGCGATCACCATCCTTGATACACCCACTATAATGAGATATATTTGGGTTTAGTGTTGTAAAAGTAGATGCTTTTTAAAAGGCACCTCATTAGGTAGCCTTGGTTTGAAGCTGTTTAACCACAAAGGACTTTGACCGAATTTTAGGTTTCTTTATCTGTTTTGACTTTTAATGGACTGATGCTGATGAGAATAGCAAATTTAAAATACATCGTCTTCTGTCATCATATAATTGTCACCATTGTCGTGTTGGTTTCGTAACTGGTAAGCTGTGTGCTAATTAGGAGTTCACGTTTAGTATGTTTGTCCTTTGTTGTTTCAGTTGATTCAATTACTTGACAGTTTTCAGTTTCAGCGAATATTTCTATATCTACGAGTTAATGTTCCTAATAGCTATATCAACATCAGTCAACGTTATTCCACTCTTTGTTGAGTACAAGTCCACTTAAATTTTTGTACCATGTCTGCCATACCTTGGGGGCGAAAACATTTATGACTTTTTTGCACTTGTAACACTTATGTATAAGGAAATTACAACGTACCAACATTTCGCCATTGAACGTGTTCAAACTCCTGCGCACCCGTGAGAACTTAGCACTGGCCATGAATAAGATATGAGGAATTAACATAAATAGAGGGTCGTGCGCAATGAGTCAAACTAATTGATATGCCGCTATTAACTACATACTTTTATCCAACCTTTGGACCTATATTTACAGATACGCTAAGCTGGTGTAACTTCTATGAAAGCACGCGTAGCAGATTACTTCTATCTCTACTCTACGAAGAATAGACAAATGATCTCTTTGTTTACAAACAATTATCTATAAAAAAATAGACGACGTATATTTAGTAACCTAATCCGCGTAACTGTTTTTAAAGAGTCATAAAGAACCCTGTAAGAAATCGACACGTGTTTCAACTCTCAACGAGGCATTCTCAGGATGAAGATTGACTTGTTGCGAACCCGGACACAGAACGGGAATTACCAAATCGGACCAGCGCGGTTCGCAAATGACGCGCTTACCAACGAACGTCATTTCATTTTTATTATACAGACAGGTCTTTTTTCTTATTTCTCTTTTATTTTCAATTATAACATTACTGGGCTTCCTTTCTCTGTAGGAGAACAGGTTATGGGTTTGTAATAAGACAATGACAGGTGAAATACCAAATAAAAATTAGCCTGAATGGTCGAATAGAAGAACACAATCTATCAAAGGTTTCCCAAACATTTGAGAATTATTCATCTTATCTGTCAGGCTCCACAGTATTATGAAATGGTTTTCGGCCAACTTTCACAACGATAGACGTAGGTTGGTTAATTAGATAAACACAAGCACCCAACATTATATAACTAATTAATTATCTCTGTTTATTTGCCTTAATTAACAGGTTTATGATGCTCAGTTTCATCATCCTATTGCCATAACGTTATGGTCACCATAAGTCACCGTGACGATAAAAATATACTTAACTAGCTTCTGCCTGCCACTTCGTACGCGCGAAATTTCGGCCCCCGAGCCACCGCGACGCATCACATCGCCCGCCCGCGCTATTACTTTGTTTTCACTTAGCGTTCTTTCTGACTTTTTAATCGACTTCCAAAAAGGAGGAGAATGTATGTTTTTCTTTGTTGTTTTTATGTATGTCAGCCGATTTCTCCGTCAATTGTGAACCGATTTGGAAATTTTTTTTTTTTATATGAAAAGGTATACTCCCGAATTGGTCCCATATACATTTTATAAACTTTGCTTGGATAGTTTTTGAGTAAGCTTCAATAATACGTATTTTTCCCACTCTTAGGATGATATGATGATAACTTCCTGTCACTGTTATTTACATAGCAGGTATGCAAAAAATAGCAAAAAAAAAACAACCGACTTTCAAAAAAAAACATTACAAAGTGAAAAATAACTTTAATTACGGAAGTAGGTGGCAAAAAACGAAAATTCAAAACCAAAGACACCGACTTCCGAAATGAAAGTTATTTTTCACTTTTTAATGTTTTTTTTTTGAAAATCGGTTGTTTTTTTTTTTGGAAAAAGTTTTTTTTTTCTTATTGCTGGGCGGTTAAGGGTAGTAGCGTGATGTTACATAGCCTCGAGAATTAGGCTATCCAATGCCAAAAAAATCAACTGGTAGTTCCGGAGATTACCACCTACATACAAACTTACAAACATACTTTTATCTCTTTATAATATTAAGTATAGATATTATATACATTATATATCTTTTTTTAGTATGAAGAAAGTTATAAGTTACTCCTACGCGTTAATATGCTGGTCTAGTGCAATATTGCTCTAGACACTTCGATAAATAGCGCCGTGTGGTGCATTGGCAATAACCAAGTGATTCTGAGTGCCAGCCAAGTAATTTAATACAAAGATTCAAGCTATAGATAAATGTAAGTATGTTTTATATGCTAAGCAAGGTCTAATATCTCCATACTTAATACTAGCTACTGCACGCGACTTCATTCACATGGAATTCGTAAGATACCACAATACAATACTACAAACAACAGCCACATTTTTATAAAACTTCCCTGTTTCAATTCGGAACGGACGAAAATGTTCAAATTCGGGAAAAACGGACCGTCCTTTTTTGTATGAATTATTGAAATTTGGACAGGACATCGTCTGTCGGGTCGGCTACTTTTACATAAATAAAACTGACATAAAACGAAGAAAGAATCTTACTTTATTTGATAGATAAGCAGGAAACAGCCAAAAACATCTAAGTAACAACAAAAATGTAACACAAAGCAACCGGCCATAACTACAGGCTATTAAATTAAAAGATCAAGGCCACGATTGCTACATAATAATATATCTTATTGTTGTTTATACCCCAAAGAGAGGAGGATTAATTTCGGATAGCGAGACTTTCACGAGCCAGTGCAGTGAAAGGTCTGTTCAAACATTATAGGCCACTGGACTTGCCTACTGATGCAAGATAGAATGCAGTGCTAGTGCCTAATGTAGGTTTAACCGTTGGAGTCATAAATATTCTTGGAAATTTTGGCAAAATTATGTAAGAGATGAAATATTCTGAATCTGATACTGGATTAATGCGACAAATTTTTAGGGTTACCTTTTGACTTTTGACGTTCAAAAGTGCCTATAATAAACTTTTTGACTTTGACTTTTTTGGCTCTCATTCTTGCACATAAAGCCTTTTTTTGCAATTCCTCAGCGTTACATACCTCAGCCAGTATTTCATATACCATGTCATGTCCAGAGGCATCCTATAGGTGATACTGATCCTACTGGTGGTTTATCTGTCATAGCTTCATTTTTCATTTTTTTTACCTATCGTGGTATAGTAATCTTATTCGAGATGCATCGTCTTCACATATAATTTAAATTATTAATAATTTTAAAACATTTTAAAAGAGTAATGGTGGAGTTTCTTGCCCATTCTTCTCCATACGAAAACTACCTTTTGGAAGGGGCGACTAGAATCAATTCTATTTTTTGTAAATTCGACGTTAAAAGTGCCTTTTATGTGCCTAATTGAAATAAATTGTTTGACTTTGACTTTGATATATTTATTTGCTTTCTATTATTAAATTGTTCCCCGTCATAGAATAAGTTTCTGTCATTACATTAGTCTTTATAACTAATCAAGCCTACATGCAACGATTCATTTATCTCGGAAAATGTCAACGATCTCTTTAGTGATTGTAACTTACTATAAAGATGTTTCTATTTGCTTCAATGTGATCTCGAGATTGAGTCATCAATATTTCTATTGACTGCACCAGCTTGTTGTTAGTACTTATAACTAGTTTCCGTACTGGGTGTGAAAGAAATTGCATATAAATTGCAAACATAATGCAAAGTAACAAATATGTACGTCTAGCTTCATTAAAACTATTTAAGAGAGCTACAGAAGTTTGCGCAAAAGACTTGTGTGTAATGAAAGATGTATACTGTTGCGATATTCGGATAGGTCAGTGCACATACAGTGGGAATTGCATAAATGTACCTAGTATTAAGGTAATAAAATGAAACATTCCTCTCGAAAACTATCTATGATGCATGAGAGCATGAAAATTCATAATCTACTTATTCAAATTCTTAAATTAATACTTTTACTGACAGATAACGCACAGCCTCTACTGCTGGGGCTGCTAGATTCATGAAATTTTGCAGAAGAGTTTGTTTTTATAGCGAAAGTTAACACGTAAGGAAGGGATTTTGTACACCCAGCTACATTTTATAAACTCTTTATTATTTTAAAAAGGTCTAAACAGGAATATCTATCAGGATCAACAAAATAAATTATATTGTTTAATTTGAAAAGATTGAAGTACAAGTAAGTACCTAGTTTTTTTTTGTCTATATTAAGTCACATAACATAATAAATAGCAAACACGATGCCATTGCTCTAGGAACTGCTTGCTAATGAACTTTTTATGCCAGTATAAATTAATTCCACTACTTTTTGCTTTATTACGTTACCTGAAAACGCGATTTAAAACATTATATCTTTCACTGCGACAATGCAAATTAATGCGTGTACAATTTTTTTATCGACAATCGCCATATTGTCACGCGAATCATTACTTGATGCGGTATTTTCCACCGCAATGTTCATATTGATTAATTCCAGTTGTTCTTGTTCATGTTTAAAAACATTATTATCTTAAATGATTGATGAATCATCGTTGGCATCGGTATTGTCCGAATAAATAAATAATTTTAGAGCAGTTAAGACTTCTGGTTTAAGGACTATTACTTCTATATCCATCTCGCTTCTTAGTTCCGATCGTTCAGTATAAACCTTCTAACGCGTCAATGTATCAGTTTGTTTATTTTATATGATTCATAATTTCGCCACTATTTCCGTTTTAAGATGAGTAAGTTTGGAAAATTTGCAACTATTAGCTTAGATCCGCTTGGCTTGTTGCCAAAGTCTGTTTTTCAAATGATCCTCAGTTTTTAAAGGATAATGTCCAGATTTGGTTATCTCATAATTAATCTTTAAGATAGATGCACAGTTACTTACAATATTTCTTAGTATATGTAGATGGAAATTGGGAATTCATTAGTTTCTAAATTGATAATGCTGAATTCGTAGCTCGGTTTTGGGCTGATTTAATTTAGATTGCCATCAATACACGAGTAGTGGCCCAGTGGTAACGACCGCGAATTACGAGTTGTAAGTCGTATGTTCGAACTCCGACAGGCGCTTTACAATTGTGTAAATTATTTAATCACCGCTGCTCTCAAAACGGTGAAGGAAAACATCGTGAGGGAACCGGCATGTCCTAGAACCAAAAATTTTAAGACATGTGACATCTACCAACCCGCACTGGGCTCCCGTGGTGGATTACGGCCCACTACTTCTCAAAGACAGGAGGCCTATGCCCCAGTAGTGGGAAGAAGAAGTAAAAGATATACCTATTATTGAAAGCCTGTGATGTCCCACTGCAGGGCAAAGGCCTCCCTACTCTCTTTCCACTTTGAAGCTGCTAAGGACCAGTTCTTGTTGAAGGAGTCCAGCTCATCCCGCCATCTCCGTCTAGGTCTGCCTCGATGTGGCGATGTACTTAGATCAAACGAAAACGGGAAAACACTCGTGGACGATTTAAAAAATCCGGGACTATTTATATAAAAAGAAGGTACTCGTATTATATCATCAATGACTAAAAGTAAGACAATAGAAATGGAAAGTGTACGAAAGTTTTGCATACACACGTAAAATGTTTTGTAACTGACCAGCCGAGGACCGGTTGGACTCGTATGAGGATTTAGATGGCGGTAACAGTACCGTAATTTACTTTATTTTGAGTTTTCTCTTGTTATTTCATAGTACATGCTCAAACTAGTTTATTACTTCTTGCATAAAAGGTTTCATCATGTTATTGTTTTTGTAACACTGGAAATTATAAACTGAGTTGCGAATCTGGTGATTTGAGAATCTGGCAACTTGCTAGTAAGCGCTAACAAGCTAATTTAAATGAAATTTAAAAGTCCTGCAGATGGCTAAGAAAGGAACCTAGGAGTAACTAGCTTTAAATTTCTGAGTAACTGACCGACTCCTTGACAAGTCAAAAGTGCCTGCAAATGGTTTAATTGAAATCAAAATGTGTAGAAATCAGAAACTGAAATGGATGATACTACTTTTAATATAATTATCTTAAAGAATTACTATCTTTTGAGCAACTTACCATCTACTTTTAAACATGGACCTCCTCTCAATCTGCAATAAGAAATTCTAAGACAATATTGCCCAAATCACCATATTCGGCCAGCTGACAACACGGGCTGACTATCATAATTATTTTCCAAATCTATATATTCAGTAGGCGGATCAACTTACCACAAATATACTGTAGCCATTGCTGCTGTTGCAATATTGCATGCAGTTAGACTATCGTATGCCTATGCGTCATGTTCGACTGTGAGACACGGGTCTTTCCACCAACCAGATTGCAAACACTGATAGTATTAAAGTTACCAAACTCTTGGCACAAGTCTAACCGGAATTAGAATCGTAATAATTTACAGTTGGGTCAAGATTTACGTCTTTTAGATGGCGAATGCAGATAAGACAAGATTGTAATTAATTGTATGTAGTACCTGCGGTGCACAAAGTTGGTCACTTACTGAATAACAGAAGTTCAAACTCAAGATTTACCAGCGGGCAATGGAGCGCAGCATAGATGATGATGGTAAATGATAGCTTAGATGTCAAGCGAACAGACCGCGTTAGAAACACCACCCTGCGTTCCATAACTCAAGTAGCCGATGTTGGAGAAAAAACAGCCAGACTGAAGTGGGAGTGGGCCGGCCACGTCGCACAAATGCATCCGGAGAGATGGGCAAAGATCGTCATTAACTGGACGCCTGAAGGAGGACATCGTCGTCGAGGTAGACAGCGGTCAAGGTGGTGTGACGATCTAATCATTTTTGTGGAGCCAACATGGCCGGCAATCGCACAAAAGAGAAATATTTGAAAGGAAAAAGGGCAGGCTTTGCCCAGCAGTGGGACACAATATAGGCTAATAAAAAAAAATATGAAGTGACTATTATGATGACTGCTACAATTTTTTGTAATACCACTTTCTTTTAAATCAAAAAAAGGTTCGTCAGCCTGCCTCGAGTGTCTTTGGTAATATATGACGTCCTTATTGAAAAGATTGATATAATGAACCGATTAGTCATTAGTTAACTCTTTGAAAAATATTAACGTTGATCTTTCTCCATCAATCAACTCAGTTTTGTAGTCTACTGCTCCACACCGGTCTTTCTCTACGCATAATCTTGTTGACCTTATTCCTTCCATAATTTGATTTATTGTTACGAATAAAAGGTTTTTTTTATTGACTCCAATAACAATCATAATCAACTATGTCTTTCGCACTCTCTTGTTAGACGCTAGCTATTCTTACAAGCGCAACAATACACATTTCTCCGTCTTCAATCAAAACGAATGATTTATTACTTATTGTTGTTACTTTGTTAAATATCTTAGCGTGATGGAATGTTCACAAAAAATTCGCGTGCGTCTGTAATCTTTACATTTCTCCTTCCTTTACTTTCATTGCTCTCACACAGATACATATTTCATTGCTCATCTGGTGTTACGATCTACATTCTTTCACTTATATTGAAAACCATTCTGTACTCAGTGCCTTATCTTACTTACTCTGAGTTGGCATATTTCACTATTATATTTCACCTTTACCCTCGCTGCTAAATTACTGGGTAAAATTATACCTATCCCAATGTGTTCGGCCTGGTTTCATGTATTGTCAACACTCACCTTGTGAGCTTTTAATTCAATTCTCAATTGGATCGCCCGTCCATAATCTGACCATGGCAAGCGGCATTGATTCTTGTTGTTGCAGATCGATTAATCTACATGCATGGTTGCTATACTTAGCCACAAAGGCCACAACCTCCTCAAAAACCGTTTCATATTATGTCCCTAATTCTCATAAATTTAGGGCCACCTAACGAACATAATATGCGACTAATCGCACAAAATGTGCGGTTGAGTCGTCAATTTAGATGCGTGCGCGCAGTCATTATTTATCATTAGTCGCGCGCGCCGTGTTTAGACGGTTATCGCGGCCATTGTGTTGAATTTGTTTGGTGTAGGTTAGGTTATAGTTCATTTAAATGCTTGTATCTTATTATAAGTGGCTCATTATTTAAAAAGACAAATGACGTTGCTTTGAAAATAGTGCCTGTAGGTGTAACTCTCGAAACGTATTCATTGAAGACTGGCCTGGGAATAACAAGAGTTTCTTAATATCATCGGAATGTACACAAGACTGATGGAACACATTGTGTCAGCAAATCTGTACTATATTGAAAGTACTTGTGGAAATGTTTTTTTTATTTTTATTGTTCTTTGTTTTATCTTTTTATTACGGACGCTTCGAACGTCCACGTCTTTCTACATTGTTCACACATGTATAATTTCAACATGGATGATGTAGCCAATATCTTTTTACAATTTTTTATTTATTTAAAAGAGTGTCCGCGGAGTTTCTTGCCCGTTCTTCTCCATAGGTACCTACTGTGCTTCGGAATGGTCAACTAGCTTCATATTTCTGACTGACCGATTCCTTGACAGTTCAAAAGTTAATTGAAATAAATACTTTGAGTTTGAGTTCGAATTTCGAGGAGCTCGTGGCTAAGTAATAACAGCCGCACGGGTTGATCCAACACGTTAAGCTATACTTGCCGGGGTTGGTCCGTGGATGGGTGATCATCTTTACATACCGAGACTCTTCCGTGCCTCGGAAAGCACGTTAAGCCGTTGGTCCCGGCTTTGACAGTCGTTACGGAAGAAGCCCGAAAGTCTGATAACCTGACCAAGGGGTATCGTATTACCCAGTACTGGCTTGTGGAGGTCAGATAGGCAGTCGCTTCATGTAAAATACTGGTATTCAGCTGCATCCGGTTAGACTGGAAGCCGAACCCAATATAGTTGGGAAAAGGCTAGACAGATTGATTGATTGATGAGGATATCTTTTAGAAGCCCTGTAGATCCTGTGTGTTCACTGATACTTATAAATTATGACAAGATCATCAGCATAATAAAAGAGACATCAAATACAATCTATGATGGCGAAATTTCAAATAAAACGCGCCATTTAATATAATTAACATTCATCCGCCATTTCTCCCATGAACTCCATTGTTTCCCGTACCGAGTGAATGTGCAAACTGTTTTCACCATTTTCACTATTAACAATAGTCAATATGTACTGTTAGAGAGCGGGTATTGTGTTACAAAGGAAAGTATTCATAGGATATTGCCTATTTATTTGTATGGTGTTTAGGTTTACTACTTACTTACTAAAATCTTTCAAAAGATGCGACACGAAGTTATTTTCGATCGGTCTCGTGGACACAAGCGCGACTGCTGAGCGTGGGGTCCTGGGTTCAATTCCCGGGTTGGCCAAAGTATTATTGGATTTTTCCCCGTTGTGCCCCGGAAAGCACGTTTAGCCGTTGGTCCTACGCCTGATCTCTCTCCAGTTGTGTCGGATTGCCGTCCTGGACTATGAGAGCGAGGGAAGAGAGAGTGCACCTGTTTCTGCGCACAAACTTGTGCACTTTTTTTTGCACTATTATATCTCCCGCGCCGAAGGCTAGTCTCCGTTGAGATTGGCCGCCGTGGCTGAAATACGGTCTGGAGGAATATGTAGAACACTGCAGACCAACTTTATTGCTCTAGTTGTGACCGGGTGTTCAAAACAAAAGTCGGTCTAGCAAGCCATCTAAGGGCACACGTCTGGAAGTGATTTCGAAGGGTCACTGTTATTGAAATCGATAAGGAGGACTACATACTTACTGGTGTTAACTGACGGTTGAATAGGTTTAGTGCCTGGTAGGCTAGTGGCTTGCAATTTTTGTTTAGCTCCGAAAAGAAATAAGTACCTATAATCAATTGTTTTTTTCTCGCAATGGGCCTTTACTGCCTTTGACCTGGGCCTAGGCCTATTTATTAAAACTGACAGGCGGCAGGTGACAATCCGACAACTTATGTTTCTTTCATACATTTAGGGCGAATGTCACCAAGTGATGATAGTGTCATCATTTTTGTGGAATATTGACACAGAGCTCATGAACACGGTTTAGATATCCTGATCGCGTTAAGTTTCATTGGTGAAAATTCGCTTTTACTGCTTTATTGAACAGCGCCTGCCATGAGTAAGTTATGTCATTGTTTACAAAT
The DNA here is from genome assembly GCA_947364205.1 of Agrochola lota. NCBI lineage: Eukaryota > Metazoa > Arthropoda > Insecta > Lepidoptera > Noctuidae > Agrochola > Agrochola lota. The sequence goes on from OX376241.1 coordinate 2,833,904, forward strand.
ATGTCGCATTAGCTTCTGCCCGCGACTTCGTCCGCGAGCCTATAACTTTCCTCAAGAATTGGGCTATTCGGTACAAAAAGAATTTTCAAATCCAACTGGCAGTTCCGGAGATTACACCCTACATACAAACAAACAACCACACAAATAAATTTTACGTCTTTATAATATATGTCGCATGTCAAATAATCAGTCATATTACCTAAATAGGGCTCTGGTCTTGAATATTCAGGCGTCCTCAGGTTATGTAGAGGAAGCTCTTCGCAGGGTGACTGAGCTGAAAGAGAGTGGCGGAAGGTGAAACAGTCCCCCAAAAACGTCCGCCGTTCACCACTTCCTCGTGCTTAGCTGGGAAGAAGAATAAACTCCCCAGCAGCACACCTGTCTATTCAGTTATAAAAACTTGATTCTATACAATAGTACTTAAGCGAAATAATGTACATTATGCAACATAAAACATTAAATTTAATTAATTGCTATACAACGTGTCCCAAAATTCAACGCTAAGCGGGCACCAGACGGTGGACCTGCTCATCACTAACCGAGAAAAAATAATGTTTTTTTTTTTTTTTTTTGTTTTGGAAATTACAAAACCCTTAAAAATCCCAGAATGCCTGTAGTTTTTACACAAAAATCTACAGGCAAGGCAGGTAATCTTTTTTATAAATAGTTTAGTTTTTTTTTTCATTATTTTTCCTCGGGTAGTGATGAGCAGGTCCACCGTCTGGTGCCCGCTTATCGTTGAATTTTGGGACACGTTGTATGTTAGCTAGCACACGCCAATATACGAGTACCAACAAAACATCATCGAAATCTATACTGAAGCACAAATAAAAAGTAAATAGAACTTAACACCCGAATGAAAGCCTCCAGGCATAAAGGACGTGCCCGTTTACTTATAGCTATGAAAGCTGTAACTCGAAGTCATAAATGATAAACTAGGACCATCGAAGTAAAAATAAATAATGCTATTTGACTAAAGGCCTGCAGGCCGTATCTTCTTCTCCTTGCCCTTTTCCTATGTTACTTGGGGTCGCTGCAACACTTGTTTTCGTCCATGTGTCAGCCGTCACTCTACCATTAACTTCTTTTGTCTTTCATATCATGGCTGTAATGAATTATGTTTTTCTTTGGCCTGCAGGCCTTAGCCTGATGATTAAGGAAGAAACTTTAGTAAAATAAGACTTCTGTAAATCTTGTTGCATCAAATGGAATCTTGTCCGGGCCCTATCAGAATACCAGCGCTGCGAAATTTATTTTTTTAATGTTGCAGCATCATGCTGAGATAGGAGCCTTTTGGCCTCGTACAGGACTGCTTTAAACTTTGTTTTTTATTTTTTTATTTATGTTTAGTGTGTTTTAGTTTAATTTGTGATTTCCTGTGCGAGTCTCAATAAATACTTTTTCTTACTTTCGTTAAGCTAAGTTTTCACCGTTAAAAAAAACTCAATAAATTCTACAATGATTATAATACTGTTCATGGGCAAAATAAGTCAGGAAAAGGCATTAATAATAACTTGGCTAGCCTTGCCTACAATTCTGAGATTTTAATGAAGGCTAAGGTTTTCAGCATTGTTAAAAAAGTTTAATGTATAATGATTTATTTAACACAATATATCAATGTTCTCACGTTATTGTTTTACCTAATTGGAAACTGGCAACCAATAGTCACACAGTAATTTTTTTTTTTTTTCTTTTTAAACAGATGACTTACTTTTAGTTAACCGCCTCTGTCGTTTAGTGGTTAGACGACCTGTCTCAGACCTAGAGGTCAGCCGGGTTGGATTCCCAGTGAGGGCACAGTTTTTTGCTCGGTTTGGTAGATAGGGCTTGTTCTAAATCCGCCTGGCTAGCTACCACCATCTTATCTAAGTCTGTCTCCATAGCGACAATGTTAACAACATTGTTGTGTTTCGGCAGTTAGAGGTAAGATAGCCAGTTCCTTTGTGGTTGAGGATTCCGGGTGAAGCTCGCTTCCACCTTCGGCCTGATCATCACTTACCATCAAGTGAGATGCAGGCCAAGAGATTCCCTGATGTAGTAAAAAAAAGAGGTTGTATTTTTATTTTGTAGGTGAAGTCTTTTCTTGCACACCGTATTGCATTAGCTGAAATATGGCACAAAACATATTAGTTAAAGGCTTATTAAAATTATTGAACATCCGTTACTGTGGTTAGGTGATTTCAATTATAATCGTAGTTCAAGTGGTTCAATAATGACGGAATTGCAACATATAATCGGTTATATTTGCAACCTCATTTTGTATTAGCTTATTAGGAGCTGTGAATAAATAAAACTGATTGCTCCAAGGCCTAACTCAGTAAATAGTTTGCTAAATTAACTTGATGATAGCTACCGTCTGAAATTCGGTTTCTGATCTTAGAATTTAAGGTTGAAAACTTTCAAAACCCTACTTTAGCATTACTTAAGATGAAGGTCCTGCATGTCCTGTCAGTGGCACGTTACAGGAACTGATGATGGAAGCTAGTGATGGCGCCAAACACTTAGCCGAATTCTGGACCGAGTCCACTTAGATTGCTAACGACACGCTAAGAAGGTGAAAATTAGGTTTAAATTTCTTAAACCCCGAAACGATCAATTATTGCAATTGATCATTATTGCAATTGTAGTAATATTGTCAATCACTTCAATTGCATTTGATAGACCCTCAATTTGCGCATAAATAAAAAATGTATTTTGCAAAGAAATTTTGAATTTTGCGGGCTATATTTAACAAAATTATAGCTAAAGAAGAGTTTGACAAGTTCTCAATATCAAATTCTCTCTTATATTTGATGATTCTCTTTTCTTTTTTTTTTAACACATATAACTGACAATTGATCGCAATGGGTTTCATTTTGACAGTTCACCCACGTTCATTGCATTATTTACGTTGTTGATTAAACGAATTTTTCAAACGTATGAAGCAATAGATGAGCAATGTCCTTCAAAACTCTCTCATTGTAATTGTAAGTGTGTAATGAAATTAGGGTGCAGATAAAAAAAAATTGAATGTGTAATTGGACAGCAGCATCTCATTAACAAGGAAATTGATTGTTATTCAAACGATTAGCGGTTACAACCCCATGCTATTCCCAGTCAATCAATCTGCCTAGCCTTTTCCCAACTCTGAATAGCCATATTTAAAAGAGTGTTCGTGGAGTTTTTTGCCCGTTCTTCTCCAAAGGAACCTACTACGCTTTGAAATGGGCAACTAGCTTCATCTTTCTGACTGACCGACCCCTTGAAAATTCAAAAAAGCCTATCTAACCTCCGCAACCCAATAACTGGGTAATACGATACCCCTTGGTAAGACTGGTTATCAGATTTTCGGGCTTCTGACGAGAAGTAACGACTGTCAATGACAGCCGGGACCACGGAGGCACGGAGGAGTCTCGGATGTAAAGATGGTCACCCATCCACAGACCCACCCCGGCAAGCGTAGGATCGACCAGTGCCGCAGTTATTACTTAGCCACGAGCTCCTCCCAGCTCGATGTTATTCCCTCTACTGTGCTAATTAATCATTTAATTAGCCAGTTAACATGGGCTAAAATTTTGTTTACATCATTGCTACTCTTGTATTCAAGAGTAAACTCCTTTAATGTAGCAATTATTCATTAGGTACCTTACCTACTTAGACCGGCTAGTTCAAAAGGTACTCATCTCATAGAATAAATTGACGATTAACTATGTACTTACCGCACCGAGCTTGGACTGCTCTTGCGCATAATAAATTAATATTTATTTAGTCTGCTCTCGACGGCATGTTTATATAAACCATAAGGGATACTTAGGTAAACGATTGCAAAAAAATTAAGTACTTAATCAAGTGTCATCATTGGTGAATGTATGTCACTCAGTAAATCAACAAACTCATTCGATTATTGCGATTTATTTATAACATTATCGATTATTATCATTTGCCAATCACAAGGTTACATTGGTAAAGTGATGGACCATCTACAAGGCTAAAATCGTTTGCATAATATCCTGTATTTCCGATACAAAGATTGATGTCTTATTTGAGGACATTGTAGTTCGTTTTTTTTTAATACCGTAAAAAAATACTCGATCGATCATTGAATCTACTTTCGTCCTAAATTTGAATCCGATACAATAGCACAGTGACTTTGAAATTGATTGGCGATCGAGATTTATCGTGAGTTCAAATCTTTATCTGACAACGACGACTCTTTGACGATCGCATTTTCAGTTTTCAGTTATTATTTCAGTCTCTTACTGAAATCTTCGAAACTATTTAGCTTTCCAGTTATTAAGCATGGAGCTTCCTTAAATGAAACTGGATTTTTCGAAAATCAAGTATCGTGCAAATTGAATCGTGAAGCATTTGAAATCTAGAGTGAATTAGCTATCAATTTTTTTTTGCAGACGTCTAGATATTTCCATAAATCTCTCGTCTTGGACCTGGTACACTTATTGAAGACACTTTCATACATTAGCATAAAGCGTCCGTTTCTACGTATCCGCTTGGTTGGTCAAGTGACATATGCTCCATTGAGACTCACTTCTGTATCTGGGTCAAAAGCATGTTTGTATAAGTGATACTTATGAAAGTTCATCAGTTTCACATTTCATTTCGTCTGTACTCGTAGATGTCGGCACTAACTGAGATATCGGAAATAAAATAAAACAAATAAATACATTTTTATTTAGTACCTACACAATAACCAACTATTACAATGTAGTGTCTATAAATTAAGAGCGTTTATTCTGAAAGTGGGCCACGTCACAAATTGATCATGTCAAAAAATATTTCGCTGTTTTGAATAAGTTGTCAATATTACTGTATGGAATTATGAAATGTGGCTAACTAGCTATGTAGAAAATATTAATAATGAATTGCAATTATAACACCGAATTTGACGTTGTATCCGTTTTGGGCGTAAAAAAGGCATTCGGAAAATTATATAATAACTAAATATTCGGTGTTACGATATTAATTATTGCATTTCATAATAAATATTTCAGTTCACTAGTTAGCAGCATTTCATATTCCCATACAGTATTATTGCCAAATTAATAAAAACAGGTAAATATTTCACAGCTATTTGCGACGTTGCCAACTTTTCGGATAAACCCTCTTAAATTGTACAATATACCAATAGTGAAACAGTTTACAGTCGAACGTTTGGTTTTTAAATTGGACAAGCAGCCTACGTCTTAGAAGGCAATATTCCCCAAAATTGCATCGGATTTGGATGAAAGGCACACGATGATAGGCCGTGACCTGGATTAGGTTAAAGGATACTTTTGATCCGGGTTGTACGTTCCCGTGGCATAACTTCCGAACTCCACGCGGATGAAACCACGGGCAAAAGCTAGTTTATAATAATAATGTCAATCACATCAATGACCCACGTTTCATACTAAAGGTGGCCACATAAAGGTACAACACCATATCACCTTAGGGTCAGTTGACCAATACTGTCATTGGTTGATCGATCGTAGCTATTAGAAATGACAGGACGTTAGTCCATGCATATGAAAACAGTTTTGTAATCATTTTCCTCAGATGAACTGTGCGTTATGCAATCGATTTGTTAAAAGGCTACAATAACTGTAATTAACAACAAAGTGTTGCAGCTTATAAAATACAGCTAGGAAATTCAAGCGTGATTTTCCCCGAATGAGTAGAGAGAGTTGTATATTAAACCCTCATATCATCTCAAAGAAAAATCGTAATTACAAAACACCAAAAGACCATCAATAAATAAATATGGGAAGAAAGCAAACAGCTGGAAGAGATACTACAAAAACCACCATAAGTAAAAAAAAAAAACTATTAAAAAAAGTAAACTATTTAACACCTCTTATTACCATGGTATGGAAGTCAAACATGGGCTCTTCTAACAAGAAACTCAATAAATAAACTTGCTACATGCCAACGCGCGATGGAGAGAAGCATGGTAGGAGCCAAAAAAGCTGACAAAAGAAAACCATCACACAAGAACAAGGTTCAGGACATAACCCTAAAAATCAGTAGACTAAAGTGGAAATGGTTTGGACACATGATTAGAGGGAAGGACAAAAAATGGAGCAAAATAGTTACCCAGCGGTACCCAGGAAACGGCCAAAGAAATAGACGTAGATTACATAAAAGGTGGGATTATGACGTCAAAGAGGTTACTGGAACGACATGGGCCAGTGTGGTTAGAGAGAGAGAGGAATGGAGAAGGTCGGAAGACGGCTTTGCCGACTGGCAAACGGACATACAAAATATAAACTGTCGCCGAATACGAGACTGACAACTATACTTTGTCCGACTAAAAAGGCTAATAAATAATTACAAAACACAACCCTTTACCTGGCCTGAAGATCGCACTCAAATCTACACAGCAGTCGATTTTGCGACCAGTAGAACAACAACACAATTTTAATGACGAAATGAAAACATTCTAAATATTTAAGACAAAGGTCAAAGTATGAGACCTTTTACAAAGTTGACCTTCGATCACCTTAAGTCTTAAAGTTACGGGGCTCATTAAGTATCTAAGAAGTAGTTTAGCTAAGCTTAAGTATGGTAGCATAAAGCTCAGTCAAACCATCAAAGCCAAACTGAAGCGAATCCCGCGTGGGATGCGGGATGAAATGTGCCCCTGTTGAATGTGTTATCTAACTTGTACACTAGTACAAGATACATCTTTTGACTCTTGAATAACGTTCACAGGGGTGTTGGTAAACATTTGTACAGTCAATTTGTGATTTTTTTTTAAAATAAATAAGCGCACTGTCCATTCCAAGGTTGCCTGGAAGCGATCGCAGTAAGCGATAAGGCAGCCCATTGTATATTTTGTAGGGTTATTACTTTTTTTTTTGTAATAACCGGATGCAGCTGAATATCAGTATTTTACATGGAGCGACTGCCTATTTGACTTCCACAACCCAGTAACTGGGTAATACGACACCCCTTGTTAAGAGTTGTCAGAGTTTCCGATTTCTGACGACCCATAACGACTGTCAAAGATCCACGAATGACAGCCGGCACCAACAGCTTAACGTACTCTCCGAGGTACGGAGGAGTCTCGGTATGTAAAGATGGTCACACATCCACGGACCAACCCCGGCAAGCGTAGCTTAACCTGGTGATAATCCGTGCGCCTGCTATTACTTAGCCACGAGCTCCTCTTTATCTCTTATGTATAATCTGGTGTAAAGTATAGAAAAATAAATAAGATGGCGGCGTTTGTTCCGATTTTGGGCACGCGCCAAAAAATCCTAGTAGCGCTAAACGGAGGAATTCAAATTGGCACAAATAGTCACGTAACTTCCTTATCATTAAAACAACGGACGCGCACAGTCGCGTCCCTCGTGGGAATCACCTCAGTGGAACCAAAGGTCAGTAATCCGTGGCAAATCTCTTGAAAACCACTAAATTCAGTTTTGATCGAGTGAACGGTAAACACGTTCGTATGTTATTACTTTGCACAATGTTAGCAAATTATGAAACTTTGACGTTCGATAGATAGATTTAAGGCTGCACTAATCTAGTAGGATAGCATCTATTAGAGTCAGCTTCTAGTCTCATTATTATCATGAATAACCATATAGAATCTGTAAATGAGATTACGTAAGATTTCTTAAGGTTTAGATCATTTTGAAGTTTTGACCTCGGTTCCGATGAGAATGAGATGAATGCATAATGTATTTTGTGCGAAATTTCGTCTTTTGAATAATATTTTGATCAAATATAGTCAAATGAGATTGAAAGTAGCCTAGTCACGAAATTGTGTATTTTGATATAGCCCTTTTTCCAACTATGTTGCGGTCGGCATCCAGTCTAACCGGATGCAGCTGAATAACAGTATTCTACATGGAGCGACTGCCTATCTGATCTCCACAACCCAGTTACTGGGTACCCCGGTAATACGATACCCCTTGGTAAGACTGATTGTCAGTATTTCGGGCTTCTGACTACTCGTAACGATCGTCAAAGATCCACGAATGACAGCCGGGACCAACGGCTTAAAGTAGGGGTATGTTAAGATGGTCACCTATCCACGAACGAACCGCGGCAAGCGTAGCTTAACCTGAACGATTGACCCGTGCGCTTGTTACTACTTAGCCACAAGCCCCTCCAATACTTGGCGACAAATCTGAGGTCGATAATAAAATCAAATCTGAAAACATGTAAGACCTTAAAATATGTTCTCAAACGACTGTCGCCAGGTGATAGCTTTTGGCGAACCAACTTAAATGCGTTGGCGGACCTGGAGTTGAGCAGCCTTGGTAATATCGTTTGCTTTCGAAAAGTCAATTCAAGCAGCCTGGTGATTTAGAAGCGAGGTTGTGAACTTTTGATCCACTTCATTATACAAACTTTATTTTATTTTATAACAAGCATTTTTTCCTGTAGGTACTTAATATCAAATTCTTAATTCTTAAATATAGTGAAATTTACCTAACACTTATAGTAATTACTAGTTTCATAGCTGTGCCAGTAGTAGCCTTGACCGAGTCGGTCAGTGTCGTTGTTGATATGGAGTTGTGAAAGCTGATGAGTTTTGGATGAGCCACGCTAAATAGTAAAATGTTGAGCAATTAAAATAATGGGCGATTAGAGTCCCTTCACTGAGAGCTTACAGTATGTACAATGTTTTACCAAAATGTGCTTGGAAATCTGTGGGAACCAGAATGTTTTTTGCCAAATCTCTAACCTATGCTAGATTCGTAGAATTATCTTAGTCCACTGGCTTTCGTCCTTCTTCAAGAAGATTTATAAATTTTTCGAAATTTATTCCACATTCAATGCATAAAGAACAGGGCCAATACATAAAACCTTTTTTAATTTAACATGTCTCGTCCCACTGCTGAGAAGATTGCACGGAGAAAGCAACACATAACACCTATTTAAAGTTAAATGCTACACGTCAACTTTTTGCAGCGCTCGTCTCCTCTAAAACCTAGATAGCTTCATATTCTTTCAAAAACAGTAATCAAATGGTTAAACAACAAAAACGTAAAAATACCGCATCCACACTTCATTCGTCCACGTTCACTTTCACCGAGACGCGGCGCGGGCGCATGCCACCAACGGACGTCCGAATTCTGTTCGGCTAACGAATCTGCATACAAATCGAACTGTGCTTATATTTGGGTAGACTAGACATCGTGAGGTGGTGAAATTCTTGGGTTGCTGGTTTTTAGGGTTGACAGACTTACGTATATTGGTAACTGTGATTGAAAACTGAAATGAATCGTATCGGTATTTGAGACCGTTTTTTTTTTCTTATCATCATCTCCACCACATTGTAATCAATTACTAAGAACGTCAGTTCTTATTAATAAAGAAAAAAAAAACATCTCTACCAATCCAATGTTTCTGAGTTTTGTTTTAAGCTGGTTGCTGCAAATCACTCACAGAACACTTATAATTTAATGATCCGATACATTATTTAATGCATTGTCTATAAAATAAGTATGACGGTTGTACTTTCCCGGGCGGGGCAGATTCTCAAGGCAACCAGGCTCTTGTTGATGTTGACTTGTTCAACAAGTTGTCACGTCAGTAGTACTTTCCCGGAGCGGGACCTTTCAAAAGGGGCTCTTGAACAGGGTCTTATCATCATGTCGCTGTAAGAATGTCTTTATGTTCTCTCCTCCGGTAAATCCCTTAATTATGATGTGAAAACCCTAAAGAGGTTGTTGGTGCAGTCCACACTGAGTAAAATGTTCAATACTTTGAGTTTAAGAGAGAGTGGACCTTTGACCGTGCTGTGTCTTGTTTTATTTGCACATTTTGCATTTAATGTATGTTTGTTTAAATAAGTAGATAAACAACAAAAGCTTTTCATTAATACGTTACTTTTCTAAGTGCTATTCATGTTTGTGAATGTATGTGATTTACTAACGTGTTTGCCCGACTAAGCTTTATATTATCGCTGTTATTGGCGATGTTTGTTAAAACATTGCCTCTTATATTGTTAGAAAACAGAGTTGAGAGACTAGACACACTTTACATTGGCAAAAACAAATGCTATTTTTTACCAATGGGGAAGGAAGCTGTCAAATTATTTCCGCGTAGATGGCGCTATGTGTGTGTTACCTACTTTCATTCGTTACTATCGCCACGAGCGAGATAATCACGGCGACCGTTTCGCCGTACCATCAAATTCAATAAAAACTCTATGAATTAATCTCCACACGGCGATATCATCGCGGCGATCATTTGAAGGCACAGTGTGCGCGATTCTTAAAATTTCGTCTCAAGATGGCTCTTAGTATTTTGTCTTATCGCCGATTGGTCGCTTTTCATTCAGGATAACTTTGACAAGTGATGATAAACACTCAGTGCTCTCTCGCGGCGAATTCCAGACAGAAAAGAAATAACGCACCATAACACATACGAACCAAGCCTAATGCTATAATGACAGAGATCATCTGGATCATGGAAACATCTGCTAACAATATCTCACCATTAAGAGAAAATCCTATCATACCTACATTACTATTATACTACACTTGGCAAGTCCGTTGGATGAATCTTAAGACCTGATGTTCACGTATTAAAGCTCGCTCATTATAGGCCAATGGACTCGTTTCTTACAACTCAAAACTATTAAGAAGACATTGCGAGAACATTGGAGTCACTGGAGCAATGTGTTGGTGTAAAAAAGATAGATCAAGAGTCGGTTATTAACATCGGCCGGACTTGTCATATTATGTTTCCATTTGAAGTGTTGAGTTGAATGTCAGAGAGGCTCTAAGGCTCGGACTCCACCAAAGCGGAGATGTGCGGAGATGTCCGAAGCGGAGACGAGAAGAGATGTGTATCCACCGAAGCTATGCAGAGATGCATACTAGACTAGAGTGGAGGTGTGCTGGCTAAAGCGGAACTGAGCCGCGTGCGGCGAGCGTTGGATGATGGCGCCGCTTAGTGCACGCCGCTCACATCTCTTCTCGTGTCCGCTGTGCGATGTCACTAGCTTGCAAGGCACAGCTCACATCTCCGGTTTGTACCGCCGCCTAGCTCAATCTTGGCGAGGCACAGCTCATGTCTCCGCTTCGATCGCGTCATACAAATATGTTACATCTCCGCTCAGTTGTATCAACTGTAGTGTATACGAGATGTGTGAATAACGAAATTCTATTGGTTGTTTAAAACACATCTCCTATCCTCTCGTCTCGTTTCCGCTTTGGTGGAGTCCAGGCCTAATGTAGATCGAACCCAGCCTTATATTACTTACGATTATTTGTGTAACGTAGTAGGTAGGTAGGGGTTCTTAAATAATAACAGCAGCATGGGTCGATCGAAGGTTAAGCTACGTTTGCAGCGATCAGTTCGTGGATTGGTGACCCGACCACGGTGGTAAGCTGTTGGTCCCGGCTGTCATTCATAGATCTTTGACAGTCGTTACGGGTAGTCAGAAGTCCAAAAGTCTGACAACTAATCTTATCAAAGGGTATGTTATTCAGTTACTGGGTTGTGGAGGTCAGATAGGTAGTAACACCATGTAAATTACCGGTATTCAGCAGCATTCGGTTCGACAGAAAGCTGACTCTAACATAGTTGGGAAAAGACTTGGCAGGTTGAATTTGTGTAACGTAGAAGGTAGTCAGGTATGTATTGTGTTTTCGGAACTAATTCAGTGTTTTGTTTTTTGTTGCAGGTAAGTTTCTTTGCGGTTCCAGCCACCCATATTATTGTTGGACTTGCCAGAGGTGACTGATTAAAAAAGAAAAGCGTTGTAACGGAGATACGGTAAAATTAGTATCATCACCAATTCTTGAGTAAACCATTAAAGGTCATTCTTGAGTAAGGTATTCATTTAGTAAGGAAGGAATGGGGAATGCCGTTGCCCGAAAGTGGGATAGTACAGGCTAGTTAAAATACCTTTTATCACGTTCTATTATAATAGAATATCAATCATGTATTACTAATAATCAGTCTATAATCTTCCCACTGCTGGGACACGTCTCTTCTTTTCGAGAGGGAGTAGGCAGTAAAAAAAAAACCAAGAAAGAAAAAGTATTTACTGAGACTCGCGCATAAAATCACACATTAAACTAAAAACACACTAAACATAAATAAAAAACACTAAAAAACAAAGTAACATTAAAATTTAAAGAAGGAAGTCCTGTACGAGGCCAAAAGGCTTCTATCTCAGCATCACGCTGCGACATTTAAAAAAAAAATGTCGCAGCGCTGGTATTCCGACCGCACGTGCCCAGTGCGGGTTGGTAGATGTCACATATCTTCGAATTTTTGGTTCTAGGACATATCGGTTTCCTCCCAATGTTTTCCTTCGCCGTTTTGAGAGCATTGGTAATGGAATTATTTACACAAAGTAAAGCGCCTGTCTAGGTTCGAACTCATGACCGGTAGTCGGGCTACCACTGCTCTCAATAATGTAGACTATAAACTGACAAAGGTTTTTTATGGCATTATTACCACAGTGCCCTAAATTCAGCCCACTTTGTTAGTGAGTCCAACATGTTTACTCAAACAGTTTTTGTATGAAATTGGTAAGCATCTTGACTAATACTTTTCTGCTCAGCGGAGCGTGATAAGTATGAATATTTGACATTTCTGCTTTGTGAAACATTTTTTTACATGAGTTTTAGCAACGCACAAAGTAGGAGCACAGCAATTATAAAGGTATTTTAATAACAGGCTCCTAAAATACCAATTGATACAGGAATTAAAAGAAAAAGGTTTAGAGGCATGAGAAACCGGGTGTAAAGTTCACTCATCCTCTGTTGAAAAGGGAGGATCCTCTGACCATTCAGGTGTTGTGTTTGGCGGGCAACTGCCCAACGCTTATAGATGCTAAACTCTAATTGCGCGATGCAGGATTTTTGTGACGTCAGGTCTTTGATGCGTAGTTCACATGTGGCGATGTAGATGCCGCCACAAAGGCCACTAAGAAATATCGTCAAAATCAAAAGGTTAGCAGCTTCCACTAGTCTGCAGCTAATTACAACAAATTGCGATCGTTGTTTGTTTATTAAGCGTGGTGATTAACGCAGGTTTATATGAGCCCAGTAATTTAACAGTACAGTACGTCAGTCCAGCGCTGACTTGCAACTGGGCTCGAGTAGACACTAGTTTCAACTCAGTCCAGTGCCGACTTCGCGCCCTCATGTCAGTTCAGTTGAATAACCTACCCAGCTATTTTCGGGCCCAGTAGCTTCCCCCGCCAGACCTACTGCGGATCTCGTCAACATGAACCCACTGACTGGGTCTGAAGCTCCAAGTCACTAGATCCTGTCACTGCCACCGTATAAACCAGGCATTATGACAATAACGTGTGTCGTTGGGTACTTGAAGTGCAGAAGTGCACTTCAAGTATAGCAATAAAAGTTTGCGGTCCTCTGTGATTATACCACCATAATCTTAGTATCCTGTTCCTACCGCGGCGAGCTGTGCTGGCGCCGCTACTGCGGCTGCTGAGACTCTCAAGCGCCGAAAATACTGTAACCTTATGGGTAACTACAGTTTTGAGCCATTTGGGTATCGTGTGGAGGTGGATGTTAGATAGCCGCAACACTTGAAATGCGTTTGATAGTTAGCCGCGTTAAAGAACTTCATTCTTAAATTAGTTGAGAACGAAGTTCGTTAACGCGGCTTGTGGTAGGAGTTGACTGGTAGAAATCGTCAAGTAAGGAAAAAGCGTTACGCATTTTGCTCTCTTTCTCTCTCTCTTTCTCACTCTCTCCCTCTTTCTCTTTCTCTCTCTCCCTCTTTCTCTCTCTCCGTCTCTCTCTTTCTTTCTCTCTCTGTCTTTAATAGAAAGAGAGAGTAAGTGTGAATTTGGGTTTGGTCGTTGAAACACTCGGGTCGTGGAGCCCGAGTGCGCGTCTCCTTTTTAAGGAAATTTCTCGCCGACTGGTCGACACTCCACGTGAACAGAGAGCTGGCTCGTTTTTTGACTAAAGAATTAGCATTGCCACTCAACGTGGCAATGCTGCTAGTCTTCTGGGCACGTTCTCGGATGACAGCGATGCAGACGAATACTTCGACGCCTAAGTATCCGTTTGTTTTTTGTATTTATTTGTATAGTTCGTTATTGTATTTAGTACCTAGTGTAAATACTGTGTGTTTAAATACTGTAAAACATTTTAAAAATCAACAATAAAGCAATTACCGGCGAAATATGTCAAAAAAAATTATCCTGTTAGGTAAGTTATTAAAGTCACTGAAGATAATAGTCATAGCTAAGTTCAGTAAGTTCTGGGCTGACACAATTTAGATTGCATCAACACGCTTAGAATATGAAAAATGTTAGTCAATATGAAAAAAAATGACATTGACTTTTCAACTTGTAAAATTCCAACCGGATCTCGAAGTAAAATTGGGAAATAATTAATTAATAAAATGTTTGTGTTTTAAATTACTGGAGGATTAATCTAGTGCATGATTAGAATCAGCTAATTGAAGCTGCTGGATTTAAATAAAATTATTGGGTGACACAACGCAGCACTTAGAATGATGTTTTCATTACCTAATTTCAGCATTGGATAGCCCTGCATTTACCGTTCAATACCTAAAACATAAAAACTTCCACGCGTTCTCGGGGGCAGCGCAGATGTGACTGACGGATTCATATGATCCGTTCGACACTTTCATATCATTTTAGCCCGGAATCACCCAATACAATATACGGCCCACTCCTTCTCATAGAGAGGAGACCTGTGATTATGTTTATAGGCTAGCTAGACTTCAATTGGAAATTTACCTTGTAAATTCAATCCCAAAAATTTATCATGTATAAAATTTTGAATTCAGAACTAAGTAGTTTAGCTCCATAGAGTTCACACGGAAATCAAAACAAAACAACAATAAAGTACTTATTTCTGAATTCAAATTACTATACACGATAAATCGAATAATTGATGGCCATCGAAATTTGCATTCGTTTGTATTCGGAAATGCGATGATTCCCGAGGGACATTAATCAAATAGTTAAGCTGGTAAGGTGTAAATATACTATACAGGATATAACATTTTACAATATTATAGTGCTGTGAACTTAGTAGCCTTCTGTACTTTTAGTCTGGAAATATCAAGTTGCTGTTTAAACTGTTTATAAACTACATATGTACGTCATACTTATTTATGTCATTGAGCTGCGTATTGAATGTTTTGCGGCATTGAAATCGGGGATAACCAGTAGCAGGCTGTCAACCACATGAGTAATTACATTGTAATTAAGACATTGATGTAATAGTATACGATTTATAATAAATACGTTAATGAACAAAGTTATCAGGTATATCCCATTTTTGGCATTAATCATTAAAAAATAAGAGCATTCTAAATGGGGGTTTTATTGTCGCTAAAATCTCATATTTTATGAGTGTTCGTCCAAAAATTTGGCAACGTCGTAAATAGCTGTCAAATATTAACCTGTCTTGATTAATTTGGCAATAATTATTACTGAATGTTTGGCAATATTAGCACATGTGTGAACACTATGTACCTACTTAAAGCAACCATTTACTGGGTACGTCTTTCATTGACGTGAATGTAGCGGCTGAGAGTCTGTCATGCTCATTCTAATGTCTCGCTGGTGGCGTGTGTGTTGGATCATTAAATTCCCTTCAAAATGGTTGAGCTAAATGGTGCTGATTCATGCGTCATGTTCGTGAACGGGCGCCGTCAGTGGGGACTGGTCATCTCTTAGCTGCCACGGCTTATTTGAATTTATTTAAATTTTTGAATTATTTTTGTTTTATTGTTTTATTACGGACGCTTTTAACGTGCACATCTCTCTACATTGTTCTCACATGAATGACGTAACCAATATTTTGTAACAATATTCTGATTTAAAAGAGTGTACGTGGAGTTTCTTGCCCGTTCTTCTCCATAGGAACCTACTACGCATTGGAATGGGCAACTTTTGAAATAAATGCTTTGAGTCTGAGTTTGAATGGAAATAATAAATATGGCTAACTAGTGAACTAGAATATTAATAATGAATTGAGATTATAACACTGAAATTGATGTTGTAACCGTTTTAGGTGTAAAAAAGGTATTTGGAAAGTTTCAAAATACTTTTTTTACATCTCAAACTAAATATTTGGTGTTACGATATTAATGATTGCATTTCATAATCAATATTTTAGTTATATTTCCTATTTACATACAGTAATATCGCCAAATTAAACAAAACTGCGAAATATTTATAAAAGTTGCTCATAGTTAAGATACGTTTTAACATAAAATAGATGTTAATTATTTAAATTATAAAGCAGTATTTATAAATAATGTTAAGTAGTTTATAAAGGAGCTCTATAAAGAAGATTACCTACATCCTAAAACTGTATTATTTATTGGTATAATCAGTAATCTTGAATAACCTTAAAATGAAGTTATAAACAAACGATCTCGATCATTTCGAAAGTATATCGGCCTCGTTCAGTACGTCGGCCAGTTACCGTGTTAAGGTGAAACCATATATGTACATAGAAAAATCTATACATTTTTGAGGAAAGATGTATAGTGTTGTAAGAAAGCCTAAGTTTACATATTCAGTCAGGTAAAGTAATTGTTTATTAAATCGATTACCGACCTATATTATCCGTATATTCAAATCACAACTGTAATTTTTTGACAGTTGTAAGAAATGGCTATAATACGTCAACTTGCCGTGTTATAGCCGTGTCATACAACTGTCAATTTGATAAAAAAATATGAACCAGCTACAAACCATAGTTATTTGTTGCTTTAACAGCCGTACGCTCAAGGCTATAAATTTTGCTAAAACAAACCAATGCATTACCTTTTGATATAATTGGAATAGCGTCCAATAAAACATTCTATTCGCAGTGAATTAATTTTGCCTGTGGTCTTTTCGTATAGCTAATTTAATTTAAGTAATTTATCTGAAAATTTGGTAGGACATGTCTGTCGCATGCCGGACAAAGTGTGGGTCCAAATAGCACAGAACTGGTGCCCTGAGACAGTGAGGTGGGCTCGCGGCAGACCACGTAGGAGATGGCGGGACGAGCTGGATAGGTTCTGTCAAAATTGGATGGGGGACGCGCGGGTTCGCGAACGATGGAAGGAGTGGAGGGAGGCATTTTCCCGGGACTGCGTAGGCTAGTAGTAAAAAAAAAAAAGATATCTCAATAAATCTGTTCTTAGTATAGGTTATTTCTGCCACTACCCATATAATATGCCTACATTCCCATTGTGCCAGACTGCCTCGTTGGTCTAGTCTACTGGTTCGATTCCCAGGTCAGTTTCCATCTGAAGTTTCCCAGTAGCAGTCCGGTTGATGGCAATACATTCGCCCCCTACATAAACATAACTGGCGAAATGTGGGTATAAGGCCTGAAACTGCGTTACGCGGACGTCCGCGCGGTTCCATACAAAAGTGCTCCGTTGCGGGGACACGCGCGGCCGTCCGACGCGGGGAGGAGGGCCCCGCGCCTGCGCCGCATGTCCCGCCTCCGTGCGCTGGAAGTTAACGGTGTGCATGCACACCGTTAAAATCGAACTAGCGACACTGCGTAAATAAAATAATCCGGTCTCCGCGACGGGTACCCGGGATGGGTTCCCACGGAGCCCACCCGCGTGTCCACGCGCGTAGACACGCGACGGGTGCCCGTCGCGGGCGCCCGCTTAACGCAGTTTCAGGCCTTAAGGTACAGCTCTGCATAACCCTTCGGGAAATACAAGCTTGATGTTATGTTATTAATCTTATATTTCTATCTTCTTCTATACCACTTTGCGTTTGTTGTGCGTGCAAATATCAGCAATGAAGAGATTTTTTAATCACTTTTAGCAATAAACCTTTTTAGAAGGTCCATAATTAAATACATATTTAGGAGTTGTGTACCTACCTACCATTTTATTATGTTCATCTTTCACAAGACATGTCTTTGCATAAGAGTATACAATTTTTTGTATAAATGGCCAAGCAATTTTTGTCTGCAAAACTTGCACAATGATCAGCAATTGCAGATACATTACAGTTCCCATAACTTTGACACCATTAGCGCAAATTATAAGGAGTTTTAATAGCACGTGAGGTTTTTGAGGTCATTTATACTAAGGTCATAGTTTTAGCAATGGCCGTCGATTGGCATCGTAAGAAGGTACACTTGACGAAAGGTAATTGTGTGCGTGTGATAGATTTCTTCAACCATGGGGTAAGAAAAGGAGTCTGTTAGTCACAATAGGTTTTAAAATCTGTGATATAACTCGCCATAATGCGTCTTGTGTTAAAAAAGTTTTGTTTGGTACATAAAATAACACTTAATAATAAGTATCGCTTAAGTAGTGTAAAGAAAGATGTAGGTAATTATATTTCTTGCCTGCACACAAAACTATTTGATACATTACAGTTATTATGGCCCATAACCGCTATTTCTATTCTATTCTATGTCAACTATCCTGCAAATGTCTAAAGTGAGTTGGAAAAAGCAAGTGTACATGATTAAAAAAAGCTATTTCTATTTGTGTCGAAATCTTGACATATCTTCACTTGTATATACAAATAAAGAATATTGATTGATTTAATATTCTTTATTTGTAAACATAGGTTACTGCGAGATGTTACAATTGTTATATTATAGTTTCTCCATGTTTTGCCATTTGGCGTACAAATATACATTTATGGGAGGCTTTCGCCAATTAAGTAAATTAATATAAAATAAAATAATTCAGTAGTATCATGTAATTTTTTTTAAATGTAATGAAAATATTTAACGAAATGTAATAATGTCAATAATGTATAATTATAATGTCAATAAGTTAGATAAGAAAAAATAAAATTGACATTGTCCACAGAATTGATACCGCTAACATAGATACCTACTTATATAAGAATTAATTATAAATTTTAACGATTTAACAAACAGTAACTGGTATCATATTTAAAACAGTGAATCATTGTGGACTGAGTTTTAATGTTTTCTTCTACCGTTTTGACAAATAAATTCACAACAAGGAAACAAATAATAACAAAAAATATTAAAGGTACCTACTCTGCATTTCCGAAACTACGTAATACTATAGTATTTACATTATTTGTCCATTACTTTGTATCGTTGCATATTTTATACCAAATGCAATAATTCTGATGAACAAATACCAATCAATGAACATGGTACAAAATGTCGATTACATTGTCCGATTTTTTATTACAGCATTTTATTACTAAAAGACCTTTCAGATTGCTTTTGTAACTTTATAAGATTAATATTAATGATCATAAGTGAAATACTCGTACTATTGTGTAAAGTCACTACAGATAAGGTCATCTATTCATGATTCATAGGTTTTTTTCTGATTTCGATGTCGTAATCGTAAGCTTGTATCTGAAAGTTCGGTTTCTACACTGAATTATTATTTGAAATAAACGTAGGTATTGTTTTTTACCCGACTGCCCCAGAAAGAGGATTTTTTTTTTGTTTCAGTGTTGCTAATCATTATGCCTGTAGGTATATTATGATATGGCAATAAGTTGGACTCTTTCTGGAGAAGTTTAGATGGGAAAAAAAAACAGAAATCTAGTTGATATTATGTGGTAATAATTAAAAATTCAAAAGTCATCAATTCACTTTAAAATTCAAATTTCAAAAGTCATCATTTCACTTCAAAATTCAAAAGTCATCAATTCAATTCAAAATTAAATAATCATCAATTCAATTCATAATTCAAAAGTCATTCAAACTAGGCTGAGAATCAGCACTTTTCGAACGTCAAAATTACATAAGACAGTCCCCCAAAACGCCCGCCCTTCACCACTTCCTAGTGCGTTCGCTGGGAAGAAGAAGTGGCGCAACAAACTCCCCAGCAGCACAGCTGTCTGTTATTTCATAATTACCAAATAAAAATTAAAAGCCTCTTATTTGAAACTAGCTTCTGCTCGTGAGTTCATTCGCGTGAAATTGCATTGTCTGCCCGCGCTGTTACTTCGAGTTCGCTTAGTGTTTTTTCTTTTAGCTCTGCTCCTGAGGCTCATAGCGTGATGTTAAAATAGCCAATAGCCTTCCTTGGGCTATCAGATGCAAAATTATTTTATCAAATCCGACTGGTAGTTCAAGAGATTTGCGCGTTCAAACAAACAAACAAAAAATCTCTTCAGCTTCATTATAACTAGTGTGTGTGTATGTATCATTACATTACAAACAATTATACACAATTATATTACATTACAAATAAATTTTAAGTTGTATGTATAGGACATACTAATTCCATGCTGCCATGTCATGATTCTAAGGTAGCCATCTTGTGTCAAACGCATAGTAGTGTGTGTAATGTTTTTTTTTTATTAATTTAATTTATTTCTAATGTATATTATATAATAGCAATAATATTAGCTTTCTGCACTCCTTCTCCATTTATAAACTTTAACTGTGCCAAATTTCATACTCTTCCGTCCGCGTAATTTTCATAAAAAGGGGTACAAAGTTTTTGCTTCACGTATTTATATAATAAATAATAATAATACTTACAGCATAGTATATATGTGCAATTTTACTGAAATTGCTTGTCATCATAACATCTTTTTAACAAAAGCCTTTTAACTTAAGTCTTTGAAACTATGCAATAGGTCGTAATGTCACATGTTTGCAAGTTACACAAAGTAAGTTACTACGCCTGGTCTGTAACCTGTAACCTGTGTACTGCTTGAGTAACACTTAAGTATGTTAGGTAACTTAGGTGTTCAAGTTATAAGTAGCTGATGTATTCGTTGGTTACGTCACAGGGGTCCTACGTGGTGATACTGTGATCTATGGGCTAAGTTTTAAAATTTATAGTTTTATATTGTTTAATCAGCCTATAAATATTTATTAATTTATTTATTAAAACATTATGCACAAGTAAAAAAAACTGTACAAAGGCGGACTTAATGCTTCAGGTATTTTCTACCAGTCAACCTTAGGGTGATGTAGAGACAAAACATGGTAGGTGCAACATAATTGATAGATAACTCGAAAAAGAATAAATACTAATACATAGATACATAAATACTCGTATAAACAAAATAAACTTAGCAGAAATAATGATAGGTAGAGGAGAAACACACTCCCACTGGTGGGACACAGGCCTCCTCACTTTGGGAGGGAGTGCGCTGTAATCTACAACGCGGGCCGGGTGTTAGATGTCACATGTCTTCGAATTCTTGGCTCTACGATATGACGCCGGTTTCCTCACGATGTTTTCCTTCACCGTTTTGAGAGCAGTGTTCATGAAATACTTCACAAAAAGTAAAGTGCCTGCCTGGGTTTGTTTGTAAATTTATGAGTTTGTATGTAGGTGGGTAATCTTTGAAACTACTGATCGGATATTTCTTTATTGGGAAGCTTCAGTATTGCCGCGCCTAGGGTTAATAAAAAAAAAAAAAACATGCATGCGAAATCGCGAACAGAAGCAAGTACAGCTATATACGTTTATCTATCTTGGATTGCAGGACTGCAACTTGTGTGTAGTACGACACAACTTAAACTTTTTAAAATTTTCATTCATTCATTTCAATTTTACGAATGTATTTGGATAAATGACTTTACAAGTTATTGCGTTTTCGTAAAGATCATTTTCACCTAAAGCAGTAATAAAGATTGGTGATTTTGAAGGTGCACTCAGTTCGGTTAGTGATCGGTTTTACGAATATTGCCGATGTTACATCTAAGTTGTGTTGTATTTTGCCTACTATTTCTCCATTTAACTCTATTGCTGCAGTAGCTCATCAATCGGCTGGCAGCGCCGACGGTTGCAGTTTTGGTCCTTATTAGTATGGTCCCTAAGGGGATAGTTCCTTTGAGTCTAAATGTGCGTTATGCTCGTGAACTGATCATGGTTTTGTTATTAGTAATTAACTGTTTATTTACTTTACCTTGATGATCTTAGTTTATCATTTATATCGTCCAGTTATAGCTATATGTATATAGCTACATGTAAGCGGGCATGCCCTTTATGCCTGGTGGTTTTTATTTAGATATTAAGTTTACGTTTAGTTTTTGACTGAGTATAGTTCGCGATGTTTTTGGTTGGGTTATTGGCGTGTGCCAGCTGAAATTACGGCAAAAAAAAATTAAAAAATGTTTTGTGTTGCGTAATGTAAATTATTTTACATACTATTAAGAATCCATTTTTTCTAACTGAACAGACCGCTGTGCTGCTGGGGAGTTTGTTGCTCTTCTTCTTCCCAGCTAAAGCACTAGGATGTGGTGAAGGGTGGGCGTTTTGAAGGACTGTCTTATGTAATTTTGATGTTCGAAAAGATCTGATTCTCAGCTCTGAATAAATGACTTTTGAATTTTGAATTTTTTATGTGCAGTAAAATAATGTTAGGGATACCATAATCTAATTCTTTTTCTTCGGGTCGCTGGCAGTATTTTAAATTTAGTTGGCTCAAAACTTTGCCACTCCCACTGCGTCGTCGGTGGCAGTTCAGAGGTCACTTTGACCTTTGATAATTTAATATGTGTGCATTAAAAAATTTCACCGTGTGATGTCGCAAAATCAATGCTTGCGTCTCTTGTAGATACATTACTGTAATCAAACTTAAAACAGTTTTTGTACAACGGAAAACTTTTTTTTTACCTCAACAGGGAAGCTCTTGTCCTGATGATAAGTGATGAAAAGCCCGAAGGTGAAAGCAAGCAGCTTTTGTAACTATAAGCAATAATAATTGCTCATATAATCAAAGTTTCGTAGAAAATGTCGTTAAACGGAGAGAGGCACTTGACTAATTTTACGATGTATTGTTTCGTGAGAAGGCGTAAGTTTTTACGATCTAAAATTATGCACACAAGTGACTTCGAACAATATTACGATGAACATACTTTTGTTACGTTACGACTAGCTTTTGTTTGGGAGGCTTTGTGCTGGAGTGAATGTTGCTGTTGAAAAAGTCAACTGGAAAACATAAAGTTCGATAGAGTCTGCCTGTTGTTACACTATAAATAAGTAACAGTATTATATCTTCATAGGAAACGGCTGAAACGACGCGCTTTGTAATCTCAGGTATGGAGTACGCGGCGGTTACGCACGGACTCGGAAGGTTTATCTACCGAGCGGCCGTAGGTAATTATTTCAACGTCATTGCCGAGACTTAATTCTGTTACTTATTTATACTGTGCTGTTGTATTATACATGTACTTATACCTGTGATAAACATGATCTTTCATAAATAGTATTTCACTCGTGCAACAATCTATCTAAGCAAAGAGATAAATTAGTTCTATAGGTAATTATTTTTCAACTTTCAGCACATAACATTCTCACAAATATGTATAAATTCAACATAAATGACGTAACCAATATTTTGTGATACTCGTAATTTACTTTTAAAAAGAGTGTAATGGAGTTTCTTGCCCTTTATTTCCACATGGAACCCTACTTACTATTCTTTAGAATGGGCAATTAGCTTCATCTTTCTGACTGAACGACTCCTTGTCAATTCAAAAATACCTGTTAATGGTTTAATTGAAATAAATTCTTTGAATTTGAGTTTAAATCAAAATCAATTACCATGCACAAACGCATGTACCAACAAAAGCAAACATGACCTATCTATGCTGCGCTTACGCAACGTTCTTCATGTTGTCATTAGTCGCCATTACCGAGTGTTCACCCGGTGAGCTAATGACCGTAATAGCAGAGTAACTTACCTACACAGCTGAAGCTGCACAGTCATGTACGACTGCCGTACTTTGAAATGACCAGACTAAGTATTTTTTTAAGTTCACATTAGCCTTCTTTTTACTGGCAAAATCCTACTTATTCCCAACCACTTCATCCTAACGAATATTATAAATGCGAAAGTGAGTTTGTTTGTTACACTTTCACGCTGAAACGGCTGAACGGATTTGGACGAATTTGGCTACTTTTCATCCTAGATCTCAGACGAAGTCACGAGCAACAGCTAGTCTCCTATAAGTGACGAGAAAACAAAGATCAGTGAGTGTTCATGAAAATGGCCCCCTTCTTATGAAAAAATCTTTCAACCCCTTGAAATTGACAGCCGAGACAAAGTTCAAAATTTTTCATTTAAACAGGATACACCCACACACTACAATGCTGATGCTATACAAGCAGTTGAAAACTTGAAAAGGACTTCTACGTCTGATATAAAACAGAGAATTATTAATTGATCGAAAAAAAAATCGTTCTAGGACTTCGAAAAATGTTAAATATGATAATATTACGAAATTAATTTTAATCTCAAAATTTTCTCTTCAAAATCATCACTGATCTTCGTTTAAATAGATATGTGCCTGCCTTACCTATACTCTGGTAGGAGTCCCGCGAACTCGAGTCCCGTTTGGTAGTCGTAATTCCCGGTTTTTACATAGTGTTCAGTCGAAAAACACGTTTTGTTACCAAAAATTAAAATTTTTATTCAGCGTAAATTTCATTAACTCCATAACTCGCTAGCCCGCACAGAGACGCGTCTTTGGACACCTCGCACGTGCGCATAGCGCTTAAAGAAATAAAAAATTAAAATAATATGCCATTTTATGCTTTGACTCCTCGCACGTGCGCCCAGCGCATTATAGAACTTCAATTCCATTTTATGCTTGAAGACAATTGAGTACTTAATGTTTGCCAAATGGCATAACTTGTTTAACAGTTAAGTTATCTATTAGGTTATAGTCTATAGGCAGGTGTTATGCCTACTCAGTAGTATTTGGTTGTCCTACTTTGGCGAATCCAATACCATTACCTTATTTACCTTTGTCCAGTTTATAATTTTGTGACTCCTTTGCTTTTATTTGCTTTGAAAGGATACGGTGAAAAATGTACGTTTGTAATTATGGCGGCATCTGCATCGCCACATGCGAACTACGCATCACACTGACGTTACGCGAAATCCTGCATCGCGCAAAGAATGCACCGCGCGAATAGTATATATAAAACTTTCCGACATCAATCGTCGGGCAGTTGCCCACCAGACACGACTCCCGTCTGGTCGGAGGATCTTCCCCTTTCTATAGAGGATGAGAGAAGTTAACACCCTGTTCCTCATACCTCTACGTAATATCTACACGGCTGACTCTTTCTACACGGTGATGCGGAAAAGGTGCGCATCCTTGGTCCGTGGGGTACAGGGCAGCGCCAACAGCATCCTGTCTATGATTGCAAGTAGGCTTGATTGTGTGTTTGTGAACGACTGCTGCAAGGTTTCGGCTGGGCCTGTCACCTTGCAGCAATGATGTCACAATCTGTTTTCTGTTTTGTTTTGTTTGTAAGTGTACTACTAACATAGTTTGTAAGTATATTGTTACTAACACTATGAGTCCTGTTGCTCGAAATAAATGATTTATTATTATTATTATATGATAAAATCAGCCTAAACTGTTGCTCAGAAAACAAAATACTACATCGTAGCATTCTCTAATCCACAACATTTAAACTATAAAACAAATTATTACCTCACGTCCGCATAACAATCACGAATGCTTATATTACAAAACGCCATAATCGCAGCTAATCTTAAACCATTGAAACCGTAATAATTACAACCATTATGACGGTAATTTTGCCATGACTGGTGACATTCCTCACGATGACTTTCCCATCCAAATGGAAAGTGACCCTGCGGTGTAAACATTATCGTTTTAACGGTCATCTAATATCACGAAAGCGTGTGATGTCAGTTAATATATTCTGAGTACCTTTTATAGGTAGGTGGGTAATGAATGGGCGTAAAATATTTTGGAGCGGATATAGCTCTACGAAGCACATACTCTTTAAATAAGAAGGTTCAATATGGCTTAGTTTAAAAGTTTTTTACTGTGGCTAGAGTACCGTATTTAGGCCAAGATAGTTAACCAGTCTAAAACCTCCTAGGTTGACCTGCGACATGCCATATATAAAAAAGTAACTGTTCATTAAATTCTATTATTTAATGACTAGCTGCTCCCTACGGTTTTGATCCTGTGGGAATATCGGGAAAAAAAGTAAGCAATGTTCTAACCTAGGTCATGGTCTACTCATGTGCCAAATTTCATCGAAATCGGTTAAGCCGTTTTTGCGTGAAAGCGTAACCAACATACAAACTATCTTTCGCATATATAATCATAGATAATATAATATAATATAACTCTCACTGCAAAAGTAACTATGTCTGTCTATGACTTTTTGGCGCCTAACGGCGGAAAGGATTTCAATGAAATTTTACAAACAGGTAGACCATGAGGTTACGAATAGGACACGGGGACCTTTTTATCTTGGCAGTACAGTTACCGTCACGTAAAAAGAACGCTGAGCGACAGTGCAGGGGATGTGTCTGCGCACACACACTCGCATCCTAAAGTACTAGGCTATTGTTTAATAATTATGAGTGTAATATTGTTTTATTGTAGAATCATAATAGGTACTTTATTAGCTACTTAGTACTATGGAATAGGCTGGGATCAATAAATCACTCAGTGCGCAGGTAAATAGCCAGCTTTCTTTTTACGTGACGGGACCTGAATGTTCCCGTAGGATAATTTCCGACTTCCACGTGGTCGAAGCCGCGAGCGAAAGTTTATTAGATAAACAATGGAAAGCTTAACCGATATGTTATCATTTGTTATCTTTTTAGATATGAACAATGTAATTTATGCCTCTACAGAAATGCCAACTCAGAGGTCAGTCAGTTCTACTAAAAACAAATACCTACCCATCAAATGTTGCAACTTAATAGGCCCATAAATAGTGTCACAAAAAAACCTTTGAATTTGACACCAATGCGTTGAGGTCAAAGGTCGTACGTGTTGTTTTACTTAAACAGTAAAATCTAACCCCTGAACTTGTAGGCACAGTGTACTTTACAAATTAATCAGTATTGGTGAACAGTGACATTTGAAAGTTATTAATATGGTTGAATAGAGCCATGGATTTTATAATTTTCATAAACGGCCATCGTTTTTTATATAAAATCCTGAGAAGGCTCTTCAGTTGAGGTCAAGTAATATCTTATTGAAAAATATTTTGTCGTATAGTTTATTGCAAAGTAACCTAAAGCAATAAAGCGTTGTTTAGACCTCGACGATATATAAATAACTTAGTGTTGCCACTTGGATGTAGGAAATTATCCGTCGGGAACGTATTACCGGGATAAAAAGTATCCTATTTTCCAATCCAGGTTATAAAAAACCTGTGTGCCAAATTTCATCCAAATCCGTTAAGCCGTTTTTGTGTGATTGAGTAACAAACATCCAAACATACAAACTTTCACATTTATAATATTATTAGTAGGATAGTAGGATATTATTATATATATATAAATATAGTAGGATTCGAAACAGCCAATGACAGTCCATTCTTCTTCTTCTTTTTCGTGTGGTTAGTGACAGTCCACGGCTGGACAGTAAACCAACCATTACCTGTACTCAGTGGAAATTGTATCAACGAATACTCTCCAAATTTAATAATACCCAACACTAATTCGATATTTCAGCCTCCATCATTTTCTGTTTTCACCGAATCAAAACCCGTTATTCGTAGAAAAACTAGTGAAATTAAATCACCTATTGTCTTGCTCTATCATTTGTCACATTCAATTTACTTGCCATCAAAAACTACGGCTGTATCAATGAAATGCTGGTCGCAATCGTTACGCGACCGTCGTACAAATTGATGGCATTATACGGCGACTTTAACGCGATGATTCCAGTTGACATCATTATTGTGGTTAGTGTCGTTATACCATGGATTCTGTGAGCTATTGATGCTTGGATTTCGAGCTTCTGTTGCAGTTTTGTTGCAGTCTCTAAATAGTACTGATTGTGTTTCTTCCTTTGTTGGGTTTTCTTCTTCTTTATCTTTAACTACTTTCTGTATCTTCCTTATTTAGAAGATAGCCTTTCTATGGTTTCTTTCTAGTTCTTTGTCTTACACATTTCTAATCTAATCTAATTGCAGGCTTCAGGTGTCTTCCGAGGCGCACGATTTAAATTTACTGCTCGTGAGTGTCACTTCTGGTTTTTTCCTAATCGCTGAGCCTACATCTTGATACTGCTCTCAAATAAAAAAAATTGCCACATCCTTATATGTTACGTAACAGAACTTGGGTTGATTAATCAAAGAGTAGGTAGGTACTCTATTAACTGCCAGAGAGTTTACCAATTTAATTATTTATCTAACCAAGTAGTCAGACACCAAAAGTCTGACAACCTTTCTTACCAAGCGATATCGTGTTACTCGGTAACTGGGTTGTAAAGGTCAGATAGGCAGTCGCTCAATGTAAAATACTGGGATTCAGTTTCATTCGGTTAAAGTCACTTTTGAACGTCAAAAATTTACGTTTTACGTCAAAGGTTAGACTGGAAGTCAACCCTAACATAGTTGGGAAAAGGCTAGGCAGGTTGAATTTGTGTAACGTAGAAGGTAGTCAGGTATGTATTGTGTTTTCGGAACTAACTCCGTGTTTTCTTTTTTGTTACAGGTAAGTTTCTTTGCGGTTCCAGCCACCCAATGAAACGTTGTAAGGAAGATACTGTAAAATTAGTATCATCACCAATTCTTGAGTAAACCATTAAAGGCCATCTATCCAAGTCCACATATATAGTAGTTAGCCCACCCACACACTCATATTTCACAGACGTCCGTCAAACCGTCCACGGTTCGTCGAACGCTTCGTTCACGGCTCTTTTCACTTTTCCCTCAATAAACCTAAGTTATGGTCTCTTCTGAACACTATGCTTGTCCAACTGGTTTCTACAATGTAGAAATTTTGTGACAGATGTTGAAAAGTGGGTAATAAGGACGGTGTGTTTCGAAAAACAATATTTTCCAATATTAACATTTTATGGGTGTGTCACATTAGTTATAATGAATATATAAATCTTGGTATGTGTATTGTCACTTGTGATGATTTTTGAAGCAACCACGATATAATGCAACACAGCAACTGGATTTTTCAATTTTTATGTAATAACTGCAACTGAGACGTTCAATACATCAATTTGAATTATGATTTAGGTTTATTTCTATAGTTATGATCCGTAATATAAATAAATCAGTAGATTTTAATTAACTTCCGATTCTTCGTCTTTATTAATATATATCTTTTAATTCTCCTAAATGTTGTTTGAATTGCAGATAGGACATACTTAAACAAAAATATTTGTCTAATAATGTCCGGAAATTCATGAAATCATGAGTGAATGTTGGTCAAATAGGTATTAAAATTTCAATAGACTAATCAGTTTTTATCTATTTATTAGTAATTTGCGCCAAAATAGTATTGTTATAATCATCATTAGCCTGATTTATTTTATTGGTTAAACTTGTTATTACATGTATTGTTCGATTGGTCAGTTGAACATTATAATGAACGCACATAACCTCAGTGTTGGTAGAGACAGCCAAAAAAATCAAGAATTTCAACAGGTTTAAGTTGCATGAACTTATGACTGTGACTTCGTTTGCGTAGTTCATACAGTATGCCCATCGTCCAACTAGTCATGCTGCATATTTTTTTATCCTGGATTTAGTGATAATAACAGTCAGTCAAAATTTTTGATACAATTCGCATGTTCTAAACCATTTTTGTCTCTTTCCTAATCCTTTATACATTTCGTAACTTTAAATTTTATTCTGAGACCGTGTGCCTTGTAACAGATAATGCCTAGCATAATTATTTCATCGCACATCTCGTTCCCTTTTGAAGTAGAGACTTTAAAAATAAGCTCCCCAAACAAATCCAAATCCTCAAACAAACTTGTATTTGCCAACACTACCAGTAAGTAAGCCGCCTTTCTCCGAGCATCCGGCAGACCACATATTGGCCCGACAGCTGATTGTTTTTGACATTATTACGTACGTAGCGTGCCTATTATATTACGTATGGCTATGGATCAATGACTATCTTGGCGATAATTGGTTTACATTTGACTTCCTTGACGAGGAAGCGCGAATCGATTATTTGTTGAGTTTACCGATGGACCGATGACATGACGATACATCGGGTGATCATTCTTTACTTATCGTGAGAACTGATTATCTCTTGACATTTTTTTCTGAAAGTGGGCAACGTCGCAAATAGATGTCAAATATTTAGCTGTTTTGATTAATTTGGCAATATTACTGTTTGAAAATATGAAATATGGCTAACTAGTGAACTAAAATATTGATTAAGAATTGCAATTATTGATAACGTAACACGTAAAGTATTTGGAAACTTTCCAAATGACTATTCTACACCTAAAACAGTTACAACATTAAATTCAGTGTTATAAAAAATGCAGTTTGTATATTATTGCCAAATTAATCAAAACAGGTAAATATTTGACAGCTATTTGCGACGTTTCCAACTTTTAGAATAAACGCTCTAAAGTAGCATTATTTTGATTTAAAACAATTTCTACCCGTGTGCAGTGTGCAGTGTGCTGCAGCTTCATATTTCTGATTTATCGACTCCAAGTTCCTGTTAATGGTTTAATTGAAGTAATGCTTTGACTCTGATTCTGTTATGATTGTAAGAACGTATGACATCCAGTTAGAAGTCAGAGGGTTGTAAACCATAGGATGTCAGTGTCGGTATCCAATAATTGAGTTAGGAAGGACAGATGTCTGTCGCTTCTTTGTCTTAAAATATTTTTTGATGTTCCGCCGGACCTGGTTAATTTGTAGAAGATGACCCCAATATGATTGTAAATATGCTGGGGTTATGATGAATTATTGATTAAACATGGGCAATTAGTTATTAGTGCCTGGTCGACCGAGTTCTGCTCAGGTGAAAACAGAGAATGCTCATTTAATAATAAAAGATAGTTCATACTAATTCTATGTATAATACTCGTTCATACTAATTCCATGCTGCCATGATAGTAGGTACTTACTAAGTCCATGGTGGCATGTCATTATTCTAAGGTAACCATCCTGTTCTAAACTTTGGGCGACCCAGCTCTTGCACGAGTGAAAATACGGAGAAAACGAATTTTCCCAGCTAGCAGACATAACTAATCAGGCATAGAAATCGTTAGAGCCGTTTTCGAGAACGTGATTACAAAATATATATATATATATAACAGAGGAGGGTATGTGTCTCTCTCATTACCATCAGCCATATTTTAACTATTTTGAGCGTACTATGGGTAGTGTTGGTTATTGCACAATAGAAAACCCGTTTGCAGTTCAGATCAAATTAATCACATTAGCAATTCACACACAAAACAACTATTCCAAACGCGCGACAGTTTCTAAACGTCTTCACTGCTTGACCGCCACCCATGAAGTCTGCCTACCTCCCGCCGGTCCGAGCGTTATATTGTAGACCTGCATTCATTCGAACCATTAAAATATTACCGGTACCTAGCTGAAGCTATTTTATAATACTTTCCTATAGAACCACCTCAGAGGTGGTTCTATAGGAAAGTATTATAAAATAGATGGTTTCATCACTAGACCACAGAGTCTGTGGTCTAGTGATGAAACCATCTGTCTCAGACCCAGAGGTCGGGTTCGATTCCCAGGGGGGGCAACATTTTCTGCTAGACTTGATTGGTGGTAGGGCTTGTCTTGTTCTAATTCAAAGTCCGCCTGACTAGCCACCACTATCTTTTCTAAGTATGTCGCCATAGCAACAATGTTAACAGCATGGTTGTGTTTAGGCAGTTAGAGGTAAGATAGTCAGTTCCTCTGTGGTTGCGGATTCCGGGTGAAGCTCGCTTTCACCTTCGGCATCACTTACCATCAGGTAAGCCAAGAGATTCGCAAAAGTTGGAAGAAAACAAACATGTCGCTCAGTAGTATTTATATGTATGTCGTCTTTTTTCGATACATCCGTCCGTCTAGCCGGACGTAAATCCGGACTGATGATTCACACTTATTAACATTGTTACCTTCGCACTGTTGCGTGTTACGCGTGAGTCAATGACCAGAAAATTGTACTAGAGGATGTTACTGAAATACCTCAAATCTGTCTACTTATTTATTTATTTGTTTATAGATTGGTCCGATTTTGCAGCAGATTTTCATTTAAAAAATTATAGAGCTTTCAGGAATCAGTGTTTTGTTCGGATACCTAAACGCCTTATGCGTACCGTGAACGGGACGTCAACAAAAAACGAGATTATGTGGCCATAATAAATGTACTGACGCTCCTTCGGCGTCGTCATCTCGTTCTCGTTGACGTCCCGTTAACGGTGTGGTGGACAAGCGGCCTGAGGCGCCAACGCCATACAAATTATAGAAATACACAATCTGTAAAAAATTCAACTGTCTACCTATTACTGTTTATGAGATACAGCCTGATCAGTCTGCTGATGGACGGCGGAGGCTTAGTAAAAGGTTCCGTTTGGCACCCTTCACCTTTAAAAGTGAAATTATAATTAATCTAATAAACTGAATTATAATTGGATGTTCCTACCTACTTAAATGACAAGATTATTGTCGCGGTCGGTGGCTGCTGCGCTCACCGCACTATAATATTATGCTTATCGCTCCGACACGTTGTAATTGAAGTAAGAGTTACGAAATGGCACTGAAAGTTATTAGAGATGTAATTTCTTTTACGTTAATTAAAAATTAAAAACATTTATTTACTTATAATTTTAGTCACGGCTTGCTAAATGACGCAATTTTTTGCCAATCTCTTGTCTACGGCCCGTTGTACGCACGTTTTTCTTGCTGTGAAAAACTACGGTTGATTTGCCGTGTGTAGGCACGGTCGTCAGTCTTGTATGGATCACTATGAAAGATTGTAGACAGACATGGAGGCACTACGGCACGGTGGCGCCGTCGCCATATGTGCGTATACGCATGCCCTCATGATTATTTTACGGTGCGGCTAGCGGTCAGGTTTTCTCAACAAATATATAATATGTTCTTGACACTTGTTTCTGTTTTTTTATTATTTGCAAGTCAGTTTGTATCTACATTAAAATATGATTTGCGACCATATCAAATATTTATTTACAAAATAGGCATGATGCCTGGTTAAAAAAAAGAAATTCTAATTGGTAAGTCAGTCAGATAATACAAAATATTAGACACGTATTTTTTGCTTTATCATATTAATAAAAAAATACTGACCTATATAAAATGCATTTTAACTTGGGGAGTGGGGGTCGCTACGTCACAAGTAAGTATAAAATCTACACACTCGTGACGTCATGGCACATTTTAACTCGATGTATCACCGTTATCTTTAGATTACGTAAAAAAAGAAAAAAATACGTGTCCAATATTGTTTATTAATCTCCATGACTGACTAAAACAAAATTAGTTTTCATCCCTATTCTAATCATTAGAATCATTAATACATCTCTCTAATTTAGACTTGTTCCATAAGAAGAAATCTCATAAGGAAAAGTTCTAATAGAACAAATCTTATTTGTTTTTCCTTTTTCCTTTTCGCGGGCTACCACTGTGTGGATCCATCTTAAGCGTACTAATTAAGTATAGCTAAGGTTCCTTTTTCCATGAGGGCCTAGTGGAAGCTTACGGTCTGATGTGATGCAGTATTATTTGTAAGTCCATCGGGTAGGTAAATGTTATCCAATAATTTTCGTATGTACTCGTATGTATGTATATTGTGTGTGAGATCTTTCATTATTCAACACAGTTTTCTTAACAACCGGTAAGTGCGTGTTGGTTATGCTCTTGTGGTTCTGTAGTACAAACAAAATAGACTGTATAGGTACAGTACAACTATTTTTTTAATGTCCCTCGGTAAACTTCGTGTTTCATCAGTCTAGGAGCTTTCCTCCAATTTTAAAATAAATTACTTGAAGTTTAAAGAGTATTCTTCTTCTTCTTTTCGTGTGGTTAGTGATTAACCTGATGTCAGAGTTTTAAAGCCACCCATGGGCCTCTGACTTGGCTTCACATGCCTTCGAGATATATCTCTCAGGCATGCCGGTTTCCTTACGATGTTCTTCTACACCGTTTTTGAAGCAAGAGATAATTATTAAAAGAGTATTAACAACTGTATATACTTTTAAGTCGATTGAGAGTCCGGTCCGGTCTGCACCAAGTGCAATAGAAATTCCACGACTGACGAAACACGAAGTTTGCCGAGGGACATTAAGAAAATAGTTGTACTGTATTAGAATCTTAGAAAATAAATGGACTAAGACTAGACTATGCACTTATGCAGGTACATACTAGTCGTAATATAACGTTACATAACGTCACGCCTGTGTTCCCCGAAGGGTTAGGCAGAGGGGTACCTATAGTATCTACATCAAAATTTCGCCAGTTATGTTCAGACAGTTTAGTAATATGTGTTAGTCATTTTAAACAGCTTGGCGCTTTAATGGTGACATTAATTTAACACACGCATACGGATTAGCGTTTTCTTTTTATGAACATATTTTCATTTCATTAAACGTTTTTATTTATTGATTTATTTAAAATTTTCTAAAATAGCATCTTGGAGCAACCTGTACTTAACAACTGAAAATACCATTAAAAAAAAACAAACTAATGACGTGCAAAGAGAAGGCGAATTGAAGGACAGGGAAAGCAGTAATGCTCGTGAAGGAGGAGGCGGGACGCGGGAGGGAGAGGCAAATTTCGCGCCCTCACGCCTGGGCGTCGGGATTCCCGGCCACCGTAGGCGGGCTTGCGGACGGTGAGCAATGGGTAGCTCGCCGTCCGATAAGGACCAGGCCCGGGTCGACGGCGCGTTGTGTTCCACGCGCGTCTCAAAGAGTTGCCAGCACAACTGACGGGGTCCGCTAGGACCGATGCCTGCCGGGGTCGCGGGAAAGTCCGAAACGGATACCGTGGCCCCTGGCAACTTAAGGAACACGGTTGGGTTTTAGTCAGTAAGTGTCTGACCCGCTCTTCCACTCCTCCCAGAGCGGGAGAAGTTATTCGATAATTTCCAACCCTCAAAAAAAAAAAAGGTTCGACGACGCGATGTGTTCCACGTGCGCCTTAAAGAGATACCAGCACAAATGACGGGGTCCGCCAGGACCGATGCCTGCCGGGGTCGCGGGAAAGTCCGAAAGGGATTTCCCATCCGTAAAGTTTTACCCGTAGATAAAAAAGTAGATTATTTGGTAGGTCTGGAATATTATTATAATTAAGAATATAGAGTTAATGCTCCAAACAAGTACAACACACATAGGGTTAGGGAAAACAAACTGGTTCAACCACAGGTAACAAATTATTATGGTAAGAGAACATCTAAGTATTTGGTACCTTAAGTGTTTAACAAAGTAGATTTATTAAGAGAAAAAATAAAAATTTGTTAAGGATCACATGAAAAAATTTAAAAAAACATTATACAGGATAGTAAATAGAATTAAAAACATTGTTAATATATAAGTAGTAGGTATGTGCGTAAGGTAGTGCATTGTTATGTAAAAAAGCGTCTCTCGCCATCAAACGTAAGAGTTTGGCGAGTTTAGAATTTAGTAACACCTCTGTATTATAAAAAAAAAAAAAACAAAAAAAAAATATTAGCAAGAACCCACTGCGGGTCATTCGGTCAATCAGTTTCTGTAGCTATCTGAAACTTGATAAAAATAAAAAGTTTTATAAACATTGTGATGATGGTAAACATTTAACTGTTTTTTTTTTGTGCGTTTTTATTATTAGGATGCAATTATACATGAAATATGGTTTGATATGCGCCCAGATGGTTTATAAACATAGACTCGAAAATAGTCACAGAGTCTCGAGAGACGATTATGACGAAACTGCTGTTTCGTTTAGTCATTAGCTACGGAATCTTAAAAACCAGTTCGCAGCTACTATTTTTATCTAGAAAAAATGTTAATTAATAGCCTTATTAGCATACTAGCAGGTTCCCGCGACTTTGTCTGCGTGTAAAAAATCTGATCCTACGCGGTCAAAATGTATAGAACAGCTGATTTTTTTTAAAATTAGCAACGAAAAGTTTCAACGCAGGGTGTAGAATCACGTACTGAATCCATGGTAACAGTTTTCTGGTTGATGTCCCTGCCACCCTGTATATTAGTTAGGACTAGCTACTGCCTGCGGCTTCGCCCACGGCCTGCGGCTGGACCCTAATTCGTTTCTAGAATAAAAGTAGCCTACGTTACTCCATGTAGCATCAGTGCCATCTGAAAGTTCCGTCAAAATCGGTCCAGCCGTTTCGAAAATTTGCCGGAAGAAACAGACACACAGCAGGCAGACGACAACAAAAATTGTTTTACCGTTTAAACTTTCGTATGCATTTAGTAAAAAGCTGTTATTTTGACATTACAAACAGACACATGTATATTTTATATAGATTATTTGTAAAGATAGACTAGAAGATGAATGTTTTTCATTCAGATATCTCGGCGATTGCATTATAAAATATGTGCAGATGTTAGGCAAGCGACCTTGCAGGATGTACTTCTGATCGAAAGTATTTTAAACTCGTGTCAACACTGCAATAACTATGAATAACATTGCAAAAAATATAATATACTTATCATTTACTTTAAATAATTATCTTCACGGTCGAGAATCATCTAGAATTTTGAAATTTACAATTACCTTTGAATACCGGTTTGAGTCTATGGGCAATTGTAATACTGACAGAATTTATAAAAAAAAAAACCAGCCAAGTGAGTGTCGGACCACGCACAATGAAGGGTTCCGTAGTTGGGATGAATTTATTCCAAGAACTAATAACATTGTAGTTGAAAAACATGTTCTTCCATACATTGATATACGTCACGGTCAATTCTCCAACTGTACTTAAGTTTATAATCGTAATTTTTTTATTTGATAAAACTTAACAATTTTCGGACTTTTTCCTTTACTTGTGCTCAGACCTTGCTTTTTGCCTAATGTCATGATTCTAGGTCAACGGGAAGACCCTATAGTTTTTAATTTATTTGCGATTATCGAAATATTTGAAAACCGCCATAAATGGCATTGGCATAAATGGGTATGTTTTTATTGCTTTGACTTAGAACTTGATTATTTAAGAGCTCCAAGGGACCGTAGACCTACATATTTGGTATTAATTTCAACTTGATACCTCTACGTTCCTGAGAAAAAGGGTATGACAGACAGATCCTTTTTTCCGAAGGGTTCCCTTTTTCCTTTTGAGGTACGAAACCCTAAAAACAGGCAGGTTTAACCTTTTAAAATTAATTATTTTATTGCTTTGATAAATATAGTTTGAAGTCAATAATAGCAGATGAGAATATTTAAAACCAGTCACGATTATATTTGTTAGTAATGTAATAAATTTAAAAAAAGCAACTTGTATTCATATGCTCCGTTATTTACCAAGCCATTTTAATCTGAATTTTTAAATTAATTATCTAGGAGTATATTTTCAAAATTGAGTTCTAGTTACAGACTCAAAAAAAAAGCTCTCCTTTCTTTTTACTGTTCCTAAAACCGTTTGAGCACCAAAGACCCGTTATTTAATTTAAAATTTCTGATACCGTCAGGCCGTTATTAATTTCAATACCTAATATTTTTGTAGTGTGACAATAAACGCATCGTAAATTAACTTTAGAACAACTTTTGTCAACATCAATAGAGTTGTATGGAATGTTTTTTTTTTTTTTTAAACTTTGCCCCGCACTAAGAATTTATTCTTGTATCGTGGGTGCGCTTACAAACATAGAAACTCACATACACTAACACCCAGACCCGGAACAACTACTTGCAGATCATACAAATATTTGTTCCGTGCAGGGATCGAACCCGCGACACGTTGCGCAACAGTCGATCGCTCAGCCACTGCGTCAACCGTGTCGTCAAATGAATGGATATGTGACGATCCTAATTAAATTGGGTCAAGGGCATATAAGCTCAAGCATAGCCAACCTATAGTGTCCCACTGCCGGGACGCAGGCCTCCTCTCTTCGAGAGAGGAGGTCTGCGTCCGACAGGGAGTAGGCTGAAATAAACCACACGGACCCAGTACGGGTTGGTAGATGTCACATGTCTTCGAATTTTTGGTTCTAGGACATGGCGGTGTGGTCACGATATTTTCCTTCACCGTTTACAGAGCAATGGTGATGAAATTATTTACTCAAAGTAAAGCGCCTGCCTGGGTTCGATTCCACGACCTACAACCCGTAAGTCGGGGCCGTTAGCAATGGGCTCTCCAAGGGTCAAGGCTACAAGGAAGTATTTGTAAGACAATCCGAATAACTACTCATAGCTGCTTTACTCTCTTAAGTAATTAATTAATTATTCTAAACTTATCCCTTACTTTAGTGTTACAAAGCAAGATAAACGGCTACACTGAGATCAAGTCAGATTAGTAGATTATGTTCTATTTATTATACATAACCAGAAGTAAATAAACAGTGTGCAATCGTGAGCCGAGCCTATAAAGACCTTTATAGTGATGTTATTAGGTTATATACTATGTAGATGAAATACAGTACTTCCATTCTCTTTTAAACGTTAAGAGCGTGCATTCTGAGAGTGGGCAACGTCGCAAATAGATGTCAAATGTTTCGCTGTTTTAATTAATTTCTTAATATTTTACTGTGTGCACATAAATAATAAAATAAATAAATAGGTACATAATGTCATTGAAAACTTTGATGCTGAAATATATTTAAGAGCGTTTATTCTAAAAGTTGGCAACGTCGCAAATAGCTGTCAAATATTTACCTGTTTTGATTAATTTGGCAATATTACTGTATGAAAATATGACATATGGCTAACTAGAGAACTAAAATATTGATTATGAAATGCAATAATTAATATCGTAACATTGCCAACTTTTAGAATAAACGAATAAACATATTTCGGCATCAAGGCTTTCAATGATATTATGTACCTATTTATTTATTTTATTATTTATGTACACTCAGTAAAATAGATACAGATAGGACATTTTTTATAAATATTGAGTACAAGGTATCTTCTACTGCTTATTTCTTAAGAAATTTCTTCCAGCAGACCTGCGAATCATGCAATTCATTAAAAATGACATCGAATTTGTAGAATGATTGTGTTCCTACAAAGCTATTTGAGAGTTTCCTGAAGGGACTGAAAAACTACTATGCTTCAAGTCTTATTTTAGTCATTCTAAATACAGGTTATGTTAAAAATTGTAATACCCCGGGAGAAACATTCACATTAGATGACCCCTGCACTTGACTATTTACCATCCAGATCCACAGGAAGCTACAGCTTGGCAAAAATGAGGGCGCCACTATCGCACTTAGGTCACTTCGAATGGTAAAAAAATTATTTAAATAAATGTGCAACAAAAAACGCTGCTTGTGGGTGACTTAAAACCTACTAGCACTTGTCGACAAAGTAGCGGCAAGAAATGCTCACATAGCTTGACCAAGATTATGTCTGGACTTTAAAAGAGACTGTGCCCTCTGAGTTTATTTCGGCCTTTCGTCTCAGAGTAGTCCGATAGGAAACGCCGAACTCATTTAGCAATTTATTTTTATTTTTATATGACTTGTAAAAGTGATTCCTATTTACAGAATAAACAATTTCATTTCATTTCATCATCATAGGTCTGCAATAAGACGCAGATATAAGCCAGTGACCTTGAGTGGCTAGCTTGCGTGTTCTGTACTGAGCTCTCGCAACGATTCGTACGTCCAGCCAGTAATAGGACTCGCCCCTTGTCCCCAATTTGACGCATAGTAATTTATTATACATAAAAAAGGTATTTTAATAAAATACGTATACTAAAAGATCAATAATTAAATTAGCTTTAAAATGGTGAAGGTTTTAGAAAAATACGCTTGATAGATTTTGCGTGATTCTTAGTTTTTATCCGCGTTAGACATAACTTTACAAATTAATTTCTCAATGTAATATAAACATAATCGTATATTAAGTTATTAAGAAACATTCAGTTTTAGTCATTAAGTTGTTATTTAGAATGCTTTAATTTAACATATATTTTTTCCAAATCATTAATACCACTCATTTAGACGTGATCTTCAGCATACAATCATTAAAAGTCGGTTATCGTCGCCTTAAATAAATATTTATTTCGAAATGTCACCAGGTCAGACTCTCTCAAGTCGACCTGTGTTTAAAACAAACGGACTCGATTAATATTCTCATAACTCATAACTCACAATAAAGCTCCCTTTCCAAGTATGTCCCCCAAATAAAACCTCTTACTCGCTATATCCGTGTTTAACCTCAATTCTCAGAAAACTCAATTACTTAATTTTTATATCTCGGGTAGGTAGCAAGTCACCAACCCAGGTTAACGAACTCCCAAGGCATGACCACGGAAGTGAAGGTTTTAGGGCTACTAACCAAAAAATATTAAATTGAACGAAATTTACGTAATAAACCCTGCCGGATTAAGGACATAAGTTTGAAATAATAATATGTTGGAGTGATCACTTATGATATATTTATAATTTGAGTTATTAGCAATTCCTGTGTCTTGAAAAGTTACATGGAAACAATAAATACCGAGGTATTTTATTCAATCACGATTTTGCTTTAATTGTATCTTAAGAGTACACTAGTCGACGGCTCTAACTCGTTGGTGGGCGTGACTAATATGCATGCTAATTAGTCTATTTATTTATCTAGTTTTAATTTATTTATATATATATTTATTATATATTAATTTATTTAGGGAAATAGACGATGATTTATACCGAAAACGAGCGCGTAAAGTTTCATGAACAGACCTTTGGGCGAATAGATATTATGAAAAAGCTACTGGATGTATTTACTCAAAATAAAATTATTTAACTAATGAAAAAGTTATCGATCCCTGTATGGTTTCTATTTTGCCATTTTATTACTACATAAGTAATTTATTTACGCCCAAAACGAATTAAAATTAGTGTTGAGATATGAAAGTTTCGACGCTCATAACTTCCAAACCAATTTTTTTTTTCCAATTCTGCTTCCATACAGCCTACAGGGCTAAATAATGACAAGACAAATTGATATAATTTTTAGTTTTGATCTTACACCGTCAAACAGACATGTAATCACCATACTACGTTTGTAGTATGGAAGAATGATCGACTAGCGTACCCTTAAGTCGAGGTTATTATTAACAAATAGAATGATATTATTCTTAATGATACGTTATAGGAAACTTCTCATTATTTTTATCTATTTAACTTCTCAGCCTTCTATATTTTATCCTAACTTTGATTAAATTCTAAAATTCGTTAAAAGTCTACCTAAATAATCATCATAAAAAGATGCAACAGTTCAATCTGCCTAGCCTTTTTCCAACTATGTTGGGGTCGGCTTCTGACGACCAGTAACGACTGTCAAAGATCCACGAATGAGAGCCGGGACTAACGGCTTAACGTGCTTTCCGAGGCACGGAGGATTCTCATTATGTAAAGATAGTCACCCATCCACGGGAAAACCCCGGCAAGCGTAGCTTAACCTGATGGATCGACCCGTGCGGTTGTTATTACTTAGTCATGAGCTCCTCCCCCACTGGAACGAAAAAATATGCAACAGTTAAACTTCTTAATTCAACCTTCACAGTGACTCAGCACAGGCTGAATTATAGGACGAAGAGAAATCTAGGCCATCCAATATCCTGGACTTACGTTACGTATCGCCGGAAAAATGTTCCGTCTGTAATTACCACTTAGTGCTAAATATTTAGCAATAGGATGCGCATACGCATGTCGATGAGTTTATTATACATGAGAAGATGTAATCAGGGGCGCATCCTCGCGTGTTTGGACTAAACTATTGAGTTGATTGGAGGGAAATGTTATTAATTTTAATTAGGTAATCTTGAGAATATTAGGATGTATTTGAATAAAAATATTAATATTAATAGTAATGCCTACATTGTAACAAAAATAATCATAAATTGTTTACAAATTTAACTTCTTAATATTTGTGTCCTGATTTTGTAATTATTT
This sequence comes from Agrochola lota, assembly GCA_947364205.1. Classification (NCBI taxonomy): domain Eukaryota; kingdom Metazoa; phylum Arthropoda; class Insecta; order Lepidoptera; family Noctuidae; genus Agrochola; species Agrochola lota. The sequence continues at coordinate 2,875,600 of OX376241.1, forward strand.
TCAAAATATACTAAATGTGTTGTTATAATATTAATAACTAGCTTTTTCCCGCGGGTTAGCTCGGAAATTATCCCATGCAAATGTACTACCGGGATAAAAATATCCTGTGTTAATCCAGGTTATAAACTATCTGTCTGCCTCATCCAAATCCTATTAGTAGCATAACATAATGATTGAATACTATCGTGAATTTATGCAAGCCTAGTAGTTTTTGTTAGGTTACTGCTCAGAAATTGTGTACAACGCCTAATGATTGAAATACTATCTTGAATTCATGCAAGCCTAGTACTTTTTGTTGTAAGTTTCAAGTTTATTCATTCTAGGAATAAGGTTTTTCGATACTTACGAAATCCCCCCTTTTTACCCACTTAAAGGTGGAACTTTCAAAAACCCCTTCATAGTGCTCCTCTACATGATAAAAGGAAGCTATGTGAAAAATTTCACGTTCCTAGTCCCAGTAGTTTCGGCTCTGCGTTGATATGTCAGTCAGTCAGATTCTCCTTTTATTTTAATAGACAACAATTAAGACATTTGTGATTTAATTAGAAACTATGTAAGTATTGACTGCGCAAAACTGATCACGAAAAAACTAACCCATTGGGTTGTCTCGATTTAAATGCATAACCTAATATTACAGTTGCTTTCTTGCCCTATTTTCCTTCATAAGAACAAGCATAGATAAAATTAAATCCGAACCGAACAAATAAATTTCGATCATAGCATAACATCGTGTGATAACTGCATTTATTGATTTAAACGCTGCATCGGACTAGCCTGCAGTGAATTAGAACCTGACATTACTGAGCCACAGGCTTGTTTAGTACACTTGACTGCGACTAGTAGTTTTCTATTCAGGAAATAAATCTAAGCGAAGCATTGACTCTACAAGCGAAAAGTGAAATTAACAGCAAACGGAAGATTTTGCTTACGTACTGAGTAAAGACAACTTATGCCAATTTATACTGCATTTGAAATAAGATTATCAACTAAACCTTTTTTACAGTCCGTTCAACCGATTTTGACTTCTATTGCGTTGGTGGCATGACAAATGGCAGCTGCAGTAAACAGTTGGTATTGTAACCACTTTTTTGCTTTTAATGCCATCCTTATGCCTACGGTATAGAAGTCAGAATCGGTTGAACGGACTCTAAAAAAGGTTTGTTTAAATGTTTAATCTTATTTCAAATGGAGTATAGGTACTACGACGTAATTATCAAGTACGTTTTTAAAATTTTGCGCTAGTGGAAGTAGTTTCATTACACCGCCATTACTTGACTATCCACTCGACTAATGTAAACGTGGCCTAAAGGGAACTATAAATGTATGATTAAACTTCTTAAAAGAATGGAAATCTAGGACCTTGAAGCCTTAATATGTAATCACAACGCGCTATGATTAACTGGCCAATTTCGCGCCAACTTTGCTACTTATCAATTTTTTTTTGCTTGAGTGATTGTAAAAAAAATATATTTTATAACAGCTTCATAGTCGCTGACCCTCTAAATTGAGTATGAATTATTATTTTTAAACACATTTTTAAACTACGCATTCGATGAATTTATTTCAAGGTTGTGGGCAAAATATAACGTTTTGCGGTATCCGACTAACTACATAATTATGGTTAGTGGAAAGCTGGCCTTCGACTGGCCATGTCCATCCTAAGATTCTAACTAATATTATAAATGCGAAAGTGAGTTTGTTACGCTTTCACGCTAAAACGGCTAAACGGATTTGGATGAAATTTAGCACATGGGTAGACCATGATCTGGGTTAGGACATAGATGCTATTTATCCCGATATTCCTACGGGATCGAGACTTATGCGGGTGAAACTGCGGGACGCAGCTAGTGGTTGATAAAAGGGTTGGTGACCTCTTTAAACCAGTGCTCGCCAATCTGTTTGTCTTGTTAACTTTTGGCCATTTCTTCCTAATGTACCATTTTCGACTTAATTTTATTCCCATTATTTTCTCTGATCTGTTTTAAAATACCACCTAATGCTGACTTTATTCTTCATTTTCAGAAATCGTCCAACCAACATGTGTGCTAGAATCAGATTTCGGTTTCAAAATCAACTGCGCGTTCAAGAAGTCAGGCCTGTTCAGGGTACGGAATCTAGGAGGTGTCAAGGCACATGCTAGTATAGGTAAGTTCTACTTATTCAATGATATTAAATTAGCAATATTTGTATAAATTTGTAATCACGTTCTCGAAAACGGTTGTACCTAACGATTTCGATGAAAGTTGCAATATAGGGGTCTCATATCTGGGAAAATTCGTTTTCTCTATTTTCATCCGAGCAGAGCTCGGTCGACCAGGTACTATTTCTTTTCGAGCCTACAAAGGACAACACTTATTTATGCAGGGAGTTGACCTCATGAGGACAAAATGTCTTCATTTTCAACGTTGCTTTATGATAGCTGCAGAACATGACTATGAATGGGGTTTTTGTAAAAATCACGACTCAATTCCTCAAAAGCGGGACAGAGGAGTGTAACGATAATTATGTATACTGGAGCTTTTATTGTAGGATTTATTGAAATGTCGATTTTCTGTAGTTTTGAGCTGATATGAAACGTAAAGACGATTATTGACAGTAATCTCAAAAAATGGATAGAGGCTCTCGGCTCCCGTTCGAACCTTAAAAAATAAGATGATAAGCCTAATATACATTGTACAGTTGAATTTTATCAACAGTTTTGTGTATAACCTTTATTCTCAATAACATAAGAAAGAAAGAAAATACGTTTATTTGCGGTACACATGACGCAAGGAAATAACAAAACACGAAAATTTACAATTTGGAGGAAAATATGCGTCACATCCACGCAAACCGGCCATCGCTCAGCATAATGCTGCGACCCTATGCGAGACAGAGCTCCAGCGCTGATTTTCAGCGACAGCCGGCGTAAACAAACCAGGCCGTACCAAGAAAGAATGCAACAAGCCAATAACTATTCAAATGAAGTAAACAGTTAGTACTCGACGCATGACTGTAAATACTCGACACTTGACGATTTGTGAGGATGGAAAACACATTTATATACAAATCAAACGTGTTTCTCCAATTAAAGAAATTATGATGAATGTTAGAACCAGTTAGATTTTCTTTAGAGGTATTTTGCATCGTAAGTAATGTGACTAGGCTAATTCGATGAAACTCACACACTGACCTATTGGCAACTAGAGTCTGCGCCACCACGCAAGTCTGATAGACGCGGCGCTAGTGTCTATGTCATGGCAACAAATTACACTACAAAAATGTAGTTCCAAAATTTGCCGCCGGATTTCAGTGGTGGCGAGACTCTAGTTTTATCTTTCTGTCGGACCGACCCCTTGACAATATCAAAAGTGCCTGAAATTGGTTCATTTGAAATAAATGCTTTGAGTTTGAGTTTGATTACTTGTAATTTCTTTTGGAAAATCGTCTACTTTTACTATGCTTGAAAATATGTGAGCAACATGTATCAATTAATTTACCTGTAGTTTCTTTATTTGTACTTTTTTTAATTATTGTGGTAAAGTAATTTTATTCTAGGTGAATCGTCTTCACATATAATTTTATAATTAATGTATGCAAAATATTGTAAAACATTTTCAAAGAGTAACGGTGGAGTTTCTTGCCCATTCTTCTCCATACGAAACTACCTTTTGGAAGGGGCGACTAGAATCAATTCTATTTTATTGTGAATTTTGACGTTTCAAAATTGCCTTATATGTGACTATTTAAATCAAATGATTAGACAATTATCTACATGCAAAAGGCTCATACAAAGAAACAAAGATAGATGTTGGAAACCCTAAGTAAATGGAGGGGTTCCCTTGTCAGAACACAAGAAGTCAGAATGTTCGGCTTAACCTAGTGTCTGTAGGTTCTGATGAATTAAATCAGGAAGCAAAATCAATTGTGTGTATGTACCATGTTTGTAGGTAACCTACTTAGTCTTAAAATGATAGTCTCCTACTGGAGTTCTGAAGACTCATACACACGTAAGTCATAATATTATGTAGAATTATTTATTTCTAACTGAACAGACAGCTGTGCTGCTGACGAATTTGTTGCGCCACTTCTTCTTCGCAGCTAACGCACTAGGAAGTGGTGAAGGGTGGGCGTTTTGGGGGACTGTCTTATGTAATTTTGACGTTCGAAAAGTGCTGATTCTCAGCTTAGTTTGAATAAATGACTTTTGATTTTGACTCAGCAAATGTTTGTTGCCGCAGTCTTTCTAATCTAACAAATAGCTCCTTCGCTCAAATAAAATACTATTCACAAGTGGTATATAGTTTTTCTCGCATTTTAGATTGTATCTTATCTAAAAGCATAATTTTATTGTAAGATCTCTATCTATAATTTCTTAGCCATCTATTTCTACATACATTGCTAAATTCTCAGACACTGAAGGTGAAACAATGGTTTAATAGTCAGTACTCATGGTCAACGCATCTCTGCTCAGTGAAAGTCAAGCAATTTATAGTAATTACTAGACTTTGTAGTAGCTTTTGTTTGCTGAAAACGTGCCCAGGTAAAAAACTGTGCCATCAATCATCCTCAAAGAAACAGAAGAACGGGACCTGTAATCTACATAAATAAAGAACTATAGTACGCGTCAAACTTTATGGCGGCTCTGAAGTGCGCTACTCACTGCGCAGTACCGCACCCCTCACCCCTGCTGACACATGAAGTTGTTACTGCGCAGCGACTCGCCTCATATTCCGAGCCGCCATAAAGTTTGCATCGGGCTGTACCATAGATATAAATATATTTCTATGGGCTGTACCACAGTGGCTGAAATGATGCACCATGATGGTTCGCAGCCCGATAGTCAGATGACTTTAACTTTTAAGGATGCCTAGGACAAAGTGAGAACCAAAAGTACAGAAATTACGAACTTGAAAAGGGGGAAATAATTAGCAGTGGCTAGTTAAGGCGAAAGCGTCAAGGTAGCCCGCGAAATTCAAATTTTCTTAAGTTTTTTGCAATTTGCAGGTCAGTATCATGTTATATGTTGATCTAAATATGATTCGCGACCATATTGAAACTTTATTTATAGAATTATAATCATAAAAATGATGAATACAACTCTTTAAGTTCATGTAATCCTATCGAATGACTATTTCATGAAATTATGACAATTGAGGATTATGCTAACTTAAGGAATTTTATTGCTCATTGTAATGATTATAATTATGAAAATACATATTTGTTACGATCGCGAATCATATTTTAATCAACATACAACCTAAGATTGACCTGTAAATTGCAAAAAACTAAAGAAAATTTGAGTTTCGCGGGCTATCTTAGCGCATCGCCCTTAAAGAAAGAAATAAAAATGACTATGTGAAAAAATATGATTTCTTCATCTGTTCACGAACCATTTACAAGTATTACGATCGATAATATTATGGATTTACAAGGAGCATGTAACCTAATTCAATATTTTAACAATTCCAGGTTTCAGTCTGGGTGATGAGCTGGGTTTTGAGCAGTCTCTTACAAACTTGGACCCCAGTCGGCGGCGGTCAGTCAGCGTCAAGAATGGACCTCCAGCCAACGTCCTCGCTGACCCATCCAGAACGAATGTTAAGCAGGAGGTGAGAAACTAACACATATCAGCGGGGTAATTGCGTACAGAGTACGACACAATTTAGATGTATCATCGGCAAAATCTACGCATCAATTTTACGTATTTCGTTTTATGAGTTTACAAGTTATTGCGTTTGCTTAAAGATCATTTTCGTCTAAAGCAGTAATAATGATTGGTGGTCCTTCAAAATCATTCAGATTGTAATTGAAATGTGTTTTGCCATTACGTGCAGAATAAAAATAATGCCTTCAACTAGGACAAAATTAAACATAAATTCACAATATTGGGACCAAGATTTGTCCAATATTTGACTCATTAGTAACTCTCACTATTTATTTATTGGTAAGGCACATCAACGACTTACTCACTAAAACAAAAATCACATAAACTTTTAGGTATTGTGAATTCGTCACTTAATTATTCAATGACATTTTAGTTATCGTTAGTTGATTTAGTTACAAATTAAAAAGAAAAATTAAATATGTTCACAAATATGATGGAAAGTACAGAAATATTTAATTAAATAACAAAAAAGACCATGAAGAGTATGTGTCCAGCAATCGATTTACGCGGTCATTATACGAGATCAACACTCGAATTTTTGGTTCACAGGCACTTGAACTTTGAGTGCTTGTGAAATTGCATGTAGTTGATATTGCATATCACAACCACACAGGCGGCGGTAGCCAGCATCCACAAAAAACAGGCCAAGGGTTCCGTAGTTAGGATAAATTTATCCCAAGAAAGCAGTTGAAAAGCATATTCTCCCATACGTTTCAACTGCAAATGTAAGTTTGTACGCATAATATTGAGAGATTTGCCATGTTATTTGAAAATCATAGAGTTTTTATAGGTTGTTCTGTAATCCATAAGTATAGAATTATTTTGTATTTAAAAAAAAAAAATTGGTTCTGTAGTTTCGGAGATAAGGGAAAATTTTCATGCATTTTCTTAAATAACTATAAAAATATTTATTTTCAAATTATAAAAAAAATATTTGGGACGTTCACAGTAAATTCTTTCATTTGGTATGTCACAGTGTACAGTTACCAATTTTTTTAATTTATATTATCTTATTTGCCTCCCAAAAGTGAAGTGAATTCATTTATTTACGCTACACGTGTTTGGGTTACAGAATTACATATGTGCGTCAAATTTCAACTTAATCGGTCCATTAGATTCGGAGAAAATTGGCTGTGACAGACGGACAGCCAGACAAACACACAAGTGGAAAAAACGGAATCCTATAAGGGTTCCGTTTTTTCATTCGGAAGTACGGAACCCTAAAAAGGATAAGCCCTTTTCCAAAAAGACTAACTACTTCCTACCTTGATTTGTAAACAGAAAGTGACTAGCAACCCATCAATTATAATACAAAAGTATAACAATATTATATTTACCCATTCTATACAAAATAAAAAACCGGCCAAGTGCGTGTCGGACCACGCACTATGAAGGGTTCCGTAGTTGGGATGAATTTATCCCAAGAACAAACTTAACATCGTAGTTGAAAAACATGTTCTTCCCATACGTAATGTATGGGAGATCATGTTTTTCAAACTGAAAATTTATGTCGGTCGATTATTACTCGTTACCTGTAAAGCCTACTTAGCTGGGATAGTTTTCCTTTTAACATCGGTATATATATTACTGCTGTGAATTTTTTCACATTGCCAAGTAAGTACAACCATATAGCTGGTAGGGGGACACTTGACTCTAAAACAAAAATTAGCTCTTTAAAGCTTAATATTTCGCAAACGGCTTCTTGAATTGAAAAATGATTTTCACACCCACAATATCACAATATTTTTGAACGACGAGACGAGACGAAAAAACATCCCCACTTTAGGTGTAGGGGAGGTACCCTAAAAAACATATTTTTCTTGATTTTATTTTACCACTTTGTCGGCGTGATTAATATGTATACCCATGCCAAATTACAGATTTCTAATACTAATCGTCTCTGAGCTAAGCCGCGGACAGACAGACAGACAGACAGACGGACATGGCGTAACTATAAGGATTCCTTGTTAACTACGGAACCCTAAAAAGACAAGAATCCATTCATACCAATTGCGATTGCGCAATATTAAATTTAGTAGTCAAGAGGAGCAATTTATAAGACAATTATGTTAAAAATAACTGTTATTAACAGACTTGCAGAGACTTAATACTACTTTTTATATGAAAACCGACATCTGATTGGACCATTATGTCTAGCATTAGGGGAAATCTCACCATATTTGGTTCAAATGGCTTAAAAATGTGCAACAATTGTTTTTATGTAGTGTCGTGTAACCGTAATTTTGGTTGCGTTTCTACTTCAACATGATAAGTTAAGCAAATGGCCTTAGATTTCAATGGATAGGTTTTTGTGTTTTTGTTCTTTATTTTTGCTTTTATTAGCAGCTTGAGTCGTTTGGGATGATAAGGCAATATATTTATCGATCGGTCAACCCTGAACCTACATACAATATAATAATGTTTAATATTTTCCGGTTCCAGAAGCGTGGTAAACAGAACAGGATCATGCGTCCAATGCCTCCTGCTAACCGTCCCAACCAATCAGCCATGGATAAGCTGACCAGCTTGCATCGAAGAGTTTCCAGCACCATGCAGCCCATCGTGGTCCAGGCCCCCGTAGAACAGCCCATCGCCAAGCCAGTCCCCACCATCACCATGGCCAAACCTATGCCCATGGGAATACCAGCCTTCAAACCACTGCCGCCGAAAGAAGAAACCCTTGCCGTAATACCTATAGCCCCAACACGGAAGATCTACTCACCACTGCAAGTCCCACAGTCCAAGGGCCCAGGACTCGCATACCAAAGTGAGATATACCCATCACACAACCAAATATCAAAAATGGTATCACAAATGACAGCACAGCAATTCTCCCCAATCAAATTCACACAAAGTCCCGTCATTGTAGAACATCCAAAATTTTACTCCATGACTACTGTTAATCCATTCGTACCTATGCCACCTTCTCAAGCTATCTCTCTTATACCTGCTCCAGTATTCAAAGAAATACACATGCCACCTTCTTACTCACCTAACTCTATCACCCAAAAACATCCTCTTTCTAACTTTGTAGACCCTGTTCCTCATCAAGTCCACGATATTGCGAACAACGTTGTGTATAACACGAAGAAAGTCGACGATTACAATTCTATATCTGGTTATGGAGACGACACTGTATTGAAGTTTAATAAAGAAGATATCAATTCGAAGATAGCAGAGATTGCTAAAGCTGGAAACATTTCTATGGAGGCTGTTGAAGCAGCGATCGCGTTGCGGCAGCAACAGCTGTTGAGTAAATACGCGAACATTCCCGTCCCTACGACAACGTCGTCAACAACAACGACGACTGAACAACCGTTCGTGTTCCAACAGGAGCCTGAACCTGAAATATTGACTGCTGCATTACCTCAAAAGCCGCCGAAGAGGTTCGTATGAATATTCATTTCATTGGCACAACATTAAAGTTTTAACAGATCTTACGAATCCATTGTCATGATTTTGATAATCTTTAACATTTGTTACATCTAGTTTCACTGGAGGACAAAGAAGATAAGGTACAAATAAACTATGGTATATTGGCAGCAATGGCTTCAGAGTATCAAATTAAACACTGCTTATGTGCTTTGCCTAGAGTGCGCGAATATTACGCAGGATCACAGCAATGCGCAATTAATTGCAAAAAAAGAAAAATGTTTTCCATATTTTCATGGTTTACGCTGAATATTGGGCAATGAGATCTGATGCGCTAATCCATTTCGGATCTCTATATTCCCAGTTTACGTTATAAACTTAGCACACCAATTTGCTTTACTCTTTCAAACTCCAAAAACGATGTTTGGCCATCTTTACATTAGATGGAAGTCTCGTGGAGGAGCTCGTGGCTAAGTACCAATAGCCCCACTGATCGATCCATCAGGTTAAGCTACGCTTGCCAGGGTTGGTCAGTGGATGGGTGACCATCTTTACGTACCGAGAATCCTCCGTGCCTCGGAAAGCACGTTAAGCCTGTCATTCGTGAATCTTTGACAGTCGTTACGAGTCGTCAGAAGCCCGAAAGTCTGACACCAGTCTTACCAAGGGGTATCGTATTACCCAGTTACTGGGTTGTGGAGGTCAGATAGGAAGTCGCTCCATGTAAAATACTGGTATTCAGCTGCAACCGGTTAGACTGGAAGCCGACCCCAACATAGTTGGGAAAAGGCTAGGCAGATTGACATTAGATGGAAGTCTGAATCCCACCATCAGGGTTCATCAAATTCTAATCTTACTTTAATGACGGCTTCCAGAATCCCAATATCCGGCAAGGTAATGAACGCTCCCCGCGAGTATTACCCTGTCGGCTATGAGAAGAACTTCGACGACCACTTCCAGTCCAAGGTTGACCTTCCGGAGACCAACTTCCATTGCGGCGACCAGAAGTACTTCCCTGGATTGTATGGCGATGAGAGTCTTGGGTGTATGGTGAGTGAATACTAGCGTTTTCCTACGACCTTTTACTGTCTTTTGTGATGAAATTGTGAGGAAACCTCAAAGTTTCTGTCATTACAGAAACCATGAGCTTTCTGAATTATTCTCAAGTGTCTTGCAATTGCCAATATAATTTTTGTTCACAACATTTGGCAACAATTTTTGAAAAAAAATACTTTTTATAATTAATTATACTCATTCTAATGCCAACTATTCAGCTTAGTAATTCCGCATTCATATTTATAATTCAGCTTTATAATTGACAAATGTGATATTTATTTCTGTACATGGGTTAAAAAAAATATACATTAAACGTCAAAAATAAAATTAGATGAGTTTTGTGTTTCCTATCCGACTAATCTGAGAAGGAAAACCAAAACAAACGCTGAGTGAAATAAACTCACTGGAAACAAGAACATAAATCTGAAGATATAAGTTTCAGTATTCAGTAAGACAAACTAATCTCACGAACTTCTTTTCAATTTCCAGGTGTTCCACGTCTGTGCTCTAACAGACGATGGCCTCGTCATGAAATCCTTCCTCTGTCCTGAGTCCACGCTCTTCGATCAGACTATCCTCAAGTGCAACTGGTGGTTCTATGTGGACTGCAAGAATACTAAGAAGCTGTATGATACTAACATACCGGTGTCCAAGAGCTACCAGTTGATGAAAGCACTTACTTTCTTCTCGTCTTACAAGAAGGAGATGCAGGAGAATGGTAAGGAAACGTATTTTTTATATTTAAAAAATAAATCAGAAGAAATGATGGAAAATAGAGAAATTTTACTTGTGTTATAAAGTTATTTTAACCAAATTCAACTATACTTTTTGCATATTTATAAAAGGTAATCTATAGAGTTGCTGATCCTATTATGAAAAACCTTTTACTAATAGAAAGCAACACTATTACCGAATGACAAAGCATAGGTTTAATTGTAAAAAAAGACAGACAGGGCATGAGAGTCACAGAGGAAACTAACACTTCAGTGACTATCCCACGTGGGTGCAACCAGAATAAGCAAATAGGTACTTCATGTAGACATTAAAACTTAATCACTATAATTAAATACTTTTTTCCAGGTCAAAAGCATACCCCTGAAGATGCGGATAATGTTAAAGAAGCTATATCTATACTTCAAAATCAATATGAGGATGCTCCTCGTCCAAATGTACCAGCAGTTCAACCTAACGCAGATACTGTTAGCTTCCCTAATTCAGCAAGCGCATCTAATACAGCTAGTGTATCTAACGCTGCTAGTGTATCTAACGCTGCTAGTGTATCTAATACTGCTAGTGTATCTAATACTGCTAGTGTTCAAAATACGGCTAGTTCATCAAATCATGTTCAATTTATTAATCCCACCCCTTTCAAGATTGATGAAAGGAACCGTAAAACAACCACTGAAGCCTCTCCTGTCTATAGAGGCACTAGAAACCTAAACGCTACAAGAAGCTTCATAAGAAATTCAACTTCGCTAGAAAATACCTCCGATTTTAAACTTATTACTGTCAACGCTGATATCAACATAGCCCATGGAAATGTAACAGAAAATGATTCAAGAGAAAGAAAGCATAGAAGACGAATGACTTTTAAGAGTACTAGCTCAGTAACTACAACTACAACCACAACACAGAAACCCACTACAACTACAACACATAAGCCGACTACAACACTGATACCCGAAGTAACAACATCAAGCATAGAAATAATTAAACTAGATATGCAACCAATAGAAAACATTCAAAGACAGGAGAAACTAACAGACCAAATTGAAGATGTAAATCCAAACGCATCATATTCAGCACCAATAAGACGGTTCTATAGATCAAGTGCAGAGAAATATGAAGATAAAGAAATGGCTTTGGTAAATAATGAAAAAGTACAGATTGTGCGTCCCACGTCTCAATCAAGATATTACTCCATGCCGAGTGAAACTATAGCCAAATTAGATGAAGCTGTTTTAGGTAAAATAAGGATGAAAAAACAGGCAATAGCAATAGTAACGCCTCAAAAATATAGTCCAAAAACGTAGTCCGAAATTAGTCAATTGTTAAGTGTCATAAGTAATTTATTTATTTCGCCGATACGTGTGGACATGTATTTGCTCAATTTTTGTACTTTTATAGTCTAGTTGAATGGAGTCAAGTGATATTACGGTGTATGTTAGTTGTTTAGTAAATTTTCCTAATTTCTTTGTGTGTTTTATTTTGAGCTATACAGAGATATTTATATCTACTTCATAAAACTCTTGACTGACAACGCACAGCCTAAACCGGTTGGTGTAGGTTTGGAAATATGTTTTTTTTTTACAGTAATTCGTATATTCATACCGTCGATGAGCACTAAAATTACATAATAAACATTATTACAAAAGAAAAAACAACCGACTTCCTAAAAACCACTACCAAATGAAAAATAACTTAAATTTCGGAAGTCTGTGGCAAATAACCAAAATACAAAGCCAAAGACCGACTTCCGAATAAGTTATTTTTCACTTTGTAGTGTTTTTTAGGAAGTCGTTTTTTTTTTCTTTTGTAATAATGTTTTTATTTCTAGCTGTTTAGTGGGTCAGTTTGTAATTTATCTGAGTTACAATAGCCTCATATCAACCACTCATTAGTTTTTACAAAATATTGCATTTCCCGATGCAGGGATGTTAATTGTTGTTGAGTTCTCCTGGTATTTCACCATCAGCTCCACTTCTCTATATGCATTGTGACGAGCATAAGTTGCTTGGCAACCACGTTAAAGTAATCGAATCGCAACCCGTGAAATACTTATTATTGAGCAGTTCCGGTGGCCATCTGTGGTCTTCATCATCAGTTCCACTTTCCAAGAGCCACAACACGAGTTGCTATAAAAAATACCCAAATCTCTATAGGTGTGCCTATAAGATTTGAAGAGTTCTCTCGATTTCAGATAATGACTTGATGGCAATGTGGCCATTTCAGAAGTATAGCCTTTCAGACAAAAAAATAATTTTGCAAATCCGTCTGTGTGACGGAGTTATGCTCGAACATATATAAAAAAATAAATATATATATATATAATAAACATCCGAATTGATAACCTTTTGGAAGTCGGTTAAAAATAACCCAAAAACCAGTAATTTAGGGATGAAGATTGGACGGAACATAAATTATGAAACCCTCGTCCCGAAACATGCAGTCAAGGTGACGTCTGCGCTGCCACCGAAGACGCCGTGGAACTGGCGAACTTTAGGGCCAACAAAATCTGAAATACAGCTGTGACAGACACGAAGAACGAAGAACCATGAAACGCTGAAGTCGATGAGATTTTCTTACAATTAAATACAAATAAAACAAATGTTTGCGTATGAGTGACCGCTGGTATTATACAAGGCGTTCCTTAGTTCCCATAACTCTATAAATGAGACCATTTCAAAGAATCAACTGGCATATGAATTATTTTTCAATACAATTTTGTTTTAATTTTTCGTTTAAAATAATTCGATAAAATCACGATTATTTATGTATGTTTTTTATGTGTGTTGTTTATGTATGTGTGTGTTTTATTTTTTATATTTCACATATGGGTATATGTGAAATATAAAAAATAAAAATAAACATTTTATTCAATCTATTTTTGTTCATAAAAAAGTATGACAACGTCGCATTTTCTTAGCACATATGAAGGAATGAAAATGATTTACTCGTACTTATCAATGAAACTTAGATACACACATCGAGAGTCTCATGTTTTGATAGCTTAAAATAAAATAAAAAAATACGCCAGTTGATTCTTTAGTTTGTGTCATGGTCTCATTAATACCCTAGAGTTATGGGATGTCAACAGAAACACCTTGTATGTCAGCGGTCACTTTATTATAGTTAAGTACAATAAATAGCAATCATAACAGTAGCAGATTTTTACAGCTTAAGGCTGCTTGTCCACTGGAGCGGAGAAGAGAGGAGAGGAGCGGAGAAGAGAGGAGAGGAGCGGAGAAGAGAGAAGAGGAGCTGAGCTGTGAAACTCGTCTTCTCTCGTCTCCGCTCCAATAGACAGGCAGCCTAACAGGAGCATTTTAAAATTAGATCTATTTCTTCGCTTGTCTAAGGCATCTTATGACTTTATCGCAAAGTATTGGCCCCAGGACTATAACGCTTGCTGCAACTAGGGCGGTGGCACAACTCAGACAAATCATTTTACTCGACTAGCCCGGAATCTTGAAATAAGTAAGTTCTTTGAGCGATCAGAACTGCATGCCACAGTCAGGACAGATCGGTGATGATGGGCAGTAGCATTTACTACCAAAGTAGGTTCGCGTCCAGTATGGTAGACAGACGATGAGAGTCGCAGCACCGACAAGACTCAGCAAAGATATGCAAATCATGCATCCGGAAAACGCAGAGGTTTTTCTGAAACAAAAAAAGGTGCTAAAGTAGTCAAAAACATAAATCCATCCGAAACAGCAACAATAGAAGATAAGTTTTGAAAAATACGAACGATACTTGCTTCATACAATTTTAAATTGAAATATAATTAATTGTTTTGTGTTAACTTCAATTGCCAATGTCGTGTCACGTTGCATTCGATTTTGAATATATTTGTCAACTGGATTGCTTTCGCCGAGGTAGTGGTAATAGGAATTAACAAGGGGTTCATAAAGTTGACGTGGTTAAAGCTGATGATCATATTTCTGCGAAACTACAACTTAGATTCCTTAGTTGACTCAGTTCAGTGTGGTTTTGATTTGTTTTATTAAGAGCGTGCACAAATGTTATTCAGCATAGCTTTATGAGCAAATGTTTTGGCTTCGAAAATAAACAAAGAACAATTTACAGTGTCAAAAATTTATTACAATACAAAATCATAGTTGTAAGACTTAGGAAATCATCGTTTACTTTTAATGAAACATTTTAATATCTTATCACAAAGTAGAGGTCCACATGCTATGCAGGTAGCTGCCACTAGGGCTGTGGCACAACTCATACAAATCATTATAAAAGTTTTCAAGAACGCACTCAAGAACAAGTTATTCCATGCACAGTCTTAGTTCCGGGAGAGAGCTCAGAAGTAGAAGAATATATTAATTTATTGTCCTCGTTACGTCTTTACCAACTACTTTTGGCTCAAACAACCATCTGCTTCCCCAAATGTAATGGGTGCAGATCCCCAAGAATCTCAGGAAAATAGCAGCACTGATCAAGGTCAGGAAAGTAACGGAAAGCATTGGCTCTGAAACAAAAGAGATTTACATTTAAGGAGAGCCAAAACAAAGGCAAAGCAAATGACAAACAATTTTAATAAGCTTGACGAACTTAACGTAAGCGTTATGCGGGGCGAGGCTTCGTTTTTAGAAATCACATACGTAAAAGTTGAAATAGAACAAGCAAGAAGTTTTTGGAGCGAATAATAGAAAATATGAATATTAAAAAAAAAAAATTAAAGACCATTTTTTAAATATAATTTTTGTAATTTTACATTACATTACATGGTTCGTATAAAGTTTCAAAATAATTAAGGGTATTTATAATAATAAATAAGTTCTTGGGTGGTTATCAGGATTTCTTCCCCCGCTTCTTGGATATACAGCATAATAGTCTTTCGCATATAAGAGGTCCGAGCACGAGTAGACCCAGTAGACCGAGGAAGCTACCGCAAGAGATGCACACCATCTTGACGGCTCTGCACTGATTTTAGGATATGATTTCTTGTTAGGCAGCTTCGTTAAGTTATCGTGGCATACCACAATTGGTGCAGGTTTTTCTTTGGCTGCCTTGTGTCAGGTATTTTCCTACGATGTTGAAACAAATGAACAGAACCGCACCGGTGAATAGGGCTCCAACTGGACCAAAAACCATAGGTAGAATCTGAAACAAAAATTGACGTAATTTTGGAAAACGACACGATTTTACAAAACAAAATCAAATAATGCTTATCTTGGATCTTGTTGGTAGTTTTCTTCTAGAGTTCGCAGTCACTTCACAAGTTATATGCAATAAACTCATTAGATGACAAAATAGATAATATCTCACTTATGGTCCAATATATACCATCCAGTTCCTGGCATTTGAACATGTTTTTTTTTACGAATGATTCTTGACAAAGTTTTAGCCACGTTTTAGACTACGACTGTGACTTTGGTCGCAGCGACCAGAGCGGCCAGCGACGAGGGGGCCAACTCTACTAATTTACAAACGTTGGAATGGTCTCGAGTCTACTGTGAGCTTTTGACAGATTTGCTGTACTAAATCTGTCAGAAACTTACCATGGCGAGAGCATTGCAATGTTGTATGTTGTTAAATTGGTAGAATTAGGCTATTGAGGCGTAGGAAGGGATGTGCTAACAATTCTTGTATAAACAGAGAGAAATGTTTTGTAGTACTTACATGCAAACACCAGTTTGTTACTCTTTGACGAGGCACGAGAATTTTGCTATCATTTGTTTCGATCAGACGCTGAAAGATAATCCCGATACCAAGATTATCCTAGCAACATTCCACAATAATTTAACACGCATATTGCTTTCAAAATTAATATTTTAATACATGCAAAATTTTGCTTAAATTACGACACAAAAGGAGAAGTCACCATATTTTCTAAATTTAAAATTTCTTCATAAAATTCTGTCAATGTCAAAGAGTAGAAGAGCTTAGACAGGTTGTATGTATCTGTTCTATAAATTAACCTCTGTGGTCATTTACAGAACTTTTCTATTTTTACAAGCTTTAGGCTGCGCTCACTCTGGTGTCTTCACTAAAAACCCAAAGTAATTAAGAAACAGCTAAGTCCCATGGGTCCCAGGATGTGTGTGGATGGAGCTGAAATTTAACTAACCAAGATAGCCTCCTTGTGTTTGGGTTCGTTCGTTTTTCTTGACAAATCTATAGCCAACCGTGCAGCCCAGGGTCTGATGATGGAGCCACAAGGTGGCCGCAAGAACTGATCAACTAAACTAGATAGCCCTGATGTGTTTAGGTTCGTTAATTTTTGTCTTGAAAAAAACTAAAGCCTAAGATGTAGTCCAGGGTTTGCTTATAGAGCCGGCAGGTGGCCACATAAACTCGGGCTCGTTAGATTTATCTAAATATGAACTTTAATATTTTCTTAAAAGCTTGAAGCGTGAATGTCCTTCTTATTTATTATTTATTTATTTAAACTTTTCACACTCAAAAAAGTACAAAGGCGGACTTAATGCCTTAGGCATTCTCTACCAGTCAACCAAGGGTGGTGAAGAGATTAGATGGCAGGTGCTCTATATAAGAGGAACAAGGATAAATTAAAAAAAAGTATTCTATTTCTTCTTACCTTAGCGTCAGGCTTTTAAGAAAATATTAAAGTACTATGTTTTATTAAGTACTTTTTAGTTCAAAGTTTGATCTTTGTCGAAAGATTTGTACCTATATTTTATTTAATGATAGTGAGCTGTGCCTGCTTGTGCCAAATTGGCAATAATGACCAGCCGTAAGCGCGGCGACGGCCAGCCGTAAGCACGGTATCGTCCTGTAGTAGCCGCGCTGTCACCTTGGAGGCGCTCAGCCGCTCCGGTTATGTGCCTACGTTGAGTTGACGACCAGACGACGAGGCAAGGTGATGAAAATCCGTAGCCGTGATAGTTCAGTCACTGGGTTGTCACTGGCCTCGAGTATGAATACATTTGAAGATATTTCAGTACTGACCGGCTTCGTGTATGCATTAGTCGTCGGTACAGCCGGCTGACCTGTTCGGAGTCCATTTGGAAGAGTGGTCGGAAAAAAGACAGTGAAAGATTATAACGGATGATATCACGAATTACAAGAACTTAGTTAAAGGATGTCAAATTGTCTTCTGTAACCTATAAATGGTAAAAAACCCGTTCTGACCCTTTCTGAAAGTTTAAATAAAATTTACTCTATTTTATTCTACTAGAGACAACCGGCAAATTGCGTGTCGGACCATGCACAATGAAGGGTTCCGTAGTGGGATGAATTTATCTCAAGAACAAACTTAACATTGTAGTTGAAAAACATGTTCCCCTAAGGAATGTATGGGAGATCATGTTTTTCAAAACGTAAATTTAAGTTGGTAGATTATTACTCGTTAACCTGCACAGCCTACTTAGCTCTGATAGTTTTCCTTTTAATTTTGTTGTATATACTACTGCTGTGAATTTTTTCACAAATCCAAGTACAACTGCTTTTTTTTTTTATTTAGCTGGCAGGGGGGGGGGGACACTTGACTCTAACAAAAAAAATCTGTTAAAAGCTTAATATTTCGCAAACGGATCCCTGAATCCAAAAATGGTTTTACAAACTCACAATATATTTGAGCGAGCTTTCTAACGATACCCTACAAAATAGGGTAGAGAAAAAAAACATCCCCACTTTACGTGTACTCGCCTACACGTAAAGTGTGGATGTTTTTTTTTCATTATTTTGATATTATAGATGATATTATTACACTGAGGTAAAATGAGCTATGACGTCACGAGTATATAGATTTTATACATACTAGAGACGTAGCGACCCCCACTCCCCAACTTAAAATGCATTTTATATAAGTAATTTTGTAATAATATGATAAAGGAAAAAATACATATCTAATATTTTTTTATTATCTGACTGACGGACTAATTAGAATTTCATTTTATTTACCCAGGCATCATCCCTATTGCTTATTTAAAAATAAGCCTTACTATTTATATGTGCATGCCTATATACATATATTATAATATATAATACATGGGGTAGATGAGGAAAAAAAAAAACATCCCCACCCTTACGTGTAGGGGAGGTACCCTTAAAAAAAAAAAAACTTGATTTTATTTCACCACTTTGTCGTCATGATTAATATGTATACATATGCCAAATTACAGCTTTCTAGTACTAAACGTCTCTGACCTAAGCCGTGGACAGACAGACGGACAGACAGACAGACAGAATAAAAGAATGACACAATATGCTAATTGGAATTTAGTTAGGTAAACCATTGACAATCGTTACGCGTCGTCAGAAGCCCTATAAAATATTAGTAAATTCATTTATTTCAGGTAGATGATGAAGAAATTAATAGAAATCAAGCCCGACTAAGACTGGTTTCTTACCAAGGGGTATCATGTTATCCAGTAAATGGCTTGAGGTCAGATAGGCAGTCGCCCCATCTAAAATATTGGTATTCAGCTGCCGGTTATACTAGAAGCCGTCCCCAATATATTTAGTTGGGAAAAGGCTAGGCAGATTGATTGAGAGAAAAAAGGAAGTCAACGCGAGCACGGTCGAAAAGCTTGTTGTTTCATCAACAAACAAGCGAGAACGCGATAACATTGTACGAAAAGTTGTATCAGGAAATACGTGTTTTTAAGTAAACCTAAAAAAAATCACAACCTTGTAGTTTGTTTTTTTTTTTTTGATATATAGAATTTCCATTACATGTGCGAGGTTTCTATGCAGATGTTTTCTTTAATTTTACCAATTATGAGTATATTATATCCGGTCAAAGTTCGGGTAAAGTTTGTTCAAAAATGCAGATTTTTGGAGGCTTATACTGAATTTGTTTCTCAATTTTTTTATTTTTACTTTCATAGAAACCTAGATATAGTACACAAGATACATATTAGTCAAAAAAAAAATAAAGAAAGATATGTTACAACGCCTTAATCATGTACGAGCGTTTGTATGAAAAGTATGACGGGTTGGCCGCTCTTAATTTATCGGGTTCTAGATAAAGAGGTGCATATCTTATGTCCCAGTAGTGGGAACTGTGAGAGAAAGTCTTGGAAAGTGGAGGGTTGACTTTGATGTAGGTCACACTGGATTTGAAGACCACTTTTCTAAAGCAACGGTTTCCTGGAAGAGCTTGGAGAGCTGTGTGAGTGGAGAGCTGTGGGTAGCCGCCCACATACCGTCCGCAAGCGTGTAGCGTTGTTTATGAAAATAAGTTTGTGTGTTTTCCTAGAGAGCGTTTTTGACACCGTAAAGTCAAACCCCGCTAGCCAAAGATATAAATAAACCATTAGATTTGCCCTCACTGTACTTAGTCACGTGAAAAAGTGTCCATACTGAGAAGAGTGAGCTTACACTTTAGTCTGAGGCTTACACATTACGGTTTTTTTTTACATATTTAAAAATAGGGTCAGGTGAGCGTGCCGCGGAAAATTTCTGAAATTAGGATTTTTGGATTAACCAGATATATCGATTTTATACGGTTTTATTCGTAAAACGATAAGGCAAACATTTTGGTCATGGGCTCTCGTATCAGGTAACTTACAGCAGCGCGACAATGGCCATTTTTACACTGTGACGATAACGACACCGAGATATCGGCCCGACATCGTCGGACCATATCGGTATGTGTACCAACAGCTTATTGTCATGCGGTTTGCCACAGCAGTCCCGAATAGTCGCGTTGCGCCAGCAAAATCTTACATCGCCGCGTGATTCCAAAAGTATAATAGTGTATTCGAGGTAATAATGGTAGCAGTGAACAAGTGCACTGTGTCGTCCGCCGATATCGTCACGACAATCAATATCGGCGACGATACCGGCACCACACCGACTGTGTGAAAGCATTTAGTAGTAATTGTATGAAACTACCAGTCCGACGACATCGTGTCGTTATCGTTATCGTCCAATGTGAAAGCGCCCAATCGCTTTGGGTTCTCGTCAATGAGCGCGTCTGTGTGAGAAGAAACGACATCGCTCATTATAGCAGCACGGCTCCGACACAGCCAATAACTTGTCATTCAAGTTAGAATTTCAAGTGAAATACGTTAAAAATCTATTTTACGATGGCTATACAGAGTAGTGGACGGCTCGCTGGTAGTGAGCGGCCCGCTAGCCGTCACGCATCGCGCCAACAGCTCGCTTCAAGCGAGGAGCCCGGTCGCCGCCTGGAGGTGGTATGCATGCATCGTGCAATCCACGCGGTGACCCCTCGCCGGCCGGGCGGCCATGCGGTGACGCTTTGCTTGTGAATGAACAACAAGCTGTCACCTCACTAGGGGCGTGCCGGCAGTGAGCGTTCGCCTTGCTGACGGCGCGTTGGCGACTAGCGGTCGCTTTGCTTACGGTGCGTTGGTGACTAGTGTTCGCCTTGCTTACGGCGCGTTGACGACTAGATTTTTCGGGGCGGTGCCGGGGCGTTACTGTGCTGGAGCGGTGCTGTTATAAGGGTGACAAATCAACATCAAGCTGTGCTGCGCTTTGCTTAGCTCAGTATTAAAAGTAATCAGCAGCTCGTGTAGTCGTTTATCTCGTGAAAAATGACTTTATTTGAAAAAAAACGTAAACATTACGACATAGTTGAATCCGATGAAGATGAAAGGATAGGCTATATGGCAGAGCTCCATAAAAAACATAGCACAGTTCGGCACAGCTCGGCTCAGCACGGCGGGTAGCGCGCCTCGCTCGAGACTGCTGCGTTTTTAAACAGAGCGTAGCCTCACACAGCGCAGCACAGCATGGTTTGTTTGTATCCTCATTAAAATATTAGACGAGCGAGTTTACCAAACATAGCACAGCGCAGTACAGCGCAGCATAGCTCGATGTTGATTTGTCACCCTAATTGGCGATGAACTTTAGTAGTTTCTGTACTGTCCATATCTATACTGTGTTCTGAGAGTGTAAAAGCAAGTACTCGAGTTTTGTGTGTTTGGTATTCCCCATACCTCCCGTAAGTAAGGGTATGAACTTAGGCAGTCGGCCACAAAAACAAAAACAGATGATACAAAATATATTTAATACAACTTAAGTAAGCATACAATCTACAAATTAATTTCTCAGCTATTGTGAGATCGTTTGGGGCAGCATGGGCTCTTGCATGGCAGCGGTTGGCAATCGTCGTCGTCCCTGTCTTTATTCTTGCTCGCCGGACATTGCGGCCAGAAAACTTCCAATACTATGGGACCACAAGCAATCAAACTGGCTGCAATAACAGCTGTCATGCAACTCATGCAAACTATCATAGTTAGTTACTTATTTCCGGAGACACTTGACGAACTTGTGCATTTCAAACTGTCGGTAGCAGACTGGAACGCACGCAAGGATCGTGGCAGAGGCGATCAGGGCGTACAAAGAAAGGCAAATCATTTTTTACTAGTCCTGTCTTTAGCAGGACCTTGTTTTTTATGTTTATGCTGAGTTGTCACTCCTGGTGGTGGAAGAGTGGAGAGATTGACCAGAGACGTAACTTGGTACGCCTGTTATACACGGTCCTCCACGTTCTACTGAAATTAAAAATAAATCTAATTAGTTACATCAGTATAGTGCCCCTAATAGATGGAAGTCTGCCCAGCAGTCCGAAGATGCAGGCTGGCCAGTCACTTCAGTTAATCTGTCAACTCTAATGTGGGTTGTAGACCAAGAGCTAAACTAAGTTAGTTTTTTCATACTTGTGTGCAGGCCGCAAACTATTAACAAAGTATGAAAAATTACCTCAGCTATGCGAACTAAGCTAAACTAACTTAGCTTAGCTCTTGGTCTGCAACCCGCTTAAAACTCGCTGTGGAAGCGAATACTGGATCAATAGTAGTAATATACATGTAATATGGCGCTGATAGTAAGATCTTTTTACCCGACTACGGGCGGCGAGCGGAGGGTTATGATTTTGACCGATATGTATGTGGGTTTGTATGTTCATCTGTTCCCTCAAATCTTCTAAACTACTCATCATAATTTGACAAAATTAAATGAGGTATCATTGGAAGCGTCTTGATCGTCTGCTAGTTTAAGGCTATGTAACGTCACATTAAATTGAATGTGGCGCCCTCTAGAAGACATAAAGTCGTGAACTAAAAAATATAATTGTAATGATGCCATGCTGCATCAAATGAAAGGTCTTGACGTGCAACAGAATATTTCAGACAGATAATTTTGTAGGTGTAAATGCGACCACGGCTTTACCTTGACCATTTTTTTACCTATGTCTTGATTTCTGTCTGAAATATTTCTTGTTTCATACGTACTTGTTAGAGCATGATTTTTCAGTAGTCGAGTTTTAGTCTTTGAACTAGCTAATAGTTTATTAAGCTCATACTTAGAAAATGTCTGCGCCCGACCGCTCTTGTTCATATAACATTTGTCTACTCCGGTATCTCAAAATAATTACTTTTGAGTCGCAACGAATGTAGTCATTCGACCAGCCAAAATTAAACAAATTAAACAGCGCTAAAACAATAAGGCAAACCTTCAAATAATGACCAAAGCTTAAATGAATATCAAATTTAATTTAATTTATAATTCAATTTTAGACAATTTTTTTTTTTTTACTCTTTTATTCCTACAATTTTTTACATATTTTTTTATATTAATTAACTTACGCAGCATATTCATAATCAAGATAATGGTTGGTTTTACTGTGTATTATTAGTGTAAGTTAAAACTTTTTATTAGCATGTATATTGTATTTTAGTTTTTTATGCATTCTTAATTTAATTTAATTATGTATTCAGAGCTGTGCACTCGATCACATGTAAGCTACGGTTACCTGTAATTGAGTGTGCATTACAGGCTAATGGAGAATGTTTTTATTATATTGTAAAAGATAATTGTAATGTATCTCGTTGATAACCCTTAAATAAATAAAATTAAACTTTACATTATGATGGGCGAAGCCAAGATTTTTGGATTTCAGTCTACATCCTATACTATTAAACGAGCAATATTTGTATACATATATATATAATTTTTATTAAATCACGTTCTCGAAAACGGCTTTAACGATTTCAATGAAAGTTACAATATAGGGGTTTACGGGCGCGAAAAACCGATCTAGCTAGGTCTATATCTGGAAAAATTCGGTTTCTCTGTATTTTCACCCGAGCAGACCTCGGTCGCCCAAAGTTTAGAACAATTGACATTTGGCAATTGAGAATAATAGCCTGGACATGGCGGCGTGGAATGAGTAAATACCTACTATCACGGCAGCATGGAATTAGTGTGTAGGTACTATACATGGAATTAGTATGGACTATCCTATACTATTAATTGAGTATTCTCTATTTTCACCAGAGCAAAGCTCGGTCACCCAGGTACTAACTATAAAATATAGTAAAAAATGAAAAAAAAATCCCAATGCAGAAAAGAAAACATTTAAAAAGTAAAAAAAAATATCTAGAGTGTACTAGTGAGCTGGATATCCTGGCTGCAGCATCACACGAAGAATTAAATAATCTTGCATAATTATGAATCATAATACATGGGTGTTTCAAAGTAAATGACCATTATGCATATAAGATACCTACCACAGCTAACACGAAAGAGCTGTTTACCTTGGAATAAGCTGAACCGATTTTGATAAAACATGGCTAAGAACCATCGCTACAAAACCTGCTTTCAAATAAAACAAAACCGCATTTAAATCGGTTCACCCGTTTAAGAGCTACGGTGCCACAGACAGACACACAGTCGTCAAACTTATAACACCCCTCTTTTTGCGTCGCGTCGGGAGTTAAAAACATTTGAAATTGACACGAGCGAGATAGCAAAAAAATCATACTGACCACTGAAACACAATATTCCAAAAACCTGGTGACAGAGGACACTTATAAAACTAATCTAGAGGCAAATCAGGCCTCTGTGATGTGGCTATCCAATTTATTGGTTAAAACAGGCGCACACATAATTTCATCGTGGGTCTTTTATAAAAACCGATTTTCACACAAAATTTAAGCCATGACAATTTCTTGATTGACAGTTCGCAACGCCGTCAATATTTGAATGTTCTGTTCTGTGATCAGTGTTTGTTTGCTGCCAGTAAAAAAATATACACAACCTCAACACCTGCTTAACTTTTTCCTAAGTCTGTAAAATATTTAGAACCTCTATTACACAATCTGCTTTCCATGAAGGTAGATCAGGGGGCTTAAAACGGCCACACTGAATTCTCAGCAATTTCTTTATGGTGACACTGAGGTGACACATATTTTACCTGAATCATATTCAATTCAATTCATATCAGAATCATATTTGGTGTAAATATTGCCGCATGAAAAAAATTATGACCGTAATTTTACCGGCTAACTTTTTTTACAGTTTTTATTAATCAAATGAGGTTTTATTTTTACCGTTTAAATTTTATTTCATTATAATATAAAACTGTCAAACAGATGAATTGCGTATATTCCTTGAACGCAGATAATACATATTATGAATTGGCAGTTTGTGACAGTTTGTGAGATTCATAATAATAACTTATGATTCTGACAAAGCGGCCGTTTTATTAAGCCCGCTTATAAGCTATAGTTTCCCAGAAAAGTGGTGACCGTCCACAATTTACCGGCGAATGACGTCACTGAAACGTTGATTATGAAAGTAAATTGGTGTGTTTTCCTAGAGAGCGTTTTTGACACCGTAAAGTCAAACTCTGCCCCCCAAAGATTTAAATCGCTAGGTTTGTCCATTCCGTACTCAGTTACAAGAAAAAGTGTCAATACTGCGAAGAGTGAGCATCACACATTATTAAATAGCGTTTCCATGACAAAAAAGTCTAGTCACTGCGTCATTGTGTGTCAGAGGTGTCAAAACGAAACAGAAACGCGATTTTTTGACGCGGTAGGGAGAATCTAATGATTTAAATCTTTGTCATCATTGTCATGACAGCTGCCACATAGCGTCTGTAATTTACCGGCGTATGACATCTATGTTCTATGTTACGGAGTTTGGTTTCCGCACTTAGTCCTTCAGGTGGACCATAGTTGATGTTTATTGCACCAGTCCTCTAATATTTTCAAGGATTCTGTTTATCTACCAGTAGAGTACGCATGCTGTCGTTTATGAAGTGTTCCATTTTGGATACGCTATCACAGAGTCTCTCGATGGTTTTCGGTAGATCGGATGTCAGGCTTGTAGGCCTTCTTTCTTCCTTTTTTTTTGGGTGGGAAATTATCAAACAACTTCTCCCGCTCTGGGCGGCAGGGCGAGCAGGAGGGCGTGTCAGACTCTTACTGACTAAAACCCACCCGTGTTCCTTCAGTGTTGCCTGTACGTTGCCCGGGGCCACGGTATTCCTTTCAGACTTTACCGCGACCCCGGCAGGCATGGGTCCTAGCGAACCTCTCCCTCACGCGTTCCGCCTCCTCCTTCGGGAGCATTATTTCGCAGGAGGTGACGGCTTCCCATGCCCTCTCGCTCCGTACCATGGCCTAGTCTTCTCAGCCTAGTTTGAATAAATGACTTTTGAATTTCATAAAACACAGTAAAGTAGGTCCTTTGTTCAATTCCGATGATAGTAGTAACCCAAAAATTAAAGGCTTGTGTCAATTCTGCCAGTTCTCAGCAAGGTGTTTGAAAAGTTGATACTCAATCAAATGTTACGTCACTTTAATAAAAAATCTATCTTTCATGAACAACAGTACGGTTTCACCAAAGGGCATTGTACCACTGACGCCGGTGTCACCCTAATAGAGAACACTTAACGCCTGGGAAGAAGCACAAGCTTTCATTGGAATCTTTTGCGACCTCTCGAAGGCGTTCGATTGCGTAGATCATGAGACACTTCTGCTGAAACTAGAGCACTATGGGATTAAGAATACAGCTCTTAATTTACTAAGATCAAACCTGAAAGATAGAAAAGTTAAAGTTCAAGTAACAAATGCTTAAACTAGCTGGGGTCTAAAATGGCAATGGGCGTTCCTCAAGGTTTGATATTGGGTCAATTACTCTTTTTAGTTTATATCAATGATTTACCCCAATTAGTTCAAAATCAACCGAAGATGGTGTTATTTGCAGATGACACATCATTGATCTTTAAAATAAACCAACGGTCACAAAATCTTGACGACGTTAACAACTCTATTCTTCAATTCCAAGATTGGTTTACGGTAAATAATTTGGTACTAAATAAAAAAAAAATGCATTAGATTTAAATTACCTAATGTTAGAAGTAGCAAATGTGACATCATATTGAATGGAGAAAAACTAGAATTTATTAATCAAACGGTTTTCCTAGGAGAAATTACAATGGGGACCTCATATAACATCTCTTGCGGGGCGGCTAAGCTCAGCCGCATATGCTGTTAGAAAGATAAGACAGATATCAGATATAGAAACCGCGCGTTTGATCTATTTTAGCTACTTCCATAGTATTATGTCGTATGGCATTTTATTGTGGGGTCGGGCTGCTGACATTGAATCCATCTTTACTTTACAAATGAGAGCTGTCAGAGCCATTTATAATTTACATCATCGCGAATCTCTCAGGGAACTACATATTTAAAAATATTAATATTATGACACCTTGCCAATTCATTTATGAAAATATTCTAATCTACATATTTTTAATAAAATAAGTGATAGACACAATTGTAATACTAAAAATAAAGATAAACAAGCATCACCTTTGTACGTTTTTTCCTGTTCCTTTCTTCTTGTCTATTTATAATGTGTGTACATAAACAGTTAAATAAATAATAAATAATAAATAAAATAGATCAAACATTTTTCAGATTATTTAAAGTACATACATTTGTGATGGGGTACTGTGTTAATAAATGTTACAACAAAATACCTTGTGTTATACCTATAATTAAAAATATAGAATTAAATTAAACTTTTAAACTCATATTAAAAGTACACTCTGCAAGCTCCATACAAGCATATTACAAATTAGAGGATTATATCCAAGATAAGAATGCTTGGAAACATGCTGGTCCTGCTCCATAGGACAATTTAGACTCTAGACAAAATCAAGCTGGTTGCTAATTTAATTATATAATTTGTAATTTTTGTTATAACACTGATTTTACATTCTGTGATTACTTAAACTCAAACACTGACTGTTTATTAGTATTACTTGTTAACATGTTAGGAATATCGTATAATTTTACAATGTTTGTAAATATGTGAGCACCATGTATCTATCACTTAATTTATCTGAAATTGCTTAATTTTTCATTCTTTTTACTTATCGTGGTATAGTTATCTTATTCTAGATGCATCGTCTTCACATAAAATTATATAATTAATGTATACAAAATATTGTAAAAACATTTTAAAAGAGTAACGGTGGATTTTCTTGCCCATTCTGCTCCATAGGAAAACTACCTTTTGGAAGGGGCGTCTAGAATCAATTCTATTTTTTGTAAAATTGAAGTTCAAAAGTGCCTTTTATGTGCCTAATTAAAATATAATTGTTTGACTTTGACTTTTAGATCTCCTCCAAACTAGGTGTCAGATGATGTACCCCTATTGTAGTAGGGCTGGGAAGATGCTACCCAGCCCTGCGGACTTATATGGCTGAAAGGTGTTGATAACCCACTTTATCCGGTCTTCTGTTACTATACTGTGGGCTCTGTTTTGTCCTGATCCGTTGGGGTCCATTCTGGTTTAGCCTCCCACGTCCTTTCCTCTAAGAGTTTACAATCCGGCAAGAGTCTCGAGAAAGACGTTACTGGTTTCATGGTCGGCTAATGTGTATGAGTTATGGGTTTTTTCGGTCCTGATCGGTTGTTGATCTATCTTTCTTACTCTTGCGGTTTCATTATTTGTCTCCATAGATTCTCAGAATTCCCGACATACTGTTCTCCTGGCAGTTCTGATTTGCTTTTTGTGTGTATATTGGGCTCTATGTATAGCTCCCATTCGCCCGTGAGTCTGGTGTTTTTGGCTCTATTGAAGTCCAACATTCCACCAGGGGTTCCTCTCACTCTTGGTTTGAGGCGCCCTTGTTTAGCAAGCATGGTATGCTTTGATTAGGTATTCTGATAATTTTATCACAGCGTATTCCAGTTGTGCAGGGCTTCTTAAAATGGTTACTTGTGTTAGGTGCCTAGGTAGAATAGGCTAGGAGGCGTTTATACCTGAGCACATTGTTGCGCCGTTGGTTTTGCCTCGGTACCGGTTTTCTTGAGTTGGTTGTTGTATGAAGCGGATTCTTCTATGGTCTTAGCAAGAAGGCTCATCCAATTCGTGTCAGTTTTTGGCTAGGCTTGTTGCGTTTTTTGTAGCAAGTGTTAGGTCTATCATCGTTTGTCCTCGAACTGTGACCCAAGTGGGTTCTGAACGCGGTTTACACTGTTAAGGTTAGTAGAAAATAAATAGGTGGATAGTACCTCTCCTCTGAAGTTCGGTGCGTCGCTGCCACAGAGCGGGTAGAGGGCGTTCGAGTCGACTCAGATGATCAGTAGTGCTATTCTGTAAAAATATCACCGTGAGAACTTAGGTGAAGTGAGCGTAAAGTGACCTGTCAACAGTGTCAATCCTTGCATCAGGTGGAATTGCAGCACCATGAAAACTTAGGTGAAATGAGTTTAAAGTGAGCTGTAATTCCACCTGTCGATCCATTCTGTAAAAAATTTACCATGAAGAGTGAGGATACGTCACTTCAAGCTCACTGAACCCAAGTTTTCACGGTGAGATGTTTACAGAATAGCACGGCAGGTCTAGTTTCGCGCTCACAATGCTGTACTAGCTCGGCCATCCCGTTTCGGCCCTCACTTGGCATGTATACATTGCACTTGTCGGTAAATCCCAGCTGTGACTGGAAATACAGGGTGAGGCATCTGTTACGCAAGCTATAAAAACCTGTAGGATTTCCACAATACTTACACCATCGAGCAGCAGCAGATATACACTAGCCGAAGTTTTTTGGGCCTCCAGCAAGCAAAAAAGTTCTAGGCTACAAAGAATCATTACTCACTAGAGTATACACAAGTATAGCAGCCGAGGCAGGGTCTCATGAAAGCTTAATATTTCAGAAATTCGGTAGGTATTGAAACATTAAGTTCAAAGCCAAAACAGTATTATCATCTTTTAAGAAGAATTACTAGTAAACAGTTTCCATGAAATACTTTATGAAAGAAATTAAAATTTAGAATAAAAAATGTCAAACTGCCAAGCAACTTGATCGTGTTTTGTTTGTGTCACAAGCTTTGAAGAAAAATTCTTATCCACCATTCTATGAAAGGAATAAAAACTTATGCAAGTAATTAGGTTGGCGTTGGCAATTTAATATTGCCGAAATATACTCTTCGGACAATAATAGTGTTTAAATGAGACTGTTTGTGTATTTGTTGCTGACTAGCGCGTCAGTGTGGGGGTTCCCGGAGGGTCGGTCAGTGGAAAAGGAGCCGGGTTTGCCGCAACTGGCTCAACAGTTGACTTTACAAGGCAAGAAAGACAACCGAGTGCGAGAAACCCCGCGAGACTGCAAAGGAAAGTGCGCATCGAGTATAGCGCAGAAGGCAGCTGCTGAAGCAAAAGCAGCTCAGGCAGCACAGAACGCTGCAGGCGCTCAGGCAGCTCATATGGTTAGTTTTCTTTTTGTATCATTTAACTGATTTTGAGAATAACTGCTGTTCGTAGAACACATTGGTGGGAGACCTACACGACTACTTACCTTCCTTTTTACTTGGCTGACAGCGTCGGCAAATTTTTGAGTGACATCTGTCAATCCTGAACATTGAAAATTTACCCTACCACCTGCAAATAATTATCTCGTGCTTTATTTATTTGGGGTCAGCGCAACTTATTTTTATCTTCCATACTTCTAATGAAATGTGAAAATAATTCTATTTATTTTCTAGGTAAAAACTCAACTAGCGGAGAAGGCACTACAAGCAGCTAAGGCGGCTGAAGCTGCACTCGCTGGCAAACAAGCTGTTGTGGAACAACTCCAACAAGAAGTGAAGGAAGCTGAGGCAGTTGTCGCTGAGAACACAGCAGCAGTACATCAACAACAAGGGACGGTCAACGCTGCTGTGCAAGCGGCACAGCAAGCCACAGCTCAGGTGAGCGCTATTACGATATTTGATTCCATTTTTGCATCCTTCCAAAATCCATGCAACTTGAAGGAACATTCAATCATGAACATTAAATGATAAGCCAAATTCTCATCGAATACATTTTGTTCCGTGCTGAGTATCTTCAACAATTCCTATCCGACCAGACGAAAAGGAATTCAAAGTTTTACGAAGTATTCAATATTGATTGGCGAATTCAAAACGGTTACTACCATAATCTAATGATTGTTTTAAATTCCAACTATATTTGGTAGTAATTGTTGAAGTGCCTGATTAGCGGCTTGAATACTTCGTAATATTTTGCTTTCTCTTTTCCAAAAGGTCTAAGCAGAGGCCAGACGACTTCAAGAAATTCCTAATCACCCTCTCTCTCCTTTCTCAAGAATATATCTACTTATTTGAAGCAAATACAATATACATCATGATGCTATGCATGTCATTGTGCACATTCATCGTTACAGCAACAGTATTGTCTTGTGTCCCAGTATGTGTTAACGCATATAAAGGCAAAATATTTAAATGTTTGTGCACTGGTGGTGGCGGCGTTAAAAAGAAATAATTTTAAGTAATTAGAATGGTGGATAAACGTGGTTATTCAAATTTTCTGGCAATATATAGACTACATGTACCTATCTATAATCAAATCCCTGGAAATAAAGATACTGATAAAATTATATAGTGATATTGTTGTTTTCTTTATTTTTAGTTCCATTAGTTCGCATTTTTGTTTTCTAATATTGCAAAAACTTGAAATCATTGCGTATATCTTTGAAATATTGGTTTCACATCGCGGAATTCACTCTTGGTTATGATACGTGCAATCTTGTAGTTCGCTATATAAGTAGCTTCAGAAATAGTAACTTAAGAAATCTTGTTTGCTCTTACACTTTACAGCATAAACTTATGGTACAAGCATGTCAACTAGCAGCACAACTTGAAAAGTCAGCGCACTGCGTTTTAGAAAAGACTAAATTCGGATTACAAGAGAAATGCCATAACCTATCGGAAGCAAGATCAAGACTAGCACACTTGCAGCATAAGCTGCAGTGCGCATGCGCTGAATGTGCGGCGACTAAGCAAGCTGCTCACTGCGCATGCGAAGCGGCGCGGGCGGCTTGCGGAAATGCAAGGAGGAAGAAACACGTCTTGAACCAGATCGCTGGAGAGTCAAAAGACAGTAATAGAGGACGATGATCAAGCAAGTAAGGAATGTATGATTAAGTGATTGAAACATGAGCTAGGAGTCGGGAATTCTGATATTGTGGCGGAGTAAAGAGAAAACAGGTGTGTTGGGATCATCTTTGTGACATCTACGACAGACTTCATAGTGTTGAAATTTCCTTTTTGTGAACGACTGCCAACAATTCAATAGAAAAGTATTTTGAATATGGAACTTGCTATATTCTTTAGCTACACCTGTTTTTTCTGCACTAATAAGGAATTTCCGACAACTACAGGAATTACCAGATCTTCATATCCGCCGGTGAAGCTGGGACGGTGAAGAATGATACTGGTTTCGTCATTGATATCTTAAGAAACTCCTCTAAATGCACTAGCTGTCTATTATAATTGTTTAGCAACTGTGTTAGTGTCTCAGTTACCTGTCACTTTCATTGAGATTTTGTGAAAAATAACTTGTTATGGATCATTTTTCTTTTGATGGCATTTTAAGGACACACAGCCCGCGTTTCCTGTCGCTTCATTATTTACATGATTTCTTGATAGGAGTTTTTTCAAATAACATGGTGACACAAATTAAAATTTTCATTCTCAAAAGAATACTTTACTCGAATTGTCTTATTAGATACCTGTTTGTGCTCTTTTTCCATGTACTTACGTAAGTTGTTTTAATTGTTATTTTAAATCATCCTAAATCAAAATTTTGCCATACACGCAGACCCATATCACATACTTGTTTAGGCCAAATACAGACTCCTAAAAATGAATTGTGCATACAAAATTTAAAGGAATGTAAATATATCCAGACTTAGCTGCGGGTTTACTTTCGAGAATATGTGAATTGCTATGCATTTATGATAATTTTGCTACTTTTAATTAGTTAGTTATATACTCTAGTTTTAATATAACGTGTGTTTAAGACTTTTGACTTTTGATATAATTGGTTTCGTATAAGCTGCTGTTAAATATAGTACGTATAAAAAAAGTTTTGTTTTATTTAAGACAATTCGTAAGAAGTGTAGCAATACGGCTAAATAATAACACTGAACACAAAAAATCCATTTTGGCCTTATAAGAAATACACGCAAATCAAGTAGAAAGGCCCAGTATACGTTGGCCGAGCGACGGGCTCACCTAACGTGTACTTGTGCTTAAAGCTGCGTCCAGATAAGTTATTTTGTCCGTACCGTACCTCCGGCCGGTTTACGACAAATAACCTAGTTCTCAATGCCAAGAAAACTAAATGTGTAAAGTTCGCCCTACCAAATGTTAGAAATCTAGGACCCAACATCGTCTTAGATAAAGAGAGAGGTGCTTGAATCTGTAAACTCGGCAGTTTTTCTGGGCATAGCAGTAGATGCCAAACTTCAGTGGAAAGTAAGACAACACACTGACGTCGATACAGCTCGGTTAAATCTATTTTAGTTATTTTCATAGCGTCACATCGTCGCATCACTAGAAATAAGGACAAACTACGAGCTCCCTTTCACCGGCTTCATATACGTAAGGTTCATAACTCATTTTTTGGGCTTGGTATAACCTTTTATAACAAGCTACCCTCTTCTTTGCTAGATTTGCCTTTTAATGCGTTTAAAACGAAAGTAAAATCCAAGGTTTGTTCAAAGGCATACTATTCTATCAACGACTACTTAAATGATAAGAATAGTCGGTCGCTGTGATTAACTCAAGACAATGTTTGTGCTTTCTCCAGATTACCTACTGACAAGTTATATGAGTTTTTATAACTGTTTTTTTTATTTTTTTTATTTGACTTTATAAGTCAAGCTATTTTAATTTTATTCTATGTTATTGTTGACATAATCTACTCACTACAATGTTTTTTTAATGAGTTGTATTGCAATATGTGGTTAGCTAGTGACCTCGACAATTGATCATATTATTTATTGTTATTAGTAATTAACTGTTTGTTTTATTTATTTTATCTCGATGGTCCTAGTTTATCATTTATAACTTCCAGTTACAACTATATGTAAGCGGGCACGCCCTTTATGCCTGGAGGCTTTTATTTAGATATTAAGTTCTGTTTACGTTTAGTTTTTATTTCTGCCTGAGTATAGTTCTCGATGATTTTGTGTGGTATAGGTATTGGCGTGTGCTAGCTAACATATGGCTAATAATTTAAATTATGTTTTGTGTTGCGTAATGTAAATTATTTTGAATACTATTATATAGAATCTTTTTTTTTGTTCTTCTAACTGAACAGACAGCTGTGCTGCTGGGGAGTTTGTTGCGCCACTTCTTCTTCCCAGCTAATGCACTAGAAAGTGGTGAAGGGTGGGCGTTTTGGGGGACTGTCTTATGTAATTTTGACGTTAGAAAAGTGCTGATTCTCAGCCTAGTTTGAATAAATGAGTTTTGAATTTTGAATTTCAATCAAACAAGATAGCATCATCGTGTTGGGACTCGCTTGCGTAGGCTTGACAAGGACAGTCCAAGGTAGTATCCAGGGTCTGTTGATGGAGCCGGAAGGTGGACAGGACATAGGAACTCCTCAACCAAACTATCGGAAACGTATGTCTAAGAATCCAGCCCAGACGGGGTGAATAATCAAAATTCGAATATTATTCTTCTTCCGATTTTCTCCCTGGACTGTTATAGTTATTTAAAGAAACATGATAGAACAACTGACCCAAGATACTTAGTACATTAGCATACCTACAGAAAATACATACTTCTCGCTAAACAAGCACTTCCACACAATAGGCATAACGGACAGTCCTTTGTGCAGGGCATGCATGAAAGCTGAGGAAA
The DNA here is from genome assembly GCA_947364205.1 of Agrochola lota. Lineage (NCBI taxonomy): Eukaryota > Metazoa > Arthropoda > Insecta > Lepidoptera > Noctuidae > Agrochola > Agrochola lota. Next base: position 2,910,304 of record OX376241.1, read on the forward strand.
GAGCACGTGCGCACGTGCTCTTTGAATGCACAGGCGTCACCCAGATATGAGTGAGAATGAGATAAAGGGTCCTCAGGATGACGATTGCGTGTGGCCCTTGGCGTGACAACACGTGTCCGGGTTTGCAACAAGTCAATCATCATCCTGAGGATACACGATAGTACGTGTCGATTTCTTACAGGGTTTTTAATGATTCTTTAAGAACAGTTAAGCGGTCGCCCGAACATAGGTCACGGTTACCTCATTTGCCCATGCATAAAAATAATAGGGTGCTGGTGGTGGTTCTGGATTCTCAGTTGTCAAAGTTGATACCTGCGAAGACCTCACTGATTCTCATTCGATTCTGTACTGCGTGGTTGTAGCGTGTCGTGTTAGTCACGTCAAAGCTAATGAGTCTAAAGCTACACGACCGAAACCAGCCGTACCAGCTTGGCAATGCAGAATTGAGCGCCGGGGCCAGAGTGCTCATTGGCAAACTAATCTGCTTCAGGGAGGGCATTAATCGTCCTAGAGTGATGCGCTTTGTGGCGCGTGCGTTCTCAGGGACTGATATCAGCTCTCATGACTATATGACCGTGTCACAGAGCGCATAGACTCCCTGAAGCAGAAACTGTATGCCTGAGCAAACCGTATTCATAGGTATAAGCAGCGACTAGACGGTGAGGAGAAGGTGCGGTTTTGACTGTATTGACTCAAAACTGCACCTTCCAGAGTTCCGAAAGGTGGGTTTATAGGGCTTGAGAGTAACCGGACCTACAATGTTTTTATTACCCATCTGTTTACGCAAATCCTTCGCTTCTTATCTATAACGGTTGATCGCTCGGCGACGTACTTGTTACCTTTGCATCAGCTGTTCTTTCGTTCGCACCATCAAGTCATTCATAAGTCATTAACTAGTTACATATTTTTAATGCTTTTTATAAGCTGGTTTGTAATCTCTCATTAGTTTCTCTCGAGTTTGCTACTGGTCCCGAGATGGTCAAAAGGTTTGATTCAAATACGTAGTTTTTTGTTTGACTCAAACCATTTTGATCCGTTTACACAGCTCGTTTGAAAGGTTTGTCAAACAGTCAAGGGTTGGAGCTGCCATTGACATACCAAGCATTATTGCGGAGTGGAAATTCGGTTGTCACAGGCAGCCGAATTTATTCACAGCGCTAATTGCCCGGGCACGAATATTATTAGTAATGGCGTCTTTATTTATTCTGTGATCTGTGGTTAACAGTATTAATTAAAACGCGTTTTCATATAACATTATAATTTAATTAAATATAATTTATATCGTAACAAACATTTCCACTTAAATAACTAGTCTAATCTTAGATTCTCCAATCCTATTCATATTCCATTCTTCTCTCTTATCTACAAAACGTATCGTAACTAGAAGATTGAACTTAGGTAACACGGTGGAATATAAGTTATAATCTAGCTGGTTGCAAATAAATACAAGAGACCATTCTACTTAGGCCGAGATTGACAGAGCAAACTTAAAACCGTTTGTCCACCACTACGAATATGAACTAACTAAGTTCAATTTCGTATGAAACGCTACTGTAAAGATATCCCAATAAAAGTATGCGCTTCGATAATCATCGTCTATCTCCAGAAATACGAACTCGCGATGTTGAGATAGAGCCATTACAACAATGTTACTAGCCTATTTAGTATTATCATGATTACATAATTATAAATTAAGAACTCTGCAGTTTCAAATAAACTTTTCTAAACTTTTTGAATGATGATAACATCTTCGACTGGAGTAGATAACCCGACGGAGAGAGAAAACTTCATACAAAAGCGCAATGATATGTGACTACTACAAAGCGCGGCAGTACAAATCTTAGAAACTTTGCCTCTGTGGCGGAATACCTAGTGGTATTCCGCCACGACACGACACGACACGAACGTCGCAACGTTCGTGTTAACTCAGAAACACGAAGATTAATGAAGCGCATACCTTTTCTGGTTTACCTGTACTAAGCGTCACACACCATAGACGGCACAAATCACGGATTTTGTTGAAATTTCACGAGAGCTATTAGTACCCAAATTGTTCTATTTCCCGCGTTGAATAAAATGGTACCTCTTAGGTTCCACAAAAAAAATAAAAACAGGAATACCGTCTGTGTCGTATAGGCTACAGACGGCCCATTTTTTTGGTAGAAGTAAGAGATGCACAATATTCATCAAAAAATTTTACCTAAACAGCACCCTACGAATATTTTAACATTATCACGATAGAGCGCACCAAACAGCCACAATATTAAATTGAAAATGGTAAAACTTTTACCTAAAAACGCGGCCCCGAAAAAGTTATCTTTGTGCGATCCTTCTTTCCTAAATATTTTTTCTAATTTTACACATCAAAAAAACATAATTACAAAATTACAAAGATTTGTACGCTCTCTGACATAACATAACGAACTCTTTATTAACATTAACATTATTATTGTACCTATGTTAAGCAAATGAATGAAGATGATTATGATTTGTGCTTCATCTTTTAGCGAAAGCCAAGAGGTACATTTTTTTTCAACGAAGGTACTAAAGAGTACTAATTGGGTACTATACCCTCGTGAAATTTCAACAAATTCGGAGTTTTGTGCCGTCTGTGGTGTGTGACGACTTAGCTTGAGTTACTTCAAAGCTCGCTCTATACTAGACTTCAGCCTAAAGCGCGGGCCACACTGGGAACACAGCTAACTTCGTTTAGTATCGCTCATATGGCAAACGCGTCTTTTCATGCTTCGGTTCATAGTTCCCGGTGTGAACCGAAGTATGCAAACATGGGGTAGCTACATGAGCGAACCTAAACGAACTTAGCTTCGTTCCCAGTTTGGCCTGCGCTTAAAAGAAGCATGGACCAACTCATTTGGGTGTATTTTACATATTTTCGTTAATGATTTCATTGTAGTCTTTTAGCGACAGGGCTTCGTTCGGTTTAAATATTATTTTAAACATGAAATAGCTCAAAAGTTTCATCGAAATTTTTCTTTTAATGTAGAAAATTGCAGTAAAATCCTATCCAGTGGTTTCGAAACCTCTTCCGAATACACAGATAGGCGATACTTGATAGTAATAAAGGACCTTGGGTACTACGCGGTCACGACCACGACTTGTCGCACGACCGACCGCAGTTTCGAACAAATTTGCTCAAACGACCTGAAGTGCGGAGAAACTATTTTCCTTGGTCGGACTTTAATTCATTCAAATTAATATATCCTAGTCATAAAGGGATGCGGTAAGTAGCCCGCAAAATTCAAATTTTGTCACGTTTTTTTGCAATTTTAGGTCAGCGTTAGGTTATGTTGATTAAAATATGATTCGCGATCGAAACAAATACTGAATCATAAGAATCAGCAATGTCATAATTTCATAAAAAAGTCATTTCATAGGATAATTTATTATAATATGAACTTGAGTTGTATTGATAAATAAATTTTATTCGCTCTTAATATCCTTTAAAAAATTCTAACTCGTCAGATTTTGGCAAAGCACACAGTTTCTTCATTAGGTTTGCCTATTTAAGTCATTATGAGTTAGGCCGCACACGATCATACCAAAATCGAAGGTTCTGATTATAACTTTATATTTGGCCGAATTTTGAAATCTGAAAGTGGACTCCTGACCAAGGGCCTCATATCTGACACTTTTCACCCTGTATAACTCAAAGCATTTATTTCAATTAAATTAAATAGTCGGTCAATTAGTCAGAAAGTTCAACTTTCTGACTAATTGACCGACTATTTGACAGTTTAAAGTGCATGTAAATGGTTTAATTTAAATAAATGCTAGTTGCCCATTCCAAAACGTAGATCTTTATGGAGAAGAAGCTCCAAGGACTCTTTTAAATATAGAAAATTACAAAATCCTGGGTAAATTATTCTTATTGCTTCTATAAGTGAGAACAATGTACAAAAAATAATCAAAATGATACAAAACATGAGACTAAAAATAAGCCCTGGCAGATAAGAGATGACCAGTCACAACTGACGGCGCCCGTTCACGAACATGACGCGTGGATCAGCACCATCCAGCTCAACCATTTTGTAGGGAACCGAATGATCCAACACACTCGCCACCATCAGCGAGACATTTAAGTGAGCATGACATACTCTCAACTGTCGTGCTCTTTTAAGTCAACATACATCTTAATAATATAAAAAACGGGTCCATGGTACTCACATTTACAAAACTTGCAAAATGCTTCTAAATTATACAAAACTATAGTTTGCAATGTATTTGAGAGATTAATAGAATATTACTACCAAAAAGAAAGAAACTCATTATCCATTGGAGTATTCAACAACTAAAACTTGTTTAAATAAAAAATAAACATTAAGTTCGTAAGGTCAGAAAAAAATAAAAACGGGAAACAACTCTTCAAAATATTAAATTTATTACTAGTGAGCCGAAGTGGCTGTGGAGCAGGACCAGCATTAAGCTAAGCATTTTTATCTACGATATAATCATCCAACTTATAATATGCTTGTCTACATAGTGTGCGTTTAATGCATGTTTTAAATTGCTTCTCATTCAGTTGAAGAATATCGAGTATTTAATTAAAACATTTTACACAGTACCCATCTATCGTTATAAAATTGACCGTAAAATTAAATGGTTTCCGTAATGTTTTGTAAGTCGTATTATAAAATGGCTATAAGACGACAGAATGACAAAGTGTCTCAATCTGCTGGACAATCAAGTTTCCTGACTTTACAGTCTTCCGGACGGCATGCCGCACTTCGGTCGGTATTAAGCTGTATTTTACGAGACAGGTCGTGGTCATACGAAAAGAAATTTTTTGTTGACGGATGACTTTTGGCTGAGGCCTAACAATCAATAATTTGCCTTTTTAATCCGTCAACAAGCATATTATCTATTTTCACACTTAAAAATATCACACGTACTTTTCTCTTCCTAGACTTCTCAAATACGCCAATTCTCCTTTTTACATAAAAATCCTTAATACTATTTGTCAATTATACTAAATGCATCGTTTAGGTTTTGTGGACTGAAAGCCATATTACTGTGCTTGTAATTCAAGTAAGGTGAATTATTCGCTGATAGCGTGTTATCAGTATCTACGTATCCTTGGAGGGCAGGGAATGAATCGTCGTCTTCGTCATCGTCGTATATCAGCGAATTTTGACGGATTTTCGGCACATATCTTGCTGGAGGCTCAGCATATTGTCCACCCACGATTATGTCGTCATCAAACTCATCCTGTTTATTTAATTTCCACGGCCTGTTTACAAATTTGGAGTCCGCGAAATAGAATGGCCTCTTTTTTCGGAAGAAAAATTTGTTGTCCTCCAACTTCTGTTCGATTACAACTGGGTCCAAAGAGTCTATGTGGGTATCTATAGGAGTTGGTGTTACGAAATTGGAGTATGATGGCTCCTTCTTTGTAAAAGCGTAACTGGAGTCAGAGTTGGCATACTGATGGCTCCATTGATGTTCCTGCATCTTGTTATTATGAATGTCATGTGGTGTTGAATCTTGGAAACTATGGGGTGTTGAGTATACGTTTTTGATGCTAGGTTTCAGAGGTGCACCGTAAGAGTCCACGGGTGGCTCGCCATAACTTTGTTTGTAGTTCTGGTGTTCTAACACATGTGCCGGTGGCTCACCAAAGCCTGATTTACCAGGCGCAAAAATGGAGTAATGGGGCATTTTCACAACATGTCCAAAACCTGGTCTGCCGTTAGACCTATACTTAGGAACACCATATTTTGGTTTATTTTTTGATACTCGATTGTTTGAATAAGTGTTATGTTTATGTTTAGGCTTGGGTGGTCCATATTTCGAAGATGTTGTTTTCGGCTTCCCTGTGCGGCGGCCCTTCTTTCCAGGTTTCCTTCCAGGTTTTCTGGTTCCTTTACGTGGCTTGTTTTTTGTCCTTCGTGATCCATGATTTGACTGTGGCGATCGATATTGTGTATTTGGTTTGGTTTCAAATCTTGAATTCGATATTCTCCTGTAGATAACTTTAGGTTTTTGGAATATTTTTTCCATGTGGTTATCATTAAAGTCCATTATAAGAGTTGCTTCTCTTTTCCTTATTCTTCTGTCATCGCGTGGTTCTTCTACTTCTTTGTTTTGTTCTTCTGCTCTGGCGCATGATGCTGTGAGTGTTATCTGAAATTGAAATAACGTGGATTTGAGTATTGAATGAAGATTTTTATATTACTTACTTCTAAGGGCCCGTTCACACGCAGCACAACCACACCACATCGTAGTGACAAAATATGGGCAAGCAGTGGTTATGTCTTGCTGCAATTTCTTGCAGTTGCGTTATGTTTGCGATGTAGCCGGCCGCTAGTGTACGATGGTCCCGACGTGTTGGATCATTAAGTTCCCTTCAAAATGGTTGAGCTAAATAGTGCTGATCCATGCTCGTGAACGGGCGCCGACAGTAGGGACTGGTCATCTCTTAGCTTATTTTAACTTATTCATTTTTTCGAATTGTTTTGGTTTTATATTTTTATTACGGACGCTTTTAACGTGCACGTCTGTCTTTCTACATTGTTCTCACATGTATAATTTCAACATGAATGATGTAACCAATATTTTTTAATAATATTTTGATTTAAAGGAGTGTCCGGGAAGTTTCTTGGCCGTTCTACTACGCTTTGGAATGGCAACTAGCTTCATCTTTCTGACTGACCGACCCCTTGTCAATTGAACAGTACCTGTAATTAGTTTATTTGAAATAAATGCTTTGAGTTTGACGATCAAATAAGGTCAACGTAAATAAACTATTCATTTTCAAAAAAAATTGCGCCCCTCCATGTGTTGCCGTTATGGTATGGTTGTGGTTGTGTTACGTGTGATTGGACCCTAATGCATGCCGTGCGTTTGAATATTTATATTTCTCCAAGCGCAGTACTACCTTTTTTTTTTCTTTTATAGGTGGGTAATTATCAAATAACTTCTCCCGCCTAACTATTTTTAGGCTAACCAATTGTTATGTGTGCAAATCGAACCTCAGAGCAAAAGCTGATTTGCCACCGGCGAGGCAGCAATCTCACAATACCTAAGTGCATTAATATTTTTTTACATGTTCTATTAAAGCAGTCAGACATTTAAAACGTCTACTTAGCAGTCGTATATCAATGTTTTTATCTTAGTTTTTGCTTCATCATTGCAACCAGCCCCAATATGGTGGTAGAATGCTAGTTTTCACGTGACGGTAATGATTTAAGAAAGTATGCGCCTGCACTGGTTAGTGGCTACATGTTTATCTGTCGTTACAGACGATAAGATTAACTGATCAAGTTCGATATTAGTTACTCTGCTTATTGAGGGGTTCCGTACACAAGGGGTGCCCACTGGAATACCCATTTACTGGCCTTCGCAGCATATCCTTCGGTTTACTTTTAAAATAAAGAAAGAAATAAAGAAAGAAAGAAAGAAATAAATAAATAAAAATATTTTATTTGGTACACGCACATGAAATACAAACAGTAATAAAAAATAAAAAGGCGCAACTAAAACCAACAAAAATAACAGATTTTTCGAAAAAACGAATACAAAAAGAAAATTACAACCTCAGTGAGGCCAAAAAGGCCTTCCACAGGTCGTATCTCAGCATAATGCTGCGTTGTTTAAAAATATCTCTTTTCTTTAACTAAATGTCTTATAAATCAACCCATAATAATTAAGATATCTATGGGTACGATAATTCCTAATTTATTTAATGCTTTAGAACAGCGGTTGGCAACACGCGGCCCGCAGCTCTCGTCCTCGCGGCCCGCGACAGTTTTGTAAATGAAAGCCTTATTCTTATACCTAAGTAAATAGTAGTAGTAGTAGTTCTAGTATATTGTATACTTATAATTTGCACCAACGACAGCCCCATTTTATCTCCAGGTAAATCACTGTCCATTCTAAGGTTGCCTAGAAGAGATCGCGGAAAGCGATAAGGCCGCCCATTGTATATTTTGTAGTGTTTGATTAAGTATTTTTTTGTTATGTATTTTTGTGGTGTACAATAAAGTATATATAAATAAATAAATATAAATATAAATAATTACGCTATGCAGGCGCAATGTTTAAGCGAAAGAGCATCAATAAAATCAAAGACATTAATAATAATCAAAGACATATTATAGACAGCTACAAAATCAGTTCAACGACAGATTTGGTGACTTCGAAAAGGTTTCTAGCAAACTCATTTCTAACAAAAACAGTTCTTGTAAACTCTTTTACGAGTACATGTGATATTGAGGATGTACCGAGTCATTTATAAATGTTCGCGATTGTTCTTCAATCTAATGACACTGTCAAATTCTTTCTGTGAAATCAATGATCTTATTAAGTTTTATGGCAGCTTGCCATCAGCAGTGCTATTCTGTAACCATCTCACCGTGAAAACTTAGGGGAAGTGATCGTGGAGTGAGCTGTCAGTGTCACCCCACCCGATGCTAGGGATGACCAAGCATTACATTTACAATCGTAATCGAGATTTAAATTATATTTTTTATGCTAATTCTATTGATCATTTTATATTAAGTATTCTAAAGCTAGTATTTAAATGTCTAAACATTACTATATAGGGGGGGTTTTAATAAAATAGCAAAACAGTTATCCAATCAGAAACTCAATTTTGTTTTATTCTATTTTTTTCCTAGACTAGTCCTTTAATATAAATAGCCTGAGGCGCGCACACCGAATCACTTCACCACGTTGAAGCGGTAAGAATCGCGCTTACGCGCTAGGTATACACTATCACATTGAGGTTTATTTTACTTACTACGTACCTACATACTTATTTAACTTGTAACGCGTCACGTACTTACTTGCGTACTAAATACCAACGTCCAATTAGTACCTACAATGTTTTATTCATCATCATCATATATAGCCCAAGTAAAACTGACACTTGTAGCGCGCGCACATCACATCACCGAACTGTTGTCGCCGAGGAAATAACACGCGTTACCATGGTGACCACCCGCGTGATCACTTCACGCGATTCTTAAAGAATCGGATGAAGTGATCACGCCGCGCAGGCGCGCCGTCGAGGAAATAACACGCGTTACCATGGTGACCACCCGCGTGATCACTTCACCCGATTCTTAAAGAATCGGATGAAGTGATCACGCCGCGCCGGCGCGCCGCCGAGGAAATAATACGCGTTACCATGGTGACCACCCGCGTGATCACTTCACCCGATTCTTAAAGAATCGGATGAAGTCACAAGTGATCACTCCGCGCAGGCGCGCTGTTACGCACTTTGTTTTTTTTTTCCCGCTTTGACGGCCATGTCCATAAGCCTATACGTATTCAGAGACAATAATGAGTACCTATTTAGTTCAATACTTTTAGATAATTCAATGTCTAAATCATACCGTTTTGTACATTTAAAAAGTCAGTTTATTGACTAGATACATTTTGTTTTCAATAATTAAACTAGTTTTTTTTTAATGAACTAGTTACATACTACTTATTTAACCTGTAGGTATGTAACGCGTCACGCATGTGCAGTCAGAACTTATTTAAAATAAAATGCAATAAGTAAGTACCAATAAGTACAGCTGCTACAAAGCGCTTTTTCGTAGTTTGCGCATAGTTAGGTACTTACATTGTTAGTTTTATTAAAGAACCTATTGTCATCTGATGACTTGAATGCAATCAAACTCCTAGCGTGATTAATGCGCTTTACGTGTAGATAGATAGGTAAGTATCTCCTTAACTAACCGTTGCCAATAATAAAATAATATTCATTATCATAATGATAATATGAAAAACTGACACTTGTAGCGCGCGCACAGGCGCTCACTCAGTGTGTCCACTTACGTTTTTGGTTTTCCCCAGTTTGTTAATGAATTATCCCTAAAACCCTATTTTTTTTTTTAACTCCTTGATTTAAGGACCTTGATGAAAATAAATAATAACAAATCATTCCACATATTTAATAGCATTAAATACCTACAAAAATTTCATTAACTGACGAGATTACAAACATTCATTATTAATCGAGTGAGACGAAACAAACTATCTCCAGATATAATGTGACTTAGTTCCGATGTCGTCTTTAGCCACGGTAATAGTACAATTAACATGGTAAACTACAATTAGACCGATGACATTCATTAAGAATTTTTCCCCGATATTCCCTAACTCCCTGTCAACATAAAATATCCCTAAACCATGCATAACATCGGTAATTTTTCCCTAAAGAAGGGAAAAATCCCTAAAAGTGGAAACACTGCGCTCACTTCGTCGACTCGCCGACGAGCCGTTGCCAAGGTAACCACCGAGTGGAGTGGTTACCATGACTACAGCACCCGGCGATAAGTTTTTTTTTTAATTGTCCCTCATTGACGGTCCATGGTACCATGTCCATAGGCCTATTCGTATTCAGAGATGATAATTAGTATTTATTTATTTAAATGTTTTTTTTTATATTTCAGTGTCTAAATCATATCGTTTTTGTACATTTTAAAAGACAGTTAATTGCCTTCATTTGGTTTTCATAAATTAAACTGCTTTTAAATGACCTAGGTACCTTCTTACTAAGTACTTATTTAACATTTTAAATAATAAAATGCAATACCAATAAGTACCTGCAGTTGCTACAAAGCGCCTTTTCGTAGTTTGAGCATAGTTACTTACATTGTTTGTTATAGTAGAACCTATTGTCAGCTGATGACTTGAATGCAATCAAAATCCTAGCGTGATGAGTTGCGCTTTACCTATCTAGGTATACGATTTGTGTATTTATCAAATCATAAAACATTTAAAAGATGTGTGCTAAGTACCTAATATTTTATTGTACCTCCTTAAACTAAACATTGCCAATAATAAAATAATATTCATCAAATCTTAATCAACATCATAAATTAATACTAAGTTCAACAGACAGCGCGCGCATAGGGCGCACTGCACCTCTTCATAATACGTAAAAAGCACATAGGTAGTAATATCGTGTGGGTGGGTGATTTTCGACTTTCTGTGAGCTACACTTTAGAAGATATTCGTTATCTAATTATGTATTCAACCAACGGACCTAGTTAAATTTGCGAAAAATTTAAAAAAACCGGCCAAGTGCGTGTCGGACCACGCACAATGAAGGGTTCCGTAGTTGGGATGAATTTATCCCAAGAACAAACTTAACATTGTAGTTGAAAAACATGTTCTCCTATACGGAATGTATGGGAGATCATGTTTTTCAAACCGCCAATGAATTTAAGTTGGTCGATTATTACTCGTTAACCTGTAGAGCCTACTTAGCTCTGATAGTTTTCCTTTTAATTTCGTTATATATACTACTGCTGTGAATTTTTTCACAAGACCAAGTACTCCCATTTAGCTAGAGGGACACACACACACACACACTTGACTCTAACAAAAAAATTCAGTTAAAAGCTTAATATTTCGCAAACGGATTCCTGAATCAAAAAATTGTTTGGACGAACTCACAATAATTTTGAAAGACCTTTCTAACGATACCCCACAACATGGGATAGATGAGGAAAAAAAAAACATGGGGGGTACCCTAAAAAAAAATATTTTTCTTGATTTTATTTTACCACTTTGTCGGCATGATTAATATGTATACATATATGCCAAATTACAGCTTTTTAGTACTAACCGTCTCTGAGCTAAGCCGCGGACAGACAGACGGACAGACAAACAGACAGAAAGAGAAACAGACGGACATGGCGAAACTATAAGGGTTCTTTGTTTACTACGGAACCCTAAAAAGGAGCCCGCTGGCTGGACGTTTGTCTAAGTAACGAATATCTTCTAAAGTATATAGCTCACAGAAAGTCGAAATTTTGAATTTGTAAGGTACCTACATAATGTTTCTAACTCCGAGCACTACTGGGCGATCTGAAAGTATAATAACAATAAAAATTATCACAAGGGGCCCGCTAGCAAGACACTACATAGAAACGTCGTTTAATCAAAAACTGTTGAGGTACAAAATACATCTTATTTATTTTCTATAGGTAAAAAATTATGTCCTTATGTAAACCTATCACCTGTTGATAAATCTCGTTGGGACCTGCCAGATAGACCCACACAGTAATATTCCATCATCTAGATTGTTAGATAAGATACAAACCTCGTAACATAAATATTACACACACAAATTGCGCATCACTCTTGCAAACAAGAAAAATTAAAATTATTACAAATGTATTTATTTATTTATTTAAGAAATGTATTCACGTTTATTTTAAGCGGATAAAATTATGTGTGTTTAGGTTGCTGTAGTCTAATTTAAGTTTTCCTGTTTAGGTACTGTTTTACACACTATGTCTATGTCTCATACCATGTAAATCGATGCTATGTCTGTCATCCAATTCTCCTGTCGCAGGTCTGCTGGAAAAAAAATCTAATTATAAAACTTTATGTATTTTACTTTATTGAGTGTTAACTGTGTACATAAATAAATAAATAAATAAATAAATAGAATTTATTCATTTGCATCACATCAAATCAATTTGCTAATACATTTTTGCTACATTTTTCTTGATGCTGGGAACGAAGCGCTGTCAGATGGTGTGTGGACCGCACGCCACCACCGCTGGAAATAATGGTAAGCATTTATTACTATTTGATTTATTTCATTCCTACACTAATCTGAGTATATTTTTTACAATCAATTGAAATAATGTTGTGATTATCATCAGTATAGTAATGTAGTACTTTCAATAAGTATGTATAGCGGTTTGATTTACTTATAATAGGTACTCATTTCAATCAATCATTTTGAGTACAATGAGTTGCAACATTTATTTGTGATTAGATCACAAATGGCTTCTTCTTCTTTGCTTAGGGGGCGACGGTAGCCAGGAACACAATTTTGAAAATACCACCTTAGTTTAAGCCCATGTTCGCACGGACGTAATAAAATCGCGGCGGAATAAAAGCGCCAAGTGCGATTTTTCCTGCCGTTGAAATCGACTCTTCATGCAATATGGATGTACGATGGGTTCCGCAAAATTATTAGCAGTAGCTCCTTGTGAGACCAAGAGACCAAAATGAAAATTTTGGATGCATTCCTTGAATAATGAACGGCCTTGAGCATGCGGCACGTCTGTACTCTATGAGCCGGCGCGGCGGCGCGCCATACCATACGGACCAAATCGCGCAATTTTTTCCAACCGTGGGAACACAAGAACAGAACTTCTTAAGTCGCATTTATTCAACGTTCAACGCCGAGCGTCGAAAATCGAGCATCGCGCAATAAAAAATCGCGGCGGAAAAAAACCGCGGCCGTTCGAACAGATTTACTGCTTTCCATTTGTTCCTTTCCAAGCGCGGTACGCCATTTTATTACGTCTGTGCAAACGTGGGCTAACGTTAGGCGGCTCAAAACAAAATCGAACAACTGCCATTTTTGTCAGCGCTCACGGTGATATTAACTTAGGGCATGGTCGGCGTTATAGCAAGATGGTGCATATCATGACGACATCTATGACGCTTCACGAGACATCGTTACGGCACTCACGCTAATTCGGTACGGACCTACGGATGCTAGCACGTTCAAATAGATTACAGCTTAACTCAGAACGCAGCCTTTATAGAATACAATGCAACATTCCGGAGAAAAATGTTGTTACATGTTTAACATGTGATGCTATATGCCTTTCCTCCATATCTACGAGTATTTCCTACACTCTGTGTAAGTGAGAGCAAGAAAGGTATACTTTAGACGGGCAATATTACGCGTTAAATTCGATTGTGACGCGTCGACTCAGCGTTTTTCATTTTACAGTCGACTCTCTCATACAATCGGCAGATCGTTAAAGTTCCAAACAAAATCTACAAATTAAGCTGCAAATAAACAAATGAAAGTTTGAATTATTTAGTACCTACTTTGAATTAGTTTATCAGTGACAATAATTTAATAGTGTGTAATAGTGAATGTGATAGTAATAAGACTTATTGTTGGCATGTGCTAGTAAAAGTTTTTCTAAAATTATTAAAAACGAAATTTTGCCTCGACTCCACAATCCCTGTGTTGCTGTTCATAAATAAGTGAACTAGATCATCAGTCTGATGGTAAACTTTGCAAGAACGAGTGGGGGTCAGTCAGGTAAGTATGCCAAGTATCTAGCTAACTTGCTGATAATAAAAGGTAAATCGTGCCACGATCGCCACACAGTGGGTGCCCGAGACCGAGGCAGGCCTAAGAAACGCTGTCTTGACGATTTGGACTCGTTCCTGACCGATTGACCGGCAAAGGCACAACTTATGGAAAACTGGAAAGTTAACTAAAAGAATAGGCACACATTTAAAACAAGTGAACATGATTAATCTGATAAATATTCTATCTCTTAGCAGATGAGCCCATTCTGTGACTCTTAGCACATCGACCCAGCAGTTGCTAAGTAATGCCTTATGAACTGAAGACAATAAAGGAACACCGTCTCTACTTGGTTTGATCACATCAATCCTGGTAAGTATTCATTATGTCACACACTTTTTTTGATAAACATACATATTAGGAGGACATAAATTGGAGCATGGAATTAATAAATGTTGCAACTCATTGTACTCAAAATGATTGATTGAAATGAGTACCTATTATAAGTAAATCAAACCGCTATACATACTTATTGAAAGTACTACATTACTATACTGATGATAATCACAACATTATTTCAATTGATTGTAAAAAATATACTCAGATTAGTGTAGGAATGAAATAAATCAAATAGTAATAAATGCTTACCATTATTTCCAGCGGTGGTGGCGTGCGGTCCACACACCATCTGACAGCGCTTCGTTCCCAGCATCAAGAAAAATGTAGCAAAAATGTATTAGCAAATTGATTTGATGTGATGCAAATGAATAAATTCTATTTATTTATTTATTTATTTATTTATGTACACAGTTAACACTCAATAAAGTAAAATACATAAAGTTTTATAATTAGATTTTTTTTCCAGCAGACCTGCGACAGGAGAATTGGATGACAGACATAGCATCGATTTACATGGTATGAGACATAGACATAGTGTGTAAAACAGTACCTAAACAGGAAAACTTAAATTAGACTACAGCAACCTAAACACACATAATTTTATCCGCTTAAAATAAACGTGAATACATTTCTTAAATAAATAAATAAATACATTTGTAATAATTTTAATTTTTCTTGTTTGCAAGAGTGATGCGCAATTTGTGTGTGTAATATTTATGTTACGAGGTTTGTATCTTATCTAACAATCTAGATGATGGAATATTACTGTGTGGGTCTATCTGGCAGGTCCCAACGAGATTTATCAACAGGTGATAGGTTTACATAAGGACATAATTTTTTACCTATAGAAAATAAATAAGATGTATTTTGTACCTCAACAGTTTTTGATTAAACGACGTTTCTATGTAGTGTCTTGCTAGCGGGCCCCTTGTGATAATTTTTATTGTTATTATACTTTCAGATCGCCCAGTAGTGCTCGGAGTTAGAAACATTATGTAGGTACCTTACAAATTCAAAATTTCGACTTTCTGTGAGCTATACTTTAGAAGATATTCGTTACTTAGACAAACGTCCAGCCAGCGGGCTCCTTTTTAGGGTTCCGTAGTAAACAAAGAACCCTTATAGTTTCGCCATGTCCGTCTGTTTCTCTTTCTGTCTGTTTGTCTGTCCGTCTGTCTGTCCGCGGCTTAGCTCAGAGACGGTTAGTACTAAAAAGCTGTAATTTGGCATATATGTATACATATTAATCATGCCGACAAAGTGGTAAAATAAAATCAAGAAAAATATTTTTTTTTAGGGTACCCCCCATGTTTTTTTTTTCCTCATCTATCCCATGTTGTGGGGTATCGTTAGAAAGGTCTTTCAAAATTATTGTGAGTTCGTCCAAACAATTTTTTGATTCAGGAATCCGTTTGCGAAATATTAAGCTTTTAACTGAATTTTTTTGTTAGAGTCAAGTGTGTGTGTGTGTGTGTCCCTCTAGCTAAAAGGGAGTACTTGGTCTTGTGAAAAAATTCACAGCAGTAGTATATATAACGAAATTAAAAGGAAAACTATCAGAGCTAAGTAGGCTCTACAGGTTAACGAGTAATAATCGACCAACTTAAATTCATTGGCGGTTTGAAAAACATGATCTCCCATACATTCCGTATAGGAGAACATGTTTTTCAACTACAATGTTAAGTTTGTTCTTGGGATAAATTCATCCCAACTACGGAACCCTTCATTGTGCGTGGTCCGACACGCACTTGGCCGGTTTTTTTAAATTATCATACTGTTAGCATTAGGAGCTTGATACTATTATGTACCTTACGAATCCAAAATTTCGACTTTCGCAAATTTAACTGGGTTCGTTGGTTGAATACATAATTAGATAACGAATATCTTCTAAAGTGTAGCTCACAGAAAGTCGAAAATCACCCACCCACACGATATTACTACCTATGTGCTTTTTACGTATTATGAAGAGGTGCAGTGCGCCCTATGCGCGCGCTGTCTGTTGAACTTAGTATTAATTTATGATGTTGATTAAGATTTGATGAATATTATTTTATTATTGGCAATGTTTAGTTTAAGGAGGTACAATAAAATATTAGGTACTTAGCACACATCTTTTAAATGTTTTATGATTTGATAAATACACAAATCGTATACCTAGATAGGTAAAGCGCAACTCATCACGCTAGGATTTTGATTGCATTCAAGTCATCAGCTGACAATAGGTTCTACTATAACAAACAATGTAAGTAACTATGCTCAAACTACGAAAAGGCGCTTTGTAGCAACTGCAGGTACTTATTGGTATTGCATTTTATTATTTAAAATGTTAAATAAGTACTTAGTAAGAAGGTACCTAGGTCATTTAAAAGCAGTTTAATTTATGAAAACCAAATGAAGGCAATTAACTGTCTTTTAAAATGTACAAAAACGATATGATTTAGACACTGAAATATAAAAAAAAACATTTAAATAAATAAATACTAATTATCATCTCTGAATACGAATAGGCCTATGGACATGGTACCATGGACCGTCAATGAGGGACAATTAAAAAAAAAACTTATCGCCGGGTGCTGTAGTCATGGTAACCACTCCACTCGGTGGTTACCTTGGCAACGGCTCGTCGGCGAGTCGACGAAGTGAGCGCAGTGTTTCCACTTTTAGGGATTTTTCCCTTCTTTAGGGAAAAATTACCGATGTTATGCATGGTTTAGGGATATTTTATGTTGACAGGGAGTTAGGGAATATCGGGGAAAAATTCTTAATGAATGTCATCGGTCTAATTGTAGTTTACCATGTTAATTGTACTATTACCGTGGCTAAAGACGACATCGGAACTAAGTCGCATTATATCTGGAGATAGTTTGTTTCGTCTCACTCGATTAATAATGAATGTTTGTAATCTCGTCAGTTAATGAAATTTTTGTAGGTATTTAATGCTATTAAATATGTGGAATGATTTGTTATTATTTATTTTCATCAAGGTCCTTAAATCAAGGAGTTAAAAAAAAATAGGGTTTTAGGGATAATTCATTAACAAACTGGGGAAAACCAAAAACGTAAGTGGACACACTGAGTGAGCGCCTGTGCGCGCGCTACAAGTGTCAGTTTTTCATATTATCATTATGATAATGAATATTATTTTATTATTGGCAACGGTTAGTTAAGGAGATACTTACCTATCTATCTACACGTAAAGCGCATTAATCACGCTAGGAGTTTGATTGCATTCAAGTCATCAGATGACAATAGGTTCTTTAATAAAACTAACAATGTAAGTACCTAACTATGCGCAAACTACGAAAAAGCGCTTTGTAGCAGCTGTACTTATTGGTACTTACTTATTGCATTTTATTTTAAATAAGTTCTGACTGCACATGCGTGACGCGTTACATACCTACAGGTTAAATAAGTAGTATGTAACTAGTTCATTAAAAAAAAACTAGTTTAATTATTGAAAACAAAATGTATCTAGTCAATAAACTGACTTTTAAATGTACAAAACGGTATGATTTAGACATTGAATTATCTAAAAGTATTGAACTAAATAGGTACTCATTATTGTCTCTGAATACGTATAGGCTTATGGACATGGCCGTCAAAGCGGGAAAAAAAAAACAAAGTGCGTAACAGCGCGCCTGCGCGGAGTGATCACTTGTGACTTCATCCGATTCTTTAAGAATCGGGTGAAGTGATCACGCGGGTGGTCACCATGGTAACGCGTATTATTTCCTCGGCGGCGCGCCGGCGCGGCGTGATCACTTCATCCGATTCTTTAAGAATCGGGTGAAGTGATCACGCGGGTGGTCACCATGGTAACGCGTGTTATTTCCTCGACGGCGCGCCTGCGCGGCGTGATCACTTCATCCGATTCTTTAAGAATCGCGTGAAGTGATCACGCGGTTGGTCACCATGGTAACGCGTGTTATTTCCTCGACGGCGCGCCTGCGCGGCGTGATCACTTCATCCGATTCTTTAAGAATCGCGTGAAGTGATCACGCGGGTGGTCACCATGGTAACGCGTGTTATTTCCTCGGCGACAACAGTTCGGTGATGTGATGTGCGCGCGCTACAAGTGTCAGTTTTACTTGGGCTATATATGATGATGATGAATAAAACATTGTAGGTACTAATTGGACGTTGGTATTTAGTACGCAAGTAAGTACGTGACGCGTTACAAGTTAAATAAGTATGTAGGTACGTAGTAAGTAAAATAAACCTCAATGTGATAGTGTATACCTAGCGCGTAAGCGCGATTCTTACCGCTTCAACGTGGTGAAGTGATTCGGTGTGCGCGCCTCAGGCTATTTATATTAAAGGACTAGTCTAGGAAAAAAATAGAATAAAACAAAATTGAGTTTCTGATTGGATAACTGTTTGGCTATTTTATTAAAACCCCCCCTATATAGTAATGTTTAGACATTTAAATACTAGCTTTAGAATACTTAATATAAAATGATCAATAGAATTAGCATTAAAAAAAAAAAAATCTCGATTATGATTGTAAATGTAATACTTGGTCAATCCCTAGCATCAGTGAGTTTTCACTGACAGCTCACTCCACGCAAGTTTTCACGGTGATATTTTAACAGAATCGACATGCTGATCTTGACGAATTAAAAAGATTTGCTTTTTGGCAGTACTTATTTATGCGAACAAACGTTTTCAATATAAAATTACAGAAAAAAAAAAAATGCTTCTCTCCTCACAGATGAGCATTTGAGAGCCATTCTAAAAATTAAAAATTTGAACAATAAAACATGAAAGCAAATCCCTCCAATTCAATTCCTCAATTCTCGTTATTGCACCTACCACTGTTTGTCTCTGCATCGCCCAAAGGTTGACTGGTAGAAAATGCTTATGGCATTAATAGTTCAAGCACACAAATGTACAGAGGCGGCTGTACATTTGTGTGCTTGAAGTATTAAATAAATAATAAATAAATAAACCAAGGTAGGTAATATATAGGTACCTAGATATAGAACTATTATCAAAATTATGAACATGTGGCGGCATCTACAATCGCCACATGCGAACTACGCAAATCAAAGACCTGACGTCACACAACATCCTGATGTCACACAAATCCTGCATCGCGCAATTAGAGTTTACCGCGCTATGTACATATATAGCTACAATCTCCCAACTTCAATCTCTGGGCAGTTGCCCGCCAGACACGACACCCGTCTGGTCAGAGGATCCTCCATTTTCTATGGGGGATGAGTGAACTTTACACCCTGTTCTTCATACCCCTAAAAACAAGTGCCCGCTTCTACCTCATTTTGCCAACATGTGGCCCTTGCCTGCTTAAAGTCAACAACTACCTGGGCCCCGCGGTTTCACCCAAATAATTCTCGATCCCGTGAGAATATCGGGATCTTATGTCCTAACCCAGGTCATGGTCATGGCACTCATGTGCCAAATTTCATCCAAATCCGTTCAGCCGTTTTAGCGTGAAAGTGTAACAAGCAAACATACAAAGTCAAATGTTTTCTCTCTATAATATTGGTTTAGATGAATGACACCCGAGCAATTTTCTTTTCAATGTTATCATGGTAAGTAATCGAAATAAGAAGTCTGAACTCAAGAGTCATCACTCTTTTTTACTAAGAACAAATATCTCCGTAAATGTTCACCTGTAATATTTTTTATTAAGATTGAGTCAATGGAGAGCAGTGGTGGTCCAGTGGTAACACTCCCGACTTACACTTGCACTTTACTTTGTGTAAATAATTTCATCACCACTGCTCTCAAAACGGTGAAGAAAAACATCGTGAGGAAACTGGCATGTCCTAGAACCAAAAATTCGATGACATGTTACATCTACCAACCCGCACTGGGCCTGCGTGGTAGATTACAGCCCACTCCTTATCAAAGAGACACACAGGTTTGTTCGGCACCAGTCTTATATCAGACACCAGTCTCTCACAAAGGTGGAATACAGCTGAGACATTTCTTTTGTATATATAATATATTAGATTATATTTGTTTATGGGAATCAAAATATTATTTGCATTACAATTTTTTCTACAAATATTAAAAATTTCTCGCCGACTGGTCGACACTTCACGTGACCAGAGAGCTGGCTCGTTCTTTGGCCAAAGAATTAGTATTGCCATTCAACGTGGCAACGCTGCCAGTCTTCTGGGCACGTTTCCGGATGACAGCGATGCGGACAAATACTTCCTACTAAGTGTCCTTTTTTTTTTGTATCTATTTGTATAGTTAGTTATTATATTTAGTACCTAGTGTAAATAGTTATTAATATATTAGATATATATATATAGAATATTATAGACTGATTATGCAACATAACTGTGTTCCGTAAACCCTTCGCCCTTTGTAACAAACAAACTTTTGCACAGACAATATTTTCTAAACCTTTCTCCAAATTCAAAACTAAACCACGTATTACATAAAAATTACCATACAAACGATTTCCCATCTTATTGTCAGTCACATACTGTCAGAAGGCAGTTCTTTCTATGCTAATCTTGATCCCTAAGGTCGAATACTAGCTCATACGAATATACATGCAAGTATGAAGAACAGATGCGCCCGCGTCACTTTCTAGTGCGTGCTCAGATAATGTGCCAATAGATCTACTCCTGCGCCGTTTGTTAATGGCGATAGAATGTGGGCAGATAGTTGTTTTTTGCTGTAAACGGTTTAATAGATGGAAGGAAAAGTAAAATGGTTTAACTACTTGTCATCATGTCCGTATCATGAAACCCTCCCACCGTGTGAGGTGTTTACGATTGGTTAATAGGTACTTCAGTCTTCTGGACATTGTGAGGTAAATAGCATTTTGTCTTTTAGACGCAGTTTTTGTTAGTTTTTGGGGTTCCGTACCTCAAAAGAAAAAAACGGAACCCTTATTATAGGATCACCTCGTTATCCGTTCTTCAGTCTATCGAGACCCTTTTTCTCAGGAACGCATGGAGGTATTTAGTTGAAATTAATATCAAATACGTAGGTCTACGGTCCCTTGGAGCTTTAAAAAATCAAGCTTCTAAGTCATCGCAATAACATTTAAGCGAAATATTTTGATACTCGCAAATAAATGAAAACCTGTACTTCTCGTTGACTTAGGAATCGAAAATGGGGAACGAAGCAAGGTCTCACAGCACGTGTAAAGGAAAACGTCAGAAAATCGTTAATTTGTAGTTTTATCACAATTTTTTTTTTTTTGTTTTTAGACTTATGTACATTTGCAGTTGGGCAATACTGACCGTGACGTTTATCGGGAGAACATGTTTTTCAACTACAATGTTAAGTTTGTTTTTGGGATAAATTCATCCAAACTACGGAACCCTTCATGTTGTGCGTGGTTTGACACGCACTCGGACGGAATTTTTATTTTTGTGTAGATCGGAGTCTGGATTTGTGCCCGGGTGATGGCACTAGGGTTCCATGGGATTTAAATATAACGGGAGAAATGTGGGTGTGCTATAAGTGTACCTGCACCTGCGACCTTCTGTCTTGTATGGGTCAGAATGTTGGATTACAAATGAAGAAAAAACAATGCAGCTAATATGAGAATGCTAAGAAGGACGCATGTATGCGCATAATGTAGGCTAGAAATGTTATTGAAATTACCAGTTGTCTACTTTCCTGACACAACAATGTGAGGTGAGGTCAAGTTAAACTGTCACTTTTTATTTCTAGAATATTTAAAAATTATAACATCACATTTGTTTTCTCCCGAACCTCTACCTACCTCAATTATAGGTCTATATAAGTAGTCAAGAGAATTCTTCGCCTCGAATTACCTCGTTAGTTTAATGGTCGCTTACGTTATACTGATGACGTTCAAACTGAACATCTACGGGGCATGTCTGTAAAAGTCTGTAAATCTATCATCGAAATCATTGCGCCCTATTTAACACTAGTGTAAACACAGTAAAGTAGTTCCTTTGTCCTATCCTAGCTATCCTATCCGGTGATAGTAAGGAACCCAACAATTATAGACCTGTGTCAATCCTATTCTCGGTAAGGTGTTTGAAAAGTTGATGGTCAACATGACCATCAACATAACGTACGTACGTATGTTATGCTACTTTAATAATACTTCCATCTTTCACGAACATTCACCCAAGGGCGTTGTATCACTGACGCCGGTGTCACCCTAATAAAGAACATTTTTACCGCCTAGGAAGAAGCACAAGATGTCAATGGAATCTTTTGCCATCCGAAAATCGGCCAAGTGCGAGTCGGAGTTATTACTCGCTCATGATCGATATAGTGCATTCCTAGAAAGGAGATGTTTACAAAATATATGACGCCCTGACCAAGATTTTGTACAGTGGTGCCGATTCTCTTGTACATCGAACTAAACTATCACTAAAATTCCTTTCTTTTGGCTATGAGAATATTAAAGCTGTTCTGCAAAATAAAAACTCGGGGCGGCTAAGCTCGGCCGCTCATGCTGTTAAAAAGATAAGACAGTTAACAGCTGTAGACACTGCGCGTTAGGTCTACTTTAGCTACTTCCACAGCATTATGTCCTATGTAATCTTTTTAAATATGTCACCAGCTCTATTAGGTATTCTACTGTGGGGTCGAGCTGGTGACATTGGATCCATCTTTATTTTGCAAAGAGAGCAGTCAGAGCCATTATCTACGTCGCGTCGTCGCGAATCTCTCAGGGAACTGTTTAAAAAGATTAATATTATGACGGTACCTAGTCAATTCATTTATGAACATATTATGTATGTAAGTAGACATCTACATCTTTTTAATAAAATAAAGTACATACATCTTTTATGGGGTACTGTGTTAAATGTTACAACAAAATACCTTGTGATATATTACAATTAAATGAAAGACAAACTCATATAAAAAGTACACTTTATAAACAAGCATATTACAAATTAGAGGATTATATTCAAGATAACAATGCTGGGAAACATGCTGGTCCTATATATATTTATTTTATTTACAAACAGACAAAAAATTAAAAATTAAGAAATGACTGCTTCATTTTTAATTGATTTTACCTGTGTGGTATAGTAATTTTCTTGTAGGTGCATCGTCTTCGCATATAATTATATAATGAATACATACAAAATATTGTAAAACATTTTAAAAGAGTAACGGTGGAGTTTCTTGCCCATTCTTCTCCATATGAAAACTACCTATTTGGAAGGGGCAACTAGAATCAGTTCAATTTTTTTGTAAATTTTGAAATAAATTATTTGACTTTGCCTTTGCGCCATTCAGCACAACCGTTTTGAAGGGAGCTAAATGTTCCAACACACGCGCCACCATGAGCGAGACATATGATTGAGCATGACATACTCACAGCGTTACTCCAGCAAGAAAATCTCCTCCAGAATGAACTGAGCCCAACGAATAATTAGAGCGCAATCCGCTGCAAATGTGCGCCAAGCAAAAAACCTGTGCGCATCGTCGCCTTGGAATAAAGAATGGAAAAATGAATCCCGCCGAAACAACGTTGCTCCAGCAGGAAGACTTCAAACGAATGACCGGAGAGAAATTATAATTATGGACGGACAGTTAACACTTGTGCGCAAATGCGCGCCGAAAGCGAAACTTGTGTGTCTCAAGGCCCTCGCTGTCCAATTCCCGCCGGAGCAACGTCCCACAGAATCCCGACTCCCGGAAACCTGCGCGGCCGTAGAACAAAAACGCATATCAGCAGAATATTAAACTTCGTTTTGTCAAGTAAAAACCGTGCGAAACAGAGGCGGGACGCTAGTCATTAAAATAAAATAAAATCAGTCATAGCTAAAGAATTCCACAGCTAACCACGTGAAGAAAGTGTTTGAACGACCTTCAAAATAAGAGTGAAAAGGAAACTGCGATTAAATAATTATGTTATAAACGGTACAAACAAGTTTTTTTATAACCCATTCAAATCTTTATTTGCCGGATTTAAGCTGTGGCGTATATTGAAGACTCAAGTTCAATATACGCCACTAAGAAGATGTACAGGCAACTGAAGGAATACGGGTGGGTTTTAGTCAGTAAGAGTCCGACACGCCCTCTCGCTCCGTCTAGAGCGGGAGAAGTTATTTGATAATTCCCCACCCTCAAAAAACAAAAAGAAAAACCCGTGAAATACTTATTATATAGTAGTTCCGGTGACCATCTGTGGTCTCCATCATCAGTTCTACTTCACCAAATGGTGCTTTCCGAGAGCAACTGCACGAATTAGTATAAGCTATACCCAAATCGCTATAGGTATGCCTATAATATTTGAAGAGTTCCCTCTATTTCTTCAGTATCCCACTATCAGATCCTGACCGAGCAATGGGACCATCTCGTATAAGAAGTACCTATATAACCCTTTCTAACAAAAAAATAATTTTGCAAATCCGTCTATATATGACGGAGTTATGCCTGAACATACCTACATTAAAAAAATATATAAACATCCCAGTTGATAACCTCCTCCTTTTAGCAGCCGGTAAAAAAAAGTATGGTTTCAAAATTGGCGGCTATTAAAAGGTTTTAGGGTGATATCAACTCGACATTGATCAAAGGTGTATGCTATTTTGATCGTTGTTATGAAGTAATTAATGTAGTTTTATTTATGCAATAGTCTGCTTAGAGCCGTAGTATCAAAAGGTATTATGTGTCCTGTCTTGAGAAAGACAAGAATTTGAAGACTGTCAAAAATATAAAAGACTAATGCCCGTTTTCACCGACAACTAAACGAATCCCTAAATAAAAAGTGCACTGTTGGATTTTCAACTCTCAGCGTTGATACTAGCGTTAAAAATCCAGCAGTGCACTTTTCACTTAGTGAAGGTGAAAACGGGCGCATAGGAATATTCTATAACTATACTTTTGCTCCTTCCAGGGCGGCTCCGCTGGCGGCCTCAACACCCTGAGTCCTCAACACCTTAAGGAAATCTCTGCAGGCGCCGCGCCGCCGCACTGGGGCAGCTAGTGAGTTGCTGGTGAAGGAACTTACGGCTCTGATTAACCGTATGCTCTCCGGCAAGGTGAACGAGGCCGTCATCGACGTTCTGTACGAGTCCGATCTATGTGCCCTGCATCCCATTGCCGTGGTAATTCCGTACCGTCGGTGTGGCAGCCAAGATTTGCTGTTTTCAAATTTATTGGTGAGGTTGTTTCAGAAAAAAATCAGCCCCTACAGCTAGGTTACGGCTCCAAAGGTGAGACTGTCGTACACGCCTTGTCGATCTACCTAAATTCTGGCAAAGGAGAGGTCATCCTGAAGGTTGACATAAACAATAGGTACCTTCATTTTCCAGCTTGAAACTCCAGCAACTTTATCCAGTGTACTTATATTTTAATCCTCTTTAATAACTACCAAACTACTCGTATACTTAAATAACATACAAAAATGAAAATTATAAATAAAATATACTTAACTTTTTTTTATAAACTTCCGACATAATTATGTACTAGCATCGTTAAGGAAGTAAAAAATTGTATTTGATGAGAAAATATAACAACACACTAACATTCTTGTTATTTTATTATTACCTACATCAACAATTAACAAACGCAAAAATATTTAACGAGCATATTTTCGCACTTCCGTAAAGTAACAAATGAAAACAAACAATGTGACATTGTGATATTTTTCCGATGAAGAGGCTCGACAAACGCCATTGTCAATGTGTCATGTGCGATGGATTTCCGAATAATGAGCAATATTTTTATTTAAACAGGGTTCTGGTTATACGTCGGCAATCCGTTAAGGGCATGTAGGATAGGTCATTTGCAACCAAATGACCCCTATTGACTCTTATGCAAATGTCAACAATTTTCGAGTCGTTTGACATTTTTATTTCATACATATTAAAATATAAAATGTCAAATTACTCGAAAATTGTTGACATTAGCATAGGGGTCATCGGGACCTTTAACGGATTGCCGACGTATAACCTATGACCCTGTATATACTTGTAATGACGTTCTATAAAACGATTCTAACGATTTCGATGAAAGTTGCAATATAGGGGTTTACGGGGCAAAAACTTGATCTAGCTAGATCTCATGTCTGGGAAAATTCGTATTCTCTTATTTCACCCGAGCAAAGCTCGGTCGCCCAGGTATTAAACATAAAATCAAACAGTTGGGAACCATGTTCATGTTGGTGCAAGATGATTTATTATTTTGTCACGTCATTGGGAAATGACGTGACAAAATAATAAATCATCTGAAGTTAGTAGCTGAAGTTAGACTACCGCCTAACTTCAGTATAATACAGTAAGTGGGTGCTGACATTTTAAAATAAATAAATCAATGGGCTAAAAATGATTTTTAAATATTGTGGCGCCATCTACAACGCCACATGCGAACTACGCATCACACTGACGTTAAGTAAAAAACATGCATCTTGCAAGCAAAGTTCAACGCATGGCTAGCATATATACAACGTCCCGACATCAATCGTCGGGCAGTAGCCCACCAGACACAACACCCGTCTAGTCGGAGGATCCCCCATTTTCTATGAAGGATGATTAAACTTTACCTCATACCTCTTTAATGGCTCCTACACACTATATCGGCGGCACGGCCGCTGGCTTTTGCCGCGCGGCACGTACCCCCGGCTTTTGCGCCTTCATTTCCTTTGCGATCCTTTGTGCGGCAGGGCCGGCGTGCCGTGGCTTACCCGCCGGCAGGGCCGGCGGCAGTGTCGGCGGCCATGCCGCCGGCATAGTGTGTAGGAGCTATAATATATCAGGTATATAGTCCGATCGCAAAATGGTTATTTTTTCGGTTGAAAACGAAAATTTCCGAAAACCGAAAACCGAAATTCAGTCGTAATCTAATATTAGGTAAATACCAATAACCAAATCAATATTTTTGAGTGATCCAAATTTTGATCCTCAAACCGGATCTAGGACAGATGAATACAGATGGGACTCTCCACAAAAACATTTTTCCGATACCTCGAACCCATTGTGCGTTCGTCCTAATAACGAGATAAGTTTCCGTTCACGACGAGACGACGGAAATGAGCGTTCTCTCAAGTTCATTGACACTGTATAAAACCGCAAGTTGTTTGCAAGATTGAGAGAATATTAATTCCAAGGCTATCTATTTTTTACGTAAACAAGTCTTCTGTCGTGATGGCACGCGCTTCGAGTGTAGCTATGTAGTGAAAACATTAGTTTGACTGCAATGTAGGGGAATTACCCCTACATTGCAGTCAAACTAATGTTTTCACTGACTGTCTACTAAGAATACCCCAGATGATAGTATCAGGATAGGTTCTACACCTCTACAAAGATAACATAACACACATAATATCACGCCTGAAATTCCCGAATGATTGAATGAATGAATCATTTCGCCAGTTATGTTCAAGTCCCATGTAATAGGGGGCGAGCCTGCTGCCATCAACCGAGCACATATCTAGACTCCGGGCTGCTACTGAGATATTCCTAATGGAAAAACCTAATAACACTTTGCCTGACTAAATAATTCCCGGTAAACTCAACTGACAGATTGATAATCCATACAAAAAGTGAGTTGCACTAAAGTAACTTTAACGATACCCGGAGATTTGCCGGTTGACAACTTGAAAAGGCTGTCAAAATCTCCATTTATCGTTAAAGTTACTTTGTTGCAAGCCAGGCTTAATATTATAAAAATAACTTTGTCTATCGGTAAACTTTTCTCGCCTCAACGGCTGAACTGATTTGGATGACAGGCGTACGTATAGCCCATGACCTGGGTTAAGACATAATTTTGATACTTTTAACAAAGCCGCGGGCAACACGCGCACGGGCAAAGCTATTGTCAGAAAAAAACTATTTATTGCATTTATTCCGGGGATCCTAAGTAGTGCTTATCTGAGCACTGGAACTGTGGTGGTCTAAGTTCATTGTTTTTCAAACTCAAACTGAAACTCAAAGCATTTATTTAAATTAAACCATTTACAGGCACTTTTGAATTGTCAAAGAATCGGTCAGTCAGAAATATGAAGCTAGTTGCCCATTCCAAAGCGTAGTATGTACCTATGGAGAAGAACGGGCAAGAAACTCCACGGACACTCTTTTAAATAAATTGTTACAAAAATATTGGTTACATCATTCATGTTGAAATTAAACATGAGAGACCAAAGTAGAAAGATGTGCACGTTAGAAGCGTCCGTAATAAAAAGATAAAACAAAGAACAATTCATAAATTTAAATCAGCCAAGGCAGCTAAGAGTTGACCAGTCCCAACTGACGGCGCCCGTTCACGAACACGACGCATGGATTAGCACCATTCAGCTCAACCATTTTGAAGGGAGCTAAATGATCCAACACACGCGCCACCATCAGCGAAACATCTGAGTGAGCATGACATACTCACAGCCGCCAGGGCACATTCAAGTCAATAAAAGACGTATTACCCGGTAAATGTTAGCTCTTTAGTACATAGTACTCACACCTGTGCTCTGAAATTATATAATACCAAG
Source organism: Agrochola lota (assembly GCA_947364205.1). Taxonomy (NCBI): domain Eukaryota; kingdom Metazoa; phylum Arthropoda; class Insecta; order Lepidoptera; family Noctuidae; genus Agrochola; species Agrochola lota. Next base: position 2,939,166 of record OX376241.1, read on the forward strand.
GAAATTGATTTTATACAATGCAAATATGGTCTTAAACTCTTCGGCAGCTCCAACTGTATTTTCAAATGTTAATCAAATAGTTGTGGTTGTGTAGCAGGACCAGCTTTGAGCGAAGCATTTTTATCAGCGATGTAATCCCCCAACTTATAATATGCCTGCCTGCATAGTGTGCGTTTTATACAAGATTTGAATGTCGTCTCATTCAGTTGAAGTATGTAGGGAGGAATTTTGTTGTAACATTTTAAACAGTATCCCATGAAAGATGAGTCCACTTTAGCCAGTCTAAAACCTGGTTGAACTAATAGGTCCCTTTTTCTTGTACAATAATTATGTCTATCACCTCTTTTACTAAAAGGATGTACATTTTTTTATAGTATGTTGACTACCCAGAGAGCGCCGGACATAGCTTACAGTTCGGCCGTCAAGAGAATATGTTCCTGATACCTGACAGTTGGATAATTTCTAGTAGTAATAAGAATCAAATTCGCTAAACACATATTTGTTAGTATGAAACTGACAGGTGTCAAAAACGCAATTTCTCGACAGCCGGACTCTAGGTATTTAAAAATCTTCAATTGTTTACTTTTACTTTACGCTATTTTTCTTTCAAGGAGAAAGTAAGTTAATATCACTTACTAGAATTATTTTAAAAACTGTGTTGCTTGTTAGCTGTCTAGCCAGTCACGAATTTCATAAACAATATATTATCACAGATTATCAATGTACTATATCTAATAAAAAACGTAACAAAGAATTTTTATAATAAATTGAATTCTTACCAAATTACTTTACGTTAAATATTTGGATGATGGATGAAAAATGGCGCATTAAATTGTCAGTTGCTTGTTGTTCGAGTTAATTGTTGATGCTGATAATGATCGTAGATAAACTAGTTATTTTTAGATGGTTCAAGCCAAATTAAACTGGTCTGGCCAAATCTGTCGCATGCCGGAGGAGCTATGGGTTAAAATAACCACAAGCGGCAGCAAACGGCCACGCAGCAGGCCTAGGAGGAGATGGCGGGACGAACTCGACTCTTTTCTTAAAGATTGGCCACATACAGCAGTAGATATGGAGAAGTGGAAGGAGTGGATGGGGAAGTGGAATTTAACAAATGTCAATATTCCAGAAGAATTATGACACTGACAGCTCTTGAACGAGGTTTAAAAATGTGTATCGCGTTCAGTTTCATTGGTGAAATTCGTCCTAAGATTGTGTAAAATATTGGAAAAGTTTTCTATTTATAGTATACCTAGAGGTGAATTACAGACCAGTGAGGCTTCTTCCGTAAATATACTTGACTGTATTTCCTCGCTTAAAATGCCAAACAACAAGTAAATCTTTTCTGGCATTTTATCAATTCCGATAAATAGTTTTGTTTTAACGTTTCCCTGGGTGTGTTCCTACTGTCGTGGCATGTCATGTCAAGAGAATGATTTTTATTCCTCTTCTAAATGACAGTGTTGTTCTCAATATGCATGTGCATTGACATAGTTAAACAGAGCATTACCTAAAATGCCATAATGTTATCGTAAAAACAAATCGTTCCTAATATCATGACAGCCACCGGAAGACATCTATTGTTCAAAATGAGTAACTTCCTACTGGCGATCGTTATTAGAAAAGCATTTATCATTGTGGTTTATGTAAGTTGTATTATTTCGTATTTAGGCTCTTTGTTTCCTTCCGCGTCTGATTGTCTGTCTGTCTGTCTGAATGCGATAAACTCAATAACTACCAAACGGATTTTCAAACAGTTTTCACCAATGACGGAGTGATTCAAGCTGATGGTTTTAGTCGTTCATTAAGGTTTTGTGTAAATTGGCTGAAATATGACGATTATTGTTGAAGATGTCGGAAAAATCAGGCCGATTGGTATCTTTCAGAATTTGATTAACATTTATGTATGAAGCTATTTTGACCTACCTATATTAATTTTAATCCAATAAAATAACTTATTTAAATTGGCCATTTAATTTAGATTAAAATATGCCTCGACATCATTAACATTTCAGAATTACGCGTACCAAAATAATGATGGTTGACGGCTACGCGAGCCCAGCGGTAGGACTCAATGACGTCCTACCGTACGATGGAGTCCTGCCTAATAGGCATACAATAATTGTGTCAACATGCAGTATAAAACAATTCTTAGGTATCACTTATAAAGCAAATCTTACAAAATAACAATTAGGTGTATGGTGACAGATTGTAGTAGGTATAATTATACCAGATATTTTCAGTATATATCTTTTTGATTTTAGTTCACCGAATAGATTTTTATTTATTTTAACAAATACTGTTCATAGATATAGGAATATGGAAAGGCCAAATTTTAAACTTTTAAATTTAATTTAATTTATTTTAATTTAATTTAATGCACAATGTACACAACCAATTTTACACGCTAAGCTTAAACTAGTGAGTACATGACCCTGTTAGGGCGCAGCAAGATAACTTAAAACTAATATTGCAGAAGAGGTATCTAGATTTATCCAATATCACATAAATATCATTAGGAATTAAATATTAAATTAATTAAATTTATATCTAACATTTCACTTCATTTACTTAATAACAATTGTCTGAGTGTTTTAAAATATGGTTCGCATGCTCCAGGAACAAACACCACCAGCCATTGCGCGAACGCATCTTTTTTGCGCTTTGAACACTTATTCTTTATTTTTGGCGTTACCCCAGAATATAATAGCGTATTTTAGGGTTGATGATACGTAGGCATGATAGGCAGTTAATAGAGCTGATAGATATTTAATTTTATATTTAATTTTTATTCAATTTTAGATAATTTATATAGAGCATTTGAGTACCGGTTCAGTTTACTGCATACTGTGTCAATGTGTGTGTTGCCATGTCATATCATTATCTATCCACAGTCCTAAAAATTTTACGCAGCTAACTTGTTCAATTACTGTACCATTATGTTGAATGTTAAAGTTGTTTTTAAACTTTCGCGGGAATGTGACTAATTTGGTCTTTTCTAAATTGATGAGCAGGTTTTCGTTTGTGAACCAGTTAATTATTACCCATTAGTACCCATTTATAAAGATGGTGACAAGTCAGATTGCACAAATTATAGACCCATAAGTATATTATCTGGTATGGCGAAACTTTTCGAAGCGTCTTGGTATCAGCATTTTTATTCTCATTTTAAACCGTATCTTTCGCAATCCCAGCATGGATTCGTACGAAGTAAATCAACACTCACAAACCTGCTCGAGTACAAAAACTATTTGTGTACTGCTTTCACGAAGGGTGGTCAGATAGACTCAGTCTATACAGACTTTCGGAAAGCATTTGATAAAGTTAACCATGAAATGCTACTTTTGAAGCTGAAATCGTACGGTATACATGGTTCCCTGTTCCAGTGAATACAGTCTTACTTTAAAAACAGAAGCCAACTCGTTTCTGTCAGGGGATACTTGTCGTTGCCGGTTAATGTTACGTCAGGCATTCCACAGGGATCGCATTTAGGGCCCCTACTTTTCATAATTTTTATTAACGATCTCGTGACAAAATTGACATGTCCCTGTCTGTTGTATGCCGATGATCTGAAGGTATTCACGTCGATAAAAAACACATCCGACAGTAAATCCCTTCAGAACGATTTTAATATTATTTCTGACTGGTGTACCCTTAATCGAATGAAATTGAACATAAATAAATGCCTTTTTATAACATTTACGAAAAAACGCATAAAGAACACCTATCACTACAGACTCGAAGGTCAATCGTTAGAACGAAAGAGCGTAGCCAAAGATCTCGGCGTATTGTTTGATGAACAACTATCCTTTAGAGATCATTACGATAACATGACGAATAGAGCATTGAAACTTCTCGGTTTTATATCTAGGTCTACCAAAGAATTTAAAAACCTCAAAGCTTCATATTACTTTATAAAAGCCTAGTAAGAAGTATATTGGAATACTGTTCAATAATCGGGTCACCGTGTTACGCGGTACACTCTGACAGAATTGAGAGTGTGCAAAGAAAATGTGTTAAGTGGGTCTCGTACCGGTACGGCTTCTCTAGATCGCTGCAAAGCTATTCCGAACGCCTTGTTAAATTCAATTTGGAACCTTTGCATGCCCGTCGCAAACAGCAAGATTTAATAAACCTGCATAAGATCCTACATTCCACGCTGGACTCTTCAGCTCTGCTGTCCCTCATAAACATCAATACTAGGTATAACACCCGAAGACCAAAAACTTTTGCACTTCTGGTCTTTACAAATGACACCTCATATTACAACCCTATCGTTAGAATGTGTCGAGTTTACAATGAAATTTCAAAAGACAATAACAGTACTGACATCTTCGATTCTCGTGCCGCTGCTTTCAAAATACATGTATGTACTCTTTCTCTTTAATCTTGTAGCTTTTTAATCTTGTAACATTTTAAATACTGTTTTCTTTATATAATGTAACTTTGTGTCAATTATGTATGTACTTTAACCTGGTGTGTTTGATCTCCTAGACATTCCCTGCCCAAATAGAAGTGTGTTGCAGGGCAGACGCACGGACCTTGCAGCTGTAATTTTGTGAACTAAGTTTTTTACTGCAGTTGTCTTCTTTATTATTATTGTTGCTAGTCATGTTGTGCGATTACGCTTTGGGTGATAATCAGGTCGAAAACAATAATGTGAATCTAGTGATAAACTGTGATTGTTACCTGATGTAGGTGCCTTGTAATAAATAAATAAACATTAAGGGTATCATACGTCTGCTTCAAAAGTTTCCATATTTTCACCAGTAAGAACGTGCTGTCGTCAGCGAAAAGAATCATAAGGTGTTGTGTGACGTTTGGAAGATCTTTAATTTAAATTAAGAATAGGGGTGGCCCTAGTACGCTACCTTGTGGTACACAGTATAGAGTACTTTTTAGGTTTAGATTGATGTTTTTGTTCTGTACCATGCCTGAGAGATATTTCTAGACGGCATGTGAAGCCAAGTGAGAGGCTCATGGGCGGGTTTTTAGAACTCTGACACCAGGTTAGTCACTAACCACACGAAAAGAAGACTACAGTAAAATTATGGCTGTTTCAAAAACCAACAATAATTATAAAATTATTTATATCCTAAAACATCTTTCAAAAGTTATCCAACAATACTACTAAAATATAACAATTTAATACGATAATTGCATGCGCACGAAAATCGAAAGTATACGAGCCGAGCTGAACGAATCGCGTCTACATAGCTCATACATAAGTTGTATCACGAACTGACGCAGTTTGTTAATAAAACTTTAATAAATCTTGTTATTTATTACCGTACCGAGTTGATAATCATTTTGAGGAGAATTATAAGCTGTAATTAATACTGTGTATTATTTTTTCTACAATCGAGAGTTAAATAATTACTTTCATGTTTCTGAGTATCATCGCCTAAACAAGAGCTCAGTTTCAAACATGTCAAGCTAGCCCAAATTAAGCAAATAAGTTACTAAAGTTACACTGCTCTCAAAGCGGTGAAGGAAAACATCGTGGGGAAACCGGCATGTCCTAGAACCGAAAATTCGAAGTTATGTGACATCCACGAAGTTGCACTCGGCTCGCGTGGTGGATTACGGCCCACTCCCTCTCACCGAGAGAAGGCCTGTGCCCCAGCAGTAGGAACATTATAGGGATAATTAAGGTGATGATGTCATTGTAATCGCTTCATAAACACATTGGTGATCACCTCATCCTTATATGCTCTCCGAGAAAGAAGAAGGAACAAGAAGGATTCTATCAACTTACTATATTTTCTTGCTTGGATAGTTTTTGAGTAAGTTTCAATAATACGTATTTTCCCCACTTAGTATATGTGGATGATATGATGATAAGTTCCTGCCTGTTCCTGTAAGTGGTATTCGAATTTGTGTGGGGTAGGTACCACAGCTAAAAAGTGAAAAATAAAAACTTTTTACTAAAAAACAACTGACTTCAAAAAAAAAACATTACAAAGTGAAAAATAACTTTCATTTCGGAAGTCGGTGGCAAAAAAAGAAAATTCTAAACCAGAGACTCCGACTTCCAAAATTAAAGTTACTTTTCACTTTGTAGTGTTTTTTTTTAAGACGTTTTTTTTTTTTGTAAAATGTTTTTTGTATTTCCTGTGCGTGTCTCAAATAAAATATTTTTCTTCCTTTCTTTTTTCTTTCTTTCTTTCTTTCTTTATTTTCACTATTTAACCCCATTAAAAGATCATTTTACAAAAATCCTTCCTTAGTCTTCACTATCGTTATAAAACATGGTCACTTTTCGTGATAACTACAATACCAATAGCTTTTTCCGGGCAAGTTAGCCTCGACATGGTCAATGATTGGTGGTCCAATTAACCCACCTAATCACCCGAAGGCTAAACATGTGTTAGTAACACATGTTTATCAAACAGCGTGAAATTCTATCAGTTTCACTAATCGAAAGTGGAAGTAAGGGAGGATAACGATACATTCATTAGCCTCGGGTAGGAGCCTGCCTCCCCTAGCAATAACTAAGATATATTTAAGTGCGGTAACGTTGATAGGAGTCCACTGCTAAGAAACGGAAGGTCTCAATGACGAAATCACCCACTTAAACGACATTGTAATGTGCCCCAGTCGGATTAAAAAAATGTAAGATCTAAGCAAGTTCAAGTAGGCATATAAGCCCAATTAATACGATGTACTCATAACTTACTTCACATAAAGATAATACCTAATGCTTCACACGTTAATCGGATTGAATTATATAATTAACACCATGGAAGGCATGACAATGAAAACAATATGGTTGTCGTGTAGCGAAAGTGCTTGCGGTGACGGTATGCTGATAGAAAAGTGTTTCGAAATCATGGTGGTGATTTGATTTGACATCATTATGTGCCATTTTCTTTGTTGTATGTAAGAACGTTGTATTTTGATGACCTGATTGTCACAAAGAATAAGTACTTGCAGATCTCCTGTGAGAACTCAGGTGAAGTAAACTTGAAGTGAGCTCTCAAATTGTCTATCTCTAAGATCAGGTGGAATGACACCTAAGTTTTTATGGTCAGATATTGCAGAATAGATTGGCTCATGTCTTTCTGCTTTAGAGCTTGCGCACACGGGCGGAAGGCAAGGGAGAGCATCGAGGAGGATTCCTCTATCCGCCAGCACAAACTGGCAAGAAAAATTATCTGCAATATCGCGAGCGTCCGCCAGCTTACCGGAGCATCCGGTATGCCACTGCATCCGCTCGCCGGGAAATTGCCGAAAATTTGCTTTTGAAAGAGTGTAGCAGACTGGCAGTCTCCAGCGCATACCCGGCGTATACCAGCGCATACCACCGCCTCCGGCCGCGGTATCCTTCAGCGTGCTCTTCGATGCTCCAGAGAAAACTGCGCTGCGATGCTCCAAGGTCTATCAACGAGCATTGAAATATATCCCTTATTTCGATTGGATAAGTATTAAATTCATTTGATAAATTTAAAACACTCTGCCGTCCCGTCCGCCAGTCTGTGCAGGCCATTATGGGTGCTAACTGTGGCAAATAATTTGACGAAAATTGTAGAACCCATTGATTTTTCGGTATAAACCTATGCCTCCGTTCTTTACAAATCAAATTCTCATTGCCGTGCATAAAAATGATAGCTGTTAGAAGTAGACGAAGTCAGAGAACTAAAGAGCTGTACAATAACGATATGGTACTTCAGATGGTTACTAGGTTTTGAAGGATAGATGACAGTGGTTTCCAGTTGAGTGGGTATTCAAACTTATTTGGTGGAACTACCAGTGGATAGAGAGATATTTCTCGACGGCATGTGCAGCCAAGTCAGAGGCCCATGGGCGGCTTTACAACTCTGACACTAGGTTAGTCACTAACCACATGAAAAGAAGAAACCCAGGGGATGTGCATCACATTGAATTAAATGGGATTCTTCTCTTCCTATGCCATTGGATACATTTGATTCAACTTTATGTCTTCTAAAGCAATGATAAAGCCACAATAGACGCTATTAACCTTTCGAATGTTATGATGAGTCCCTAGCAGTATTTATTATATCAGTATTGTCACCATCCCAGCCTGTACAACATCATCATCAATACATAACACAGGCCTCCTCTCTGTGAGAGGGAGTGGGCCGTAATTTACCACGCGGGCCCAGTGCGGGTTGGTAGATGTCACATGTCTTCGAATTTTTGGTTCTAGAAAATGTCGGTTTCGATGTTTTTCCTGCACCGTTTTGAGAGCAGCGGGATAAAATAATTTACACAAAGTAAAGCGCCTGTCAAGGTTCGAACCTATGATCTACAACTCGTAAGTCGGTCGTTACCACTGCTTCACATGGTCTATTAACTCGACATAATCCGGTTAACCCAGTTTTTATAGAGACCATGAAAAAGGATCGGTGTACTAATAATTTTCTCTTAGTTGAAGAAGTATCAAGTATCAAAGGGGAAAATGAAAACAAGTGAACGCCGTATCAGATGACTTAGCCTAGTTTCTAACTTATGTAGCCGAGATAGTTTTATTATGATAATAATTATATGACTATGGTTACTGAGATGACGACGAAATGATGATATCGCATCAGATTGGAACGAATTTTACAGTCTTTAAACGATATTAAATCATGTACACAGTATTTAAAGTCTATATTACCAAGCCGCACATAGCAGCTTGACCGCGGGCGTCTTCCGCGACACGCGATCGTAGCCGAAAGTATGCTGCGACGCGCGATCGGCTCCGTTCGCCTGTCGTAGGAATGAAACTATTTGACTAGCCGCAGAAACGGATACGTTCGCAAGCGACGGTACGGAGCCCATCGTATGCGTAGACATCCTGCCGGACGCGATCGGCAGCCGCCGCATCCGTTCGTATCCATTCCGATCCGATGCGATGCGAGCCGTTTGGTGGAACAGCAGTAGGTATGTAAGAAGGAGACTGTTGCGCCAATCTAAGTCAATCAAATAAATTGGTATAAAGTATATAGTATATAGTTATATCGTGTGCCAAATGACCTGATATCTATGACAGCTGGTGTATACTCGTACCAAAGAAAATAAATTATTATGAATGGCTTTAAAAAAAGAACCAGACTTAAAAGAAGATGGATGGATTAAGTGAAAGATATGGGAATGAAGAAAGCAACAAACTGACACATAAATTGTGATATGATAAAAGAGGTGATGGCACAGGTATATACACAATAATTATAATTCTTAGGAAGCGCCTCAGCGCCGCGTCCCGTATTAGCTGCCAGCGCCGGTTGCTGGCAATTGGCTGTCGGCGCTGACTTTGAAAAAAAAAAACGGAAAATAGGGTTGGCAATTTGGCCGGGGTAGGCATTTATGCGTAAGCGTTACAATTGCTTTTCCTAAAACTCGTGTTTGTTTACATGTTTGGCGAATACATTGCGAATGCAGATTAGTATCATTGCTGCAAAAAGTTTATCCTAGGAAATAATCGATTTCAAATATTCCCTTGTCTGTTTTCAATAACAAAAGAGAAACCCACATAATTAATAACGTTTTTCTTCAAAGTTAAGATCGCAATGGTGTTGAAAATGGTTTTGTCTCTAATGACCACAAGACTGAGTAAATAATAACAAAGAGGGATGACGACAAAAAAAAAAATTGTCCGTCAGCTAGATTATTAAAAAAACATTGGACACGATTTTTTTCTTGTTTATGTAATCAAAAGATTACGGCAATACATTGAGTAGGCAATACGTTAAAATGTGGCATGACGTCACTCCCCGGTAGATTTTATACTGACTTGTGACGTAGCGACCCCTCACTCCCCCTACTTGAATGCGTGTTATCTAAACCATTTTTTATTATTATGATAAAAAAAAAATACGTGTCATTTATTTTTTATTATCTGACTGACGGACTAAACAGAAATTTGTTTTTTTCCCCAGTCAACATCCACATTGTTGACCGATGATTGATGAGCTTTCTTATGTAACACATCATCATTTAGCTAACAATAAGACGGTATTTTTACTTCGATGATAATTTATGTGACAAAGGTTTGCCTGTCCTTTTGTTATAGCTTAAATGGTACCTTCTCAATTTTGACCCTATCGGTATTAACTGCAAATAATTTACAATAGGGTCCATTAGCAAATAACGCTTCGGAAAGCACGTTAAGCCGTTCGTCCCGACTGTCATTTGTAGATCTTCGACAGTCGTTACGGGTATTCAAAAGGCTGAAAGTCTGACAACCAGTCTTACAAAGGGATATCGTATTACCCAGTAACTGGGTTGAAAACTAACTGAGAATGAAACTAACTGAAGAGAAGTTAGTAGGAATGATGTACATATTATTTTAGAGGCTCGTAGCTAAGTAATAATAGCTGCACGCCTCAATCGTTCAGGTTAAGCTACGTTTACCGCGGTCAGTTCGTGGATGGGTGACCATCTTTGCATACCGAGACTCCTCCGTACCTCGGAAGGCACGTTAAACAGTTGGTCCCGGCTGTTATTCATGGATCGTTGACAGTGGTTACGGGTAGTTAGAAGGTCGAAAGTCTGAAAACCAGTCTTACCAAGGGGTATCGTATTACCCAATAGTGTGTTGTGGAGGTCAGATAGGCAGTCGCTCCATGTAAAATACTGGTATTCAGCTGCATCCGGTTAGACTGGAAGCCGAACCCAACTTGCTTGGGAAAAGGCTAGGGAGGTGATGACGGCGAGGAATGCCTTGTGCATTAATACGTCTTGACAAAATATCGAGATGCCTTTATATCATGCAAGCTGAAGATGTATCATAGATATAAACCTTCCGAAATAAATTCTCTAAAAGATGGTGAAGATACATCAAAATCTGTTGCCTTGTTTAGAAGAACACCGTGGTCACACAGACAGACAAGAAAATTTTAAGCTACTTGTAAACAACATAAACATCAGGCCTCGTTTCCCCGAAGAACCTGTACCTATAGTACACCCACATTTCGTCAGTTAGGTCAAGTCCCATGTAATTGGGGGCCTATTGCCATCAACCGGGCACAAATCCAGACTGCGGGCTGCTACTGAAAACCAACGGCTGCTATTAATTCGAAAAATTCAAAATTCAAAATACATAAACCTACATGGGCACTTATGAAACGTCAGAATTGCAAGTTACAGTACTAATAGGTATGGGAGGACAGTGTAGGTCTTTCAACAAGTACCAGGTATTTAACAAAATAGAAGATTGTAAAAAAAGTTGCTCACAATTTTTGATCCGACCCGATTACATAATATGTATAACATGTATAAAAATGGAAGATCATTTTAATATTGATGTTATTGAATATCCTATTGGAAAAAAATACAAGATACATAATTTAACTATGTAGTAGGTCCAGCTAACCATATACATCACTGGTAACAATTTGCATAATTTGATCATTTTATATTGACAGCACCTTTATGTCGTAACAGTAAAGGTCATTTTTGTAGTACAAGAAAACAGTTAGGCGTTCAATAAACAGTTTTATTTATTTTGTGTATACTTTCTCTGGTAAGCTCAATAAAGTAACACTTCCAAGAACTTTGATTTCGGATGTTCTTTCGTTTTTAAGTTCCCTCCAAAATGGTTGAGCTGAATGGTGCTGATCCATGCGTCATGTTCGTGAACGGGCGCCGTTAGTAGGGACTGGTCATCTCTTAGCTGCCATGGCTTAATTTATTTTAGAATTGTTTTTGTTTTTACTTTTATTACGGACGGTTTTAACGTGCATGACTTTCTACATTGGTCTCACATGTGTAATTTCCACATGAATGATGTAACCAATATTTTGATTTAAAAGAGTGTTCAAGGAGTTTCTTGCCCGTTCTTCTCCATAGGAACCTACGAGTACTACGCTTTGGAATGGGGAACTAGCTTCACTTTTCTGACTGACCGACCCCTTGATAATTCTAGGATTTTCATTAAAAACGTAGATGTAATAGTACAACATTTCAATAGCCTTATCGTGTCTTATCTTAGGCTATTTTATGGTAGGTGTATCTACGTTTCCACAGTTAATATACACGTTTCTAAAGCAATTATCTTAGCAAGAATAAGCCAGCACGTCTTTAATAAAAACTTTCAAAAGGCTTAAAACCGGTTTCAAACGTGATAACTGCGTAGAATTCTAATAGTGACACGGTTTTTATGAATTTATTACTATTTCGGACTACATTATTTTGTTTGGCTTGAGAAAATATTTACACACGTTGATTCGTGGTAGGTATTAAAATTATTAACGGCTTTGCATTGCATTCAAACCTTGGTTCTTTTTCTTCTTTTTATGTGGTTAGTGACTAACTTGGTGTCAGATTATTAAAGCCGCCCATGGGCCTCTGACTTGTGCTTTACATGCCGTCGAGAAATATCTCTCAGGCATGCTGGTTTCCTCACGATGTTTTCCTTCACCGTTTTTGAAGCAAGTGATAATTATACAATACGCACATGAATCCGAAAAGTCAGAGGTGCGTGTCTTGGGTTCGAACTCGAGACCTATGACTTCGCACACCACTAGGCTATCACTTGGTTGAACTTAGGCAGAGCAGGCAGGGAAGGCTATATTTTAAACTACAATGCAAATTGATGGAAACTGGGTAAAATGGGTTTTTCAATAAGTACCCAATCATGATGTTGATAAAGTGCATTTTGCGTTGTAGCAACTGTCTGTAGTTTTCACACTATTACTAATGTCGTTTTAAACTTGTCACTACTTAAGTGGCTATGTGGTCTTAAGAAAAACCTTGATATCTCAGAAACAGGAAAACTTACACTTGTTGCATTTAAACGGAGTAAGTACCTTGGAGTCTTTACGTTTGATAAATGCACCGACAACAAATACGAGTTTTTTATATGTAAAATCTTTCCTCTGAGTGATTTCGTGTAAAGGGACGGAAGTGTGTAACAGGAAACCAGGGAAGCACGCGCTATTTGATTTGACCAATAAGCGCGCGTGTTGCTAGAGTTGGCCGTTAGATGGCACCAACCCATTTTCCGAGAGGTTGGTACTGTCAGCCAAGTTGTTACTTGACTAATGTAAGGCTCGCTCGTTTTTTACCTACAACGTTGCTAAATTACATAAATTCACGCCTTTTTCGTTGAGGCCAGGTGTACCTACTTATAGTACATGGGTGTACATTTCGCCAGTTGCTGTCGTTGCTGTCATTAAAAAAACTAATGTTGCAAGGTTCCGTTTTAAGGGTTCCGTAGTAAACAAGATACCCTTATAGTTTCGCCATGTCTGTCTGTCCGCGGTTTAGCTCAGAGAGTCTTTGTACTACAAACCTGTAATTTGGCATCAATGACGCCGTGAAAGTAGTAAAATAAAATCATGAAAAAAAAATGTTTTTTTAGGGTACCTACACGTAAAGTGGGGATGTTTTTTTTGTTCTCATATCCCATGGTGTAGGGCGTCGTTGTTGGAAAGGTTGTTCAAAAATAGTGGGAGTTTGACGAAACCATTTTCGAATTCAGGGATCCGTTTGCGAAATATTAAGCTTTAAAGTGCAAAATAGTCAAGTGTCCCCCCCCTCTGCCAGCTAAATGGTTGGTTTTGGATATGTGGACAAATGTACGGCAGTAGTATAAATCACGAAATTTAAAGGAAAGCTATCACAACTAAGTAGCCTTTACAAGTTAACGAGTAATAATCGACCAACTTACATTTGCGGTTGCAAAAACATGTTCTCCCATACATTCCGTATCGGGGAACATGTGTTTAACCACAAGTTTGTCGATTATTTCTCGTTAACTTGTAAAGGCTACTTAGTTGTGATAGCTTTTCCTTTTAATTTCGTGATATATACTACAATATACGATACATTCATTCTAAATACGGATCCATTCATTGTGCGTGATCTGACACGCACTTGGCCGGTTTTTCTTTTAAGTTCGAAATCTTAAAAGTGGAGAATTTCGTCTTCAATATTACTTATTGAAACCCATACAGAATCACCTGTTTCTTCTAATATCCCACCAGATTTCACTACTTCAGTTTCAGATTTCGCTACTTCAAACAAAGCCGATTAATCGGTACGAATCGATATCAGAATCGAATTATACCGATTATTGATGCACATATATCTATCGTTCAAACGCATCGTGCAAACACGACAAATACAACGACCACTTTAGATTGACACCTTTATGTGACGCTTCTTGTCAATGAAAAAACAATCATGTGTCAATTCCTTTAAAGTGTATTTTTCTTTACATATCTTGTTTGGTAAAAATAGCGAACAAAAATGTGGGGAACAGCAGATTTTATTTTTTGCGATTTCAGTTTTGGTACCATAGGGAAAGTTGTTCATAATGATGAGAACAATGACTCCATGACGTATTGTGTTTTTCAGAAATTCTATTAATGTGATTAGGTAAATGGATGTTTGTTTACCAAAAAAGGGCAAGTAAAAAGAGACACACTATACTATGACAAAAGTTGTTCATTTCGCCGCGTTCCAACTAACACTGGTTGTTTGGTATCATCACCATTTGATGTTTTCTATCACAACTGAAGAAGCATCTTCACTTTTTACAATGTTTTTTCAACTGACAATCAAGTAATTTACTACTCTTTCAGATTAAATTGATGTATTTATTGAACACAGTCCCAGGTTACGTTGGTCTAAAGAATTGTTTATTAAATCTTTTGTCCGCGGCTTCGCTCGCATGGAATAAAAGTATTTAGTATTAGTATTTATTTGACGTAAAAAGTACACATACAGGGTGACACTTAATCAAACGTGGAAATAGGCTGGTAGAAAATATTGATCAATGTCCCCTATGCTCGGAAAAACCTATCCTATGTGTTAATCCAGGTTATAAACTATCTGTGTGGAAAATTTTATCCAAATCCGATCAGCCGTTTTTGCGCCAATCCTGACAAACAGATAAATGGACAGACATTCTAAAAACGATATTTTCGGCATCAGACTCGTTCCCACACCTCGTAGCAATAACTTTTTAACCGACTTCAAAAATGAGGCGGCGACTGTATGTTTTTTTTCTTTTTTGTATGTTTGTTACGAAATTACTCCGCCAATTATGAATTGATTTTGATGATTATTTTTTGTTTGGCAGGTCATACTTCAGAGGTGGTCCCATATTTATTTTATTAACTTTGCTTGGGTAGCTTTTGAGTTAGCTTCAATAATACATCTTTTCTATGTGGATGATAAGTTCCTGTCACTGTTATTTACATAGCAGGTGAAAAACGAAAAATAAAAACTTTTTACAAAAAAGAAAAAAAACACTACAAAGTGAAAAATAACTTTGTCTGTTTTTTTTTTGGTTAAAAGTTTTTTTTTTTCAAAAATATTAAATGTACAGTTTTGACTTCGTTATTCTATTTTATTATATTATGTTTGTATGTGTATGTATGTATTATTTGAATAGACAATGATTGGGAAACGATTCCAGTTCGATGACACCTATCGATTGATATTTATGAATGGAAGAAATGGCATTTGTTATTTGTTAGTATTTTCATACTATAGTTTACTAGCTTCTACCCGCGACTTTGTTCACGTGGAAGTCGTAAGATACACAATATACTAGATTATCAGCCATATGTATAAAAAACTCACTCGGCCCCCAACCCACCGAATAGCATCGCCCGCGCTGACTTTTTGTCTTTTTGCTCGGGTCCCAAGCATCGTAGCGTGATGTTAAATAGCTTATAATTTTTCTTATGAATCACTCCGTCCTTTGGTGAAAACCATATGAAAATCTGTTCAGTAGTTTTTGAGTTTATCACGTTCACATAGACAGACGCGGCGTGTGGGGGACTTTAAAAATAAATAATATGTAAGAAAAGAATTTTGTTCATTCATCATATCAATCTATACATACAAAATGTAAAAAAATCCCTGTCCAATCCGTTAGGGTGTTGTTAGGTACCATACTGAGAGTCTATCTATGTGGTAATTTTAAGGAAAAAAGAAAAAAAAATCGCCACATTTTTTTTCAATATTGAATTTTACCGGGTTATTCATGGGGCGCGAGCGGCCGTCGTTTCGCGGGTGGGTATAGATTTGGGGTAATTTTGGTACAAAAAATGTGAATTTTAAATAGCAATAACTTTTTTTATTTTCAATAATAATTTAAAAAAAACTTTTTGGTAATGTTATTGTAGTACCTATGTGCCCCTTTTGGATCAGACAGGGGTTTTTTTTACATATATGTTAAATAGAAGTGGTATAATGTCATCATGGTTTATTATAGATTAATAGTGGCAAATAAAAAGAAAGAACGAAAATAAATTTATTTGACTCAGGTTCAGGCACACTTCACACAAAACAAAAAACCGAAAAATAAAGATAACTTGAAATAATATTGTGTGCCTCACGACTCAGTGGTCCTTATGTTACGAGGACGTCTTACGGATGTAAATCAGTCTTATATTGTGTATGTATTCTATATTTAAATAAAAGTAGATAAATATGTGTAGCAAATAATATTAAACTCGATTAGACATTTGTTTGAAAATAATTATAAAAAATGAAATAAAATATGTTTAATTCACAAGAAACAACAATTGAATAAATTCTTCTTTAATTAATATTGATCTAACATCAAGCCCATAATCCCCGAAGGGTTAGGCAGAGGTGTACCTATAGTACACTCACATTTCGCCGAAAGTGCTCTTAAGTCTTTGCAGAAGTCCTTTTTCGTCGACAGTTCATCAAAAGATGCCATAGGATTAACAGTTCATGTCATGTACTTTGGTCCGACTAGAATATTTAACGCTAATAAGGTATTTACTTGAAGGTCTAACGACGTGTACAGTTGCATTCCTGATCTAAATAAAACAAGCTTTTTTCTAAAAGCTGCGCATCTTTGCAACTAAAAACTAATCCATGTCCAAACGGTAGATCTATACTCTTGTCTTGCTTTTAAAAATATTGACATTCCCATCGCTGTATATCTATGAACTAGCATTAGGCATTAGAAATAATATAAACAAATATGAGACGCTAAAAAGTACAAGACTTGCCAGTACGCTTCGTGCAATACGCCATAGAACGGTTATGTTTGACAAGAGTTTGTATGGGCCCTAAAATATATAATAAATTACCTGATAATATAAAAGAAGTAAATAATTTTATATCATTTAAGAATAGATTAAAGACTTATTTAATTAATAAAGCTTATTATAACGTTAATGATTATTTGAATGATAAATGTAATTACATTTTTAAGTTAAGAAATAATAATAAAATTATATTATAAATGAATGTCGTAAATACCCCAATAATTATATTTGCTATAGATAAATGTATGATTAATATTTGCACACCTATTAAGGTAGGATATGGTTAAAGATCTTCAGTTTTATGTGTCACCTCATGTACCTACCCATATTCAAGCAAATAAATGATTTGAATTTGAATTTGAATTTTGTCAATAGAACAAAAAATCACTACCATTCATAAATTTGTTGCCAAAACTTACAGGTTTACGGGTAGATATTTTGAATTTAAAAGAAAACGCATGTAAAATAAATAGAGACCGAACAAATAAAAAATTACCTAATTAAAAAATAAGAACAGAAAAATTAATAAACTTGGTACACTCACCGTCAAAACTATATAACACAAAACGTCAGCTAACTGCATTATCACAACACTGATATTTTTCGCTGCGACAGTACTAATACGAACGCTGCATGCGTCTGAGTCGAAAGCCCGTCAAAGAATGGCTGAACGACGTCGGATTACTGCCGAGTATCCTACCGTGACGAATTCAATAGAGCTGATAACACCTGATTTGTTTTTTTTACCTTTTATGTTTTGGATCAGAGACAATAGTCGCGATCCCCGGAGAATAAAATGATAACTGCTATTATCTTAGTTTTAGTGTTATGTTATTTTTAGGGTTCCGTACCCGAAGGATGACAAATGGCACCCTATTACTACACCTCTGTCTGTCTGTCTGTCAGCGAGCTGTATCTCATGAACCGTAATAGGTAGATATTTGAAAATTTTACGGATTATGCATTTCTATTGCCGCTATAACAACAAATAATAAAAATGTAATTAAATACAAAATTAAAGGGAGGTCTTCATACAATAAACGTTAGATTATGAAAAAAAAAAATCTAGCCCTGGCATGTGGGGGTAGCATTGTCTAGAGCTCATCGAGTAGAGAACAAATACTTTTTTTTTAACTTCTAAAATGGTTAAATTGGGGGCCGTAAAAGTTGTGAGTTTTAGACCATTTTTGTACGAGCTCTATCTCAACAACTAAATAAGTTGGGAATTTTAAACTTCTGTACATTGTATATTATGTACTGTATATATAATCAACAAATCCTAAAAACGCCGATTCATAAGGTATTTTATTTAAATATTGGTGATTTTCAAAAACTGCAAAAATAACTGGAATTCATAGTATCACTATGAAATACAAATGTGTCTGTACGATTTTGAAAATTTAAGATGAAAATGCCGTGATGGCCCAGTGGTTAAGGCCTCGCCTCTCATGCACGAGGTTGTGGGTTCAAATCCGGGCAAGTACCAATGTGACTTTTTCAATTCATATGTACTTTCTGAGTTTGTCTTGGACATTACTGACATCGGTGAAGGAAAACATCGTGAGGAAACCTGGACTTATAGTTAATTTAAGTCTGAAATCGCCAACCCGTCTTGAGCAAGCGTGGTGATTAATGCTCGTGCCTTCTCTGTATGAGAAGAGGCCTTTGCCCTGCAGTGGGACAGTAACAGGCTGGTATTATTATTATTAAGATGAAAAATAATAATATTCTTCGATAAGCTGGTTTTGATGTATTCTTTCGGCATACTCAAATGGACTCAGACGGAACTTGATGCTCTGGATAGGAAAGTTCGTACATTGCTGACGGCTTATCGGACGCATCACCCACGGTCATTAGCAGTGATCGGAGTAGGTAGATTGATTTTTAGTACTTGTATCATAAATGCACACAGAAAGAATAACATGGATAAGCCATTTTTCCGGAAAGTAATTCCGGTATTTCCGGATTCAATTAAATATTGTTAATGTTGGTAGTGATATTATTACTACTGTACCACCCATGATCCTTTGTTCTGATTGGTCGTTGGGTTTTGTCAAATCGTGACAAAAAAAAAAAAATAGGAAGAATAATAAAGAATAAAATTGCTCATTCTATTACAATTCCTACCTTTTTTTTGAGGATGGCAAATCATCAAATGACTCCTTCCACTCTGGCAGAATACAATTCCTACATAAGTTCCGGTTTTTTTTTAATAATCCACCAATTCCGGAGGAATGTCCATAGTAATATATACGTTTCGGATCAATGACCCCAGTTCAATCTACCTACTCCGATCACTGGTAATTAGTGATGAAACTGAACCTACTTTACTAGTAACGAGAATAAGACGATATTATGAAAATTAAAGTATTTATTTCAGACCAAGCACACAGTAATTGATACAATAGTCCATTTATGTTAAAAGGTAGATACTTATAGCTATGTTAGTAAAATTTAAAATAATTATTATTTTGGACATGCTTGAGCGACCAATGCCTCAAGATTTGGCTGTCCACTCTGTCTGACACCACGCTCAGAAGCATGTTGGTGCTACCCTTTATCCGAGACCCCAGGGAAGCCGTTCTTTTGCCAAGCACCGCCTGGAAGCCGTCCGTGCTGTGGCCGGCGAACATGCCGGAGGCGCTGCACCGCCATGGGCGCTCCAACAAATCCCTGAACGTGTTGTTATACTGGACGCGCAGAGCATTGCAGGGTTTTCTAGTGTAATTGCTCCACATGTTGCACGTGTATAACGATTAGCAAAATTGGATTATTAAAGTATTATCATCATCACTTGCACCCTAAAAATCCGTAGCATATAATGATAAGTAAAGAGTGCATATTTGTTTTTGATCAGGCTGATACGAAGAATACGTATAAAATGATAATCAACATTACGCAACTTGGGCGATGATTGATTTTGGCTAATTTCTTATTTTTTAAATAATATTGATACTTAGGCGTGTTTCACTAAAACATTTCGACCATACAAAAAATAACTATTTTCAAAGCTGACAATCATCTGTCTAAGGTCTTTGTTATTTGCACTTAGTCAAACATCAACTTTATACAAGTGTAACTAAAGTTGATTTTAGACTGACTAGTAGGTACTATTGAAAAAGTAATAAAAAATATGGAGTTGTAGCGCAAACTGAACCTTATGTGTAAGCGTTACATTTGTTTTTCCTAAAACTTGTGTTTGTTTACATTTTTGGCAAATAAATTGCGAACGCAGAGTACAATGGTAACTATTTTGTGTTTATTTCATGTGTTCGATTGTAACATTAACAATCCATCAGTAATTAATGTAATAACCATTTTTATAATGGTAATTATAATGTTATTAACATAAATATGCTAAAAATGCCTTTATTCGCTGACAGTAAAGTTTTAACTTATTTATAGGAGAATGCTAAAAAAACCCAGCTCCGGGGTAGAAGAAACGTATCGCAAATTATCAATAATAATAAGTAATAAAATAATAATCGGTTATGATCGTGATCCTTACTGGCAAACATTTAAAAATTACCAGTTTTATTATTCAGGGGTCGATTTAAGTCCGGCCCTGGTCCAGGCCATGGTATGGAGAGAGAGGGAGTGGGAATCCGTCACCTCCTTCTGCGAAGCAGTAATGCTCTCGAAGGAGGAGGCGGAGCGCGTGAGGGAGAGGTGAATTTCGCGCCCTTACGCCCCTAGCCGCCGCAGGAGACGCTCTGGGCGTCGGGAATTGCAAGCCGATTCCCAGCCATCGTAGGCGTGGGCTTGCGGACGGGGAGCAATGGGTAGCTCGCCGTCCGATAAGGACCAGGACCGGGTCGACGGAGCGTTGTGTTCCACGCGCGCCTCAAAGAGATGTCAGCACAACAGAAGGGGTCTGCTAGGACCGATGCCTGCTGGAGTCGCGGGAAAGTCCGAAAGGGATATCGTGACCCCTGGCAACGTACAGGCAACACTGAAGGAACACGGTGGGTTTTAGTCAGTAAGAGTCTGACACGCCCTCCTGCTCCACCCAGAGCGGGAGAAGTTATTTGATAAATTCCCACTTTAAAAAATTTAAGTGGTATTGTATGGTCTGCGGCTAGTTAGCCGTTTCGACCAAGTCCGCGATTCGTATCGGTTTCAATAATTTACCTGGTCGCTGCTACAACTGATGGTCGTGGCCGTCTAATGCGCTAGATCTCTATAGGTTATTCTAGACAGCATGACCTACTATGATATATTCCAAAAGTATCTAATCAAAGTGTAAACAAACCCTGTTCAGGACCTTAATTGCGTAACAAACTTCCAATCTTAATCCGAAAAAATTTAAGGACATTGCTATGGATTATCAATGTCCTTGACAACTTCAAATTAGACTGGAAAGCACATACGGAAGCCTTAAGCAAAAAAATTAGTAAATCCACATATGCACTGTACAAATTAGCCCCTATGTTAAGTGTTGAGGCGCTGCTAACTGCTTATCATGGCTTAGTGTCCTCTAACTTGAGATACGGAGTAATCTTTTGGGGCAATTCAACAAATAAGAATGTAATTTTTTAAACCCAAAAGAGGTGCATTAGAACTATGTTTGGACTTCATGTTACTGAGAGCTGCAAACCATTTTTCAAAAAATATAAAATTTTAACCCTTCCATCCATGTACATTTTAGAGACTGTAATGTTTGTCAAATCGAACCCAAATCTATTCCCCATATTATCAAATAAAGTTATTCGAAATAGACGCGATAATAGTAAACTCTGCATTCCTAGATCCAGGACAGCTCTACTGCGAAAAAGTATATTCTGTATGGCCCAATTTTTAATAATACGTTGCCAAAATATTGGAGGGAATACACAACGGAAAAATTAAGAAGTAAATTAAAAAACCTTCTTTTAAAGGAAGCATACTACAGCACTGACGAATTTATGAAGGATAAATTAATCAAATTTTTTGTAATTGTATATTCCTAATTACTTTGACATTCAATTGACAATTTTTTTTATTTTATATGATGTGTTGTTAACTATTGACTATTCTATTTTACATTTTAATTTAGAAATTCTAACTTGCAATTGTTAATTGTTAGAATAATGGATAAATTTATAATTATTTGATTCAATTTAATAACCTACCTACTTATATCTATTTGTACGCTGTTAAGGCAAAACACGACTGTAACATAATAGGGATGATGACTAAAAAAATTTTTTTAGTCCGTCTTTGAAATTATAAAAAAATATTGGACACGTATTTTTTCTTTTTTTACGTAATCTAAAGATTACGGCATACATTAAGGTAAAATGTGCCATGACGTCACGAGTATGTAGATTTTATACGTACTAGTGACGTATCGACCCCCACTCCCCAACTTAAAATGCGTTTTATCTAAGTAATTTTTTATTAATATGATAAAGTAAAAAATACGTCTAATATTTTTTTATTATCTGCCTGACGGACTAATTAGAATTTCATTTTTTATACCCAGGCATCATCCCTATTTAATTGTAACATCTTGCATGCCATGAGTGTGTATACTCATGACAAATAAATGATCTCTTTATCTCTCTCTTTATCTTTATCCTTAAAAATTCTCATGATGCTTCATAGGTTTGACCAACAACTTAAATACCGCAATGAACGTGGGTGAACTGTCAAAATGAAACCCATTGCCCTGCAGGTTTTTCATCTTTATTTTTATTATCATTGCAGAATGGAATTACCACACTTCTTAATGTTCGGTTCGTCCTTACCTTTTAAAATTTCCCCTTTAATATTTCCCCCTTTTTAACGATTATAATCAGTAATGACAGTTTATAGTGTAGTTATAAGCATGCAGATAGACAGTGTTCTCCTCCATCTTTTCTGATGTGTAGAAGGGTTGACCAAATTCTTTCCTATAGTAAAATGTGTGAAAGATTTCTTTCCCGCCTAGGAAAAAGGCGAGAGTTTATGTGTGTGTAAAAAAAAAATTAAACAAATTCAAAATGTGTGCTGTTGAATCAACAACTCTATAACATTCCTCATGAAATGGACGCACGCGCAACTCTCACATCGACTTTGTTTATTTATTATCTTTATAAACAGTGTCTTTGAATGCAACGGTTCAAATTGTACTAATTGTGTTTTTCAATATCTTTGTTAGTTGACATTGTTGTGATAGACTAGGTGACTTATTATGATATGGATGCATTGTTCCAGTGTTTTCTAATATTTTTATAACAGCCTAATACTGTCTCACCGCAGGGCAAAAGCCTCTTCTCATACCGAGAAGGCATGAGCATTGATCACCACCATTGTTGATCTCAGCCATGTTTTTACGCGCGGCCAGTTTCTTCATCAACAGCTAAAGTAATCAGCAAAAGCATTGACTTTTACTTGACCTTTACTGATACTACGGCTAATGTGTTTCGTCATTCAACTAACAGCTAAAGTTAAAGTCAAAAGAGTGGCCATTACACAAACGTCGTAATTTCCCCAAAAAATCGTGGGGAGCTTTTTTACACATGGCAGAACCACAATTTCACTGTCGTGCCAGATGTCAAAGTGATAGTTCTTCCTTGAGTATAAATAGGGACAGCCCAGCATTCGTAACGCAGTCCCGACCCTTGCTCGTCGATGCGCCAGCCCGCGTCGAAGCTGTGCCCGTAGTCTTAAATTCCCCGAATAATAATAATAATCTATGTTTGATCCAGCCTGTCCCATCTTGCTGTCCTCCCCCCAGCGACGCCCTAAGCCAAGGTCCATACCCCACAGGGGGTGCCCTTAGCGAGCGTTCGCCTAATTTTAATTAGTATAGTTTATGCCCCTGGCTGGAGGCTTTAAGTGTAGAAACTTAAGGCAACCACAGGAAAGTCCGGTTAAGCAGCTACGACCTCCTCAGAGGTCAACTGCGAGATGTCAAGTAGAAAAAAAAAAAAAAAAAACGTACCGCAGCTTTGTAAATCCGAACGTCTGTACCTACTGTTTTTATTGAAATTGGATTGATTTTAATTCTACAATATTAATTTTAGGTGACCGGTGTTTTGTATAGGTACCACATGTTAGATGTTCTGTACTTATAACTTTATGTGCATAATCCTTTTTCAATTTATTATAGTTAAAGGTAGGTATGTACCTATTTATTATAAAAGATCCCTAAACTTCTTATAGGTGACCGATGTTTTAAATACCACATGTTAGATGTTTGGTATAAGTTTATGTGCATAAAGGCTTGTGCAGACCAGCGCGACTTGTCGCGCGACGCGACACCGGTTATTGTTATATTGTGAAGTTTTCTTAGAAATTGTATTGTTCGTGTCGCGTTGCCCGACAAGTCGCGCTGGTCTGCACAAGCCTTAATGCTTTTTCATTTTATTATACATACATACTTAGTTATATTTGTTACAAAAGATACCTAAACTTCTTTTTATTTTAGTAGCTTTATGTAGATACCTATTGGTTAATTATAAATTAAAGCTTAAACTGACTTAAGGCGAAAGCGTCAAGGTAGCCTGCGAAATTCAAATTTTCTTACGTTTTTTGCAATTTGCAGGTCATTATCATGTTGTATGTTGATTTAAATATGATTTGCGGCCGTTTCAAATGTTTATTTATAGAATTTTAATCATAAAAATGATCAATACAACTCTCTAAGTTCATATAATCGCATTGAAAGACTATTTCATGAAATCATGACATTTGACGATTGTGCTTACTTATGGAGTTGTATTGCTGATTGTAATGATTATAATTATGTAAAGCCATATTTGTTACGGTCGCAAATCATATTTTAATCAACTCACACTGACCTGTAAAATGTAAAAACTAAAGAAAATTTGAATTACTCGGGCTACCTTAGCGCATGCTAAAAAATAAAAGTGTTTAGCGTAAGTTTGTCTTGCAACAATAAACTGAGGTATGTAACTGTTTCCTTTGGCATTCTGTATCGGAACAATTAGCCTCGACCCATAAAAATGATCCTTGCGAATATTAAATCTCTTACGCCTATACGTTAAATAACGCACGATAAGTTCATCATCTGATGAACTTGAATTTTCACTAGACGATCTTGATGCCATTTTAATATTTTATTACCTACTGATTATCTTATTACACAGTGATTTATGTTAGGTAACAGCTCAAACAGGGTTGAATATAGTCTAACCTACAACAGTACAACTGACAAAATGACTATTACGTTAGCTTTCACAGCAGCTTAACGAGCAGTAAAGGTTAGAGGCAAAAGTAACAGTAAAAGCAACAGCTAAAATTGTGAAGAAACAAATTTAACCGTTACTTTGACTTTATCACGTTACTTTGGCGGTTACTTTTGATGAAGAAACTGGCCATTAGTGTACTGAATGACCATTCAATTGTAGCCGTAGAATAAGGCATTGCTAATAAAATATAAAACGGCCAATAAGTATATAGTGGAGTGATTCCCTGAAGCCAGCCAGCCAGGCAGGGCGAAGTTGAATAATAAATAAAAATAATAACCAAATCAAAAACGAACCAACCGCATTAATTTCTCAATTTGACTACTACTCCATCTATGTAAAACATGTACAACTAAGAACTTTCTGTGCAACCCACGTGGACGCACTCACTACGTTAGTAGTACGGTTAGTTGTTACTAGGTGGCGCTATTAAATATAGTGGCCTATGAAATACAATTTTGCGTTATACTCTACATTGCCTTCTGCGGTACCTAAATAATTTAAAGTTCTGATTATTGATCCTATCTACTTTTTCAAAATAATTGGCTTATTTCTGGGCGATTTTTGAATTACCGGGATTATTAATATTATCGATTAATCTCTCATCTGTATTATATTAGGTAAATATCTGTTAATTAACTCGGTACAGCGCAGCGTTGGTTTCATGAATGTGCTATTTTGTTTAGTGTTGATGTCGCTATTTAAAGGTTTGTCTGTAAAAATAAGCTCAGTATCATCGGATACTGGATGATACTGAGCAGTTTTTACATTATCAACCCATGGAATGAAGGAACGGGCGGGAAAGTGGCCTGTATGTATTTTAATAATAATAAATAAAAAATCAAGTCAGTGGCATGAAAAATTTATTTGATTTTCTTTTAATTACATTATGTATTACGATATGCTAAAATAAATACAGAAATTGTTCGGATAACTTTATCTTATTTATAATTATGTTCATTTAAATAATTATGAATAATTATAATTAATTCAATAATACACGGTTAAGCTTCTAAACCTAGTTATTTATTTACAATTTAATTAATAAATTAGAGTAAAATTATGGTGATTTTTAATTAATGGAAAAAATGTTGGCTGAACACACGTTTCATTTAAGTATTGCCGTCTAATTTGATTTTTTTTTGTCCAAACTGGACATTAAGACACCATATTTTACAGTTGTTTTTATTCAAAGCTATGCAAAATATAAATTCTAATTGAAATTTAATTTTTTTTTAGATAGATGGTAGGTACCATAAATGGCTACTAATTTGGATGGTAAGCCATGTTTGGGTTCAAAAAAGTTTATGTATTATTTTCGTGTTTAATATAATAATGAGCAATAAGTGACATACTGTCTAATATGACTGTTCTTCACGCAACACGTCATATGACTCGATTTTGATAGTAATTGGCTAATCATGTTATCAATATTCAATTGACGGTACGCCAAAAAAGTCAGAATAAAGTCAATTCAAAATAATTATAATTCTGTTACAAATCATTACTAATTATAATTTTAAATCGACTATATTCAATTAAAAATTATGTGGTCTAAAACTTTGATATGAAATCGTTATTTGCCCTCAAAATGTGAATTTATAATATATTTTTTTATCTTAATAAATATTGGAAATGAAAGTCACACAATGGAAGATTAATTCGATAAGACTCGATACAATACAAAACCTATAGTCGAACGACCCGTATCGACAAAACTATTTTTATATTACAATAAGAAGACGAAATATTTTTGATACTGGTTCTGTTGTGAATAACACTGAAATTTGGGCATAAAATTAAAAAAATATGTAATTTACTATCAGAAAATACATTTCATATCCAATGTTTTACATACATACTAAAATGTTTATAGAGACTTGAACAACCGTGTTACTTCTTGAGAAAAGTGTCCCTCAAAGTTTGATGCTCAGTGTTTTTTCAAGTCTAAGTTAGAACGTTTAAAAAATATGATTCACTAAATGCCATGGACGGCATTTTCTATGACTTCAGTGAATTAAATAGTTTCTAAATGTAGATCAACGGCAACGCATCTTTTACAGGAGTTTCACCTGCTCAAGTCTTTCGATTTACGTTAGTCCATAGTTCCATTTTAGTCCTAAAATCCAGTATTTTGCACAACATGATCATCAAAATTTAAGCTATCTTAAGTTCTAAGTCGACGGCGGAAGAGTCATTTGAACGCAAGGTCACCGATGCCGTACCAACGTCGTTCACTGTAGCACAATGAAATATTAAATAAATACTGGCTGAAATTCTTAGTGGCTTCACAAAATCACTGTGCTTACTCTGTACAAGTAGTAAAATCAAGAAGCAAAAAGAACTAGAACATTGTGTGGCTTTAAATAAGAACAAGAAGCCTTTTCAAGAGAGGTGATACTGACACAACACAGGATTTTTAATGCAATAAGTGATTGAAATACATAATGAATGACTTCATAAATAAATACTTCATCAATGTTATGTTAGAGAAAATTTATCTTGCAACAGTGTAGTTTATAGTAGACAATATCGAAGTATTTGTTTCTTTTATTTTGGTTTTTCAAGGGCTTGAGAATATCCAAGCCAGATGGTACTTAATGAATGGGAGAGAAGTCATTTACAATTTACAGGCTAGAGAGAAAATTTTTGGTTCTTTAAGTTTGTATTGAAGCAATCTAATGTTCGTTTGACTTCATATCCTCTGTTACCGATTGATAATAATCCTCGTAAAGAGCAAGGTTCTAAAACCGCCAAAATTTCAGCGTGTACAGTAAAAAACAATAGAAGTATAGTGAAAGGCACGATAAGTGTATTTACATTGCTACGT
Source organism: Agrochola lota (assembly GCA_947364205.1). NCBI lineage: Eukaryota > Metazoa > Arthropoda > Insecta > Lepidoptera > Noctuidae > Agrochola > Agrochola lota. Next base: position 2,967,158 of record OX376241.1, read on the forward strand.
GGCGTTGGTTCGGCGGTGCTAGCAGTCGACCCTATGCATAAGCAAGACCAAAGGGCTAATAATGGACACATTTCAGATATCAATATAGGCAATTGTGCTAACAAAGTTTTTGAAGAAGTAGGATTAAAGATGATAGATGATATGGTTAGGAAGAAAGTGAACACTGAGATGACGGCTCATAGAAGTGTTTGGAAGAAAAAGAGACACTACACCGACCTCAAGTAGATTGGGATAGGAAGAAGAGAATGATGAGGTACTGGAAGATGAATTGTGTCCAACATCAGCTTAAATGTGTATATCGCTAGGACAGGCTGTAAATTTGCAATAAATAAAAGTATAGTTGAACAATCGTTCGTAAAAGAGCCAATTGGCCAGGGGGGTTCTCTAAACTTTTTTCAATAAAATAGATAGATCATCAAACGTATATCAACAATTGGAGACCAGTGGATATAGTAAGGAGTGGATACATTTTTCACTTAGAAATTGTGATAAGTAAATATAGTAATCAATTTAGCTTTCATTCAATTTCATACAAATGAGCTTAGTACGTAGACTCATAAAATATTGGGTCGACTGCATCATTCAGTGATATGTGATCATAATATTGCGTGCTTAATATAATGATATGTATTGCATAAACATTTCGCTTTCATTTGAAATTGAGCGAAATTGAAATATAAAATAATATGTACCTTGTTTATACGAGGCTTGCCGCGTAACTTAAAGTACTGTGAAGTGCCTGCAATAATAGTAACACCAGTTATAGTAATTAACATACATATTCATTGTAATTTCAGATTTGGCATTTTGGATTTTGGTAGATAAAAATTCCTATGATAAAAATGAAATAAACGGTGACGACATTCATTTCAATTGCAAGAATTAAGGCATTTAGGAAAAAATAAGTAACAATGAAATTCAGAAATGTCACACTCTCAATCACGACAACTATAAAGGTCAATCAAAATATAGTAAGGACAGTAATAAGTTTTCATCTAGTAACCTCATATAAACAAGGCATTGAATTCAAAACAATCGTCAGAATATTCAAATACAAAATAATTTTTACAAAACCGTAGATAAATATTTGCTTCGCTCAAGTCTATCAAAGACTCAGAAGACTTACATTTAGAGAAACCTTCATTCAAAGCAAGCTATTTGATATAAAAATAAAAAAATATTTACAAAGTAATCGCTAAACCTATCGTGTGGAACATTGCGTCGCGTGATTCGTACCATTTATTCTACAAAACGACTATCTTTTATAATATATTTGGATAAAATTTTCGAATTATAAATATACATCAAGACGTATCTACAAGAAGATACTGGAAGGACCCTGTTTAAGTCTAGAAGACCTAAAGACCGATTCGGTCTCACCACTGAGCGAGGTATAAGAAAATAAATATTGGTAACAAAGATTGCAATATTTTTCTATAAAGTATTTACGATCATCTACGTAAGAATTTTGACAAAGATTTGATATGGACTGACCATCCAATCCAGATATTCAAAGTTTTCAATGATCAAGTTTGGGAAGTCAAAAATAATATAAAATTTAAGTTCACTGAGTGGCTTCAGCGGTATGATAGTGTGATGGATGGTAACGCCAAACCTGTGGAGGGGAGTACTCGACCGGCACCTCTTGAGCCGCCCCTCCAGCGCCCCACATGAGCACCGTCTGGCGCGGCATCTCGGCGGCTTGCGGCTGCTGCATCCGGTCCTGCTCCGAGTTGCTTGACCCCGCAGGACTTGGGCCCGGCACTACGGAAGGCGACCTCCTCTCCTGTCCAGTCACTGGACTCATATACCTCCCACTACTGTCCACATAGGCATACTCTCTCGAAGGTGGTCGGTGATACGTTGGCGCCACTTCGTACCCAGGCGGTGGCGCTGGTTCAAGGAAGCCATTCGGCGCATAAGGAGTGTAATGATAAGATAGAGGTTTATATTGATGGAAGAGATTATCTGCTGTTAAGAATCTGTCGTCTAGAGGTGGCGGGGCGTAGTGTAAGGTTGGGGCTGGAGGATACTCTCCGTAAGGAGCTGTGTAGGCGCCATTTAAATTCGTGTACGCTGCCGCTACTGCGTCCGCTGCTAAGTAATCCACGGGAGGTGGCGCAGGAGTGGTGGGGACTCTTCTCTTATTCCTGCAAGTTGATAGGAAGTCCCGCAGTTGTGTTTTATATCTCCTGGCTGTTCTTGGAGGTGTGGTGACGTTGGTCTCGCAGCCAGAGAGCTGTTCTGACTCTGAGAAGTAGAGGCTTGTTAAGCCAGTGTCGAGATAGCTCACTTTGAAGTCCATCGTTCTTTTCCCAAGCAGATCTCTGCCTTCTTCTTCCCTGAAATTGATAAAAACAACGTTGAATTTATGTTATTGTAATGAAAATTACGATAACAATAGTTCTGCTCAGTGAGAAATATATTTTATGTTAAAAAAATGTTGATGAATGATGTCAGTTAAAAAGTGTCCAGCAAAAACTTACATGAGCGGCCGATGCGTGCTAATAACAAAATCTGGTTTTGAATTCTTGTAGACTAGTCTGGAAGAGGTCTGTAGCCACTGCCACTGACCATCCTTTGTTTGGAAGCGGTAAGCGATCATTCCGGAAGCACCTGTTTTCAATACTGAAACAAAAATAGTTTAATTAGGACATAAAAGCGAAATACATTATCAATTGCTTAACGTTAGTTGGTATTGTTTACTAGGTTTGCATAAGTAACGAGGATTTCCTATCTTGGTAAAAGTCATTATTTTGCTATACTTGTGAAAAGTATTTATTGAAATATTTCAGCAAGGTAGAAGACCGACCTTTGACTTCGTGTAAGGATATTTGAAAGTATTATTTAGGTGTCGAATAATAAGATACTTACATTCTTGATGTGCGCTGGCGACATAGGCCAGATCGTCGTAATGTACAAGATCATAGCCACCCATATTCGCCAGCTCAGCATCTGTGTAACCTAGCAGCATTTTACCCCTGTAACAAGGAAACCGTTGATCAATATTATATATCATTGTGTTAAAAAACCTGAGCATTCAACTGCGCTCTACAATCAGGTCACATCTTACATTTACATCGGTTACACAAGGGTGAGGACGTCAAAAGTAACGCGTTATTCAAAAGATATTTTTTCCCAATATAAAATTTAGAAATAATGTATAGAATTACGCAATTTCTTTGATAATTAAACTACTAAGGCTTTCTTTTCTTTTTCGTGTGGTGAGTGACTAACCCGGTATTAGAGTTTTTATGCTGCCCATGGGCCTCTGACTTGGCATCACATGCCATCGAGAAATATCTCTCAGGCATGGCGGTTTCCTCACGATGTTTTCGTTCACCGTTTTTGAAGCAAGTGATAATTACACAATACGCACATGAATCCGAAAAGTCAGAGGTGCGTGCCTTGGGTTCGAACTCGAGACCTATGACTTTGAAGTCCAACGGTCAAATCACAAGGCTATCACTGCTCAACTACTTAGGCAAAATCATTTAGAAAACTAGAATTAAATTAATGAAAACAAAACCAATGGTCTCCTAAAATAGTTAATACTAGTGGAACCTGTTGAACTTATGACATGTTTGTAGTGTAATAATCAATCCATTTAATATATTACGCTTTAACATGGAAGAATAATTGAACTCACGATTTCCTTAATCTTAGATGCCATTGTCTAAAATCAATTTTTTGTTGTAGCCTTGCGGTATTCCCATTAATTAAACCGACCATTGTTCAAGCAGTATTCCAGAGTCAATTACCAATTTATTATGGTTTATAAAATACTTCTGATCACTGATGATCTTTTATTGTTACTGTTTTTGTTAAAACTATCGTTTCACAAGACCTCGTGTTAGCTTTTAGTTTGAACTATTAATTATATCCAACGAGGTATTGTATGTCCTAAGTCTATTTAGAGCCTATTTAATAATTACCTGTTTACTTTTTATAATTATAGATTAATGTTGTCCCACTTAACGTTACTTTACTACAGTCTTCTTTCTCTATAAGGTTGTGTATCCTAACAATGTTGACATTACTACTTTAAGCTATAAAGTAAAGGTTTTTGGGAAAAAGAGAAAGTGTTTGCCCGTCATCAGGCTCGTCAACTTGGTAGATACAGTATAGCCAACCCTGTCACTGCCGGTCCGAGTTCTGTATTGTTTGGTCTCCATCCCTCCGTCATAAGTGCCTCGTCAGTCACCAGCACCACGTACGGTGATTGTGGACGTGTGGGAACAAAGAAAAATCGATATATTTTAGTGTATATCAGTGCATGAATTAAGATATCGGACGCAGCTAATAGTCACGACGATAGTGACAGGGTGCTGTATCTATAATATTAATAATATAGTCATGCAGTAACATTACACACGAATACTGCACACTACATCAGTCTTAAGTCGCGTCCGAAAATGTATTTCTATCTTTATTCTATTTTATATGACCAGTTTTTCCTTACCGTTGATCCATAGAGACTAGAGACAGGTCGAGCTTGTGTTTGCTCTTGAACATGACTTCCTTCTGAGGGATCTCGAGAAGGCTGGGAGGGCCGAACGGCGCACATATTGCGAATAGTGCTAGAGGTGGCTCTTCCGTTTTCTTGTTCTGCCCGTGGAGGACTTTGATGCGGCCTCGGATGTCAAGCCTCTGTGAATTTATAAAAGGAAGCTGTTAATTGAGCAAAATTTGCATAATTTATTAAGAGCGTTTACCCTTCTGAATCATTCAGCACTGATTTCATTAAAGTATAGACTCGACAATAAAACAAATAATTAAGTCACGCGATGAGTTTTCTATTTATTTTTATAGATACCTTTTCTTGTAAGAAGTTTTAAAAGTCACAACATTGTCGTTTGATTCATATGGCCATAAATTAATAGTAATCTTTTCTAGCTCTATTTTTAGAGAGGACGGTAAAAAAAATATACGGGGTGCCCGGTAATTTATGGATAACCTTCAAATGGCTAAACCTAGAACGACATGCCCTAGAACCAAACGCAAGACGCAAAACACAAAATACTAAGAACTTAACAAGGACTCACCAAGAACCCAGAAGTATTATCAAGCAAACATCTAAATCTGACAGTGAAACTCCTTTCCAAGAGATGCGCCCTCTCCGGCCTTAGGACGTCCTGCAGCGTCAGGTTGCTGACTTCTGGAGGCAGGAAAGAGTTCCACAGGATCTGACGCTGCAACTCCTCCCGGTCTTCGGAGTGGACGAGCTCGTAAACTGACTGATGGACTATGTCCGACTGGAAATAGAAAGCGATAATTTTTGTTATTGTAGCTTCATCGCAACTTGATGGATAATAGAGGGAAATTAACAGAGAAGTATTTTTATACCCATTTAACTAATACAAGGTACCTAGCAATTTAGTCACCTGCATCCGTAAAGGTGTTGATTCTACCGGTCATACTGATCAACTTTCGCTATGAAACTCGTCACCGATTCGTAATTGTTTTTTTTTCATAAATCTTTTTTTTTAAGTCTCGGGGAAAAAATAACAAATTCTTATACAGCTACATTTACAACTACAGTCGGATATGAGTTTCATAGCTAAAGTTGTTTGTTGTTTGCTGCAGGTGACTAAATCGCCACCCTGTATACAACAGACACTTGTAATTTTGTACATTTATTTTAATTATTAGTCGCAGTAAAGTCGCACTGACACGATGCAAGTTTCTTGTCCGTGGCATTCAATAAAATTAAAACAACAATGAACTTGCATTTACTAAATACTGTTTAGACAGTGCAACTTTTATTGTTCCATCGATTTATTGAGTGCCACAGGCAATTAAATCACACCGTGTAAATCAGGCTTAAATCTTAAATTCGACTGATACGATCACTATTAAAATCTGGTAAAGGTAGAGCTGTAAATACATACGTATAATCTATGAAGAAATAAACATTGAACAAATTAAATCTCAATACTTGTAATGGGCCCCTAATAAGATTCAATAAACCAAAAGATAACAAGATAATTAGTTAACAAATACACGCTCAACAATAGCAAAAACAGCAAGTCACAATCAAACCGTAAATCAATAAACCACAGCAAGCGAGCCCTAGAAATCGATTCGAAGCTCAATCATTAAAGAATCATCTGTAACGAAGATGGACGTGTTAATTCCGGACCTATGACAAGCTAATAACTACCTTAATCACCTAAAAATACGTTCTAAAATTATTTGAAAGTTTTTCTAATTTATTTTACCACACGTCACTTAACAAAAGACCGTATAAATAGTGTAGATAATGCAACAGCATATGATGCTAGTACAAAACTAATTGATAATCAATGGGGTTACCCAAGGCACGAACTTCGGCCCCCTCTAAACATATAAATGAATTTGTAAAATATGTATAGGGCTGGTATGAGTAACAACATATTGCGTTGGCATTAAACGTCAAAAGATGATTTGAAGGTAATTGCTTTTTGTTCTCATTGGGTTGGGGGGTTGCTATGGTACGGAATCATGTTTTGTTGATATTCCTTTGTTTTGGCAATTTTTCGTCGTAGTTTTGTATTGATGGATTACATCATTTTTATGTTCGTTTTGGAAAATATAGCCGTAATTTGTCTCTAGTTTTGAATGGGGGAGATATAAAATTTTGATTAACTGTGACTTAACTTTAGGGTCCCATTTTTTATCTTGATGAAGCATTTTGATTGCATCACGATTATTGTTTATGAAATTTTTAGACCCTTCGTCATAAATTCCAATCGTACTTAAGCAGTATCTACCAATTTTTTTTCAGTTTTAGTCATAATTAAGCAAAATTGTTGACCCCTGAAAGTTCAAGACATTAATAAATCTAACTTAAAACAAAAGACAGTCAGTCCCCAAAAATAAAAAAAGTGACTCAATCCACGCCGAAACAAAAACGAAAAACTCAAACAGCATAAATTAAAACGTGGAATAAAAATGATCTTGGTGGCAGTCGGGGCCATTTACGATGAAGCTCAGACCATTAGCGATCGATACTGCCCGGCACCCACCTGGCGCGGATTGAAGTTAATGTTGCTATTCAGAACACCCCTCCGAATGAAGATGCATTTGGATTTCGAGTTTGTATTTCGAATAATTGTTTAATGTGGAAGTGTACTTTTGGAATTATTGGGTTTGCAGCTTTGGGATGAATATGGGCCTGGGACTACAAAATAGGTAACTATTGGCCGATCCTGTATCTTGGCACATATTGAAGCAAATAGGCTATAGATTTGCATAAACATAGGAGCTTCTACAGGTTTCAAGCAGATCTATAGCAACTGGAAGGACAATGATTTTATATTTATCTTAATGTTGTTGCATGACATATCGTTGGCTTAGGTAGAAAACAAAAAAACAAAAAAAACTGGTTTAGCGAAAATTGCGATTTATATGCGTGATGCATGATTTGAGTGTTACGAAAATGGTGAAAAGTCAATTTGACCAAAATCGCAGTTATTTAGTTCTCCACCTACGTCCGGTATTATAGCAACAAACACAAATCCGCATTCCTCTGCGCTTATATTCTTATGCTTTCGCCTCATTCAGATTTTCTAAGTTCACAATCAATACAAATTTCTTTATTACGTCCCACAAAAACAGTTCCCACTTAATTTTTAACCACCGCAACCTTATCCACTGCCGAATTTTCACCTAAAATTGTATGCTAATAATCGGATTTAATGTCCACAGTTATATTTACACTGGCAATCTTTACTGCGTATAATCGCCCTCATTTAAGCGTGGCTTACTTTGCCACGTGCCACCATGCGACCATGCCAGGAAGTGGCAAGTACCCGGACCGATTTAATGATTTATAAATCGATTTGTTTTAATCGCGACCCACCCTACGCACTTTGATAGGCATGGATTAACTTTGTAGATGTGGATGTAGGTAGAAAACTGAGATTTTGTGTAAATTTGTGATTTGACCAGCGTTTGCATTGATATGTGCCATGGACAAAAAATATATATTTGTCGTATGATTTGTGCTAGTTATAAATTTATTTTTCTTTCTATATTCATTACAAATATGGTACGAACAGTTTCATAGGAATATCAGAAGAAGCAATTTAGCAACATAAAGTAAAGAAATGTAAGGAAGCTCTTAGATCCTCTAAAAGCACTATTCGATTGCCCGCTAATGCCTACTTAGAGTTTATTACAGTTCCATAAGTAAGTAGGTATAACATCCGCAATACAATTACTACTGTTCAACCAATCCACTCTGCCCAATAATCTATGCCCTACTAAAGTAACTCAGGTAACCGAATTACTCGCTCGCTTTGAGCATAAACAAAACAAAGAGGAGAATGGGGGGGTTGGACGTAAAATTTATACGCATACGATCACTGCCAACTGAAAGTTTTATAGCGGGGGTCGAAAGGGGGTCGAAAACCGGGGTTTTTACATTCTAATAGCAATATTTCATCGGGGACTTTATTAGCTGTAATGCGGAGGGCAGTTGTTAACGAGCAATTTTAATATACGACGCATTTTTTTGTTTTTGAAGATTTTTTTTTTGGATTCCGTGGTTATGTTAATTTTTTGTTGTGGTTTGAAAGATATTTGGATATGAAAATTATTTATTTTTGTGTGTGGATGAAGATGAGTTATTGCTTGAGGAAAACATAGAACGGGGAGGAAGTTATTAAATTATGGAGATTTAACTTTTGGAACGTTTTGTCAGTCATTCTACAAATGTGGGGCTTTGAACTACCCGTTGAATTACCCTATAGGGTAAATGCAATAAAACAATTATACTTATAATACACAAACTTACAAGGAACCTTAGAAAGGATCTTTGTTGTTTGTTGTTGGTTTTTGGTCATATATAGATATTTGTCACACCAATTTGCTTCGTAAATATTGATAATAAATCCAAGACACTCATACTTAATTCCGATAGCTTGGAGGCTAGCCTCTATAAATAAGAGGAAATCAAAGAAGTTCATATCTAACCAGTTTCGAAACAAAATCCCGTGGACACGATGACCAAATCTGCTACCGGCCCGGTTCTATAGCCGCCGAGCGCTGCAAGCAAAAATAGTCTTTACGGTGGTTAGACATGAATTTCTTCGATGGTACTAACTACCTTTATAAATTGTATAGTTTTGTAAAAAGCTCCAAAATAAATTAAATGAGTGGAACTTAATATTTTATTACCAATTTTTTTTTTTAAGTGTTATTACATAAGTAGGTGCAGTACCTACTCACATAGCGACACATTTAACCAGCGTTCTCAAGGGGAGGCGCCTAAATAATTCACACCGCGGTTACTTAGTCCCCCAAAAAGTACTAAAACGTGAAAATATGTAAATACCCCAGAGATTACAAAGCCATTCGTTGAAACTCCGATAAAAAAGTGCCCCTGATAACACTACGGTGGCACTAACAGCACTAAGCTTACTTATCGCGGGTTAATTAATATTTTTATAGTACATTTTTATATTTATGAATAATTAAATTTTGGTCCAAGCCTTATCTTATTCTGGCTAAGTGATTAATAAGGTTAATGCGGCTTTTCATAAGGAAAATAGGGTAATTTTTATATGGAAATAATGTAATTAATTAAAGTGAATTTGTGGGTAAAAAAATGTCGTGTTATTGGACGAGGAGAATTTTGTTTTTCGCGTGTTTAAAAGTTTAGAACGTCAAATGAACCAACCAATCGTTTGATAGTGCCAACTTAATTATATTCTGGCCACCGAAGGAATACATTTCGGACACCTATCAGTTGGACAAGATAAGGAACGAATAAAGTTTAAATTCGTAAAACACGTATACTCAGCTGACAGGCGTCAGGAACGTATTCTCTCAGCTAACTATTATTATCTAATGAAGTAGTTCCTCTTTAAAAATATGTCTTCTTAATTAGGTATCTTACAAAGTGACTAGTCATCTAAATATAATATCAACGTAGCTTACATTACAGTCTGGCCGTCTAGAGAATGCGTTCCTGACATCTGTGAGTTGGACAATTTCTAGTAGTAATAAGGATTAAATTCGCAAAACACATAATATTCGTTAGTATGAAACTGGCAGGTGTCAAGAACGCATTTGCTCGTCGGCCGGACTATAGCTAAGTATTGCATGTTAAGATTTAGTAAGAAAATGTTGAACATACCTGGTGGAAGCCTAAGTAACTTTCGATGCTGTGTGTGGCGAAGAAGACCTCTCCCTCACACGTCAGTATCATCAGGAAACCGTTGAGTGCCTGGAATAGAATAATACAATAGGTAGTAAGAATGAAGTTATAAACAAAATTAAATATAACATAACATAACAACGTCTGTAATCCCAGAAGGATTAGGCAGTGGTGTATAGTACACCCACATTTCACCAGATATATTTAAGCCCCATGTAATAGGGGGCGAGCGTATTGCCATCAACCGCGGGCACAATTCCATTCTGCGGACTGCTACTGAGAAAATCCTGGTGGAGAAACCCAATAACACTTTGTCCGACCCGAGAATCGAACCCAGGTCCTCATGCTCAGCTATAGCGCTTGAGACTACTAGTAGAACAATGAGATAGTCGAACAAAATTAAATGTAATATGTATAGGAATGATGACTGGGTAAAAAAAAAAAACTAATTATTTCCACAGTCAGATAATAAAAAAATCTTAGACACGTATTTTTTGCTTTATCATATTAATAAAAAATACTTAGATAAAACGCATTTCAAGTCGGGCAGAGGGGGTCGATACGTCACAAGTAAGTATAAAATCTACATACTCGTGACGTCATGGCACATTTTAACTCAATGTGTCGCCGTCATCTTTAGATTACGTAAAAAAATAAAAAATACGTGTCCAATATTGTTTATTAATCTCCATGACGGACTAAAAATAAAATTTTAGTTGTCATCCCTATTGGCGTGGCCACCTACTGGACCCAACTCATCTAACATAATTATATATTTACATGACACCATCATTTGCGTAGCAATTTCTCAACAATGTTGGGGTCGGCTACCAGACTAACCTATCTGACCTTCACAACACAGTAACTGGGTAATACGATACCCCTTGATAAGACTGGTTGTCAGACCTTCAGGCGTCTGACGACCCGTAACCAATGTTAAAGATCCACGAATGCCAGCCGGGACCAACGGCTTAACGTGCTTTCCGACGCACGGAGGAGTCTCGGTATGATAAGATGGTGCCATGCACAGACCAACCTCGGCAAGCGTCGCTTAACTTAATGGATCGAACCGTGCGGCTGTAACTACTTAGCCACGACGTCCTCCATAAATTTACATGACACCATCGACTCTAAAAGAAGAAGAATATAGGTAAGACACCACAAACTGGATCGCGTTTATGAACCAATGTAAAAACAAATTAACTCACATGGTTTTTAGAAACTTCAATGAATATAACATGTTCAAGGCGGTACGCTACGTTATACAAAATTTGGGATAATGTATGTCTAGTAGACTACATAATACTTGCGATCTTGAATAGTTTTTCGACCAGAATTTGCTGTAAATACCACGTACCTACTCAACAAAAGGAAAGCGATACATTCCGTCCTGCTCTAGGCATCGCATACAACAGCATAGGAACGCCAAATTATTCAATAATTCTTTCAAAACCCATACACAGAGAAAACTTCCCCAACTCCATCAAAGCAAATAAACTAAACTGAACTTTCCCGAAGCCGATCCACGATTTCAAACAAAAAACAAGTAGCTAAAGTTTTTCGGACTCAAACCGGGACTGACGTGGGGGACCCAAATTATTCTGTCGTTGACAATAAAGACTTTTGCCAAGTTTTTCGTCGGGTTTCGTAGCTATTTCCTTGGCCCGACACAAGGCTGAGTTACGAGCCAAGTTGGTCGGAGAAATGTGGGGACGCGTTTCCATTGAGTTTCCTAGCGTTGGCGGAGAACATGTTTTGTTTTTCGGCTACTACATGGATTGGACTGACAACGTCAAAGCAATCGTAACCAATAAATTTTAAATGCGAAAGTGGGTTTGTTTATTACGCTTTCTCGCTAAAGCAGCAGAACGGATTTGGACAAAATTTGCAAGACTATGACCTGGGTTAGTACATACTTTTTATCCCTATATGCCCACGGGATCAAGACATATGCGGATGAAACCGCGGAGCTAGTATTGTTTAAGTAAAAGGATTTAAAGGATATCTTTGACCAACAGGTGGACAACATTTTATAGGGTTGCGTGATGGCTGAATATATTTATTTTTATTCAAGATCTGGTGCTGTTCGTCATTGGCATTCGAAAGTGCAAACGGCAAACGGGAAATTATGATTTTCAACATCCTTCAATGAAAATCGAAATTACTAAAAAAATATTCCTTTAATTTTAGAACTCAAAACTAAAAAATAAAAAATAAAAAATGGACGAGCTCATTGGGCATCAAAAAATTTGTCCGCATCGCTGTCAGTGGGAAAAATATCCAAAGGGCTGGCAGCATTGCCACGTTGGATGCCAATACTGATTCTTTGGCCTAAAAATAGGCCAGCCCTCTGGTCACCTGAAGAATCAAACAACCGCTTGGCGATGTCCCGAAATACTCGATGAGTACTCGGGGCTCACGCCCACGGCCCTAGTGTTTCAACCCCAAACGGCTCAAACATATTTTACTTTATATTTATTTGTAAGAAATGAGTACATAAGAGGAAGTCTGAAACTGGCACCGGTGACTTAAAAGTTGTGCAGAAATCGGTTCATGGTATGGGCATGTAATGTGGAGGAATGAGAAAAATGTCGTGGGAAAAGTTTTGAGTATGAATGCCGATGGCTAAAAGAGTAGGGGAAGACCAAAGAAACGATGGATGGACTGTGTGAAAGATGATATGGATAGAAAGGGACACTACCGAGATGATGATTAATAGAGAAGTATGGAAGAAAGGATCATGTTGCGCCGACCACGAATAAATTGGCCAAATATGTTGTATATTGTATTTAAAATGAATGGAAAACATGACGTTCAATAAGGAATGGTAAAAATGAACTTGATTTTTTTTTCCGTATCGTCATAACAAATCGTATCGCATGACAATGGAAACTCACAAAGCTAACTAGCGACCGTAAAATAAGCACATAGTACTGATTATTTATAGCATCGATACTTGCTATTGATTTATTTTGTTACAGACCAACTATTCATAATTTATAACTGTGTCATGTCGTCTCTATAGTCTTGTTACTGCAAGGACTGCAGAATTTAAAAACTTTAAAGTTTAAGGATTTATTTTTGTGTAAGATCAAATAATATTGTTTGAATAAAACATTTGATTCTTTAGGGCGTTTATCCTAAAAGTTGGCAACGTCGCAAATATCTGTCAAATATTTAGCTGTTTTGATTAATTTGGCAATATTACTGTATGGAAATAAGAAATGTGGCTAACTAGTGGACTAGAATATTAATAATGAATTGCAATTATAACATTCAATTTGATGTTGTAACCTTTTTAGGTGTAAAAAAGGCATTTGGAAAGTTTTCAAATTCTTTTTTTACATCTTAAACGAAATATTTGGTGTTACGATATTGATTATTGCATTTTATAATCAATATCTTAGTTCACTAGTTAGCCACATTTCTTATTTCCATACAGTATTATAACCAAATTAATCAAAACATCGAAATATTTGACATCTAGGTATTTCCAACGTTGCCCACTTCCAGAATAAACGCTCTTAAGAGAGCCCTCATTGTCCTATACCTACTTTAACAATTAATGTGAAATGTCACTGTAACTGTTGTAAAACATAATTGTTTTTCTTACTGAATGTGAAACTAGAATACGGTAAAAATACAGCATGTTCTGCGTTTTGAAGACCACGTGAAACTAAGGATACTGTAATACCTGCACAGAACTTGCGTCTTTGCGAAACCAACGCTTAGGCCAGTTTTTCGAACAAATTAGTGAACGCGACCGATCGCTTTGGTTAGGAGGCACGGTAACGCTTTCGACGTGACTGATGGCGAAACTTCGAAAAAAACAACATTTAATTTTATAATCAACTAGCTTTTGCCTGCGGCTTCGCCTACGTGGATGTCGGAAAATGTTCCACGGGTACATACTACTGCTATTAACTGCCTAATAGCCGAGGAAAAGTCTATTGATTCCTACCCCTGCGCCCGCGTAGCCGTAAACCATAATTATTTTGTTACGGGTAATTTTGAATCAGTGATATTTTTCAAAGTTTTAATTTCAATGATATGATGTCAAGGCATATTTTAATCTGCTGCAATGCAATGCCCAATTTAAATAACTTATATTTTATTTTTTTGTCAAAATAACTATTCAATTTTTATCAAATTCTGAAAAATAAAAATGGTTACTGGTTGCTACTGGTCATCCTTAGAAGATAGACTTAAATGCTATCGCGGACTTTTTTGTTGAACTTTTTAAGATCTACAATTCTGTAGAACATACATTTGATGTATCTCTTACGCGAATGTATCTCAGACAGACGCAGCAGGGGACTTTGTTTTATAATAAATGTAAAGATAATACGACAAACAAGAAGCATAATCATAATATTATTATGTTTCATTCAATCATTCATTTATTTCAGCCGGATAAACGTCCAATTTTCTTCCATAAACAATATTGCACAGCACAAATCGAAAAAGTTAATAAAAATTTAAAAACTTATGCCTTGTTCAAGGTTCTGTTAATCTGAAACCTTGAGGTCGAAGGTTAGAAGGTAATACTATAATGTTATGATAATGGAAAATAGTTTATTATTAGTGGCAGCCCTGGATTCAATATTAGTTTTTATAATAGATATCATAGTGCGACTGCCTCATTCGTTTTGTGGTCGCAAGCGGTACTGCGGTACTGCTGAGCATGAGGTCCTGGGTTCGAATCCTAGGTCGGGCAGAGCAATATTGGGTTTTCCAAGACGGATTTCTCAGCAGCAGCCCGAAGTCTGGATTTGTGCCCGGTTGATGGTAATAGGCTCGCCACCTATATATGGGAGTTAAACATAACTAGCGAAATGTGGCTGTACTACAGGTACTCCTCTGCCCAAACCTTTGGAGAAAACAAGGCGTGATTTTATATTTATGTTTATTATATCATCATTTCAATCTGCCTAGCCTTTTCCCAACTATGTTGGGGTCGGCTTCCAGTCTAACAGGATGCAGCTGAATACCAGTATTTTACATCTATCAAACCTCCACAATCCTGTTTCTGGGTAACACAATACCCCGTGGTAAGACTGGTTGTCAGACTTTCGATCTACAGACGACCCGTAACGACTGTCAAAGATCCACGAATGACAGCCGGGACCACCGGCTTAACGTGCTTTCCGAGGCACGGAGGAGTCTCGGTATATAAAGATGGTCAACCATTCACGGACAAACCCCAGCAAGCGTAGCTAAAGCTAATAGTTCGACCCGTGCGGCCGTTATTACTTAGCCAGTCGTTACGAGTCGTCATAAGCCCGAAAGTCTGACAACCATATTTACCAAGAGGTATCGTATTACCTAGTTACTGGGTTGTGAAGGTCAGATAGGCAGTCGCTCCATGTAAAATACTAGGTATTCAGCTGCGACTGGTTAGTCTGGAAGCCGACCCCAACATAGTTGGGAAAAGGCTAGGCTTTTTTTTTTTTTTGGGGATGGGGATTCATCAAATGACTTCTACCGCTCTGGGCAGAGCGAGAGGGTGTGTCAGACTTTTACTGACTAAAACCCACCCGTGTTCCTTCCGTTGCCTGTGTGCCGGGGCCGCGATATCCCTTTCGGACAAACCCGCAACCCCGGGAAAGGCTAGGCTGGCAAGGCTATTTTTTTTTTGTTACCGACAATATAGGCGTAGCGTGAAATAAATGCTATTTTAGTACCAAATAAGGTTGTATCTTCAATTAAGGCAGTGCGTTGTCTATCAGTCAAGAACCTTCTTTACATTATAGACACTACCTTTTGTCTGAAATTGTTATTTATCCCACGGGAATGTACTACCGGGATAAAAAAGTATTCTACTCACTACCATGCCCGCCATGACCCAAATGTCAGCCAAATCTGTTCAGTCGTTAGTCAATCTGCCTAGCCTTTTCCCAACTATGTTGGGGTCGGCTTCCAGTCTAACCGGATGCAGCTGAATACCAGTATTTTACATGGAGCGACCGCCTATCTGACCTCCAAAACCCAGTAACTGGGTAATACGATACCCCTTGGTAAGACTGGTGTCAGACTTTCGCGCTTCTGACGACTCGTAACGACTGTCAAAGATCCACGAATAACAGCCGGGACCAACGGCTTAACGTGCTTTCCGAGGCACGGAGGATTCTCGGTATGTAAAGATGGTCACCCATCCACTGACCAACCCCGGCAAGCGTAGCTTAACCTGATGGATCGACCAGTGCGGCTGTTGTTACTTAGCCACGAGCTCCTCCGTTCAGTCGTTAGTAAGGCATGAAAAGGTAACAAACAGACAATCAGAGTGACTTTAAGGATAGAAGAATGTAAACTTACTTGTAAGAACATTTCTCCATCCGGCATGGCGTGGTCGTATGGCGAATGTTCTCTCCTGTGTCCGTGAATGTCTTCTTTTTCTTTGTGCATGACCACTGTAACAATACAGATAAATAGTTTTAAATACTTGATAACACACGATACATGAATGAAAAATATAAAAAGTTAGGTAGGGTGCGTAATAGCCACATTTCTCCAGTTATGTATAAGTCCGAATTAATAGGGGGCGAGTTCATTGCCATAAACCGGATTCAGATCCAGATTCCGGTTAGCTACTGAGAAATTCACATAAGCTAATAGAACCCAGGACTACACGCGCAGTGATCACTACAGGGATGATGCCTGGGTAAAATAAAATCAAATTCTAATTAGTCCGTCAGTCAGATAATAAAAAAATATTAGACACGTATTTGTTGCTTTATCATATTAATAAAACATTATTTAGATAAAACACATCGCATTCGCATTTTAAGTTGGGGAGTGGGGGTCGCTACGTCACTAGTATGTATAAAATCTACATACTCGTGACGTCATGGCCCATTTTACCTAAATGTATCGTCGTAATCTTTAGATTACGTAAAAAAAGAAAAAATACGTGTCCAATATTTTTTTATGATCAAACCCGGACAATTTTTTTATTTTGTCATCATTTCTATTGCGACCACTAAACCAATTAAATTAATGGGCAGTCACACACAAATGTTAAATTATTATTATTATAAGTAACTAATACTTCTGTGCGCCGTCTGAAAGACAAATTGATTCACCCTACTTATTTTTATTCAAAACAGCACTTTATTTTTCTGTTATCAGCGTAGATATTTATAATAATCATAATTAAAATTTTATATAATTACAATTTAAACGTTATCTTTATCTCTGCCACCTTTAAGTGTTAATTGCCACCGCATTCTTGATATCAAGTGTTTTACTTTGTAAATATCAGGTCGTATTTTGTTCAGTAATTAAAAATTATAATTATAATTATGTTTTTAATTACTGGCTATAGTGACAATAGTTGGGACGCTGTGTTGGCACCTGCGAACGAGAAATGATAATATCTGGGATGTAAAATGAAATCGGAACAGTACAAATAAATATAAGAAATAGATATTTATTATTCCATTTTATTTCAACCGTCCTCCTTAATCTTTTTGTTTAATTGTTTTTTTTATTTTATGCACATGTCCGACATACACGTGGCATATTATGGTTTTGACAAGAGTAAAAATGCGATCGAAATCAGAAAAGTAAGAGAATATTAATTCCCGCAAACATTTCGAAACAGGACATATTGGGCCCAACTGTAGTGCAATCGTTCGCAAACTGAAATGAGTCGGTCTCATTACTGCTGCAGTAATGAGCTGCTCATTTCAGTCCAAAAACTTATCATTGAACATTGTCAACAAGAGACATTCAAAAGTGTCATAACATGACTGCAGCGGTCTTAAAGCGGTCGCTTTGGCAGAATCATAATACTTATGATAATGTTAAGAATCACACAAACTTTCACAAACTGACAATTCATAATAATATCTGCGTTCAATTCATATTACGCAATTCATCTGTTTGACAGTTTTATGTTATAATGAAATAACATTTAAACTGTAGAAATATAAAATATAAATTTCATTTAATTAATAAAAACTGTAAAGAAAAATTATTCGGTAAAATAACGGTCTTAATTTTCTTCATGCAGCAATATTTACACCCAATACAATTCTGATATGAATTGAATTGAATATGATTCAGCTAAAATGTGTGTCACCATAGAGGAATTGCTGGGAATTCAGAAAATGAATTGCTTAATTTGGCCGTTTTACGCGACGGCGATAGAGCTTCCCTTTCACACCTTTGCAAGAAGCGTTCATATAATCAAACTGTCGAATTCAGAATATAACGTAACTAAAAAAAACAGTACCCCAGTACATCACCCCGTTATGTTTACGAGTACTTACATATTAGTCGTATTGCAAGAGCGGGACAAAATCAGAGTAAATATAACGTGCTTATCAATTATTATAATATCTATATGTAGCTCTACTTGCGCGAGTAAACGAGGGGGCGTGGTCTACGCGACAAATCAGAGAGATTGTACCTACATACAGGGGATGCTGGGCGAGGGATGTTTTATATTTTATGCGTTTTGTTATGGGAAAATAAGCTTTGTTATCGTATCGTGGGCTCCAGAGAAACCTCACCCCCTAGCAATGTAAAAAACAATGCAAGGGGGTGAGGTTTCTCTGGAGCCCACTGTACCTAATATTTTGAATGAACGGTAGATTTATTTAATCTTTTGGTACGCTAGCTAAAATTCACCTGAAAAATACAGCCTTTTTACATTAAAGGTCAATCTTGCAGTATGCTTCAAAACAAAATTAAAATAATGCTTAGTGGCTATTCAAAAATCAATGTCACTTCAATGAACTATTAGGAACTATATTTTCCAGTTAGATTTTCCATATTTTATTGCATAAACGCTCCTAAAGGCAAACAGGTGCGACGCGAATCTAATAAAATAATTTCAATTGTAGAACAATTACCCGTATCGCGCCAGTCTATACCAGTCTTAAAATAAAAAATGTGCCAATTGCCTAATACGTATTGCTGGAGTTGTCGTATCGCCCACAAATAAATAAACTTCGTGAGAATCGCCTACAGTAAAAATATAATTATTTGAAAGTGACGATTCGCCCGTTTTTGGCGTTTGTGCGAATCGACCAATTGGCCGACCGTGTTGTCAGCAGTAGCTTTACTTGATATTAAGACTTTATAATTGTTGTTTTATCGGCATGGTATCGATACCCATAACATCTGCGGGGTAGCTATGTTTACAACCATGAACTCTTTTTTAACTCTTTTTATAACTGCTAACTTGTTCCTTACGTTACCTACTCCTTTATTCCAGGAAGATATTTTTATGTTACTAGCAGAAGTCACTTGTTAACGACAGATCAAATCTTGCAAGCAGGTACAAGTTCTATAAACTTATATACATTTAGTACCTACTTCAAAAAATGGCATCCTCAATTAAAATAGGTATTTTTCGCTGACCGTATGAGGTAATTAAACATAACACTTGTTTAAAAACGTATTTTACAACATTTTTGGTTTGTACAAATAGGTTTTAAAATATTTTTAGTAGCAGTGAAATAATGTCGTTGAATTAAAAACCGTCTGTCGGATGAATTTATCGCAAGAAGAAACTTAACATTCTAGTTGAATAACATGTTCCCCCATATATTCCAACTTTGTTTCAAATTCAAAATATTTTATTTCACATAAACCTACAAGGGCATTTATGAAATGTCAGAAGCTAGGTGGACGGTTTCAATTGGTCGTTTCCCACGGAGAAGAGCCGGCAAGAAACTCCGCGGTTACTCTTTTAAAAGTAAATGGTTTTTACAATGTATTTAAATTACAGTGTTAAAAGGTATGAGACGACTGTGTAGGATTATCAACAATTACCAGGTACTTAAATATAAAATGGTCCACAGATCTAAAGTCTGTTATGCCACACAACGTTCTCACATTCACAAAATCCAAAAGAAAAGAATAAAAAAAGATAAATAAAAATAAAGACCTATGTAAACCAAATGCCATGACTACCACTACAGCTGTAATAAATCTAATTTAATAAAAATTATAGAATATTGTAGGTATATAATGTTAAATAATGAAAAGATTATGTCAAAGAAGTATGTAAAAAAAGGTAAAATAAAATAATCATCGTAATTTGGGAGCAGTTAATACACATTAATTACATTTACATAGTTATGTTAATGAGGTACCAGGGAAGCCACATGTGCAGAAGGAGTTATTGCCAAACTTCCTTGTCTTCAACGTAGTCTTTAATCTTATATTAAGCTTTCTTGATAAGGACACGTTTGATGTGGGTTTTGAACTATCCATCGCTAAGTTCTGTAACCGACTTTGGCAGCTTGTTATAAACGCGAATACTGTTTTTATGAAATGAGTTATTAGTTTTAGTTTATCTAAATTTGGGTATCACAATTTAATGTTTACTACGTGTGTTTAATATATACGTGCATATTATGGAAATCACTTCTTATTTTGAAAAGTCCTAAGTTTTTGCGAACATACAAAATACTAACTAAAATATTAAGAGAAGGCTAAGTTAATATATCAATTTCTTTGAATTTATTTGTATGGGACTCACGAGGACCCATTTTATAGATTGCGCGAATTGCCCTCTTTTATCAAATGAAAATTGAATCTACGTCAGCTGCCGATTCTCACAATAGAACGCCATAAGACATAATACTGAGGGAATAAGCAAAGTATACTACATCAGTCAACTGCCTGATTTGTCTTACTTCATAAGCAGCTGAACTTAATCTACCTGAATGAGCTCTAATGTGGGCGCCCCATTCCAATCTCGAATCCAAAGTATTTCCTAGAAATACAGTTTCCGTAATAGAATCTAATTTCTTGCCATCGAGTTTTAAATTTAGACCTACTTGAGGTACATTTTGGTAATGAGAACTTAAGAGATTTAGTTTTGTACGCATTAAGTAAAAGATTAACTGCAAATTTAAGTTTGTACGCACAATATTGAGTGATTTACCATGTTTTTTTAAGACCATAGACTTCTTATAGGTTTTCCTGTAATATATAGGCATAGAAATATTCTCTGCATTTTTTTCAAAATTTTAGTCTCAGTAGTTTCGGAGATAAGCCCCCCCCCCCCCTTATCTCCGAAACTACTGACCCCAAAACTTTCATTTTAAATTTTCTTCATTGACCCCCAAAAGTGTCCCCCATTTTCAAAATTCATTTATTAACGTGACACGTTCGTGTTTGGGTCATAGAAATACATAAGTGTACCAAATTTCAACTAAATTGGTCCATTGGATTCGGAGCAAATTGGCTGTGACAGACGGACAGACAGACACACGAGTGATCCTATAAGGGTTCCGTTTTTTCCTTTTGAGGTACGGAACCTTAAAAACTACGTGATAAAGGCTTTAAGTATCAAGGAGTACTAAAAATAATAGGTTTCGTACTAGTGCATTTTTTGAGAAAGAATTTACGATACGCAAAGTTTCTCAAAGTTTTTTCCTTAGTCAATTAAATGTTTCCGATTAGGCAACTCAATTTAACTTTAGTATCCACATTATTACAGATTGATTGACACGAAAGAGTCAGTTTTGTTGCTAACTTGAACCTTTTTGTATTGCTAAAATATATTTTAACATTTTTTATAATTATATATGTATAATGGTTTATTTACATCATCGGAACATAACATTACATTACATAACATAACACAAGCTGATTTATGACGATTTATTTAATTGCATTCGACGTTTTCTCAGTTCTCAGTGCATATAATATTTTTACCGTTCCAAGTTCCCGTCATTGTGCTGTTATTTTGTAAACTGTGCACACTTTTATTGACAATCAAAATGATGGTGTCTTATAGACAAACCATCATACTTCAGAAGGCCGTGTCCGAGGTAAGACTACCACAATTATGGCTTTATAGTTTTTTTTTTTTCATCTTCTTAATAAAACCCAGTTGGGGTTGCAACGCTAATAAAAGTTTGAGAACCATTCCATAACAGTGCAATGCGAAAGGTCAACCTGTTCTAATTACAGATAACATTTGATCGAATCGTTAATGATATGGTTTCAATGATAGTTAGTGAGAAGTTCTTGATAAGTATCGGATGTGACGTCGTAATACTATGGTAGTCTACATTATCGGCCGTATGTGTAAGGCCATAATGTTTCCAGAATTTTAGGATTGATTCTTAGAATACCATTTCTCTAATAAAGGAACGGAGGTGGACCGATCAAATAAAATCCGCGGTTGGAAGCCGTGTTAAGAGGGTACAGGGCCTGCACTCCTCCGTACAAATGTATTCCCCTTTTTAAGAAAGAAAAGAAGAAAGAAAAATTGTTTATTCTGCTCAAACAAACGCAAACATAAACACAAAAAGACATAAAATACACACCTACAAAAGTAGCTAAAGGCCTCGTATTCAAATAATAAATTGACAATGTTGTTCATTGGTTGATGTCAAGGCCACGGACCAAAGACAATATTGCGTTTTCTTCCTGAATGGCCTCTAAAGCAAACATTTTTTTTTCATAAAGTCAAGGTCTGCTGTAGACATGTCCCTGTTATTTCCTATTTGTCAGCAACAAAAATGCCCCAAAGACAAATTCGAAAGTTTTTAACATAAAACAAAATTATAGGAACCTAGATATACTCTTTCTCAAAATTTTGAACACAATACGAAACGTCGATTTCGTCAATTTTGTTTATGATATCAGTCTGAGCTGCAGCTGTCCCTATCGCTCTACGGAGGCAGAACGGAGGAAAGACGACGGCAACAGTTTCTTCAAATTCCTCGCAGGCCCTGTTCCCTCTTAATGAATTCGCCAGACTATCATGTAGCTGATCCAGATGGAGAGAGATCGTGAGGCGGGGAATGACTACACCTGCGATTGGACACAGTTCATCGTGACCTCGACCGCTCTCACAAAAGCGAAGGTAAGAAGAAGATTAAAGGATATCGACTTAACAATATTATAATGACTAAAATGCATGAAATAATTAATAATAATGATTTGTTTAAAATAAAATGTAATAATTAAATAACTAATGTTTATAAAATGTAATGTATCGTAATAATTATCATCAATATTATGTTATGTAATGTGATAGCCTAGTGGTGTGACCGTCGGACTGCCAAGTTATAGGTCTCAAATTCGTACCCAAGGCACGCACCTCTGACTTTTCGGATTTATGTGCGTATTGTATAATTATCACTTGCTTCAAAAACGGTGAAGGAAAACATCGTGAGGAAACCGGCATTTTTTTTTTTTTTGAGGATCGTCAAATGACTTCTCCCGCTCTGGGCGGAGCGAGAGGGCGTGTCAGACTTTTAGTGACTAAAACCCACCCGTGTTCCTTCCGTTGCCCGTGTGCCGGGGCCGCGATATCCCTTTCGGACAAACTCGCAACCCCAGCAGGTGATAACCAGTCTTACCAAGGGGTATCGATAAGATATTTCTTGACGGCATGTGATTTATTGACGGCATGTGAAGCCAAGTCAGAGGCCCATGGGCGGCTTTAAAACTCTGACACCAAGTTTATTTACTAACCACACGAAAAGACGAAGATATTATGTAATTTAAACATTTGATATGAAACATTTGCAATGCCCTTATAGGTACTGTGTCATGAAATTTTAATGCATGCCTACTAACCAGTGTTTTACATGTTAGCAAATAAATAAAAAAATATCACAATCAAATTGTAAAAACGATTACAAAACAGCCTTAATTTTTTTTTTTTTTTTTTTTCATTTTTTTTTTCTTGTTCTTTGACTGAACCATTTACGCCCAAAAACCACATTTTTTTACGCCTTAAAAAAATTGGTGTTATATGGATGATTTACATCAATGGTATATAGTCAAGGAAAAAAAATTACATATTCAATAGACAAAATCAATTTTCACAGTGATAAAAGTCGTAAAAATTACTTATGGAGCTTTTAAATTAAAGCGCCCTTTATTTTTGGAAGATTTGAAAAAGTTGCTTGCATTACAAAACATTGTTAAACACTATTGTGCTAACCACCTCATAACTATAATACGACTAAAATAAATAATAATTCTCACGACAATGGCGTTGTCACCGACAAACGGTACGGTACACTTTACGACCAGCCTGGCCAATTACTGCCTGGGAGACACCATGTGGAAGCCAGTGATGTGATACTATCGATAGATTTATGTCGATAGATCATAGTTTATCGACGTCCGTTTCAATTCGCTGGAAGTTATTATGATCGTGTTTGGGTTTGTGGTTTGTGTAATGTTTTGTGTTACAAGTACACACGGTTGCATATCAAGCTATATATTCCCAGTATAAGCTGATCTCGCATTGTATAGGATTTCCGTACAATTAAATGTCAACTTATACTGGAAATTTATTGTTTGATATGTAGCCGTGTGTACTTACAGTATTTAATATGTGTATCTAGATATTATTTTGGTTATAGTGGTAAACTAATTAATGCCATAATGCTGTTATTAAACTGCAACTTTGTACCTACCTATGCGACATTATCCCACCCGTTGTTTTAAAAGGCAACTTAGTATTCAAGTCATGATGATTAGCAGTAGCGTAACAAAACTAAATAATAACAAAACTATCCACCTGCCAAGCGAAATTATGGGTCACATATTTTTGAACTAAAACTTGTGGGGCCAACTTACAAGATTCGATAATGCGACGAGAATCCAGTTTGAAATTTCAAGGACGAGTCACGTTTAGGCACATTTCGTTTCATGAGAGAGAAGAAAGATATAACTCTCTCTGTCTCTTACTCTAAATCTCTCTTACTCTTTATTTTTCAAGAAGTTCCACTTTTATCACGTGGACGCGCATGCTTTTGTTTGTTCCCACAAATAATAAAAATTAAAAAAAAATGCTTGTTTATTATTTTATTGGATAATAAATTGTATTATTTTATCTATTAAACAACAAAGTTAGAATATTATAGGCGGTTTATTTACTCAGTTTAGTATTCAGATTTACTGTAATAGCTAGATCTAAAAAATAAGCGGCCATTTTTTTTTAAATTGGGGCTATACCTACAACAACGTTTACCGATATAATAACAGGTGACTTGACCACAACATACAAACAATAAAATGTTTAACACAAACTTGCATTGTTTTCAGTAATAAAAATAAATTAAAAGCAATATAAAATGGAAGTATCAAGGTCTTCATTGCAATTATTTTCGAACCAATTCTTATGAACAAACTACTCATTTAAATAAATATAACAACATTTCAATACCTCACATAATTATTTAAAACCGCAACATTAAGCCGTACACTCTTTATAAAAACAATCGCAATTATTTCACACAACAGCCTTCATTACTTTTCTTTGCACAACATTTTAACTTTTTAATAAAAAAAAGGCAAAGTTATTGTTTTGCGGCTCACAGATCAAGATAGCGCTTGGCCGGCAATCGAATGGATTTACCGATTTATCGATAATGTCCGTGGGTACGTCACTAATCGAATGCGCGGTGGTTTATCACCCTCTATAATCGTCATTACACTATCGGGGGTTTATTTTTTTTGTTTTTGTTATAAATTGAAAACGAACATTGATGACAGTAGCTGTTGCTTTTGCGAAACTCGTTAATTTTATATTTTAGCACTTTATAGATAGGATGGATAATAATAGTATTTCTATTTATTTTATGTGTGTTGAGGGCGAATTTCACCGATGAAACTGAACGCGATCTGCACATCTGAACCACGTGCGACTAAAGAGCTGCTGTCAGTGTCAAAATTGTTATGAAATATTGACACTGACAGCTCTTGAACGTGGTTTAGAAGTTAAGATCGCTTTCGATTTTACCTCATTGGTGAAATTCCTCCTAGTAATTAAGCTACAACATAGCATAATCAACCTATAATGTTTTCACTGCTGGCCTCCTGTCTGTGAGAGGGAGTGGGCTGTAATCTACGACGCGGATCCAGTGCGGGTTGGTCGATGTCACATGTCTTTGACATGCCGGTTTTGTCACGATGTTTTCCTTCACTGTTTTGAGAGCAGTAGTGATGAAATAATTTACACAAATTAAAGTACCTGCCTGGGTTCGAACCTACTATCTACAACTCGTAAGACGCGGACATTTCCACTGGGCCACCACTCCTACAGCTATAACATGATGCCGATAAAAAAAAAATCTAACAGTCTACAGCAGATAACTAACTTTTGTTAGCAATGCTATCTGATTAATGCTCCTAAATAAATCAAATTTAATGCAGAATTGTGTAAAAAAAAACAGTAAATATATCGGATTACTGACTTAGAGCGAATTTCACCAATGAAATTAGACGCGTTCAGCGCATATAAACCACGTTCAAGAACTGCTGTCAGTGTCAAAATTTTTATGAAATATTGTCACTGACAGCTCTTGAATGTAGTTTAAAAGTTCTGATCGCATTCAGCTTCATTTGTGAAATCCGCACTTAGTCGTCACAATAGATTTTCAACAAAAATTCTTATACCTTTTAAATCATACCTCTAAGTCTGCTAACCCCGGAATAAGAAGTTACAACTATCATTTCACTGCCATATAGAGTTATTATTAGAAAAACTAATAATGTATGGAAACGCAACGGTCTTAATATAAAAAAAACTTGCGTGCGCACAATTTGTCATACGTTTTCATTAGTCGCATTATTTTACATGATTTACGATATATGTATAGCAATGTTTAATTAATTATTAGCTCTTTTTATTCGACTATTCTAAGTTTCTAAAGCACCGTACATCACTAAATGCGTTTCTGTTCTATTTTTAAATAAGGCATTCGGAACGTTGTCGACAATTCTATCAATGTCAGATGTGATATGTGACAGGTGTGCGGAGAAAAAAACGAGATTTATACGAAATGCATTTAGCAGTAAACAATGTTTTAAGGCGCCATTCTGTTTTTATTACCTTCAAACGATTGAAAGAAAAAGTTGACAAAACTGCTAGTGAATAAATGTAGCTTTTTGTAGGTAAATTGTAATTAATTTGTTATCTTAGTGGAATCATCCATGTTATTATTATAAGTACCTGGTCGAGCGAGCTCTTCACGGGTGAAAATTTGAGAATGCTCATTTATTAGTATATGATAGTTCATAGAAAGAAAGAAAATACGTTTATTTGCGGTACACATGACGCAAGGAAAGAACAAAACTTGGGGGAAAATATGCGTCACACCCACGCAAAACGGCCATCGCTCAGCATAATGCTGCGACCCTATGAGAGACAGAGCCCCAGCGCTGATTTTCAGCGACAGCCGACATACTCATTTCATGTATAGTACATACTTATTCCACGCTGCCATGTCATTATTCTAAGGTAGCCATCTTGTTCTAAATTTTGGGTGACCGGATATTTCCGGTCGCCCAAAATTTTATTCAATTCGCAAGATGGCATATCACGCATAAATGGCATAAAACGAATTTTCCCAGATATGAGACCTATTAGAGAGAGATATTGCAACTTTCATCGAAATCGTGAGAGCCGTTTTCGAGAACGTGATTACAAATATATATTCGTATATATAAATATATATATATATATATACAAATATTGCTAATTTAATAGTATAGGATATTTTAGTATTGTTGCTAAAATATTATTTTATTTTCATAAACACTACAAACAAACTTAAATAACTTTTTAATTAAGTCTTCAAGCAAATACTATGCATCCAAGTATTTTTAACATAAGTATGAATATTCATTCGAACGCAAAGGTGCAAGGCAAGTGTTCACAGCTGATTACCATAAGGGAGATAGCGTTATGTTATTGCGTATGCCGTCTTTATTATTGCGATTTTAGGCATGTACGTGTTGTATTATGATAAGTTATGTATGGGGAGTGGTTAGAAATATGATGTCGTCAGCTGCTTCCGATACGCATATTTTCTAAACTAGGTGTGTAGGTACAGGAGAGTGGATGAACTTTGTCGTTCGAGGATTTTTTTGTTAATCCAAATCCAATCAATCTGCCTAGCCTTTTCGCAACTATATTAGAGTCGGCTTCCAGTCTAACTGGATGCAGCTGAATACCAGTATTTTACATAGAGCTAGGTACTGCCTATCTGACCTCCACAACCCAGTAACTGGGTAATACGATATTCATTGGAGAGACTAGTTGTCAGACTTTCGGGCTTCTGACGACCCGTAACGATCCACGAATGACAGCCGGGACCAACGGCGTAACGTGCTATCCGAAGCACGGAGGAGTCTCGGTATGTAAAGATGGTCACCCATCCACAAACCAACCCTGGTAAGCGTAGCTTAACCTGATGGATCGAACCGTGCGGCAGTTATTACTTAGCCACGAGCTCCTCCGCGAACCTTACCATACTTCTATATTAATAATAATAAATGCGAAAGTAACTCTGAGAGATCAGTAGTGTCCCAGTGGTAGCAGCCGCGACTGACGAGTTAGTTGCAGGTCGTGGTTTCGAACCTAAACAGGCAATTATTTCATCACCCCTGCTCTCAAAACGGTGAAGGAAAAGAGCTTGAGGAAACCGGCATGTCCTAGAACCAAAAAAAAATCGGATACATTTGTGATATCTACCAACCCACACTGGGCCCGCGTGGTGGATTACGGCCCACTCTTTCTCACCGAGTGGAGGCCTGTGTCCCAGCAGTGGGAACACTAAAAATTACCACTGAAAATCATCGCTGTGCTGTGGGTCTGCATAGAATAGAATAGAATAGAATATTTATTTGCCAGAAACATGGTATGTTTACAAAAGGTGTTCGTATTATTGCATAGTGCTACATGTCTCACCGTTTTAACGGTATGCAAATCAAGTTACAATTATTATTACATACAATCATTGAAGTAACAACATTCATTTTTAGTTACCATTATTTACATTATATTAATATTAAAATTTTAATCATTATTTCAATTATTATAATACATAAACTACACACTTTTATTTTTGACATGACATTAAATAAAACAATAAGTTTAAAAAAATAACACTTAACTCAAATAATTACATTACTTATGCCTGTATTTTGATACCAGATCAAGAGAAAAAAAATTACAGGGACATTTTACAAAAAACTCGTGAATTAAGTAAAAACATTCCTGCAACAGCCACTTTCGTAGTGCCGAACAAAATTTTTGCACAGCATCATGCTGAGTGGAAGCCTTCTTGTCACAGTCATGACGTGCCAGCAGCTGCCGACTATTTCTGTTTTGTGCTCGTGATTGTATTGGTATTGTTTTGTTATCTACTCGAGTCTTTTTTTTTTTATGCATGTGTTTCTGTGACAAATAAACTTATTTTTCTTTCTTTCTTTCTAAAGGCATAGATTATGCTATGTAAGTACGGGAAGAAGAAATATGATGTGTCAGCTGTTTGGAATATGCTTGTTTTCTAAAGTAGGTGTGCAGGAGTGTGAATAAACTTTGATTTTGGAGGATTTAATTTTTTTAATATTACACGAACCTTACCAATATCCATAATACCTTATTAAAAACATAGTAAATCTGTTTGTTTGTCCGTCTGATACCTTTTGACGCCTTAACGGCTGATTTGGCACTCCGATAGACCATAACCTGTCGCCTGGGTTAGGACTTAAGGTACTTTTTATCCTGATAGTACGTGGGCAGAAAATAGTTTATAGTTTTTCGAGAGTAAGGGTTTATTGCACCAAAAACAGAACGCAATCAGCACATTTAAGAGCGTTTATTCTGAAATCGCAAATTGATGTCAAATATTTTGCTGTTTTGATTAATTTGGCAATATTACTCTATGGAAATAAGAAATGTGTCTAACTAGCGAACTAGAATATTAATAATGAATTGAAATTATAACACTGAATTTGATTTTGTAACCGTTTTAGGTGTAAAAAAAGCATTTGGAAAGTTTCCAAACACTTTTTTTACATCAAAAGTAAATATTCGGTGTAACGATACTAATTCAAATTTCGATGTTGCCAAATTAATCAAAACAGGTTAATAGTAATAAACAGCTATTTACGACGTTGCCAACTTTTAGGATACGCGCTCTTAAACCGCGTTCAAGAACTTTCAGTGTCATCATTGTTGTGAAATATTGATACTGACAGCTCTTGAACGCAGGTTAGATGTGCTGATCGCGTTCAGTGTATTCGGTGGAATTGGCGCTAAATAGTCTAATTTTTGTAAAAATAAATTGTACTTAGGTTATGCAGGTTTTGTAATGCCTCATTTTAATTAGGAGTTGCTATTTTATCAGCAAAAAAGTCTAGCATTTTGTTTAGAAAATTATTAAATTACTAAACTTTCAGATACTAAATTCAGTTCACTTTAAACTTAAACAACGAATATTTTGTCAAAGCAAAAGTTATGTTAATTTTGAACTAACAATGGTTGGGTTACAGTGACCATAACAAGCGGTTCGTGTTAAACCACCATAAACTTACGTTAAAGTTAACCGGATCAAGAGCGGTTTGCGTTACATAATAGCCTTGTACGTGAATTTAGAACTTAGGTTTACAATATTTTTGTGTGGCTAAAGCTAAATTTTTGATTTAGTGTTTTAAATACATAGAAAAATAAAGGTTTTAATTAGGAAGAAAAGTAATGAAACCGGCCGTAAAAAAGGTTCCGTACCGTATTAAGAACGAGCAAAAAACGCAGGAAACGTTTTTTTTTACACCCTTTAATTATTAACTTTATAAAAAAATTAAATACTTATTATAGCGGCAATAGAAATACACAATCTGTTAAAATTTCAACTGTCTAGCTATTACAGTTCTTGAGATACTGCCTGCTGGCAGACAGACGGACGGACAGCGGAGGCTTGAGGGTGCCAAACGGTACCCTGTTACTGGGTTCCTTTTTGCACCCTTCGGGTACAAAACCCTTTTTTTTTTTTTTTTTTTTCAGGATGGGAAATCATCAAATGACTTCTCCCGCTCTGGGCAGAGCGAGAGGGTGTGTCAGACTTTTACTGACTAAAACCCACCCGTGTTCCTTCCGCTGCCGGTGTGCCGGGGCCGCGATATCCCTTTCGGACAAACCCGCAACCCCAGCAGGCATTGGTCTTTCGACCCCGTCGGTTGGTGCTGACAAAACCCTAAAACGACGAATTAACCCACCTTAGTCTTTAACTAACGGCAAATTTCACCAATGAAACTGAACGCGATCAACCCATCTAAACCGCGTTCAAAAGCTGTCAGTGTCATCATTGCTATAGAAATATTGACATTGACAACTCCTAATCGCGGTTCAGGGGGCCTACCGCCACCATATCTCAAGCAGTATTATTTTAATATTACGTGAATGTGGAAAAGAGATGAAGCTCTACAGGACGTATAACTCCATCTCTTTCCCCCACTTAAAAAAGATTAAAAAAATACTGCTTTAGAGGTGTTGGTAGGCCCACAGATGTGCTGATCGCGTTCAGTTTCATTGGTGGAATTCGCCCTAAATGTTAAGAAAGTGTTATTTTTGTAAATGTTTTGTTAAATCAGTTTCTGCGGTCTGTTCTGATGAAGGTGATGATCTTTTCTCCAACCCGAAATAATCTCTAATATTATTGGAAATCATGGGTAATCTCTTGGCCTGCATCTCACCTGATGGTATATGATGATCAGGCCAAAGGTGGAAGCGAGCTTCACCCGGAATTTTCAACCACAGTGGCTTTTACTTACTTGACAGAATTATCCTTCTTAATGCCGAAAAACAACAATGCTGTTAACATTGCTTATTATGGCGACAGACTTAGATATGATGGTGGTAGCTAGCCACGCAGACTTACAACAAGCCCTACCACCAACCAAACCGAGCAGAAAAAATTGCCCCTACTGGGAATTGAACCCGTGACCTCTGGGTCTGAGAAACTGCTCCTAAGTAATAACATAACAATATTGTTTTGAATTTGAATGAACGAATGAATTAAATTATATGATAGATAGGATAGGAGACACAGATAGGAGTACATACATTTGTTCTTCAATAACAATAGGAATGATGACAAAAATTTTGTTTTTGGTCCGTCTTGGAGATAATAAAAAATATTGGACACGTATTTTTTATTTTTTACGTAATCTAAAGATTACAGCGATACATTCAATTAAAATGTGCCATGACGTCACGAGTATGTAGATCTTCTTACACTTAGGACTCCCCAACTTAAAATGCGTTTTATCTAAGTATTTTTTTATTCATATGATTAAGCAACAAATACGTGTCTAATATTTTTTTATTATCTGACTCACGGACTAATTAGTATTTTTCTTTTACCCAGCCATCATCCTTATTCAGTTGACTGTGAATCTTTTGCCAAAGACGTATACATTTTATAGTTACAGTAGGATAATAAAATTAAAACTAAGTTCGGAAACTTTATAAATTAATAAGTTCAGTATTAAGTTTCTTTATTTTTAAGTTTTGTATTTTTTTTTTATCCGGTTAAGCTACGCTTGCTGGGGTAGGTCCGTGGATGGGTGACCATCTTTACATACCGAGACTGTCCGGCGGACTGACCGGCAGTCATTAATGGATATTTGACAGTCGTTACGGGTCGTCAGAAGCCCGAAAGTTTGACAACCAGTCTTACCAAGGGGTATCGTGTTACCCAGTAACTGGGTTGTGGAGGTCAGATAGGCAGTCGCTCAATGTAAAATACTGGTGTACAGCTGTATCCAGTTAGACTGGAAACCTACCCTAACATAGTTGTAAAAAGGCTAGGCAGTTGGTGATGAGTATTTATAAATAAAGTCAGCCAACTTCTGGCTTCTCCAGTCTCCCTTAAACTTCGACAAAGTAAGACACGTACCATTCCAACAGCCGCCCGAACCACATAAGTACCAAAAATCCCCTAAAACAAAAAATACAACACATCATAATTCACGGAAAACAATTAAAAACGTATAATTTAGGCCGCACATCTGTTGTAACCGTTTCACAATATGGCACGTGGTCGAACCCCATACAGGGGTAGCGCACCGTGACCTCTTAATGACTGGACATGTGGGGAATACCGTATGGGTGAGATACGTTGGGAGGTAAAAAATACTAGTAGATTAGCTTGGTGGTATTGTTTTGATCATGTTTAGAAGAGAAAGAAAGCTTGGTCCTTCCGTACGCGGAGCAAAAGACCAGAACATGCCAAACAAATATGTGTTACCAACTATCATAAATATTAATCATACTAGCTTGGACCCTAATAATGTTTCTAAATTAAAGTAGCCTTAATTATTCCTTATAACATCAGCTATCAGCCAGTGAAAGTCCCGTCAAGTCGGAGATTAGCCGGAACAAACATTTTACTGGGTAATACGATACCCCTTGGTAAGACTGGTAGTCAGACTTTCGGGTTTCTGACTACTCGTAACAACTGTTAAAGAACCACGAATGACAGCCGGGACCAACGACTTACCGACGGCACGCCAAAATATTTATTGTTTGTTTTATGTGTATTTAGAAAAAAGCTGTTATTTTGATACAATTTATTTATTTGTATAGATTTTATAATTTTATGACAATTAAATAAAAACTGATATGAATATCTACAATTGGAATAGGCAGAAAACTGAAACTGTGCAGTCGTTTGAAAATATTGATTTGATTTGGACAATCGTTTTCTACACAGTTCTTTGCTTCTCTAGTTTTATGGTTTATTTTCCTGTGAAAAACTAAGTGTTAAACTTAGTTTTTAGAGTGGTACACACCTGTAATTGGCGACTATTTAAGTCCAAGGCTAATTGTTACCTATTATGATATATTGTATATAGAAGCTTTTGGTAAACCTTTAAGCCATAAATAAATAAATAATTCAGTTCATCGATCTAAATAACTTTTTTTTTAAGTAGGCGTTCTTTAAACTCAGACACTACAATATCCAATTAAATCAATTAATAAAATCCTCGATTTAAAATTGAAAAAAATTATTCAATATTATTATGTCCATAACAATACATTTAGTAGTGACACCCGCACTTAGTTGATATCCCGTCCAGTCGTACTCAGGTCTTCTCCTCTACATTTATTATGCACAGCCAAAGTGTAGAACTCTGCCAGCGTCTGTGCCTTCCACGTATAACCTGTCTGCCTTCAAAGCAAGAGTGAACACGAACAGGCATCTTCTGGCACGCTCGTTCCATCATAGACCTCATCCATCGCTTTCAATCAGGCGAGATCGAGGTCAAGAGCAGGTCCATTGTCAGAAAAAAAAACAAAAAATAGTGTCTAGACTAGTTTAGACATCGTGTCCAACCATCAAAACAAACAGAAACATGCAAATAAACAGAGAATCGTTTGGAAATCTTAACACTTCAGTGCCGGACGCCGTCATGCGCCCGCTCGCGTGACACGCTTCTTATTATAATAATGTCACGCCAATATTAAAGGAGACTTCAGCTGTGTGTATTTGCTTACCGAGTTTGGCTCGCTTTATATCTTACTGGGTTTTGGATGGTTTTACAATTATTGTACTCACTGCAGATGGTTTTTTCAAATTTAGGTTCACTAAAATGTTTTTTGTCCGACTTTTTGAGCAGTGGTTTAGTTATTATAAACCAATTGCTTCAATAATAAAAATACCTACTATTGACTATTATTTAGTTTAAATGCCCATTAAAATGACTAAGAAACATAAGTTATTAAATCAACATAAAAATCAAAAGAACAAGCCGTCTTTTAAATTACACGGCTATTACAAATACAATAGAAAGTAGACCAAAAAAAGGTTTCCTAAAGCTTTTAAAACTATAAACATAAAGTGTGATATCAATACCGAATTAACATAGTAACATAAATCGCCAAACGTGACGTAGTTACCACTAATTCTTAAAGTAAACATATTGATAAAATTTCTTGCCGACTAACAATAAATCACGACAAACCAAGATGTCTCAATATACTACAAAGTAATTTCACTGTTAGCTGAAAAGAGACGGAGATACAAACCCTTCGAAAATCAGTACGAAGGAGAGAGACAACCTACATTGCCACATTTCGTATTAATTAAGGAGCAAATGGTTTTAAATCATTTGCCGTCGACGCTCCCTGTGGGAATCCAGAAGAGTTATAAGACCCTTTATTCTAAATTTAAATTACAATTCTGTAAATGTTTCGAATATTTTAAATCTTGTGTACTCGTTATTGGTCTCTTGGGTAGAAGAAAAAAAAAAGGTGGCCTAAATATCGATACTTTATGGTTAAAGGTTAATGGTCTTTAAGGGGAAGCAAAGGAAATATTGGGTGTACTTATTGTTGAACCACATTTAAATACAGATGTGGGGCAGTTGTGTACAGATAAGGGGCTTATGGCTAAGTAATAATAGCCACATGTGTCGATCAATCAGGTTAAGCTACGCTTGCCGCGGTTGGTCCGTGAATGGGTGAACATCTTTAGATACCAAGACCCCTCCGTGCTTTGGTGAGCACGTTAAGCCGTTAGTCCCGGCTGTCATTCTTGGATCTTTGACAGTCGTTACGGGTCCTCAGAGGTCAGATAGTAAGTCAGTCACTCCATGTAAATACTGGTAGTCAGCTTCATCTGATTAGACTGGAAGCCGACCCCAAAATTGTTGGAAAAAGGCTAGACAGATGATGTGGGGCAGTTGTGTAGTGTTCAGACCAAAACAAAACTGTTTATGAGAGGAAAATCAATTCTAGAATTTCCAAATTTACTTTTGCAAACCTCTATTAACATACCCACGTTTGATAAAATTATCGACTACACAGGCCATTAAAATTTACTACTAACAAACTCCATTACAACTTGACAACAAAATGATATCGCAATAAAATCATAATAAACATTCCATTACATACAAAATCAATATTCATAAGTAGAACACCAATTAAAACCGTTGGCACATTATCTATGCGGCCAACTGTCCCGCGACAGTTGTGTGAAACGAAACGTCACGGGCACGGTAATCGCGAGATTGGCTCATTTGATATGTGAGTGTCACGCTGAGTAGTCGTGTGGCGTTGAATGGGTTAATGTTAGGGGTGGAATGTGATATTGAAATTGGCAGCGTGTTTTTTTTTTCTTTGCATTTATTGTGTAGGGTTTATTTTTGGAAGATAGTCTTATGATTTCTGGCTGGGAAATAACACGTTACTCATAACATCACGCTTGTAATTCCCAAAAGGTTCGAAAAAGGTGTATGGTAATCCACACTTCGTCAGTTACTTTATGAAAAACAGTCTGAAAAAAAAACATGCGTACTTAAGGACACAATATTGGGGAATTAAGCAGACTTTCCATAGCTATACTTTGACCGAAACCGCTGTACCGTGGCTTAGGTATGTGCGCGGCGAGACGGGGTGGAATTGCAAGCCGCTCATTAGTCAACGCTGCCCTCCGCCTCGTCGCACGTTCCTAAGGCGCGGTATCGGTCAAACTATATCTATTCGCAATTTTATCAACGTTCTCTTACATTGTGAATCAATTAACACAAAAACAGAAAATACAGACGTATAGCTGCTATACACTTAGTACCAAGAACACAGCAACACCAAAATCCGTCTTCAGACACCTATGTCCGTCCCATCGATCACAAGCTAATTAATTAAACTACCCGTTACGGGAGCGAAGTGAACCAATTTTGCTCTGGTTTAAATTTAAAAGTGTTGAGATTGCTACGTCCATTTAATTGATACAGCCGGCCAAGAATCCCGGTCCGTTCGGTCGTTAGCTTATCAATATACTGATTTCACACTCGTGTGTCGCAAGTTTACATGGTGAGGTTTATTTGTCAATGGTTTTGTTAAAAAACAACCGACTTCCAAAAAATAAAAACACTACAAAGTAAAAAATACCTTATTATCGGTATATTTTCGGAAGTCGGTGTCTTTGGATCTGTATTTTAATTTTGCCACCGACTTCCGAAATTAAAGTAACTTTTCCCTTAGTACTGTTTTTTTGAAAGTCGGTTGTTATTTTTTTTTCGTTTTTGAGTTATGGTACCTTCCCCAAACCAATTCGTATACCTACTACAACAGTGACAGGAGGTATTACAACATCATCAAGATACACAAAGAGGATTAAATACGTACTACTAACTAAAAAAACTTCCCAAGGAAAGTTAATAACAAAATATCGATGAATATAGATAGGTACATTTAAAAAAAGACGTACAGAGCAACATAAAACCGCCTCCTTTTTGTGAAGTCTGTTAAAAATAGTGGTGGGTATTGGTGGATGTTAATAAAATTTGTGTGAGATTTGCTACTATATGAGCAGCAGTGTCTTTATTTTTGATAGTAAGATGTTTTTCCATCTTTCAGCCATGCAATGAAAAATTTTCCTGTGAACATGACCCATGTCCTTATAAGAAGACGTTTAAAAGTGCCTTTGATGTTCAAAAGTGCCTTTTAAGTGTCTATTTGAAATAAACGATTTGACTTCGACTTAAAGATATTCAAAGGGTGTGATATGGCAATAACAGTATCCTTACGACTATAACAAAATCCCTTACAAGGAAAGGCCGCTTTTCATAATTTCAATAAAATGCTGTTATTGTCTAAAACTTAATTCTTCTTTAAAAACTCCAAAGACCAATATATATTTTAATAAACAATAAAAATATAAATAAAAATATCTTTATAATCGCAGGCATGTGAGCCACTCGCGTGCACAGGAGCCTACCGGTCACGATGCTCGAAGGACCAAAAAAAGAACCATATTATCACATCTCGGTATGTCCACGGCTTTGTGCGTCCACATTTATAAAACGCGTTTGTATTATTGCTTATTTAATACGCTTTTGATTCGTTTAAATGTGGGATAGCGGTGTTTTAATGGGAAAGGGTGGGTAGGATTAGTAGTAGTGTGATTTTGGAGTTTGTAAGTCGAGTTATGGGGACTTTATTGTAATGGCTTCTTTGACACTTTGGTGCTGTTTATTTGATTTCTTTGTCATATAATTAAATTAAATTAGGGAAAATCGAAACATTTTGTTGCCGTACCAAAAAAAAGGGATACCTTCTTTAAATTGTTTACATAAGGACCAATTTTTTTAATCATAATGGGTAGTACCCCTTGTCGAAAAAATCGTCTTCGAAAGAAAGTGCATAGATTATTTTTTTCTAAAAAAGATACATTCAAAAGAAAGAAGAAAGTTAAAAGACCTCAAGTACTACATCAAAATAGAGGTTCTTAATGAAATGGACATAACTCATCGGCGTTTGCCATCCAACATGCAGAGGCAGCTTTAAGAATGATATATCTCTTTTAAAGGTTGCAATAGCGCATTTAAAGTGTACATAAATTACTTATTTTATGTATGAAATGATGGACTAGAAAAATAAGTATAATATATCATGATCAATGAATTTTTTATATAATGCGCTTCAATTTATTAGGAATTATAATTAGTTCTCCATAATTAGTTTATAACTTAACTATAACTGTATATAGTTCGCAGGTGACAGGAGTCCTTTAATTATAGCATGTCCACTCTGAAATGACGCGTCCCTCTATCGCATTCCCTATAGAAATCCGCATTACCGTGTGGACAAGCTATACTGTTAAATTGATTTATTTTGGTCTGAGTAAGACATGTGGGTACCTATGCAAAAATTCTATCAAGGATGAATTATTATAGAAGTTTTTTGAAAATTATGGCTTTGTAAATTGAGATGAACTATAATAAAAAAATTACACCCACCTTCTATAAATTCTAATTCCGATTTTGAAAATTTTATAAATATTTTTTTCCCGTTACTAAGAAACCTTTATTAATTTAATTATTGTTTATCATGACATATTTTTTTTGCGTAAGCTATTGTCGTTTTCACACTCATCTTATCATAGCTTTAAGACTAAGAAGCAGTCAAGAGTTAAGGCGCCAAACCTTAAGGTCAAAAAGCATTCATTCTAATTAATTTGAAAAAATTGCTTTTAAACAATAGTATAGCTACAATGTGCAATCTGCCTAGGCTTTACCCAACTATTTTGGGGTCGCCTTCCAGTCTAACCGAATGCAGTTTTATACCAGTATTTCACATAGAGCGACTGCCTATCTGTTATTGGGTAACACTATACCCTTTGGTAAGACTGGTTGTCAGACTTTTGGGCTTCAGACTACCCCGTAAAGGTTGTTAAAGATCTATGAATGACAGCCGCGACCAACGGCTTAGCGTGCTTTCCGAGGCACGGAGGGGTCTCGATATGTAATGGCTGGTCACCAATCTACGAACCGACCGCGGCAAGTGTAGTTTAACCTTCGATTGACTTGTGCGGCTGTTATCATTTAGCCACGAGGCTTTAAACAATTGTGTATTTTCATTTCAACCAATAAATTTAACAAAGAGTACCTACTTCCTAAAGAAAAACTTATGTATATCCTTGGACATTTATGGACTACACAATGATCCACAATAAAATTAATGTTGACAGAATTACTGTTTATAAGTCAATATCAAAGAAAAACTCAATTATACTAACGAATAAACATGAGAATTTATAAAAACATAACTAAATATTCAGTAGTTAGTGCTAATATAACGTATACATCTACCTCTTTCATGAAATACGACTTCTTTCTAAAACAATTTATTGTTATCTCTTTCTATTATTTAGAATAAGATAAAGATAGAAGAGATTTATGGTACATTTATGGATGACAAGTTTTTGTTCAAGGAGGTTAGTCCATAAACTCAGCATGAGTAGTCTTTGCGACCATAAATGTATGAAAATGTTATTAGCTTTAAATTGCATTAATACATTCTTCATGTTTCTAACCTTGTTTTATGGATGACCCACTTTATTTATACATTGATGGGTTTTCATTATAATTATTGATGGAGCTTTATAACAAAAATCAGACAAAGAAGTTACACTCTTTTTAATAGATCTCTCAGGATATGAAGAAAAGCAGTGGTGACCGGTGACCAAGTGGTACAGACAGTCGCTTTACTTTGTGTAAATTATTTTGCAACCACAACTCTCAAAAAGATGAAGGAAAACATCGTGAGAAAACCGGCATGTCCTAGAACCAAAAAATCGAAGACATGTGACATCTACCAACCCGCACTGGGCCCGCTTGGTGAATTACGGCCCACTCCCTCTACTAGAGAGGCCTGTGTTTCAGCAGTTGGAACATTATTAGGCTGATTATGCATTTATGCATGTTTAGGATATGAAATAGACTCCTAGGACCATTTAACCGTAAGTTGGCTAAAATCAATTTTGTAGGAAGGTTTTGGTAGTATTATACTTGTCGCATCATGGGTGGCCAAGATGCGAAACATCGGGTCTTCTTCAAGATCCGACACAGTTTAAGTAGGTGTGGGCACGATACTCGAAAGGAAAGATAATTCGAATTTAAAATAACTTTAATAACGAACGAAACGAACACGTGCTTCCGAAACAAACACGTGCGTTGGTACTGAGAGTTTGCCAAGACTGTCCGAGCTCGACGGTCGACTGTAGACTGCCGCAACACTCGGTATCCCCGCCAGTCATCGCTGCATCCCCTCCACCGATGATCGTGTCCAAGCGGTAGGGCTCGCTTGCGTTTCCGACCACATGATTATTCGTTTACGAATCAAACTTTTAGATGGCGCTGTCCACTGTACTGTGGTGCCATCCATCCACGACATACATAATATTTTCACGCTATAGTATGTGGTAAACATGTCATCATTCTCCTGCCCTTATCCCAATTAATTTGTGGTCGGCACAACATATCTTTACTTCCATACTTCTCTGTTAGTCGTCATCTCGGTAGTTGTTGTCACCCCCTTCCTAGCCATTCTAGTCTGAAGTTTATTTTTTACTAGCTTTTGCCCTCGGCTTCAACCGCGTTGAGGTTAGAAATTATCCCACGAGAAAGTACTATCTGAATAAAAATTATTGTGTGTGCTAACCGAGATCATGGTCTACCTATGTACTAAAATTTCATCTAAATCCGTGCAACCGTTTTAGCATGAAATCGTAACAAACAAAACTCACTTTCGCATTTATATTATACTAGCTGCGCCCCGCGGTTTCACCCGCATAAGTCTCTATCCCGTAAGAATGTCGGGATAAAAAGTATTTTATGTACTAGTCCAGGTCATGGTCTACCTATGTACCAAATTTCATTGAAACCCGTTCAGCCGTTTTATCATGAAAGCGTAACAAAAAAAACTCACCTTCGCATTTAGTTAGGATAGTTAAGATGTTATCCTACATGCATTTTATTCTTGTATGCTTGTTTGAGCAAGTAAATATATCTTAATCTTTATCTCTACGGCCTCCAGCAGGTCGTAAGTTCACACCTACAATTTCAATTCCCAACATGGTCTACCAGTTACATACAAAGCTCCATCGCTGCACTAGTACTATCGAGGTCCTTAAAACAAGCATCTCAAACAGCAATGGATACAATTCCCGGCCTACGTGCCTCAGTCAACTCAATAACAAATGACTATACTTAATCCCTCGCCCAGCACTGAATATCCATTTAATAGTTTAATTTACAATCTATATTCATCGAAGGATATTTATAATCTGTCATCAAGTTATAATAACATCACGACTGATCTACAAGACGATGAAAATTCAATTCAGATGGAAATCATATTTTATTTTGGACGTTAAAATGAAGTTTAAAACTGACTGTAAGGGGGTGGCAGTAACCGGAGTATATCGATGTGAAGATCTCTAGTTGGACACACGGATTAATAAGTAAACGAACTGATATTGGACTTCTTTGTGTTGTATGCTGAAAAAGGTACACTTCTATACTAATATTAGAAGAGGTCATATTTGTAAGTTTGTATGTAGGGGGTAATGTCCGGAACTACTGATCCGGTTCCGAAAATTCTTTCACTATTCTTCTTCTTTTCGTTTCGTTAGTGACTAACCTGGTGTCAGAGTTTTAAAGCCGACCATGGGCCTCTGACTTGGCTTCACATGCCGTCGAGGAATATCTCTCAGGCATGCGTTTCCTCACGATGTTTTCCTTCACCGTTTTTGAAGCAAGTGGTAATTATACAATAAGCGCATGAATCCTAAAAGTCAGAGGTTGGGTTCGAACTCGAGACCTATGACTTTGCAGTGTCAGTGCAGTGTCATTGCCGAGTGCCATTTTTTTTTTTTTTTTCAAATCCAGGACTTTCTCGTGGTCTCACTAACCACATGTAAAAGAAGAAAGAATCTTGTGTTTATAAGTAAATTTTTATTGATTTGCAGATTTTTTTTTAACCGTTTATTAGGTAGCGTTTTGGCTGGCCACGCCACAATTATGGCGATAAGTCCCCTCTTTGAAAAGTGGCTAGAGAGGCGCCACGGCGTCCTCACCTTCCGGCTGACGCAGGTCCTTACCGGACACGGTTGTGTCGGGAGGTTCCTGTTCCGCATAAGGTGGGAGGAAACGCCCAGGTGTCACCACTGTGTGAATCGCCCGGAGGACACGGTGGTACATACGGTGGAGGTCTGCCCGGCTTGGGCGGAGAACAGCCGTGTCCTCTTCGAGGCGATCGGCGGCGGCGATCTCTCGCGTCCGGCCCTGGTTCGGGCCATGGTCCGGAGCGAGAGTGCATTGGAGGCCATCGCTTCCTTCTGCGAAGCAGTAATGCTCGCGAAGGAGGAGGCGGAGCGCGCGCGGGAGAGGCAAGATTCGCGCCCTCGCGCCCCTAGTCACCGCGGGAGTCGCGAGCCGACTTCCGGCCACCGTAGGCGTAGGCTTGCGGACGGTGAGCAATGGGTAGCTCGCCGTCCGATAAAGATCAGGCCCGGGTCGACGGCGCGTTGTGTTCCACCCGCGCCTCAAAGAGATGTCAGCACCAACTGACGGGGTCCATAAGGGCCAATGCCTGCCAGGGTTGCGAGTTTGTCCGAAAGGGATATCGCGGCCCCGGCAGACAGGCAACGGAAGGAACACGGGTGGGTTTTAGTCAGTAAAAGTCTGACACACCCTCCCGCTCCGCCCAGAGCGGGAAGTTAAGTTATTTGATAATTTCCCGTCCCAAAAAAAAAAAAGCGTTTTGGCCGTTTCCTCTATCATATTGGCCTTCCTAGGAGGTACCTACCTATATGAAGTAAGTATTGAAGGTTAAATTTTGATTTTGAGGATTGGATTACGGCAGTAAATATCTGGTCCTTGCGACCGCGAGGCAAATTGTTTAAGAGATTTAAGATTATTAAAACTATTGAAAAGTATATTTCCCACAAACGCACCAAAGTCTAGCTAACCTACCCGTCTGTATAGGAGCACAACAACCGGCAAAATGGGAATAAGTTTTGGCGTGGTCCTCACATAAATCAGAAAGACCAGTGTAGCTCAATTAAAAGCTTACTATCTGATGTAGTCAGTGCTCGGTGTCATTTATTTCACTGCAGATATGTGTTATACAGGGTGAAAAAGGTACGCATGAGATTCTAGAGAGTATTAAGACCTTAGAATGGGACAACATTAAAATAAAATTAGAACCATTTTTGCAATTTGATTTAAGAGCGTTTATTCTAAAAGATAGAAATAGATGTCAAATATTATGCTGTTATGATTAATTTGGCAAAGGACCAAAAAATTGGCAGGTAGTTTAAAGATTTCTTAAAGAAATCTATGAGAGTCGTTGTAATATGCTCAACACCACGTTCGTTGTTAGTGACAATCATTCCTTTCGAATATATTTATTATTATAATCCTTAATCATTTACTAGAGACTGTATCATCCCCTAAGATAGACAAGTATTTTTTTTATCGCAGCAAATGCGATGCCTTTTTGGCCTCGCACAGG
This sequence comes from Agrochola lota, assembly GCA_947364205.1. Lineage (NCBI taxonomy): Eukaryota > Metazoa > Arthropoda > Insecta > Lepidoptera > Noctuidae > Agrochola > Agrochola lota. The sequence goes on from OX376241.1 coordinate 3,010,888, forward strand.
TCTTTACTTTTATTGTTTTGTCTATTCGAAAAAATATGTTAATTTTGTTAAAATCAAAATCAAGTCATTACATCGAGCTAGGCCGCGAATCAGCACTTTTCGAACGTCAACATTATATAAGGCAGCCCACCCTTCACCACTTCCAAGTGCTTTAGCTGAGAAGAAGTGGGGCAACAAACTGCCTAGTTAGTTTTAAATGGTCCTTTTTTTGCTTTTTGTATTTCCTGTCCAAACCTTTTTTTATTTTTATTTCGCCCTGTATAGTATAAACTGATATAAGTTATACCTAGGTAGGTATAGTGTTGAGAAGGTATTGATCGCTCAACGGATTCGGCGATACGATTTACTGACTATGGGTATTTTTAAACGTTTTCAACAGCCATTTTAATATTGTTCCCTCGAGGATTAATCCGTGGGGTGACAGTATGACCATTCTTTAGATTAACTAGTATGGAGTCTTCGCATCGCTGTTTTGTTCGGACATCTTAGAAACTGTATCGTGTTACCCAGTAACTTGGTTGTGAAGGTCAGATAGGCAGTCGCTCCATGTCAAATACTGATATTCAGCTGCATCCGGTTAGACTGGAAGCCGACCTCGACACATTTGGGAAAAGGCTAGTCACATAATGATGATCTTATAAACTGTTTGCTAATAAAAATAACAGGATCAGAGTAAACGCAAAGGGTATAGATTTTTTTTTTTTTTTTTTTTTTTTTTTTTTTTTTTTTTTTGGATGGGAAATCATCAGATGACTTCTCCCGCTCTGGGCAGAGCGAGAGGGTGTGTCAGACTTTTACTGACTAAAACCCACCCGTGTTCCTTCCGTTGCCTGTGTGCCGGGGCCGCGATATCCCTTTCAGACAAACCCGCAACCCCAGAAAGGGTATAGATTAACTTGACGGAGTCCACAACTTTTAATGCTGTAAGCTAAGAGTGCTCTTTCTAAAAAAAACCGGCTAAAAGGAATGGCAATATCTATTGCTTGTTTACTAAAAACGATAAACTGTGATGATCAGTAGATCACCAATCCTTACGCCATACGTGACAATAGGCATGCCTGGGTAAAAAAAAAATCGAATTAGTCCTTCAGTCAGATAATAAAAAAATATTAGACACGTATTTTTTGCTTTATCATATTGATAAAAAATTACTTAGATAAAACGCATTTTAAGTTGGGGAGTGGGGGTCGCTACGTCACTAGTACGTATAAAATCTACATACTTGTGACGTCATGGCACATTTTACCTCAATGTATCGCCGTAATCTTTAGATTACGTAAGAAAAGAAAAAATACGTGTCCAATATTTTTTTATAATCTCAAAGACGGACTAAAAAAAAATTTTATTCCTCATTCCTATTGTTCCAAAATTTATGTTATATTACAAGGAGCTCTTCATTTAATGTAATAGAGTTATTTTATATTTTGTGAATGTGAGAACGTTGTAGGCCTAACAGACTGTACATTTGTAGATCATTTTCTATATTGTTAAGTACTAGGTACTTGTTGACAGGCCTACACTGTCCTCTCATAACTATTAACACTGTAATTTGAAAACATTGTAAAAGCCATTTATTTTTTAAAGAGTAATCGTGGTGTTTCTTGCCGGTTCTTCTCCATAGGAAACGACCAATTGAAACCGTTCACCTAGCTTCTGAAGTTTCATAAGTGTCCATGTAGGTTTATGTGAAATAAAATATTTTGATTTTAGACAGACTAACTAATTATTATGACTGTCATAAAACTCTTGTTTTCCATCTATTAAAATATAAGACGGATTTTTTACACCATTAATATCTTCACAATATGCATCTAGACTTCACATTATGTCCCGGATCTCTCCCACCAGGAAAATCATGTGGAAAATGGTCGAAAGTGAAGGCGGCCAGATAAAAGAGCACTTTTTATATACCTCGCTCTAAATACTAGATCATAAAACACGAGTTATGTGTACCGGAGAGTAACGATCACTTTACCGATTTTTTATCGATACGGTCGTGATTATAATCCACTTTCGGCTATTAACATCGATATTTTGATTGTCTCGATATTGTGGAGAATGTGAAAGATTTGGTCTGATTTATGATTTTGATTAGTGCTGGATTATGTGCAATTTTTTTGTGAAATGGTGTGTGAAAAATCAGTGAAGTTGGGCAATATGAACCTGAATTAAGACTGATCGTGCAAATCTGTTTTGCACCGAATTTGAACAGGGGATGATGATGGATGGAGATGTTTAGGGACTGGGTCACGGTAAGATAAGATAAGATAAGATTTCTGTATTTGTCTAAACATTGTATACATACAAGAGCATGCAAGATATCATATCGTTTGAGTTCACTCAAGTTTAGCCGTTAGTATCAGCGTATTCATTTTTCTATAACATTAAAAAGAACTAACAAAAATTTGTAATTATGACCTTGATACCTCAACCATACTACCATAGCTATGATATATAATTATTGTATCTTATATATTATTGCTACCAATCTCAGATTACTAACCCTATCTTTTTCATGAGAACTAAATGCAATTCATTCAAAATTATTTTAAACTGATATCTCTCACTCATATTAGTATGTACCTGACTGATTACTTTCTGCAAACTTCTGAACATCCTTATAAGTTCTGCCGTATGTATTTTTTGTCAATTTCATCCAACCATCTTCAACCAGTTTATAGCCAGGAGCCGTTTACTTTACAAAGCAGATCACACACTCATTACGCATTCCCCCAGATCAATTGCCAACAAAAATAATTTCTCAATGATATGGCAACACTGGCCATTACGCCGGTTACGGTATTTTGTGAGAATCGAGCGCCCGTGCGGCGATCAATTATGATCGATATCGTTTTAATCGATTGTAATCGGTAATGACGCGAGACACCGCAGCTGTAAATTTTATTTATATCGGCGGTGAATTAAAAAATTTCGATTTTTCTTGTGTTAAACTTTTGAGTTTTGTTAAATTAACTGTTGTACCTAATTGGTTTGTTAAATCTTGGCACGTTTTTTTTATTTTCAGGTGAAACATGAAAGCGACTAAGAAAATGCAGAGGGTATAAATGGATTGAAATATTTTCTCTGGCTGGCATTAAAACATTATTAAAATGGATAGAAATATTTTCTCTGGCTGGCATCAAAACATTGTTATAATCATGCAGTCGAACCATAATTAATGGTTATAAAAAAAAAAAAAAGTGTAATTATTAGAATCAATATTATATAATGTAATTTCGTCATTTGATATCAAAAATTTGCAGTGTCGTTACGGGGTGCATGTCTTAATACTGTGTCATGTTTAAATGCATACTTACTAACCAGTGTTTTACATGTCAGCTAATAAATTAATAAATAAATAATTTCAAGTACCTAATCATCGATATTCTATCAAGTATATTATTGATAACAACATAAGTTTATAAATATCGACAGTTTTGTGCTTCCATTCGATATAATATGATCATTCTTGAAGCACAAATTAAGTGCCAAAGTAATACCTTCGCAACTACCATAAAAAACCATTTAATATTTAAATAATGTTTACATTTTCCAATGGCTTTAGTCCTGAATCTAATTACATACATCCCATTAAAATAATTATAATACACTATCTATCATGTAAGCCTTTATCGATACTGATAGGGATCGATTTTAAAATTCATCTATATTAATAAGGTATCGATATTATCGCAACGAGTTCGAATAAAAAGCCCAACACTATTTACGCGATACATGTCAAACATAATGCTGAATTTTAAAAAGGTCGACAAAAAAAATAGAACTATCCCAGCGCATGAATATTTTTATGGGATTTTAAGAGAATAGATGAGATATTATATAATTATTTGAAATTGATTAATATTTAACCAGATAAAAAGGAAAACTTCCGCTGGTGTGAGAAGTACAGCAGACATGATTTTATAATTCTGAATAAGTATTTGGAGCTCTACATTTAAATACAATATTTCTCATCATTTACCTAGCCTTTTCCCAACTATGTTGGGGTCGGCTTCCAGTCTTACCGGAAGCAGCTGAATACCAGTATTCTACATCGAGCGACTGCCTATCTGACCTTCACGACCCAGTAACTGGGTACACGATATCCCTTGGCAAGACTGGTTGTCAGACTTTCGGGATTATGACTACCTGGAACGACTGTCAAAGATCTACAAATGACAGCGGGGACCAAGGGCTGAACGTGCTTTCCGAGGCACGGACGAGTCTCGGTATGTAAAGATGGTCACCCATCCACGGACCGACCTCGGCAAGCGTTACTTAACCTTGAAGGTCGACCCGTGCGGCTGTTATTATTTAGACACGAGAGGTATTATTACGATACTTCTATGTTACTATAAAAACTGGACTAAATATGGATGTAAATTAATTAAACTTTAAAACTTGTTATTGTATCAATTTCTTAAAAATTAATGTCGTTCAATGTGTCTGTAAAATAAATATCAACTTCCAATAAAACCACATGAAAAATATAAACGATTTCCATACAAACACGTCGTAAAGGTAATGTTAACAACGCCACAATGGCTCGCACATTTTAAATATTATTAAAAATATTACAATATAATGTCTGAACAAAAATTATGATCACAATTTCATAGATACTTGAGAAAATTAATCGTGCAATCCTCAATTTATGTCTCATTTCCCTCAAAAAGTTTAACACGCAATTTTATTTCTTAACTCCCACAAAAATAAGGACCAAAATTGCATGAAATAGTTCAGCAAAGAAGGCGATATTGTGTAAAAGAGCCTAAAGGTACAGTCGGGCACATAAATAACTGCGCGCAAGATATGAAGATGTCGAGTGGTTTAATGAAACGTCAAAGTACCTGGCTCATTGATTGCTCGCGAGAAAGCATAAATCGTGTGCGCTCACGGGTACTCGCGACGCTTAAATCATTTTGCGCCTGATTGTACGTGTTTGTTTATGTTTCTGATGGCCAGTATGTGCACGTGGTTGCTTACTCATTATCGATAAATTGTGAAATGAGATTGGCGCGTACGCAGGATGGGGATTGCGTCTTTTTCTGGACCAATTTCATGGAAGTAAGATAAGATAAAGATTTATTTCTGAACACAATACATAATAAGGATGATGACAAAAAGTTTTTTTTTTAGTCCGTCTTTGAGATTATAAAAAAATATTGGACACGTATTTTTTATTTTGTTACGTAATCTAAAGATTACGGCGATATATTGAGGTAAAATGTGCCATGACGTCACGAATATGTAGATTTTATACATACTAGTGACGTAGCGACCCCCACTCCCCAACTTAAAAGCCTTTTATCTAAGTAATTTTGTATTAATATGATAAAGCAAAAAATACGTGTCTAATATTTTTTTATTATCTGACTGACGGACTAATTAGAATTTCATTTTATTTACCCAGGCATCATCTCTATTATAAGTATACTTTTCAAGGTATCAAGTACAAAACATAATAGATTTAATTATACTGTGAGAGGCTGGTGCCTATGTGAAGTCTGTATTTCAGGAAACCAGGTCTCCACCCCTTCGGTACCTATATAACCAATGTTCAAACTCAAAGTCATTTTGCTTTAAATGTGGTAATACAAAGGTGTTATTATATATGGATTCGTATGCGATGACACATTTCACCATATTTTTGCATGCAAATATAAATAGCAAGGCTTATTTTTAAATAAGCAATTATCTATAATTAAAGTTAAAAACATTGACTAAACATGAAACTATTTAAATCAATCTTCAATTTACACAACCCAAATAAAAAAAATAAAAAAATATATAAACATTTGGCACAACATAACAAAGAACAGAACAAAATTATATCTACAATCACAGATTTTATAGGTAAGGAAATTATTACCTACATACCTATCGTTGTTCTCGATACGTGTAATAAAAAACGGCCAAGTGCGTGTCGAACCACGCACAATGAAGGGTTCCGTAGTTGGTATGAATTTATCCCAAGAACAAACTTAACATTGTAGTTGAAAAACGTGTTCTCCCATATGGAAACAAACTCAAACTCAAAGCATTTATTTCAATTAAACCATTTACAGGCACTTTTGAATTGTCAAGGAATCGGTCAGTCAGAAATATGAAGCTAGTTGCCCATTCCAAAGCGTAGCAGGGACCTATGGAGAAGAACGGGCAAGAAAGTCCACGGACACTGAATGTATGGGAGATCATGTTTTTCAAACTGCAAATTTAAGTTGGTTGATTATTTCTCGTTAACCTGAACAGCCTACTTAGCTCTCATAGTTTTCCTTTTAATTTCGTTTTATATACTACTGCTGTGAATTTTTTCGCAGGCCAAGTACAACCATTTAGCTAGAAGGGGGGGGAGACACTTGACTCTAACAAAAATTTTCATTTAAAAGCTTAATATTACGCAAACGGATCCTTGAATCTAAAAATAGTTTTAACAAACTCACAATATTTTTGAAAGACCTTTCTAACGATACCCCACAACATGGGGTAGATGAGGAAAAAAAACATCCCCACTTTACGTGTAGGGGAGGTACCCTAAAAAAATATATTTTTCTTGATTTTATTTTACCACTTTGTCGGCATGATTAATATGTATACATACGCCAAATTACAGCTTTCTAGTACTAACCGTCTCTGAGCTAAGCCGCGGACAGACAGATGGACAGACAGACAGACAGACAGACGGACATGGCGAAACTATAAGGGTTCCTTGTTTACTACGGAACCCTAAAAACCATCACTAAGTAACTGTTGTAATCTCGATTTGTTTAGATATTATCCATAAAAACTTAAACGGAATCCATAAAGTGACACTTCGAGGTATTTCTGTGTATTTTTAATTGGCAGCACGCAACAAAAGTCAAGGACCTATTTGTCGTAAAAAATGCATCTAAAGATCTACATACTTACTCAATTTAAAATACAATTACGAATAATACAAATGACATAACACACCTTGTCTACGATATCCTTTGTGTTACTTTCTCTGTCCTTGAAGTATTTTAAGTCGCCCGTGTAAATTGACGTTAAAAAATAAAATTAAAAACCGGCCAAGTGCGAGTCGGACTCTCACACGTACAATTAATTTAGCACTACATATTTTTCAAAAATACGAAAAAGAAACACGGTTCTTATTATAGGAGGATAATTTTTAAAACAGCCATAGTAATAAAAAATCAGTGTAAATTTCAAGTGTCTAACTATTACGGTTCAAAAGATACCGCCCTGTGACAGACGAACGCGGACGGACGGACGGACAGCGGAACCTTAGTAATTGGGCCCCGTTGGCACCCTTTGGGTACTGAACCCTAAAAATGTAAAAGCATTTATTTTCCAGAAAATATTTAATTGTTTTGTTTTGTTGTCACTACTTTTTGCAGTGGACTGTATCACATGTGCTATTACCGTGAGAAAAGTATTTGTGTGTCTTCATTAGCACCTTTGTCTTGATTACTTTAATTAGCCATTAGAATAGTAATCAAATTGTCTACATGTGTTTGAATTTGTTTAAATGTAGTTCCTCGAAACAACGATGTTAAAAAAGAGATCAAAGGAGAAACAAATTGAATAGGTGTTTTGCTGCTAAGAGTCACTAAATATGGGTCCTTACGAATTAAATTTTATGTGAAATAATCTCACAAAATTAATATTGAAAGAAAAGAAAGAAAGAAACATTTTATTTGGGACACGCACAGGAAATACAAACAGTAAGTAATAACAAAAAATTGAAAAAATAAAAACAAACAAGGAGCATTTAAAAGTAACAGAATAATAATGACCTGTGCGAGGCCAAAAAGTTTTTTGTTTAAATGTTATAATTAATTAATTAAATTTATTAAATTTTATTAATAAAATTAATTAAATTAATTTCACCATAATGCGGTGATATTTAAAATATATAACCACAGCGCTGGTATTCTGATAGGGCCCACTGTGATGCCATGGACTAACCTACGGACTAAGATAAATCCCACTAGGGGATTATAAAAAAAAAAAAAAAAAAAAATTAAAACTGAAACTATGTACAATAAATAAATATAGCATTAAAGTGATATTTGTGACTCTCAATTAGGAATAACACTTTGAAAATACTTGTGGGTACTATCAATATAAATTGTCAACACAAGTAGGCTAGTACAACTTTATTTTTAACTAGTTGCGCCCCGCGGTTTCACCCGCATAAGTTTCGAGCCCAAGAGAATATCGGGATAAAAAGTATCCTATGTCCTAACCTAGGTCATGGTTTACTTATGAGCCAAATTTCATCCAAATCCGGTCAGCCGTTTTGGCGTAAAAGTGTAACAAAGAAACGTACAAAAAAAAAAAACTTTATTATATTTGATTGGACAATATCTAAATGAAACTAGTCTATGTTTTTAACGGGACAAAATCCTCGGGCTTTTCACCCAAATAAATAAAAATCGAACAAATTCTCTCAACAAACTATTATTTCTGGTTCCAGCTGCACTCCGATAACAGTCTAACAACTTTCAACACTGTCTCAAAAGCCTGGAATCATCAGAAGCCCGGTGTTTGGAAATCCTTATTGCTAATTACAAGTGCTTATAATTACTCCGTCCCTTTAAACAAGCATTTCTTTTATTTTTGCACTCGCACCTGTAACCATAATTGGGTCTTTCACCAGTTTTTTCGCTTTTAAGTATAAGTTTTCAAGTTGATATGGTAACTAATGTTGACAGCTGTCACTTTTGAAGGATAGGGTTGCCCTATTCGGGTTTTTGGACTGTTGGTCCGCAGTACCGTATATAACATGGAGGCGACAATATGTTGGTTGGTTGGTTAATTTGGTTGTTGGTAGGGCTTGTTCTAAGTCCGCCTGGCTAGCTACCACCATCTTATCTAAGTCTGTCGCCATAGCAACAATGTAATTAACAGCATTGTTGAGTTTCAGCAGTTAGAGGTAAGATAGCCAGTACCTCTGTGGTTGAAGTTTCCGGGTGACGCTCGCTTCCACCTTCAGCCTGATCATCACTTACCATCTGGTGAGATGCAAGCCAAGAGCTTACCCGTTGTGGGTAAAAAAAAAAAGTAAACACTGATATTATTTTGAAGCTATCAAATTAATTCTAATATCAAAATTGAGAACGAGATTTTTTCGAACTAACTAAATAGTAGTGATGGGACGATAAGGGTTTTGCCAATCTTTGACTAGCTATAGAGCGAGTTTTATAGGCGATTCGCACCAAATTAATTTATTTGTGGGCGGATTCATAACTCCAGAAATAAAATCCAAAATGTGTCAATTGCCTAATACGTTTAGGCAATTGGCACCTTTTGAATTTTATGCAATAAAAAAGTATGCTAGGAACAACATTTGCCAATTATTTTTTCTCGAATAAATTAACTTCGTGCGTATTGCCTTTAGAAAAATGATATTATTTAAAAGTGACGATTCGCCCGTTTCGGGTGAGTAAATTCTTGCGAATCGACCAATAAGCCTAATTAAAGGTGACAACTGCATATTAAAAACTACTGCAAAATTTATTCCAAAGTTTTTTTTACTAGCTTTTTACAATGCACGTTTCTAAATGAATGCTCAACATAATGTATGATCATCGATGCAAGAATAAACAGTTAATCAATAGGTTTTGCAGGTTCTAAACTGTAAGCTTCTGAAGTTGATGAAGCAATATATTATAATAATTAGTCGAGTCATTATTGACAGCTATTATAACGCTTCTGCAGACGAAAAAATACCATTCAAAAGATTAATCAAACACAAAGTTGCTCTTTGTTACCTTTTAAAGGTTTGACAACTTTTAAATGGCCTAATGAAAATTTTATAGCGTTGTCCTACACAAAACCGATAATTAAAAATACTCATTTCTATTTTAAACAATTTCTTCATTTCATACTTCGCGTTCGAAGTTCAAATTAATGATCGAATTCAACAGCTCGACGTGTCCCTTATTCGATTATTTAAATTCAAAGAGTGATCATTATCGAATAATAATTGTTCTTTATCGTTGTTTATTCGATTCTTTTAAAGCATTATCGCTTACGCCTAGTAGTTTTTCGTAGTGTTGTCGTGTCATATTTGCATACAATGTCGATTATCGATTGTCGACACCAGTCTTTATGACGGGTATTTGTTTTGTATTTATTTCACGAACACATAGCGTTGGGACTTAGTTATGGCAGCCAGAAACGATATGTCATCCTTATATGAAGAAATATGCGAGGTTAATTTACATTGCACGTTTGTAATTAAAAACTACTGTAACTATTTGCATTTATTAGATATACTGCCTGACTTGTACTTTTATCGCTGGCAAGTAAACGTAACTTTTATTTTAAAAGAATTATGAAAGAGATAGCTACTGTTTATTGACTTTCGAATAAATTAATAGTTTGTTATCAGACCATTTTTATTGTATTTCATTTGAGAATATAACTCGCTGGTTTTGTTTTAAGTTGTGCCTTGTTTTATAAACAGCAATGGTTTATGCTTTCAAGTTATCCTCGGGCAAAACATGACTACCAACACGGAGATAATTCGTGAACTCTATACAAGGTGTTCATAATAAAGCATTCATGCCATTCGGAGAGAAAATACGTTCTGAAGTCCGAAGTTATCTATTGTAATGTAGAGAGAAATGAAAAACGTTGGCAATCATACCGATTTCACTTTTCATCAATCAGTCCGGTCGTTACAGCACTCATTATATCAGTATTTATCATTACGTATTTTAATTGCGTTCGAAAATTGGTTTTCGTGCAAAAAAAAATCTTTCGGATAAAAATTTGTAATTGATACGAATAGTTCAGTTAATTATCGATACAATTAAAGTGCTGTATGCAATGAACGTCACTATTTACCTGTATTAACTGTAATGCGAAGCGTAATGGCTCTCGTAGACAGGCGCGACGCGACGGTGCGACGCGATGTTGGTAGAACAATTTCCATGAAGTGTCATAGAAATTATTTTACTAGAGTCGCGTCGCGCCTGTCTGCGGGACCCTTAACGCAGTACCGATCAATTAATTATTATACGTTTGTGTACTTAATTACTTACTTGAAAATGCATTTTTTTTTACTCGCATCACTTTGAAGTTTCTTTTACATAACATAACATGACACCTGTATTGCCCGAAGGGTTAAGCAGAAGTGTACCTATATTATAGGTATAGTAATTATATAGGATAAGTCCAGATTTCTTCACTATATTTTCCTTCACCGATGTTAGTAATGTCCAAGATAAACTCAGAAACTACATAATTATAACTTGAAAAAGTCACATTGTTTGGCCTGGATTTGAACCCACAACCTCGTGCATGACGTGAGACGAGGTCTTAGCCACTGGGCCATCATAACATTATACCTAATATGTATAATAATTATCTAAGTATAATAATACAATATTATTACTTGATGTCCAAAGATTTTCAATCGTAATAATGACGTAATTTGACCAACGTTTTTGGCCGTAAAATTCTTTGTGGGACTACAATTTGTATTAGCATCATCCACAGATGATTTAATTCATGAATACAAACAAAACAAGGTATCCTATACGAAATTCCCAACCGAAAATTATCGCGGAACAATCTTAAAACATTAGTCAAGATCGACATTCAGCCCGCTCGCTTGTTCAACAATTAAAAATATTACACATACCCATAATTCTTTCGACACCGTATCACACCCAAAAAATACTCAATTAAAACAACGGGAGCCGCGAGATAAAATTAAAACTTAATTAAATATCAATAAAAGAAAAACGGCTCGGAACAGAACAGAGAATGGAACAAACAGCGGTGGAATACAAAAAAGTGGCCGTAAAAACATTTTGTCACTAATACAACGACTTCGTGAGTCGTGCTGTTCGTTTGTTTTGCTCGGTGTGAAACAGGGGATTGTGCCGGTTATCGGTGTTCGCCTTAATGATCCATTAAGGTCTGAGAAGGCTTTAGTTATAAAATACGGGGGCAGATTTGGTGCAGAAGCGTGAAATTGTGAATGGTGTCCATGTTAGATGTGTGTCTTTTTGTGAATGTTTTCGCCTCTAATATATAGGAAAATGTTGATCTTCCATAGGGTACAGGTGCAGGGAATGGTCCTGAGTACTTAAAGCTTTTTCTTCTTTTTTTGGTCTTTTATAAAAAAATAAAAAATAAAACTTTTATTCGAAAAATATGTTAGTTTTGTTAGATTTAAATGCTCCTTTTTTACTGTTTGTATTTTTTGTCTTGTTTTCTTTTCTTTATTAACTAACCGTTTGAATTCTCAGGTTTACTTAGGTACTAAACGTAATGTTCACCATGAGCGGAAATCAGACACAATTAATATAGTTTGTACCAAAGGAACGAAAAGATCGCGACCATTTGGTGTCTTTAAAATGATTAATGCACTAAACTAAAAACAATTTTAGAGAAACCTAGTCTAACCGAATCATTCCACTATGCCCCACCAAGTCGCCCCACTGGTGGTGTAAAGTGGCATGCCTAAAATTTTGAAGTGGAATCTGCCCCACTATTTCGATTTGGTTGCGTAGATTCCACTAGTCTAAAATCTTGATAGATTCTGCCCCACTAGGGTTGGCACCTTAGAATTTGTGTAGGTAGGTATGCTCGTATTTTAAGTCCTGATACCTAGTATTTTTATGACATTGATTTTACGTACAGTGATTACTTGTTACAAGGACCAACCAATTAATGTATTTAATTGAAGACGTAACTTTAAAATACCTAAAGAATGAATGGAATCGATTCAAAACAATGGATTTTTTCCTTACTATCAATAACAATTTGATTGTTGTTATTATCTAAGTAACAATATAACGTGGCATTGAATCAACTCGAAGGGCAATATTTATTGGGTTATTTCTATTAATCTGGTCATTGTGCAATAGTGGGCAGATGGCTTTGTACAATATTTTTTTGAAAGAAATAAAGAAAATAAATATTGGGACTCGCACAGGAGACACACTAAATAAACACAATAGAGAAACATAACAAAAAACAAAGTAAAATAAAAATAAAAAGAGAAAGTCCTATCCTGTGCGAAATGCGAAAAGGAGATAGGAGTCTTTTGGCCTCGTAAGTACATATAGGCCAACGACGGCCTCATGCCTGCATCATGCATGGTCTAAGTACTAATAGTATCTGTCGTATTAATAGACATAAATTAAAGGGAATTTCCCGTTATAAGTCTGTATGTTCGGTCTATATAATATCCCAAGTGTAATGAATTGTATACTAATTCGATGGAAATTTTATTAGAAACATTCCGTGAGAAAGAAAATGTTATTCATATTATTTCGATCTAAGAAAACACTAGCCCGCAGTTCCCGTTTTCCATCAACACACACAAATACGTCAACTTCATACAACATTAACTGGCGGTTAGTTTTATTTCGACACAGTGCACAGTGGTGTGGCTGTGTTTAATTCCAGTTATCGGCTACAATGTCCACGCGGCTACCTGTTAAATATGGGATTCGGTTCAACTTCGAGTGCGCGCAGAGTTGGGAATGGTGTAGAGGAGGACCAAGACATTTTAATTGTTTTTGTTGTGTATCATCTTTCCTCTCGCTTTCCTTCAATTTGTGGGAGTGATTTCGTGAAAAGGGACGGGATTGTGTAACAGAAAGCCGGGGAAGCGCGCGCTATTTGATTTGACCAATAAGCGCGAGTGGTGCTAGAGTTGGCCGTCTAATGGAACCAAGCCATTTTCCGAGAGGCAGGTACTGTCTCAGCCTCGCTCATAAAATGTTTAAAAATAATTACACCTGCTTAATCTTTCGTGCTTCTACCCACTTCCTCACTCTGCAACAGAATGTCTTACTCATCGGGTGCCGAAGTCATAAATTCGACCGGCAGCTCATTTGAATGCGACCGATTGTGATCGACGGCTGCGCCGGCGCACCAATTTATAGCTCACGCCCCATACGTACGGACGGTAAATATTGAGAGAAATACATTGAGTGTTTATTTTGATAATTATTTAAATTGTTTGAGTTATTTGGAGTAATGGAGTCTTTGGACTAATAACGAAAAGTTTGGTTTTAAATAGTGTCGCGTCTTAACGGTTTATGACACACGCGTCAATAAAATTGTGATCACTCATATTGAGAAACGATAATGATTACTGGGTTATAAATGAACATTTAAGAATACGATCAAAATAAGAAAGTGCGGCAGTTTTGAAAGAAGTCGTTTTATAATCAGTAAATACTAGGTAATAGATTGCAAGAAAGTTGAATATTATTAATTGTTGCTGCAGGTGGTTAACAAATATAGGTAGTTGGTTAAACATAAAAATATGTCTTTACAACATACTTCTAGAGTGTACATACAATAACCCTAACTAATAATATAATATTATAAAATACAATAGACGAGTTATATTTAGTAACCTAACCCGCTTAACTGTTCTTAAAGAATCATAAGGAATCCTGTAAGAGTCAAGCGCCGAATGCTGTGTACACTGCGTTCGGTGCGTGAAGTGACAACACGTCGTGTCCGGGTTCACAATAAGTCAATCGTCATCCTGAGGATACCCCGTTGAGGGGTGAAACACGTGTTGATTTCTTGCAAGCGGATTAGGTTACTAAATATACGTCGCTATTGCATTTTTTATTGGATTTCTGCAAAGTCACACCTGAGTCAATTAACTATCTAATAGTATACTGCAAAAGTGATTTGTTTGTTACTTACGCTTTCACGCTAAAACGGCTGAGCGGATTTGAATGAAATTTGACACATGGGCAGACCACGACCTGGGTTAGGACAAGGGTACTTATTATCCCGGTAGTACGTTCCTGTGGGATAATTTCCGATCTACACGCGGGCGAAACAACGGATAGAATCTAGTAAGAAAATAAATGAAAGGAATGTTCTAATACGGATTGGATAAACAGCTAAACTAAAATATACATACGATCTTCTAACTAACATTAGTTGCACGGGTATAGGAATAACTAACCAATGTAACTGCATGTGGGTAACGTTTATTTATTTATTATACAACTCATTTATACATTGAACATTAGTTTAATAAATAATTAGAAAAGGTAAGTCAAATCATTTATTTCAAATAGGCTCCTATACGGCACTTTTGAACGTCACAATTTACAAAAAAAAAAAATGATTCTAGTCGGCTCTTCCAAAAGGTAGTTTTCAAATGGAGAAGAATGGGCAAGAAACTCCACCGTTACTCTTTTAAAATGTTTTAATATATTTTGTATATACCTACATTAATAAATTATGTAATATATGTATTACTGCTAAATATGCACGAATTAAAGGTGTACATAACATTGAAAGAAAAAAGACATAAAAATTAAAATAATTAAATAAAAACGTTACAAAGAGGTTAATCCTAATCTTAATATAATTGTACCTAAAGGGGTACTTTAGGTACAATCAGTCGTATTGTAGTCGTGTTTTTTCGTTTATCAATGTAATATAAGTATCTTTAGAAAATGAAATCCGAGCTATTAGTATCATCCACCACTTTTTCAGTCCTTCAACCAATTAGCCACAAGCCGCTTTCTACAAAGAACTTCAGCCACTCAAGCGCACATCAATCATTTCCATCTAATTACTAAAATCGATCTCATTACAGCAGGCATTTCTTTGTTTTTTCAACGACTTTCATTTTCCAGCCGCTGCAGCGCTGTTGTCCATTACTTTGCGTACAATAATTACGAGTATGTTAGAAAGCATAAAACTGCGCTGGAAGAGAAAACACTACGTTTTGCAGATGCTACGACAATTATGTAATTAACTTGCAATTGTTTTTTTTTTGCAAAATTATTGCTTGTTATTGAGGAGGGATTAATAGCCGCACGGGTCGATCCAACACGGTAAGCAACATTGCCGGGGTTGGTGACCATCTTTACATACCGAGCTTCGGAAAACACGTTAAGCCGTTGGTCCCGGCTGTCAGTCTTGGATCTTTGACAGTCGTTACGGGTCGTCAGGTAAACTGAAAGCCACCCCAACATAGTTGGGAACAGGCTAGGCAGATTGAGTGAGGAGGGATTGGATTTGCAAACATAATTATGATGTTTATGTATTGACTAAGTAATGTTACTGAAAGTGATCTATACATCTGATCTGATGGTAATGTAACATTTTTCGAGTAAAAAAGTTAGATATGAGACAGCTCTGAGTCCTCATCATCTGCCTAGCCTTTTTCTAAGTATGTTGGGGTCAGCTTCCAGCATAACCGGATGCAACTGAATACCAGTATTATACATGGAGCGACTGCCTATCTGCCTATCTACAACCCAGTTACTGGGTAACACGAAACTCTGGGTAAGACAGGTTGTCAGACTTTCGGGGTTCTGACGACCCGTAATGACTGTCACAGATCCAAGAATGAGCCGGGATCAACGGTTTTATCGTACTTTCCGAGGCGCGGAGGTCTCGCTATGTAAAGATCACCCATCCACATACTGATCGCGGTCAGCGTAGCTTAATCTGATCGATCGGCCCGTGCGGCTGTTATTACTTTGCCACGAGCTCCTCTGAACCGACAACAGCCGTTCGATTCTGTAAAAATATCACCGTGAAACTTAGGTGAAGTGAGCGTGAAGTGAGCTGTCAATAGTGTTAATCCCTAGCATTCTGCCGGTCGATTCTGTGGCAATGACAGCTCACTTCACCTAAGCTTCACGTTAATATTTTTACAGAATCGACCGACAGGTCTGAGTACTCCACTGCAAATAATGAGTGTAGCATAATATGGCGAAGAAGACTCAGTTTCAGATAAAGCATAACGAAAAGAGGATCACCACAGTCTGAAGTTACAATTTTTTTATAAAGGTAAACCAACAGCTTCTGTATATTATATATCTTAAGTACTATACGTAACAATGGCTTCGGATTTATACAATCGCCAATTACAGGATAACCAGCAATCACAGAAATACACGATAACACATAATAATACTAAAACTAAAAGCACTAGAATTAAGAATTAGAAAATTGAGCCAAAATACTTCTTAAACTTGAGATTAATAACAAGGGAAAACAAAATTACAAGACGAACAATATTGCAATTACTACTAATTCAACTACCCAGCGATGATTATGGCAAATTCCTCTTTAACTTTACAGAAGCATGGGCCTCCATTACGTGCTCATGAAGCATGTGTGGTCCTGTTACAAGTGGACGTTTTAGGACTACGACTGGTTAAATCCTTGAAATCTTATTAACGTATTGATGATGACAAATATACAAGTGCGAGATGGACTGGTACACGAAGGTTTCCATACTACCGAACAATATTTAGCAAACAATTTGGTCCATCGGAACCATTTGGGTTCATTAGAAAACCAGCGTCAGACAGCATTGTGTGGAATGCTGAAATTTTATTGGCGGAGCCGTGAGGCATACACATTATTGTCAAAAGATTATTTTCAGTTTTTTATTGTGTTTCACGAACTGTGTCCAAATAAACGTTTTCGTTCTTTCTTTTTTTTCAAAAAACCACGAATAAAACACGTTTCATTTAAGGGACTCCCTTTTTATTTTCTTTTTTTATTATTATTTATTTTTATAGCGGAAACAAACTGAAAATTTCAACTGTCTACCTATTACGGTTCATGAAGTACAGCCCGCTGACAGACAGACGGAAGGACGGACAGCGGATGCTTAGTAATTGGTTTCTGTTTGGCACCCTTTGGGTACGAAAACCCAAAAATAATTATAGAAACTTGAAGATGTCCAGTGCTCATTAACGCAAAACTTGAACTTTCTATTGGCACTTCTAGTATTTACCCAGTTCCTGTCTATCTTATAACGGAAAAAGAGCGTGAAGATACCGCATCTATGTGTGGTAGTGGGTTACTCGGCGATACCCGGTTAACGTGGCCGGCTTGCGTAAAATTGTTACTATTAGTAGTCTCCTTGACACAGCAAGCATTGAATAATTGCGGTGTACAAAGTATGGTTGGACGACTGTAATTTGTATTTGGGTACGATGGGACGTAATTCTGGTATTTAGTCATCTACAATGTCGTTGGTCCTAGTTTCCATACTTTTTTTTTCTCCATCAATTGTGGACCGAGTTTGAAAATTCTTTTTTTGTTTGAAAGGGTATGCTATGAAGGTGGTCCCGTATAAATTTTATTAACTTTGCTTTTATAGTTTTTGAGTTAGCCTCAATAATACGTATTTTTCCCACTTAGTCTTTATGGATGATATGATAATTTCCTGTCACTGTTAATTACATAGCAGGTAGTGGTATTCGAATTTGTGCGGGGTAGGTACCACAACTAAAAAGTGAAAAATAAAAACTATTTACAAAAATAAAAACCAAACTGCCTTCCAAAAAAAAACCACTACAAAGTGAAAAATAACTTTAATTTCGGAAGTAAATGCAAAAAACGAAAATTCTGAACCAAAGACACTGACTTCACTCATTAATTTTTGACTGATTGATGTAATGTGTACAGAAGTTTGAAAATAAATTACTATTACTATTATTATTACTTCCGAACTTAAAGTTATTTTGGAAGTCGTTGTTGTTTCTTTGTAAAAAGTTTTGTTTGAGGTGTATTAAAATTACCTCCTCGAATGTCGTATTACACCCTGGCCAGTAAGTCTATTCAACGGCTCGAAAGTCGAAAGTGATAACTGAGTTTTGAAATGTTGCGCAGCAATTGGTTATTTGCAAAGGTCAGATAACAGTCGTTCGTAACATGTAAAATGTCGATATGTTGAGACTTAAAGCCGACCACCTCGTTCTAAAAAGGATAGTATGGTTGTATACAGCTAAGTGAATTGTAAATGGTTTTATTGTTACAATTTTTAGTTTCGAACGAGGGTCAAATTGCTGAGCTGATCACAGAGCAACGTCAACGATTTAGCTGACTTTAGTAAGTTGTAGGTAGAAGATTCTCGTCCTATTAACAGTTATATAGAACGGTTTTTAACTGACTGAGAAGACCTGAGAGGCTGCTATATGATAGAAATCTTGATATTAAAATCATCCACCTTTATCCTCCATTTAAAATACTCGTAACGAGTAAAGCCTGTTCATTTCTAGAAATACACCTTGAAGCTATCATAGACCAATAACAGTTACAATTGAACCAGTTTTTTAAACAGTTAACCCTATCTACCCTACAAAGGAGCCGCCACAAAGTCAAACACATACAAAAAGCCATTTTTTCCTCGTCCTGACCGCATTTAACCTCGAGTTAATTATTTAAGGCTAAGAGCACATTTATCACACATCGGCGAGCGCCGGTAGTGCGTTATTTATTACTATATATATGTTATATGTGCTTGTACTGTGACGTCGCTCGTAAATTTATGAGAGTTATTGGTGACGAATTTAAATACTGCTACTGTAGCTTCTGTTTAAGTTTAAGGGACGAGATAAAGGGATATCACTATTCGCTGTGGCTCTGTTTCGCATAGGGTCTCAGTATTATGCTGAGCGATGCCCGTTTTGCGTAGATGTGACGCATATTTTCCCCCACCTTGTTCTTTTTGTGTTGTTGTCTTTTCTTTGCATCATGTGTTACCGTATTTTCTTTCTTTTTTTACATAATAGTTCTTGAGAACTGTTACTACAGCAATGGCCAGATGGGTAAGTTGAGTTTGTGGCTGAGGGCCCCGATCCCGCAGGTACACGTCCCGGAAGGCCACGATTATCTCGATAAAGTCTATTAAAAGTCAATCTTGCTTAAAAGTACCATCAGAAAGGTAAAGTCTTAAACCATTTCTTTTAATACTTGTCTCAAAGGGCCAAAGTTGTAATGTTTTCCAAAAGGACCAATTTTTCGATGTCCGTTTTGTTAATGGCTCTTCAAATATTTATATTCAAGTCAGCAATTAGCAGACTTATCTTCATGGGAATATTTACCTAACATTTTTTAATCTTATCCCAGTTGTCTATTTAGCAGTTTAGCTAAAACCTGACTTCCTCTACCATTAATCAAAAAGAAAAAAAAAACGTAACTATTATTTTGATATTCAAGCTCTAATGGAACTTTTGCAACGAAATAGTAATTAAATTGCCTACTCGAAACAGGGTTGAGTATTTCATAAAAATAATTTTCCATTTTCAGGGCTGCGCCATAAGACATCTAATTTATTATCAACAAACATGGTGTCAGTTACGATTAGCATAAAGTCATTAGGAGCAGTATGTTATAAATTACATAAAATATGTTATAATTGTAATAAAACCGCGGCCAGCGCCCTCTAGGGAGTGTTTTTTTATGTGCCAGTTTGTTTTGTAGGTTATCATTATGTTTTAGATTAAAGTTTTTTATTGCGTAGTTTTAAACACGTTTACGTATACGAATACAATACGTTTTTTAGTTTTTAGCTTTAAGTACGAGTATATTTTTTTAACAACACAGTCAACACATAAAGAACAATATCGACCAAGTGGTCCTTTTGTGCGGATACACAAACAAGCTCCACTGTCAGAAAACTGTGGGCCACCTCCTCACTCTGTCTATGGATCCACAATATCCACATGAATCTAGATACAACTAAATGCTTTGTAGTTTTAATCGTCATCATACAAACTCTGTCTGCACCACAAGGGAGGAACAAGAACCACTGTGTTGCAACGCATAAGTTACGTTCTGACTCCTGATCTATGTAGATCATTTGATCTGACCTAGTGTAGCAACGCAGATGCGTCAAAATAATTCCCAGCCATATTGAGGCTAAGCGTATGCTGAGATGCAGGTGGCGCAGCACAGCACAGTGCAGATTTTGCAAGGTAGGGCAGGCGACGCGGACATAGGCCGCGAGCGCATGCGTTGACGCAGCTACACAGACACATTCGCGTCCTAGCTAGTACAAACGATCTGTCATCAAAACAAAATTATGAATTACAGGTAACAAAAAAAAGGGAGGACCTGCACGTGTCACGCAGAAATCTGTGTCGGCTCTACAGCGAAACGCAGAGTAGGACAGATCCATGTCTGCGCCGCACATGCCTGCGCCGCAGCGTACGCAGTTGTCAGTACGTTCTTGCATTACAAAATCTGCTCTGCCCTGCGCTGCGTGGACCTGCGTCACCTGCGTCTCACCACACGCTTAGCCTGAACGTAGTGCAGTGAGCACAAGTGCGTTCCAACGCATTCATTTGTTTTCTTGTGTGACGCGTTTTGGATGCGTTGCGTTACCGTACCACTGCGGTCTATATACTACCCTTACGCCTAATCTACAATTCGCATTCACACTTAGACAACCTACAATAAATCCAAACATACAAAAATAAATGCCATAATTATGCAAATGACGTTCATAAATTAGCAAACGATGTACAATGATTTATGGCTTCGCCAACAAAATATTCACATTCCGACCGAATTTACATATTTACGTACAAAATCGACTGATTCGAATTCATGATGTTTTTAATAACTGTGTATTTAGTTTTCTACGTTTCCGGGAGTTTTCTGTTAAAGATTAATCGGTGACAGTTGCGTGGTTTAGAGAAGGTAGGAAAAGCGGGTTCGATTCCGGAATTGTAGTAACTAATAACGTACTTACATGAAATTTTAATCACGTTGATTAACAACGAATTAAGCATTTTATTGCTAAATCGAAACTACGTTTTCGGGACTAATTAGTTACCAGCTATTTTTAAATTTCGGTTAATAGTTTCTTAAAAAAATGGTACACACATTCATGTACTTACTTATCTTTTCCGTAGCTCTCGAAATTCATTATTGAAACAACACTTACGTTAAAGACTACGGATGCTTTCATAAACATACGTAAAGGAAAGCATCGTGAGGAAATTGGCATGTCCTAGAACAAAAAAAAATCGAAGACATGTGACATCCACTAACCCGCACTAGTTCCACTTGGTGGATTATGGGCCACACCTTCTGACAAAGAGAAAGCCTGTGCTCCTGAAGTGGGAACGTTATATTAAGATGCTGATTATCTATCTTCTATCTTTCTATATATTATAAGGAGAAACTGACTGAGTGACTGACATATCAACGCGGAGCCTAAACTACTGAGACTAGGAACGTGAAATTTTTCACACAGCTTCCTTATATAGAGGAGCACTAAGACGGGGTTTTTGAAAATTCCGCCATTAAGGGGGCGAAAAGGGGAGATTTCGTTTGTATGAAAAATCTTATTCCTTGAGTTAATAAACTTGAACTTGGCACAAAAAGTACTAGGCTTACATGAGTTCACGATAATATTCAACCATTAAGTTATGCTACTAATTGGATCTGGATGAGGCAGACAGATAGTTTATAACCTGGCTTAACACATAGGATACTTTTTAAGCAGGTACTACGTTTTCTAAGATTTATGAGTAAGAAAAAGAAAGCTGCTGTTTTTTGTAATAATATTTTCTAAATAAGTACGTACCACCTAAGTAAAGCTCGCACAATAAATTATTAAAATTAAGGCAAACAAAAAGTTAGTTTCTTTTATTCGCAAATGATCTCATAAATTAACGTTACAACTTATCTATCCATAAATTAAGTATTTACGTTGGTTTGTATACAGTATACAAACTGGTCTCGTTCCAAAATATTTACGAAAATATTGTCCACAATTTGCTTATAATAAAATTTACCACGGCGCGCTGAAATGTTCGGGGTTTTTATAGAGCTGTTGATACCATTTTGATTTTGTTACACGTTTTCATCTTTCAGATGAAAATTATGTGGTCTTTGCCAATATTAGCTGTTATATTTATCAGAGTATTTTCTTCGATAAAATTTAAAAGAACCTTCAAAAGTAAAAAAAAAAATCTGTTGCTCTAAATTAACTCAAGATATAAACCTAGTTCGGCAGCAGATACTAATAAATAGATACAGTTGTAACCATATAAATATAAATAACAGGAGAAGTGGCATGGGGGCGTGTCTGTGTCCGCGCGTCCTGATCACAATGCTCATGCCTCAGGCAAATGGCCGTCTCCGCTAACTAGTGCGCTTTCGAACGCGATCGTGATAACATTCAAGAATACCGTGTTGTTCAGTGGTTTCTTGTAAAAAGCGAACCTAAACTAGAAACTTTATAAATCATAGAACCACTTTTCAAAAATCAGCACATGTATTTAACTATATTTGTGTTGAAAATCATGAAAAACAACAATCGTAAAATATTTCTTGCCTTTATTACGTTATTTTTGTTTTCATATATCACAGCGACTGTACTATTGTTGCAGTAAATACATTGCTTCTTTACCACTACCAAAGTATGTCGCTAAGTGACTGGATAAGCATTGTAAAAATCACAAAACGATATTTTCTTTAAGCAGGTGCATCATTAGTGCGGCCGCAGTGTCTTGCGACGGGTTAGTGATGTGGTTGTGCAGATCCACTAACGTAAGTTATCGACAATAATATCGATTGTCGTATGAATTTATATTACTATTAAAGTTTATTCTTCAATTTATCAACAGTTATATTCTGATTGGAAGACCGATGTGAAATCTTGTTTTATACTCATTTAGATTTTCTCATAATGTTGAATTTTTTTGATTTACTTAATCTTGTTTTTTTGCAATTGCTTCGATTGCATCATTTGCTTTTTCGCAACTATGTTAGGGTCGTTTTCCAGTCTAACCGAATGCAGCCGAATGCGGCACTATTTAACATAGAGCGACTGCTTATCTGACCTACACAACCCAATTCATGGGTACACGATACCGTATAGTAAGAACGTACCTACATAAGACTAAGTATTTGTTCCAAAATATTTTGCTAAAAGCTAGTAAACTTTAAGCAAAATCATATAAATAAAATACTGCGAAGCCTTCAATGTTAAACTAATTTGTTACTTAAAGGTTATGTAAATTGACGTCATAAAACAGAGCTATGGTCTATTAATTTTTAATTGTTTTATTGAAATCGTTACAGTGGTCAATTTCCATTGATGGTTCCCATAAATAATGATTACCAAGATTGTTTATTCAACGAGAAGTGTAATTAAAAATTGATAGTAAAAAGGTAAAAACAGTTCTCAAGTGAAAATTAACTATTAATGGTGGGTAGCAAATTGATGAGTTATTTAATAAAATACGGTAAATTGGTTATTACTGGTACTTAAAGTGTTCCTATCAGGTATGATTTACGAGTACTTATTGATTTACTATCCAACAATGAAAAATACTTATAGAACGTACGACGGATAATTCTTTTTTTTCTTTCTTTGTAGAATCCATAAGAAAGAGTATATTGAGGTGTTTTGCATTTAACAACACCTGATTAGCATAGTAACGAAACATTTTCGATTAAGCCATTAAAACCATGACCACACACCGAAAAGAATCGAAATGCAAATTTTATTTAAAAACAACCCGGTATTAGCAACTCTAAATAGATATTTTCACTTTCACAGGCCAACTCGGGTCACTGCCGAAATTCTGTCACGCAATTCCGCCATTAAGGGTTGTTTCCACCCCTCGTCGCCCCCCTCTTACCCCTCGAGCAGTCGGCAAATTTTACAAACTATCCCGCCGTAATTTCGTAGCTACATAAGGGCGCCCCCGTAAGGGGCTGTTTTTTATGCGACCCCCATTGGTCGGGGATTCCATAAGGATTTTTTATGGTATGCAGTTTTTACGGTCGTGATTTTTAATGATGGCTTTTTTTGGGGATGGCCGTGCGTAGATAGGAAAAAAAAGGTAGATTATAAATTATAATGATTTGGTTTCATGTTTATTAATTTGACAGACAAATTATTTTAGGGTGTAAAAATGTATGAACCTTGAACCCTATTTAAACGATGTCTTTTACTATGAATTATAAGGTTGCATAGTTAAAATATTTTAATGATTTTAATTTGTAATGTCTGTGGCCAAAGGTGAATGAATCAAAATATGCAAGTTCATCGTAGGTCAGACAGTTTGAGTCACTAAGTAGTAAAATTTACTTAAGTTTTATAAATTGTTATAGGTAGTATTAATTAACTTTAATCCTATTCTGATGCAATTTTTAACTTCGTAAAGTCAATGCAGTCGGCTTAACTTAAAATACGATTTTTTTTCGTACACGCGGCTACATATTAAGCTATAAATCTCCAGTATAAGCTGACCTTTCATTGTACGGAATGCCTATACAATGCGAGATCAGTGGAAACTATAGTTTGATATGTAGCCGTGTGTACCATAGCCATTAGTAGTAACCACTTAGTAGTCCTGTAGTTTACGTTCCGCCACAGATTAATACAGATGGGATACTTCGTAAAATCATTTAAATAAAAAGCGACTGTGTGAATGGAACACTAGGTACCTATTTTTTAACCCCTGACCCAAAAAGAGGGGAGATTGACCACTATGTGTGTCTGTCTGGCACCTTAGCTCTTAAACGGATCAACCGATTTGAATGCGGTTCTTTTTATCAAGTATTTACATAATTTAAAAACTAATACTTAAAACAATAAAAATAATATGTACAAGTAGATAAAAAAGGGGGGAAAATAATCATAGGGCATCAAAAAATTCGTCCGCATCGCTGTCAACAGGAAAAGCGCCGAAAAGGCCGGCAGCATTGCAACGTTGCATGGCAATGCTGATTCTTTGGCAAAAAATCGGTCAGCACTCTGGTCACGTCACATTTCCCAGTTGTTTCGGGAGATTTATCAAAGGTGTCCAAACATTGAGCGGCAGCGGCGCAGCGTTTGCAGGACACATTTTTCTGCCGCTCTCTAGTTTGGAACAAACCGATGAATGTTTGCGCGGCAGTACTGCGCGGCACATCCGAGACACGCCGCGCACTCCAGTTGGCAATATCAATCTGCCGAGCCTTTAATACGTCCGCAGAAATACGTCCAGACACAATTAGTGACGAATTTTTTTGTTACTTGTTTGTTACTTGAATGTTTCCTAAAAATGCTTGTGCGCGGCAGGTAGACAGAAGCGTTCGCGCGCGCCAGTCGTCCAAACACAGTGTGGCAGCCGCGCACGATTGCCGCTCAATGTTTGGACACACCTTACAACTTTTTACCAATTTTCATACTATTCCCACAGTAAAAATACCAACATATTATTATTAAAAAACTTCCAATCCAACATCTAAGTTTTTCCATCAGTCCCATAGGTAAATATAGCCGGGCTTTAGGTACTATCGAAGAATTTCATATCAAAGCAGTTTGAAAACAAAATCCCGTGAACATGATGACCACATCTGTTACCGCCCCGGTTCTATAGCCGCCAAACACTGCAAACAGAAATAGTCCTTACGATGTATAGATATGAAGTTCTTCGATAGTACATATGACCGGGGTATAGGTACATATAGCCGGCTATAGGTACATATAGCCGGCTATAGGTACTTATAGCCGCCCTTCAAGGCAACAATTCCTTTGGCGCGGTGAGCGAGCATCGATGCATAGATTGTGTACAATGTAGGCTTATTTATATTTTATAAGTGCGAAGAGCAGGGCGGGCGGGCCCGTCGCCGCCCTACTGTGTATAGGTTGTTGCTTTTTAGTGTTGTGGAGTTTTTGTTGATAAATTGTAATTATTCGGCTCTCGCTGAAAACCAGCGCTGGGGCTCTGTCTCGCATAGGGTCGCAGCATTATGCTGAGCGATGGCCGTTTTGCGTGGATGTGACGCATATTTTCCCCCAAATTGTTTATTTTCGTGTTTTGTTCTTACCTTGCGTCATGTGTACCGCAAATAAACGTATTTTCTTTCTTTCTTTTTTTTTCTTTATAAAAGTTTATTTTTCCCATTATTATGAATTTGTATACAAACACTTTTATACGCCTGTTTTTACATTTAGATAATGATTAAATTCTAAGCAAAGAAATTGCTAAGCAGTATTTGTGAAATGTTATTGGTGGACCAGTCAAACATCTGAATGTTAAAGCATAAATTGCTAACCGACAGTTTGAATATATTTTTTCAAAATTTAGTTATGTCCCTTTTTTCCATAGTTGTCATTGTAAGGCATGGCACATAATTTAACGATGGTTTCTATCTTTCTATACAATTCTTAAGCAGGGATAGGCTTGTGGTGTGACCGTCGGACTGCCAAGTCATATGTCTCGAGTTCAAAACCAAGGCACCTCTGTCTTTTCGGATTCATGTGCGTATTGTATAATTATCACTTGCTTAAAAAACGGTGAAGGAAAACAGCGTGAGGAAACCGGCATGCCTGAGAGATATTTCTCGACGGCATGTGAAGCCAAATCAGAGGCGCATGGATAGCTTTAAAACTCTGACACCAAGTTAGTCAGTAACCACACGAAAGAGAAAGAAACACCATTCTTCTATCTGAACATCTATTTGCTAAATCAAATAGTACCAATTTTTTTTTTCTTACTTTCCTTTCAACCACACCCTGTATCCAGCGTAGTGTTTACAATCCCCGACTGTACATCAGTGTGCGTGCTCGCCATGGCAACGTTTTACGAGTTATTCCAACTCGTTAACTGTTTACTGGGTTCCATCAAAAGTGCCTTTTAATTTCATTATTATGTACAAGTTGAAAATAAAAGGTTTTTTTAGAACCCTTTCTCGTATTTGGGTAAAAGTAATCATTTGATTTGGTGTTTACAGTTGTTTGAACAATAATTAGTAGCTGGTCGACCGAGCTCTGCTTGGGTGAAAATAGATAAACATATCATCCAGGTAAACCAACGTTGTATCACTTTCCCGAGGCTGTAAAAGTAGAAAAAACGAATTTTCTCGCTAGATCGATTTTTCGCCCCCGTAAACCTCTATATTGCAACTTTCATGGAAATCGTTAGAGCCGTTTTCCAGAACGTTATTATGAACATGTGTATATATACTATGGTCATTTAATAGTTTAGGACTGTTAACTGTTTTTTTAATAGTTTTAAGGTCTACTTTACACCTTAATGAAAAACTGGAGTCAGTTTTTCATTAAGGTTTATTGTTATTAAGAAGACAATGTAGTCTTTTACGACACTCATGGGTTATTTGATTGTTTGGGTAGTTTTTTCCACATAGTGAAAATACGAAGCCCTTATAATTAAAATCACTTTAGTTATCGTCCGTGTGTTAGTCCGTCCAGGAAGACCCATTTTCTTGAAAACGGCTGGACGCATAGCCTTAAAAACGCTGAGCAATTTCTAGAGATTTCGACTCAAGATTACAAGAAGTAAATGTAACTACTATAAAACATTAAACAAGCTTACTTTGTGAAAACTTTGAGTGCTTACTACGTACTATTGTTATTAGTGCTTATTTTAAGATTAACATCTAAAGATTTATGTTGAAATAACTTTGATATATTTGAACGACTTTTGTTATATTTTGAACAAAAGAAATATAACTTACTTTGTAGCCTGATTTTTAACGATATTTTATTTAGTACTTTTTTCTTTTAGAGCAGAAAAAGAGCCATTTTCAGTTTTCAGAACGAATAACAAAAATAATCTATATATATTATAAATAAAGTCACATTTCGTGTCTGTCTGTGTGACTGCGTTGTTCTTCTAAATTACGCAACCAATTTTGATGCGGTTTTCACCATTATTTTGCGAATTTATTCTGGAAAGTTTTTGTGTATAATATACATTAACATAAAACTTACATAAAATAGAGAAATTTTAATGTTTTTCAAGTCGTAAAAACCTTGCGAAGCAGGGCCGGGATGCTAGTAATTTAATAAGTAATGTAAGACAAATATACAAGGAGCTTATTGTTGTAATTCTACGATTTCTATACATCATTAGGTAAATAAAAAAAAAACTTTCTTTTATTAAAAAACTTAAGGCTTGTGCAGACCAGCGCGACTTGTCGCGCGACGCGACACGAACAATACAATTCCTAAGAAACCAGTGTCGCGTCGCGCGACAAGTCGCGCTGGTCTGCACAAGCCTTTAAGTACAACTAAACTAATATTATAAAAAGATAAGATTTGATTTTTTGTATGTTTCTTTGTAATGAATAAACTCAAAAACTACTGAACCTATTTAAAAAATCTCTTTCACCAGTAAAATGCTATATTATCATTGAGTAACATAGGTTTTCTAAACTAATATTACAATAAAAAGATTTTCTTAATTTTTTGTATGTTTGTTTGTTACGCTTTCACGCTAAAACGGCTCAACAGATTTGGATGAAATTTGGCACATGGGTAGAGCTTGATTTAAGTTAGTACGTAAGATACTTTTTATCCCGATATACTCATCATCGAGATCTCTGCGGGTGAAGCCGCGGGGCGCAGTTAGTAATTTATAAATATATTACTCGGGCGAAGCCACTGGCGGAAGCTAGTCACAAATAAAATGCACCATCAACATCATATTAAGGTGGAAGCACATTTTCCTAGCATTACTTTTATACAGCATGATTGATTAGCTACCTTATCAGAGATCATTGTTTTTCATAAAACACTCTACTCCATAGGGAAAAAGGCTAATTTGTCACATCGAAAGCATGCTTATCGTACAGTAATTGATTTCGAAAATGTAAAAATCTTGATAAGAAATTAATTTGAGGTGGAACTTAATAAATATTGTGACTCTGATTTCTTTAAGACGGTTAGGGTAATTATGGTCGAGTATGTGGTGTTTTTACTTTTATAATGTGTTTATAACTTAATGAGCATTTCATTAATTTTTTTCATAAACAATTCAGATTGTGTTGAATCCATAGATTTGTATGCAATTTACATACAAATACAAAAACCAAAATACAATTATGAATTATTATTTAACATACAATTAAAGTGTCAAACAGTTTCAAATTTAATATCTAAAGATATATTAAATGTCGGCAATGATTTTATAATGTCAAATGATTAAAAACAGAAAATAAAATATAATTAATTTATTATTGTGTGACATAAATTCCGATATATTAAACAGACATTTCTCTAATAAAAAAGGCTTTTAATTCTGCTTTAAACAAGTGGGTGTTATAAATCAAGTCCTTTAGCGCAGATGGCAACTTATTGAATATCTCTAGATACAGCTTGATACATCGAGCAATGTTCTACTATGTCAAATTAAGGTGCTATTAGTTGTTTAAATTTTTTCTTGATCTTGAGCTTTCATGTTAAATATGGAACAGGACATCGCCTCTCCAAACCTTCACAATGCAAAAGGTCCTTGCTTATAACAACTGCTGTGGTGGTCCAGTGATAACGGTCCCGACCTTTATCTTGATCACAAGTACCGAATACATGGACGAGACAGCAAAATGAAACAAGGCCGAGAGAGTTGGGTCGACGAGTAGGTGTTTACACGTATTTTTTTACTTGACACCGAGTCGCGGGAAACAGTAGCGTGCGGCGATCGACGGCGACGTGAATGTGCCGAGTGGCGAATACGTACCGAATGCATGTTTATACCTGCCGAGTGGGCAAGCGGGTCAGTGCGGGAAAGCGCAGGGATTCACTTGTTCTAGTAAATAGAACAGGGTCCGGGTCTCGGGATCTTGAGGAAACCGGCATGTCCCAGAACCAATATATCTACCAACGGGATAAATTACGGCCCACACCCTCTTGAAGAGAGGAGGCCTGTGTCTCAGCAGTGGGAAAATTATAGGGTGATTATGCTTATACTAAATGCAAACACCAAACCACTGTGATCCGGTTATTGGAAGCTTAGTTGCAGATGGTGTATATAGAAGCTTAATTTTCTTTACGTGTCGATTTGACTCAAATATCCGACCAGAATGCATCTTCCAGGGTTTTCAAAGCCAATGATAGAACTGTCCAGGTCCACATTCTGTAGAAGCTAATATTAGGCATTACTTTTAATTAAAGACATCATTTGCATAGACTTTTTCCCAAATATGTTGGAGTCGGCTTCCAGTCTTAACAGGATGCTGCTGAATACCAGTATTTTACATGGAGCCACTACCTATCTGACCTCCACAACTCGGTTACTGGCTAATACGATACCCCATGGTAAGACTGTTACTCAGACTTTCGGGCTTCTGACGACTGTCAGAGATCCACGAATGACAGCCGGGACCAACGGCTTAACGTTCTTTCCGAGGCACGAAGGAGTCTCAAGATGGTCACCTATCTACGGAACAACTTCGGCAAGCATAGCTTAATCTGAGGAATTGACTCATGCGGCTGTTATTACTTAGCCACGAGCTCCTCGAGCTCCACGAGCTTACTTTGAATTAAAGTACAAAGATGAAAGACTAAAAAGGCATGAAATAAATTATATGAAATCGTGTTATGAAAAACAGACTCCAGTGTGTACTGTGTAAGTTCAGAAATTGAAGTTGAAATGTACTGGAAATGTATAGCTCAAACAGAATTTCTGTCTTGAAAGATGATACAATATAATACATAACGTAACCTAATAATATAACGCCTGTAATTCTCGAGGGGTTCGGCAGAGGTGTACCTATCTTCTTTTCGTATGTTTAGTGATTAACCTGGTGTCAGAGTTCTAAAACCGCCCATGGACTTGGCTTCACATCTCGTCGAGAAATATCTCTCAGGCATGCTAGTTACCTCACGATGTTTTCCTTCACCGTTTTTGAAGCGAGGTGATAAGATAATTTTACAATACGCACATGAATCCGAAATGTCAGAGGCGTGGCTTGGGTTCGAACTCGAGACCTATGACTTGATAGTCTGACGGTCACACCACTAGGCTATCACTGCTTGTACCTATAGTACACCCACATTTTACCAATACAATACATACCCTTGAATTACCCTCAAAAAACTCCAAGGTTAAAGAAAATACTTTAAAATGTTTAAAAAACAAAAGAAAATCGTCCATTACCTAGGCTGTTAGCCAGACCCATCAGTTTACTTTTAATGACGTCACAAAGTTAGCATAGAATGACATCATGGCCGTCGGGGTGGTTGTCTTTGCTTGCTCAGACATAATTGGCTGGAAAAACAATGTTGGTTCAACTGAAGGCTTTTGTTTTAAAAATTGTTAAATTTGTTACGGTAAACGTAATGATAGTGAACTTACTATTTAACTTTTTTTAATCTTTTTGTTTGTGAATTCGATACCTACTCTGTTGAGCTATAAAATACTCTAAATAAAACAAAATGCACTAGCACAGTGTCATCAGGCTCTTAATCTAGCTTTTGAAGTAAATGTATTCTGTTGTACTCTGACGTGATCAGCATAACTCAACCGAGTTAGAGAGATTCCACAACAATGATAAAACTGACAACTCTTGAACGCGGTTTCGATGTGTTGATCGTGTTCAGTTTCGTTGGTGAAATTCTTATCGAAAATTCCGGATGAAAGAACTACACCCACAGCCTGAATAAAGCGCCGTGCAGACCGGCGCGACACGACTCTAACAAAACAATTTCTAAGAAAACTTCACAGTAGAAGAGTCGCGCGACGAGTCGCGCTAGTCTGCACGAGCCTTTATACTGATCCCAACCTAAGTACCTATCACCACCATCATCATGATAAAGAGTTATTGAAATCATGTTCTGATGCCAGTATGGTATGAATGGTATGGATGGTATCAGACCCTGATTTAACTCCCCTATCTATGAGAGTATATTGTCCCTAGTGTAAAAACCGGCCAAGTGCATGTCGGAACACGCACAATTTTATCCCAAGAACAAACTTAACATTGGTGCCGATTCTCTTGTACACCGAACTAAACTAACTA
The DNA here is from genome assembly GCA_947364205.1 of Agrochola lota. Taxonomy (NCBI): domain Eukaryota; kingdom Metazoa; phylum Arthropoda; class Insecta; order Lepidoptera; family Noctuidae; genus Agrochola; species Agrochola lota. Next base: position 3,043,405 of record OX376241.1, read on the forward strand.
AACTATCACTAAAATTCTATTCTGCAAATAAAATTCTCTAAACTAAAAAATAATGTTCACACAACTAAAATAGAATTTGACAATCACGAATCCACGTGGTACCCTTGGTTTGCCCTAACATGTGATTTTTTTTAGAGCCGGAGGCGCGCAGGTGGTGCCGCTTCAACGTGTTTTATATCGAATTTTTCACTTTTTGTATGGAAAACATGAAAAAATATTACCTACATGTTCAGGTTTACGGGTTTCATAAAGGGGGTCGAAATTTTCATTATTTTTGCGATAGGACGCACCATTTTCGAGATATAAGTAAAAGAAAAAATAAATACAGTACTGTTTTTGCACGTGAAGTCGAGATGTTGGTGTGAATTTTAGTTTATGACAACTTATTTTAACCCACACCTTTTTAATCGCGATAAAAAATTGTCAGGTTTATTCTAGTTTGGTATTTTACAATAAAAATTTTAGGTGAAAAATGTCAAATTCAGAATAGCAAAATTGCCATTTTCACTAAACTAAAAACTTTGCACTATTTTAGTGCTGTCAAACTAAAATATAAAGTTGTGTCACTTTAGTCTATTTCAGAATAGGAAATCGTCGTTTGACAGGAATAAACTAAATTTTAGTGATTTTTAGTTTAGTTTAGAGGCATTTCTGACAAGAGAATCGGCACCATTGTAGTTGAAAAACATGTTCTCCTTTATGAAATGTATGGGAGATCATGTATTTCAAGCTGCAAATTTAAGTTGGTCGATTATTAACCTGTAAAGCCTACTTAGCTGTGATAGTTTTCCTTTTAACTTCGTTATTTATATACTACTGCTGTGATTTTTTTCACAAATCCAAGTACAATTTAGCTTGCAAGGGGTGGGGACACTTGACCCTAACAAAAATGAGCATTTACAGCTTAATATTTCGCAAACGGAACCCTGAATTGAAAATTGATTTTCACACACCCGCAATATTTTTGAACGACTTTTCCAACGAAACCACACCATGGGACAGACGAGAAAAAAAAACATCCCCACTTTACATGTATGGGAGGTACACTACAAAAAATATTTTTCTGGTTTTTATTACTGCTTTGTTAGCGTCATTAATATGTATACCCATGCCAAATTACAGCTTAGTCGTACTAACCGTCTCTGAGCTAAGCCGCAGACAGACAGGCAGACAGACGGACATGGCCAAACTATAAGGGTTCCTTGTTTACTACGGGACCCTAAAAATTAGCCACTGTCAGAGGAACACTCAAAAGAAAAACGAAGTAAAGAACAAAAATATTGTGACTAAACAAAACCTAGGGTTTTTAGCTTGCTTTTATCAGATCAATTATATACGTCGTTAGGACGAAGCAACCTTCAACTCGGTGCACGCCAAATTAGATTTTAATTTGTTTCTTATAAAGGTTAATTTGCTTGAGCTTTATTTTAATGTGGTGATGGAAAATGTTGACTGAGGAAAAAAGTAAGCCTGCAAGGAAAGAAAATGGATTTAAAAGGAAAAAGCGGCTGCTTAGACTTCTGATTTGAATATTATAATTATGTATAAAGAGAACGTGTTTAAAGCACTAGTTTTGTAATTTAAATTCACCTTAGGTGTGAACGTTGTGCTAGAACGCTGCCTCGATTTTTCCGAGTTTTCTTTAGTTGCCTCGAGTGTTACCTAGAAAATTAACTTTATTGTGTATGTTTTAAAAAGGGTGATATAAAATATTTTTCGAAATAACTACTAATATAATTTATAATTAACTTCTTTCGGCTTGGGTCTAGTATCGTTTGGCAGTTGTGTGGGGGTAAAACAAGTTAATGCTGGTAGTGGTTGAGCCCCCGATTATAACGCTACCACCCTTATTAAAAGGCAATGCGTATTTTTTGAGAAATTAATAAAAAATATTTCTAACCGCAAATCAGATAAAAAGCGAAAATTAAACGTAAAATGGGCAACTGACAACCAAATCTGTCACAGTAAAAGTGTCCGTAGTGTAAAATGTCATTCCCAATCGATGAAACATGAAAAAAGAAGTAAAATAAAAACAAAAACCATTGCGTTTCATCATCATTCGTTTTCGTTCATACCGTTTCTCCCCGAGTTGCGTGAATGTGTTCTTTATGCATCGTGGTGTTTTTGTTGTGGCTTTTTATAACAACCTAGAAAGCTGCGCAGGTTACTACAATATTACTCCTACTGGTATTAGGAGAAATAAGAATGCAAGAGCGAGCGAAGCGACCTCGGGACTTGGGGCTCCCCGACTCGGATAGGTTAGGTTCAAAGGGGATAGCGGGATCTAGTGAGCGAGCGAAGCGAGCGAACAAGGACCCCGCTGACCCCTTGTGGTTTTTTTTAAACCATTCAGAAATAGGAACTCACTCCGTCGACTACGCCGTCGCTATTATTGATTGGAAACAAATTTGGACTCACCACGTGATCTTCCCCAACCTTAATAGGCAACCCGCAATGGCTTAAGTGTTTTAAGGTTAGGTTACAATTATTTGTTTTTCTCAAGAACGGTGCGTTAACTTTTCATGAGAGTGGTGCCAAGGGAGAGGGGTCATCCCCCTCCTCCCTCCCTACCTCTCACCCTCATCCGCTTGCAAACCGATAGTACATTTTTACCGTTCGTTCGACTTATTGGCTTTTTCAATTGAGAATAAATACTTTGACTTTTGAGTTTGAGGTAAGCTCTTAGGAAAGTGTTTTTTTTTTGTGGCATGATTATGTGCGGACAAAATCATCAGAATCACAGCATTCCTAATTCAGGGTATCATGCAGGCTTAATTTCTTCCAAAACACAAATAGCATAAATATTATTCTTAAAACCATAAATAAAAGCTTGAAGCCGTTAGCTTGCCAGAAACCCGAACCGAACTAAATTCCCTAATCTCAGACAAAACTTTACGTTCCTAGTTCTCGATAAATTCGTGCCTGGATTTTTGCCCAGCCCAGTAATTCCTGTGAACGAGCCACACTTTTGCCTCAACTAATGAACTTGGCTAGAAAATGTTACTTACGGTGTTCTTGGAAATGGCTAACGAATTTAATTATAAAAAAAATACGCCGAAGAACTTGTTACAATTTATTTTTCTTGTTAATTTTTTTCGTGTTGTGTAATGTTGAAAATGAGTTCGGATTTAAAAAAAAAAATACAAAATTGATTTTGGTTAAAGTATGAGTTGGAAAGACAATCTGTTTAAAAATAATGGCCAAGATTTTGCCAAATTTTTTGGCTCCAAGGAGTTTGAACGGATCGTTTTTTGTTTTTTTCCAAAACTACTTTCCACATTTCAATTATTATTTTCGATGCAGAAATGTATATACGTTCGAAGCCAAATAAAAACGAAACGTTTTTGTTGAAATTTTTGTAATAAAAATACATACAAAACCTTCAACTACCAATAAATCCAAAATATTCCCCTAAACGAAAAATCCAGCGACTTTTTTATTTAATGGCGGCTTTTATGGAAGCTATAGAAGCGATTTCCCATCAATAAACTACCGTTACGGTGTTAAATTAGCATCGGATCGATATTCTCTTCCGGGCCGTGTACGTCGGTAGCAGGCACGGTGCGGCCCGATGTTTACTTTGACTAAATATATAGCTGGTCATGTATTGTGGTGAAGGAGTTTTGGGTGTGAATGTACTTTGTCTATGTGCGGTTAATATGGATTTAAAAATGCAATGCTTATTTACCGGTCGACGTTACTTAATCGCTTCAACGGCGGCTGTCGCTGAAGACCAGCGCTGTGGCTCTGTCTCGCATAGGTTCACAGCGTTATACTAATTTATTTATATCCCTATTTATATTTAAAGGCACCTACTGACTGACTTCTTTTTTGGTCCAGTGGTGGGGTCTCTATTAAGCACCCTCCAGGTTCGATTTTGAGCTCTGACTAGGTATTTGTTCAAGTCATAAAGCTTTTCATTGATTCCTCACCATTACAAAATACATTACTAATAAAAAAATACATTTCAATACAAATAAATTACTGTTTATTTATACTACTATAACAAGTCATACCTAACAAGAATTTACAGCAGAAACAAAGTTTGACAAAGGTTATTTGTTATAGAATATTTTCGATTATCGCCTGAAGTGTACCACTTTTTTTTTTTTTTTGAGGGTGGGAAATTATCAAATAACTTCTCCCCCTCTGGCCGGAGCGGGATGCGTGTCAGACTTTTACTGACTAAAACCCACCCGTGTTCCTTCCGTTGCCTATGTGCCGGGGTCGCGATATCCCTTTCGGTCAAACCCGCAACCCCAGCAAGCATTGGTCCTTACGGACCCCGTCGTTGGCGCTGACATCTCTTTGAGGCGCGCGTGGAACACAACGCGCCGTCGACTCGGGCCTGGTTCTTATCGGGAGGCGAGCTACTCATTGCTCACCGCCCGCAAGCCCGCGCCTACGGTGGCCGGAAGTCGGCTCGTGACTCCTGACGCCCGGGGCGTCTCCTGCGGCGACTAGGGGCGCGAGGGCGTGCAGCTTGCATCTCCCTCGCGCGCTCCGCCTCCTCCTTTGCGAGCATTACTGCTTCAGCAGAAGGAGGTGACGGCCTCCCATGCACTCTCGCTCCGAACCATGGCCTGAACCAGGGCCGGACGCGAGAGATCGCCGCCGCCAATCGCCTCCGTGAGGACACGGCGGTGCTCCGCCCAAGCCGGGCAGACCTCCACCGTATGCTCCACCGTGTCCTCCGGAAGTGTACCACTTAACCTAACTTATACGAAAAAAGCTCGAATATTTTTTGTTCAACTTTCGCATAGAAATGACATGAGTTAACGGTTGTAGGTAATTACTATTTCTATCTAAAAATAACCACGAAAACAACTAAACCAAAAAACAAAACCCTTATATAACTCAAATTCACATTTACTTTTCGTATTCCGAGAGAAAGCAAGATGGATGTCCCGATATAAAGTTACATGAAAAATTAACTTTTCAAACACATTAATCAAGCATTATGATCGGTACTAAGAATACATCGATAATTTACAAGCTACCGGTACTGAGCTGAAGGTTTTTTTTGTCCTATAGCAAAAGTACCCCGCGGTGTAGGCCGAAATCGTTTCGAATCGGAATAACCGCTGTAATCGATGCTTCAACAATCGATTTAATTAGAATTATTGGTACTTTTTTGAGTACAGTTACGGTCAAAGGTGTTGTGGAGGAATTTAAAAAAGTTTTTTTTTTTTTTGTTTTTTTTCAATGAATTTATTTTGCAGGATGATCTTACATTGCAGATCAAATATTAAATCCCTATTTCTAGAGAGAAAAAGAACACAAATAATTGATTCCCGTAAACGTTAGATGCATTGAGTCAGCGTTTTCCTTCCACAAAATTATAAATATCATGACACCTGTATTTTCCGAGAGGTGAGGCAAAGGTGTACTTAAAGTACAGCCACATTTTGCCAATTATGTTTTAGTCTCATACAGATGAAAAACCCAATAACACTTTGCCTAAACGCCTTGCCTTGCCGCTTTGCCGAATCAAACCCAGGAACCTCTTGCTCAGCAGTAGCGAGTAACGAGGCAGTTAGCAAAATGTAAATACTAGGTACCTATTTACTTATTGTATAATGTATGCATACTTGTATAATTTTAGGAAATGGACCCAAACTGTCTTGGCACCGACAAAACCCACAGTCATAACGTGACAAGCTTAAATACAGCAATATAATAATATGAAACACGTGAACATTGTGAAGGCAATTTCACGAAAATTATGTTAACCATTTCCTAGTGATTCTTACAGCTTGCATGTGTAGTGTTTTTTTCGCAAATTATTATTTTTATTATTTTAAAGGGTATGATGTGGTGTAGAGAACAAAATAATAATATAGAATAGAATAGAACATATTAGAATACTGGTTAATATGTACACCATAAAAATTACAAAAAAAAAGGAAAAAAAAAATAAGTAGTAAGTGTAGTGTTAAACTAAAACAGGGTTAAATTAATTGAGCTAGCAAAACAGCAGACTTGATTGGCTTGATCATAACCAAACACGACAAAATAGAAAATATTTAAAGATTTTTTTGGGGTTAATGTTATTTTTTGTAGTATTGTTACTTGTTTATTGTTGCTTGCGTGTTTAGATATCAATACCTTTCACTTTTATGAAGTCTGCACAAAACAAAACACAGATTTTTTAAACTGATATTTCAAGTAAATACAATACCTGTGGTCGATAACCCCACAGAACAAATTATCAAATTAATTTAGTTTTTGTTTTATCATGTTAAGATATCGATGTCCATCGCGTCTGCGGAGTTAAGCTAGCCAATTTAAAACGTGTTAACAAATCTATGTTCGCAATTTATTTGCCAAACATGTAAACAAACACGAGTTTTAGGAAAAAGCAACTGTAATGCATAGAGACATAAGGTTCAATTTGCGCTACAACTTCATATTTTTTAATGAATTTTTCAACAGTACTAGTCAGTCTTAAATCAACTTTATTTACAGGTACATAAAGTTGATGTTTGTTTAAGTGGAAATAACATCAATTGGAAATAAGGATTTGAATAGACTCTTAAGTATTACTTACATAGAAATGGACTCTTGCTTGGAATTATGTAAATACGTAGCTTTGCAATTCCTACTGCTAGAGGGATTCTGTTTGCATCGCAACCAAAAATCTTGCTACAGTTTAGTTAAGTACTTACACCTTTCTTCTTCATTTAAAGCTGACTTATACGACTACATAAAACACGATGTGAACAACAATATCTTGCCGACGTCAACAATAATTAAAACGTCATCCTGTCTCTGTCGATTCCAAATGATTGACAGAAATACAATGATATTTTACTTTGTCTAGCCCTTAACACAATTTAATGAGTCTTCGTGGAATTAATTTTCAATCAATACCAATAAAATTATACACATTTTTTCTCCTGTCGCTCTAAGATTTGTTTTTTAAAAACTATAAAATACTTATTTATTTATTAGTAACCAAATTATAGTTACAGTTTGCACCACAAATACCTGCAAGTTATCAGTCAAGAAATATTAATATTAATACATTTCATTACTCAAAGAGTAAAAATAAAAAAAACCAAATTCGGTGAGCCACAAACTTAGCGTCCCTTTTATCTTGTGGCTCAGAAATCAATATTCAATACTAAAGGATTTACCAGAATTTTACGATTTTTGTGTACCTACCAGTATTTGTGTGTTTATCAGAATTTTATTTAAATAAGTACCATAAAATCATAAAATTCTTGAATTTTTACCTTTAAAACCTGTGTCCCCGCCAGTACAACCTTGCAACATACTATACGCGTCGTCGATCCCTTAAACATACGACAGTTTACAATAAAACAGGCCCACCAACCCCCTACTGATTTTTATATCTCATCGGTACTGAATAAAATTATATGCAGTATTCATAATTTACTCGCTGATATATGCATATGTTGGTAGCGGGAAGGCTTTTTGTTAAGATTTACGAGTCCAATTAACAAGTGGTATTGTATTGGTTTTTATCTTTGATTTTGAAGTGGGTTGGTGTGTTTGGCCTGTAGTGTAGAGCGATATGTCATTGAGGTCGCTGAAATCTGTCAGATTTGGTACTATGACGTGAAACGTCATAATTGTTCGAGTGTGAGAGAGAGATGGGGCTATACAGGACGAATAGCAGTATCCTTTTTTTACAACAGAACAATGTTGGCTTTAACACGTCATAGTACGGCTCCAGATTAATGTTTCAAAATCGTTTTCGGAACTTTGATACGTGAGTTCAAAGATTAGTGTTTTGTGAAGTATATTTGAATTGAGATTAGTTTGAAATTTGTCAGTTTTCAATCAAAATCCAAAACTGAGAGAGCATAGTAGGTACAGTCCGTACGTGTTGAAAGAACAGAATCATGTAGAAAAAAAAAAAAAAATCACTGACAAGCTAGAAAAGAAAACAAGACTAAGAAGATAATGCTGTAATAGTTTACTTGGTTCTTAATTGTATCATCAAAATGAATGATAATGATCTTCGTTGTGATTTCTTTGAAAATCATTGAATGGGTGATGACGCGGTCAGAGTGTTCAGAAATTTATTTTGAAAACTCAAACCTACGCTGAAATGTTGCTACTTGTAACTTTATGGAAGAGAGGCACCAAATAAATACCACCAGTTTAATGTATAAAATATGCAAAACCAACGCTAAAAAATACAGTTCAAACAAGATATTAAATTCCAAACTTAACCTCCCATTAAAATTACGGCATAAGTCGACCTGTACTAGATTACTCGAAAGTACATCTAAACAACATCGATTACATCAAAATCGAATGCGGTATCGATTCCAGAGAATCGAGAACACGGTGAGACGGCACATATATTAATACGTTGTAGTCTGCAATAAAATTGGCTGACAGCGTTAAATAAGTGCCGGGAAAGGCATTTATAAGTAATCGATACATCGGTATGCAACCGATTCTAAGATTCGATTTATTAAATTTTGCGTCAGGTATTGGGTTTAAAATGAGAATAGATTCGTTGTTTGTGGGTTTATAGAGACGGAGGCTTTTGTTTTTCATTGTTCTGGCGCCATTGTTACGAGACTAGTTATATTTTTATTAAAAAAAAACATTATTCCTTGTGTGTGAACAAACTTTTGTAACTTAAGAGATATGAGGAACAGGGTGTAAGGTTTACTCATCCTCTGTAGAAAACGGAGGATCCTCCGACCAGACGGGTGTCGTGTTGGGCGCGCAACTGTCCAATGATTGATGTCAGATAGTCTTACATATATATGCTGTTGGCGCGGTAAACTCTATTTGCGCGATGCAGGATTTATGTTGCGTCAGGTCTTTGATGCGTAGTTCATATGTGGCGATGTAGATGCCGCCACAAACCTGAACATTTTTTAATTTGACAAAAAAATAAAACACATCTTATAAAACTGTCTTATGTTTTGCTGACAATCAGTTCGATATCAAAATCGCTTTTATGTGGTGGCAAGAGTAAGTAAGTACTTATGTTTTACTCTGTTGAGCGTTAACTTTCAGGATACCCAATATCAAAAATAGTTCTTCTCAATTTTACTCCAAAAATAAATAGATATGATTTAATATGTACACCATAAAAATTACAGATAAGTAGAAATTTTACATACAAAGGGTGACATAATGGGCGGTCCTATCTCCATCAAGTAATGGAACAATAGCCTCTATATGATTTTTACGAAACTTTTGTATTCCACGACCCGATTCACGATTTGTGTCTTGGTGTGGACTAAGCTTTACATAACAAAAGGTAACGAAAAGCAATAAAACTTCGCACAATTTCCTGAAACTCGAGCTACTTATTTATTACAAAACCAATTTCTATACCTAATTATAATAATATGAGTCAACCCAATTTGGACTACTGTTAGTGTGCATATGTTTTGGGAAACAACGGACAATTCCCACTAATGTTTTGACACATTTTACTTGATCAAGATTAATGTCAATAAATAACCTAATATAATTATTTATTATTTGATTTATCGACTGGAAATATTTTTTAATAAAAAAATAATTAAAAAAAAAAATAATATGATTATTTAATTTTTGTAATTATTTAATTATAATATAATTATTCATTGATTTGATTATATAAATACAAACTTAGTATGTTTGTATTTATTTTTAGTTCATCATAATATTCGAACTATTCTTTTGTAACAGTCGATAACGAAAACCTTGCTCAATAATTTAATTTAAACTGTTTTTTTAAAATAAATTCTGTGTTTTGAAACAGGAATTTAAAACATAATTATTTAATTAGTAGGTACCTAAATATCCTTTTTTTCCTTGATAAAGAATGCAACAAAAATACTCGAAACACGTTGATCTATTTCCTGCTCAAAAAACAAACCAAATCGCCCACTGACCTTGGAAGTAACTCTTGGTTCGAAGGTAGCTGACAGACAGCCGCAGGATGGACAGCCTGTCCAGCTTGCTGAGGATGTTCTGTTCGAAGGGCAGGAGGGAGGCCAGGGTGTCCAGCTCAGCGTTGAGTCGCTCTCTGTGTCGCTTGCTCGGGTTGCTTTTGGTGACGCCGTCTTTAGATGGGGGTTTGATGCTGTAAAGGAAATAGGAAAGGTTAGTTTTGTTATCCTAACTAATATTATAAATGTGAAAGTGAGTTTGTTTGTCACGTTTTTACGCTAAAACGGGTGAACGGATTTGGATGAAATTTGGCAAATGGGTAGGCAATGACCTGGAGAAGGATATAAAATAGGTACCTTTTATCCCGATATTCTTACGGGATCGAGACTTGTGCGGGTCAAACCGCGGGGTGCAGCTAGTATTTATATATAAAAGAGTGTCCATGGAGTTTCCTGCCCTTTCTTCTCCATTGGAACCTACTCCGCTTTGAAATGGGTAACTAGCTTCATCTTACTGACTGACCAACTCTTTGATAATTCATAAGTGCCAGTAAATCGTTTAATTAAAATAAATACTTTGAGTTTGACATCAAATTTATGTCTACAAAGTAAATGCAGTACCTACCTATTAAAATTATTGCCAAAGCCATTTGCAATAAAATTGTTTTCATATTTCTCGATATTTTACTCCGAATATAGATAGCAGTATTTGTTTATTGAGTCAAAGTAAAATATGGGCTTATTTTTAGACCTTTAAAGCCGAATTTCACCCATGAAACTGAACGCAGCACAATATCTAATCCGCGTTCAAGAGCTGTCAGTGTCAAAATTGTTTTGTAATATTCATACTGACAGTTCTTGAAAGTGGTTAAGAAGAGCTGAGGAGCAATTCCCATAATTTTTAAGAACGTTCGCATTAGCATCTCATTCACAATCTGTCAAAAATACAATCAATTTACTAACATTTTTGACAAGTTTGACATATTGCGTCTTAAATGTGAACGTTTTTTAAATACGAGAATTTGGCATCAGATCACGTTCTGTTTTCTGTAATCCGCACTACATGAACAAGGACGAAACTGTTATGAAAACCACGCAAAGTATTTATATGTTCGCAGTTTTTCTTTATTTTTTCAGAAATTCCTGGCTATTTTTCGTGACTTGGTCTTGAATTGTGAGCTGAGTACGAGGTGTGGTTTCGAGGAGTCCTATTCTGCCCTGCTAAGCCGAAAGGCGTTATCTCAATCGGAGTAAGTTTTGAGAAAATTGACTTTTTGTAAATTGTAATTTAAGGAAACATAAGGATAAAAAAACTTCTTAGTGTTTTTTTTTATGTTTTAAGTTAGATAGCGGTATTTGGCTTATATCATTAGATGCGAAATTGTTATAGCTATTGAATGGCATAAAAAAAACTAAAAGGCTGTATCTCAGAGATACCGCCTTTCGGCTTAGCACGGCAGTATTGGTAGTGCAAGTTGTTGTTGAAAGCCTCCCTGGTATTCTTCTACTGCTAATCAATGAAACTGTGATCAGCGGTACTTTGTCGAAGAGAAAAGTTGGCCTACTAAACTAGAAACTACGCGCACCTACAAGTGGAGGTTAATAACCCATGTAAGTAATTGAAAATAAAAAGTAACTTATGTCAGTTAATGTAATAGGCATGTCTATATCATAATGTTGGACATAATACTATCATTTCATTACAGTTGGTACTGGCTATCGATTCCTTTGGGACTTTAAGGCCGGAGGTAACGTTTTATAGGGTTCATGAGTAAAGTATTAAAACTTTATTTGAGTGCCTCGTTGGTCTAGTGGGCGCTACTGTTGAGCAGGAGGTCTTGGAATCGATTCCCAGATCGGGCAAAGTGTTATTAGGTTTTTCTATCTGGAACTTCTTAGTGGCAGCCCAGAGTCTGGATTTGTGCCCGGTTGATAGCAATAGGCTCGCCCCCTGTTATATGGGACTTAAAGATAACTGGCAAAATGTGGGTGTACTACACGTACATCTCTGACCAACCCTTCGGGGACCTCTTCAAGCTTCAAACAATTTTTTTTTGGAGCAGTGTGCTCATTTATCTAGTTGATACGTTTTTTTAAGTACGTAAATAAAATCATGATTTGCTTTGAGAATAAAAGGCGTGCTTATCCACTGTGTCATTTATTATTGATTTATGAATACATTAAATAACTTCTCATAGAATCTTCGGTACGTAGGTATTAATTTTCTATATAATATTCATAATTACTAAATAAACATGCAACTGTTGATTGTAGCTCTTTGCATATTATTGTGTTTTATTCACATTGAACTACGTGTTTATTTCTTTGAAAGCACATTCTATATTCAGAAACAATACTGTAATCAGCATTTCAGCCGAAAGACGTCCACTGCTGGACAAAGGCCTCCCCCAAGCACCGCCACTTCGACAGGTTTTGTGCTTCCCACAGATTCCTGCGGCTTTCACAAGATCATCGGTCCACCTTGTCAGCCATCCAGTAATACAGTAATAAACCCCCGGAATTAAAAAAAGCAGATACCATCTATTGTTAACAGAATATTTCTCTCAACCTTTGAACAACTAGTTAGTAAAAATAATAATTGAAATTCTTAGAACAAGGTACAAAATGAATATCAATAAAAAAAAAACTAAGCCCAAAAAAAACTAAGCTCGAAAAATGTCCCACATCAGTCACAGCCACCCTACATTCGCACACAACACTATTTTATTTCGGATCATTCATTTCTAAGAGGCTATTTAAAATGACACATCACATTACCCAGCGCTATAACGGTAGCATTCGGCCTGGCTGGGCTAACGAGGCTCGGGTCACGCAAACCAACTTGTTAGCATAACTTATGCCGACGGATAGGGGGTGAGCTTAGTGCATTATTGTGCTTACTTTTTTAACAAAATTGCGCTTAGTTTTTTAGTTTAGTTTAGCTTTAGCGGCGGCTTTTTGATGTTACACGAGTTTTGTTAAAAACCTTTATTTTTTTAATTGTGTGGTTTTTGTGGAACGAAGGAATGATGGCAAAAAGTTTGTTATGTGATTATAATACTTGTGCTAGACTAATTTATTTTAATAAGGCTTAAAAAATCGCACGTAACTCAACAAATTTAATGTATGCAAGGATGCAAGGATTTCTGTGGAAGGTTTTTGAGAGAGCCTACGCTGCATAGGCGACTGCTATGAAGTTTAGCAATGCTAAATGTGGGTGTCAATCATAGATCACTAGGGGTGGGTCGTTTCGTGATTTTTGCGAAACGTAACGTAACTAGTGACTTCAAATGCATCATCTGTTTTGAAAACTAGTGATTTAATAACTAGTTATTTAGTTAAATTCTATTCGGTGATTCAATATGGTGATTCTATCGAAGTATTACAGTTATTTGCGAATCGAAATTAAAACAACCTACGTAATACGTTACTTATCATAAGTTTTACATGTTTGAAGCTACAGCAGTTACATCATTAACGTAGTACCAACACAAAAAACTTCCCTTCATACTTTATTCAGGCTTAGGACGGTTATTTTGTAAGTAGTTACATTTTCGATGCAGTATCGAAATTGTAACTACTTACAAAATAACGGGTTTACAGTTTGACTCGAAACTAGCTATTCGGCTACATGCCCTGTAGCCAGTTACTGTAACTAGTGACGTGAAATAACGCCCATATCTAGATCACAGAATCACCGTGTCGGCAGCGTCAAGAGATGGCCAGCGGCCGTAAAATAATAAAATTCGTGAAACAGCGCACAACTTCAGTCATCGTCTTCAAAAGCTGACAATTTCTAAATGTTATTTGTGTCGTAGTACTGGTTTACAGTGACACGCTTGGTTTGTATGGAAAGTATTGAGAATGCTGTCTAACAGCGCCCACTGAGCCGTCTCCGTGCTCCGTGGTTCCAATTTTATAATGTTGAATTGTAAATTGTAATGGTTAAGTAATAACAGCCACACGGGTTGATCCATCAGGTTAAGCTACACTTGCCGCGGTCGGTCCGTGGATGGGTGACCATCTTTACATACCGAAACCCTTCCGTGCTTCGGAAAGCGCGTCAAGCCATTGGTCCCGGCTGTCATTTGTGGATCTTTGACAGTCGTTACGGGTCGTCAGAAGCGTGAAAGTGTGACAACAAGCCTTAACAAGGGGTATCGTGTTACCCAGTGACTGGGTTGTGGAGGTCAGATAGGCAGTCGCTCCATGTAAAATACTGGTATTCAGCTGCATCCGGTTATACTGCAAACCGACCCCAACATAGTTGGGAAATTGTAGTTTAAATGTAACAAGTGTAAAAGTTGTAGAGTATGTATGTTTTTTTAAATTTATTCATAGATGCAAGATAGCATTTTACCCACGAATAGTAAACGTGAACTTTCAATGCGATGTAATCGCAATACATTCGTGATTAATATGTATCAGTTATTATTTGTGTATTAATCAAAGAGTTTTAAAGGAAACAAAGAAATAATGGCCAATAATGTGTATTCCACGAGCTGAATAGAAGTCGACTGTTTGTACGCATTGTTTTTTTATCTACAAAATTATAAGTCAATTGATTGTAACATAACATAACATTATGCCTGTAATTTAACATATAATTAATTAATCAAACCGTTTTCCTAGGAATCACGCTAGACGAGAAATTACAATGGGGACCTCATATAACAATTCTTGCGGGGCGGCTAAGCTCGGCCGCTTATGCTGTTAGAAAGATGCGACAGTTAACAGATGTAGAAACCGCGCGTCTGGTCTATTTTAGCTACTTCCACAGTATTATGTCGTATGGCATTTTACTGTGGGGTCGGGCTGCTGACATTGAATCCATCTTTATTTTACAAAAGAGAGCTGTCAGAGCCATTTATAATCTACATCGTCGCGAATCTCTCAGGGAACTATTTAAAAAGATTAATATTATGACGGTACCTTGCCAATTCATTTATGAAAATATTATGTATGTAAGAAAAAATCTACATATCTTTAATAAAATAAGCGATAGACATAATTTTAATACTAGAAATAAAGATAAAATAGATCAGCCATTTTTCAGATTATCTAAAGTACATACATCTTTTATGGGGTACTGTGTTAAATGTTACAATAAAATACCTTGTGATATATTACAATTAAATGAAAGAAAATTTAAAACTCATATTAAAAGTACACTCTGTAAACAAGCATATTACAAATTAGAGGATTATATCCAAGATAAGAATGCTTGGAAACATGCTGGTCCTGCTCCATAGGACAATTTAGAGTCTAGACAAAATCAAACTGGTTGCTTATTAAATTATGTATTTGTTATTTTTTATAACACTGATTTTACATTCTGTGATTTCTTGAACTCACACACTGACTTATTAGTATTACTTGTTAAAATGTTAGGAATATCGTATAATTTTACAATGTTTGTAAATATGTGAGCACCATGTATCTGTCACATATTTAATTTATCTGTAATTGCTTTATTTTTCATTCTTTTTTACCTATCGCGGTATAGTAATCTTATTCTAGATGCATCGTCTTCACATATAATTATATAATTAATGTATGCAAAATATTGTGAAAACATTTTAAAAGAGTAACGGTGGAGTTTCTTGCCCATTCTTCTCCATACGAAAACTACCTTTTGGAAGGGGCGACTAGAATCAATTCTATTTTTTGTAAACTTGACGTTCATAAGTGCCTTTTAAGTGCCTAATTGAAATAAATTGTTTGACTTTGACTTATATTTTTTCCAAATCATTAACATCAATCATTAAAATTCAAAATTCAAAAGTCATTTATTCAAACTAGGCTGAGAATCAGCACTTTTCGAACGTCGAAATTACATAAAACAGTCCCCCAAAACGCCCACCCTTCACCAGTTCCTAGTGCTTTAGTTATCAGCAACAGATGCAGCGTTGGAACGAGAAGAAGAACTAACATAGATATCTATGTTATAGGGCCTCCCTTGTTTCATCGAAAAGCAATTGCCAAATTATCACTTCCCAAACAATTTTCCGCATAATTTCATTTGCCAAATTATTACTTAGCAAAAAATCTCTTCACAAATAATTGCAACGCAAACCTAATGTTTTGCAAGTGAACGTTTAAACAATAACTTGTTTACCAACTAGTACTTTTACCAATTTTTATGTAGTCAAATATATCAGATGGAATAACTCATTTTACGCAAAATAAATACGTTTTATTACAAGGGCGTTTTTTTCACTTGGGACAAATTTTAAACAGGTAATAGTTAATATTAATATTAACTATTCTGGTAGCATTTTTTTAAATAATTAAGCTCGTCTTTCTACTTCAGTTTTGGGTATAATATTCTGCCAAGTAAAAATTCGACCAAATGAAAATGTGCGTAATAAAATCATTCCAAACATTGCATTGGTATAAAAAAAGGTTGCTAAAATTTGTCTGGGTAGTAAAATTTTGGCAAAATCTTTTCGGTAAAATGGCAGGATCCCCTTTGTTATAAGATCCATGTAATAGGGGTGAGGTTAACAACACCAACGGCTGCATAAGGCATATTGAACGCAACATAGCATATCCACTATAATTTGTCTTACCATTACAAAGTAACGTAGTACCAGCTAAAGAAAAAGATAAAATATTGATGTGAACCAATCATCTGCGTTTACTGACATAACTACTTATTACGAGGAATTCTTTGAAATGCCTTATTATGTCATTATAGAAGGTGTATTAAGATTTTAAGTAGTTGTAAGGCTACGACTGCAGTTGTATAGGATTCTTATATGCAAACGTTCATAACTAATTTCATCACTATCATCATTTCAGCCGAAATACGTCCACTGCTGGATATAGGCTTCCCCAAGCACCGCCACTTCGACTGATTCTGTGCTTCCCGCATCCAGCGGATTCCTGCGGCGTTCACAAGGTCATCGATCCATCTTGTGGGAGGCCTTCCAACGCTACATCTTTCGGTACGTGGTCGCCACTAGAAAACCTTTCGGCCCTATCTGGCCAACTTTACTGATTTGATTTGTTCTTCTAACTGAACAGACAGCTGTGCTGCTGGGGAGTTTGTTGCGCCACTTCTTCTTCCCAGCGAATGCACTAGGAAGTGGTGAAGGGTGGGCGTTTTGGCGGACTGTCTTATGTAATTTTGACGTTCGAAAAGTGCTGATTCTCAGCCTAGTTTGAATAAATGACTTTTGAATTTTGAATTTTGATTTAGGTTAAAATAAGGAGGCTACTCATGTGTAAATACAAGTATTTTAATTTACGTTTATTAATTGGAAGTATTAGCTATGGCTTGCGTAGCCACAAGCCATAGCAAATACCTCAAATTCAGTTGGATAAATGTCGGATTATTTGGATTTGTGTAAAAGTCGGATTCGCACTACGAATGGCTCCGTACCACCATACAATATTTACCGCTATGTAACATATTTTTATAATTTGTTGTTAAAACGATAATGTACAAACTCTGTGAACATTTCAAGTGTTTATCATTTTCTACTACGGTTCAAAAGATTCAGACCTATGACTGACGGAAGGACGGACAGCGGAGCCAACGGGACCCTATTACTAAATTACCTAGGGTCCCGTTGGCACCCTGGATGGTTCGTATGAAAAATGAATGATTAAGGCTAGGAAGGAAAAAACTATGAGGTGACAGGTGATGGAGATGTACTCGTATAAAAGATAAAATAAGAATGGGCCGGGAGGACGATAATGATAAAAATTATTCCCTAGGTATATAATATTTGAGTAATGAAGAACGTATGAAAAACTATACTAGACATTTTCAAGTGGGTATTATTTTATAACTTTACTCATCGGAAACCAGACCAATAAATTTGTCCCTATAATAAATTATATAATATTTGTTTTAATTTAAAAGATCATCAGGCTAAATTATTAATTACGGTGTAATTTATTTAAATTACCGCATTGTTGATGCGTTATATGTTATTTTGTTGTTCTGTTTGTTTTTCTATAATTTGTTTATGAGGCTCACTCGTATTAGGTTTACTTAAATTAGTGGAACTACGAAATGAATAGAGTTGACACAACACATTTTTTTTGTTGATTTTTTTGTGTCTAATTTTGTTTTGCTATCGCATTATCTATAGGATTTTCTGATTTGTTTGAATATAAAGTTATAAAAAAAACTTTTGATTCAATAAATAAAGAATCTATCTAGGAAAAACAGTGATTTGCCAAGATCTATGTTTATTTAACTATTCGATTTTTGTTCTCAATTCTTTATTGTAGATTTGATGAATGCGGTGTCTTTTGATTTAGGCATTTGCCTGTCCAAATCCGATGTATTTATAAAGCCAATTGGTTGATCAGCAATTTGAACAAATTCCTACCTTCCTTATACATATAATTAGGTAGCTTTTTAGTCCCAAGGGTATAAATGGATTTGAAATATCTAACAAATCTGCAATATGTTGACACATAATTCTAACATCGCTTACAATAACTACGTACCTATTTTAGGCCAGAACGTAAGGGTGTGAAACTAATCTCGTATAGATTGGAAATGACTTTTTTACTAAGTCTTCCAATCTATACAAGATTAGTACGGAAATACTCGCGTACACTTCGTAATGAGCTAATTAACTAACTTATTCCAAAATATACAGTGCCACTAATCGTGTATAGATTGCGAAAAATTGTGAACTGGTATCCAACTTGTTTGCGTTGAATGCACCTTGCGCTAAATAGCCTGTCTGGCTACGAGCAACTTGGAAGTAGGTATGCGGTTGATCACAGTTCTAACCTAACCCATTTCATATTCCGTTATCTGGTATCTGTTCCATTTCATCCAGTACAATTTTTTTTTTTTAGTTAAGCTAATGTCAAGCGTAAGTGATGTGGTATAGTTTGGAACCAGGACGCGCGTGTCCAAACTATACACAAGCAGTACGCAAAATTCGTGTATACATTGTAATCACAGATTTAAAAATAGCATTACAATGTATAATAATGTAGGGTGGTATGTATGTAAAATGTCGTGATGGCCCAGTGGTCTCATGCACGAGGTTGTGGGTGTAAATCCGGGCAAGTACCAACGTGACTTTTTCAATTCATATGTACTTTCTGAGTTTGTCTTGGACATTACTGACATCGGTGAAGGAAAACATCGTGAGAAAACCTGGACATATAGTTAATAAAAGTCTGAAATCGCCAACCCGTCGTGAGTAAGCGCGGTGATGAATGCTCGTGCCTTCTCTGTATGAGAAGAGGCCTTTGCCCTGCAACCACAGTAACAGGCTGATATCATTACAATGTATACGCGAGCAGTTTCCTATGGCTGCGTTCTGGCCCTGGCCCTGTATAGATTGGATATACGCCACACTGCTTCCTCAATACTAATAACTTTATCAAGTAAAACAACTCGTTCTATTCCAACCATTTCGGTGTCCAGCACAAATTATAAATAGTACATTAGTCATCGCCGCCCGTCGTTTTTGTTGATTTATTCAAACGTTAGTATCAAACGGCGCACGCGCAGCCCTTTGATATTACTACCATACAATTTGTATTCATACACCACTGACTTACTACTCAAAATTAAATTTTATATTAAGGTGTTATGGTCGGTTTTTGATTAAAGTTTTAAAGTGCAAGTCGCATATAAATCAAGACCGATTATTTCTATAAATCGTAACTCGATTAAGTTATAATCGATTGGCGATTGTGATAGGTATCGTTATTATCGATGGATATTTATTTTTGTATCGTTTCCTTTTTGTAACGTTTCGGTTATTTTGTGTTGACAAATTATTATAACGAGGTTTATGTGAGAAAGGATGGGGAATATGTTCGGGAGTCAATTAAACGAAATTCCAGAAAAGTATCATGTTTTTAAGGGTTTTTAGCAATAGTTAGACTCGAAAGAACCGTTTATTAAAAATGAGAACTTTTACTATTGGCAATGAAGGTTATTTTATGGAAATATAGATAAAAGATTTGTTTTGATTTGGTTGTAGAAAACAGTACCAATCCCAGGATATGACGTTTGATACTATGTGGTCAAAGCAATAATAGAACCATGCCGTGACAAGTTCACAAATTCCAACTGTAGTTGGGTTAACTGCTTAAGCTTCAAAACAATTATGTTGTAAACTCAATAATATTTTGATTTAAGAGGCCGTGCACGAAATCGACTGATTTTGATCAATTTTATTAATTACTTGTGAGTTTTCTCACAACTAATGAACAAAATTGATTAAATATATATGGAAAAAGAATTTAAACAAAACTGTTTGTGATTTGAAAAGAAAGAGATTTTTTTTTTCAGTTAAGTTAAGTATTCATAGAAAATCACAAATATTCGTAACAATTTTTTCGAAAAATAACGCGAGAGTGACGTTTTATCACTTTTTTACAATAAACAACTTTTGATTTTAAACATTAAAAAACATCATCAACATTATCATATCGTCTACTTACATGTAGCTGAACCACTTTTTCAATTTCGATACAAAATATAGCAAAAAAATAATGTTGAAAAAAACATTTTTTTTAAATCCCTGACAGTAATGTTTTTTTTCCTATTATTTTGCAAACCATATCAATAAATTAAAAAATCACACAGTAGTCTTCAGTTATCCTTGAAATATAATAAAAAAAATATTTTATTATTGTACAATATCTTCATTAAGTAAATTAAAGGCGAAATAAACCATATTTTCGAGAGCGCAAAAGTGATGTAACTATTAACAGATGTTGTGACTGACACGAATGGTTTAGCACCACGAATACAGTACTTTTATACAGAGACTTAATGTTTCAATTATTTAAAGCTTTCTTACAATTAGTTAGGTTATTGCACGGAGCCTTAATCTCATAGCTGTGAACACTAAATAGCTGATTGACCCCTTCAGCCTTAGAACATACGACCCATTACTAAACTGTGATTATTTTGACACAACAGTTATCTACAAATTGATGGACCATGGGAACCACACAATTATAGGAAACACTTGTTAGACATATCGTAACGAATACGTAATTGAGAGACTTTTATATCAAAAACTAAAACAGCATGAGGTATTTAACAATTTTATTGCGAAATCATGGGCGTAGCATAGACAATGGATTTACGCATTCAATTAAAAGTAAAAAAGTATTAAAATAAAAAAAAGGACAGATATATTCGTTATATTTATTTCTACGTTATACGGTTGGTGATTTTCGTTTAATTATAAATTAGTGTCAATTTGTTTCGCGATTGGTTTCTGGTGAAATTTTGTAATTTGCGTAAACAAGGAGTTATATTTTCTCACATTTATTTTGTTATTATCTTTATTATGATTTCGTCAAGGTGGGGTTCACAACCTGACTGGGAATGAGATTGTTTCCAGAATATTGCAGACCATTTTTTCATTATTTTGACCTATGGTGGTTTAGGGGTATGAGGAACAGGGTGTAAAGTTCACTCATCCACCATAGAAAAGGGAGGATCCTCCGACCAGACGGGTGTCGTGTCTGGCGGGCAACTGCCCAGAGGTTGAAGTCGGGAAGCTTGTATATAAGTTTATCGCGCGGTAAACTCTAATTGCGCGATGCAGGATTTGTGTGACGTCAGGATGTTGTGTGACGTCAGGTCTTTGATGCGTAGTTCGCATGTAGCGATGTAGATGCCGCTACAGTGGTATAGTAATCTTATTCTAGGTGCATCGTCTTCACATATTACAATTAATGTATACAAAATATTGTGAAAACATTTTAAAAGAGTAACGATGGAGTTTCTTGTCCATTCTTCTCCATACGAAAACTACCTTTTGGAAGGGGCGACTAGAATCAATTACTTTTTTTGAATTATTTGACTTTGACTTTAACTTTACAGTCGCGCCATGTAAAATACTGGTATGAAGCTGCATCCGGTTAAACTGGAAGCTGACCCCAACATGTTGGGAAAAGGTTAGACAGAAGAAGATCATTCGGTAACTTTCATGGTAAGATTCAGTAATTCTAATTACATTTCCCAAGTTTCAACGCTTTTTTGAAGTAATCTCTGAAATCCGCAGTCTAATTATATAAAAAACTAGCTGCCCCGCTCCGGCTTCGCTCGGGTAGCACTATGTACTTATCTACTGCTTACCTACCTACCTACCCTACCTACCTACCCTACCTACTTACCCTACCTACCCTACCTGCTTACTCTACCTACCCTACCTACTTACCCTACCTACCTACCTACTTACCCGACCCACCTACCTACCCTACCTACCCTACCCTATCCTACCTGCCTACCTGCCTACCTACCTACCTACCTACCCTACCTATCCTACCTACCTATGTACATACCTACGAACATATTACTCTGCTAAATACACATTCATCAAACGTTTTTTTCTACGCAATTTTCTTCTTTTTTTTTTCCGTAAAAACCTTCTCCTTACAATAACAAATACAACCAAAAAAGAATTAGCGAAATTGGTCCAGCCGTTCTCGAGTTTTGCGCTTACCAACATATTTAGCGATTCATTTTTATTATATAGATAAAGCTACCAAATTTCTAAAGATTTCTTAACAAGTGAAATAACCAAAGTGCATATAAATAGCTCACTATTAAACGATCGTTAGTCCAAACCTGGGGGATTACACTTAAATATGTGAAATCTTTTCTTATACTTTTGTTTATAACAATTTAACGATTTGAAGTGGGATAGATGTAATTTTGGTTTGGGTGTCCGTCTGCTGACTTCTCGTGTGTGAAATGGGTGTAATGGCTGTTGAAAGTTCCAGAATATTCCCCATTTGTGAAGCAAGATAGTGTTAGGAATAGTTCATTGACTTTTAATAAATAATAGAAGTTATAAAAACTAAATCCCAACTACGACAAAATAGTCAACTAAAAGGGTATATAAACAAAACATCACAGACAATCAATCTGCCTAGCCTTTTTCCAACTATGTTGGGGTCGGCTTCCAGTCTAACCGGATGCAGCTGAATACCAGTATTTTACATGAAGCGACTGCCTATCTGACCTCCACAAGTTGGTAAGACTGGTTGTCAGACTTTTGGGCTTCTAACTACCCGTAACGACTGTCAAAGATCTACAAATGACAGCCGGCACCAACGGCTTAACATGCTTTCCGAGGCAAGGAGGGGTCTTGGTATGTAAAGATGGTCGAGAAGTGTAGCTTAACCTGATCAATCGACCCATGCGGCTGTTATTTCTTATAGACACGAATTCCTCCACGACACAATTATCTATCACTTAGATTATTGAAGATTTTTTTTGCGATATTTGGCAAAACATTTCTTCAATAATCGTCAATGAAGTAGAATACGTTATTAGCACAAAATATTTAATAAATAAACAAAAGAAACTTGACTGCCTGTTGGACTAGTGGTCGCTATTACTGAGCATGAGGTCCTGGGTTCGATTCCCGAGTCGGGCAAAGTGCTATTGAGTAGTTCCATCATCCTGGAATTGGTCAGTAGCAGCCCGGAGTCTGGATTTGTGCCCGGTTGATGGCAATAGGCTCGCCCCCTATTACATGGGATTTAAACAGAACTGGCGAAATGTGGGTGTACTATGGTACACCTCTGCCAACCCTTCGGGGAATACAAGCGTGATATTATGTATCAGAATACCTGCGTATTTTGATAAATAGCGACCCGTGCGGATGTTATTACTTACCCACAAGCCCCAGACCAAAAGACACAATACACTTTCTTCTCAAAAAACGCCAACAAACGCACAACTTTCCCAGCTGACCCTACAACAAACGCACAACTTTCCCGGTTGACCCTACAACAAACACACAACCTCTAAAAATAGTATTTGTTCACGTGACCCGGAGTATCGTTTTCGTTTGATGCGTGACACTCGCTCGCATGTCAGCACGTAACGTAACAACTCATTCACCTAGATGTCCCTACTGTTACCGTTTTCTTGGCCGTACACTTGCGTAATTGTTCTGACGTCATTTGACACTGTGTGACGTCATAATGTCTGGTTGTCTTTGAGGAATTTGTGAAGACGTAGTAGTGCTTTTAGCCAGTCCACTGAAATTGTTAATTATTTTAGTCGTCACGCGCTTCCTTTTAAGACTATTAACTACTTTCTATTTGATGTAACTCTTGTCACATTCTTGATAGTATATACATACAGGGTAAAATAAATTAGCGAGCAAAACTCCACAGACGTAATGGGTATGGATATCTAAACAAGAAAAAAAAAGATGTTTCCTTTTTGGGGGCAACGACCACTGGTAATGTTTTACTTGAAGAATGAGTTAAGAAAATCTGTTTCCTTTTGTTTTATCATGTTTAGATATCGGTACCTATCACGGCTGTGAAGTATACACAAAAAAAGCTGATGTTTAAACTGATATTTCAAGTGACTACACTAATTGCGGACGGTGATCCCATTAAAAAAGTATAAAATTAATTTCTTTTTTGTTTGATCATGTTTAGATATCGATACCCATCACGTGTGCGGAGTTTCGCTAGCTAATTTAATTTGACCCTGTATTTTTGTTAAAAGTACTTCACCTATTCCTTTTTAAATTGCCTCACTATTCAGCCTTGCAGCTTTTGTTACTTACTCAGTTTCGGCACAAATTAATACTTAAGGTTCACTCCGCAAAATTATTTAAATAAAAATCGACTCTTGCCTCGACACAATAAAGTGCAATTCAGGTCGCACAGCGCTAATCAACTACAGTTATATTCACCTAGAAGTTGCCTCTCTTTCTATCACGTAACTCTTAGATCTTCTGACTACGTTACACTCACTGAATTGGCCCAGCAAGACGGGCCCGCCGCGTACTTGTAGCTTTATACCTGAATTGCGGAGTGATCTGTAGTCATCTGTGGTTACGGTCAAAACTCAAACATAATAATTTATTCAATTGATGTCCAAAAATGTACCTACACTAGATAATTTATTATACTATGACCTTTTGCGTTCCACATACCTAATAATCAGATACTTATTTACATTAATCTAATTTTAATGGCACCTACCTAATTTAATTGAATACTTTCAAATTCGGATACCCATAATCTTGTATGGTATGCGTCAAGCGGACACTAAAATCCTCCTTTGTCTCTCTAATTATATCCAACAATAAGTATTGGAATATTGGTCTGTATGTTAATTAAAAGTATTTTTATGGTGAACGATAAGATTCACATAATTTACCAGGGACCGCGGAATTGCGGGGCAGGGGGGCCAAATGCCCCCCCTTAAATCAAACGGGGGGGCGCACCCCATCCAATTTTACTACTAAGTAAAGAAGGTTTCTCTGTGCTATCCTTCACAGAGCTTTGTTTTTTCTGAAATGAAAAAGCGCATGTACGTAAGAAAAAGATTTGCTTTTTGTTTTGACGGAATTTAAAGTATATTATGTACATTATATCGTTTTTGGAAGAGGATGACTAAAGAAGTTTGACCCCCGTCATGGAGTACCTAGGTACTTAGTTTTTGGAAGGGGACAACGAAAGAAGTTTGCCGGTCATGGAGTACTTCCGCAGTCCCTGTAATTTACCTCAAGATTCTGGTTTTCAGGATATCAAACTGGTTTTGGTGAATCACTATTAGAACTATTCTGACTTTTTTGAAGGTTAAAAAGTCTATTCCATCTTGGAGGCTTTCGTAATGTCCTATAATTAATAAAAGTGTACAAAACAAACTTTATTTGATATATTATTATGTGATTAGTAACTGTTGACAAGCAGCTGAAAACAGAATTCACCATTTGTCATTCATTTAATTTTGACAGCTGTCAATTTTTTTTAAAACGAACCTGCCCAAGCGCAGCCGCGCTAAAGCTTAGTTTAGGACAGAAATAACAATAAAAAATAATAGATTGTTACGTCACATCCGTGTTTACAAATGTGGAGTGTTGTAGACTATAATTATAAATATATTAGAAAGGTCGATGGACGGGTTAAGGCCGAATGTGGCTTTGTTTTAAGAACGACCACTTTTTTGTCCACGAGTGTAAGTTTAAAGTTCGAGGTAGCTTTTATAGTGTTAAAATTATTGAACTGTTTTAATGTCTTGACAGAAGCTTAAGACCAAGTTATTGATGAAGTTAGATACTTTGCCAATAGGGATGTAGACTGGAGAAAAAAAATACAATTTAGTCCGTCACTCAGATAATAAATAATAAAAAGTATTTTTTGCTTTATAATATTAATTAAAAATGGTTTTGATATAACGCATTATAGGGAGTGAGGGCTCGCTACGTCACAAGTCGGTATAAAATCTACCGTGGAGTGACGTCATGCCACATTTTAACGTATTGCCTACTCAATGTATTGCCGTAATCTTTTGATTGCGTAAAAAAAGATAAAATACGTATCCAATATTTTTTAATAATTTACCAGACGGTTTTTATTTTTTTTGTCAGCATCCCTATTACTGAGTGGAACATAACATAACATCACACCTTGTTTCCGCAAAGGGTTGGGCAGAGGTGTACTTGCCAATAGTACACCCACATTGGGGCCAAGCCTATTATTATCAACCGGGCACAATTCCAGACTCCGGGCCGCTACTGAGAAATTGCTAATGAAAAAACCCAATAACACTTTCCCCAACCTGGGAATCGAGCCCAGGACTCCACGCTCAGCAGTCGCGCTTGCGACAAATTAAGTATATATAAGCAGGTAGTGAAATAAAGGAATTAGTCGTGTAAAGGCTTCCGCAGACAAGCGGAACGCGATGGTGCGACGCGATTTTGGTACAACAATATCCATAAAGTTTTCAAAGAAAATGTTCTACTACAGCCGCGTCAGTGGGAGCCGTAATGCTCAGTAAAGCATTAGTGAGAAAAATTATGTAATCGAGAATAATCACTTTGTTTATCAGAAAAGTAAAATCGATTATCTCTTCTGTTCTTATCTAGATTGTTTACGTTGAGTACTATTAGAAGATTACACTAGTTCAATGACAAAAAAAAACATACCCTGACCACAGATTAATACAGAGATGACACTCCGCAAAATCATTTAAATAAAAAGCAACTTTTGCTACGACAAAATAAAGTGCAATTCAGGTTGCACAGCGCTAATCACCTACAGTTATATTCACCTAGAAGTTGCCTCTCTATCGCGTGACTCTTAGGGCCGAAACACATAACCGCGTTGCGACGCCGCAACGCTAAAATCGGCAGTTTGCGTTGCGGCGTCGCGAAAAAGAGCATTTTATGGTATGGTAGGGTAACCAGTTCTTTGTGATTTTTGATTGTGGATAGACGTGTCTCTGCCATGGATCGTCGTAAGAAACTTATTGCTTATTTGTTATTAAGAAGACATTACTCTGTTTTAAATATACGACAAAGAAGATACTGGATACGCGAGTACTTTTCTCGAAAATACCTGAACCAAAGATGTAAATAAATCGATGTCAACGTCAGACATTTTAATTTTAAAACTGCTTCAGGGTTGACGCGTGTTGTTTGCAAGAGTAATAGAAACAAACTGAATCATTGTCAACAAGTATGACGTCATAACGCTGGAAGTTGCGCCGCTTAAGTCGGCGCTGACGCCACTACCAATTTCAGCGGCGCGGCGCCGCAACACGGTTATGTGTTTCGGCCCTTAGATCTTCTGACTACGTCATACTCACTGAATTGCGTACTTGTAGCTTCATATCTAAACTACGGAGTGTCTCATCTGTATTCATCTGTGCCGTGACTAATAAATAGGTAATATTAACATAAATATTATCATAAAGACAATAAGAAATAATTGACATCAATTATCATCTATAAAATACGTCAATAAAAATCTTACTTCAGCTTCTAGTGCCTATTTTTCTTAACAATCACTAATATGAAAACGTATAAAAAAGATTTTTTCGCACAGCAAACGGACATATTTATAATTGAATAATCGACAAGAGATTTAGGACGTATAAACAGTAATACTCATCTTTGGATGGCAACAAACGAAATTCAACTTTAATTTCTTAACATTAAATATTAAATTGCTAAATTGAAATCTGCGTATACCACTTTTTGTACTACAAAAAACTTTGCAGGCAAAGAGTCGTAAGTGCATGTGGATCTGTATTTGAATTTCAGTCTTCAGTTAAAGATGATAGGGTCAGATTTTGTTTGGCAGTAGGTTGTATGTTAAAGTCGGTTGAGCATGTATGCCAAGTAAAATTAAGTATGCCAATACCATAGTTCGCGCATGATTGCGTACAGCCTTCGTCGGAATGAGCGTTTTCCTACGATTTTTCTCGTAATACCTGAGGTATGTTTTTCTATTTCTGTCATGGCCACGATGGGAAGTTTAGCTGGTAGGCGAGACAAGGTTTTGCAAATTATTGACATTCAGGAAATGTAAAGGATGTCGTTAGTTACCTCGTTGTTTCCACGTGCAAATATCGTATGTGTATCTGTGTTCAATTAATTCAGCCTATCGGAGTCCACTGCTGGACATAGGGTTTTCCCAGGCTGCGCCGCATCACTCTGGCTTCTACCTTCCGCATCCAGTGCGTCGTCGTACTTCCGTATCAGTGTTGTGTTGCCATATCTCTGATATCTTATGCAATTTCAGGATAGGAAAATCCACTCTACCATCCTAACTAACCTAACTAATATTATACTGCTGGGGAGTTTGTTGCGCCACTTCTTCTTCCCAGCTAATGCACTAGGAAGTGGTGAAGGGTGGGCGTTTTGGGGGACTGTCTTATGTAATTTTGACGTTCGAAAAGTGCTGATTCTCAGCCTAGTTTGAATAAATGACATTTGAATTTTATAAATGCAAAAGTGAGTTTGTTTGTTACGCGTTCACGCTGAAATGGCTGAACGGATTTGGATGAGAGACATAGGATACTTTTTATTCCGATATTTACACGGTAGGGAGACTTATGCAGGTGAAACCGAGGCTGCACCAGCTACTCGTAGTTATTTATTTATTTATTCATTTTTGCATAATGTATACACAGTTACAGGCTAGGCTAAAACTTATGAGTACATGACCCTGTTAGGGCGCAGCAAGTATTACTACATTTAACTATATCTAGGTGAAATATTTGGAAGTTAACATTATACCTACTAGATATCAATATCACAACAATAATTATTATTACTAATATATAATCTATTTGCAACATATTGAATTTAATTTATATTAATTAATAAAGTAATTTGAAATATATAGTAATATTAACAAAATCATTTTTTATAAAGATATGCATATAACACTTGTGCTTTATTTTAGTTTCCTAACTACCATAAACTCGTTAATACTATACTAACTTTTTCTGAAAGTAATGACGTAAGTCTAAAGGACATTGTTCGGCGTCCATACATCGTTCGCCTAAGAACCAACAGAGACGGGAATTTACTTTCTGTATTCTAAATAATGCATATTTCAACTGAAACTAAATTAAAATCACGGAAACTTCTGAGAATTGTAAAAAATCTAAAACAATTTCGGATTTTGAGGTTATATTTAGGCCAATAGAAACATACTAACTTATCGTTTATTTGTGAAAACACATTGGATTTTATCTCCAAACGTTTCATTAAATGCAAAAATGTACTATTAGGTAGGCAGAACCATTCTTTCTTTATAAGTAGTTACTAATTTATTTGTAGTTATGACTAGTTTAGGGCTATGAAATCACAGCCAGAGGTCGATATTTCAAGAGGAAATCACAGTCCTTTGTTCACGCCAAGTTGTTAGTTAAAATCGAAAAAATAAAACAGATTATGCAATAACACAAACGAATACACATAAGTAACGCAACAACAAAATAACAACACTGTCATTACTATGAAATGTCAAACTGTCATCTGTCAATTCATCGACAGTCAGTGTCACTGTTGCTCGTTTCACACAGCGCTTTTAATCATTTTATGCTGTTTGTAACTAAATACCTTATTCATAGATCAAGCGCTGAGAGTGCTAAGCGTTATAATTACGGGCCACACTATACCGCTGCGCAAAAATACTTGGCTGTATGAGCTATTGCCCTTTGCCTACACCAGAACGTCAAATTGGAACAAAAATATTGGCGCCGGGGAATAAGACCGAAGTGATTTACTTTTTAAATTGTTTTCGAAATTAAGAAGTGTCCGTTCTATTGTAATAATTGTAATGTAAATTATAAAAAAAAACTAGTAATTACTGTAAAGGTTTCATACGTGTTGATTCATAGGCCATTTTTAACAATGTCCTTAAAATATGCACAGCGTTTTTGTGGATGGTATATGTTCAGATAACTACTAGTTACTTATATTAATAGCAAAAGTAACAGAGGAGTTGAAACGTCGAAATAATGTGCTGTGGCATTGATTCTCTTGATCGATAAACGGGTGAAGAATTACTGATTGATTGATAAAGAAACTGCATTCATTGAGGAGTGTAAAATAGTAATTCTCATTGTTACGTTAGGAAGAGGTGTTTAAAGCATGTTACCCATGCTTTTCACATCAGTCTTTTGTTACCTTTTTGTCTAATATTATTTCCATAGAAATAGTGTTCCCATTGGAACAAATCAAACTCAACTCAAACTCAAAGCATCTACTTCAATTAAACCATTTACAGGCACTTTTGAGTTGTCAAGGAGTCGGTCAGTCAGAAATATGAAGCTAGTTGCCCATTCCAAAGCGTAGTAGGTACCATCGCGGTCACGAATCCACTTTGAAAACAAAATCTCGTGCACAGGATCCATTTTTTTTACCCGACTACGGCGGAGCTAAAAGGAGGGTTATGATTTTGCCCGGTATATACATGTATGAATGTATGTTCATCTGTTACCTATTATCTTCTAAAATGCTCATCGTAATTTGAAAAATGAGGTATCGTTGTAAGCGTCTTGATCGTCCTGTGGTTATAGGCTACGTGACGTCACATTCATTTGATTATGACTTAATAAAGTAATTAACTTAAATATATTTTTTTTTAAATTGTAACTCGTAAATGTAAATTTAAATATAAATAAAAGTTATAAAACTAAAATCCAACTACGACAAATAAGTGACCTAAAAAGGTATAAACAAGACAGACAGACAAATTAAAAATCCGAAGTCACACGTGTTAGGGCATAAATTGAACAGATTACGCGTGACTCTGGATTTTAAGTCTTCTGCCTCGTTTATACCTTTTAACTTTTTCGTACGTAAGCATAACTATAGCTGCCGAGCGTTGTAAGCAGGAATAGTCCTTACGTGTTCAGATTTGCGTGTCCGCGATAGTACCTAAAGAGGAGAACTTACGGTCAAAGAAACTCCATGGACCCTCTCTTCATCTGATTTTTTTTAAGGTGGTATTGGAAAAACCCCAATAGTACACCTACCTTTTAAAAGAATTTTAATAAAAATTATATCACAAATCCACATACGTCCCCCGTAATAAGTTGACATAACAGACCACCATGATTACCGCAAATCATCGCAATTTGCTGGACAATTGAAGTGGTCTACTATTCCAGGCTAACTACGTAAACAGATTTGTTATTACTGACATTTGATGCTAATAGATAACTGACAATTCGCTTTGACTTTGATGGGAAATTGTTAAGTGGTTAACGGGAATTTTTATATCGAATTTGACTTGAGGACTTAAGAGCGTTTATTCTGAAAGTGGGCAACGTTGCAAAAATATATCAAATATTTCGCTATTTTTATTAATTTGAATGTTAATAATGAATTGCAATTATAACAATTGTAAAAAAGGCATTTCGAAAGTTTCCAAATACTTTTTATACATCTATAACTAAATATTCGGTGTTACGATATTAATTATTGCATTTCATAATCAATATTTTAGTTCACTAGTCAACCTCATTTCCTATCCATACATAATATTGCCAAATTAATCAAAACAGGTAAACATTTGACAGGTATTTGCGACGTTGTCAACTTTTAGGATAAACGCTCCTATAGACTACATTTGTTTTGCTAGATAGTACATGTTACTCTTTCATTTCTGGGGTACTGCAAGGTAGCACAAATATTTCGAAGGGCACTCTGAGCAGTAAGCAATTGCTACCATCTTAAATAGTACTAAAATGACAGATGAAAATAGAAAGAGAGATATATCGTATATTTGGAGCACACAAAAGCACGATTTAATACATGAATATAGTATATATAATATATATACAAGGTGACAATATACAAAAAAAAAATAAACAAGAAAACAAGACATTGTGATGACACTATTGGCTAAGACACTTTAAAGTAATGAAACATACAAAGTGTAGTAAGCATCTCAAGCTTGCACCAAATGGGTGTCCAACTCAGCATGTGTCAGGCAAATATACCTGACGCTGATATTCTGAAGAAACTAGAAAGACCGACAAGCTGAAATCACATTTTAAACTATCGGTAGTGCCTAGTAATTGGTTAGTGGAGGTCAGTATTAAATCAGGTTAGACTGAAAACTGACTGCGATCTTGTTAGATAAAACCTAGGCGCATGATGACTACAAAGCACTGAGCTAGAGTACAATCAGGCTAGGAGCAAACAATTATTACAAAGAATATTGAGCAAGCATTTTTTAATCATTCTGATCATGTCGCCACGGTAAACTTACGAATCTGCAGTTTTAGTGAAATCGTAATTTTGATGAGAAACTGTACCTAATGGTGGAAAATTTTCGTTTTTATTTTCTCTGACGGTTACAGAATTCAAATTGTTCGAATCTGCGTTTTATGTTAATACAGCAATAGTAAACTTATGAAATTCATATAGGGTTTTTTAGCGTAGTATATTAAAAGAAGTCAATAGATATTTACTCATACCCTGGCAAACTTACGAAAGTGGTACTTTCATAAGTTTACCGAAGTTTCAGTATGCCTAGGTAAAAAAATGAAATTCTAATTAGTCCGTCAGTCAGATAACAAAAAAATATTAGACACGTATTTTTTGCTTTATCATATTAATAAAAAAATACTTAGATAAAACGCATTTTAAGTTGGGGAGTGGGGGTCACTACGTTACTAGTATGTATAAAATGTACATACTCGTGACGTCATGACACATTTTACCTCAATGTATCGCCGTAATCTTTAGATTACGTAAAAAAATAAAAAATACGTGTCCAATATTTTTTTATAATCTCAAAGACGGACTAAAATAATATTTTTAGTCATCATCCTTATTGTCGATTTTTATTATGTTAGTATTATTTAGTAACAAAAGTACCACTTTTGTAAGTTTGCCAGGGTATGAATAAATATCTATTAACTTCCTTAAAAGATGATGTAAAAGTTACAAATGTGTATTATTTCTGATCCTTGTAAAATTTGACGCAAGAGGTGGATCATGCAGCATAAAAACAACATCCCTGTTCCATATACCAAAACGCTACACACCCTCAAAATGTACATCAAATATTTAAACATCCCCAATTTAACAAGTACACTTACAATTTATCTAACCCTGCAAATACTCGCACAATACGGCACACGTCCTCCACAGGGGGTCCATTGTACCATTCCCGTCAGGTAAAGATGTCAGGACCCCACAACATTAACTCCTGTCAAAATACAAAGCGCGGTCTCTTTGTCCCCAGACATGATACGAGGGTTGGATGAAAAGGAACCGATCGCATTTGAGGGTTGGGCGTGAAAATCGGATTATTGCTGGTTATTTATTTATCTATAATGGGGTAATGGATATTGTATTGGAAGGATTATTTTGCTATTACTTTTTGTAAAAAAAAAAACAGTTTTTAGGGCGTTTCCCCCATCATTGGTAACTACGAATATTATTGGAAAAATGAACTCAATATAAGAATGTCCCAAGAAAAAAAAAATGCCCACCAACGAATTTATTAAGGAATGCAATAATTTTTTTCTAATAATCGAATGGAAAAGTAAGTGGCAAGCTATCTAGTATTTAATGGTACAAACAATACAAAACCCAGGGTAATTTACGTCCTGCTGGGGTTGCGGGTTTGTCCGAAAGGGATATCGCGGGCCCGGCACACAGGCAACGGAAGGAACACGGGTGGGTTTTAGTCAGTAAAAGTCTGACACACCCTCTCGCTCTGCCCAGAGCGGGAGAAGTCATTTGATGATTTCCCACCCTCAAAAAAAATAAAAAAATAGGGTAAATTACGTGAGACTTAAAATAAAAATAGTGCAAACAGAACCAAAATCTGTCCGTCCGTTTTCGAGATGTCACTTAACCGTCTACAAAAAAACAAACAGTTTCTTCTATACATTATACATTCAAGTTGCTTTTCGTGTCTGTCTGTATGTCCGCGATGTTCTTTTAAACCATGCAACAGATTTTGATGAGGTTGTCACCATCGTTTAGAGAATGTATGTGTAGATAATTTATGTATATAAACTGAGATATCTCGATGTTTTGTAGAGTCGTAAAAACCGTGTTACATAAAATGATACCTACGTACTAATAATCTTATCCCCGGAACATGATCTACCACAATGGTGGGGTTATAATATCGCAAACATTTCACTCCATGTAAAATAATAACATCTAAGAAATTATTAGCTAGTAAAACTGAGTTTAGCTTACCGTTTCACCCACACGAGAATTAGAATTTTATGAACGATAAAAGTAGTAACTGAGAATACACTAGGCCGTTATTTTTAATAACCAAGTAATTATTATCTTTTATCCTAACTAATATTATAAATGCGAAAGTGAGTTTGTTTGTTAAGCTTTCACGCTAAAACGGCTGAATGGATTTAGATAAAATTTGGCACATGGGTAGACCATAACCTGGGTTAGGACATAGAATATTTTTTGTCCCGATATATTTACAGGGTTGAGACTTATACAGGTGACACCGCGGGTGCAGGTAATATTTCATAATTTTGGACAGATGATTATATTTTGTATTGTTGGAAGCTTTCCCAGAAGAGTGGCGCTCTGGTCGGTAAATCTACCAGCTGGTCCGAGTTGTCATTCGTAAATTATTGACAGTCGTTACGGGTAGTCAGAAGCCCGAAAGTCTGACGACCAGTCTTGCTGTCGTGTTACCCAGTAACTGATTTGTGGAGGGCAGATGGGCAGTCACTCCATGAAAAATACTGGTATTCAGCTGCATCCGGTTAGACTGGAAGGTGACCCTACGCAGATTGATTGATACTGAAGATAAATAAGAATGTAGACTATAGATTAACCGAAAAATATTTCATGGAATCGTTCTGGAGAGGATTTCGAACAAAACATATCTCTTAAAAATACCAATTCAAAAACTTAGATTTAATAAAGAAAACTTTTTTGTTACCCAAACGACTTACATTCAAAACGAGTTTGAAAAAATGGTGTAGATGCTCAAGCTGTGCACTCGAGAGGCTAACAGTGCCTATTAAAACTATATTAAGTGCGCTCCAGGCTTACGATCCTTAATGGCGCGTCATCAAACATTCTCCAAATCACAACCATCTCAAATATATCTATTACTAGTGTTTTTGTGAAGGTTTCTTGTTGTGGTCGAGAATTAGGATGATTATTGTCAAAATTCTACTGGAACTTAGTGTTAGAAAATTCAATATGGAGTACTTCACCAGACTGATGTCATATTATAACAGTCAATTGTAGTCTTTACTATATAGTTGTTTATAAAAATTCTAGGAGCTCCTGGCTGAGTAATAACAGCCGCCCGGGTCGATCCATCAGGTTAAGCTAAGCTTGCCAGGGTTGGTCCGTGAATGGGAGACCATCTTTACATACCGAGACTCGTCCGTGCCTCGGAAAGCACGTTAAGCCGTTGGTCCCGGCTGCCACTCGAGGATCTTTGACAGTCGTTGCGGGTCGTCAGAAGCCCAAAAGTCTGACAACAAGTCTTACCAACAAGTATTACCCAGTTACTGGGTTGTGGAGGTCAGATTGGCAGTGGCTCCATGTAAAATACTGGTATTCAGCTGCATCCGGTTAGACTGGGAGCCGACCCCATCATAGTTGGGAAAAGGCTAGGCAGATTTTGACTTTATGTTTGTTTATTTTTGTCAATCTTTGTTTAATCCATGCGTCATGTTCGTGAACAGGCACTGTCAGTTGGGACTGGTCTTCTCTTAGCTGCCACGGCTTATTTTAATTTAATTTAATATTTGAATTGTTTTTTTATCTTTTTATTATGGTCGCTTTTAACGTTCTGCATCGTTCTCACATATATATATAATTAGTACACTACAATTATAATTAACATAGGTATGTATAATTTCAACATGAATGATGTACCCAATATTTTGATTTAAAAGAGTTTCCGTGGAGTTTCTTGCCCATTCTTCTCCATAGGTACCTACTACGCTTTGGAATGGGCAACTAGCTTCATCTTTCTGACTGACCGACCCCTTGACAATTCAAAAGTGCTTGTAATTGGTTTATTTGAAATAAATGCTTTGAGTTTGAGTTTTGGTGCTAGGAATCTGCTACTAAGAATCGAATGCTTAAATTAAAATTTTGATTGCAAGTGGTAATTATTAAGAGTTTGATGCTGCCACAATCTTCAAAGAGTTTAAAGTCATCTCTTGTAAGCTTATACGGAGATGTCGGCTTGCTTGTTTTGTTTAAGTTCAACCGATTCTTGAAGCAATTAAAATGTAGGATGCACAGGCACCTTATTCAAGACTAGCGATGCCCCGTGGTTTCACGCGGATAAGTCTCGATTCCGTGGGAATATCGGAATAAAAAGTATCCTATGCCCCAACCCAGGTCATGGTCTACCCATGTGCCAAATTTTATCCAAATCTCTTCAACCGTTTTAGTATGAAAGTGTTACAAACAAACAAATTTGTTTAGATTCAGGTTGAATACAATCTTCAAGATGTTCCTTGGGTTTCCATGCATGTGGAATCAAGATTGGTAATCTCACATTCTTGTAGTTATCATTGCAGTCAGTAAATATGCTGCTACTCAACTTCTTAACAACAATCCAAATGATTCGCGTAAAGAATCACCCATTTTGGTGACTCTAATCACCACCCAAGTACAAATAAAATTAAAAACCCAATTGAGAGTGAACTCAATCCCATTAACCACAGCTATCATTTAACAGGTAAGCCAAATAACCTCTGCAGCGTCATTGTGATCGCACAATACGGTCTGTGTGACCACACGAGCGGAACTAATACCCTTTAAGTGCCGGCGTTCGGAGGGTTAGACTGGTAATCGTACGATTTTGGTTTTCGCTAATGGATATAAGAATGGTAGTGTAGTGACGAGCTGGTGAGTTGGGATATCGAAAGAAAGAAAGAAAGAAAATACGTTTATTTGCGGACGCGTAAACATGACGCAAAGAAAGAACACAACACGAAAAGAACACGTTGGAGAAAAATATGTGTCACATCCACGCAAAACGGCCACCGCTCAGCATAATGCTGCGACCCTATGCGAGACAGAGCCACAGCGCTGGTTTTCAGCGACAGCTTGCGTTGACGTGATGACGTCATCCGGTACACCATATACGTATATTGAAATAACAATAACAAAATAAGAAATAAAGGCTTCTGGTTTCTGAGGGGTCGATGAGTTTAGGGTCTGCTGTAAGATTTCTTAAGGTCCAGTGGTACGTCATCCTCATCGGTCTGTCGCAGTCAATTAGCATGATCCTCGTCCAGCTGCTAACAGCTACTCCGCAAACTTTGTGTTTATGGCTTTTGTTTATTTTACTTGAACAATATACTTTTCTCAGATATTATAGTTATTATGCTACTGTTGAACTTGCCGTGTCTTGGAAAGCAATTTTCGCCATTGGTCCTAGCTGTTATTCGTGGATCTTTGACTGTCGTTACGGGGTCATCAGAAGCCCGAAAGTCTGGCAACCAGAGCAGTACCAGGGGTATCGTATTACCCAGTTTCTGGGTTGAGAAGATCAGATAGGTAGTTGCTCCATGTAAAATACTGGTATTCAGCTGCATCCGCTTAGACTGGAAGCCGACCCTAACATAGTTGGGAAAAGGCTAGGCAGAGATGCTGTTGTTGAACTTTATTACCAAAATTATAATTTTCAAAACGAATATCAAAAGAAATATTGGACGCATTGGGAGGTAAAGTTCCCTTCCGCCCGAGTCACTTATACAGAACTTTTTATTCAGAGATGCGAGAGACCACTTTGAAAACTAGGTTTCGACGTAGACTTATTAAGACGCAGATATATGCCAGTGACCTTGAATGGTTAGTTTGCGTGTCCTGTACTGAGCTCAGGCAACGTGTCGTACGTCCAGCCAGTAATAGTACTCGCCCTTCCAGGAGCGCTGTCACAAATTAGACGCATTATTATACTATTTATTTATTATACTTAAAACAAAATGTATTTTTATATAATACCTATACTAAAAGATATATAGTTAAATTATCATTAAAATGGTGAAAGTTTCAGAAAAATACGCTTGATAAATTTTGCGTGATTCTTAGTTTTCTAACCGTATTAGACATAACTTTACAAATTAATTTTACTATAAAATATAAATATTATCTAAAATATTAATATCTTAAGTTATTATGAAAATGCTTTTATTTAACATATATTTTTTCCAAGTCATTAACATTACTCGTTTAGACGTGATCTTCAGTATAAAATCATTAAAAGTCGGTTATCCTCGCCTCAAGTTATCACGTTAAAAACCGCGTGAAGTAGCATCAATATAAAAGCAATATAACTAAAAGGTTATAATAATTCAACAATTTGATTAATTGACAAAAAGAAAAAGTAAATTCAACGGTATTTAGCTCTACACCGCAAATAATACGCCATTACTCACGAATTTTATACGAAAAGGTGTCTTTAACAGGTTTTCACTAGATTAATACGATAAACGTACTCATTAAAGGACGCATTACTAGTTGATATATTAGATTTGAGAACGAACAAAGCGAGAAATAAATAATGCAAAAAGAAAAAAACACTAAAAAAGTCGCAAAAAAGTAAAACAATTTTTTTCTTAATTACCGTTTTTTTTTTCTATACTGCATGTAGCAGAAAGGTGTGGTAATATGTGAGTTATTGCAAAAAAAATATCAACTGTCTCATACAAAACTTCAATACCTACTCGATGGTACGAGAGCCCATGACCAAAATTTTTGCCTTTTATTTTACGAACAAAACCGTATAAAATATAATAGGTTTGGTTATTCTGAATTCAAAAATCCTAATTCAGAAATATTCCGCATCACGACCCAAATGTATGGGACGGTTGATTCTTTTTTCCCAAATATCTTACTATATTGGACCCATGGAGAAAGGTGTTCAGTTTGATAGTACCACCTCCTTGATCTCTCGCGTCCGGCCCTGGTTCAGGCCATGGTTCGGAGCGAGAGTGCATGGGAGGCCGTCACCTCCTTCTGCGAAGCAGTTATGCTCGCGAAGGAGGAGGCGGGGCGCGCGAGGGAGATGCAAGCTGCACGCCCTCGCGGCCCTAGTCGCCGCAGGAGACGCCCCGGGCGTCAGGAGTCCAGAGCCGACTTCCGGCCACCGTAGGCGCGGGCTTGCGGACGGTGAGCAATGGGCAGCTCGCCGTCCGATAAGGACCAGGCCCGTGTCGACGGCGCGTTGTGTTCCACGCGCGCCTCAAAGAGATGTCAGCACCAACCGACGGGGTCGAAAGACCAATGCCTGCTGGGGTTGCGGGTTTGTCCGAAAGGGATAACGCGGCCCCGGCACACAGGCAACGGAAGGAACACGGGTGGGTTTTAGTCAGTAAAAGTCTGACACACCCTCTCGCTCTGCCCAGAGCGGGAGAAGTCATTTGATGATTTCCCACCCTCAAAAAAAAAAAAAAAAAAAAAACCTCCTTCAAATTTGACCACTGATACAGACTGTTTATTCTTTTGCCTTAAATTAATATATAACAATTATAATTATAATATATTATAATAATTATAATTATAATATATTATAATAATTATAATTATAATATATTAAAATAATTGTAATTATAATAATTATAATATATAATACTTATAATATATAATAATAATTACGAGTATTATAAATGAGAAAGTGAGTTTGTTACGCTTTCACGATAAAACAGCTGAACGGATTTGAATGAAATTTGGCACATGGATAATTGGATAGACCATGACCTGGGTTGGGAAATCGAATACTTTTTATGTCGACATTCCAACGGGATCGAGACTTATGCAGATGACAACGCGGGGCGCAGCTAGTAATTTTATAAAAAGAGAAAATAATGCAAAAAAATGTGCCTTTGACAAAACTTTGTTTTTTATCGCAACTACCAATAATTTATACTAATACTTTATTCGTAGTAAAGTGGCAAAAACTGAGTTCTAATTAATATTATCTTTTTATGAGGACAAGTCCTAATAAGGTGGTAGTTGTAAACAAGTTTGTAACAATAAAACCCTTGGACTATTATTGAGTATCGGACACAGAAAGGTGTTATGATCAAATAAATTATTAATGGGGGCACAACTACTGCATAATAATTATTAATATTGTAAACATAGGAAATATATAGCCATGTTGCAACTGAATGCCAGTATTTTACATGGAGCGATTGCCTATCTGACCTCCACAACCCAGTTACTGGGTAACACGATAGCCCTTGGTAAGATTGGTTATCAGACCTTTGACTTCTGAATACCCGTAACGACTTTAAAAGGTCTACTAATGACAGCCGGGACCAACGGC
The DNA here is from genome assembly GCA_947364205.1 of Agrochola lota. Classification (NCBI taxonomy): domain Eukaryota; kingdom Metazoa; phylum Arthropoda; class Insecta; order Lepidoptera; family Noctuidae; genus Agrochola; species Agrochola lota. Next base: position 3,083,826 of record OX376241.1, read on the forward strand.
TTTACGAGCTTTCCGAGGCACGGAGGGGACTCGGTATGATATGGGTGGTCACCCATCCATGATTCGACCGCAGTAAGCGTAGCTTAACCTTCGATGGACTCGTGCAGCTGCTATTATTTAGCCATAATTTTGGTCCTATTAACATTTGTTTTATCTCCTGACCGTTTATTGAATTGTCTATTACAACTATGTTTAACTTATGACATTTAGACTCATTTGACATGACTAATAGTGCTGTCACCCTTATCTATTGATATAGTCTAGTGTTGTTTCACTTATCTTTTCACACACTTTAGTGTTGTCTTATCTTACTTTTTAGTATAATTTAGTATTGTTATACTTACCTTTTTAAGATATATTAGTGCTGTATAATTATCGAAAAGAAAAAAGTGGAGGACTGTTTGCATAATTTAAATGGCTCGATGAATGGATGCAATCGAACATGTTGATTACAGTTTAAACGGTTGTTTTCGATTATTGAGTGCATTTTGTTCTCCTTTTGTCCATCACAATAAAAGGTCTAGAATACGATATTGCAGATATAAAAATTCATGAAGTTTTGCAATACAGTTAGTTTCCATTGTGTGATAATTATTAAAATTTTATAGTTATCAAGAATCCATAATTAAATACTTTACCGTCTTCGATAGTTTTGTCAAAGGTTGCTAGATTTCCAGTTTCTTTTTGGAAATTCGGAAAAATAAATACAATTTATCCACAAAATAATGCTTTACCTTCTCCGGAACAAACAAAAAAGTAACAACCATAAGAAACCCTACATCAGTACCGATATTTAAAATCGTATAGCTTAATTAATCCTCAATTTCGCGCGAAGACGAAATACTAAAAACAAAAGAAAAACAACATGGCGGCCACAAAACGAAGACATACCGTAACGCTCGATTTGCGATACAGGCAAAAAAAGCTCGAGACAGACCGGCTCGAGCCGTGCCGGGGCAAAACAGTAGTCGGACAGTGCAACTCGATATGTAGATATATTGGAGAGATTGCACACTACACGCCCGCGGTAAAATTGGATTTTAAAATTAAACGTTTGGGTTGTTGAGTTTAGATGAGTGTGGTAAATGGAAGGTGTGAACGTTTTAATTATGTTTTTCGTAGGTTCTACATATAATTTATTTTTTAAGGCAAACCATTTTATAATTGAAAGGGACAATCTGCTTAATTATTTGTCTTGGTTATCTAGTAAGTACCTATATTTTAGCTTGATGCAAATTTATCTGTATCTAAAAAAGCATTCGCTGCTGTGATCCGTGCTGATTATTATAAATTTTCTTATTAAGCATAGAAGGTAAAAAGAGTTTTAGTTTTCAACATAGCGTTAAGTCACTACATTCTTCAAGATTTATTTAGTAACCAAAAGTAGTTAGGTTATAAATATACAGTAAGCGCTCGGTAAACCGGCATCCATTTTTTTTCGCCTCGGAATCGCCGGTTTATTGGATTTCTATAGGAAATGTCAGCTAGCTAATAAGAAATCATTTTATCACAGATTTGCAAAGTATTATATCTATAAGTTTACGTAATAATATCTACTCGTAGAATCTGACCGGACTGCAGAACGACAAAGATCAATGCGCGCGCTCCGTAATCTTCACTTTTGTATTAAATCGGATTACAGAGCAGGAAACGAATATTTATGGTAGAAGAGCTGAGTTAAGAAACACCGGACTATTGGACGTGTCGGATTAGTTAGCACTTACTGTAGTTTCTTTTAAATTTAAAATTGCCAACATATCGCTGCGATTCGCAAAGCATTCTGAATGGTCCCTAACGATAAAAATGTTGGCATTCTAAGAATATATTTTGCTCGAGTGCACATTTCGCTCTAAATCATAATAAAATGCTGCACTTTTTCGATAGAATCGATACTGAAATAATATAATTTATATGGTCTATTTTATTTTGCTTCATTAACTCGGTCGTATATGAGTATCACGATTTCTTTATATGGGATAAACAGAACAGCAGGGTTAATATTATTTCACACAAAACATCATCATCTGCCTTTTCCCAACTATTTTGGGGTCGGCTGCCTATCTGACCTCCACAACCCAGTTACTGGAAATACGATACCCCTTGGTAAGACTTGTTGTTGGACTTTTGGGCTTCTGACGACTGTCAAAGATCGACGAATGACAGCCGGGGGGGGCCAACGGCTAGCATGCTTTCCGATGCACTGAGGGGTTTCGATATGTAAACCCATCCACGGACCAACCGCGGCAAGCGTAGATTAACCTGATCGATCGACCCGTGCGGTTGTTATTATACTTAGCCACCAGCCTCGCGCACACATTTAATACATTAACAGCAATTTTTTTCTCTCTAATATCTGACAAATACTAAAAAAAAAACGTTGGTATAAAGATAAGTTAGCACTGACAGCAACGAAGGAAAAGATCATAAGATCAAATCAAATCAAATCATATATTTGCTAAGAAAAATATGCATTAATTGTTGACATGAATTAAACCATCGTTATGATGAATGCTAGATACTTCTATGCAGTAGCTATACATTTCCAGTTTATGCTGATCTCGCATTGTAAAGGATTTCCGTGCAATGCGAGGTCAGCTTATACTGTGAATGTATAGCTTGAAGTGTAGCCGTGTATACATATTCGGAAGTCGGCAAGACCTTTGCCCTACGACTCATTACAGGGCACAGGTTTTTAATTAAAGGCGTATATTATTTTTTCTGTATGTATCATAACTTTTTCTTTCAATTCATTTATCAGTACTGCCTATTTAGTATGGGTACCTTTAAAAAATTCCTTGCATGTCGATACAAAATTGTGTGTAATTTGACCTAACCCTCTGAGTGCGATCGTAGAAATGCGGTCACTTAGCTCGGATCGATTACACCCCAGAAAAGAAAATTTTCACAGGGGAGATTAGACCGTTTAACTTAAGTACTTAACTTCAGAAATTCGTTTTTCTGAGAAATATTTTAAGAAAATAGCAGAAGGTAGCTTTAGTTTTGATTTTCATATTTGTGAAAGATTTTCCAAAATCGATACAATGTTTTTGGTGTTTTTCTCTGAAACGACATTCGAAGGCAAACAACATCTACAGCGCAGACTCGTAAAATTTCGGGGCGTTTCGTTACCATAGCAACGGTGTCATCTGAATTAACCCTGTGCCCGCGGAGGTGTGGTCTCTAATACGATTGTGTCGCTAATCCTATTTGAACACACAATTATTTGTAAAAGGCGTCACATTTTACACCTTTCCCTATGTTTTTTATTTATTTTTTCTAGTACTGTTTGACCTATGACGTGACAACCACGCCCTGTTCGCAATAGAAGATCAGCAAATCGTGGTCATATGGAAGGGCATGTAAAAATCAGTGTATGGTAAAATAGCCGTTAGTATTTTGGGATAAGAACCAATGTTACTTGTAGATTGATCATTAGGTACTAAATATAGGTATTGATATAGGCAGATAAGTCGTAGGTATCACCAGTGCAGCTTAAAGATGGCTGAAACAACTTTTACTCGTTTTCCAATCGGTACAAATTGCAATAACATGTTGTAAATAAGCTTCTGACCTTCTCAATCTTGAGAGAAACTGGAGTTTTAACAAATATTTATGTGGGTAATCTTTCCCTGCTTCAATTTTCGCGATTACTTGCCCTATAAAGTTATGGAGGGTTGATTGGTCGAAGGAAACTCTTAAATACCTACTGTAAATTTTCTCCATTACCTAAGAAAAAGAAAAATAAAACATGTTAATACGCCGAATGGACTGCGAAAACCTACTGACGAAGGACATGCCATAACATTCCCATCCTACAATCAGAATATCTTAAATTAACCCCTTAAACTATGACAGGGGAATCTAAAGTACCATAGCCACAATACAAATAAATCCTATAGTCCATATATTGCTAAGCCAGCGAACTATAAAGCCGGTAAATCTGAGGTAAGCCAATAAAAGGGTTTTATTAAATGAAAACCTATTGGATTTGCCGGCGGCGCGTCGGCGATGCATTTTGTGGCGTTTAAGTGTAGCGGATACAAAAGTAGAACACCGGTGAAAAAACGCACGATGACTTGTTGTAATTTCAAGGAAAAGTAGTTTAGTTTATGTGATTGGTTAAAATGAGGGTAAAACTTTAGCAAAAACATGAAAATTACGTTCTAGAACTATCTGAACTCTATCGACTAATATTTGCATCACTCACAGAAACCAGGTAGTATGTAAAATGCAAAAATAATTATAATATCGATAGACTTGTATTTTACTTGTAAATGAAAAAGGCGTCTTCTATTGGAAAAACTGTAAAGGCCTCAATTCATGTTCTACAGGACTCAACAAACTATTCACTTATTGTTACCAAGCTTATAAAAACCCACTTTATTTAATTGATAATTGAAATCACAAAAACAACACCCTTGCCATATCAATCAAACATTGCACAATGCCCTAAAAAGCCTTATTATCACCAAATTAGCACACATTGCATTACAATCCACCGTCCTGCTAGTCGGCATGACTCAGCGTTTCTGTCACACGCTATGCGTCGCCCCTAACCCTCTCCCTGCAAAGTTGTAGCGGCTTATTCGATTAGTATACGTCGCTGATTGAATTAAGGTGAATGTACCGGATTAGTTCCTTATGTGTGATTTATTTATTTTAATTGTGAGTATGTTTATATTTGTGAGGAATTTTTAATTTTGTGTGATTTTGGTAAAGGGGTGGCGGTGATAGGGTTAAGTTTAGGTGTAATTGTGTGTGAAAATTGTTAGTTTAAAAGCTTAATCATTTGATTAGTTTTGAGTTTGACCATTAAAAACTAGTCAGTGATAGAGTCTGTAGCATTTTCCTAACCCTACGTCTGCTTATTTACGAAGCGAGCATTTTGTTGTAAGCTTTTCTCAAATAAATGTATATTCTGCTGAATATTTGATATATTCTGGATATTCAGCTCTCTTCTTATACAACAGGAAAAAGCAATTATTGGACGATTAGATTACTCTTATTTTTTTGTAAGACGTTTCGAACCAATACACGATTTTCAATGCACGAAGGTGCCTTGACATCACACAACAATCCCACAAATCAAAACGTTATAACGATAATAACTTTCTTTTTAAATCCACCGTTTTTTTTTCTTTCATAAGAAGTTGTTTATCACAAGCCCATAGCCACAACTCTAGCATGAAACTAAGTTTATCACTCTGCACACACACACACATTCACAAAGCATCACTCATCTGCACACACACACACTATCACAGACAGACAGACGGAGAGAACACGGTTGCAAAAAGCAATTATTTTAATGAGTGTTAGCCGAAGCATGGAGGGTGTATTTTTTCATGGCATCGCATCAACAATCTCTTGGATTGTTTAACATTTATAATTTACATAATTCATAATCATCCGACTGGTAGGGTGTGGTTATGTAGTAAGCGATTAACTACTATCAAGGAAACCCATAGCTAAGCACTTTGAAAACAAATTCCCGTGAACACGATGACCACATTTTATGACGCCCCGTTGGCGTCGACCAATGAAACAAAAATACATAGTAATATTTTGTCTTTTTTTGTTTTTCGTGTGTTTTGTAGGCTACTACAGGCAAATCGAGAAAAATATTCTTTAACTGCTGATATTGATTGCTGCCAAAGATATAAATAGGTCTAGATAGATGGACAATCAAAGCTATGAACTCGTCTTAAAAAAATGCGTTCAACTGTTAGCTGTTAAAGGCACGCACACTAGAAAAGCACAATGACGTGTCGCAAGTATAAGACGTAGCTGTCGCGCACACCAGCATAAAGTTGACTTGTTTGTTTTAGTTCTTTTGCAACGCGACACTTTATCTAAACATATACAAATAATCAAAGATTGTTGGTATTCCGTACCTAGTCGTTTGAAATTAGAGGGTAAGTACTCAAAAAGACGCGACAGCTTAGGCATCTTCTTCTTTCGATGGTGCTTTTCTTCGTTATTTTATATTGTTTGAGCTTAGTAGGTGGCCACGTTGATAGCAGCACCTGTGGCATTGTTTAATTAGGTCATACAAGGTGCAGGCGAACGGACAGTTAGGGCAAGTGGGGCATGGTCTTGACATAAAATATCAAGACGAATTTCAATAGTCTTTTATAAAGCACAGTCAACAAAAACGGCAGTCCTTTTGCGAAAATGTGTATGCCATACAATGTTTGACATTATGCCTTCAGCCTGAATAAACAAAAAACGGTTTGCGCAACATGGACCAAGAAAATTCATACAAATGCAGCCAACTAACCTACCTTCAGTTTTTCTTGCTTTTAAAGTTAAAAACATCCTTTATAAAGCTCGCTAGTCCATTACTTCATAAATTCTGTTTCAGAATTCACAAAATTATGTCATCTCAAACTCCACCCCGCTACCCGCTACCCGCTGAGCTACCCTCTCCACTAACAGACCGACCACACCCCAGTACCTAATCATTTTAATTGCTGACACAGTTGCATCGTCTTGATGCACAGTAAACTGAATAATACCTTTGTTGTTAGTTTTCAGAAAAAAAGTTAGACGACCTAGAATCTGAACAATGCTATAAGGCATTTATTAATTATTATTTATCAATCAATGACATTGTGTTAAAGTATTGAGAGGCTGTGAAAATGTAGTTTTTGTCATATTGTGGGTTTTTGTAAGACGTAGGCTTTAGTGTAGTATTGGGGTTGTGGTGAAGGCTGGTGGGGCCATGACCCACCGTCGTGGGCCCAAGGCTAGTACAAGATTATATGTGGTTTCTTTCCGTTGAAGTCGGAAGCGTGGATGGATAGGTGTGTGTGGTAAATTATCTTTTTAATTTCCGATTTCATTAATTCGTGGTTACAGGGAACCACATAATAACCTTTTTTAGTTTATTTAATCTCGATTAGCAGACGTCCAGGTGCTTTTTTGTAATAAAGACCAAATAATAATCATTTATTTCAAAGTGTTTTAAATACAAAATATCATCTTTAATCAAGATAACAAAAAAAACAAGACGACTGTTTTTTATTTTATTTTATTTTTATTTTATTTATTAGGGAAAACAAACAGTGACACATTACATTTTTTAGGAAGTAATATAAAAAAGATACGGCCAAATGTGTAACCAACAACATTTTCCACGGAATACACATAAAAAATAATTTTTACAAACTATGCTATTTAAACTAAAACCAAACTACAATAATTTAAGAAAACATTTTTTGTGCTAAATAATTAAACAAAAGTAAAGAAAAACATATCATACAAATCTTAATTAAAATTACTAGTGACTAGAAGACGACTGTTGTTGTACTCATCATTGAAGTTCTTTTTTCCTCGTTTACAGAACCTCTAATGTTTCCTTAACTAAAATTAAGCGCACATATTTCTCTGGAGTCTACAAGATTATCTATTCTAGTCATAACCAACACTAGGCACACAACTGCATAGCAATATGACGTCATTCGAAAAAGTTTCCAACTCATAAAAACTCTAGATTTATTCTACCAGTGGCATGTGTCATCAGAACCGATGACATCAAGTTTTTGTGTCACGCTGTCCCATCACTAGACACTACAATAACCCTCAAACGGCACGTGGTTTTTATCGCCAATAAAAAGTAACAAAAAACCGCGTAACAAAAGTGAAAAGTCGACAGTAACAGCAAAGTGATTGTGCAAAATGAGCTTAGACATTGTACACAAACTGTATGCCAACAATAAAGTAATAACTGGCGTTAGTTAAGGCAAACACTCATTTGGATGGTTTGAGTTATAAGCGGTAGCGAGGGCGATAACGAAGTGACAACTTATTGTACTAATACTGGCTATCAAGTATGTATTTACCTATTTACTTTGTAAATTTTTGGTTTTGAAGTAAAAACAATTTTAATGTCATGTCACGTTTAGGCACGTTTTGTTACATGAGAGAGAAGAAAGATATAACTCTCTCTCTCTCTCTCTGCCTCTCACACTAAATCTTTCTTAATCTTTATTTTTTAAGAAGTTCACTTCTATCACGGCATCATAATCTGCAACCGCATTTTTTTTTAGACCTTGATAATTGGTGTACTAGTCTAGTGCTCTCATTTGTTTCTCTATCATTATAGCTGTGTGAATAGCATACCTATATATAACTTCCCCGACATCAATCGTTGGGCAGTTGCCCGCCAAACACGACACCCGTCTGGTCGGAGGATCCTATTGGTGCAGGAGTCAATGAAGGCAAAGCAATAATTATATACCTTTACCTAGGCCTTACTAGCCTGGTAAAAAATTATACATTGTCATTTGGAACTGGATCCGCAAATCCGCACTAGGCCTGCGTGGTGGTGATTATGCTTATGCTTATTTGGAACTGGCTGCCCACCTAAAGCTGTTGGTTTGTGCTTTACTGACATCGCGAAGTCTTCTGTTACATGAATAAAAACTATCGTTTTTTGTTGTAATATATTTAACAGGTCCCGACTTCGCCAATTACCATAAAACCGTTAAACAGAAATACACATATCAAAGTCTGGAATACGGAAAACTTACATGACCCTATTTATCTTGAACAAAACACACGCCATTCACTGTTTATCGCTGTCACAACAACACAATCATTCTCCCTCACAATTATCGCTTCATCTCCTGACTCGAGCCCAACATTATCGGCCGTAAAATCTCGATACGACTAATCGCATAAAGCATCGCGAATTCGCATACAAATTTGAATAATTAATAAACTAATTAATGGTAAAAAAGCGTTGTTTGTAATCATAGTGTGGGATTGGAGCATTTACTGGCCAGCATTTTAGGGTTAGAGACATGAGAGGTTCTACCTAAATACAGTTTAAGGGTGCTTATTTAATCATACATGATCGATTTCAAAATTTAATAGTCAATCTACAATATTATAAAGAAAAAAAAAGAAAATTGTTTGCAATGTATCATCACAAGTAGAATGCTAGAATATGAGTAACTTAGGCTATAAATTATAAAGATATCACGCGAGCGAAGCTTTTATTTTGATTTAATTTAATTTGTTTTACATATATATTGCTCTCGATTTAACGACATTTAATTTCATTTGATTTTATTGTATTTGATGTTTGATTTTATTTGATTTTATTGTATTTTAATTTATTCTATTAATTTGTTAATGTATGTGTGGCTATGGGTGTTATTTACCTGATAATAAATGAATTTGAATTTTGAATTTGAAGCTAATGTTCAATATATTTATTGTTTTCCACAATGTGAACTCAGGTGGTAGGTTTTACAAAGACATGATAATTACGGACCCTGTGGGGACACCAAAGTAGGAGAGAGGAAGAGGGCTTTAATTTGACTAATTCGTTGGTATACTAAATAATATTTTACCGACTTGCATTGGACTTAAATAACAATATTCATCATCATCATCATCATTATATTGCCCTGTATCCCCACAAAAATAATCAATAGTATTAAAAAACTTAAAACTTGTATTGGCGCCATCTATATTCTATAGCTCAGCACTACGCGGATCCATAAGATAACCCCTACCAAAAATCACTAAACGCGCCTAAAGAAGTTGTCACTTCATAAATGGTGACCCTGGATCAATCCAAGTCACCACATTTTTTTGGTTCAATTGGATATAACCTTTCCAATAATCATAGTTGAAAGGGTATCTTCTATACTAATATACTAATATTCTAATATACTACTATACTAATATACTAACATACTAACATACTAACATACTAATACACTAATATACGAATACTAATTACTAATAATATTATAAAGAGGTAAAGTTTGTTTTGTTTCTTTGTATGTTTAGTGTAGGTGGTAATCTCCAGAACTACCAGTCGGTTTCGTTTCTTTTTGCATTGGATAGCCCAATTTTTGAGGAAGGTTACACAAGGCAAGGTTAGGTTGGCTCACGGACGAAGTCGCAGGCAGAAGCTAGTATCTAATAATCATATTGGAAAAGGATGAATAGTGTGACGACGGCTGATATATATGTATACCTCAAAAAATTAGAGAGAAAGGCAGAACGATGATCAATCAATCTTGGCCTTTTCCCAACTATATTGGGATCGATATCCAGTCTAACAGGGTACAGTTGCATACCAGTATTTTACATGGAGCGACTGCCTATCTGACCTCCACAACCCAGTTACTGGGTAACACGATACTCCTAAGTAAACTTACCAAGGGCAGAGCGATGGTGAGATACAAAAATTAACTGTATTTAAATAATTATATGTGAACTGAATCAATGATGCACCTTTACATTATTGGACTCAAGTTTGGAAACTTAATCCCTTTTCGTAGTGCAGTTTTAAACGAATGAACTTTGCTGTCCAGAATTAAACAGTCTTTTAAATGGTAATCAGTTAAGGAAACCATCTATCAGCTGCTTATCTTCTTGATTTGTAAGGAACCCGCCCTAAATAAACGAATTTACTTGTGCTAGAGAAAATAATGCTATGGATCTTTTCGATTGCTATTTTGTGAATTTTAGAGATGCATTAGAGATTTATTCACTTTCGTGATACCAGCTATAAGTTCGGAAAAGTATTTGTGTATTTTCAATGGGGATGTTGACTAATATTTTTTAGTCCGTCAGGTAGATTATTAAAAAATATTGGACACGTATTTTTTCTTTTTTTACGTAATCAAAAGATTAAGGCAATACATTGAGTTAAAATTTGGCATTCAGTCATTACCCGGTATATTTTATACTGACTTATGACGCCCCTACTCCCCAACTTTAATGCGTTTTATCTAAACCATTTTTTATAAATATGATAAAACAAAAAATACGTGTCTAATAATTTTTTACTATCTGACTGACGGATGAAATAGTATTTTTTTCCCAGTCTATATCCCTATTAATTCACCGGAATATCAAAACCTAGACATATTTTGGGCTTCTTGCGATGACCACACAATTGTTTCTATAAAGTCGTGAAAGAGGAGAGGTTTTTGCCAAGCAATGGCAGACGATATAGACTAAAAAAATCCTGACACGCGATCAAATACTTATTTTATTTATCAAATAAATCATTAAAAAAAATATATATAAGTTTTATTTCTTGGTGTATTAAACAGTGGAATGCATCGTTAACTAGCTGCGCCCCGCGGTTTCACCCACATAAGGTTCTTCGTTTGCGATCCTGGACAAAAAGTATCATATGTCCTTCTCCAGGTCATTGTCTACCCATGTGCCAAATTTCATTCAAATCCGTTCGGCCGTTTCAGCGTGAAAGCGTAACAAACAAACAAACTCACTTCTGCATTTATAATATTAGTTAGGATAAGTCAGTAAGTATAAATACGGACCCAGCCAGTTACAGATAGAAATTGCACCTAATAAACAGTAAATTTTCTGTTATACGACTATATTATTGTGTATAATATCATTACATACTTCTTAGCTATTAATTATTTATTTCAAACATCCATGTACGGAATCCTCAGTGAATAACACGACCGCTTTTTCTAAACTCCGATGGAAAGTCACATTCCTGCCAACGTTAGAGAAATGTTATGATTTCATTATAATTATTGGGTTGTACCGTTTAGTTAATGAGGCAGCCGTTACGACTTATTGTCATGATAGATGTTCTTTTAATTGATTGCTTTTTAATTTGTTTTATTGGCAAGGAAATTTATTTTGCGTGTTGACTTTTTATGGGGTTTTTCTGTGGCTTGTGATATGGTTGAATTATTACAGTGTAATATTTAATGGTAAAAATATCGTGAGGAAACTTGAACTTATAGTTAATATAAGTTTGAAATCGTCTACCAGTCTTAAGCCTTCTCTATATTAGAAGCAGCCATCGCCAGGCTAGTATTATTAATATTTACTGGTATACAGGTAAAATTCTTAGAAGGAATAAGCATGATGCCTGGGTAAAAAAAATGAAATTCTAATTAGTCCATTAGTTAGATAATAAAAAAATATTAGACACGTATTTTTTGCTTTATCATATTAATAAAAAATGACTTAGATAAAACGCATTTTATGTTGGGGAGTGGGGGTGGCTACGTCACTTGTACGTATAATATCTACATACTCGTGACGTCATGGCACATTTTACCTCAATGTATCGCCGTAATCTTTAGATTACGTAAAAAAAGAAAAAATACGTGTCCAATATTTTTTTATAATCTCAAAAACGGACTAAAAAATTTTTTTTTGTCATCATCCCTACTTAAACATTGCTTCTCTGAATACTTGACTTATTCTTAATTGCATTGAAAAATAGAGATTAGCTAAAAGTGAATAAGCATAATATTCTGTTTCTCAAATCAAATCAAGTCAAACGTTATTTGCAAAAAATACATTGTTTTTATAAAGGTGAGATATATCTAGTGGCTTTTGTGTGTAGTGTCTGTCTGTGTATTACGTATATGTATACTTGCAATGGTAGGTACTGTAAAAGAAGTTCATATATAACCAGTTTACAAAAAAAATCCCGTGAACAAGATGACCACATCTATTACCAGCCCATTGCTATAGCCGCCGAGCGCTGCAAGCAAGAATATTCCTGACCTTTAGTTAATTATGAATTTCGTTGATGGTACATAAGTAAAATCTATAAAAAAAACTTCTGCAGTTATTCTGTCAGAAATTGAGGCTAGTTAAATAATTTCCACAAAGTTTTCATTTGTTTTGAATGCAAAAAAAAGGTTGCACGTTACCTAGGCAGCCCCCAAACTAATCGTAAGTTGTAAGTTATTAGTTTTTTTTTTATTACACTAGGTTACACATTAATAATGCAACTAGTCATAAAACTAGTCACTTAGATATTCGGACAAAAATAACTCGAAAACTGACCGACAGAAAGACAACTCTAGCAAAATTCACTATCCCCCCAAATGTAAGCATTGTAACCCACAAAAAATCGAATGCGCAGTCCTGAAAAAAATTCAATAAATAGAGCGTGGTAAGAGCGAGATGGAAGATGCCACCCCAGACCGACCACGCCCCCTTTCTTACTGTAAGAGGGTAGTCTCGGGTACATGCTTATTGCTATGTTTTATAGGGTGAACGCACGAGGGGATTGTAATTGGCTTGCACGTGGTCCGACGTTTTCGGGTACGAAAATTGGGGTGGAATTGTAAAAAATATCGGTGGTGCAGGGTTGAATTTTTTGGGGGTTCGTTTCGGTGAAAGTTTTATGTTTTGTAGAGTGTTGGGGTCGATTTCTGGATTGGGAATGAAACAAATTTGACTAGGGCCGTGATTTTTCTATAGGTAGTGTAGTCCACCTGAACGTTAACAGTTTACAGAGTGAAGAAAGTCTTTTCATTTCGTTAACAAAAATAATAATAAAGTACTCTAAAGACAATTTTATTTGTAGGTAAATGTTTGCAAAGAATTAATCACAAGTAGACAGTATTTCCTACTATTGACGAGACTTTTAGTTCTAACCAACAACGGTCACTAAGACAAGAATGGGCGTAACATCTTTCTCACTCACAATGTTAAACACCTAATCGAACGCAACAATAATTTATAAAGATAACTAATTACGACACGACCCAACCCTTCAAACGGCGTGCACTTTCGAAAATTTTATTTCCAACAACAGTCAACCCTCATCGTGCGACGTGTGGCCTTTAAGACCCCAACATAATGAAAGTTTCACCGATACACTGAATAATTACCAGTCACGCAATGGTGTCCGTTCAAAATGTGATTCAGACCGCGATTATAATATTGGGTGAGTCAGACTTAGATTAGTTCGATTTTGTGTCAAATTAGAATAGTTTATTGTTATTGAAATGTAACGAATTGTTTAGTGCTTTAGTGTTTTTGGTTACAAATTGTACTTATGGTAATTTTGTTGTTGAGTCTTGAGACGTTTTGTGTTCTGTATTTGAATTTGTTTCGATTTGAATTGTATAATTTTCTTGTATAGATTATACAAAAGCAAATATTTTCATTTTCTATGGGACACTAAATGTGTAATAGAATAGAAAACATTTATTCAACTACAATAATTATGTTTACTAAGGTCATCGATGAAAAATCGACATCTTTAAGAATACCATTTTCGATAGGAAGGATGATACTTTTACTATAATATTATAAATGTGAAAGTTTGTATGTTTGTTTTAATTACGAAAAACGGCTGAACAGAATTGGAAGAATTTTTGCACACAGATAGTTTATAGCCTGCTTTAACACATAGGATAATTTCCGATATCCACACGGGCAAAGCCGCGGGCAAAAACTAGACAAAAATAAATTAACATTACTTGGGTACATTTGTAGAATAAACACGTGACTAAAAAAAACTAAAGTAATATTAACAAAAAACAAACAGGCATTTTATGATATCGTTGTTAAAGCCTTAATTATAGTGATAATTCGTGGATAAAATTGTCTCTCGTTAAATAATGACAACATTATTAAAAAATCATCAATTTTTTTACGAATACATACATTTCTAAAAGGTTAGGCACAGGTGTACTCTTTTGAAACCACTATTTATTTTGTAAATAAGGGCCTTAATGATTAAATAGGGTTCCAGTTAATTTTCAATATTAAATCGTGCATGACCATTGACGGGTTAGGCATTCACGTAGTGAAGTGAACCGAAAACACTAATTAAATTAAATATAATTAAGCCCGTAAATGTCTTGTTGGATATGTGCTTAAAAAAACTGGGATTAATATTCGTGAAAAAAAAAATGTTATTATTAATTTTTTCTTTGCGCAACATAATAAAAAAAATAAAGCTTACAAAGTAAAACCGTGTAACTGTTTCATACAATGTACTTTTATTCATAAATGCTTCTGAAATTAAGCGACAGCAAAACTGCCATTCTTCTTAATGACTTGTCTTAATCTTTAGGATATTCTATTGAAAAAAATCCTAGGTTTTCCCCTGTCAATATAGAAAGCCTGAAATTCTTTTTTTGGACAGGAATGTAAGTACACAAGCAGGAGCACTGGTGTCTGCCCCAAATTACGAGTTTTAAGATCGTGAGTTCGAACCCAGACAGGCACTTTACTTTGTATATGCTCACAAAATGGTGAGGAAAACATTGTGAGGAAGCCGGCATGTCCTAGAACCAAAAATTCGGAGACATGTGTCAGCCGCCAACCCGCACTGGGCCCGCGTGCGTGGTGGTTTATGGTCCACTCCCTCTCACAGAGAGGAGGCCTGTGCCCCAGCAGTGGAAACATTATTGACTGTGTATTTATACTAATGTACATAAAGTGGTCTTATTGAACGGGGGTATACAGGACCACAGCATGAGCAATAATAGGTGGTGTATGGAAATGTCGATAAATATGCGGACCCGGTACTCGGAAAAACAAAGTAAAAAAGCATACATGTTTAAGCCTTTTTGATGAATATTTGCCCTTCGGTAGAAAAGTTACATGCTGATGATCTTGTGAAACCAATCCAATCCAAATATCGAAGGTTGAAAGCTTATCAAATTGCACTATAAGTCTTGTAACACGATGACGGGTTAATCTCGCTATCTACCGATACAACTATGACCTTTTTCTATAAGTACTTTTACCATTTAGGTAGTTATAGGTATCTTCTGATTGACAGTTGACAGAAAAAGAAGAAATAAAATAACTTTGTTTGCGGTAAACATGACGCAAAGAAAGAAAATAAACACAAAAAAGAATAAGTTGCGGGAAAATATACGTCACATCCACGCAAAACGGCCATCGCTCAGTATAATGCTGCGACCCTATGCGAGACAGAGCCCCAGCGCTGGTTTTCAGCGATGGCCGGCGTTGATGATGATGTCGACCGGTGCAGCATACAATGAGATACCTATAAATACGATTTATGAAATACAGCAGCTGACAGCAGATTCAAGTGATAGAATTCAATGACAGGGTTGAAATAGCCGCAGCAGACGCCCTGGGCGTCGGGAGTCGCCGGCCGATTCCCAACCACCGTAGGCGCGGGCTTGTGGACGGTGAGCAATGGGTAGCTCGCCGTCCGATAAGGACCACGCCCGGGTTGACGGCGCGTTGTATTCCACGCGCGCCTAAAAGCGATGTCAGCACAACTGACGGGCTCCGCTAGGACCGATGCCTGCCGGAGTCGCGGGAAAGTCCAAAAGGGATACCGTGGCCCCTGGCAACCTACAGGCTACTGAAGGAACACGGGTGGGTTTAAGTCAGTAAGAGTCTGACACGCCCTCTCGCTCCGCGCAGAGCGGGTGAAGTTATTTGATAACATCACATCCAAAAAAAATAAAGTGTTGAAATTTTCAGTCGTGAAATGTTTATTCTATTTTTCATTTTACCAAATAGGCTCTGTAACTGAATCTTTTTATTCTTCTTCTAAGCGTGTCCACGGCAATCTAAATAGACTCGGCCCAGAGTTAGGCCACGTGTTTGGCGCCATCACAATTTTTTTTTTATAAACTACCTTACGGACAAAATAAAGTAGTCAACATCCCTATTTCCTAATTAAAATCAGACTAGCCATAAACAGTGAGAAAGTTTTCATAAATTTTATATTTTACCAGATATTTATGTCCAAAAAATAACGGCAACAGCTATTTCTATTTCACCCCAATCGTAGTATCACTAGCAAAGATACAGACCCCCAACAAAAGCATCAAAACTCAAAGGTAAACACCCTAATGATTATCCCGGGAACCGAACCCTCTAACAGCTGACCGCAACGTACCGTATCTTCCGTGATATCAGCACATTTAGCTTTAGACATGAAAACTATTTGGTATAACAAGGATAGATAGATGTTTGTAGTGTGGAGGTGGGATGAGGAAGAAAGAGACAGTAGATGTATTGAAAATCTTTGGTTTGTTTCTTAGTGAAGTTTGAAAATGGAAGACGCGGATCTTCTCTACAAAATAAAGTAAATAGTTTTTTAGAGTATATCGGATGTCTTAACCTAATATTGTAAATGTGAAAGTAACTTTGTTTGTTATGCTTTCACGCTAAAATAGCTGAACGGATTTGGATGAAATTTGGCACATGGATAGACCATGAACTGTGTTAGGAAATAAGATATTTATATCCCGATATTTCCATGGGATCGAGACTTATGCGAGTGAAACCGCGGGGTGCAGTTATACTTCAATCTGCCTAGGTTTTCCCAACTATGTTAGGGTTGGGATACCAGTATTTTACACGGACCGACTGCTTATCTGACCTCTACAACCCAGTAACTAGGTAATACGATACCACTTGGTAAGACTGGTTGTCAGACTTTCGGGCTTGTGACGACCCGGAACCAACGGCTTAACGTGCTTTCCGAGGTACGGGTGCAGAAATACTTTCAATAAAATAAGAAAAAGACGGAATAAATTAAAAATGCTACTATTGATGAAAGTTCAAATAAAACAAGATCAACAATATATACGCCAACGAGCAGAAAGAAAATCTAAACTACAATACGTGTAAATGTGACTTCGGTCTCGTGACCGCTTGCTGAATTTATTCATTTGTTGGATTGTAACAAGGAATCGACCATTAAGACACACTTGCACACGCATGAACGAACAAAACATGGTGAACATGAACACGGAACATTTGGTTCATCGCAAAGCGAACATGAACATACGAACACAGTTTGACTTGTATTCACACTTACGCTCAACTGCCCCGCTCTATTTAGTAGCCATGTATTCGCCAATGTTCGAAATGTTGCATCAAATTTCTCCAAACACCGTCAACACAGAACAACGAAATTGGATTGTCACGATCGTTTTTGACGAACACAGTGTATGACGTTCGTTAGCGGTACGCACATGCGTACATCATACACAAGTGTTCGATGTCCGAACATAAAAGCCGTGCACGCACGAACGAAAAAGAACATGGTGAACATGGTGAGCTTTAGGTTTACATTAACCACGGCTAGATGAAGTTAACCATTTACTTAGTCCCAGATTAATAAAATACCATTATTCAAATTGTTGTGTTCAACTCTTATGCAAATGATACCAACTATGATAAGGGTTTTATACACCAGAGGTAGGCGACACTTTTATATTATAAAATGTAAGTGCAGATACTTAAAATAATTATAATATTTTCCCCAAGACACCTTCCAACTGATTTAAAACGTACTCAAGAAACCTATGACTAATTAAAAAGATTAATACTTCCAGAGCTCGGTATTCATTTTACGTAGAGTTGGAAGTGAGCTCATTAAGTTCCTTATTTATTATTATCCGACAACTTATTTCACTAGAGGTGTACCCTCGTTGCCAAGTGCAATAAACTCGACTATACACTCGACTATTCAACAGTCAGCTGTAGCCAGAGCCCGTGACGTTGTTTGCACTTTGAATGCACCTTGTGTTTTTGTGTGGATTTAATTTTGCTTTTGATGGCACTGATAATGGCGTTTCGAACCATATCGGAAAAGAATGTGGTAAATGTGTGATATGCTATTGGCTCGCCCCCCTAATTAGAACGTAAGACAAATACCTATGTGACACTATGATGACTAATCGGAAAGTATAATATTATAATACATACATGCTAAATCTAGTTATTTATGTGAGTGCAAGTACCAAAATTAAATGTAAAATGGGTAAATACTATAAACACCATGTTTGATGTAGATTGTGGTAGAATCTTGTATCGTAATAATGTACATTATGAAAATGGCGTTGATAAATACGACAATTAAATTATCAGTAAAATCTGCTATTAAATGAATCACAACCATTACATCCGTATAGGCATTTAGGCATTATTATTCACCTAGTTTCAAAGATTCCATGGTGAATTTCCAGTCAATTTCCACCGCTTAGATTCTCAAGAAAAATTCGCCTTTCCAATAAAAGAATTTCACAAATCTAAGACGAATATAAAGAAAAGATATTTCAGAATTCATCTGCTACTTACAAATTGTTAGAAGTCCCACATTCTAAGTCCGTCTGACGCGAAGATGAAAGTTTATTAACAATTTCTTTTATCCATTTACCTCGCATGGCTGACCGTAACCGCGCAAAGATAAGCCGAGCACTGTTTATGTCCATTTTAAGACAATACAGACACATTAACGATTTCCTTTGCGTTGATCTGGGGTAAAAGAAAAATGGAGAATGTTTGTGTGTGGGAAAAAAAATGGCGATTGTAGGTGGTTATTTGTGTTGGTGATTTTTTTTCTTTCTAAATCAATTGTAATTTTTCATGATAGAAATTACCCAGCGAACAGGGCATTGAAACTGAAACGACTGAAATTGGCCTTGCTTTTGTGAATTATTTATTGATTTTAGATTATCGAAAAAGAGCAGTGTGTGTTGCACATTCATAATAGCTAGAAATGGGTACACATACGTCATTGGTGCAGCGGGTGGGGTTCTAATTCAATTCTACGCAAATCCGTCGGCTGACTTCAACGCCACTGCGCGAATGTTTTGATGTCCGAACCGGCCATTCTACAAATTAGCTGGTATAATTTGAAGTACACAACCACCATTCAAAAGGCGGAACCAGCTCAAAAATCATCAACCCATCATCGACCTTACCCAACGCGCGAACTGTCACGCAAACGAACCATTCTTGGCCAGGCAGCCATGATTAAAAATCAGCACGCTATCCATTGACACAGCGTTATCACAACGGTTGTACGTCGGTTGCGTGCTCCGACCACGTGTTACGTCACACGCGAAGAAAGCACGCGAGTTGTGCACGCATTGTGAGAGCTTGGACGAGCCCAAGCTTGCTGAGATTGCTGGTTTGTTTACGTTTGTGGATTCTAGGTTACGTAGCGTTCTTGCGATCTCGGGTGTGAAGGACTCCTGACTGTGTTACGTGTCAAACGAGAGGTGGCTTGGCGGAAAGTCATCTGTATCTCTGGTATGGACGGATAACGTTAATCGAGAGCTATACAATAACTGGTACTTTCGCAATCGTTATACAAACAGTTTTCTCACTTTTAGGTTGAATCCTTCAGACTGTGTGCTAACAGCCAACATATTCTGCCTTCCTTCTCCTTATTTAACGCCTTACTGGGATGTTGAGTTCTACTTTTGCTTGTGGTCGACAATAGAATTTCGCTTGCCTGCCGAAGGCAGCAACTACCCCAGTATAAAACGCCTAGTTGATTGACGACTAAAGTTCGCATCTGGATCCGATTCGGTACTTCAGGAAGTCCAAGGTTTCCCTGGAGGCAGCTATTGTCTTCATGGTCTTAAACAAATTCCTGACAGCGTGCCTCTGAGAGGACAGATACAGTTGAAACTAACTTGCACTTGAAATGTCCAGGAGCAGCTAGTGAATCTAGAAGTCAGCTAAATTTCAGAAGATACTGGAAAGAAGGAGGTTGAATGGACTACACCTTCGTGAATGAAGTTCGTGCTATCAGCAATTTTGAGCAGTGCCAATGTTAATGGTGAAGGGAGCACGCGAGACGTGCACGCATAGAACATGAAGGTGGTTAGATTGATAAACCGATTTGGTTTGATCTAGGTTACCTGCACCCTAATTGCAAAACAGTTTCAATCAAAATCTGGAAGATTTTGCAACTTGCTTCATAGGTTTCAAAAATTAGTCCGCTCAACAACGTAAAAAACGCAATTAATGTTGTGTAACTGTTTAAAGGTAAGGTATTTCCATTGTAAGTTACGCGATTACTCCGCTGGTCTTCTAGTATCAGTTTTTGGATGGATTACTATGTTTCATGAAACCGCGGAAATTCGGCTATTTCTAGAAGGCACAATTTTATTCACAGTTAGACGTTGCACACAGAAAATATAGTTATAAAAACGGGATTTTGTTGGTGATGTTGTCCTATCAGCTACATTCCTTCTGGAGGAAATAATAAAAGGTACAGTAAGTAATGAAAAAAGTCAAAACTTTAAAAGAGACTGTAAGTTTGTAGTCTTTCTTCTCAGAGTAGTCAGTTAAGGAGCGCCTAACTCAACTAGTTTTAAAGCATCATTTAATTTTGACGAGTAAAAGTGTTTTATCTACAATTCATATAAATAAATATCATGATATGATGCTATAGAGAATTTGAACATCGGCCTAAAAGTGTCCCACTGTTGGGTAATACCGTCCTCTCATACAAATATGGGGCACATTGCTCGCAAAACAGATGGCCGATCAGGCCGAACGGTTCTGGAGTGGTGACCGTGCACTGAAAGACGTAGTGTTGCAAAGCCTCCCACAAGGTGGACCGATAACCTGGTGAAGACCGCAGGAATCCACTGGATGCGAGAAGCACAGACCCGGTGATGATACAAATATGGAACAAGCAATTATTATAACGTTTTCACAATTTTTTTGTCGAATACTTTTGTTGCACAGGGTGGATTTTTGAGATGGGGCATTAACAGCTACCTTAACCGTTGTAGATACAGCAAAACGGTCTTGAGAGACCGATCTTGTTAATTTTTGGCAAGTATATGCATCATTTTTATGGGTTATTATTATTTTACGAGTAAGTTGGATTTTTTACTACCTAAAGTATGGAAAATGTTTTTTTCGATTTCTAACTTTACTAGTTGTCAATCCTCAGTTTGTTTGATAGAGTTTTATGATCCTAATAAAAAACAGGATCGATTGGCATCAAAAAAGTTTTTGTGAAAACTGCCCATTTTTTTGCTAACTCTAGGTACATTATTTTCGAAATCGTGAATGTGAAAGACATTTTGTCCTAAAAAATGTCTCAAAAAGACAGTCTCACATGTTTTCCTGTAGCTACAACGGTTAAGGTAGCTGTCCTTACTGCACCATCTCAAAAATCCACCCAGTACAGCTAGAGCAACTATGAACTTACAAGCTTTATCATTTATTTATTTATTTTATTTATAAAGATACACCAACAGCTTCTGTAAATAATATCTTAAGTACTATAGGTAACAATAGCCTCGGAGTTACACAATCGCCAATTACAGGTAATTTATCATTGACTCACAATCAATCTGCCTAGCCTTTTCTCAACTATGTTGAGGTCAGTTTTCAGTCTAACCGGATGCAGCTGAATAACAGTAATTTACATGGAGCGACTGCCTATACAGCCCGCACCAACGGCATAACGTGCTTTCTGAGGCACGGAATGGGTGTCGATATGTTAGGGATGGTCGCCCATCCACGTACCGACCGCGGCAAGATTAGCTTAACCTTCGATCGACGTTATTTACAAAGAAATGCAAAAATAAATCAAAACGTTTGAAGTATCAAAACTTATCGGTCGTATCAAGACGGTTTGCAAGCAAATGCATCTAAATCCCAGTCAATCAGGCATTAACCTCTGAAAATCGACTAAACTCTATAATAATACCAAATGCTCGATGTCTTAGACGGCAGCTAATACCAGTACCAGGTTCGACTCCCCGGCCGATTTGCATACCTCATTGTTGGTTGCGGACCATAATTTTTGATACGAAAAAAATGTACGGAACCATGTAATAAACGGTTCGTAGTGGGTATTAAAGATTTCTTATGCTTTCTAATTTGGTTATCGATTTTAGGGTTCCGTGAAAATGTTTGTGGTTTAAAGTTATTGTTTTAGTTGGATCATAATTCAAATGGTGTGGAGTTTCTAATTAAATATTCTCTAAAAAAAAAAAGGAATTAGTTTTATCCACCGTGAAAGAAAACACACAGATAAAACTACATAAGTACAATTTTTTGTATTATTTTTGTTTTTTATTATTTTCATTATTACTGATCCGGAACCTAAAATAATTTGACTGCCACATATGAAAAGTCTAATTGTAAAGGTAAAAAACGTCGATTAAATAGTCAGCTAGTTGCCAGAAGTTACATTTTCCTCATATATAATTGCATTACACCACGCCTGTAATCCCTGAAAAGGTCACGTGAGGCAGAGGTGCACCAAAAGTACACCCACAATTCGCCAGTAATATATAAGTCCCATATAACAGGGGGCGAGCCTATTGCCATCAACCGGGCACAAATTCAGACTCCGGGCTGCTACAGAGAAATTCCAAATGGAAAAACCCAATAACACATTGCCTGATCTGCAGTGATCGGAGTAGGTAGATTGATTTTTAGTACTTGTATCATAAATGCACACAGAAAGAATAACATGGATAAGCCATTTTTCCGGAAAGTAATTCCGGTATTTCCGGATTCAATTAAATATTGTTAATGTTGGTAGTGATATTATTACTACTCAATTCAAAATTTAAAGGAAGTTATCAAAACTAAATTAATTCATTATTTATCTGTTGAATAATAAAAAAAATAAAGAATAAAATTGCTCATTTTATTACAATTCCTACCTTTTTTTTGAGGATGGCAAATCAAATGACTCCTTCCACTCTGGCAGAATACAATTCCTACATAAGTTCCGGTTTTTTTTTAATAATCCACCAATTCCGGAGGAATGTCCATAGTAATATATACGTTTCGGATCAATGACCCCAGTTCAATCTACCTACTCCGATCACTGCTGATCTGGCAAACGAACCCAGGTCCTACTACCCATTGGAACTATGAGGCATTCATTTTATCCTCCTATTATAATAATTATTATCAATAACATTACTCATTAATAATTTCTCCTTAATCCTTTCAATGTGAAAAAAAAAAACAATAAGAAATAGGTGTCCATTAAAAGTACCTCATATTTATTGAAGTCAAAAATATCACAATTAATGTTTACTTATGTATTTCTTGTTGTTTTTTCTTTGTTCATACTTTCATTTCAGTTATAACGAAGACATCTTTATTGTTAAGCATTTTGAGAAAGTGGATTTAAGTCAAAAATAATTATTTTTTCGGTTTTCGAAACATAAAATAAGTTTTGTTTTTATTATTGTCCGCAAATTGTCAGTTATGCAATAATGATTACACTGTAAATACTATTTAATTAACTTTTTGTTTAGTTTATGTGAAAAAGGTGTGAATTTGATCTGAATTATTGCTTTTGGTGATCGTTATCTTTAATAATCAATGAAAGTGAGACTTAAGTATGTACCATATTATAATTTCATAGATTTTGCGAAAAAAGCGATCGTTGTTCTAATTTAATTGTGCCTGCTTAATTTTACCGTACATTTTCTTCAAGTTTGAGTCAAGAAAATGTTTCCTGTTACATAAACCAAGTAACTAATATAGTAGGTATTTTTAAGTCTTTCAATAAAACATTTTTAAAGATGACAGTTAATGCTTTTTGCTACATCATAAATTAGCCTCAAACCACGCATCCTTTTACTAACGCATCTATACCCCGGGCACCAAACAAACCAAAAATAAAAACAAAAGTAAATCAAATTGCGATAATTTTATTACTAGACAAACGCAAACAGCCAGAAGCGTCAATTAATTATCAATATTTATGATATTCCCATTAATTTATAGACAAAAAATTTAAATTAATAAGAGTATTCTGCACTTGTACTGTTTTGCCTTGCGGCCATGTCCGGCTAAACAAACTGCGTTGATATATGTCTCAATTACTGCATTGGTATGCGCTGGCGCAGTGGGGGACTGTATTCAATATTGCGTTGCATTATTTCACTTGTTTGTCCTTATGAGATGGGCAGAATTTGAGCCTCATTAGTTTCATTATTATAGCATTTTTGGAAGACGGTTTTCGCCTTCCAATCAAAATTAATGGCAAAATTAAGATTTTTTATACCAGTGTCTGAAAATATACTGTGAAATTAACACCTTTGCGTAACCATGTTACTATGGACCTTATTGAAAAGTACCTGCAATAAGCAGACTCTCTCAACGGCTTTGTAGCAAGAGTTAACTCATGTTGGGTGTAGATACAAAGGTACCCAGACTAAAAAATAAAAAAAATAAAAAAATTGGCGCTGGGGCCCTGTCTCGCATAGGGTCGCAGCATTATGCTGAGCGATGGCCGTTTTGCGTGGATGTGACGCATATTTTCCCCCAACTTGTTCTTTTTTTGTTTTGTGTTTTTTCTTTGCGTCATGTTTACCACAAATAAACGTTTTTTTTTTTTAGATGAAACTGCACTTATGTCATTTTATATATAAACATTTTTCACCAGTGATCAATCAAAATTAATTCAAATCACGAACTACTAAAGTCCTTTTTGCCTTGGATTGGAAGGACAGCTTGAAAAACAACTTAAACAGATCCCAATTCTCAAAAAAAGACTCGTCAAGTCGACAAAGCCATGTCTACCGAATATGATAACATGTTTAATTGACCAAGAATCGAATTTTGGACATCGAAACTCAACGTACAAGTAAACTGACACTAAAACAGTAGCTTATTTACACTTCTTGAATAATCCCATAATTTATTCAAAACCCAACTTTACTGCACAATCAATAAAGTCTCAAATCCTGTTAAAAATCTCCTGAAATTGTGGCATTTAAAATTGTGTTTTGACTTCCTAGTTTTAAGGTAGCTTTTGGAAGAGCCAGAAAGTTCTGGAGGTGTAAAGGTATAAAGTTACAAAACCAAAGAGTTTTCCATGCCATTAATCAGTAAACATCTGTACGTCAAATCGTATCAGGGCATTTAAAGAGACGGAAGGACGTGATTTCGTGATGGAAGAGTCGTATTCACGCGATTGCTTCTGATGCAGAAATTGGAGCGGTAGGTTATCGGGTCGTTGACCACGTGCTTCTGAGAATATGCTGCCCTATTATATTGGATGGAATGGATGCCGAGTCCACTTTCATTAGATGGACAGGCGAGAAACTCATGTTGTAACTTTGAACATTCTTCTATAGAAGCTGGGCAGAAATACAATAGACACATTTTTAATGGTTTTATATTTATTTGACTTATGCACATTGCAGAATTTTATTCTTTTTTAGAGCAGCTGGGACTCCCAATCCTATATAACTTAATCTATAATATTATAAATGCGAAAGTGAGTTTGTTTGTTACGCTTTCACGCTAAAACGGCTGAACGGATTTGGATGAAATTTAGCACATGGGTAGACCATGACCTGGAAAAGGACGAAGGCTACTTTTTGTCCAGGATTGCAAACGAAGGCGCGGGCAACAGCTCGGAAACTATAAAAGGGGAAATCACACGCATAGCACTTTGGTCTGTTAGCAGATTTGAAGAAGGTTTTCTCGCTTTTGTTTAAGTATAAAAAAAATAAGTCTTTTCCTTTGCCGTACTACTTGTACTTTATTCTATCTTAGCATAATTATTAAGCTATAGCGTTCCCACTGCTGGGACACTGGCCTTTTTTCTGTGAAAGGGAGTGGGCCGTTATCTACCACGTGGGTCCAGTGCGGGTTAGTGTATGTCACATGTCTTTGAATCTACTGTCTTTGCTCTTTTACTCTCATTGAGGAGCTCGTGGCTAAGTAATAACGGCTGCACGGGTCGATCGATCAGGTTAAGCTACGCTTACCTCTGTTGGTCTGTGGATCGGTGACCATCTTTATATACCAAGGCGTGCTTCCAAGGCTCGGAAAGCACGTTAAGCCGTTGGTCTCGGCTGTCATTCGTGGATCTTTGACAGTCGTTAAGAGTCGTCAGAAGCCCGAAAGTCTGACAACTAGTCTTACCAAGGGGTATCGTATTTCCCAGTTACTGGGTTGTTGAGGTCAGAGAGGCAGTCGCTCCATGTAAAATACTAGTATTCAGCTGCATCCGGTAGACTGGAAGCCGACCCCAACATAGTTGGGAAAAGGCTAGGCAGATTGTTTGCTCTCTCACTCTCATTCTTAACTGGTCTAATATCTTTCCAAAACAATAGCTCTTCTTCTACCTTTTCTACAATTTTCTCCAGGCTAATAGCTCCAACCCCTATTAACTTAACCCTTTATAAAAATACAGCAGAAACTAAAAAAACAGCTGCTCATTTAAAAGCCATTTTAACGAGAACCCTCGCGGCCGGACAATCGGGGCCGAACAGCGAAGCACGTAGAGCTGCTTTATCGCTAAATTCCTTCATCGTACGTCAAACTGTTTGCTGCTGGTTGGCTAACGTGGGATAGGGGATGGAGTGGAGTTGTATTGTATTGTTGAAATTAACTGGTGAGGGTTTTTGTTCGGTTGTCTTCGTGATTTAATACGGCACATGGTTCTTTTTTTCTATGAAGGTTGCTTATTTTTTTTACTGTCAATGTATCTTTTGGGGCTTCACAGTTTGTTGGGATGACTTCGACGTCTTTAAACACAGGGATAGATTGGTCGATAGAAATCATCAGTAAAAATCTGGATGTTTATGTGTCTGCAAAAAATTCACAGCTAAGCAACTAAATACTCTTACTGATGATTTCTGGTAGAAAAGTGACGTATAGCGACACTTCCTATTCCAAAACAGTCATAGCCTTTAGTCTGCTCACAGAGCCAAGGAAGAGAATTACAGGAATCAAACACAACTTTCAGCGCACCTTTGTTACATTAATCCTCTCCACCCCACTTCCTGTTCTAAAACCCAAAGATAAGAGGACGTCCAGAGATAGCACAGTACAATACTTATCCAATTAAATTAGCCGACTGCGGCAAGAGGTGTAATGAGTTAGACCTTATTTATAATGGCCGTTCGCTCGGTATTTTAGTTGACATTTAAACGGATACTTAACGTTTTATTGATTTCGCACTTAAAATAAATAAAGTTATTTTTTGAGCTATTTTGTTTTGTTGTTAGTAATTTTTATCGTGGGAATAGGTAAATAATGGTAGCTGCTACTTTAATAAGGAGGCTGTAATACCGTTGTTTTTTCCCGTAGTGGAATTACTATATGACTTTTGAAAAAAGGAGTGGTCGAGAGCGCTACTGTTGACTAATGAGGTTTTGGGTTCGATTCCCAAGTAGAGCAAAGTGTTATTGGGTTTACCATCACGGATTTCTGCCTATCCTTTCGGGGAATACAGGGGCGTGATGTGATGTTATGTTATGAGTTTAGACAATCCCACGTTATTAACCAGACAGCTGTGCTACTGTTGAGTTTGTTGCGCCACTTCTTCTTCCCATATAACTCACTAGAAAGTGATGAAGGGGCGTTTTGGCGGACTGTCTTATGTAATTTTGAAGTTTGAAAAGAGCATATTCTCAGCCTAGTTTGAATACATGACTTTTGAATTTTGAATTTTAACGAGTGTCCTAATTCCCTAGTAGAGCACGATATAGGTCGATATTTAGTACAGCCTAGTCTTTTGTAGTGAAAATCAAAATAATATTTAGATTTGATGACCGATTACAAAGTACAGTCAACGACCTAAAACACTAATAATTAACCAACTGTCACAAAGCAGTTGTAATGAGTTTGATTAAAGTTTATTCGTTTTCTGGGAAGCGGTCCAATGACTGATTCAAAGTAATGCCACGGAATAGATAACTTCAGAAGATCAAGTGAATATGAACAAACAATCACATCCCCAACCCAACCACAAAATGCCTTTAGAGCCAATATTGTATCCTAACTCAGCGAGAAGCTATTTGTGTTAAAAAGACACAAGGTTTCTATTATTGAAATAATTCAAGGAGATTCTTGAAAGAAAACATTAAAATAATAACAAGAGCATAGTCATTTGGCAGCTAAAGAGCATACAGCTGCCACAACGGATGCGAGAGTGGGAATCGGTGGTCAAATTTCATTCAAAGGCTGAGAAAACAAAGGTAGAGAACTAGGCATAAAGCGCTTGGTAGTAGAAATTTTCTACTACCAAGCGCTTGGGTCAGTGACAGGTCGGCTCGAGTCAACTCAACCCGAATAATAATACCAAATATTACGTCATCAAAACGCCTAAAAAAGTAATGTGTACTTTTATCATGGCACCGATTCATGTGTGATTGTCATGTGCGTTAATTTGTAAGGACTTGAATTTCTGCTCGATGTTTTGGTTGGTAACGTTGACTTCTGTGTAAAGTCAGTAATCTTGATTGTTAGATTTGATTCGGGAACCGTCAATTATATTGTTAAAGATATTACGTGGCTAAAATTTATGATACGCTAGATGGGCCCGACTGAGAAGTTTCAACTTTCAGGGATAGAACATATAATTACATCGAGCATATTGTATAGTACGCGTGAGCTACCACGCGTACGAGGCGATAAGTATACGATAATCGTAAGGTACTTACGGCCTTGACTTACGAGTTGTAGGTCGTAGGTAGTTGTAGGGTACCTAGACAGGCGCTTTACTTTATGTAAATTATTTCATCACCATTGCTTTCAAAATGGTGAAGGAAAACATCGTGAGGAAACGTGTCCTAGAACCAAAAATTCGAATACATGTGACATCTACCAACCCGTACTGGGCGCGCGTGGTGGATAACGGCCCACTCCCTCTCACATAGAGGAGGCCTGTATCCCAGCAGTGGGAAACATGTACGCTAATTATAGACAGTCATATTGGTAAGGAATTCTTACATGTCACAAACTTTACTGTGAGTAAAATTGCAAGTAGAAAGTTGACCAAAATTCCAACTTTTTTGCACTAGCGTTGTGTAACTGAACATTTATGTAGATTTGTGTCAATGTGAATGAATTTACGACAGTAATTTAGTTAGCTTTTGGTCAGCTATTAACACCCCAGCTGTTAAACATAGACATGTCTATTGACTCGATAAAATCTAGACTGAATTCTAGTCTTAAAACTAGTCAGATAATAATTTAATCGGTACAATTCATGTCTGTTGCCTTAAACTGGCCGTTAGTCGTGAATAGTTGAAAATTTTGAGATTTCAAGCAACCAATTAAATTGTTTTGTTTGTTTATTTGTCGAGCCATATTGTGCTGACGAGGTTTTATTATTAAGATACGTTGTTACGGATAGTCAGAAGCCCATAACTCTGACAACCAGTCTTACCAAGGGGTATCGTGTTACCCAGTAACTCCGTTGCGGACAGGCAGTCGATTCCTGTAAACTCTGAAATTCAGCTGCATCCGGTTAGACTGAGAGCTGACCCTAACGTAGTTGGGAAAAGGCTAGGCAGATTTATTCATATTAACTCGTATTCATCTATGTTTAAACCCTGGGATACACATGTTATGTAGTAGCTCAAAACATGCTTATTTCTAGCAGATGCTACCTAGTAGCAATAAGGGTGTCTATATGAAAAGAGAATGATCATTTTATACACACGGAGAGCATGCTAGTTACTAGCAAGTAAGCATGTTCTTTAATAGCATGTGTATTTCAACCCTTATGATGAGCAATCGCTCATTGCCTGTCTTTCGGAAATTACAGTAGCCAAAATGCTTATTTCTACGCTTGTTGAAAAGTACCAATTTCCCACTCAGTACTAAAACAAAGAAAAAACTTTACAACCCCTTCACAACTGCCGAAATACACACACAAACACCACAACAATAATCACCAACAACACACATTTAAATAAATTGTTTACGTATTTCTTTATATTCGAATTACGAATGTGTGAACTTTACGCGCTCATTTGCATGTGTGAGTCTGTAGGGTGTACTTGTGTGGGTTGTGTGTGTGAATGAGTGGGGTGTTAGTGTGTGCGCGGACAATGATAGTAATTACATAATGATAAGTCATTTAAACGTTGCCCCGCGGTGCGGGTGTAGTGGACTTAATATTGATGTACGGTCAGCAGAGAAGCTAGTCTAAATAGATTATGATTTATGTGAGAAAACTTTCGTGGTAATAAATCATTGGGTATTAAAGGGTTTCTAATACAAGCTGTTCTGAATGTGATGGTTGTATTGAATTTTTTATATTATTGGTTGACTGTTTTGAGAATTATATAAAAATACAGATTATAATAATAATAATAATAATATATTTATTCACAAATTTGAGACAACCATACAGAGTAACTTAATAATAGACACAAAATAAACAGATCGTTGAATGTGAAATGGTACACTGTAAATATGTTGGTTTGGCTGTCTTTAGACTGATTCGCCCTATCCACTCGTACTAGTATAAACTGTATCACGAGGGGATAGTCTTCCTCAACCCTAGAACAACAGATTCCCACAAAGTTCCAGTTTAGTCACATAGCAGCAGTTTGATTACGTACTGTATAGGTAATTATATTAATTATAGGTAATTATATTAATTAAGTTACAAACGATAATAATTGTCTGTGTTTGGTGTATGTATATGTGTATATGTTTTGTTTTATGTGTGTATATGTTTTATGTATGTGTGTATTTCTGTATGTGTACAGTTAACAGTGCTTTATTATTTATTTATTTATTTATGTGCCCTGATCACAACAACGTTCTAAAGTAGTTTTTCAGTGCTGTCGTAGTCTAGTGCTTTCAAATATCTTTCAATAGCTTTTTTGCATGTATGGCTATCAAGATTCTTCAATTTTAGATCTTTGCTTATTTTGTTGTAAAGACTAGGACCGAGATAATTGTGAAATTTATGTGCAAAAGATGTTCTAAATTTGGGTATGTTATAAACTATATCTAATCGCCGCCTCCTACCAAAGTGCGGTTTTATTTTATGCTGTGCCATGATCTGTTGCTTAATGAATAATTTTCTCACCGTTAGGACTCCTAGTTCTGAGTAAAGTAGGTGTGTCGGATAAGTGTACTTTTTGCGAGAAATTACTTTAAGTACTATGCGTTGGGCTCTTTCGACAGACAACATAGTTGTTTTTGAGGTTCCACCCCACACATTCAGGCCGTATACCAGTATGGATTGGCATAATGCTAAATAGATTTTTATTAATAGCTTAATGTCACATGCATTTCTAATCGTTTTAAAAATATAAATTAGCTTTCTTGCGCGATTATTTATCTTAATGACGTGTTCTTTCCAGTTTAAGTTTTGGTCTACTATAACACCGAGATATCTTATGGAATTGGTTCTGGTGATTGGGTTACAATGACAAGTACTTCGATTGTTGCAATGGTGAGTTTGTATAGTTATTGCGTTAGGAGGCGGTTGAGTTCTACTGTTAATTGTGAATGTAATATATTTCGTTTTGTCAAGATTAAGTGTCAAAAGATGATTGTCCAGCCACGATGTTACTAGAGCAAAACCTTTATTTGCTGCTTCGGTTACATCTTTCCACGAGTTAGATCTGAATAATAATACTGTGTCATCTGCAAATGTTATTATTTGACTATTTTCTAGAAGCAAATTGCAGAGGTCATTAATATATATTAAAAACAGCGTAGGACCCAGTACACTGCCTTGAGGCACTCCGAAGGTGACATTTTCCTCATGGCTTATACTGTTATCAATTTTTATAACCTGTTTCCTGTTTGTCAAGTAATCTTGGAAAAGTTGGAGAGGTATTCCTCGAATTCCTAAGGTATCGAGTTTGTTCAGGAGGATGGGTATAGAGACGGTGTCGAAGGCCTTTGCTAGGTCTAGGAATATGCCTAGAGACTTCTGTCCCCTATCCATGTTTTCGACTACATACGAAGTTAGTTTGTGAAGAGCGTCAGCGGTTGAAATTTTTTCCCGGAACCCGAACTGATTACCCGAGATAAGATTATGAGTTTCTAGATAGTGTTTTAGCCTCTTATTTATTAGTTTCTCTAGAATTTTTGAAAAACTAGGTAGCAATGAGATCGGTCTATAATTTGACACCAGAGTTTTGTCTCCTGCTTTATATATAGGAATGGTGACAGACTTTTTAAGGGCATCTGGAAAGACTCCCTTTGAAAAACAAGCATTACATATGTGTGCTAGTGGTGCAATAAGGAAATCCACTGCTCTTTTAATAAAAAGCGTAGAGACACCGTCCCATCCCGAGGAATTCTTAGCTTTTATGTTAGCAATTATATCTTTAATTTCAAACTTGTCTGTTGGGAGAAGCATGAAAGAGTTTAGGGTTCCGCAATTCGGTTTTGGTCTACATAGCCTGCTCAGATCTGTCTCATTTGTGAGGGTCCTGGACAGGATGGTGTTTGCCAAATTTCTACCGACATTGACAAAGTAGCTATTTATGTTATTTAACTCGTCCTGGTGTGTTGAATAAGTGGAAAAAAGGTCTGTTGGCATTTTTGGGTAGCTGTTTAAATTAGCCATTTCTTTTACCAATCCCCATTGCTTTTTTATATTGTTACTAGACTTATCTAATTCTAATTTAAAATATTGGTTTTTAAGGTTTTTTAGTAGATTATTACATGTATTTCGGTAGCGCTTGTAAGTTATGGTAAGGGTTGGGTTTTCTGGGTCCTTTCTTAGTTTTTGGTGTAGTTGATCGCGATTCCTCATACATCTACATAGACCTGGTGTAATCCAGGGCTTAACGATTATTTGTCGCCTAGGCTGTTTGACGGTGTTTGTGTGATTCGAAAGGATGTCTGTGATGGTTTTCAAGAAGATGTTCATCATTGCGTTTGGGTCATCATTGTGAAATCTTTCTTCCCAGTCAATCTGTTTCAGGTCTCTAATGGCAGCATCGTAGTCGGTTTTTGTATGGAAGGGTTTTTTTTTGGGTCTATTATTCATTTTCAGAGGTAGTGACAACATAACACTCGAGTGGTCAGTTAGGGTTGAATTACAAACTATAGTCAACGGTTTTAGTTTTGTTTTGACGAAGCAGTGGTCAAGACAGTTTGATTCTCTAGTCGGTAGAGTGTGGGTGATAAGAAGGCCGTGAGACGCCAGCAGATTTAAGTATTCTGTAAGTTTAGGATTCAGCTGTTCAAGTTTAATATTAATATTTAAATCGCCCATTAAAACTATGTTTTTATATTGTTTAATACTGGACAAGATTTTATCTAAAGACTTTAAAAAGGGATCTAGGTTTTTGAATGCTGGAGGTCTGTACATTGTTACAACAGCTAAATCGTTGTTGATTGTTGCCACAAGGCAATTTACTTCTTCACAATAACTTGGTTCATAGACCTTCGCGTGTATGCTATCTTTCAGGTATAATACGATACCATCATTTTGATTAAGGTGTGATTTAGTACTGTGAGTTGTGTAGTTTGCCATTTCAGGTATGATCGAATTTTCGGATAGCCAAGATTCTGTAAGCATAATAAGATCGTAATTGATGTCTAGTCTCTCGAGGAGAACAACAAGCCCTTCATAATTACGGTTTAGACTTCTGATATTTTGATTTAGAACTGAAAACGCCTTTGCACCTGATTTAAAGGCAGCCCTGCAATGTTCCGGAATGTCAATAGCTATAGCATCGCCGACACTGACTACATCGTCAATGTCATTCGCGATATCTTGTATATCAACCATATTCTTTGTAGGTAGAAACCGAAACAAAATTAGAAGCAATGGTATAGCAGAGACAAATTGTCGGAACATCAAAAGCTGCAGAATATGCTGTATTAAAGGCACACAATGAAATGCACGAGAGTGTTTTGTGTTTTAGTAAAAATAATGTGTGAGTGTTATATTTCGGTGTGTGGTGAATGTAAGTATTTGAACAGTAGAAAGAACAATGACAGAAATACTTAATTACTAACAGTGTGAACATTTGAGATAATTTTGATTGAATACAAAGCATGCAAAATGTAAAAATAAAAAACTTATGATAGTAATACGGGTTTGTAGGATAATAGGTGCATAAATACTCAGCTAGTCATTTAGTTTGATGTAGGAGATTTATGTCTGTTTCGTTTTTAATAAGGATTTGCTTTTCTCCCTCACTTTTTCTTAGAAATACTTTGCCTAGAGAAGTCCAGCAGAACACATAGCTATTCTCTTTGGCGAATTTTCTAGCAAGGTAGAATAGATGCTGAGCTTTTGGTGTTAGGCACTCTGACAGGAATATCGGCTTAGGAGGGCCCTCTAATTTTATATGTGACGTGTTTAATTTATCTTCTTTATTGGTCTTATTAAAGTTCCGTGCATTTTTTATGAAATCCCCTTTAATATGCATGTTCGTAAAATCCACTATTATTGGTGATACGCCCTCCTTCCTGTTTAGCCGGAACAAATCCTTGATTTCATGTCGTTGGATGGATACACCGAGAACCGTAGCCGTTTCTGAGACAATTTTGTGCAGGTACTCCTTAGACTCTCCCGGCGGTTTCGGAATATTTCTTATTTCCATTTTCGACAGGCATGACATCCTTTCCAAGTTGTCAAGATTGCATCATTGATCAGTCAAGCATTGTAAAAATGTCATAAGATTCAGATTTCAAAGAAGGAAAAGAGACGATAGCTTTTTGTTTTGAACAGATCTATGAAAAAAATAAGATATAATTTGTTTTAAATAAATTATTTAATTATTTTATTTTCATCCCTGTTCCTCGTTTATGTCTTTTCTATAGAAAATATAGATAGATTTTTCATGTCCCAAGCAAGTGCTTTATGATAATCAACAATAATAATTATCCATTCCAACTCACGCACAAATTAAAAACAAAACAAAGTATAAGCTCACATTATTATTCAACCATTATTATCTATAATCTCAAAATAGCTGATTACATTAATATCAATGCTAAACGTACCAAATAACATAATAGACGTTTAAATTATTCTTTCCGAAAAATAATAATACTATTTCGGTTAATAATTATTAATAATTGTCGTAATTACGCTAGTAATTTTGCTGCTGACCATACAACAGTTTTCGTGGAACAAATTCCAAAGCATTTGTTTGATGCTCCATAATAAGGCTCAATTATGAAAAAAACTTACGTTTGTGCAATATATTCTATAGTTTTTGTTTATGTTATGTATAGATTTATGTAAGAAAACTTTGGTTATTCAGAATTCAAGCTTATAAGGCATGACAGGATGGATAGAAGCACAGGCTTGATCTTTTTAACGGCAAAAAATGACAAAATCTGAATAATTACTTTAACAAATCCGGAAACTACAATTTTACTCCATATACGTATTTAAAGTCAAGAGAATTGATATTCTAAATCTAAATTTCTAAAATTATCGCCGCCATATTGCTGACTGCGAACTTCATATTTAAAAAAAAATAAAAGAAACTCGATTAACCTCAAAACAATCTTGCGCAATTCCACAAGCAGCTGACAATAATCTGTACCTACGTACCAACACGTAAATTCATTGACATTAATATGCTTAAATAGCATGCAAAAAAAACTACATTTTACGCATATCTGCGTTATTCCACTACTCGTTTAATTATCCGAATAAATTGCCGACAATTATATTATTATTAGACCACACACAGTTACATATTTAAAAAATAATTTTTAATCCAGGCGATTACCGGCAGATGTTACATGCCCGTTTTTAAATGTTAAGTAAAACTGCTTTGAAGACATTCTACTAATTTTTGTAACTTTACTCGTAAGTACGTATGTATGAATTAAAATATCATTTAGGGTTGAATTATAAGGTTTTGGTATTATACTTTTGGTTATTAAGAAAATTAAAGGTGGTGTTGTGGACCCTGCTTTTATAAAGGAGTAGTTGTTGCTCGTGACTTGGTCTGCGATCCAGGATGAAAAGTAGCCTATGTCCATCTCCAGGTCATGGTCTAGCCATGTGCCAAATTTCATCCAAATCTGTTCAGCCCTTTTGAAACCGTACCAAATAAACAAACAACCTCACTTTCACACTTACTATATTAAAAGTTAGGATTTCTAAAGAAAGAGAAACAGTTCATTCTGCACTAATAAAACACAACAAACAACAACAACAACAACATTATTATTTAATTAATAAAAACATTTTTACTTTGCTTCCTTGTATCATAATTATTATGTTCTGTCTATTATCAGTCATGGAAAGCACTTTTTATTTATAGTGAGAACAATGATAATTACCGATATTTTCTATACTATACGAGAGTAATGAAAGAGACTGAAAGATTACTTTTACAAGACAAAGGTAGGGCTGCAAAGCACCATTAGCTTTGTAACCTA
The DNA here is from genome assembly GCA_947364205.1 of Agrochola lota. Classification (NCBI taxonomy): domain Eukaryota; kingdom Metazoa; phylum Arthropoda; class Insecta; order Lepidoptera; family Noctuidae; genus Agrochola; species Agrochola lota. The sequence continues at coordinate 3,120,462 of OX376241.1, forward strand.
AAATAAACTTTTTTGCTTACTTCGTACAGTTTTTTTTTCAATAAATGCTCAAATTAGGAAAGAAAGCAATTAGGTGAAGAAGTCAATCGATTATCGAACTAAATAACATTAAGATTTCCCGTACAGCAACAGTTAATACTAATGTAACAGCTGATACATATTCAAGAATAAAAAAACGATAAAATTTCAAATTTTGCCGATTCGAATCATGATGATGAAGTCTGATTAAATAGGATTTGCCAGATAATTATGTCGATATAACACAAAATTATTATAAAAGTAAGAACTAAATTAAGATGCATCCGATGAATAACGAAAGCTATCTGCACACTTATGATTACTGAAGAGCGGTGATCAAAAGTTATTTCATAAGATTAATCATGATGACAGCCAATGTGCAGTCATAGAAATTAATAGGCTCTAAGGTAATAATGTACTTTAACACGTTGTATATAACTTTTTACTAAACAGAAACGGTACAGGTATACCGATGTAGGTAACTAATATTGATCATAAACAATAATACCTCAATCTATTGAAATTGCGCGTTTTTTACCTCTCTATACCGTGGAATGGTCAAGCGTCATTAAATTGCATAGCGCTTAAGACCACTACCCCAAGACCTCTCCACAGAAAGACACTGAAAAGGAATGACGGTCTTGAAAAAATGGTAAAAACAGCTATTTTTAAACTACTGTTATACACTGTGGTAATTATGTCTTGTTATGGGATAAAAGCTAATTGATATGGGCAGATATTGTATGGGTGGAAGCTAAAATTGAATGGTTTGAAGACATAAGTTGGCTTGATGAAGTTATTTCATTAGTTATTAAAGGAAAAATGTGTGTAGCTGATTATGGTCCGGAGCTATTGAGTGGTGATTGGAAGCTAAATTATAACTTATTTAAAACTATAAGTCTTGCTGCATCTGCTTATCAATATTAGTTACTGCTAATATAATATGTTCATTATGTTGCTAATGTGGAACAATTTGTATTCGTCAAAAGGGTGTTTGGATGAGGTTGGAATTAGGTACGCTATCAGAGAAGCAAGAAAGCGAAAAAAATAAGGATAATTCCAATGAAGTACTTTCGGCGAAAAGAGCCATGCAGATTATTGAAATGGACTAGTTACAACAGCTGGCATATGAACCCAGTCATAGTGTCGGTCAATTGCATTTTAGAGACCTCTATGACTAAGGGAGTAAAGTCGAATTTGATATAGTTCCTGGCACTTATGGCAGGAACTGTATTTTGTCAATAAGTAAAAATAAAGAGTCTTTTATATTAATATCTGTAGCAAGAATGTCTGAAGTCTTCAAAATATGGAAAGATTATAAATGCTAGTCACGGAAGTGAAACCGGTACACCAACAGCTTCCAATAATTTTCTAGTAAACTGTTCTACACGTATGTTTACTTCAAGTAGCTCTGTGTTTGCAACTTGGAACCTTGTAACAGTATGTGTTCTATCTATATCTTCACACTCCATTAGGTTTACGGAATGATCTGAATTCCTAGTATTGGCGTTTGCTTGCACGCATATGTTACATTTGGCAAGAAGCGGTGTTAGATTTCAATATTTTGCTATACTTTGGCTCTCAAAATCAATAAAGCTATCTTTTTATATTTCGGGGTGTCTTGTCGTAAGATTTGCAAAAAGTGAGAAATTTTCGTACGTTTGTTTTTTTTCTTTCAAGGGATGACCGACGGGGAAATGTTCGGATCACATCCGTTCGGGTGACCCAGCCAAATACGGACAATATCTGAAGGTTATATTGACCGGTAACCGTTTTCCTAATTGTCAGTGTTGGGACACAATAAGATCCATATTAAAAAAACCTCAAAACTTCTCTAAAGCCGTTTGATTTGTTGAAACTAGTTCAAGTAATGCTTGAGTCTTGAGTGAGGTTCTGTGATAAGGGCTCAAGTGATAATATAAACACGAAAGGCACTATCTTTCTTTTTAAATTGTGACCTACACTGACATCAATCAATGGACACCATTGTCAAACTTAAAAACATTTGTTGCTTATGAGGCTTTAAGCTACTTTCTTTGTGTGTATTTTATGTCTTATTTTTGTAATGTGCGTTTTATTAGAGCGGAATAAACATTTTTTTTTTTTCTTTCTTTCTTTTCTCTTGTACAACAACCCGCAAATCGATATCTGCTTTCTAAGGTATATTCAGTCGTGTGTTTCAATTGGCTTTGGTTTGGGAATACAGACTTAAACAATAGACCGGAAGCTAGACGAGCTAACAAGCTTCTAAAGTCTAAATGTTTATGTTATCTCCCAAAATCTTTGAACACGTCAGAGATTTCATCATTGATAGCCAGCTTCCCAAGAATAGTCCGCCAAAAACGACCAAAACAACCGGAAATAAACAGTTTAGTAGCGCCCGGGAGTCGACTAAACGACTAAAAAAACTTTAACCATTACGTGAACCATCGCATCTACGTGGGAGACGCAATTATTTTCCAATTTTAATCAAAAATATCATTTTCTCAGCCTTTCACTTCCACTTAAGTATTTAAATGTCAATCTTTCGCTCTTACCGAGAGCTTCGCCTTAAGTAACCAGGAAAATACAAAGGAATTTGAGCTTTATGACACGAAAATAAGATTGAAAATGGAAATGTGGATCGGCTCTGATCTAAAACAATTTGGTTTCGAATGATTAATGTGAGTAACACTAGGTATTGTGTTGAACTTTTTATTGAAGCTCTTCTGTTGTTGGATAACCAACTTTATAATGAACCTGATAAGATACAAATTGGATTTTGTGGCACTATTGGCTGGAAGCTAGAAAGTATAAGAAAGAAATTGATAAAATAACATTAGATTGCAATAATGACGATACATTATAAGATGCAGTGTTAATAAAAAGTTCACGTATTTGTTTCAAGTAAATCTCATTTTTTTGTTGTTAGTAGAAATCTACGAAATAATCAGTCAATGTCATAATAGTACTGCTTATGTGTGTAAAAAATTGATTGTGAACAAAATCATGTAGTATTGCACTAAATAATCATCATCAACATCTGCCTAACGTTTTCTCAACTATGTTGGGGTCGGCTTCCAGTCTAACCGGATGCAACTGAATACCAGTATTTTATATGAAGCGCCTATCTGACCTCCACAACCTAGTTACTGGGTAACACGATACCCCTTGGTAAGACTTTCGGGCTTCTAACTTACCCGTAACATATGTCAAGAGGTATCTACGAATGACAGCCGGAACTAATGGCTTAACGTGCTTTCCGAGACTAGGAAGCACTCAGTATGTAATAGATGATCACCCATCCACGGAGCGACCTCGGCAAGCATTGCTTAACCTTGAAGATCGACCCGTGCAGCCGTTAAGCCACAAGCCTCTTTAGTATTGCAGTAAATAATAAACTACGAACACACATGGAATTGTTTTCGATTTATAATCGGAAATACGTCTCTACTTAGAAAAACGTTGAATTTGCTTCCTCATTAAAATAAAATGCTAACTTTTTTCACCTTTACCGGGTTTAAAAAGGTTTTTCCCTGTGCAATATAACTTCTACTAAAAGTTTTTCCTTCGTTGAAAAAAAATCCTTATAAGTTACTTCCCATCACAGTGATAAGCAGCTGCATCCGGTAAGACTGGAAGCCGAACCCAACATAGTTTTGAAAAGGCTGGGCAGATTTATTAACGATGAAAATTCTGCCTGTCTTTAGAACCTGAACAGCTAATAATCTACACTAACGTTTATTTTTGTTTTTACTGAATAAACTCAAATACTATTAGACCGATAAAAAAATATATTTCACCAGTAGATCGTATATTATCACCTAGTAACATAGGCTATAATTTATAAAGACATCATACGGGCGAAGCCGCTTGCGGAAGCTAGTCATAAATATAGTTCCTATTTCTTTGCAAAACATCACACAGAACATTATGGAATACAAACAAGCTAACATTCATTTTACACAACAAAACTCAATAAACAAAACAAAACTGGTTCATGAATATTCCTATTTAACTAGACACAGACAATGCTCATCAGACATTGCTGATACATGCATACGTCAAAGAAACGAATGTGGGCATATGAACCATTAATATCCGTACATGGACGGATATTAGCATAATACATGGCTCTGTATGTTGCGTGAATTACTAAGAAAGTAATATGTAAGTTTATTCTAGATTGGTTATAGAGATGTAAGTAAAAGAAGTTATCATAAATCAACAATTCTAGGGCCTGATACTAGTGGCATTTATTAAGAAAATTGTGTAAAACTGCATTTTTCTGTTAAAATAGGTTGAAAGGTTGTAAGTATATTTTTTGCGGCTTTGACGACCTGCAACCTATTAGTATAAATTATCATAGTTTTCAAATTATTGTTGTTAAATATTACAGAGATAAAAAAAGTAGATTCATAGCATTTTTTATTACGTCTATAATGTCATTCCGTCGGCTTTTTTAATGAATTTTCATTTTACCTGCATTAAAAAACTTTGAAGAAATCCTTAATCAATATAAAATACTGCAGATTCAACAACCCTTAATTTTTAGAAACCCAAAAATTACGAAGATTACTCAAGAATAATTAAGTTATACTTTTATTTGAAAGATTTCAATTTCAATACATAGCTTCAATATGTCACTTTGGAATAGAGATTACCTGATTGAGTATACGGATCTAACTCAAATACCGACCGCTTTAAACTACGAGTATCTCGATCATCAATGTTTACAATCAAAGCTCAGTGTGCGCCGATCATAACGGCGCCAGCGACCGTGACGCATCCAGTCCATATCTACGGTGAAAATTGCAGAAAATTAATTCATTTATACAAGTATTTATACAACTGTTAAAGACGATACGGTGTGCGCGTTGTGCCCTTTATATGGGGACGGTTTTACGAAACGAGGAGGATTACATAGAAAAATACTTATATTTAGGCGCTTTTGGTTGGGGATATTAAAAACAGCTTTCGCCAGCGGTCTCATCACCAATTTACACTACATCTAGTTCTATGTTATAGGGTTTGGTTTCCGTACTTAGTCCTTCAGGTGGACCATTGTGCGTGGGCCATGGCGGTCGTCGGAGGTTATTCCAACCAGCCCACCTCCCTCCAGAAGTTGATTAAATCTCCTGGTCTGTTCAGAAAATCTGTGAAAGATCTGGGTGACCCGAGGGTTTCTGTTCTAATCTGTGCATTCAAAGAGCACGTGCGAGATGGTTTCTTCAGCCTCCATGTATACCATGATCAGAGGACTGTCCGTTATGCCTATTGTGTGGAACAGTTTGTTTAGCGAGCAGTGTCCCGTGACGGTCCCCGTCATCAGGCGCAGGCCGTTCCTGTCCAGGCGTAATAAACGCCTGGATAGCCTGCTGTCCAAGTATGGCATGGCTTCCCTGGACTGCTTGCAGCCCGGTGTCAGTATTGGTGTCAGTATGGCTAGTTCTCATAAGTACTCTTCGGTTAAAATTAGTGTGATCTTTCAACCAATAGCCAAACATAGGTAAGCCTTGGTATGGAATTCTTTCAGTTTAATTTTGTCACTTCACAGAAGCATGCTACAGATTGGACGATTGCAAACAAACAAGCATGTTTTCCCTCTAGTCCAGCCCTTCAATATCAACTACTATAAACTGAATGACACTCATATGCACACTTGAATAATGGCATTAGTTTTAAAAACGTGTCTCGGGTATTTGAACACGCATACCTCGGATTATTCTTTTGATTACGTAGATCTTTTGTTTTAGTGTAGTGACACACTAGGCCGAATATGCAGCTTGCAATATGACGTGACCCAATTTTGCCAAAAAGTTGGTCAAAATTGGGTCGCGCCCAAAACGAATATCCGCCGGCGAAAAGAACGATACAACTTGGAAATTGACAACACAATTGAACAACGTGGCAACGCGGCAGTGCTGTTGCGCTTCCCACGCTTGATTCGCTTAGTTATCATACTATTATCTGTAGTAATCTCCGAAGAACTGAACAGCCAAAACATAATGTGAGCCACCAGAGTTTGGCTACGTCAATTTCGTCCCCGTGGTTAGTGGTTAGTTGCTACTCTGGCCCATATAAACCACACGCGAACTCAAATCATGCTTTCTCTTACTTTTCTAACATAACGCATAACATAACATAACATTACGCCGGTATTTTCCCGAAGGGTTGGGCAGAGTGTACCCACATTTCGCCAGTTATGTTGAAGTCCCATGTAATAGGGGGCGAGCCTATTGCCATCAATCGGGCATAAATCCAGGCTCCGGGCTGCTACTGAGAAATTATATATACACACACACACACAGTCTCACTATAGTCTATACTCTCTCTCTGCCTAGCCTTTTCCCAACTATGTTGGGGTCGGCTTCCAGTCTAACCGGATGCAGCTGAATACCAGTATTTTACATGGAGCGACTGCCTATCTGACCTCCACAACCCAGTAACTGGGTAATACGATACCCCTTGGTAAGACTGGTGTCAGACTTTCGGGCTTCTGACGACTCGTGACGACTGTCAAAGATCCACGAATGACAGCCGGGACCAACGGCTTAACGTGCTTTCCGAGGCACGGAGGATTCTTGGTATGTAAAGATGGTCACCCATCCACTGACCAACCCCGGCAAGCGTAGCTTAACCTGATGGATCGACCAGTGCGGCTGTTGTTACTTAGCCACGAGCTCCTCCTCTCACTATAGTCTATACTATAAACCCTAAGAAAGCCTCATTACAATGTTCTACAAACACGAGCTAAATAAAATGGATAGCTCTATAAGTGCAACCCATTGAATACGTGTCAGGTTTATAACATCGGCGCTTACGTATAAAAAGACGTTTTATATTGCCGTGTGATCAGGCTACAATGGCTGTTAATAATCTTTATTAGTCGTTATAAAATCTATCTGAAACGACGTTTAGAATAACGTGGGTAGGGTTCAGTGGGATTCGGGTTAAACCTTTGCTTGAAGACGAAAAGAAAGTTTTTTTTCTCTTTTACGGTAATTTGTCAATCAATCTGCCTAGCCTTTTCCCAGCTGTGTTGGGGTCGGCTTCCAGTCTAACCGGATGCAGCTGAATACCGTATTTAACACGGAGCGGCTACCTATCTGACCTCCAAAAAAATCTGGAGCTTGGCAATCACGGTTTGACTGTACCTTACATACATAGGTAGCTAGATTGCCAAGCTTCAGATTTTTGATTGCAAGAAAACTACTCTTTAACTGACTTGAAAACTACACATAACCTTGTGTCACCGCCAAGCCATGTCACCTGCCGTTAGACTAACACTCCGTCCAAGATTTAAAAAAATAAACGGAACCCTTCTCTCAGCAATACGGTTCAATTTACCACATCTTTTTCCGTTTCGCACCTCTATTACCATACATCGATAGTTTTCTATTGTCTTCAGTAATAAATGTCTTAGTAAAATTACGCGTGAAGCTATCAATGGTTAATAGGCGTTCGAGACCGTTACACGAGCGTTTAAAAATCGCTGCGATTTTATGCGGGTCGTGTGCGAAAGTTGGTCGTTCATGGTAACTATATGGTTGTTAGAGTCGTTGTAATTATGGTGATTTTTGTTGCTATGGCACAGATGAATACAGATGGAACACTCCGCATTTTAGGTATGAAGCTACAAGTAGGTACGCGGCGGGGTCGACTTGTCAAATTCAGTGGGTGTAACGTGGTCAGAAGATATAAGAGGTACGCGATAGCACTTCTAGGTGAATATAACTGTGGGTAATTAGCGCTGTGCCACCTTTTTTTTTTGATGATGTGAAATTATCAAATAACTTCTCCGCTCCCTCCGCTCTGGACGGAGCGGGAGGCTAAAACCCACCCGTGTTCCTTCAGTTACCTGTACATTGCCAGGGGCCACGGTATCCCTTTCAGACTTTCCCGCGACCCCAGCAGGCAACGGTCCTAGCGGACCCCGTCAGTTGTGCTGACATCTCTTTGAGGCGACCCGGGCCTGGTCCTTATCGGACGGCGAGCTACACATTGCTCACCGTCCGCAAGCCCGCGCCTACGGCCTACGCCTGAGGCGACTAAGGAGCGTGAGGGAGTGACATTTGCCTCTCCCATTACGTGCTCCATCTCCTCCTTTGCGAGCATTACTGCTTCGCAGAAGGAGGTGACGGCTTCCCACGTCTTCTCACTGCGTACCATGGCCTGGACCAGGGCCGGACGCGAGAGATCACTGCCGTCGATCGCCTCCACAAGGACACGGCGGTGCCCCGCCCAAGCCGGGCAGACCTCAACCGTATGCTCCACCATGTCCTCCGGGCGATCCGCACAGTGGTGACACCCGGGCGTTTCCTCCCGCCTTACGGAACAGGAACCTCCCGAAAAAACCGTTTCCGGTGAGGGCCTGCGTCAGGCGGAAAGTGAGGACGCCATGGCGCCTCTCTAGCCACTCTTCAAAGAGGGGACTTATCGCCGCAATTGTGGCGTGCCCAAGCGCTGTGCCACCTGAATTGCATTTTATTGTGTCGTAGCAAGAGTTCCTTTTTACTTCAATGATTTTGAATTCTTCAGATTTTGTTTTTTTTTACTAATATGTGGCTATGGTAAGGTTGAATAGTACCTGGGTTTACAGTAATTTTCGGAACGTTCATTGCTAAGGATATTCAATACTAAATATATTTATTGCATTCGATAATGAGAACCTATGTGGTAGGTTTAACAAAAACATGATTATTGTAGACCCTGTCGGGCACAGCAAAGTAAGAGAGAGGAAGAGGGCTTTCATTTGACTAATTAGTTGGTAAACTATTTATAATATTTAAGTAATGATTTTATAAAATATGTAACCCAATCAATTCCCAAATTGAAAATAACCACAAGCATCATGTGTTATGATGTAACCTATCCCACAGTTGCAGCGTTTTACGAACTATGCCAATAGATAGGGAGGGATATAGGATATATTATTTGATAGTATTTCTGGAAACACACGAAACAATATTGTGTTTAAACGGATCGACATCTTTTTTTATCATTCGCAGTTTATTCTTAAAAGTTATCTATCTATAAAAATAAGCTTCTTGGACAACCTATCATACTTTTTTCATACGTGGGTTGCAAAAAGTCTGATAGCCTAGAATATTTTTTCTAGTATGACAGTCACGTCACTTGCAATAACAACTTTCTAGACATAAATTAACCCCTTAACTTATCACAAAACATCTAAAGATAAACGTTTACCATAAAAAGCTACAATATGACGTTTAAAGACAATAATGAGCCAAGAATAGCCAATACTGTGTCACTTACAATTTTGATTAGACTATGACGAATGCCAGTCATCCATTGCCAGCAATTTTCATGCCATGACACTGGATCACTTAATACTGAAGTAACATTTAACACCGCGACGATTATTGTTGTTAGTGTGAAGGCGGGTTTAAGACTGCGACTTGGGGTTAAGCGGTAGCGGGAAAAAGTAAGTAGTTATAAGAAATTAAAAGAGAAATCATTTTTAATAATTTATATAATTTTTTATAATATATTTTTTTTTGTAAAAAAGAAAGAAAATAATTTATTTAGCACAGACTAAAACACACACAATATAATTACACAGCAGATAAAAAGTGTAAAGTGCAATGTAAGCAGAAATTTGATGGGGAGTGTGCCTCAGGGCTGCGCCAAAAAGGCCTAGTTCAGCAAAAATGGTGTGGTTTTCAACTGGACCTGCATTCCATTTATTCCATTTATTTGCGTTGCAAGTAAATGGATATAATCGTGATACGATTGCACATTATATTTTTTATTTACATAAGTATATTTCCTGTTAGCTGGATTTTTGTGGTTTAAAAATAATTATATATATTAATTTAATAAAAATTGTGCATTATAAAGATTTTGAAGCAACCGTACCTTCACTTGCATTCGAATTATGGTCTTTGTTTATTTTATTTTTTTGTTTTTATTATTGCAGAGCTTAACAAAATTAATTTTGTTGCCCATTTCATTTATGTTCAGCATAACTCCTCAGTTACTTAGACATTATGAGATTTGAGAGACGCGCGAACCAACGATTTTATCTGAACTAGTATGAAAAGAAATTGCGTCTTTCTTGTGAATATAGCTCATTTTCGTTTTATAATTCAACTAATGGTAATTTACGCGTCCTTTAATCATTAAATTATTTGCTCGTGCTGTGCACTTCTGTAAGTAACGTACCTACACAAAACAAACAGAAACTAAAATTACATACAGTTTTAGATATTGATAGTGAATAAGTCGTTGAAGTACCATATCATTAAATAAATAAAGTGCCTCGTTGGTCTAGTAGTCCCAAGTGCTATTGCTGAGCATGAGGTACTGGGTTCGATTCCCGTGTCAGGCAAAGTGTTATTGGGTTTTCCATCTGGATTTTCTCAGTAGCAGCCCAGAGTCTGGATTTGTGCCCGTTTGATGGCAATAGGCTCGCCCCCTATTTCATGGGACTTAAAGATGACTCCTTCTAAACCTCTCCGGGAAAATACAAGAGTGATGTTATACTCATATAAATTAATAAAGTGCATACAATACATGACAGAACTTGAAGATAAATTAATATTAAAACTTATGTCGACCTCCCTGACTCGCTGATCCGCTACCTCAACCAACACGGCCTCACCCTAAGTCTCAAAAAACGTCTAAACTTCACGCCACGCATAGCAAGTATAATCGCATGTGGGACTCACCAGTTTTTATTGTAATTGCGACAGGTGACAACCATGAGAGCTGATACCATTCCGCCATTGTTGCATGATGTTTCCTTTAGATACAGCCGCGGGTAGAACGTACGGGGATGTGGTTGGAGCGGACCGTCTGTGATGTGTTGAGGATAGCTTGGTTGATACTTAGGTGACTGAGAATGGATATTAATTGTTCCATGAGATTCAAAGAAGGTAATAATGTTTATTCATGTTTATGTCTATTGTCAAAAGATTACTTCCACTTTTAGTTTGTTTGTATTTTTTGTTTCACGAACTGTGTCCAAATAAACGTTTTCTTTCATTCTTTCTTTCTATTCAGTAGAAAAACTAGTGTCTTTAACCTATTTGTAAGCTAACGCAAACGACACGCTCTTTGTGCGATTAAATCTGCGACTGCCAATGACATTTTATGGCATACTTTTTGCTCGTAGAAGAGGATCACAGTCACAATTGAAAAACAATCACAAAAATAATACAGACTAAAACTCCGTCATCTGTGTAAGCCTTCAGAGACGACATAAGGCGTAGCCCACACTGCGATTAAAAATCGCGCGAAATTTTTATCGCAATTCTGTAACATCTGATATCTTATGTATCTACACGCGCTGGCGATTTAAAATTCGCGCTGATACGTACGCCGTACACTGAATATAACCAAGCAATCTACCTAGCCTTTTCTCAACTATATTGGGGTCGGACTCCAGTCTAACCGGATGCAGGTAAATAGCAGTATTTTACATGGAGCGACTGCCTTTCTGACCTCCACAATCCAGTAACTGAGTAATACGATACCTCTTGATTTGACAGGTTGTCAGACTTTCGGGCTTCGGATGACCCGTAAAGACTGTCAAAGATCCACGAATGACAGCCGGGACCAACGGCTTAACGTGCTTTCCGAGGCACGGAAGAGTCTTGGTATGTAAATCTTTACATACCGAGACTCCTCCGTGACTCGTGGTCACCCATTCACAGACCAACCCCGGCAAGCGTAGCTTAACCTGATGGATCGACGTGGGCGGCTTTTATTAACTTAGCCACAAACTCCTCCACACACACTGAATATAACTGCGTGAATAAAAATCGTGCGGTGAAATTTCGCAGTGCGGACTATGCCTTAGAGAAAGCAGGAACGGATGCATTTCAATCCCGTATGTTCTATGAAAGAAATATTTTTATTAGATCCGCGCGTTATGAGTGCCATAATTAACGCGGATGAGCAGTTTTTTTCTGATACCTAGGAAATAACAGTTAATACATATATGTACTTTGCAATATAAATGGGGAAATATATGAAATGGATTTCATGGATGTACGGGTAAAAATGGGATTCTTCAACGATAAAAAAAAAACGAAAAAAAAGGAATTATCATGGATTAACAAAATGGTGTGAGAATTTGTACAAGAAGTTATGTGATACATACTTATTTATTTATATATACAGTAGGCGCTCGGTAATACGGCACCCATTTTTTTCAGAATTTTTAGCTAGCTTGTAAGAAATAACTTTAACACAGATTTATGAAGTATTTTTTATTAGTTTATTTTAATACCTACTCGTAGAATCGGACCGGACTGCAGAATGCAGAACGGCAATGATCAATGCGCGCGTTCTATAATCCGGCACTTTTGTATTAAACCTGCCGGATTACAGAGTAGGAAACGGATATCTACGGTAGGAGACCTAAGTTAGATAGGCGACTTTATTGGACGTGTCGGTTTAGTGAGCGCCGGATTACCGAGCGCTTACTAACTTAGAAGTACACCAGAAAATACATAGCAAAAAATAAATTTATAATACACTATACATACTTATTAATACATAATTCAGAAATCATTGACACCTTTCAGTATTACTGTAAATAACATCTTTATATGGTTTTAAAAAGAATAATATAATATAATATATTATTTTATTTTATAATAATAATTTTAATAAAGTCGTCCCGAATATACGTAATGGGCAAGTCTACGCTAAAAAACGAAATAAATATATTTTTTTGTTGCTTGATTCAAAATCTATGAGATTCCTAAAATAACTAACCCAGCGAGAAAAGATCCTTTTACAGCCTTTTAATAGGCAAAAAATGCTGTATCTGTAACACACTTATCTTCATTAATATAGATCTAAAAGTAATGTAACAATACCACATGTCGACACCTTATTTGAAAAGTCTAGTAAATTGATACGGGCCATAGAGTAGAAAAAATAAACCGCCCAAGTGCATGTCGGGCCACGCATAAAGAAGGGTTCCGTAGTTGGGATGAATTATTCCAAAAAAAAACTTAACTTTTTAGTTAATTGACTCAGGCGTGACTTTACGGAAATCCATGATAAAATACAATAAAATACAAGCGTCGAGAGCAGTGTACAGTATGTTACACTGCTTGCGACGCTTGACGTAGCAACACGTCAGGTCCGGGTTTGCAATAAGTCAATCGTCATCCTGAGGATGCCTCGTTAAGAGGTGAAACACGTGTCGATTTCTTACAGGGTTCTTTATGACTCTTTAAGAACAGTTAAGCGGATTAGGTTACTATATACATCGTCCATTGTATTTTTTTACTTTGAAGTTGAGACACATGTTCTCCCATGCATCGATATACGTCACGATCAATTCTCCAACTGCAAATGTAAGTTTGTAATCACAGAAAAAATGTGATAAAACTACAAATTATCTATTTTCGGACTCTTTCCTTTACTTGTGCTGTGAGATCTTGCTTCCCGCCAAATTTCATGATTCTAGGTCAGTAGGGAAGTATCCTTTAGGTTTTGATTTATTGGCGAGTTTCAAAATATGTCACATTAATGGCCGCATTTTTTGATTACCTTGACTTAGAGCTCCAAGGGAACATAGATCTACGTATTTGATATTAATTTCAACTTGATACCTCCACGTGTTACTGAGAAAATGGGTCTTGACAGACTGCCGGACGGACAACGAAGTGATCCTATAAGGGTTCCGTTTTTTCCTTTTGAGATACGGAACCCTAAAACGAAGTGTTAAAGCGTTTAATATGCATCTTGTTTATACATCATTGTTGATCGGTTTTATTCTATCCTGTGGGAGATCAAGTTATGAAAATTTGCGAATACTTTCGTGTGTCCAATTAGCTAGTTATTGAGTACTAATTTGCTACATCTGTTAGTGATCAAGTTATCCTTCTAGGGATAATAATGTGAGATATTCGTAACGAAGAAACTATCTCATTTAATTGGCGTAATTGTCACGATTCATTACAACTGGTATTTCAAGAGGATAGAAGCGTATTATCTTATTCAAAGTTGGTTGCTTCATTAGCAAAGTGTTGATAGTTAATTGATTCAGGCGTGACCTTTCGGAAATCTATTATAAAATACAACAGACGTAGATATATTTAGTAACCTATTCCGCTTAACTATTCCTCAAGAGTTATAAAAAACCCTGTAAGAAACGGATACGTGTTTCACCTCTCAACGAGGCATCCTCAGGATGACGATTGACTTATCGCGACGACTTACTTAAAGAGTCATATAGATGCAAAGGCAACAACATCATAATTTTCAATGATAGCAACTTTGAATGCAGTCTGTCAATGTCAAATCAGGTTCATTGTTTGACTTAATAAGTTTGTAGCAATAACAGCAACATCTCATTATCCGTTGAAATTAATGGTTTGCAACAAAAACAGCAATCCAATCGTAACTATACTGTTTCAAAACCAATAGTAATATTTACCGCCATTTTGGTATAACTGGATGTGCATCTATTTGTGACTCATATATCCAAAAATACGTATTTTTTCATTGATGGCTACACTATTGCCGAGTGCCATAGGATATGTTTCTTCCACACAGACGCAGTCGCGGGTAGAAGCTAGTTTTGTATACAGAGGTTATATACCTAGTTAAGAGCGTTTATCCTTATAGTTGGCAACATCGCAAACATCTGTCAAATATTTACGTGTTTTGATTAATTTGGCAATATTACTGAATGGAAATATTAATATGAAGCGTGGCTAACTAGTGAACTAAAATATTGATTATGAAATGCAACAGTAAATATCGTAACACCGAATATTTAGTTTTAGATGAAAAAAAAAGGATTTGGTAACTTTCCAAATGCTTTTTTCACACCTAAAACGGTTACAACATCAAATTCAATTATATAATTGCAATTAATTTTTAATGTTTTATTTCGCTAGTTAGCCACATTTCTTACTTCCATACAGTAATATTTGACATCTATTTGCAACGTTGCCCACTTTCAGAATAAACGCTCTTAACAACAACCTGCAAATTAATTAACATTTTGTAACAATCTTCGTGTGTACCTAACCGGGATCAAATAAATTTTATTTCTTTCTTTCTTTCTTAAAAATTATGGCAGCTCCTTAAAGTTCCTTTACATCATTAAACAGCTAAAATAAAAACAACAATTCCACTCATTTTGAATTAGCATATTCAGGTAATATTTAGCTTACTATTTTTGGCTCGAGCAACTGTAACGGGTGTGAAATTACAATTCTTATCATAACTGGTTTGCGTCGGTCACCTTTGATCTAATTAGGACAATCGACATGGCAGTCACGTGCGCACACGCTTCTAGCAAAAACGATGCCTCGTTTAGGTGGGCGAGTTTGGGAGATAGTGATAAGAATAGATAGTTATGATAGTGTTATTATTGCAAAGACACGTATGTGTTTAACGGGTGGTTATAAATGCATGAATGTGGAGGAAGAAGACGAACTATATAATTAAGTTATTTATTTATTTAATATAAAACGATAAGGCCCATTACATTAGTTAAAATAGAAACGATAATATAAAGTTTATAACTATACGACAGACATACGCTCATCTCACAATACTCCAAACATACTGTCAAAATCTTCTTCCATACGTCCGCGAACACTTCACAGTCAGTCTTGGCGTCCAAGCAACGCTTTCACGCTGAGTGCAGGGGATGTGCGAGGGACTGGGCTCCAGCGACGCGACGGTTCGTCTCACAGGCACCGTGAACCATCTGTGCCTCCTGCTACGGCTATAGTTTATCGGAGTAAAAAGACGTTGTAATTCGTACATTACACCATCACCGTCTTCTGTTTATTGTCTTCTTCGTCTTTTATTTTTATTTTTTTTGTTCCAAACAAAACAAAATATAAACACAAACATCACAAAAAATCTCAATAGGTTTGTCCGGATGTTGAAACAATTTTAAGCAATTTTAATACTAATGAAATATATAATTTATGGTTAAAACAAAAAAAGTACAAAAACGTCTTTGACTATTAATGAAAGTTACTGATTAGGTTGGTACCTACTTGGTAAATAATATTTGCTTATCTTTCAGAGTTATTGTCCGCTTTGTATCCCACAAAGACTTCAAGCTGCACTTATTTTAGTTTAAGCTGGAAAGAGTGCACTTGGGATTTAAGTACAAAAAATAAAAACAAATAAAATTAAAGAGCAGGAAATAAATTTGATGAATAATGTGACCGTAATTAGTAGCTATACTTGTTTTACCCCTTTCCCAATGCAACTCTAACCCCTAAACACCACTCGCCCACCCCACTGTCCCATTCAAACGAGCCATCAAAGCACATCTGCCTCAAATTAACCAGCCTTGTTACCGACCACTTAAAAATCTTTAGTACTGGTGCGATCCGTTAAAAATGTAAACGGACCATGTTTAATTACCAGAAGTCTGATAATCGCCAGTATGATTACGTAGTTGCGCGTTTACATTTTTTTTCGTTAAGCAGAGTTTGCAGTATCATAACAGGTTCAAAATCCATTTTATTGTGTATTATTAAACACATAACATCACATGTAATCCCGAAGGACTAGGTAGAGGTGCACCAAATAGTACACCCACATTTCGCCAGTTATGTTTAAGTCCGAAACGTAGAACACAACATGAAAGAACCCCACCCACCCTTTATCACTAAACTTGCTACAGCAGACCTTTGTTTATCCATTAGAAAATAATACACTCTCCTGCATGTCAAACACACATACACCCCCACATGGGCCTCTAAAAAATACCTACTTAAAATCTCACGCTTATAAGATGGATTGATGATGATAGCAGAACGAGAAATCAGCAGAAGTTAAAAACAAATTAATTCTGGCGATGTAAAATTTACGCTAGTTATGGTTTAAAGATAACACACAACTCGAAGAAGGACAGGTGGCTTGTCCCCATGACTATAGATAAATACAGATAGTTCACTCCGCAAAATCATTTAAATAAAAAGTGACTATTGCTAAGACACAATAAAGTTCAATTCAGGTCGCACAGCGCTCATCACCTACAGTTATATACACCTAGAAGTTATCTCTTTCTATCGCGTAACTCTTACATCTTCTGACTACGTTACGCTCACTGATTTGGCCCGACAAGGCGGGCCCGCCGCGTACTTGTAGCTTCATACCTAAAATGCGGAGTGAACTATCTGTATTTATCTGTGCTATGACGCAAATGCATCCAGCTCCTGCCTATTAATTTTTAGTTTTTTAGTTATTTAGTTCTTCATTAAGACTTTAGCTTTGCTCATTAGCAATCTTTGCTAATGATCTGCTGGTCAAATTGCACTAAAAATGATTAACCTTTCTCTGTTCATGCCTCACAGGGTTGAAACATGGATAAGTTCGGTATAGTAAGGCAGTCTGTTGCTGAAAACCAGCGCTGTGGCTCCATCTGGTATAGAGTTGCAGCATTATGCTGAGCGTGGTTATGCGTGGATGTAACGCATAATTTCCCCCAAATCGTTCCTTTCGTGTATTTGTTCTTTCTTTGCTTCATTTTTACCTCAAATAAACTCATTTTCTCTTTCTTTCACAGGAAAAGGTTACAATTGAAAGTAATTTTTAACCGATCAGGACACCCACTGCCTTCTAGCAAAAAACTACCTTTTATGGATACCATTTTGAATAGGAAACAAAAAAAAATATTTTAGTTAGTCATGTAGATTATTTTTTAAATGTTAGACACGTATTTTTTCTTTTTTTACGTAATAAAAAGATTACGGCGATACATTGAGTTAAAATGTGCCATGACGTCACGAGTATGTAGATTTTATACTTACTTGTGACGTAGCGACACCCACTCTCCAAGTTAAAATGCGTTTTATCTAAGTAATTTTTTATTATTATTATAAAGCAAAAAATACGTGTCTAATATTTTTTAACCAGCACGCGTAGCATGAACAACGTAGAAACAAGTTTTGTCGACGGAAGAATAGACAAAATGACAGATAAACTATCACAATCTGTCATTTTGTCTATTCTTCCGTCGACAAAACCCGTTTCTACGGTGGTCATGCTACGCATGCAGAGGCATTATCCCTATTTTTCTGTTGCAGTCTAGTAAATGATTATTCAAGCACAAACAATATCAGTACTTATCGGTCTAGTAATTTTATACGTTTCTACGTATAGTAAAATATGCATATTAGATAAATCATTTTTCTTAATTGATTAATTGTGTTTGTTTTAATAGTATCCTATATTAAATCTAGAACAGCTTTTCTTGATACCATCTGCCATAATCTACAGTACAACTATAGGAGTAGATTCCAGATAAGTTAGAATAGAAGTATTTGCTTGTCATGATATACTAGCTTTTGCCCGCGGCTTGGCCCACATGTATGTCTTCATATAGGAAAGGAGCCGGGTCTACCGGAGTTTTCATATAACTCTGTTGGTTTAGGTACGCGGCGCACGCCAGTAAAGCTCCCAGTCGGCAATGTTTATTTCCGACATCTTCAACAATCATCGTCATATTTAAGCCAATTTACAGAAAACCGTAATGGATTTACCAACACACTTTTTTTTATTAATAAAAAATTGTGTACGAAATTATCAAATAATTTCTCCCGCTCTGACCGGAGCGGAAGGGCGCGTTAGACTTTTACTGACTTAAACCCACCCGTGTTCCTTCAGTGTTGCCTGTACGTTGCCTAGGGGCCACGGTATCCCTTTCGGACTTTCCCGCGACCCCGACAGGCATCGGTCCTAGCCGACCGACAGTTGTGCTGACATCTCTTTGAGGCGCGCGTGGAACACAACGCGCCGTCGACCCGGGCCTGGTCCTTATCGGACGGCAAGCTACCCATTGCTCACCATCACCAAGGATTTATACACTTGAATCTTCATCATAAATCACTCCGTTCATTGGTGAAAACCGTATGAAAATCCGTTCGGAACTTTTTGAGTTTATCGCCAGACAGACGCGGCGCGGCGTGCGGACTCTGTTTTATAATATGTAGTGACGAATCTATGAGGTAAATATTCTCCTGCCCATATCCCAATTAATTTGGGGACAGCGCAATATGTATTTTTCTTGCACACTTCTCTATTAATCGTCATATCGGTAGTCACCGCCTTTCTATCCATATCATCTTCCACACAATCCATCCATCGTTTCTTTGGTCTTCTCCTACTCTTATAGCCATCGACATTAATACTCAAAACATTCCTCACGACAATTTTCCTCACTCCTCCCCATATGATATACTATATGATGGGGATTTTGTGTTGAAAAACAAAGCCCCCATCAATGGGAGCGAGTAAACGCAAAGCATCAATTTAACTTTATTTATACCCAATAGTTATTATAACCTTGCGGTTACAGACATTTCACAAAAAAATATCTTCTCCTAACTCCCATTCAATTAAAGACCAACCACACATCACTGTTAACACGTTATCGATAAATAAAACAATCGATAAGGGCACGCGACACGTTGCCGCGTCCGCAAAATTATAGGCGCATTTCGCCCGGAGCGATCTCGCCTCGATATCGAACGATAATCAAGGGTTAGCGCTCATTTAAACGCGATCTTTTATGAGAATCGCGATTCTTTGCGATTGTTTTTGTTATGGGTGGGCAGGTCGCTATTGTCTGAATGTCTGCTTCATACACCGTGATTGAACGATCGGCTAACAAGGAATAATTAATATTTGATAACTTCCTTCTACTTCTTGAACTCATTCTAACCTTACAAAATAACTTCTATGAATGGGGATAAAATACAATAGACGACGTATATTTAGTAACCTAATCCGCTTAACTAAAAGCACTAAGCGTTAAGCGGTCATTTGTAATGGGTTTCCGCAAAGTCACGCCTGAGTCAATTAACTATCATAAATGGGGATATTTTAATGTTCGTCAGCATCCAAGACAACAACCTGAGACATAGTAAAATATATGATGGACTTACCCCCATTTTAAAACAACTGAAAATATGGTTAAGGACCAAGAATGACACATAGGGAAGCACTATGAGACCGATACCCAGCACGGTACTTCTTTTTCTGATCCCCAAGATACAAGCAAACGCCTAACTTGGGAATCACCGTCCAAACAGCAGGATAATTGCGTAGCACTGGCTTTCATTTTGACAGTTCAACAACATTCACTGCGTTATTAACGTGGTTGATTAGACTCATTTCGAGCATATGAAGCAATGGATTATCTTTCAAAATCATTCAGATTGTGATTGAAATAGTTTTACGCAAAATTTCATTAAAAAAATTATGAATTTGTATTTTCTCGAAATATAGTGAGAGTTATAAGTTGAAGTGTGAAGTGGTCAGTTATAAGATTAGATTAGGTTGCTGTTGTTGTGGTGTTGTGTGTGTTGTTGTATGTTTTTCTTTTTTATATAGTGGCATCTTGATTTTATATATATTCATGTAATTAGTTTTCAGTGAATTATGCTTTTGTGTGCCCTGAATAAATGTTTTATCTATCTGATCTAAGTTGTAGTAAAAATATTAGCGAGTCAGAAAAATGGTAGTTGGGCTGATTCTCCAGTGCCGAGCCAGGGTGTGCTGAACATACCTACATTTATGCATCACCACCCATGGAGGCGTATTTTAATGGACCTCATGTCTATACGATGCCTTTTTGTCTAAATGTCGCAGACCTTGCGCTTTCACACCAGTCCATAAAAGTCCATTATTATGTTTTCATACTTAAATTTCTTCTTCTTGCAGAATTATTTAATAAAGTATTAGTTCTCATTAACCTCATATAATGTCACTATTTTAAAAATACCTACTTGTAACATTGAATTGGTTGGCCAGTGGCCGCGATTTACGAGTTGTAGGTTAGAACCCAGATAGGAGCTTTACTTTGAGTAAATTATTTCATCACCACTGTTCTCAAAACTGTGAAGGAAAACATGGTGGGGAAACTGGCACGATCTAGAACCAAATATTCGAAGACATGTGACATCTATCAACCCGCACTGGGCCCGCGTGGTATCTCATAGCCCACTCCCTCGCGAAGAGAGGAGGCAGAGGGAACATTATAGGTTGATTTTGATGTTATGATTAACATTGAATTACCATCTTCCTGTTCTTATCACAGTTTCCTTTTTAACCCCCGACGGAATAAGTTTAACGTGTGTATCTGTGTGTCTGTCTACGCCATCGTAGCTCCCAAACGGCTGAACCGATTGTGTTTTTTTTTAAGGTGACTTGATCGAGAGCGTTCTTAGCTATGATTCAAGAAAATCGGTTCAGCCGTCTGAAGATTATCAGCTCTTTTCTAGTTGATGAATGGATGTGAGCATCTTCCACAGGTCTGATCGATGTGAACTTTGATATTCTGTTACTTCAATCATATTAGAAGAACATAGTAACCTTGAACAGATGCTGCAGCATCACCTGGAATTTGCAGGATATCCAACTCCCTTACGAACTTACAGCACAGGTATCGTGTTTGAGCTCATTGGAATGGTCTCAATGAATAGGTTATAGATAGATGGTGAACAGGGTCTGGTGGTGGAAGGAGTAATGAGGAAATATTTTTAGCAGGGGTTATAACTTAAAAAAAAATTGGTTATCTTCCATACATCTCTATCAGCCGTCACTTCAGTGTTCATCTCCATATTCCTCGCGATATATTATTGCCAACTTTTATACAATATAATAGGGATGATGCCTGGGTAAAAAAAATGAAATTCTAATTAGTCCGTCAGTCAGATAATAAAAAAATATTAGACACGTATTTTTTGCTTTATCACATTAATAAAAAAATCCTTATTTACTTATATAAAACGCATTTTAAGTTGGGGATTGGGGGTCGATATGTCACTAGTACGTATAAAATCTACATACTTGTGACGTCATGGCACATTTTACCTCAATGTATCGCCGTAATCATTAGATTACGTAAAAAAAGAAAAAATACGTGTCCAATATTTTTTTATAATCTCAAAGGCGGACTAAAAAAAAATTTTTGTCATCATCCATATATTATTCATCTTTTCTTTGATCCGTCTCTTTTCTAATAGTTGTTCATTATGTCACATGCACCAACAAAAAATATTACTGGGAATGAACTTTAATAAAGCGTAGTTTGTCTGATAACATCTAACGGACATGTCATCATGACAATAAAATGAATACTAAACCATTTGAGTTGTGAAAACTAAGAAATCACCCGACTTTACTACGCTTTAGGGTTCAAATTGCAATCTTATTATTTAAGGCGAAAGCGCCAGGTTAGTAGTTCTTCTCAGGTATTTTTTGCAATTTGCAGGTCATTATTAGGTTTTATATTGATCAATATATGTTTCATGACCGTAACAAATACATTATTACAAAAATATAGTTATTCAAATGATTAATACAATTACTCTTTAAGACCAAATTATCATAAAATCATGACATTTGGGGCCAAATCTAACTTAGAGAGTTGTATTAATGATTCTTATGATTATTCACCTATTATTTTGTAAATTCATGTGTTTTACCGTGAACCTGACACAGACCGGCAAATTGCAAAAAACGTGAGAAAATTTGAATTTCACGGGCTTAGCGCATCCCCCTTAACAAACTGACAGTCGGCCATCTGCGCAAGCAGGTGGTCCTGTGTGCTGCGCGCGCGCAATTTTGTATATTTCGCTCTTTTTTTTACAATTTCGACGGTTTTATTTGAATTTACGATTGTATAATATGTTTAGGTGGGTTTTTTAATGTACGGGGTAAAGATCTATGGGTCCTGTTAATGAAAAGAGGTGAAAAGCAAAGCTAATTTTAGATGCAAATAAATTGGTTTTTATTCGTTTATTAATTTACTTGCGTAATTCCCATTTGTCATACATATTTGTCTTACAATTTGTATATATTATTGAATTTAGCGGCCGTTTTAATGGCATAGATAATTTGTAAATTGAAATGAAATGGCTCGCGACCTGGTTAATCTACTGTCGTAAACAAAATCTATAATATTTTGGTCAATAGTTTGATAATAAAATGTATTATCAAAAGAAAGGTGGAACCTTTGCTCACTGCATTGTTGACTAGTCCATGTATTCTCACGATTGGTCTCTCCATTGATGGCAAAAAGTCACAAAAGTTAACAAAGAAAGTACATGCACACCGTACTGAAAATGTCTCAAACTCAAAAACTCAAAGCATTTATTTAAAACAAATCAATTACAGGCAGTTTTGAATTGCCAAGAAGTCGGCCAGTCAGGAAAATGAAGCTGTCCATTCCAAATCATAGTAGTACCTATGGAGAAGAATGGGCAAGGAACTCCACGGACACTCTTTAAATCAAAGTAAATGGTTTTATAATACTGGTTACACCATTCAAGTTGAAATTATACAATATGAATCTCATTTCTAGATATAAGAATTGATCTTGCACACTCCATCAATGGTGCAAATATAGCTCAGTAATTATGAATATCATATACCTATAGATATAAAGAATGATGAACTAAACTCTTAGAAGTTCGTCTGATTTTATTATTTAGTACTAAATCATGATCATCTACCGAGCCTTAGCCAACTATGTTGGGCTCGGCTTCCAGTCTGGCCGGATGCAGCTGAATACCAGTACTTTACAAGGAGCAACTTTCTATCTGAACTGTACAACATAGTTTACTGGGTAATACGATACCCATTGGTAAGATATTGTCAGACTTTGGGACTTCTGACGACCCGACTGTTACAGATCTACGAATGACAGCCGGGACCAACGGCTTATCGTGCTTTCCGAGGCACGGAGGGGTCTTTGCATGTAAAGATGGTCCCATCCACGGACCGACTGCGGCAAGCGTGGCTTAACTTGATCGATCGACTCATGCGGCTGTTATTACTTAGCCACAAGCCCCTCATTAGGTAGTCATCATCATCATCATTCCAGCCGAAAGACGTCCACTGCTGGACATAGGCCTCCCCCAAATGGGGGGGTTTGCCATAATCGCCACGCTTGGCAGGCGGGTTGCCGATCGCAGTGTGGTGTTAAAATACTTAGAGAACGCTGCTGCCCATTCTCTAGTAAGCCCCTTAGTTGCGTTTTACGACACCCACGGGAAGAAATGGGATGGTACTATTCTTTACATCCGGCACCACACGGATTTTTTTTTAAATTAGGTGGTGCTAAAGTTCGATCCAAAACCTATAGGTACCTGATTTTCTCACTAGATCATTTATTGATTTTTTTAATAACAAATATTATGCGTTCACCTGTACTGCTGATCCTGCTAAAATTAACAGCGTAAAGTTGAATTGTGATCAATTTTATGTTGAACCAACTGTCAATGTAAGTACGACTTTTTGTTATAACTCATAATTATTAAACAAAACTAAGTAAAAACTCATAAAGCGTACACTAGAAATGTAATGTTTTATTCAAAAGATACCAATGTGGGTGTCTTCGTAAAAAGATGCTGGAATTTCCTGGAAATTTTAATATATTTTTCTTTTGTTGCTGGGTAAAAGAAAAATCTTTTTATAAGCAGTCGGTGGTTAAGACTGTCTTACTGATAAATTGCTGTTCAGTTTGGCGTTACATGTTCAAATAAAATAGCCGGTAAATACGATACCATTTAAATCCTTTTGACTGCTTTTCGTGGGTTTAGTGGTCACAAGCGCTACTACTGAGCATGAGGTCCTAGGTTCGATGCCCAGGTTGGGGAAAGTTATATTTATTTATTTATTTATTTTATTATTTATGTACACACAGTAAAATACATACAGATACGACATAATTATAATTTGAGTACAAAGGTACTGCTTATTTCTTAAGAAATTTCTTCCAGCAGACCTGCGAAAGGAGAAATGAGAAAGAAATGTAGACAATAGTGTGTGAGAACAAAAAGAGAAAAATATGAATTTGCGAAGTCTTATATTAGTCAGATAGTTATAGATAGTTATAGTTATCTTAGTCTGATATTCGGTTTTTCTATCTGAAATTTCTCAGTAGCAGCCCGGAGTCTGGATTTGTGCCCGGTTGATGGCAATAGGCTCGCCCCCTATTACATGGGATTTAAACATAACTGGTGTACCTGCTACTGGTACACCTCTGCCCAACCCTTCGGGGAAACAGAGCGTTATGTTATGTGTACTGATAGTAACTGTCTCGTTGTTCTAGTGGTCGCACGCGCAACTGCTGATCATGCTAAACAGAAGCGCTTGCTCAAGAAGGGTTGGTGATTTTAGAATTTTTAATCCAAAATAGCAGCAGTGATAGCCTAGTGGTGTGACCGTCATAGGTCT
Organism: Agrochola lota; assembly: GCA_947364205.1. Taxonomy (NCBI): domain Eukaryota; kingdom Metazoa; phylum Arthropoda; class Insecta; order Lepidoptera; family Noctuidae; genus Agrochola; species Agrochola lota. Next base: position 3,145,671 of record OX376241.1, read on the forward strand.
CGAGTTCGAACCCAAGGCACGCACATCTGACATTTCGGATTCATATGCGTATTGTACAATAGGGATGAGGCCTGGGTAAAAATAAAATCTAATTAGTCCGTCAGTCAGATAATAAAAAAATATTAGACACGTATTTTTTGCTTTATCATAGTAATAAAAAAATACTTAAATAAAACGCATTTAATGTTGGGAAGTGGGGGTCGCTACGTCATAAGTAAGTATAAATTTTGCTTACTCGTGACGTCATAGCACATTTTAACTCAATGTATCGCTGTAATATTTACATTACGTAAAAAAATAAAAAAATACGTGTCCAATATTTTTAAATAATCTATATGACGGACTAAAAAATTTTAGTCATTAGCCTCACGTGCTTCAAAAACGGTGAAAGAAAACATCGTGAGGAAACCATGCATGCCTGAGAGATATTTTCGATGGCATGTGATACCAAGTCAGAGGCCTATGGGTGGCTTTAAAACTCAGACAGCCATGTTAGTCTCTAACCACAAGAAAATAAAGAAGAATCCAAAACCTCATGCATGACAGACGAGGTCTTAACCACTGGGCCATCACGACTTATATGTCATGATTTCAAGAAATAAGGCCTTTCTCCTGCAGAAACTTTAGTTGACAAGTTGCCAACTTAGATAAACTTGTAATTATCACATTCACTCTTTCATACAAACCACTGTTGCGGGTGATTGCTTTATAGGGTTCCTTTTACTCAAACTGACGGAATAATAACATATTTTGATAATTAAGAAGTCAATTTTAACTATTACATCTTACAAACTTTTACCACTCAATTAAAAAATAAATGTGTACCGTAGTACAGTCAGCAAATTAGTTTGGTGTACAATGTGACATCGTTGAGCTACACTGTATAAATATTTGAACAAAATACATTTAGATGAACGCAAAGGAACGATGCATGGACTGTGTGAAAGATGATATGACTAGAAAGGGAGTGACTACTGAGATGACAACGAATAGAGAAGTATAAAAGAAAAAGTGGTGGTGGTTCCGTGTGGTGCTGGACGTAAAGAATAGTACCATCCCATTTCTTCCCGTGGGTGTCGTAAAAGGCGACGAAGGGACTTACTAGAGAATGGGCAGCAGCGTTCTCTATGCATTTTCACACCATAATGCGATCTCAACCCGCCTGCCAAGCGTGGTGATGGCAAACCCCCCCATTTTGGGGAGGCCTATGTCCAGCAGCGAACGACTTTCGGCTGAAATGATGATGATGATGGAAGAAAAAGACATGTTGTGCCGACCACTAATAAATTGGGATAAGAGAAGGAGAATGATTGTGAAATTAGATGAACGCTGGTAAAGATTTGAGTACTCGACATATTGACGCAAAATATGGGTTAAATAAGATTATTCTTTTCTCAGTATCTGCACAAACGATACAAGTATAGCTGCTCGTGCTGTGGCGTAAATATAAAACAGTCTGCAAGTTTGTAAAAGCGGTTCCGTAATATTATAACGGCCCTCATGAAAATCTGTCATTTTCGCCACCTATTTGACATTGGAAAAAACGTATCTCTCGCTCTGTATTTGGACAGCCGTTATTGTGTCACTGTCCATCGCTTTCTTCGGAAACCAAAGCTTTACTGCCCAGCGTGTCCTGATGTACCATCGAAGAACTTCATATCTATATATCGTAAGGACTATTTTTGCTTGCAGCGCTCGGTGGCTATAGAACCGGGGTAGTAATAGATGTGGTCATCGTTTTCACGGGATTTTGTTTTCAAATTGCTTAGATATGATACATTTGTATTGCCACTCGTAAAGGCTTATACACCCAAGTTACCCTACACACTATTCCCTTTCGTCACCTGTACCTAGTTACTTGAATAAATTACACACCATGGATCCATGGTTTTCAAACACAATAGTTGTCTAATAAAGTATAGTTTGTGTGAAGATAATTACGTAATTATTACGTCACGGCTACGTCATGAATGGTGTTTTAAAAACGGTGGGTAGTGTGAAGTTTTCTGCCTCCTTGAACAGGAATAGATATGAATGAAAATGGACAGTAATATTAGGTCATAGTTCGTTTGATGAGCTTTTCATTAAAGGTGAGTTCAGACAACGCTCTCCTATGCATTTTCTAAATTTTATAGGTACATATTTTGTACCGAAAACTGAGTTTGAACACAGTAAAAATTCTCGAACATTGTGCTCGGCTGGCACGCTACCACACGGCGTAACTAGCCGCGTTCAGTGTAACTGAACCTTAAAACATAATCTGAAGGCCATAAGAAATAGTAGGTACCATAGCTAGAGATAGTGCCCTCCACGATGACGTGCCCCACTCCGCTCCGTATTGTTGAGTTTCTTGACCATTCTTCTCCATACGAAAACTACCTTTTGGAAGGAGCGACTAGAATCAATTCTATTTTTTGTAATTGTTGACGTTCAAAAGTGCCTAATAAGGGCCTTCTTGAAGTAAATGATTTGACTTTGACATTACTGAAGTACAGCTTACCGTACAGTAATCGCGAAGTGGGCGCATTCACTGTTTTCAGACTCAATTTTCAGTACAAAATATGTATAAAATTTTAAAACCACGACACAAGTTAATGCATTTTTTTTTAAACATGCTTTTGTTTTATCTTATTTCATGTGATAAGTTTGGATATTTTTGCTTTTTTACGTCATATTTTTTCCACTTGACACTCACTTGTTGATGTATCTAATAATTAGTGTTATTGGTAGAGATTAATTCGTCTTTCCCGTTTAAAAATTACTCGCCAAACAAATCGATCTCTTTTTTTATAAAATCCCACTAAACATAAACCACATTATAAGGTCATTATCACCCAGTAACCTCAAGTCTTGAAGGCGTGTTATGTGTATTTAAAACGCCCTGAAACTGAAGACAGGGGAGACATGACGTCACTCCTAAACTCCTTATAAGTACCTAAGTTTGGGTGAAATTCTGTTTTCTTGTTCATGAATTCATGAAAATGGTGTTGACCACAAACTGAACTACTAACATGTCAATGTGTGATAAGTCAATATCTAAATAATTGCCTGCTCAGCCTTTTCTCAACTATGTTGCGGTCGGCTTCTAGTCTAACCTCAAGCAGCTGAATACCAGTATTTTACATGAAGCGACTGCCTATCTGACCTCCACAACCCAGTTACTGGGTAATACGATACCCCTTGGTAAGACTGGTTGACAGACTTTCGGGCTTCTGACGACCCGTGACGACTGTCAAAGATCCACGAATGACAGCCGGGACCAACGGCTTAACGTGCTTTCCGAGGCACGGAGGAGTCTCGGTATGTAAAGATGAACACCCTTCCACGGACCAACCCCGGCAAGCGTAGCTTAACCTGATGGATTGACCCGTGCGGCTGTTATTATTTAGCCACGAGCTCCTCCAATAATTCATATCTACATATATCAGTTTATTTTACAGAGAGCAGTGGTGATCCAGTGGTAACGGCTCCGACTTACGAGTATAGGTCGTGGGTGGTAACCCAGGCAGTCACTTTACTTTGTGTTAATCATTTCATCAGCACTGCTCTCAAAACGGTGAAAGAAAACATTGTGAGGAAACGGGCCCACACTCTCTCGAAGAAAGGGGGCCTGTGTCCAACAGTGGGAACATTATAGGTTGATGGTGCTGTATCAGTTTATTCCAGGTATTGTCTTACTTTCTGTCCAAAGGTGCCGAAAACCGCAGAAATAAGAATCATTCCAATGGAACTGAAAAAATAACTCTACTGTTGAAAATACTCAGCCTTGTTTTCCTTTACAAAATGTTCTTTTAACGAACATTTTGTAGCTCTTACGTATCTTATGATGAAATAGCTCTTTTATTGTTCTAGTATCCAATGAAATCAATTTCAGAAAAGGCAACCTACCTAATACGAAAAGAAACAAAAAAAAAGCGAGCATAAATATATTAAGTAAAATCTGGCAATAATATCCGATTTTATAATTCATTCATTAATATGTATGTGTTCTTAACAAGACATAAAATATAAGTGACCATCTGTGGTAGGCATACACAAGTACCGGCACAAATATCTGATATCGAAGAAACACCAAAAGTATCTGCCGAGAACAACGCCAAACTATACTTACTATACTGTACCTAAAAGCACTTTCTTTCGCAAAACAACCAATTTCCCTCCATTACCGTACACGACAGAAATTCACGAAATTGGAAATTTGAAATTGAACACATTCGAAATCCGTTATCCGAATCTATCGCCACGGTCATACCAAGTAGAATCGATTCAACTGTATCGATATACGGCTATTATTCACCTCATAAATTAATAATCGAATCAACCTAATAGGCCAGCACTGATTTTTGAACGGATCATTCGTAACGCTCTTGGTTTTATAGATGTCGAAATCTACTAGATGTGATTGAATTAAATTTTATTGGCAGAAAAGTTTTGTATAAAATAATGTAATTTTTTTGAGGTTATTGAGCTAAAATAACGGTGTTTTAGAATTGTAACGGGTGGTGCAATAAGTTCAATGATAGTGTTGGAGTTGCATCATGTGTATGCAATAATTTATGAAGTAGTTAAATTACTTCGGTCGGTCGGTATTAAAAAATTGGTAGGTGAGGTTACACAGAACAAGAATTGCATCATGCGTCTAAAATGTACTTTAGCATAACACATAACATCACGCAGAGGTGTGTATCTATAGTACACCTAAATTTCGCCAGTTATTTCTAGGTTCCATGTAATAAGGGACGAGCCTATTGCCATCAACTGGGCACAAATCCAGACTCCGGACTGCTACTGCGAAAAAGTACTTTATTTGATATAAAATGAATGTGTTGATTAGGTGAATCATGTCAGGTAGGGATTTGGAAACATTAATTTTCAAATTATTATTTCAGTTCAGTAAGTATTAGTTAACATAAAAAAATATTATGACTTTAACTTAAAGTCAGGTTATAATATTACTGAATGTAAGGACTTTATTTTGCCATTTTGTTGATTAATTTTATATCTAAAGTTTTAGTTCCGGAAAGTGCAAAATCATTTTTAAAATAAATAACTTAATGAAAATCCATAATTATTCTGTTTATTTAATTTTTTAATCAAAAGGATATTTACATTTTCTGTTCTGGCTTTAACCGGTAAGACACCATTTTTGTATGTGCACCAGTGCATTGCAATAATAAGAAAGCAGTCAACACAAATCTAAATTTACAATGGCGCTGGGTAAAAGAAAATGAACAAAAATATTGTCGAAATGTAAAGATTGTACCTAACTATTTAATTTTATCCAGATTAATAGATTTTGGCAGTTTTTTTTAATTCCCAGTGTATTATTATCACAATTTCCAATAATAGGTAAGCTAAGTGAACATAAAAGTGGGTAAAGGTATGGTTAATTATAGTTAGTTAATTGTTAAAAACCCCTATCTAAAAACGTCGTAAATGAAACAAGTTACACGAAAATAGCCGCCGCAAAAATAAAATCTATTCTTAGGTAAGAAAAAATTATCATTAAGGCACACTTTAAAAAAAACATAAATAAAGTTACTGAAAGAATACTTATTTCTCTATCTATAATACCAATAATTAATTTAATATGTGGTAAGTGTGTTATATTCTAGACACTTTTAGCAATTCAAATTCTATGGTAAGTTGAGCATAGCCGTCAAATATTATCAGAACAGCATAAAATTCAAATTCTTACCCTATTCCAAGGGCAATAAAGTACAAATTTGTAAAAAATCCAAGAGGCATAGGCGAAACGCCTTGAGAATTTTGATGTTTCCAAAATTATTAATAGTTTTAAATCGATTTGTTACGATTATTGAACTTTTTTTGTTATATATCACACATCCGGCACTTAAGATAGACAAGTGTTAACGTTCTGACTAAGTAATTGTCTTTTATTGATTGACACAGTCATAATTCACACCTTTTCTGGATAAACTTACTCGTTTCTTAATTATTTTATGTTTAAATATAGATACATAATTGGTCTTGATAATTGTTTTGAGATATGAAATTTACGATATTTTCAGTAGGAATGCAAAGAATCTCCATCTAGCAATTCCTTTATTCCCAAAAAATGTAAAAGTAGGTAGGATAATGATATTTGAATAAAAGTTGCAAATTAAAAGACTGGACCATTATTTATAAAAAAAGAATTAAAAATATTAAGGTAGAGACTTAAGTAAGAACAAAAGCGGTAATTTAAAAATATTGATTAAATTACTAACTTGAAGCACGAATTTATAAGTGCTAGAACATGATTAAAATCCAAGATATTTGTGTCTTGTCACTTACAATAGTAACCACTAAGACATTACTCGGTCGTTACTTTTCTGTTTGTATTTTTATTTTATATTTATTTTTTATTATTACTTACTGTTTGTATTTCCTGTGCGTGTCCCAAATAAAATATTTTTCTTTCTTTCTTTCTTACATTGCCTACAACTCAATTAGTTCGAATGTAATTATTCAAATTCAATTATAAATTCTAAACAAAATATCTTTATTCAAGAACTAGAAGCCTGTTTTACAACAGCTACAATTTACACGACGTTTGAAATTAATATGGCAAAATTATTTACTACCAATGAAATTGATAGCTAAGAAAACTTTATATAATGAAGCACCAATTTATAACTTCACAATAGAATCTAATAAAATTGTTTTTTTATTTAGAAGATTTTATGCATAAACATTAAAAATACGTAACGCATTTCATCCCACTTCTTGCACCTCGAAAAACCACACATTCGTCTATATAATATAATGACAAAAATAATCTTGATTGTCACAAACATGTTTGATTTTTAATGGATATGTATACCTATTGCCACATTGTCCCTATCTACTCATCAGTCTATCTTCTATGTACTTCATAATGTAGGTAAGTACTGTGTCTGTATATTTGCGGCCACTTGTTCACGTCTTATTTTATTAGTTTCTGATAAAAAGCCGTCGCCGACGCCATGACCAAAATCACGCAAAGAAAACACAAAAATTCAACACTGAATTAAAATGTGTAAACAACTACCTACATAGTATGTTAAGACTTACCTTTTTCCATTCCTCCTTCTCCTTTTCGTGGCATAAACAGTACCAAGTTGGCTGGAGTGCGGCTGCGGTGGTGGTCTGAGCAGGCCAGCGTCCACGCATCCATCCAGCGCGTAGCTAGCCTGCCCACTCCAGCCCCCGCACAGCTGCAGTTTCGACTCAGTGGCTATCTTGACGGATTGCAGCTCCACCCCAGATACGTGCACCCCCAGGTTAATGTGATCGGCGGGGTAACGACATATGGTCAATGATGCATCTGGTGTTGGTGGTAGAGAGCACTCTTGCAATGATCTAGCTGGTGGTGTTGGTGAACTGCGGAGTGCAGTTCACAGGGTTGATGTGGAAGATTATATTGTCAATAGTGGTGAAGATAAAGTTAACGCAACAGCATTTGGATGTGGTTTTGTTCGTGAGGAATCACTTGATGATTCTCTCTTGATTTCACAATTAGTGTGTACACCAAGGTCAGATTCAGTCGACGATAAAGAAGCTCCTAATCATAAAATTTGAGATGTTTTCTATTCCAGTGATATGTAAATTGTTTATAATTGTGCTAAATTCGGTAATTTTGCATCGATTAAAATTTATGTGTTCTTCTTTAATATGTTTACTCCAATTTTAATTGTCGGCACTTAAAATCTTGATTGTATTGGAAACTCGTAGACAAAGACCTCGAATTAGATGTTCCTTGCAAAATTAACAGTTTGATAGCAATTAATTCATCCGCTTGTAAAGGTCGAACGTAAATTATAATAGTTCCTTTGTCTGTAACTATTATTCAATGTTCGAGATCTACAATATCTCTTTGATCTTCTTTGTGTGTGACCTCCAATTTATCTAGAATTTCAAAATTGTCATCACCAGCAATATTCCGATCTTCTTCGATAGTTAATTGATCTAATTTATCACTATTAATGAGCCTATTATTTACACTTAAGACGGATCTTAAATTCGATATAGACTGAGCTTTTATTTACACTCGTTTTACACTAAGATATCTTTGTTTAAATATTGCACAAATAAAGCCTAAAACGGCTGTCATGAATTTTTTAAAGGAAAAAGTAAAAATAAATTCCAAAAATATGACCGAACTAGTTCTAGAAACAGAATGAAAAATTTTGGAAGAATTAATTGAGCTTCTACAGAATCGAATCTTATTGGAAGATTTTTTGGCTCAAACTAAAAAATTTCGTCGATCAACTGAACATAGCACTCCACAAAATAGCTGTATTGTTACTGTTTTATGTAACTCGGCCAATTTCAACCGCCAGAGGTCACTTTTCAGCCGATCGATTCCACAACACTAAACACAAAACATTAGTTTCCACACTTTTCATAACATCAGTTGTCTATATCATATTTTTAGCCCATAACACAGTTTGGGCTTGTTGATTTTCTTGAGTCACATTAAAATTCACCACATTGTCACTGCGCGGGTATTCTCACCGGTTTTTTTATTTTTCTTATAGAGAGCACGTGTTTAAAGGTTATACTATGTTGTGTGAGTACGCGTGGCGCAGCCGGCAAGCGCCCGATTACGTTTGGAGCCTCACAATCTAAGACCCTTAACGGAGGTGGGAGGAGCTCGAACAAACCACGCCCACCACTTCTCGCGAACCAATCAAATCGCCCCGGCATCATCAAAGCGCACACGGGGACGTACTGAGCGTACATTTTTATTTTTCTTAACAATTGCGCTCGAGTTTTTCTTTTGCACCTTTTTTTGTATAGTTTTGTTTTAAATTGTATAGGTTTTGTTTGCAATGTCAGTTGCAATGTCGACGTTCAGGAGAAAGGATAACTGGCATTTCTTAAGTGCATTAGTTTTTAAGTTTCGTGGAAAATTATATTTTAGTAGACTGGTATCGGTACTGTACGAATTATAATGAACGTTGGGAACTTCAAAAAGAGTTGTAAAAATTGATATGTGCTTTTTTAATATGTTTTCTTTGATAAAAGCATACTATGGGTAGGTAGGTGTATTTTTTTTTGTTTCATATTTTTATTTACAACGCGACAAAGTATACTAACAGTCAGTGTTTAAACATTGTTTTCTTTTCTGACACAAAACGTCATCAAGGACAAACAATAATAATTTTGCCAAAAAAAAGCTGTCCTTCATAAAAAATACTTTGTCTAAATACGTCCCCTGCGGTCAGCGGTGACGTCACAAAATGGCCGCCGGGTGAGGGCGAGTTTTCGCATTTTCCCCTCGACCGTACACAAAGGCGGACGACCCTATGTTTAAATTAATATTTTTTACTAATTTGAACTCGCGTTAGAGATATTAACTGATAGTTCTGCATATAGCGCAATGATACCTACCTCCTGTACTATTTTAATTTATGTTTATCAATTAAATATATAAATGATATAGCTAAAAGGATGTCAGTATCAGCTGTTCCTATCTTGACCTGGTTTGGAAGGCAACTTGGCCCATACTGAGCATTTATAGGCTTAGGTTATAATTAATAGGCGCATGTGGAAAATTAAACAAAGTTGGTCTTTTATTATGAAAAACTTAATTATTTTAGTGGGACGCAGTTGAATATATATTTTAAAGGACATAAAAACAAATTTAATATTTAATTTTAATCCTATTTCTTTCTTTAAACTCAGTATTTCGGCAAAAGGAAAACTTGAAAGGTACTACTACCTATGGCGTTAGATATTTCTCCCAGGAAATTAAAAAAAATTTGTTCATTCTTCTTCAGATTTTTAGTAATAGGCTAAAAAAAACTATCTGGTATCCTTTCATGTTTTTATTTTTCTAATACTGTTTCTTTGTCGTTTTTTTAATACTGGTATTCAGCTGCATCCGGTTAGACTGGAAGCCGACCCCAACATAGTTGGGCAAAGGCTAGGCAGATTATGATGGTTTTTATTTTTCCCATAACCAAAGATTTAAATCATCATAGGTGGGTGACTCCATTAGGTACTTCGTACATTATTTTTCATTAGGTACCCAATTAAATTAACCAATTTCATTATTGTTTTAAAAAATTATCAATAGTAATTATTTAATTTTTTTAATGTTTAAAAAATATATTTAAAAATGTTATTAATATGTATAAACATGCAATAAAGGATATAATAATCAGCCTGTATTGTCCCACTGCAAAACAAAGACCTCCCTTTCCTTTTTTCTGTTCTAAAATATTATCATTATCATTAACAAAAATCAAATCGAAAAAGTTAGTTCCTTCATAAATCACAATTTAATTACAACATAGTAAACAGTAAAGTCAACATTATGACACTATAAACAATGAACTTACTGGTTGAATAATAAAAATCTTTTGCCAACTTTATTTTACTGTGCATTGTAAAAAGGTAAAAACCAAAGATTTAAATCGTTAGATTCGCCCTACCGCGTCAAAAGATAGTCGTGTTTTTGTGTCGTTTTGACACCTCTAATACAATGAGGCAGTGACTTGACACGATTGTCTTGGAAATGCTATTTAATAATGTGTGAGGTCACTCTACTCAGTAATGACAATTTTTCGCGTGACTAAGTACTGTGAGGGCAAATCTAGCGATTTAAATCTTTGGTAAAATGGTAAAACTATGTATTTTTATGTGGTTGCTAGGTTAGTTATGGGTATTTCTTCAGTTAATTATGGCAAATTGTTATTAGCTGGTTATGGTAAGCTTTGACCTTTAGAAATGTGGTAGGCATTGAGTTTCGTACGTGGTTGAAATAACTAAATAATGTTCCCGATGGTTTAAGTAAAATTGCAGCAAAAAATTGAATTATGGAAGAAGAAACAAAAATTGTTTAATTGTCACAAAAACACGTGGATGTCGGAAAATATCACACGGGAACGTACTACCGAAATTAAAAGTACCCTATGTGTTAATCCAGATTATAAACAATCTCTGAGACAAAAATTCTTCGTTACTATTTTATTATATGTAAGTATAGATAGATATATAGATAAGTTAAGGAAACTTCGTCCTTCAGGCAGTGGAATGGCGTTGTGATCTTTCCCTCTTTGCAAGAGAAGGCTTTTGCGTTGCAGTGTGGCAGACCCTGATGCTTCTGAGATGTATTTTGGAAATTTTACTAGCAAAGTGGGACCTATACAAGGTGTCTGGTCACCGGTGTCCGACCCGTTAAGGCAAAGTAATATGATGAATTTTATCGACAAATCCACCATAATACGGAGTTTTGGCGTGGACCTCTACATCGGTAGATATTGCAAAATAAATGAGCCCACTCGTACTCAGCACTGAAAACCGTTGGGGCAAAATGCCTTATTATGGTGGATTTGTCGATAAAATTGATGGTATTACTTCAACTTAACGGGTTGTTCACCGGTGACCAGACACACTGTAGATATCGCAAGTACTGCTGCTGTGATCGTAAGATGTCTGGGTGCAAGCTTTATATAATATTATTATTAATTGTGTTTTTGGAACGAAGTTCATTATACACTGCGCATGTGCAAAAAAACAATTTTTGGTGTTACATTTTGACCGCCACGACACTTTTGTTACGTAACTTAAGTGTTATGCCGGTCTAAATGTTACAGTTTACAGTCTAGCCCTCACGTCAATTTTGTAAAAGAAAAAGGAACTTCGTTCCAACTGGGTGTCCCACGACACCACTCGGCTGTTTATTATTTAGTCACTATTTGTCAATTGCAGCCCTAATTCAAAACTCAAAAATCATTTATTCAAATTAGGCCGAGAATGAGCACTTTTCGAACGTCAAAATTACTTATGACAGTCCCCAAAATGCCCACCCGAGACGTTCACGTCCTCTTCGTGCTTTAGCTGGGAACAAGAAGTGGCGCAACAAACTCCCCAGCAGCACAGCTGCCTGTTCAGTTAGAAAAACTTGATTCTATACAATAGTATGCAAAATAATTTTAATTTTCCAGAATGTTTAACTGTGCCCAATAGCAATAGCCTCGCCTCTTACTAGGTATATTGGACTAGATACATGTAGTTGGCAAAACATGGGTGAAATACAACTTTGCCAAACCCTCAGGGTAAAAAGGGCGTAAATGCTTTGATACCTAATAAGCGGTTTTTTATTTATAATTTTTTTCCCCATACAAACGTCAGTTATTATGAGGCGTGTACTTACAATAACATTATAATTATGATCGTTAAAAAACAACACCTTATTGCCGCTCGCCGCCATGATACCATTCCTCCCCCCTAGCTTGTCAACTTGTACGTGTGCAGGAACCAAGGTGCAAAACTAAGCGTTATAATAATAATAATTATAAACTTATAGAAAAATTTCGAGGATATTACGAGGGAAATCGAGCTCCTAGAGTTATCAAGTAATTCAAACTCAAAGCATTTATTTAAAAAGCAGTAGGGTCACTAGTAGTAGACGATGGCTCACGGTTCAAAATTTAAATATTTTAGTTCACAAACCTACATGGGTTCTTATGAAACATCAGAAGCTAGGTGTGTGGTTCCAATTGGTCTTTGCCTATGGAGAAGTGCCGGCAATGGACTCCATGGTTACTCTTGAAAAATAATTGGCTTTTGCAATATTTTAAAATTACAGTGTTTTGTATGGGCTCGTGGCTAAGTAATAACAGCCGCACGGGTGGATCCGTCACTTTAAGCTACGCTTGCCGTGGTTGGTTCGTGAATGGGTGACCATCTTTACATACCAAGACTCCTCTATGCCTCGGAAAGCACGTTAAGTCGTTGGTCCCGGCTGTCATTCGTGGACAGTCGTTACGGGTCGACAGAAACCCAAAAGTCTGGCAACCAGTCTTACCAAAGGGTATCGTATTACCTAGTAACTGGGTTGTGGAGGTCAGATAGGCAGTCGCGCCATGTAAAATACTGATATTCAGCAGCATCCGGTTAGACTGGAAACCGACCCCAACATAGTTGGGAAAAGGCTAGGCAGATTGATTGACAGTGTTTTTTATGGGAGGACAATGTAGTCAACAAGTACCCTAAGGTAATCTGTACTGACCCTGAAACCCAGATCCAAAGCAAAAATTCTCAGCACAACATCACGCCTGTAATTTCAGAAGGTTTAGGCAGAGGTGGTGTACCTATAGCACCACCCACATTTCGCCAGTTATGTTTTAGTTCGATGTAATAGGGGGCGAGCCTATTGCCATCAACCGGCCCAATCCAGACTCCGGGCTGCTACTGAGAAAATCGTGATGGAAAAACCTAATAACACTTTACTCGACCTGGGCATTGAAACCAGGACCTCATGCTCAGCAATAGAGCTTGCGACCATTAGACATCACCGTCGTATCGTCGTCTCATAATCCTGTTTATCCCTAGCATGTCTCTAGCCTATGATACGCAACTAGCCATCACATACGCCTATCAAGTAAACAAGCCATAGGAAAGAGCCGCAAATCGTTAAATATGAGCCAGTATGATTTACATCTTTGCCCCGCACCCCTCTGACACTGCTGTCGGTAAATCACGGCAGAACTGCCGAAACTCACGCATTACGAATATCTGTGTCTGTTGTGGTCTAAGTTATGAGAGAATGGCTCGAAAGAAAGATAGTGGTTTTGTTAGTGCAGTCTCATATTACAGCCGCTTTTAGAGGTAGCTTCCGTTATACGGCTTCCAAAGTGTGGAATAAGCTGCCGACCTCGATCGACCGACGATCGACACGTTTAGAAAACGCTTAAGGCAGTATCTTATGGATGTGCAACGGAAGCTAGACATGAACAATCTGAATATTTCATCGATATGAATTTTAAGTTATCTATTATTTATTGACGACAGTCCTTTAGTTATTGTGAAACCATACCATTTTAATTATTTTGTTAAACACCATTCTATAAATAGTAAATTATTTTTACATTAAATTGTATCAAATCTATTTTATTATTATTTGTAACACATAACTATTTATTTACACACTATATAACTGTTTTACATCCGTAATGATCCATATGGATCAAATCCGCAAAACTTGAACTTAAAACGTGTTCAACTAATTTATTTATTTATTTTATTTGGGACAAAAACAGTTATACATTACAGCATTTACAAAAAGTAGTTAAAATACAGTCGAAAAAACGTATAACCCACACTATTGTCCACGAAGTGACATCAGAGTATGAAAACGAACGCATGCTAAACGAAAACAAAAACAGAAAAAAAAAGAAGTAGATATTTAGAAGAAAAAAAAAAAAAACACCATATTATACCGACGAATCGAAGGAAGCGGATGACAAGAGCATCCGTCCTATAGGCGACTTGCAAGAGATTGAGCAACCATACTTTTAAATTTGGATTGCGACAGTGCGAAAATATCAAACTCAATAAATTGTGAGTTATAGGTTTCTAAAAGTCGGCGGAGAGGGGCACGCACCCCAGCCTTCGTTCTACATCGCGCAGTGTAGAATAGTTGAGGTGCGCGCACCTCCTGCCGAATAACAGTTCTAGGTACTACGTAACAAAATCTATTCGAGAGCTCAGTACAATTAAATTTGTTATTGCATATACCGTACAGCATCACAACCATGATCAGTGAACATCTGGAATTCAAGATCAATATCTTATAATGTTTTAGCAAATCTGCATAGGGAATCCTTGTACGGAAGCACTTATAGTGCGTAGCACGAAGAAATTCTTTCTGAACCATTTCTAATGCTTGCTTATATTTATCATAATATGGGCACCAGATGGGTACCGCGTATTCCAACTGTGAACGGACCAGTGTTTTATATAAGAAGAGAAAAGTAGAAGGCTTTTTGAAGTCTTTACAAGACCGGATGACAAAACCATACATCTGAAAGGCTTTCGTAATTATATTGTCGATATGGGTGTCTAAATGTAATTTGCAATCAAGCAGTACGCCAAGATCACGTGTGCACTCACTTTTTTTCAATTGTATGTCGTTCAAGGTATATGGGAAGTTAAAAGTATTTTTGTTCTTAGTAAATGAAATGAAATGACATTTCAACATTTTGACATTTTTTTCTAATGAATAAGTAACTATAAAATTACTAAAAAAAAACCAAATAACAGGTGTCAGGAACGCATTTTCGTGACGGTCGATCTATAGTGACTATAATTGCAGCATTTCATGTTTTCCTTATCCCAACATTTTATTTCTTACACTTTGCCTCGTTCGATCGGCCATTATTGAAAATTTGAAAACAATGTTAATAAATCGGAAACGAGTAATATCGTCTGACAGTAATTACCCCGTAAATAACAGGAGTTTACTTATTACGATGTACATGTTGATTGCTTTGCCTATCCACTTGCAATGAGGCATTACATTATACAATTCAATTACATTTTGGCACCTAACCATGTTGCATTTATGCTAAGTGCAAAAGGTGTTTAACGTTGCATTAAAGCCATGTTCCGAATTAATAATGAAGAATAATGTTCCCACTGGCACACGGGCCGTAACCCACTACGCGGGCCCAATGCGGGTTAGTAGATGTCTTCGAATTTTTGGTTCTAGGACATGCCGGTTTCCTCACGATGTTTTCCTTCAACGTTTTGAGAGCAGTGCTGATGAAATAATTTACAGAAAGTAAAGCGCCTGTCAGGGTTTGACCTAAGCTCGTAATTCGCGGCTGTTACCACGAGGCCATCATGACTCCTCCACTCTACCTGGTAATTGCGTGCGACACTTCAATGCCTGTCATTTTGACTGTTCAACAACATACATGCTGTCTCGATGATTTAATTAAAAATATGAACAAATGGGTTAGCAATTGCTAACCCAGTGCGTTAAGCAATTTGGGTACATACTGGTGTTGTCTATTGACATGAAAAGAGATCTAATAATTTAGGTTTGCTAAACATTTAATACAAAAACTCTACCAGTTACAACTCGGACCACAGCCCAATAGTAAAATTTTAGGTTACAAGTGAGGTCATAAAAAGCGTGCATAATTTTTTTATTATTTGAATGTCGTATAAAAATAATATCTTCTGGTTAGCATGATGTCACCTCTATGTAATGTTACAGTTGACTTTGTTTTAGTTTGTTCAACTGTATAACTGTTCACCCTCTAAAATACACTTTCGTTCTGAAATTTTATGAGAAAAAACTTAACATAAATCAAAGGTTATTTTTTATTTATTTATTTATTTTATTAGGTTCACCAACAATTGATTACACTGATACAAACACATACTTAATACATTTAAAAAAGTAAAATAACAGTGCATCAGTTACTTATAGGTAAACACCACATGCATAAAACAATGAATATAAAAAATAATTATAATTAAAATTAAATAATTAAAATTATTATTTATTATGAATTAAATTATAATTTAAGCTAACTTACTTAGTAATAAGCGCTAATATAGAAAATTTGGTAACATCAGTAAAAAGTAAAAATATTATAAAATATATAAAAATATTAATAATCTAGAAATATTATAAAATTGGTAAAGATAAAATTGACGGAGGTTAGGTAAATCTTTTTGTAACGAAATTCGTTAAAAGTGTTGTCATAAAAAAATATTTTGAAAGATTTCGTACAATGCCTAGCTCTTTCTCCCTGCTCATCCAGTATATGTTCATAGAATACTTTCATTAGTCGCGAATAACTTTGGGAAATAAAAATACCTACCTAATTTAACAAGATATAATTCCTACTGAAAACAAAAGCCGGCCTATTTGCTGGTATTCTTTATTTCTTTCCTATAGCAAATTCGTGGAAGCGGTGGTATACTTTTATTTATTTACTTAACCATTTATGTATGCACATATAAACAGACAAGAAGAATTAACCATGGTAATTTGTTTTTCTTTATTAATAAGCTTTTGTACGTATTTTTGTACAAAGGCTTATTAATAAAGAAAAACAAACTACCATCTAAACTTAAATGACTAAATAGCAGACTGTTTAAAATTCACTTGTTTAAATGGCTAAATGATAATAATTTTTATAGCATTAAGGAATTCTTTGAACATAAGTTGTGTTAACCATTTTGCATGCTTTAGTCTTAAGCAAAACGTATGATCTCAACCTTAACTCATGTAACACCTTTGTATACCATGTTTCAGGCAAATAAATAAATACAAATACAAAAAAATCTCTTTCAGCATACCTGGCCTAAAAAAGAAGACAATTCAAAGCTCCAGTTGAACAGTTTCGGCCATAGTACGTTTTCGTGACGCTCAGTGCCATCTTTTGGTAAAACTAAGCACTTTTTGCAGGAGCGGGTCACTGCTACTACTGAGCTTTCGAAGCTTGGGGTGAAGGTAAAATTAATACAAAGTTTATGAAGTTTTGTAACGTGAGTGTATTTTATGCCTTTGTATAATATAAATAACATTATGTGTTTTGAATTTTTTCATTGTTCAGTGAAATTATTGTATCTATGTAGGTATGATTGGGGGTACGCTAGACTGTGGCTGGTGGTGCGATTGTAACATAGGTATACGTTATAGCAGAAGTTGGTCCTAGTATACAACATAAAAAGACACCTGTATTCCTTGAAAGAGTTGGCAGAGGCTTGTCAGTTAAATTTATTTAAATCTCAGTCTTGCTCCCTACAACGCAGGATAATGCACCATCTCGTGTTCAAGAGTTATTTAATAGAATATACAGGGTAGCAGGGACATCGACGCGAAAACGAATACCATGGATTCAGTACATGATTCTAAACGCCTCTGCGGCGTTGAAATTAATCATCGGTTATTTTAAAAAAATCTGCTGTTTCATATAAAAGTGCAATAGCTACGCGGTCAAAATGTATGGAACAGCAGTTTTTTTTTTTTAATCCCGGCGGGGGCGTTCAGACTCATGTACTGAATCCATGGCAACAGACTTCGCGTCGATGTCCCTGCCACCCTGTATTTAATTACAAGCCAAAATCAAGAGATAACAAGTTTTAATTTTAACGAAGTGTTTGAAATAGTGGCCCATTCCTGAAATATATACTACCTTTTCCTAAAAAACTTCGGACAAAACAACTCCAACGTTTACAAAGTAGTATCGGCGTCATCTCGGCACACCGTACCCGAATTCAACCATCGCGTGACGAATGCGGTCTATCGTCAATTTACTTATTTAAACTGATTAGTTTCACGGAACCAAATCCGGCCGGTGGCTGTGTTGGAACAGAGAGAGGTATGGAGATGGTTTGATACTTTTTTTTTTTTTTTTGCTCTTTTGGCTTTATTTATTGTAAATAATGACTTACATAATACGATAGAACTGCTTTTAAAGAAATAAGTTTAATAATTTGGACACGAAAATAATTGCGTCAAGCTCATAATAGGCTGGCCTAATTTGCAAATGTCACGACGATATTTTTGTAAAATTGTAAAACTTTCTTGTCGTTTTATACAAAAA
The DNA here is from genome assembly GCA_947364205.1 of Agrochola lota. Lineage (NCBI taxonomy): Eukaryota > Metazoa > Arthropoda > Insecta > Lepidoptera > Noctuidae > Agrochola > Agrochola lota. Next base: position 3,164,015 of record OX376241.1, read on the forward strand.
ATATTTAAAAATAGTGCTTGACACTGAAGTTGAACGTAGATAGCAAGTTAGAATAAATGAGTTTGCAAGAAGCTTTGCAAACAAAGACCACATAGATAAACAGCCAGTTTTGAATTTAACATTTATTAATAGGGACAATTTGCTAGGATTTAGTGTCTCAAGTGATGACACTCAATATCTTATTTTGCTTCAATGAATAAATCCTCCCAAAACACGATCTTGTCATGAAACAAAAAAAAGGACATCGTCCAAAATATTTTACTCACATGTCATCTCCATACCTCTCGAGACTAATCTCGGACGTTACAATATTTTGGTCTCATTACGGTGTCAATATAAGATTAGGGATAAGCCCAATTTTTGTAAGAACCTCCGGGGCCGATAAGTGAGTTTTTTACATCGGTCCACGATTGTGCCGCGAGACAGAACACAATTAGCTTTTCGGTAAATAATACGGTCAAGTGTGTGTGGTATGAATGGTGGAAGTTCTGTAAAATACGCCATTGTTTTGGGTTCTTTTAATTTGTAATTTATTTCAGAATCATTTTGAAAATATAATAGGTGAATACCTACCTATAGACCTACATATTTAATTGTTTTAACTATTAAAAAAAAAAAAATTACACTTTTATACCAGCTTATAGTTGTCCCACTGCAGAACGAAGACCTCCTCTCATACAGTGAAGGCACGAGCATTGATCACCACGTCAAGTCATATGAATTCAATTGAAAACGTCTTCGTGCACCACGGTTTATTCTGACAATTACAAAATATAGAATGAAAAAATTAAAATAGTCGGGGAAACTGTAAATCGTCAGTAAGTAATGCGAATATGATACCTAGGTACCTATCTAACTACAAATTATTTGTGCAACAAAACAAAATTGCCTTTTTTTGCAGCCAGGATATGAAATTATACTAATCTCATGATTTGATTTCGACAAAAAATCTAACAAGAGAGACCAATGCGGTTCTAGTAGACGCTCATTATTTGAAATCGAGAACTCTAAAAAAACAAACGTTCCGATGTTCGAAATTCCAAAATTTCTTTTATTTTCAAATTACAATACCTTAAATAATAATAAGCAACGGTTTGATTGACAGTTTTCGGATCGCGTCGGCGTCGAACCGACGGCGAGCGAAAAAAACCGAACAAATTCGGCAACAATTTAAAATTCGAATCGAATTAGTTGAACGATTATTGACGGAATTTTCACGTTCCATATGTTCGGTGAATTTGAATTTGCGGTCTCGAATTAATAGCCTCGGGAATTTTGAATAACGTAATTCGAATTTATTATAATTATTTAATTTGAAAATACTTTTCTTGATTCTAGCTGCTTATTATTTCTGTGTGTGGCTAGAGACTATAGATAAAGGTATGCCTAATACTTAGCTTATTATAAAAATTATACTGACACAAAAATCTTACTACCTATCTCCGAAACTGTAATAAATTATAATACAAACTGTATAAAATCTAATTAGTTATGGATAATTTAGTAAAAAAAAAAAAGTATACTGATATAAAAATAAACAATTTTTTTTTTATAAATCATATTTATAACATTATATTTTATTCCTTGTGCTTTGTGTAGCATGAGAATCAGTTATTTTATTGAAACATTTGAATTACTTCTTTCGCTACATTGTTATTTTAAAAACCTTAACGCCAATTAACAACAAGGGGTTTGAAGTAATCAGAACTGCTGTGCTATTCTGTAACCATCTCACCGTGAAAACTTAGGGGAAGTGATCGTGGAGTGAGCTGTCAGTGTCACCCCACCCGATGCTAGGGATGACCAAGCATTACATTTACAATCGTAATCGAGATTTAAATTATATTTTTTATGTTAATTCTATTGATCATTTTATATTAAGTATTCTAAAGCTAGTATTTAAATGTCTAAACATTACTATATAGGGGGAGTTTTAATAAAATAGCAAAACAGATATCCAATCAGAAACTCAATTTTGTTTAATTCGATTTTGTTCCTAGACTAGTCCCTTAATATAAATAGCCTGAGGCGCGACGCGCTACGCACGTAGGTACCTACCAACAATAAATAAAATAGAAAGTACCTAAATAGGTATCTACACGTTGCTGCTACTTAAGTACTAAAGAAAATGCTCATCGACATAGTTTGTTATTATGAACCCATTGTTAACTTATATTATAAACGCAATTGAGTGTTAATAGTGTGTAATTTAACCCCACACAAACTATCTGGGAACCTACCTAAACGATGTAAGTAGTCATATATACGTAGATAAAAATATGTGTATATTATTTGTACCTACCTACCGAATATTTTATTGGAGATAACCTACCTACGCGTTGAATAAAATCATATTCATCAAATCATTACAAAATTCTTAAGTTCAACAGCAGACACTCTTGCAGCGCGCGCACACCGAATCACTTCACCACGTTGAAGCGGTAAGAATCGCGCTTGCGCGCTAGGTAGACACTATCACATTGAGGTTTTTTTTACTTACTACGTACCTACAAACTTATTTAACTTGTAACGCGTCACGTACTTACTTGCGTACTAAATACCAACGTCCAATTAGTACCTACAATGTTTTATTCATCATCATCAATCATCATATATAACCCAAGTAAAACTGACAGTTGTAGCGCGCGCACATCACATCACCGAACTGTTGTCGCCGAGGAAATAACACGCGTTACCATGGTGACCACCCGCGTGATCACTTCACGCGATTCTTAAAGAATCGGATGAAGTGATCACGCCGCGCAGGCGCGCCGCCGAGGAAATAACACGCGTTACCATGGTGACCACTCGCGTGATCACTTCACCCGATTCTTAAAGAATCGGATGAAGTGATCACGCCGCGCAGGCGCGCCGCCGAGGAAATAACACGCGTTACCATGGTGACCACCCGCGTGATCACTTCACCCGATTCTTAAAGAATCGGATGAAGTGATCACTCCGCGCAGGCGCGCTGTTACGCACTTTGTTTTTTTTTCCCCTCTTTGACGGCCATGTCCATAAGCCTATACGTATTCAGAGACAATAATGAGTACCTATTTAGTTCAATACTTTTAGATAATTAAATGTCTAAATCATACCGTTTTGTACATTTAAAAAGTCAGTTACTAAAGTTACTAAAGTCAGTCACTAGATACATTTTGTTTTCAATAATTAAACTAGTTTTTGTTTTAATGAACTAGTTACATACTACTTATTTAACCTGTAGGTATGTAACGCGTCACGCATGTGCAGTCAGAACTTATATAAAATAAAATGCAATAAGTAAGTACCAATAAGTACAGCTGCTACAAAGCGCTTTTTCGTAGTTTGCGCATAGTTAGGTACTTACATTGTTAGTTTTATTAAAGAACCTATTGTCATCTGATGACTTGAATGCAATCAAACTCCTAGCGTGATTAATGCGCTTTACGTGTAGATAGATAGGTAAGTATCTCCTTAACTAACCGTTGCCAATAATAAAATAATATTCATTATCATAATGATAATATGAAAAACTGACACTTGTAGCGCGCGAACAGGCGCTCACTCAGTGTGTCCACTTACGTTTTTGGTTTTTCCCAGTTTGTTAATGAATTATCCCTAAAACCCTATTTTTTTTTTAACTCCATGATTTAAGGACCTTGATGAAAATAAATAATAACAAATCATTCCACATATTTAATAGCATTAAATACCTACAAAACTTTCATTAACTGACGAGATTACAAACATTCATTATTAATCGAGTGAGACGTATCAAACTATCTCCAGATATAATGCGACTTAGTTCCGATGTCGTCTTTAGCCACGGTAATAGTAAAATTAACATGGTAAACTACAATTAGACCGATGACATTCATTAAGAATGTTTCCCCGATATTCCCTAAATCCCTCTCAACATAAAATATCCCTAAACCATGCATAACATCGGTAATTTTTCCCTAAAGAAGGGAAAAATCCTTAAAAGTGGTAACACTGCGCTCACTTCGTCGACGAGCCGTTGCCAAGGTAACCACCGAATGGTTACCATGACTACAGCACCCGGCGATAAGTTTTTTTTTTAATTGTCCCTCATTGACGGTCCATGGTACCATGTCCATAGGCCTATTCGTATTCAGAGATGATAATTAGTATTTATTTATTGTAATGTTTTTTTTATATTTCAGTGTCTAAATCATACCGTTTTTGTACATTTTAAAAGACAGTTAATTGCCTTCATTTGGTTTTCATAAATTAAACTGTTTTTAAATGACCTAGGTAACTTCTTACTAAGTACTTATTTAACATTAAAATAATAAAATGCAATACCAATAAGTACCTGCAGTTGCTACAAAGCGCCTTTTCGTAGTTTGAGCAAAGTTACTTACATTGTTTGTTTTATTAAGAACCTATTGTCAGCTGATGACTTGAATGCAATCAAAATCCTAGCGTGATGAGATGCGCTTTACCTATCTACTCAGGTATACGATTTGTGTATTTATCAAATCATAAAACATTTAAAAGATGTGTGCTAAGTACCTAATATTTTATTGTACCTCCTTAACTAAACATTGCCAATAATAAAATAATATTCATCAAATCTTAATCAACATCATAAATGAATACTAAGTTCAACTGACACAGCGCGCGCATAGGGCGCACTACACCTCTTCGTAGTGAAGTGCTGTTGCTAAAAGTAACCAGGATCCGGTGAAGTGAACTTTTTCACGTCGCGCATGCGCGCCAGGCGCTGCATAGATATCACACTAAGTTTCTATTTTTTTTCCGTCATTGGGGGGCCCATGTCCATAATAAGCCTATTCGTATTCACAGACAATAATTTATTAGTACCCATTTATTTCAAAGCTTTTAGACCTACATTTTATTACAACAAATTGATTTTACTTGAAATGTGAGATTGAGCAACTTCATAAAATTTGTGCTAGGCAAGTAGGTATTCAGTGTTCGTTTACCTATATACATAATACGTAATATCGTGTGGGTGGGTGATTTTCGACTTTCTGTGAGCTATACTTTAGAAGATATTCGTTATCTAATTATGTATTCAACCAACGGACCTAGTTAAATTTGCGAAAGTCGAAATTTTGGATTTGTAAGGTACATAATAGTATCAAGCTCCTAATGCTAACAGTATGATAATTTAAAAAAACCGGCCAAGTGCGTGTCGGACCACGCACAATGAAGGGTTCCGTTGTTGGGATGAATTTATCCCAAGAACAAACTTAACTTTGTAGTTGAAAAACATGTTCTCCTATACGGAATGTATGGGAGATTGTTTTTCAAACCGCAAATTTAAGTTGGTCGATTATTACTCGTTAACCTGTAGAGCCTACTTAGCTCTGATAGTTTTCCTTTTAATTTCGTTATATATACTACTGCTGTGAATTTTTTCACAAGTCCCAAGTACAACAACTTAGCTAGAGGGGGGGGGGGGGGGGGGGGACATGACTAACAAAAAAAATCAGTTAAAAGCTTAATATTTCGCAAACGGAACCCTGAATCAAAAAATGGTTTGGACAAACTCACAATATTTTTTAAAGACCTTTCTAACGATACCCCACAACATGGGATAGATGAGGAAAAAAAACATGAGGAGGTACCCTAAAAAAATATATTTTTCTTTGATTTTATTTTACCACTTTGTCGGCATGATTAACATGTATTACAGCTTTCTAGTACTAACCGTACGGCTAAGCTGCGGACAGACAGACGGACAGACGGACAGACAGACAGACAGACAGACGGACATGGCGAAACTATAAGGGGTTCCTTGTTTACTACGGAACCCTAAAAAGGGGCCCGCTGGCTGGACGTTTGTCTAAGTAATGAATATCTTCTAAAGTATAGCTCACAGAAAGTCGAAATTTTGGATTTGTAAGGTACCTACATAATGTTTCTAACTCCTCTAATATTACTGTGTGGGTCTATCTGGCAGGCTCCAACGAGATTTATCAACAGGTTTTACATAAGGACATAATTTTTTACCTATAGAAAATAAATAAGATGTATTTTGTACCTCAACAGTTTTTGATTAAACGACGTTTCTATGTAGTGTCTTGCTAGCGGGCCCCTTGTGATAATTTTTATTGTTATTATACTTTCAGATCGCCCAGTAGTGCTCGGAGTTAGAAACATTATGTAGGTACCTTACAAATCCAAAATTTCGACTTTCTGTGAGCTATACTTTAGAAGATATTCGTTACTTAGACAAACGTCCAGCCAGCGGGCCCCTTTTTAGGGTTCCGTAGTAAACAAGGAACCCCTTATAGTTTCGCCATGTCCGTCTGTCTGTCTGTCTGTCTGTCCGTCTGTCCGTCTGTCTGTCCGCAGCTTAGCCGTACGGTTAGTACTAGAAAGCTGTAATACATGTTAATCATGCCGACAAAGTGGTAAAATAAAATCAAAGAAAAATATATTTTTTTAGGGTACCTCCTCATGTTTTTTTTCCTCATCTATCCCATGTTGTGGGGTATCGTTAGAAAGGTCTTTAAAAAATATTGTGAGTTTGTCCAAACCATTTTTTGATTCAGGGTTCCGTTTGCGAAATATTAAGCTTTTAACTGATTTTTTTTGTTAGTCATGTCCCGTCCCCCCCCCCCCCCCCCCCCCCCTCTAGCTAAGTTGTTGTACTTGGGACTTGTGAAAAAATTCACAGCAGTAGTATATATAACGAAATTAAAAGGAAAACTATCAGAGCTAAGTAGGCTCTACAGGTTAACGAGTAATAATCGACCAACTTAAATTTGCGGTTTGAAAAACAATCTCCCATACATTCCGTATAGGAGAACATGTTTTTCAACTACAAAGTTAAGTTTGTTCTTGGGATAAATTCATCCCAACAACGGAACCCTTCATTGTGCGTGGTCCGACACGCACTTGGCCGGTTTTTTTAAATTATCATACTGTTAGCATTAGGAGCTTGATACTATTATGTACCTTACAAATCCAAAATTTCGACTTTCGCAAATTTAACTAGGTCCGTTGGTTGAATACATAATTAGATAACGAATATCTTCTAAAGTATAGCTCACAGAAAGTCGAAAATCACCCACCCACACGATATTACGTATTATGTATATAGGTAAACGAACACTGAATACCTACTTGCCTAGCACAAATTTTATGAAGTTGCTCAATCTCACATTTCAAGTAAAATCAATTTGTTGTAATAAAATGTAGGTCTAAAAGCTTTGAAATAAATGGGTACTAATAAATTATTGTCTGTGAATACGAATAGGCTTATTATGGACATGGGCCCCCCAATGACGGAAAAAAAATAGAAACTTAGTGTGATATCTATGCAGCGCCTGGCGCGCATGCGCGACGTGAAAAAGTTCACTTCACCGGATCCTGGTTACTTTTAGCAACAGCACTTCACTACGAAGAGGTGTAGTGCGCCCTATGCGCGCGCTGTGTCAGTTGAACTTAGTATTCATTTATGATGTTGATTAAGATTTGATGAATATTATTTTATTATTGGCAATGTTTAGTTAAGGAGGTACAATAAAATATTAGGTACTTAGCACACATCTTTTAAATGTTTTATGATTTGATAAATACACAAATCGTATACCTGAGTAGATAGGTAAAGCGCATCTCATCACGCTAGGATTTTGATTGCATTCAAGTCATCAGCTGACAATAGGTTCTTAATAAAACAAACAATGTAAGTAACTTTGCTCAAACTACGAAAAGGCGCTTTGTAGCAACTGCAGGTACTTATTGGTATTGCATTTTATTATTTTAATGTTAAATAAGTACTTAGTAAGAAGTTACCTAGGTCATTTAAAAACAGTTTAATTTATGAAAACCAAATGAAGGCAATTAACTGTCTTTTAAAATGTACAAAAACGGTATGATTTAGACACTGAAATATAAAAAAAACATTACAATAAATAAATACTAATTATCATCTCTGAATACGAATAGGCCTATGGACATGGTACCATGGACCGTCAATGAGGGACAATTAAAAAAAAAACTTATCGCCGGGTGCTGTAGTCATGGTAACCATTCGGTGGTTACCTTGGCAACGGCTCGTCGACGAAGTGAGCGCAGTGTTACCACTTTTAAGGATTTTTCCCTTCTTTAGGGAAAAATTACCGATGTTATGCATGGTTTAGGGATATTTTATGTTGAGAGGGATTTAGGGAATATCGGGGAAACATTCTTAATGAATGTCATCGGTCTAATTGTAGTTTACCATGTTAATTTTACTATTACCGTGGCTAAAGACGACATCGGAACTAAGTCGCATTATATCTGGAGATAGTTTGATACGTCTCACTCGATTAATAATGAATGTTTGTAATCTCGTCAGTTAATGAAAGTTTTGTAGGTATTTAATGCTATTAAATATGTGGAATGATTTGTTATTATTTATTTTCATCAAGGTCCTTAAATCATGGAGTTAAAAAAAAAATAGGGTTTTAGGGATAATTCATTAACAAACTGGGAAAAACCAAAAACGTAAGTGGACACACTGAGTGAGCGCCTGTTCGCGCGCTACAAGTGTCAGTTTTTCATATTATCATTATGATAATGAATATTATTTTATTATTGGCAACGGTTAGTTAAGGAGATACTTACCTATCTATCTACACGTAAAGCGCATTAATCACGCTAGGAGTTTGATTGCATTCAAGTCATCAGATGACAATAGGTTCTTTAATAAAACTAACAATGTAAGTACCTAACTATGCGCAAACTACGAAAAAGCGCTTTGTAGCAGCTGTACTTATTGGTACTTACTTATTGCATTTTATTTTATATAAGTTCTGACTGCACATGCGTGACGCGTTACATACCTACAGGTTAAATAAGTAGTATGTAACTAGTTCATTAAAACAAAAACTAGTTTAATTATTGAAAACAAAATGTATCTAGTGACTGACTTTAGTAACTTTAGTAACTGACTTTTTAAATGTACAAAACGGTATGATTTAGACATTTAATTATCTAAAAGTATTGAACTAAATAGGTACTCATTATTGTCTCTGAATACGTATAGGCTTATGGACATGGCCGTCAAAGAGGGGAAAAAAAAACAAAGTGCGTAACAGCGCGCCTGCGCGGAGTGATCACTTCATCCGATTCTTTAAGAATCGGGTGAAGTGATCACGCGGGTGGTCACCATGGTAACGCGTGTTATTTCCTCGGCGGCGCGCCTGCGCGGCGTGATCACTTCATCCGATTCTTTAAGAATCGGGTGAAGTGATCACGCGAGTGGTCACCATGGTAACGCGTGTTATTTCCTCGGCGGCGCGCCTGCGCGGCGTGATCACTTCATCCGATTCTTTAAGAATCGCGTGAAGTGATCACGCGGGTGGTCACCATGGTAACGCGTGTTATTTCCTCGGCGACAACAGTTCGGTGATGTGATGTGCGCGCGCTACAACTGTCAGTTTTACTTGGGTTATATATGATGATTGATGATGATGAATAAAACATTGTAGGTACTAATTGGACGTTGGTATTTAGTACGCAAGTAAGTACGTGACGCGTTACAAGTTAAATAAGTTTGTAGGTACGTAGTAAGTAAAAAAAACCTCAATGTGATAGTGTCTACCTAGCGCGCAAGCGCGATTCTTACGGCTTCAACGTGGTGAAGTGATTCGGTGTGCGCGCCTCAGGCTATTTATATTAAAGGACTAGTCTAGGAAAAAAATAGAATAAAACAAAATTGAGTTTCTGATTGGATAACTGTTTTGCTATTTTATTAAAACCCCCCTATATAGTAATGTTTAGACATTTAAATACTAGCTTTAGAATACTTAATATAAAATGATCAATAGAATTAGCATTAAAAAAAATTAAAATCTCGATTATGATTGTAAATGTAATACTTGGTCAATCCCTAGCATCAGTGAGTTTTCACTGACAGCTCACTCCACGCAAGTTTTCACGGTGATATTTTTACAGAATCGACATGCTGTAATCTGTACCTACTGGTATAATAGTACCTTTATGATATTAACGGAAGAAGTAAATAAAAATGATTTGACTCCCCTACTTATATGTTGGCGAGTAAAATACTGTAGTGATATTCTTTTGTAAAATGTTAGGTTTAATGGTCTATAAAACACAAACATCTTCAAGTTAATATTAAATACTAGCTTTCTCCCGCGGCTTCGCCCGCGTGGAGGTCGTAAATAATTCCATGGGAAGGAACGATCCGGATAAAAAGTTTTCGTTATGTTAATCCAGGTTATAAGCTATCTTAGTGCCAAATTTTATCCAAATTCGTTCAGCCGTTTTTGCGTGATTGAGTAACGATTAAACACAAACTTTCAAATTTAAAATATAAGTAGGATTTTTGAAATCTTCAATCAATCATCAATCAATTATTTAATCATAATTAATTTATAAACACCATCGGATATGTATGATATATATTTACAGCTATCTATCGATATTTTTTTTTGTAATCAACGGATTTTATTTTAGTTTAGAGAGGAGCTCGTGGCTAAGTAATAACAGCCGCATGGGTCGATCCACTAGGTTAAGCTATGCTTGCCGGGTTTGGTCCGTGGATGGGTGACCATTTTTACATTCCGAGACTCCTCCGTGGCTCGGAAAGCACGTTAAGCCGTTGGTCCCCGCTGTCATTCGTGGATCTTTGATAGTTGTTAAGAGTCGTCAGAAGCCCGAAAGTCTGACACCAGTCTTACCACAGGGTATCGTATTACCCAGTTATTGGGTTGTGGATGTCAGATATGCAGTCGCTCCATGTAAAATACTGGTATTCAGCTGCATCCGGTTAGACTGGAAGCCGACCCCATCATAGTTGGGAAAAAGCTAGGCAGAGTGATTGGTTTTTATTTTAGTAGGTTCTAAACTAGCACAATACTACAGTCCTTGTTTGGGTAATATTAAATAAACCTTCTTTTGTTTATTATCAATCCTAGTCAATCTGGCAAGAAAAAACTTTATTGAAATTGTTTGAGCACTCCCAGATTAAATATTGAAAATAATTTATAAACATTTCAGAAATATCAACTTAATTAAAGACGAATAATTGCCTACCTACTTAAACATGGAACATTTTGTGCCGTTTAAATTTGCTTCGAAACCTGAACCTTAAGCCAGAAGAAAATTCACAGGAAACATTGTAGGTACCTACTCTATACAGCATGTATCAGAAAGTTGTGGTCATATTAATTTAAGGGTGTGGTAGATACCAGACCATTTGTCTCCATGGGACCAACATCGTAATAGGTAAAAAAATAACAACTGCCCCATACAGAACTTCAATACCTACTCGCCCCGAAATGTATGAGACGGCTGATACCTTTAAATATGACCACACCTTTCTGGTACCTGCTGTATTGCTACAATTATTACTACAAAATTATACCATAAAAAGTACCAACTTGTTGTTTATAATTTCATATAAATAATTAATTATTAATCATTCTCTCATACTATGTTGTGCTGAATACATATTACCTTATTAAAGTTATAATACACGACCCAGGTGTAGCTAAGCAGTTTTATTAAAGTGTTTAAGTAATTCAAAATTACTTCATTTTTAAGTCAAAATTATAAAATATGGTAGTAGCTCCTGGACTTTTAAATAGTTTAAATACTTATATGTTAAAATAACGTCTTTTTTATTTGAAAAAGGTGGTGGAAGAAATGTTAGTACTTACTTATTTTTTTTTTTCGTAATAATTATGGTTGTCTAGTATCCAGCGGTTTCTATACAGCCTAAAGAAAGAAAAAAATATTTATGGGGAGTTGCACACGAAGATCACAAACTAAGCTAAACCACTAAATAATACATAAACAAAAAGAAAAAAAAACAGAAAGTGTTGTATAAACCCAAAATGCTCGAATCTCGGCATGATGCTGCGGCATTTAAGAATAAGTGTCGCAGTGCTGGTTTTCTGATAGGGTCACGTCAAAGTCAAATTAATTATTAAGTCTCCAATCACAAGATCTGTCGGTCGATTCTGTAAAAATATTAACGTGAAGCTTAGGTGAAGTGAGCGTGAAGTGAGCTGTAACTGCCACAGAATCGACCGGCAGGATGCTAGGGATTAACACTATTGACAGCTCACTTCACGCTCACTTCACCTAAGTTTCACGGTGATATTTTTACAGAATCGAACGGCTGTTGCTCCTCATTCTAACCGCTGTTTTGTTAAAATACCGGTATTCAGCTCCATTCAGTCTTTCTCATACCTATGGTAGATACAAAAAGGTTGACATCAATGAAAAATCAAGTTGACAACTTTAAGTGGATTGTAGATACCAAAGTTCCTAACACGTCAATAATTATTCAGTATTTAGTTATGTTATCAATGACAAGCTTTTAGGTAATGTGACAAGTTAACTTGCTAACTTATCTTATCATGAAACGGTGTTAACTGGAACTCTAACGATATTGTCTTCAAGTTGTTACTATTTCCTCGATACTAGCCAAATTCACTGAAATGAGATTTAACAACAGATCCATAAGATTGAATAAAGTTTCAGAAACGCTGGTTTGATCCATGAACTTTTCCCAACTATGTGGGGGTCGGCTTCGAGTCTACCCGGATGCAACTAAATACCAGTATTTTACTGGGAGCGACTGCCTATCTGACCTTTACAACCCAGTTACTGGGTAACACGATACCCCTTGATAAGACTGGTTCTCAGACTTTCGGGCTTCTGACGACCCGTAACAAATGTCAAAGATCTACAAATGACAGCCGGGACCAACGGCTTAACGTGCTTACCGAGGCATGGAGGGGTCTTGGTATGTAAAGATGGTCACCTATCCACGGACCAACCGCGGCAAGCGTAGCTTAACCTGATCGATCGACCCGTGAGGCTGTTATTCATTAGCTTATTCATAAACATTATTTGATTTTACCAAAGTTTATGTGAATTGCAAGAAACAAATAAATAATACCTAGTAGAGATGACTATGTTCTTCAATAATTATAAGTAAACTATTATTATTGAAGAGTAAAGATAATCTTTACATTATCAATTCCTCCATTCATTACAATTGAGAATGTCAAGAAAAAAAAACCTCAATAGTACTTTTTGCTTAGTAATTTTAACAGACATGACATTGACAAGAAATAAAAAAGGTACTTACATGAGTTTCATTAATAGTACAGTACTGTTTAACTACTGGGTACCGCTTTCAAAAGTTATATTTATCATACTGGAGATATATCAGCCTGGACATAACTATCGTTTTTGCTCTTTAATTCAAAGTGTTATACTAAATTGTTGTTTTGGTGAAATCATTTTTTTTTTTTAAACGTTGCCCCACACTATGAATTTCTTCTTGTATCGTGGGTGCGTTTACAAACATAGAAACTCACATACACTAACACCCAGACCCGGAACAACTACTTGCAGATCATACAAATATTTGTTCCGTGCGGGGATCGAACCCGCGACACGTTGCGCAGCAGTCGATCGCTCAGCCACTGCGCCAACCGTGTCGTCATTCTTGATGTAGTGTTTGAAAAATTAATGAATCGTTGATTTACAACAATTCATTAATTTTTTAAACTTTTTCTTTACTCTTAATAAATCAATATCGGGCATTCTCGACATTTATGTTAAATTTTATATCTTTTGTTATTTTTTTATAACAATCTTTTACCATTAAACGAGCAATATTTGTATATATGTATATATTTTTATTCACGTCCTCGAAAACGGCTCTAGCGATTTCGATGAAAGTTGCAATATATAGGGGTTTACGGGGGCGAAAAATCGATCTAGCTAAGTCTCATAACTGGGAAAATTTGTTTTCTACGTATTTTCACCCGAGCAGAGCTCGGTCGCCCAAAGTTTAGAACAAGATGGCGTCATCCTGAGGATGCCTCGTTGAGAGGTGAAACACGTGTCGATTTCTTACAGGGTTCTTTATGACTCTTTAAAAACAGTTAAGCGGATTAGGTAACTACGTCGTATATTGAATTTTTTAAATCAAAGTATTGTCATAGTTGTGAAGAAGTCACCCAAGGGAAGTTGAAAACAGAATAGGTATAACAAAATAACCTGGGGGTTTATGGATGACTCGGATCTCAAGTGTATATAATATGCGGCGTCACTCCACAGACAATGGCCCACATTCTATCTTGAGCCGCATGCCCTGTCACCTGTGCACTTGAGGATCTTAATATGACTGCGTCAATCAACGGAGTTCGCGTGGCAGAATCTTGGGCCAAATATTATTTGAATTTTCACCACAATTTTTTTATTTTTCTTAGATAGGTACGCTAAGAAGACACATGGTTGATCTTATATAACAGCTAAACCCTTCCATTATTATAACACTATAATTTATCACTGATAAGCATCCCGTTAGGCGATTAACATACTAATGTTGGCAATTATACACAATTAATTATCGACACATCAGTAATATTAGGTCGCAATAAACTATCATTAGCCGGATTAAAGACATAAAGGCTAACACCTGCCACAGGATAACAAGTCTTGAGTACGCTTTAATTATTTTTAAACTTATTAGGGGGATGAAGGTGTTAGAGTAATGGTTCGCCATTTTCTTTGAAGTAATATCGGAAGAAGTTTTCTTCTTTTCGTGTGGTTAGTGACTAACCTTTTTTTTTTTTTTTTTTTTTTTTGAGGGTGGGAAATCATCAAATGACTTCTCCCGCTCTGGGCAGAGCGAGAGGGTGTGTCAGACTTTTACTGACTAAAACCCACCCGTGTTCCTTCCGTTGCCTGTGTGCCGGGGCCGCGTTATCCCTTTCGGACAAACCCGCAACCCCAGCAGGCATTGGTCTTTCGACCCCGTCGGTTGGTGCTGACATCTCTTTGAGGCGCGCGTGGAACACAACGCGCCGTCGACACGGGCCTGGTCCTTATCGGACGGCGAGCTGCCCATTGCTCACCGTCCGCAAGCCCACGCCTACGGTGGCCGGAAGTCGGCTCTGGACTCCCGACGCCCGGGGCGTCTCCTGCGGCGACTAGGGCCGCGAGGGCGTGCAGCTTGCATCTCCCTCGCGCGCTCCGCCTCCTCCTTCGCGAGCATAACTGCTTCGCAGAAGGAGGTGACGGCCTCCCATGCACTCTCGCTCCGAACCATGGCCTGAACCAGGGCCGGACGCGAGAGATCGCCGCCGCCGATCGCCTCCGTGAGGACACGGCGGTGCTCCGCCCAAGCCGGGCAGACCTCCACCGTATGCTCCACCGTGTCCTCCGGGCGATCCACACAGTGGTGACACCCGGGCGTTTCCTCCCGCCTTACGCGGAACAGGAACCTCCCGAAACAACCGTGTCCGGTGAGGACCTGCGTCAGGCGGAAGGTGAGGACGCCATGGCGCCTCTCAAGCCACTCCTCAAAGAGGGGACTTATCGCCGCAATTGTGGCGTGCCCGTTAGTGACTAACCTGGAGTCAGAGTTTTAAAGCTGCTCATGGTCCTCTGACTTGGATTCGCATGCCGTCGAGAAATATCTCTCAGGCATGTCGATTTCCTCACGATATTTCCTTCACCGTTTTTGAAGCAAGTGATAATTAATACGCACATGATTCCGAAAAGTCAGAGGTGCGGTAGAAGTAAACTTGTATTTTTCTTCCCGAAAAATGGCCAACTTACCTAATTTTTAGGGTTCCGTACCTCAAAAGAAAAAAACGCAACCCCTATAGGATCACTCGTGTGTATGTCTGTCCGTCTGTCACATCCAATTTGCTCCGAATCTAATGGACCGATTTCGTTTAAATTTGGTACACATAATGTATTTATGAGACCCAAACGCGGACGTGTATCGTTAATAAATGAATTTTGAATTTTGGAGTTACTTTTGGGGGGCAAATAAGAAGATAAAAATAAAAAGTTTTGCAAACTGAACCGTGTGGCATATCAAATGAAAGGACTTGTTGCGAGGATTTTAAATATCAAAAGTGACGAAAATTAACCATTCCCCCCCTTATCTCCAAAACTATTGAGCTAAAAATTTTGAAAAATTTGCAGGGAATGATTCTTTACTCATAGATTACAGGAAAACCTATATGAAGTCTATTGTCTTAAAATAACATAATAAATCTCTCAATGTTGTTTTTGTAATGTTAAGTTTGTTCTTGGGATTAATTCATCTCAACTACGGAACCCTTCATTGTGCGTGGTCCGACACGCACTTGGCCAGTTTTTTTTTAAGTTAAGGCTCCGTGCATCTTATTTCAATTTTTTGTCTAATTGTGAAAAAGCTTGAAATAATTTAAACATTGAAATAATTGTAACATTGAAATAATTAAAACATTGAAATAATTGAAACATTGAAATAATTGAAACATTGAAATAATTGAAACATTATGACATGCCTGTGTGACTATAAAAGTATAGTTTTCGTGGCGCCAAATCATTCATGTCAGTCTGTTAATAGTTTCATTACTTTAGCGCTCTCGAAAAAATTGTTCTTTTCGCCTTTGATTTTATTAATGAAGATATTGTTTTATCACAAAATTAAATTTTGATTTTAATTCAAGGTTAATGATGTTGATGATATTCTTTCATGTTCAAAATCGCAAGAGTTTCTTGTTAAACGATGATCAAATAACGTCAGACTAACGTAATTTGTCGGAAACCTATAGTTGCGAATATTAGTGACGTTCCATTAATACTTAAGTTATTAGAAAAAATCCCTTTCAGCCACATGCAAAACTAAGAACCCGACTTTTCAAATCACAAACAATTTTGTTTAAATTATTTATCCCTGTCTCACAAAAAATGAACAAAATTGATCAAAATCATTCGATTTCGGGCACGGCCCAAGAGAAAAAATTAAGTTGAGAATGTCTCAAGAACAAAGTCTTTAATACTTATGTAACTTATATTTCTGATCTGTTTCTGATTGAAATTCATTAACTTGGGCCAGCAATTGAACATAAACCAGTAATTTATTCATGGTGATGTTAAAATGTTAATAGAGTTGACCACCAGCCTAAACAGAAGCATTCAAACATCAGAATAAAATCCTCTGCAACAACATTACTAGAACATATTCTATCTACCAATAGGGATGTTGACTGGGGAAAAAAAATGTATTTAGTCCGTCAGTCAGATAATAAAAAATATTAGACACGTATTTTTTGCTTTATCATATTAATAAAAAATGGTTTAGATAAAACGCATTAAAGTTGGGGAGTTCGCTAAGTCACAAGTCAGTATAACATTTACCGGGGAGTGACGTCATGCCACATTTTAACGCATTGCCTACTCAATGTATTGCCGTAATCTTTTGATAACGTAAACAATAAAAAACACGTGTCCAATAGTTTTGTAGCGGCATCTACATCGCTACATGCGAACTACGCATCAAAGACCTGACGTCACACAACATCCTGACGTCACACAAATACAGCAAATTCAAATTCAAATTCAAATTCAAAAGTCATTTATTCAAACTAGGCTGAGAATCAGCACTTTTCGAACGTCAAAATTACATAAGACAGTCCCCCAAAACGCCCACCCTTCACCACTTCCTAGTGCATTAGCTGGGAAGAACAAGTGGCGCAACAAACTCCCCAGCAGCACAGCTGTCTGTTCAGTTAGAAGAACAAAAAAAATAAGATTCTATATAATAGTATTCAAAATAATTTAGATAATTTAGATTACGCAACACAAAACATAATTTAAATTATTAGCCATATGTTCGCTAGCACACGCCAATATACCATACAACATCATCGAGAACTATACTCAGGCAGAAATAAAAACTAAACGTAAACAGAACTTATCTAAATAAAAGCCTCCAGGCATAAAGGGCGTGCCCGCTTACATATAGTTGTAACTGGAAGTTATAAATGATAAACTAGGACCATCGAGATAAAATAAATAAAACAAACAGTTAATTACTAATAACAATAACTAATATGATCAATTGTCGAGGTCACTAGCTAACCACATATTGCAATACAACTCATTAGAAAAAACATTGTAATGAGTAGATTATGTCAACAATAAATTGAAATAAAATTAAAAATAGCTTGACTTATAAAGTCAAATAAAAAATAAAAAAATACAATTATATAAACTCATATAACTTGTCAGTAGGTAATCTGGAGAAAGAACATAAACATTGTCTTGAGTTAATCACAGCGACCAACTATTCTTATCATTTAAGTAGTCGTTTATAGAATAGTATGCCTTTGAACAAAGCTTGGATTTTACTTTCGTTTTAAACGCATCAAAAGGCAAATCTAGCAAAGAAGAGGGTAGCTTGTTATAAAAGGTTATACCAAGCCCAACAAATGAGTTATGAACCTTATGAAGCCGGTGAAAGGGAGCTCGTAGTTTGTCCTTATTTCTAGTGTTAACATTGTGAAAATCACTGTTTTTAGTGTATAAGTGTATATTTTGCCTAATATATAAGATGTTGGCGAAGATGAATTGGGACGCCACCGTGAGGATACCAATATCTTTGAAAAAATCTCTCAGAGAAACTCTGGCACCTAGCTGGTAAATAGCTCGAACAGCTCGTTTTTGAAGGACAAATATATTTTGAATATCAGCAGCTTTGCCCCACAGCAGAAGACCGTAGGACATAACGCTATGAAAATAACTAAAATAGACTAACCGAGCTGTATCGACGTCAGTGTATTGTCTTACTTTCCTGACGGCGTAGGCGGCCGAACTGAGCCTTCCCGCTAGGCTCGATATATGTGGGCCCCACTGAAGTTTAGCATCTACTTTTATGCCCAGAAAAACTGCCGAGTTTACAGACTCAAGCACCTCTTTATCTAAGACGATGTTGGGTCCTAGATTTCTAATATTTGGTAGGGCGAACTTTACACATTTCGTTTTCTTGGCATTGAGAACTAGGTTATTTGTCGTAAACCAATCCGTAACCATTGAGAGAGCACTGTTTACATCGTCAAAATCTTGTCTATTCCTGTCTACTTTAAAAATAAGAGAGGTATCATCTGCAAACAGTACAACTTCACAGATACCCTTTAAATAGAATGGTAAGTCATTGATATACACTAAGAACAAGAATGGACCTAGTATTGAGCCTTGAGGTACACCTAACTGAACTGGTAGACCGGAAGATTTCACACCATTAACATCTACACATTGGGACCTATTGTGTAAATAAGAATTTATAACGTTGAGAGCTTCGTTTTGAACACCGTAATGACGCAGTTTACGCAAAAGCGTGTCATGGTGCACGCAATCAAAGGCTTTGGAGAGGTCACAGAAAACCCCAATAGCATTTTGCGAGTTCTCCCATGCGTTAAATATGTGTTTCAGCAGAGCAACACCCGCATCTGTAGTCGAACGACCTTTTGTAAAGCCATATTGTTCATTATGAAGGAGGCTATTTAAATTAAAATGTCTAAGTAACTGCTTGAGTATTAACTTTTCAAATATTTTGCTAAATGTTGGTAAGATAGAAATAGGCCTGAAATTGCCAACGTCGTTTTTATTACCTGATTTAAATAGTGGTATGACTTTACTATTCTTCATGAGGTCAGGAAAAGTTCCTAAATCAACACATTTATTAAAAGTAACAGCTAGATAGTAGCTACGATGTCTATTATATTACTTAAAAGTTTAATGGAGATGCCCCAGTAATCACCAGTGTTTTTAGACTTGAGTGTGTTAAAAACATTAACTACATCACGAGGCGTTACATGTTCGAAGCTAAATAAGGGACTATTTTTAGATACACTACTAAGCAAAAGGTTTTCAGCTTTAGACGGGGATGAATTTAAGGAGCGAGTCGTAGTTACAGGTATGTTGGCAAAAAACTCATTAAACGCCTCGGCTACGTCAGCTGCTTTATTAACTAATTTATTGTCGACCATAACGCATAACGCAATTAGAGTTTACCGCGCGATAAACATATATACAAGCTTCCCGACTTCAACCTCTGGGCAGTTGCCCGCCAGACACGACACCCGTCTGGTCGGAGGATCCTCCCTTTTCTATGGGGGATGAGTTAACTTTACACCCTGTTCCTCATACCTCTAAAGTTTTTAATAATCTACCTGACGGACATACATTTTTTTTTTCAAGATCCTTTTTTTTTTTTTCCATACAGTAATACTGCTAAAGTAATCAAGGTAAATATTTGAAAGCTATTTGCCACGTTGCCAACTTTTAGGATGAATGCTCTTATATTCTATTTATTTCTGGATCTATCTTGATGCATCTCAAAACCAGACGAGCGAGATAGGCATAAGAATAACTCATGCTGCGAGCAATAATAAAAAGACTGGTCAGTCTGTGCCTGATGTCTTACTAAATCACTTCTAAAAACTCTTTTAGTACACAAAATGAAGATGATAAACATCCTATCAATTCATAAGAAAATTGACGTAAATTTGTTAATAAAAAATACCTACTAATATGTCATTTGCCAACATAACTTAGTATTAATTTATGTTCTCCTGCGCGTGCCCACTATAAATCAGTAATACCTCATGTAAATGTCATAATGGCTTGGAATATAGAATTATTAATTGCTTGTATTTCACCGCGAGTAGTTACCGTGTTACAGGTCATTGTGCGAAATTCGGATCTTTCTAAAATTACCAGTTAATGATTGCCCCCCTCAAAAATTTGCATTTTTTTTTCATAATTTTATATAACCACAGGCTCGCCCTTATTACATTTGTCTTAAACATAACTGGCGAAATGTGGGTGTATTATAGGTGCACCTCTGCCTAACCTTTCAGGTAATACAGGCGTGATGTTATGTTATGTTAGATAACATTATTATTTTCATACCTCACTTCACAGTTGTCGCCGTGACATTGACAGTTACTGACTGGCAGTGTCGCTACCAACCTTTCTGTCTAATCTTACCATCTCCAGAGAAAAATTGTAACAAAAATGTCCTACATCAACATCTGTTAGACCCATGTCTAGAAGTGCATATTCTGATATGAAGTTAAGGTCAATCTAGAGACTATGACAGTTTTACTAAGTAACACCATTATTTATGCACAACACGGCGCATACTTCACAGTTGGGTCCTGTCAAAGAACAGCTGATGAACAAGACCTTTTTATTTAACACTTATCATAATAAAAAGACATACAGTAAGCGTCCGTGAACTTTCGAAGTGTCGAACAAAAATATGTTATTAAAATTTGATGTAAACCTATCGAATTGTCATTCGTGAAAGTATTATTTTATTGTGTTTATTGTTTAAAGGTGTTTTTTGGATTGGACAGGATTAAAGGGGTTATTGTTTATCTGTGGTGTAATAAAATTGGTCTTTAAGTAGTTTAATAATGCGTTTTTTGTCATAGTTGGAGAAATATTGGTGAAAACAGCTGTTAAAGTGTAGTCTTAGCAGTCATACATATTTTTAAGGCTTTAGTTCTAAATTAAGTCTTTAAACTTTTTATTTCAAGTAGACTTTTAATACTATGATTTGTGAGCCATAATATTATCCGGTTAAATAATAAATGGTGGTTCTGGTTTGGTTCTGGTTTGGTTTGTTTGGTTTTTTTAAACAAAAATTATTAATATTATTTATTTATTAAATCATTTATAAATTGTCTAGAAATTTCAAAATAATACCAACTTTTGCAATCCCCTGCAACATTACTCATCCTAGTTGACTAACTTTCATGAAAGTAAATCTTCGCTTAGTAATTAAACGCATTACTGCTTTTAAACGTCCAACGTCGGGTATGAGAGCGCAGAGCGTACTTCTTCATTTACAACTAACACTTTACCTGCAGGTTCATTTACAATTAACACTTTACCCGCAGGTTCATTTGCGATTTATTATGTATATATTTCAAGTGTGTTATTTACATCACAGTGGGTCCTATTTTACCACCGCGTCGATATTTATTTTTTAAATATCGCAGCATTATGCTGAGATAGTTCATGATTTATTTATTTATTCATAACAATTTTTACATTGTGTCGAATATTAAAGATTTTACAATTTAAAAAAAAATACAAAAATTACATGCCACTTAATTACTATGAGGGAGAGTAATAATAATAAATAAATGTCATTTAAATAACCAGATGTTCAATGTCAATTACTTACCTATATGTCATGAATGTAATTAATCACAAAAAAAAAATATACCAATAGTAACAGCAATAATAATCTTGATAAATTCCTAGTATAATATGTATGTTTACAATTTAAATGTCATTAATCGAATAATAGCAGCCTTCCAGTAGGTAACGCTTCAATTTAGTTTTGAAGTCCCGTTTGTAAAGAGCAAATTTTATATCATCGGGGAAATTATTGAAGATTTTCACTGACCATGTGACCGGTACCGTGTGCGACTATATTAAGTTTAGGAATATTTGTGCTTTTAAAATCTTTTCTTCTCGTGCTCTCTCTAAGCTCTCTCTCCTCTTTAGTCTCAAAGTGATGTATATATTTAGAAAAATGTGTTAGGAGCACCAATACGTATGAGATAAGGGGGAGTGCGTATGAAAGAGCCAGTTTTAAAAAGTATAACAAAAAATCATTTAAGGCTGAACGTTATTCAATAATAAAAAAAAAAACAATAATCTGTTTAACAGTTATGGAACTTACCCAAATAAAAAGAATAAACATTTTTTTTTTAAGAAATCTGATATAAAGACACTTAAAAAAAAGGGAATCGGAACCTGTCAATGAAAGAGCTGCCGTGTGCTATGAAAGAGCCAGATTCCACTTTGCAGAAACAAACTAGTTTTTCATCAATTAAAATCTCATAATAGACTCAAAAGTCTAATCAAAATAAAACATAAGTGAAAATCACAGCTTTTGATCAGTCTCAAATAATCATTTTACAATAAACTTAATCATTCACAATACTTAAAAAAAAAACAGTCACAAATAATGTTGAAACCCGATTATAATAATTAAAAACATTTTTGGCAGAAGTAATCACTCCTTTGTTACTACAAGACTCACGTGTCCACACTTCACATATTTTGCACTGGTACCATTCTTGGCTATTTCAAAACATTTCGTATTAAGAAATACCTCAAACTACAGCCAATTTACCTTAACATCATAACAATAATATTTGCGTAAAATAATGCCAAATATATGCATACAACATATTCATTTTGGCAAACCATGCTTTACTGTTCTTCCAAAAAAAAATTTAGTAAACCAAATAATTCTTACATTTAGGTTTCAAAATTTTCAATGCAATCCTACGACGCTATTTGATTTCCTAGAACTGTTAAATATCTGTGGGTGACAGCTGTCCAATGTAGATTTAAAAAGTGTCAAATTCAATTATCGTAGGATTTTAAGTGGGAGATAACCGCTTCGACTCTTTCAAAGCTTGGGTCTTTCATACACACTCTCCCCTACATCCCGCTGACAGACAGACGGACAGACGGACGGACAGCGGAGACTTAGTAATAAAAATCATACTGTGGCTCAGTACGATTTTTATTACTAAGCTTCCAGCCCACCACTGCTCAATAAATGTCAAACTTCAGCAAATAGCGGTTTCGCTGCAAAAACAAAAGTACATACATAAACATTTTCCTATTTTATAGTAATAAGTATGAATGCCAGTAAAAAGTCATATTGATAAATCGACACTGCAATTGTAGGATTGGTCGTATAATGTAATTTTAGTGAAGTAATTGCTAACTGGTAGTTAGAGGCGGAATAGCAGTCATTTGTCTTGGGTATTGGATGGCTTGGGACTTTTGTATTATGTGACCTTTGTGGCCGGGGTCAATAACATTGTTGTGATGTGCAATGACTCTAGAAACTAAATCTTTCCCAAAAGAGAGGTGCCTATTTTCTGGGAAAGATTTAGTTTCTAGATCAGAGTTAACTGAATGACTGTTTTTTTTTTTAGTTATAAGGTGTGTTTTTCTGCCGTAATGCCAATAAACGCATTTTTCTTTCTTTCTTTCTAATTTACATGTTTGGTTTATTTTTGTGATTCCCCAATAAATCAATAAATTAAGATAGAATTTTAGCAAAGTTTATACAGATTATTAAAAAAATAAAAAGAGATTAGTAGATTTTTTTTGTATGTTTGGTTATAATGAATAAACTCAAAAACTACTGGACCGATTTAAAAAAATCTTCCACCAGTAGAATGCTACATTATCACTGAGTAGCATAAGCTATAATTTATAAAGATATCACGCGAGCGAAGCCGCTGGCGGAAGCTAGTATCTAATATCCTAACTAATATTATAAATGTGAAAGTGAGTTTGTTTGTTACGCTTTCACGGTAAAACGGCTGACCAGATTTAGATGGAATTTTGCAAATGGATAGACCATGACCTGGGTTAGAACATGGGATACTTTTTATTCCGATATTGTCACGGAATCGAAACTTATGCGGGTGAAACTGCAGAGCGCAGCTAGTAATAAGGTTATTCTATTCCAAGAATCAAGAAGAAATAATCACTGAAATGTTTAGAGGCAGATTGAGAAAAAAGTTATGATAGATTTAAGGTGCTTTAAAGAAAATAAATCAATCTTGGGTACCTACCTACCTAAGCATTATTTTGCGATTGTAATTTTTTAAGCATAATGCACCTGTAGATGATTGAGGAGCTCATGGCTAAGTAATAACAGCCGTACGGTTCGATCAATCAGGTTAAACTACGCTTGCCGGGGATGGTCTGTGGATGGGTGACCATCTTAACATACCGAGACTCTTCCGTGCCTCGGAAAGCACGTAAAGCCGTTGGTCCCGGCTGTTATTCGTGGATCTTTGACAGTCGTTACGGGTTGTAAGAAGCCCGAAAGTCTGACAACCAGTCTTACCAAGGTAGTCGCTTCATGTAAATACGGTACCTATTTAGCTGCATCCGGTTAGGCTGGAAGCCAACCCTAACATAGTTGGGAAAAGGCTGGGCAGATTATATGCACTTGTAGATGTTTATAAACTAACAAAATCTCTATGTACATCCCATATTTTAAATACTTACTTTAACAAACGGATAATTCTTTAATATTCATTAAAACTGTATCTCAATTTATCTTGAGTCTTTAAGCCTTGTTTAGTCAAAGTCAAGATTATGTGGTACTTATAATAGTTACTGTCGCTTGTACGCTCATATCTCTTTAATACTTTTAATTTACGAGTCCATTCTAACTACCCCACAAAATTATAATAATTATTTCCACAAGCACTCGACAATTAATTCCCTTTACTACTGTTACACGTTAACTCATAAAACTGTGTGTCTTGTAGTATTTTTTATTTTCCATTAAAAATTCGTCCCGCGTCGCGTCCACCTGCGCGGACGCAACAACCAATATCTTAATTATATCCATTTTTATAGCTTTAACTCTTAATATTGCAAATAATTGTTTTGTTTCAGTTATCACTCTTTTGGAAATACGAGCACAACTCCAAAAATAACGTGCGTGTTTTGTTTTTTTTAGGGTTCCGTGGTAAACAAGGAACCCTTATAGTTTGGCCATGTCTGTCTGTGTGTCTGTCTGTCCGCGGCTTAGCTTAGAGACTGTTAGTACTAAAAAGCTGTAATTTGGCATGGGTATACATATTAATCACGCCGACAAAGTGTTTTTTTTTTTATTGTAAAAAAACACTTTACGTGTACGTAAAGTGTTGTGTTGTGGATGTTTTTTTTTTTCTCGTCTATGCTATGGTGTGGTGTGTCTTTGGAAAGGTCGTTCAAAAATATTGTGAGAGTGTCAAACCATTTTTTTATTCAGGGATCAGTTTGCGAAATTTTAAGCTTTAGAGTGCCAATTTTTGTTAGAGTCAAGTGTCCCCCCTGCCAGCTAGGTACATGGTTATATTTGGATTTGTGAAAAAATTCACAGCAGTAGTATATATAACGAAGTTAAAAGGAAAACTATCACAGCTAAGTAAGCTTATAGGTTAACGAGTAATAATCGACCAACTTAAATTTGCAGTTTGAAAAACATGTTCTCCCATACATTCCTTATCGGAGAATATGTTTTTCAACTACAACGTTAAGTTTGTTCTTGGGATAAATTCATCCCAACTACGGAACCCTGCATTGTGCGTGGTCCGTCACGCACTTGGCCGGTTTTTTTAATTCTTGAGGATGTTGTAAAGTCTACAGATGGCCAGTACTAATCAAATTCGTGGCTCTGAAAGTCACCACGAATTTTTAAAGTCCGTTTGTGTCGTAGTGCGAGTTAATGGTGACACGCTTGGTTTGTATTGAAAGTGACAAAGCCGCCTCAAGCAGCAGTCGCCGAGACGTCTCCTGGCTGTCGAGTACAGTGGTAATCAACCTTCGGCGCGTAGCTATTACGGGCATTGGGTACCTCTATTTTTGAGGAGGTCTTTGTGGATCTTGACATAAATTAAGTCAATCAAGTGAACGTGGCTGATGAGCAGTAAGGTTTTACCAAGCTGATGCATTAGCAGTCTTGGACCAGGATATATTCACGTTTGATTTCTTGTCGCTTGTCTTAGAGAAGGAGACTCTTTTTCTTCTTTTCGAGTCGATGATAATTTTTAGATGAGTTGGGTCCAGTTGGTGACCACGTTAATAGCAGCATCAGTGGCGTCCATTAGATCCTAAAAAGTGCAGGTGTATGGGACCTTAAGATACTGCAACAAGGGGGGTCATATTCTGGATAAGGGCACCGCACTCACATCGGATGTCGGACGGGACAAATAAGGATGTAGTCACCAAAGTACCATCCTCCCATACCTATTAACACTAAGATTTGAAAATCTTGTAAAAGCCAATTACTTTTTTAAAGAGTAACCGTGGAGTTTCTTGCCACCTCTTCTCCATAGGAAACGACCAATTGGAACCATGCACCTAGCTTCTGACGTTTCATAAGTGCCCATGTAGATTTTGATTTTGCTTTTGCTTGTAGTTATTACAAGCAAAAGCAAAATCAAAATCTAAAATCTAATCACAAGAAGTTTTTGTGAAAACTTCCCATTTTCTTAAATGGGCAGTTTTCAGAAGAACTTTTTTTTGCCAATTCATTCTGTTTCTTTTCAAGATCAAAACTGCCAACTGAGGTTTGAGTACCTACAAGAAAAGTCGGAAATCGCGGAAAACTTTTTCCATACTTTTACAAGGTAGGAATAAAATCCAACTTATTTTTTTATGTTGGACAGACTAGCCGAAAATAACCAAAAAATAATTAGCAGATAGCCATATTATATGGAGTGACTTAGGCTTCTTTTGTTTTAGAAAAATAATTAGGGTCCCCGCGGGCGAGGCCCCGGGCAGCACCTAGTTGACAATATAGTAAACAATTTTATCTAGGTAACTAAAGTTTTTATTCTCAATAGAGATAAATTATAGTTCTATAAAATTACGCACTGGGCAGAATATTCTCATATTACGTATGCCGCGTTAGGGATAAACCAATAAAATATATTTTATTGCTTTTTGCCCCATCATTCTGATAAGACAATATCATCAGTAACCTATCATGTAGGAAAAGACAACATTGAATAATAGATGTATAGAATACTCTTTGATAAGTACACTATAAAAATTACAGACATAAATTTAGACATTTTACATAGGGTGACACAATGGGCGGTCATATCTCATAAAGCGAGCTTTTGCAGACAACCTTTGGATGGATTAAAGGTAACAGGAGAGACAATACTGCAGGTAGTTGTGTACCATTTACATATACAATAAATACATACATACAGCAGATACTATAATAAATAAAAAAAGGGGTTGCTTTACACACGTGGTTGCTGAAAACGTTGCTTCACTAAATCTCATAATTTACCTAGCGTTTTCCCAACTATGTTGGGGTCGGCATTCAGTCTAACTAGATGCAGCTGAATACCAGTATGTTACATGGAGCGACAGCCTATTTGACAATGATGAATGATGAATGATCCACAATCCAGTTACTGGGTAACACGATACCATTTCGTAAGACTGGTTGTCAGAGCTTCGGACTTTTGACGCCGCGTAAGGACTGTCAAAGATCTACAAATGATCTTTGACAGAAAGATCATTCAATGATCATCATGATGTTCATCATGTTCATCATGATGAACATGATGACATGGTCATCATGTTCATGCCCATGATGTTCATGGGCATGAACATCATTTTCATGCCCTTGTCCTGCTACGTGTTGTCGGCGCAACACATTTTTTAAACGACTTCTAAATAGCTTTTAGGTTCGTCGCACATGTATGTTTTTTTTTTTAATGTATTTCCACCGATTTCTCCGTCAATTGTAGACCGATTTAGAAATATTTTTTTTGTATGATAGGGTATGCTCCCAAGTTAGCCCCACATAAATTTTATTACCTTTGCTTGGATAGTTTTTGAGTAAGCTTCAATAATACGTATTTTTCCCATTTAGTATATGTGGACGATATGAGGGTAACTTCCTGTCACTGTTATTTAGATAGCAGGTATTGGTATTCGAATTTGTGTGGGGTAGGTACCACAACTAAAAAGTGAAAAATAAAAACCTCTTTACAAAAAAAAACCTTCCAAAAAAAAACACTACAAAGTGAAAAATAAATTCAAAAAACGAAAATTCAAAACCAAAGACTCCAACTTCCGAAATTAAAGTTATTTTTCACTAAGTATTGTTTTTTATTGGAACTCGGTTGTTTTTTTTTTTTTTTTGTAAAACTTTTTTTTTCTTCCGTTCTTCTCTCTCTGCCGTCACTCTATCATTCACTCCTTTTTTATTTAATATCATCCGTCTTACAATCCATCCATCGTTTTTTTGGTCTTCCCTTCCCTTTCCATCCATCAAAATTTATCTTCATTAGTCTTTTAGTTTCCTTGATCATTCTGAATGAACTATGGGCTACGGGGATGCGTATGCCCATCCCCGTTCTTTAGTCTATTGTTACCAAACATTATGACTTACAAGCATAATGATTATAGCATGTTCTCTTCGACCTTTTAAGGGACCATAATCAATAATCGTCATTAACGGGCTGCTATAATATAAAAATTAAAAACGACTTTCTTTGAAAATTATAGCACAATAAAAACTTCGCGGACATCAATCGAAAACCTACAATGAAATGTTTAAAAACTATTAAAAGTCTCTTTAATTTTTATTGCTGGCAATAAAATCATCAATGTTGCTATCTTTACAGTATAATTATCGAAAAGTGATACACGCATCATAAAGTTTAAGTCGCTAATTACTGTTTGCAGTGAGGTCTTGGGCTAAAAATATACCACCTAACATTTCTTGGGGTAGGTTAAAGGTGATAAGAATTAATAATAAAAAACAGAAAAAACACAGTTCAGACAAACAATATTTCAAGTATAAAATGAACATTACAGAAAAAAATGTGTCGCTGGTGCCTTTACTGCCGGTGACTCGTGCCGCTCGGCAAAAGCCGGCGGCAATGCGGCCGGCACTATGAGTAGGAGCTTTTACAGACTCTAGGAAAGTTGCCTATAGGCAAAACATTATGCCTTGACAATAAGCCGCTTGTTAATTCAATTCAATTCAAAATATTTTATTTCACATAAACTTACATGGGCACTTATGAAACGTCAGAAGCTAGGTACACGGTTCCAATTGGCCGTTACCTATGGAGAAGAGCCGGCAAGTAACTTCACGGTTACTCTTTTAAAAATAATTTGCTTTTACAATATTTTCAAATAGGTAACAGTGATAATATGTATGGGAGGACAATGTAGGTCTTTCAACAAGTAACAGGTACTTAACAAAATAAAAGATGGTCAACAAATCTACAGTCCACTACACCTACAGCGTTCTCACATTCACAAAATAGAAAATAATCTATAAAAAATATAAATAAATGAATACAAATAAAAACCTATTTTAAACGAAATGACATGGTTGCTATTACAACTGTAACAAATCTGAATATTTATCATGTCCACAAAAGTCACTAATAAAGAGTTGAAATTAAATTGTAGGTTAAAGAGTTACCAGTACTGTCTCACTGGTGACATAGTCCAGTGGTCGCAAGCGTGACTGCTCAGCACCGGGTCCTGGGATAGATCCCTTCGTCAGGCAATGTGTTATTGGGTTAATCCATTCAGAAAAGCTTAGTAAAAATCTCTCTTTCCTTTTCCTAACTATGTTGGGATGAGCTGCCAGTCTAACCGGATGCAGCTGAATACCAGTATTTTACTGGGAGCAACTGCATATCTGACCTTCACAACCCAGTTAACACGATACCCCTTGGTAAGCCTGATTGCCAGACTTTTGGGCTTCTGACTAGCCGTAACGACTGTCAAATATTTACGGATGACAGGCATGATCAATGAGATCATCAGATGCCTAATAGTACATAATACTAAAATACTTTTTTATTTATTTAACTAAAAGTAAATGAAGTGGGTTTGGATGGTAATCAATAAGCGGAGTATCACGGACAGAATACTAGGTATACTTGTATTGATCAAATGTTGTAGTTTATTCCTAATGGCAGCTATTCGTGTTACAAAATTGCATATAAAGTTATAGCACTTTGTTTCAAACCAACATTTTATTTAAATTTGACCACCTAATGCATTTTTATGTACATCCTTATAAGATATATACCAATAAACTTAGCTAATGCCTTCATTATCATTTCCACCTAGATTATTTATATCAACAATTAGAAGTACGCAAAATATTTACGATAGTGGATAAATAAATGGCTATAAGGTCACGTAACACTTTAATTGTGAGATAAGGATGAATTAAATGTATGAATATTTTTTGCATATTTGTTTCAGCTTAAAGCCAGTTTTATGATGTTATGTTGAAATAGTTAAAGTTTATTTCAATGAAGACGGTATTGTTTCGCAAACAGGCACTTATGAGAATAAAATATCTTAATATACATTTAATTAAATATAATAATATTTTTTTTCTTTTTTTATATATTTCAATTTCAATCTTGATTTTGATACACCATGATGGTATACATTTTGCATGCCTTTTTTTTTTTGAGGGTGGGACATTATCAAATGACTTCTCCCACTCTGGGCAGAGCGAGAGGGTGTGTCAGACTTTTACTGACTAAAACCCACCCATGTTCCTTCCGTTGCCTGTGTGCCGGGGCCGCGATATCCCTTTCGGACAACCGCAACCCCAGCAGGCATTGGTCTTTCGACCCCGTCAGTTGGTGCTGACGTCTCTTTGAGGCGCGCGTGGAACCCAACGCGCCGTCGACACGGGCCCTGGTCCTTATCGGACGGCGATATGCCCATTGCTCACCGTCCGCAAGACCGCGCACATTTTGCATGCCTTACGGTAGAATCACTTGAAACATGTACATGTACTATCACCATTGTAACAGTGTTTTCTGCAAAAATAAATAATTTTAATTGATTTGATTTCAAAATTTAATGTTCTGCCTAGCAGATAGTGTAAATTTGACTTATAATTTTTCGGACGAGTTCAAAAACGAAAATATAAAACCAAAGACACCGACTTCCGAAATTAAAGTTACTTTTCACGTTTTAGTGTCTTTTTTGGAAGTCAGTGATTTCAGATAATATTACATACGAGTACATACTTGTAGAATTGATAACGTCCTTTTTTAAGTCGGCTATAAACGATGGCATCTTGAAACCAATGTCGTCTAAGCATAAATTTAATAGCAGCTTGCTTGTTTGTTTCCTTGCTTGCTTGTTTTGTCACATTTTGTTTAATCTTCAGTTGTAACTTTCGGTCGGTGGTCCTGCGGCGAGATGGGCGGATTGTTGCTATCGCGGGTAGAACCTGAATGAGGCTGGCACAGGAGCGTGGGGATTGGCACAAGAAAAGAGAGGCCCATGCCCAGCAGTGGGTAAAGTTGGGCTGTGAATGATGAGTAACTTTGATTGGGAAACTTAGTACAAAAGACATTGAAGAAGTCACGTGAAGAACCAAAAAGTGCACTACGAAAATCACCCTTACTGCTACGATATAAATCACTGTCAGTGTCAAATTGTTACCACTGATTTACGGTTGATTGACTTACCTGTGCTACATTCGCACGACGTCCACTCCTGTACGTCGGCCTCCCCCCAAGCATCGTCATTTGGACCTGCGGTCTTCACAAGGACATCGGTTCACCTCGGCTCGGCTCGGTCCGTTCGGCTGAATGATGATGATATATCGATGATATGATCGTTAAGTTTTAGACCAAAAGGGTCCTTAAAAAAACCCTTTCCTCTTTTTCGCTAGATATTAAAATAATTCACACATGGTAACGTTTTAGCCTGGCAAAAAGGTGTATAAATCAGTCAGAATCAATCAGAAATGAAATTATCTGGAAAAGAACCGGAATTACCGACATAGCTTGATGGCGGTGGGCTGGCCATGTTTATCGAAGGACCGATGGACAGAGGAGCAGACGAGCCCTGGTGTGGAGACCGTGTATCGGCAAGCGTAGTTTGGGACTCCTCCCAAAGAGATGGACCGACGATCTTAAGAAGGTGACTGGAACAGACTGGATGCGGAAAGCGAATGACAGGCGCAGCCTGGGAGAGCCCTATGTCCAGCAGTGGACTGTGATAGGGTGAGTGGATTTGTGATTAAACAAGGTGATGGAGTGCTAACTACCCAGAGTGCTCTGTCTTCATCTTCGTCGTTCCCTCAATGCTGAGGATCGCGACCACATACGACGCGTCTCCACGCTATGTGGTCTTCTGCAGTGTGGACCGCTTGGTAAATGCTGCCTCCAACAGCCTTCCTTATCGCGTCTGACCATCTCACTGGTGCTCTGCCTAGAGCGCGTTTTCCTTCCACCCGACCTAGTAACATGCGCTTTTCCAGATCATGCTTAGGTGAACGCATAATATGTCCGAAAAAGCTGAGGGCACCCTCCTGGCATATTGTAGATAGCTGGTTTGTGATGTTGAGTTCCTCCAGTATGGATTCATGAGTTCTCAGAGTGCTCTGTAGTCAAATTTTCCTGGAGTAGGTATCACAAATTCCCTTAGCCCAACCATAATCATCTGCCTAGCTTTTGGGGTCGGCGTCCAGTCTTACCAGATGCAGCTGAATACCAGTATTTTCCATGGCGCGACTGCCTCTCTGACCTCCACAACCCAGTTACTGGATAAAACGATACCCCTTGGTAAGACTGGTTGTCATACTTTCGAGCTTCTGACTACCCGGTAACGACTTTCAAAGACCTACAAATGATAGCCAGGACTGACGTGCTATCCGAGCCATGGGGAGGTCTCGATATGTAATGGATGGTCACCCATCCGCGACCCGACCGTGGCAAGGGTAGCTTAACTTTATCATTTAGCCACGAACCTCTCCCAACGACCACGATCTAATAAAATATCTGCAAAGTGATGTCTATTACTTACGATTCCCTTAACCATTATTTTACCATAAATAATGGTCTTTTTGCAATGAATACGCGAAGTAAACGATAAAATGGTATTAGCTTATGTTAATGTTGTAATTACTGTTTGTTAATTATCATGTTAGTTTTAAAAGGACGTTGTACAAGACAAATAGATAATGTGAGGTCTTAAGAACTTAAGAGTGTTCATTCTAAAAGTTGGCAACGTCGCAAATAGCTGTCAAATATTTACCTGTTTTAATTAATTTGGCAATATTACTGTATTTTATTTCACTAGTTAGCAATATTTCATATTTCCATGATTCAGACTCGCACTTGGCCGGTTTTTTTATTTAAATTTGTTTATTTTAAAAGTGGGCAACGTCCCAAATAGATGTCAAATGTTTCGCTGTTTTGATTAATTTCGCAATATTGCTGTATGGAAATATAAAATATGGTTAACTAGTGAACCAAAATATTGATTATAAAATGTAATAATTAATATCGTACCATCGAATATTTAGTTTTAGATGTAAAAAAATATTTGGAAACTTTCCAAATATTAACTCGATTACAATATCAAATTCGGTGCAATTCATTATTATTATTCTAGTTCACTAGTTAGCGATATTTCTTATTTCCATACAGTAATATTGCCAAATTAATCAAAACAGGTATATATTTGACAGCTATTTGCGACGTTACCAACTTTTAGAAAGAACGCTGTTACATAACTTAGCACGTTTTAGAAACCGTTAATTAAATATTATTATCATTGGGTGAAAATAATATTACTTGTGTTAACTTAATTATTTCAACTAGGTTTTATGTGTATGGCATTTACGTCAATATCATATTATGTATATAAATATCACGATTGCTTAAGAAAAGCTATCGTCTTCCATAAACTAAAACAAAACCAATTTATTTCTAGTTACTCCTAAAAAAAAATAACCCCCTCGATTTATATAACGAACATAAAAATGTAATAAATAACAATTTTCGAAGGCAACAAGTTACTATTTATCAAGTAAAGAAAACGGAACTTATGAAGTATCTAACTATATATTACGAATATGTGACATTTAAAAACGACCATACTACAGTATATAAATATCAGATATTGATCTTAAAATACGAATAAAACACATAACTTTGCAGGCAATAATAAAAATATGATGGAATTATACAATGCGTTATGGGTTATGTATGAAGAGAATGTTTATATTTGGCTTACGTTAACCGTCAAAAGAACATTGTTTAAAATGGCCTATGAATCAACACGTATGAAACCTTTACAGTGATTACTAGTTTTTTTTTTTTATAATTTACATTACAATTATTACAGTAGAACGGACACTTCTTAATTTCGAAAACAATTTAAAAAGTAATTCACTTCGGTCTTATTCCCCGGCGCCATTATTTTTGTTTCAATTACGGTATAGTGTGCCCCGTAATTATAACGCTCAACAGTCTCAGCGCTTGATCTATGAATAAGGTATTTAGTTGCAAACAGAATAAAATGATTAAAAGCGCTGTGTGAAATGAGCAACAGCGACACTGACTGTCAAGAAGATGAAGAATATGAAGATGATGAAAGAAGATGAAGATGACAGTTTGACATTTCATAGTAATGACATTGTTGTTATTTTGTCACTCACATCCTAACTCCTGCGCTTGCATCTTGCGTTACTTAAGTGTATTCGTTTGTGTTATTGCATTTTTTTTTTTCGATTTTATCTAATAACTTGGCGTGAGAAAGGACTGTGATTTCCTCTTGAAATATCGACCTCTGGCTGTGATTTCATAGCCCTAACCATAACTACAAATAAATTAGTAACTACTTATAAAGAAAGAATGGTTTTGCCTACCTAATAGTACATTATGCATTTAATGAAACGTTTGAAGATAAAATCCTATGTATTTTCACTAATAAACGCTCAGTTAGTATGTTTCTATTGGCCTAATTATAACCTCAAAATCCGAAATTGTTTTAGATTTTTTACAATTCTCAGAAGTGTCCGTGATTTTAATTTAGTTTCAGTCGAATATATGCATTATTTAGAATGCAGAAAGTAAATTCCCGTCTCTGTTGGTTCTTAGGCGAACGATGTATGGACACCGAACAATGTCCTTTATATCATTAAAGGAAATTTGCATCCCATCTGCGAAACACAGTTTTAATTACAATCCGAAAGATTGTGAAGGAATTGCTTCATATGTTTGAGGGGCTCGTGGCGTAATAACATCCGCACGAGTTGATCGAAGGTTAAGCTACCTTTGCAGCGGTCGGTCCGTGGATGGGTGCCCATCCATTACATATCCGTGCATCGGAAATCACGTCAAGTCGTTGGTCCCGACTGTCATTCGTAGATCTTTGACAGCCGTTACGTATCGTGTTATCCAGTAACTGGGTTGTGAAGGTCAGAAATGCAGTCGCTCCATGTAAAATAGAAGCCAATCCCAACATAGTTGAGAAAAGGCTAGGCAGATTGTGCTTAACAACGTTAATAACTACAATGAATGTTGTTGAACTTCACAGTGAAAGACATTGCCGTTGAATGTTTTGAAATTACCCCGCTGGTTACTGTGACGTAATAATGAGCTAATAATGACATTGCAAATAAAAAATTAATCGAGCTGGACGCGGAGAGGGAAGCAAATAAAGAAAGAAAGAAAGAAAAAGTATTTATTGAGACTCGCACAGGAAATCACAAATTAAACTAAAAACACACTAAACATAAATAATAAAATACAATAAAAACATAAAAAAAAACAAAATATACTTAAAAATTAATGCAGTCCTGTACGAGGCCAAAAGGCCCCAAATGTACCACCCAAACAAATGTACAATTTTCGTGAATAACACCCAATTGAGACTGGAAGCTGATACGAAATGCCTAAAATTGGCCTCAGTGATATACGATTGGAGCATTTCTGTCTGTAGGTGTCCTGGCGATACGAGATTGTGCACAATCTCTCAGCAGACTAAGGGCGAATTTATGAAACTGAACGTGATCGTACTGGGCACGTTCAGTCACGATCTGAACCGCGTTTAAAGCTGTCAGTGCAATAATTGATGTGGAATATTGACACTGACAGCTCTTGAATGCGTTTTAGAAATTTTTCAAATATAATGGTGGTATTTAATTGGTTATATTTACGGCACAGCCATTTTCTGCCGTTAAAGTCTTCTTCATTGGAACACGTACGTTTAAACTGATATGATGAAGTCGTTGAGAAAATA
Organism: Agrochola lota; assembly: GCA_947364205.1. Classification (NCBI taxonomy): domain Eukaryota; kingdom Metazoa; phylum Arthropoda; class Insecta; order Lepidoptera; family Noctuidae; genus Agrochola; species Agrochola lota. Next base: position 3,200,426 of record OX376241.1, read on the forward strand.
AATAAAATTAAGTCCATTTTTGGCGCAAATATGACGTGTTTAATTATCTGAAACCTTTTATGAAGTGACGGCTACTCAGCTATCCAATATGGTGTAATATTATTGTCGCTTTCAATTCAATTACAAACATAAAGGGTATCAATTACAAACGACGCCAGATCACGAGTTATATTGTAACCGCCACGCCTGCTATAGCCTGGGGCGTAAAACAAAGGTGTACTTTGGCAAAGCTACAGTTTTCCTCAGCCAGGAGTTTAGTGCAATAAATTAAAGTTTACTACAATTATGTGTATTTTTACGTGATTAAAAAGTTGTGTACAACTAAATGAATGGCACCGGACGCAAGTTCATAATTTTTTAAAGGTTATTTTTTTATATTTGTTTATTTTTTCTACAGCCAATATCTATAACTTGGTCACATAAAATCTTGACTTTTGTTCAGCAAAATGAAAAATTTTCATTTTATTTCGACCACTAACAAAATTCTCATTGGCTACAAGGAGATGATTGACAAATAATTTTTCGCCCGGGTATCATTAAAAATAAAAAAAATTACTCATGAGGCATTGCTTAGCCCAGATAAGATACCTCTATCAACACTGACGAGCAATATAAAAAAGCCACTAACGTATCATGAAATATTTCCGAAACTACGCTAGATAGCTTCTTGCAGTAAAAAGCACTATTCAAGTGTATTTATAATTATAAACAACTGTTTTCATGATTTTTTTACTTCTTCACAACTTGGGTGATTTAGGAGATATTTAGATTTGGTGCTCTGCAAGTGGCTTTTTTATGTTGTGTATATTATGATTTTGACATGCTACAAGGAAACTCAGTTAAGATTTTAATCTTTCATGATTTTCATTTAATTTAGTAAATTAATCGTATTGAGACTCGTCATTTGTAGATGTTTGACAGTCGTTACGGGAAGCCAGAAACCCGCAAAACTAATAACCAGTCTTACCAAGGGGTATCCATATTACCCAGTAACTGGGTTTGTAGCGGTTAGATAGGCAATCGCTCCATGTAAAATACTAGTATTCAGCTGCATCCGGTTAGACTGGAAGCCGACCCCAACATAGTTGGGAAAAGGCTAGGCAGATGATGATGATTAAATTAATCATTTTATCAATTCATATTTTCCGTTCTTCAATTCAGTCGTTTCGAAATTCGGCATAACGTATGCTAAGTATATTACCCACCCGCCATGACAGTGTAGTCTATGTTAATGACGTTTAACTGGTCTAACCTTTCCTTCTCCACATAAATTCTTCCTCACTTTGAATAATTGTGACTGATATGATGCTGATCGTCATCTGCAGTTAGTTAGGTGGTAACAAACGTACTTAATTGTTAATTGTAAGCACAAACTTGACAACTATGATAGTTCAACTTATCGGAGCTATTGATACTTTCTCCTTGAAAACAAATTGGCAATAATAAGGCGCAGAAACTCCAATATTATTGGGACTTGTATGTTTGAGCCGTTTGGGCTTGAAACTTAGGGCCGGGGGTCCGAGTACCCACTTAGTTTTTCGAGACATCGCCAACCGGTTGCTCGATTCTTCATGTGACCAGAGGGCTGGGCTAAGAATCAGCATTTCCATATTACGTGGCAATGCTGCCAGCCTTTTGGGCACTTTTCTTGTTGACAGCGATGCGGACGTTTTTTTTCTTTATGATTTATTCTCCATAAGATTATGATATATAATCTCAATGATTCTCCCTCTCCCTTTTATATACCTTTATATACTCGTACTATTATTATTAATTTAAGACCGATAGCTTTTAAATTATGTTTGTGTAGAAAAATGATTTTAGTTTTATTGTTATGTCTTTTCTGATGTAGAGAAAGAAACAACTTTGATCCAAACAAGTAACACTACTAATTATGCAGAGCTGATGTCAGGATGCAGCTGAAAGGACCAGTCTTTCTTTAAGAAGTTCAGCGTAATTCTTCAATAAAGTTTGGTCCTTTAGATCCTTAGCTTTAGATATATTATACAGGGTGGCAATGGGCTCTACGCATTGCACAACCTGTTACCATAGATTGAGCACATGATTCTGGACCCCCGGCGTTGAAAATTTTACATGGAGCGACTGCCTATCTGACCTCCACAACCCAGTAACTAGGTAATACGATACCCCTTGGTAAGACTGGGTGTCAGACTTTCGGACTTCTGACGACCCGTAACGACTGTCAAAGATCCACAAATGACAGCCGGGACTAACGGCTTAACGTGCTTTCCGAGGCACGGAGGAGTATCGGTATGTAAAGATGGTCACCCATCCATAGACCAACCCTGGCAAGCGTAGCTTAACCTGATGGTTCGACCCATTCGGCCGTTATTACTTTGCCACGAGCTCCTCACACTCTTCTTGCACATTATCATTATCTAATGAAATTCTATCAGATTTTTAACTATAAACAAACCCTTGCGTGACACTTCGCTCATTGACGCACTTCCTTTATAGTCACCAACTAAAGTTGTATCCGTCAAGAAATATAACTAAGTATAACGTTAAAAATAAGTAACAACTACAAGTCCTCATAAAATCACCTGCCGTTAATAATGACATACAGATGTCCTTTATTAATTAAATAAGAGATAATCCTAGTGTCATGGCGCGTTTGATAAAATAATCCTATTCGGAATTACGATTAAAAATAACGAATTATAAGACGACGTTGTTGGCGAATGATGTAATTAAGACTGTTTGTTTGTTTGCTTCTTTAAAATAAAATTAGCTTGTAAAGGTGTAGCACAAAGGCATCTCTTATTATGAAATACTTAGGTAGTTAATCCTTCGCAACGCACCCAGTACATGTTTCTGTGAAGAAGCTCCACCATTATTTTTTCTTTTATTGTTTTACCGAAACTACAAAAGAAAAGTAGGTATGTGCATCAGCACTCTAGGGTAAAGACGAGAAATTATCATTGAAGGCTCCCGCAGTCAAGAACAATTTCTATGAAAACACATGGAAAATTTTCTACCAGAATCGCGTAACACCGTCACTCCACACCTGTCTGCGGCACCCTTGATTCACGACGGATACTCGCATGTCCTAATTAGATTTCTGATTCAGATCATATTTTGGTTTAAACTTTGACAAAATGCTTTCCTCCACCGTATATCGTTGGTGTGAGCAGCATTATCAGTGCGACTGATTAAACCATTCAAAGCGTTATTTCATTGCGTTACAATTGGGTTTCCACATCATTGGGTTTGAAATGGTTAAGCCTTACAAGATGTTACATTACGTTTCGTTTACGTTACGTTACATTTCGTTAAGTTTACGATACGTTCGTTTACGATACGTTCGTTTACGTTACGTTTACTTTACGTTTCGTTTACGTTTACGCTTACGTTACGTTTACGCTTACGTTACGTTACGAATGAACGGGCTACCATTTGAACAACTTAACTCTCAGTAACAATACAGTCCCTGGTTGAAAAGTCGGACATCCGTAGATTTTTTGATTTTATTAGCCACGTGCCTTTCTATCTGTAGCAACTACATAAATAGTCTATCATTCTCAAGCAAACCCACTGTAAAAACTTACAAAGTATCATAATTTAATAACTCCATAAAAGGTCTCATACCAATAGCGCGAGAATTAGCATGTTAATGTGCGTTTATAGGTAAGTTTTTATTGCAAATCATAGGTTTTATTAACTTTTATGGTTATAAATATAATGCCTATAATAATAATGAATAAATTGTAATAAGTGTGAATTAATTATGATGCCATTTTTCTCTCATATTGGCACAAGCTAAGTACGAGTATACAGCGTGTATCAGAAAGGTGTGGTCCTATTTTTAAGGATAAATGCATCACCCATCCTTAAACACTTTCTCCATGGGCCAAACATCGTAATCTATATATACAAATAAATAAAATTAAAGTGTGTTTGTAATGTCAAAATAGCAGCTTTTTACTAAATGCATATGATGAAGTATATACGGAAATTAAAACAAAAAAAAAAAAACACACAGCGTTTATCCTAAAAGTTGGCAACTTCGCAAATAGCTGTCAAAAATTTACCTGTTATGATTAATTTGCCAATATTTCTGTATGAAATTAAGAAATGTAGCAACTAACTAGAATATTAATAATGAATTATAACATTGAATTTGATGTTGTACTCTTTTTAGGTGTAAAAAAAGCATTTCGAAAGTTTCCAAGTACTTGTTTTACATGTAAAACTAAATATTCGTTGTTACGATATTAATTATTGCATTTCATAATCAATATTCTAGTTCGCTAGTTAACCACATTCCTTATTTCCATACAGTAATATTGCCAAATTAATCAACACAGCAACATATTTGGCAACTATTTCCGACGTTGCCCACTTTCAGAATAAACGCTCTTTAAATATATTAAAAAGGTGTCCATTACTAACTATTTGTGGAATTTGAAAAAGGTATTAGCAACAATTTGCAAGTCGAATTTATAAACATACAAATAGTTTGTATGTTAACGTAAAGACTAATAATATCTCATAGGTATTATAATTGTCCTAGGACAAAGAAAAATACAAACTACCAGGCGCATTATAGATTCTAACAATACATATCTAATACCTAGAACAGTGATAGATGGAGCCACGTGAACATTACATACATTACCCATAGAATACCGGACGTTTACCATAAGAACACCATTAATAGATGTACTTACCCTGCCAAGACAACAGGACAATGATAACTTAGGGTACTTCCACACTACATCGATTTGAGACTAAAAATATTCGCGCTTCGAAGGTCCATTCAAATAGGTACAATAGAATTTGAGCAGACGAAAAGATCCGCGGGAGGACCAAGGTAACCGACATAATCCGAAGAATTGCCGAACTTAACTGACAGTGGGCAGTGCAAATTGTTCGCTAAATAGATAGCCAATGGGGCCGAATGGTTCTGGAGTGACAACCGCGTATCGGAAGACGTAGCGTTGGAAGGCCTCCCACAAGGTGGGCCGATGACCTTGTGAAGGCCGCAGGAATCTGCTGGATGCGGGAAGCATAGAACAGGTCGAAGTGGCGGTGCTTGGGGGAGGCCTATGTCCAGCAGTGGACGTCTTTCGACTGAAATGATGATGATTAATTTGAGCAGTAGCCTTTGCTGTAGGTAATGCAATAAAATACTACTGAATGAAAATGGTATTGTGGAAATAAAACAAAAAGGAATAGAAATTGCTGTGAAAATGTGAAGGCATTGATCCAATATGGTTTAAAACTGTAGAAGAAAACTTATTATCATTATGATGATTGCGGCAGAGGCCGGCCCAGAAACAGGTAACGAGACGACCTGGGACGCGTACTGCGAGGGCTGGTTCGAGGTGGCGCGGGAAAAGAGTTCCTGGAAGGATTTGAGGGGGGATCTGTGCCCAGCAGTGGGACAGTATAGGGTAATAAAAAAACTTATGATAGTTAATTGCTTCGATTCCATGAAAATTGCTTCGACTTGCCCAAAGCCCGTACACGTTGGGTGAGCCCGTCGCTAAGCCAACGTATTTTTTCGTGATTTGCCGTATGATTTGAGTGTATCTTGCGTTGGTCGAGCGCGCTCGCCTGTACTGGGGGCTTTATGTTTCAGAATACAGATCGCTTATGTGTACCATTACCCTTAACAAATAAAATATTTACTACAATAGGTTATCATTTAAAGACGTTGTAAGTTGCAACGCATTCTTAAGATAAATGTCCTATGCGTAGCGGTTTTTTTAAATACGGCATGAGTTAAATGTAGCTTTTATCGAGCATGGATATCTCATGGAAGTCGATGGTGTATTATAAATAATTTCAAATGTTTAGTTTTTAGGGTGTGGCACAATGTGAGATATACGATGTCAAAAAGTTACTATGATCTTCGAGAGACAACCATGAAATAAAAACCAATCTACCTAGCCTTTTCCCAACTATGTTGGAGTTGACTTCCAGTCAAGCCGAATGCAGCTGAATACCAGTATTTTACATGGAACGACTGCATTTCTGATCTCTATATCCCAGTTACTGGGTAACAGCATACCCCTTGGTAAGATTATCAGACTTTTGGGCTTCTGACAACCCGTAACGGCTGTCAAAGATCTACGAGTGACAGCCGGGACCAACTGCTCGTGCTTTCCGAGGCACGGAAGTGTCTCAATATGTAACGGATGGTCATCACGAACACGACCTAAGGTCGCACCATACATTGAAATTTGAATTTCTAATTCCTTCTTCGTTAAAACAGACATTTTTTTCTATTTTTCGATACCAGCCGAATATCACGGAAACGTCACATCATAGAAAAAATATCAGATAATTTATGCGAAAACATATATACATTTATTCGATAGAAAAATATCTCCACAGTAGCTACAGCGCAACCCTTAAGCCAAAGAGAAGACAAAACAAAAAAAAAACCCCCAACGTCAGAGGCAGAATGCAGCAGTTTGTATTGAAGTGTCAAAGTGACAAGTGTCCGTCGCACGCGCAGATGCGCGGCCAATCGCCACGCGTTCGGAATTTAAAAATTGGCCGTTCCGCGCGCTTTTCGAATTTCGTATTTTAACGTGTTTTGTTTTTGTTAGTGAATAAACATGGTTTTGAGATGTTTGTTGAAGAATTCGATAGTTTATTATGTGTGTGCAGTAATATGAAAAGTTGTATTCTAAATTACCATTAATGTTAATTTTTACTTGTTTTGTGAGGAGAACAACATGTTGAATGGGCATTGCGTTTTTCGTATTAAAGTTCACAGTCATATGAATCAACTTTATGTGAATTACTAAAGGACAGTATATCTTTTTATGAATGATTGAATTATCGATGGCCTTTACCACTCAAACGATTGTACCACAGTATAATAAAGTAATTATATTCTTTCACAAATGGGAAGCTAAAGTATTGCCGAGTGACATAGTCATATAAATGCAAAAACAAGATTTTCTCGTGGATGAGGTCGCGGGCACACGCTAGTTCAATATTTAAAGCCTAAAGAAACAGTGACACACATCATAATAAATTAAATATAAGGAAATGTATACTAACATTACTGCTTGACCGACAAAGTAATGAGTTTGAAAAATATGTTTTCTAGTAAATGTAGAATAAATATAAGGTTGATTTAATTGTAGTACTCTTAGACGGTTGTAGGTACAGTTGGCCGCAAAACTTTATGAATCCAGGTTAACACTTCTTAACAGAATTGCCGAAGCTCAGTTTTAAAGTATTTGAATTGTCTATAAGGTTGAAATTGCCTCTTCGAGTAGTATGTATGTAAACTATGATGTAAGAAAAGTTATGCCAATTATGACTGTATTCATTTCACATAATTTTGTTAACATAAATTGCTTCTAAACGATGACGTTTTCTATGTACTAGATTCTAGCTAGAGTATAAAATTTGCAACAAAAATGTCTTCATAGTTTATTTAATTTATGTAATATATTTATGTTCACTTCAGAGACACAAACATCTGTGTAGCCCTGGCTCTTGTACTACGAGTTCCTGTATCACAAGAGCATCCTGTATCTCTCAATTTACAGGAAATATATGTAATGGACAAAAAATAGATACATTATAATTAAAGCATGCATTAAAAGGTAGGTTTACAAATATAAAAGAACAAAATAAAGTAATAAAAGATTTTAAATTATCACTGCGTTCTGTACAATGAGGGTGTGTGTATGTATGTGTGTGTGTGTATGGGTGTGTGTGTGTGTGTATGTGAAGATGTGTGTGTGTGTGGGGTGTATGATAAATGTAACTGTAATGTAATGCTGTTAAATAGATGTTCTGTTTCCTAATAGTGGTAATGTTCTAGCCAGTGAATAATAGTTTTTTTGAATTGGTAGTTGTTTAGATTTTTAAGTTGTTTGATCCCCTTTCGGTGGCCAATTTTGTTGGAAAGACGTGGGGCAACATAGTGGTAGTGTTTGCTAGCGAAGACGCTCTTGGTGCCTTCAACTGGGCACCTGTCAATCGTTTTGGATGACATATCGGTGGTATCTTCGCAGGCATTCGTAAAAAAAGATCTTCCGGACGCTAAGTACTTTGGCTTTTCCGTATACCTCAGTGAAAGAAGGACTTTTAGCACCGCACGCCGAGCCCGCTCCAGCTTGATCATGCGGGACTTGCCTGTCCCACCCAAGTATCAATATAAATAAATTGGAATACCTGAATACAATAAAATGTCCAGATGACCGACCATGAGACAGACAGCTTAGTTTCCACAATCATTATTACGGGGTAATAAAACAACTATCATGTTCTAATGAGTCCCATGTTATACTCTAAACACCATATCTACCAGCCCATTATTTGCAGCAGGTGTTAACTCAGAACTCTATTACTCTCTTCAAACCGCGTAATGTTAACCTCTTTTTATTTACCTAAGTATAAGTTACTGTCAACATGTAATTGGTTTATAAAACCTTGATCAAGTCAAGACAAATTATAATAAAAAATTCATCGGTCGATAATTGTCAGGTACGCGCATGATTGCTAACAATTGCGGTTCGCAATTGTTTTGTGCGTCGTATGATAATTATATAATTGTCTTTGGTTATCTGTTAATGAAGGATGAATGACAGGTGTCCGTAACTTTATTTGAAACATTGACATCCTTTTTACCCAACTACGGCGGAGGGTTATGATTTTGACCGGTATGTATGTATGTATGTTCATCTGTTCCCTCATAACTTTTAAACTACTCATCATAATTTGACAATTGAGGTATCGTTGTAAGCGTCTTGATCGTCCGCTGGTTAAAGGCTATTAAACGTCACATTAATTGAATATAGAGGACCCTCTAGAGGACCTAAAGTCATTAACCAAAAAAAATATTTTATGATGCCATGTTGGGTATCAAATGAAAACGCATATTTAACAAATTTCAAAAATATATATATTATAACCCAAAAATTATTTAAATAAAAGTTATTAAAAAAAACTCGGCGTCCTGCAATTTACATTTTTTTTTTCCTCGCACAATGCATAGTAAAACGTTGTATGATACACGTGCGTAAGATGATTTCCGACTCGTGTCGACTTATACACTCGCTCGCTTCGCTCGCTCGTGAATAAAATTGCCACTCGTCGGAAATCACCTACCTTCCGCACTTATAGGATAAATAACTATTTTATGGATGGATTCTGTGAGGAATGATAACGAAAAGGGAGTGAATGATACCATGGTGGTTGGTAGGAGTGAAAGAACCGCCGACCCCAAGGTACATTTACTTTTCTTTTATTCGAGAAGGACAGGAAAATGACAATGAGCAAACATAGTTTGGATTTCAGCTATAGGTACACGTTGCAATAACTTACTCAATCAATTGAGATGGATACTGTCTTTATCAACAATGTACATCCCGATTATCATATTAATGATGATATAACGCCCACGAGACACTTAATCATTTATTTATGAAAATTATTCTCCAAAGCAGCGATAAAAAATGAAAAATTTATTTTATCATAACCCAAAAGTGTTACAAATGTATACTTAATTTGACGTTTAAAAGACAGACTTCAATCAATCAATCAGCTTGAAACATCAATTAAATGATTGATACAAAATTAATTCGTCCAACCACCTATATTAAAATTGAATATGCCATAAATAAATGCATTATTAATGGCATATTCAATTTATGCCGCCAAAATTATGTCAGATATTTTCGATCACAAGGTACCACGTTTTTTTGTATTTAACTAAGTACGCAGATATTTATGACGCAAAACATGTCCGGTATTATTGCATTCTAAGAGGCACACATATTTTTGAACCCAGTACAGCATCCTACATTTTGGCACCATTTGTCTCCTCCAATAGTTTTAGTGCTCCTTCGATGTCACATATTTGTGCTACCACTTGTATATGTTTTCTACAAATTATCACATATATTTGCATCTTGATGACAGATATTAATGGATGAATCATGAAATCAGATATTATTGCCGAGCTATCCATACTAACATATTTATGCTCGTGACTGTACTTTGCCAACAATAATTATGCAAACCCCGTCATAAGGCAGCTCGTGAAAATATGTCAGTTAAATTCATGCAATTAAAGCTTATGAAACATGGCTATGTTATGTGGATGAAAGCAGATTGTAATATGAAAGTTTGTTTAATTTTTTGAAGAGATTTTCGTAAAGATTTTCTTTAAAGTTACGGTTTCATAGAAAAGCGGTGGCCGCATTTTACGGCCGTAGTGGCGGCTGTCATGAAAATTATGATAGTGGCAAAAAATTAAATCGTTAGATTCACCTACCGCGTCAAAAGATAGTCGCGCTTCTGTTTCGTTTTGACACATCTGACACACAATGACGCAGTGACTACATTTGTTCATGGGACTTGAACATAACTGACGAAATGTGGGTGTACTATGTAGGTACACCTCTGCCCAATCCTTCGGGGAAACCAGAATCAATAAAATCAAAAATGTGATGCAAAAAAAAATGAGGGAAAATATGCGTCACATCCTTGCAAGACGGCCATTACTCAGCATAATGCTGCGACCCTATGCGAGACAGAGCCCCAGCACTGGTTTTCAGCGGCAGCCGCTGACGTTATGACGTCTGACGTCCGGTGCAGCATATAATGAAATATAATTATGATTTAAAAATAAAATAAATATACAATATTTAATTTTCTAAATGTATAAATAAAAGTACCTGAGCGACCGAGCTTTGCTCTGGTTAAAATAGAGAATGCTCATTTAATAGTATAGGAAAGTTCATACTAATTCCATGTATAGTACGTATGTAATTACATGGAATTAGTATGAACTTTCCTAAACTTTACTTTACTAATTCCATGCTGCCATAATAGTAGGTACTTACTTACTAATTCCATACTGCCATGTCATTATTCTAAGGTAGCCATCTTGTTCTAAACTTTGGGAGACCGAGCTCAGCTCGGGTGAAAATACGTATAAAACGAATTTGCCCAGATATGAGACCTAGCTAGATCGATTTTTCGTCCCCGTAAACCCCTACCTATATTGCAACTTTCATAGAAATCGTTGGAGCCGTTTCCCAGAACGTTATTACAAGTATATATATATATGCAAATATTGCTCATTTAATGGTATACGATATAATATGTAAAATGTACAACATTCAAATCAGTGGCCACCATTGGCAACATTAATTCAACCTGAACTAGTGTTGCCATGTCCGATTTGTTTTAAATCGGGGCAGAAGGTTAAATAAATCGTGATTTAGGGTTTTAAATCGGAACACTAAAAAAACAAGGTTTTTAAATTAAGGTTTAATTTGTTGCGTTTCGCAATTAATTTTACTAGTAAATCTGAATTGAATCTTATAATAATAGTCAGACTTGCTGGACTTGTAGAAATTACAAAATATTACAATAAAATCGTAGTTTAGGTATTAATTATTGACGCTGTTTATAAGTTTAAGTATTTTTTTTATTTTTTATTAAAGTCGTATTTTTCGTTACATTTTGCTGCCTGTAGGATTGCCTTGTTTTTTTATAATGTAGGTATAAAATTCACTAGAAGTCATGTTAAAGTTGGTTTTAATTTGAATTACTGCTTTGACATGCTAGAGTTGCAAACGGTTTCGCCTCTCAGACCAAACCTCGCTTTCTCGTTTCGCCTCTTAGCCTGGGAAAATACCCTTTTCGTTGCCACGTTTGATACCGGTATTGAAGCTTTAAAAGAAGACTTTGAAGATTTGCAAAGTCTTGATTGTCTATAAAAATATTGTGCCATTTTTGGAGTCTTTGTTTTACACTGCTCTGCTTTCACTACTAGCGCTTTATCACACTCGACATAGTGATGCGTAATGTATTTATTTTTGCTATTCATTATGGTTTTTAACTGTCGTTTTAGTGTCCTGATCATGTGCAAATCGGGACGCGTCCCCAGACCCCTGAAAACCGGGACATCCCGCGCAAATCGGAACACCTGGCAACGCTAATCTGAACATTAATCACATATCTACCGAAAGTTCATCGGTTTAGTACAAACATCAGTTTCATCATTGGTTGAGCCCAGTAATGAGAAGGCTTCAGTACCCTACTAGTACGGTAAATGACATAATAACTAAGCTGTTTTACATACAAATTGCAGTTATATCTTTTGTATAATGAGACAGCTAAGTACAGATTGTAATTATACGTTGTTTTCTGCGTGTTTGTCATAAAAATATCGTTGATATAATAATGATTTTTAAACGCAAAATGTAGAACAATTTATGTGATGATATAATAGGGTCATTACATAGAAAAAAATGTAAATTTCTATATCATTACGTATATGCTAGTGGTGCCTCACTCTACCGAATTTAAACAAAGAATCTTAACTGATATTCTAAAGAGAAAAAATTAGATTTTTTGTATTTTTGTATACATATTTGTATGTAATTCTATTAAAAAACTGAGACCCCTGCAAGGTTTCAAAAATTTACCTATAGAAGTCATTAAGGCTTGTGCAGACCAGCGCGACTTGTCGCGCGACGCGACACCGGTTATTGTTATACTGTGAAGTTTTCTTAGAAATTGTATTGTTCGTGTTGCGCTGGTCTGCACAAGCCTTTATTCGGCGTGCGGTGCAAAAATTATTGATGATACATAAAATAATGTAATATATGTTTATATTACCCACAATAAAGTCCCCGAGGCTATATGTCTAACTATGATAGTTAAGTCACAATAACCATGTTTTGTTCAAATTTGTCAATCAAAACACGGGTAGAATCGAACGATGATGATATTCATATCACGATATTGATCCTTATCCAGCTAAATACTTTCATAATCAAGGTTGATTATCATCACGCTATGACCCTTAGGACCCGATAGAAGTAAAAAAGTTAGAAATAATGCTAAGCGAAAACGAACAGCGCAGGTGGGCGATGCGAAGGAACAAGAAATTTCACGCGAATGATTACGCGGCTGCCCGCGTAATCATTCGCGTGAAATTTCTTGTAGCTAGTTAGATAAAAAAAGAAGAAAAATAATCAATATAAATAATCGGTGTTTTGTTTTTGCCAAGAGGTAACTTATTCACCCATGATCTCCAGAAGCCCTGGATAAAGGATGTATGGTCCCTTGCTAGACAATACATTACTTTTAGATGAGGGATAAATGGAATGAAAGAAGGTAAAGTATCAAAACACTACTGTATTGTTCCAAAGGTACTTAATGGTTAAATTAGCTAGAATAAGCTAGTGGACTAATGAGCAAGCTAATAAGCAAATGGGGATAGATTGTTCAATGAAATACCTTACCAATAAAAAAAAAACTGCGAAAAAAACTTTTTTTTAATAAAATTTTCGCTGAAATATTAATAATTCAAAATTAATATTTCGGTGAAAATTATCACAATGCGTAGCATCAATCACAATGGTTTGAGTGCTTTGTCATCGCCTTTTCTATAATAAAAATAATAATATAGTGCAGGGGATAGGGCTAATTTAGTAATTATCTAATTCGACTAAAACTGATCGAAACGTAGTTTTCCGAACAGCCTTTTCGAGGAGTAGGGCTACTAGGAGACAGTTTTCACATCCTCATCTTTTATTGATCTTTCTTGTAGACTAACAACCAGTCTTACCAAAGGTTATCATATTAGCCAGTAATAGGATTGTGGAGGTCAGACAGCCATCTACACCATCCATTGCGACACCATTTAAAACTCCATGTAAAATAGGTACTGGTATTCAGCTGCATCCGGTTTGACTGGAACCTGACCCTGACATAGTTGGGAAAAGGATGGGCAGATTGATTGGAATTGTTTATTGCAGGAAGAATTCAGAAAAGCCTTTCTTTCAAGCTCAGTTTCTCAACTAATCGACCCCACAAAACACATTAAAACTTCGCAAATCATTCATTACTATTCCCGCCATATTATAAGGTGGGTGGCAACTATAATTGTAACAAGCGATGCCTGCCCAACATACGAGCATTAACAGCACAGGTGTAAGCTCAGACCTTTATTTTTGTACGTAAAAACTTATTAGTTGAAACGTTATCGAAGTTTCCTGACTGATGGCGCTACCGTCAAAGCGACTTGAGAAATAATGCCGCGTAACTTGGTAGGGGTTGCAAAAAAATTGTGAAGTAGTTTTTGTAAATGTTTTTTTGTTTACCAAGTGTCGTGGGATAAACAAGAAAGACTTACCCCGCGTACTAATCAAAAGCGATCATCGCCCGTATACGCGATCATCGCGTTTAGAACACCTTTTGTTCGGAAAACCGGATTTGTCGGACTACGTGTTCCGGTTCACCGAATAAAAAGTAGCATATGAACGCGACAATCGTGAATTCGCGTGAAGGTCGATTTTGATTAGGCAGCGACCTTAGCTACTTACGGTAAGAACATCTTCTGAAAAATAATGAACTAGATAGATTTTCTTCCAATCTGTGTATTATTAATAATAATAACAAACTATTATTGTCCCACTAAAGCGCAAAGGCCTCTTCACATGCAGAGAAGCCATGAACATTGATCACTATGCATAATCTATGTATTTTTAAATATTTTATGTAACAATTTTTACGACAATTTTTTAAAATCTTTTATTTAACTTATAACAACGATTTAATACCAACATTGTGAGCTGCGCAAAGCATAATTATCATAGAAAATGAATTATTTTATAATAGGAATGATGCCTGGGTAAAAAAAATGAAATTCTAATTAGTCCATCAGTCAGATATTAAAAAAATATTAGACAGTTATTTTTTGCTTTATCATATTAATAAAAAAATACTTAGATAAAACGCATTTTAAGTTGGGGAGTGGGGGTCACCACGTCACAAGTAAGTTTATATAAAATCTACATACTCGTGACGTCATGGCACATTTTAACTCAATGTATCGCCGTAATCTTTAGATTACGTAAAAAAAGAAAAAATACATGTCCAATATTTTTTAATAATGTCCATGACAGACTAAAAGGAGGAGCTTGTGGCTAAGTAACAACAGCCGCACTGGTCGATCCATCAGGTTAAGCTACGCTTGCCGGTGTTGGTCAGTGGATGGATGACCATCTTTACATACCGAGAATCCTCCGTGCCTCGCAAAGCACGTTAAGCCGTTGGTCCCGGCTGTCATTCGTGGATCTTTGACAGTCGTTACGAGTCGTCAGAAGCCCGAAAGTCTGACACCAGTCTTACCAAGGGGTATCGTATTACCCAGTTACTGTGTTGTGGAGGTCAGATAGGCAGTCGCTCCATGTAAAATACTGGTATTCAGCTGCATCCGGTTAGACTGGAAGCCGACCCCAACATAGTTGGGAAAAGGCTAGGCAGATTGATTGTCCATGACAGACTAAAATTTTTTTTTGTCATCATCCCTATCCCTAACATACTAGTTTCTACCCGCGACTTCGTCCGTGTGAAATTTATCCTAAGGCACTCGGCAATACTGTAATTTCCCATTAGTGAAGATGTTTCTGAATCGAATCAGTAGTTCCGAAGATTACCCCGTACATATAAACTCACAAATACCTCTTTAAAATATAGTTTATATAATTCAATTATTGCACATTGACACGCATTAAAATACTTGAAAGCTTAGTTTATCAAAAAAAAGTTTTTTATTATTACATAAAATAAACTTAAACGGAAACAAAATGGTATCGCCTCATCCATTCAATCGTAAGTAGTAAAAAATTATGGCACATTATAAATACCTTTAAACAAACCACATTATCTATAATACATTATAAATTAAAGTCGCTTTTCGAGTCTGTCTGCGTGACCCCGTTTTGCTTTTAAACTGTGCAACGGTTTTTGATGCGGTTTTCACCATCATTTAGAAATTATATTTCGGAAATTTTATGTACTCGTTTATAATACATTGATATAAAACTTAATTTTATTAAAGAAATCCCAATGTTTTGTCAAGTTGAAAAAACCATGTGAAGCAGGAGCGGGTTGCTAATTTCATAATAAAAATGACTACATTGTTTTAAACTCAAATTATTAGAAATAAGTAATTCTAAGACCCTAGACAAGTGACCTTTAAATAATTTCAACATAATAAAAATATAGGTTTTTAGGGTTCCGTAGCAAACAAGAACCCTTATAGTTTCGCCATGTCCGTCGGTCTATCTGTCTGTCTGTCTATCCGTCTGTCTGTCCGCGGCTTAGCTCAGAGACGGTTAGTACTAGAAAGCTGTAATTTGGCATAATGTATACATATATATTAATCATGCCGACAAAGAGGTAAAATAAAATCCAGAAAAAAAAAATATTTTAGGGTACCTCCCCTACACGCAAAGTGGGTTTTTTTTTTCCTCATCTACCCCATGTTGTGGGGTATCGTTAGAAAGGTATTTCAAACATATTGTGAGTTTGACAAACCATTTTTTGGATTTAGGGACCCGTTTGCGAAATATTAAGCTTTTAACTGAAATGTTTTGTTAGAGTCAAGTGTGGAGGACACTTGACTCTTCTACTTCCCCCCTTCTACTTAAATGGCTGTACTTGGACCTGTGAAAAAATTCACATTAGTAGTATATATACCGAAATTAAAAGAAAAACTATGAGAGCTAAGTAGGCTGTACAGATTAACGAGAAATAATGAACTAACTTAAATTTGCAGTTTGAAAAACATTATCACCCATACATTCCGTATGGGAGAACACGTTTTTCAACTACAATGTTCAGTTTGTTCTTGGGATAAATTCATCCCAACTGCGGAACCCTTCATTGTGCATGGTCCGACACGCACTTGGCCGGTTTTTTAAATATTAATTAACATATCGTTTATCCATATGTCCATAAGCGATAGAAAAAAAACAAAAACAAAATACGAAAAAACTTTGTTTTTTATTGTTTTGCAGTCGTTACGGCGATAAGAGCTGAGTCGGTCAAACCGGACCGATTTCCTGCCGGCTTGCAGAACAGTTCATACAATAAACTTGCATCATTTACCTTTAAAATTTCACCTTTAAAATGAAATTTATTTGATACTCGCTTTTGCCAGCGGCTTCGCCCACATCGATAACGGAAATTATCCCTAGGGAATCTACTTTCGGGATAAAAAGTATTTTATATGTTAATTCAGGTTATAAACTATCTGTATGCCAAACTTCATCCAAATCCGTTCAGCCGTTTTTGTGTCATTGAGTAACAAACATCCAAAATTTCAATTTGAATTTATTTGAATTCACATTTTTATATAATATGATATTAAGTAGGATTTATTTGAAGACTAAAATATATTATTTACATGCTTTCGATGTCTATCAAATTTTGGTAAACAGAAAGAATTAAAATGGGCCTATTAATTTGTGAATTTATGACCTTTAAATATTGATCATGACGTTCTGGAAAAATAATTTGAATGCTTTTTTACTAAAATATATTAACTAGGGAATTTTTTACTATTATTTGGCATTTTATGTTCTTTTTACTACTATCTGGTGTAAGATCGTGTTAAAAACGTATTTTTCATGATGAACGTGAGATTACATCAAAAACACGTATTATTTTGCTGTAAATAATTATAACAAAAACAAAACTGTGTAAATTGGTCCATTTCTGGTACAAAAACGGCCGTAAACAACGTATAATCGAATTTATTATCTAATTTAAGTAACATTAAAAATATCATTAAAGGTAATAATGTAGTAATTAAGATAAGAACTGCTAACAACTACGGTCTACTTACACTTTTCTGTACCACATTACTTTTCTAAGCAATTTCATGCAATCCTGCAATTATGTTTCGATTTCTGCGGGTAAAGTTTAAGTAGGATACATAATTGCTAATTACATTTTATTTAAACCCACTTTAAAAAGTAATTTTCGTATTTTATTTCTACTATTCTTCTCCTTCTTCTTCTTTTCCATTCGATGGTACTTTCCTATGTCGTTGTTGTAGCCTATGCAAGGGCTATATTTCACAAAAAAAAAAAACCGTTCAGCCGTTTTAGCGTGAAAGTGTAACATACAAACAAAGAAACAAACTCACTTTCGCAGTTATAATCAGTGATCGGAGTAGGTAGATTGAACTGGGGTCATTGATCCGAAACGTATATATTACTATGGACATTCCTCCGGAATTGGTGGATTATTAAAAAAAAACCGGAACTTATGTAGGAATTGTATTCTGCCAGAGTGGAAGGAGTCATTTGATGATTTGCCATCCTCAAAAAAAAGGTAGGAATTGTAATAAAATGAGCAATTTTATTCTTTATTATTCTTCCTATTTTTTTTTTTTGTCACGATTTGACAAAACCCAACGACCAATCAGAACAAAGGATCATGGGTGGTACAGTAGTAATAATATCACTACCAACATTAACAATATTTAATTGAATCCGGAAATACCGGAATTACTTTCAGGAAAAATGGCTTATCCATGTTATTCTTTCTGTGTGCATTTATGATA
The DNA here is from genome assembly GCA_947364205.1 of Agrochola lota. Classification (NCBI taxonomy): domain Eukaryota; kingdom Metazoa; phylum Arthropoda; class Insecta; order Lepidoptera; family Noctuidae; genus Agrochola; species Agrochola lota. The sequence continues at coordinate 3,218,802 of OX376241.1, forward strand.
CAAGTACTAAAAATCAATCTACCTACTCCGATCACTGGTTATAATATTAGTTGGGATTGAGCCCAGTAGATTGCCATATTGATTGCGGCAACAGTGGCATTCTTTAGGTCATTCGAGGTGCAGGTGAGCGGGCACTTAGGACACTCCAGCAAGTGGGGCATGGTCTGGTCAGAAGTAACTACCAAGATGACGACTAATAGAAAAGGAAGAATGGAAGAGAATTAAAGATTGTGCAGACCAGCGCGACTTTTCGCGCGACGCGACGCCCGCCGGTTATTGTTATACCGAACAGTTTTTTTAGAAATTGCATCGTCGCACAGTGGATCGTCCCCATACAAGAGGTCGGACATAGAATTAAAAATTGAAAAAGTATTTAATTGAAAAAAATGAAATATACAGTTGCATTACTCTATTATGGAACTACAAAAAATGTTACTACAATTTTTTTATTTGACCAGTACTTTATGAGCAATTCGATGAAAACTGTTATTTTTCTATGGAAATGGTCACAAAAATGTCTGTATCTCATGATTCCCTCCTTGTTTCGATTTGCGGTTTTCACTACTGTTATTTACCCATTTTATGCCACATTTTCTTCAAGGACACATGGTGCCCCCAGCGACCCCCTTCCGAGATATTTTGCTTTTAGTAACTATACTTTTTATTGTATAACTGATGAAATGGAGGTACATTAAGTATATTCATTACTGAGAATAAGTCATCCCTAAGTAGTTCCTTAAATAACAGGTGCATTTGCGATTACTTTAATGACTTATGAACGCTTCTGTTGCCATACAACAAAAGCGTTAATGAGTCCTTAAGTAAAGGTTACCAGTACTTGCTTAATCTAATTAGTTATTGTAATTACTATGTTAACAGCCCTTAATCTCTGCATTGTGATTGTCTTATGTCATCATTAGCTTATCAAATTCATTGCTAGTTGCCTACTTGCTGCCCTATATATTTGAGTGTGTTTAGCAAATGTAATTCAGTTGTAATTATAACTTCTATCAAGTGTTGTCATTATGGCTTTCCGTGGGTTTTCTACTTATCTAGATCTTTACGTTGCTCTTCGTAATCATAAAGATCTTCGTGACTATGACAATTTATTTAACACATTGAAGTCGAGTACTAACGTCCAGTTAAGTGAAAGTGATGTGACGGATCTCAAGAACTGGTGTCGACGATTTTGCTATAGGGTTTACACCAAATGGGTGCAATTAAGAAGGACAGTCGACAGGTTCATTAACAAGAACGGAGAGTGGTTAAATTCCGATATCGTTTGGCCAGATTGCTTTAAAGAAAACGTTGTTGACACTGAAGAAGCAAATGAAAATGAGGCAGAAGAGGTAGTCAGTCCATCAAAATCAGATACATCAACTTCAACATATACATCTCCTCGCAAACGCTTTGAAGATTTATCGACTAGACACAAAAGAAGACGTGTTAATGAAAATGTTGCTAGTTGCAGTCGTTCGGATGAGCTTTTGCATACTGTTGAAATTATACTTAAGTCTGCCGGAAAAAATGATATGGCCAGAATAATGAAAAATTTGCTGGAAAATCCTGAACACGTCTCAACAGTTTTAAATGTCCTGGAAACTAAGCAGAATCCTTCGCTTCGTGAAGTTCCTACTCACAAAGCACTTGCTCTTTACGTTTACTTGCAGTTATCCAAGTGGCGTTACATCACACTTCGGGACTTTAGTTTAAAAGAAGGTCATGCGAAATACCCAAGCTACTACTTGTTAGTTAAAGAAAAGCTTAAATGCTACCCGGCAAAAGAAGACATAACTGTGACTGAAACTTCCGCAAAGATACGGATCCAAGCCCTCCTTGATCTCACAGTTAGGAGGCTGATCGATTCACTTGAATCAAATTTTGATGCTGGTGAACCACTTGTGCTTCACAGTAAATGGGGTTTTGATGGAGCTTCAAGTCAAAGCATTTACCATCAAACGACAACAATGGAAGTATAGTGTGGCAGAATGATCGGCCATCGTCAACCACATATTGTCGCCCGATTTCATTTACATTTATGAAAGAAACGGAAGCGAATGTTAAGGCTGAAATGGAAATATTTGAGACCGAGATTCGTGAACTGAACCCGACTGATTGCGGCAATGCTACTGTAACTCACAATCTATGGCTAACCATGATTGATGGTAAGGTACATTCAATCATATCTGGTACATCGGCAGCAGTGTGTGATTTGTGCAAAGCTCGCCCAAGCGAAATGAATAACTTGGAAGAAGTGAGAGCTAAACCCGTGAATACAGATTTATACAAGCATGGATTTAGTTCATTGCATGCTTGGATTCGGTCTATGGAGTGTTTATTACACATTGCTTACAGAATGGACATAAAATCATGGCAAGCAAAAGGTGACGAAAATAAAAAAAAAGTTAAAGATAAGAAAGAAGCCATTCAAGAAGCTTTCCGAAGAAGCACAGGCTTACTTCTAGACGTTGTTAAGCAGGGTAGTGGCAATACAAACACTGGAAATGCTGCAAGAAGGTTTTTTGCAAACCCTGAAACGACTGCGGAAATTACTAAATTAGACGTTAATTTAATTAGAAGACTCGCCGTTATTTTGCAATGCATTTCCTCAGGCGAAAAAATTCAAGTCCAAAAATTTAAATTATATTGTGATGCAACAGCAAATTTATTCGTGGAATTATATCCATGGTATAACATGCCAGCAAGTTTACACAAATTGCTGATTCATGGATCACAGATAGTGGACCACTTATCAGTAGTACCTATAGGTTTTTTGTCTGAAGAAGCATCTGAAGCAAGAAACAAGGATTTTCGTAAATTTAGAGAATATCATACACGAAAGCATAGTAGCATCGCCACTAATGAAGACATTCTTCATAATCTGCTATTATCTTCCGATCCTCTTCTCACCAGTTTACGACCGAAGATGACAAATAAAGCCAAAAAGTCTTCATTTAGTGAACTAGACGATTTACTCATAGTTGATCAGAGTGAATTGGAGTTCATTGACGTTTCAACTGATACACTTGCTGCATTTAGTGACGTTGAAGAAGATGATGACGATAATAATGATCATGATGTCGTTATTGATGAAGATGAAGAAAATATAGTTTAAGTCTTATAGTACCTAATATTATTATTAACAAGCAGTTTCTTTGTTAATTTCTTGTTTTTGTGTATTTTTTTTTATTCTGTTCTTTTTTTGTTTTGTGTTATGCCACCCAACGGCCAATAAATGTTTTTTTTTTCTTTCTTTTCTATTGTTGTTAGTAACTAAATGGTCGTGTTAATTAATTAATTTCCTATTATAATTTAGTTCTTAGTAGTTGTTTAATTTTTTAGCTTGTTTTAGGGTACATAGTTGTTTTATTTTTAAATTATTTTTACAGTGTTATATTATTTAAATAAAAAATATTTTTATACCTACATATTTTCTTATTGATCATAAAACTCTATTTCTTTTCGATGTGTTATTGTAAATTCGACTCAGTCATTACTAAGCTAATGATGACATTATCCAATCACAATGCAGAGATTAAGGGCTGTTAACATAGTAATTACAATAACTAATTAGATTAAGCAAGTACTGGTAATCTTTACTTAAGGACTCATTAACGCTTTTGTTGTATGGCAACAGAAGCGTTCATAAGTCATTAAAGTAATCGCAAATGCACCTGTTATTTAAGGAACTACTTAGGGATGACTTATTCTCAGTAATGAATATACTTAATGTACCTCCATTTCATCAGTTATACAATAAAAAGTATAGTTACTAAAAGCAAAATATCTCGGAAGGGGGTCGCTGGGGGCACCATGTATCCTTGAAGAAAATGTGGCATAAAATGGGTAAATAACAGTAGTGAAAACCGCAAATCGAAACAAGGAGGGAATCATGAGATACAGACATTTTTGTGACCATTTCCATAGAAAAATAACAGTTTTCATCGAATTGCTCATAAAGTACTGGTCAAATAAAAAAATTGTAGTAACATTTTTTGTAGTTCCATAATAGAGTAATGCAACTGTATATTTCATTTTTTTCAATTAAATACTTTTTCAATTTTTAATTCTATGTCCGACCTCTTGTATGGGGACGATCCACTGTGCGTCGCGTCGCGCCGTCGCGTCACGCTGGTCTGCACGAGCCTTTAAATTTTACGCCGAACCGGATTAACTTGTGATAAGGGCAGGAGAATGGTGATGATGATTTGATTTGATTTTAACTGACTTCAAAAAGGAGGAGGTTCTCAATTAGACAGTTTTTTTTTTACTTTGCTTGTGTAGTTTTTGAGTTCGCTTCAATAATACGTATTTTTCCCACTTGGTCTATGTGAATGATGTTATAATAAGTTCCTGACACTGTTATTTAAACAGCAGGTAGTGATATTCGAATTTGTGTGGGGTAGGTATCACAACTAAAAAGCGAAAAATATAGGCATTTACAAAAAAAATACTAGGTTAAAAGTGAAAAATAACTAATTTCGAAATTCGGTAGCAAAAACTGAAAATTCAAAATTCAGACACCGACGTCCGCAATTAAAGTAATTTTTCGCTTTATAGTGTTTTTTTCGAAGTCGGGTGTTTTTTATTTGTAAAAAGTTTTTCTATCATTTAATTTTGATAAAATAATTTAACTTTAGTTCACTTAGCTCTTCTTCTTTAGCTACCAAGCTACCTTTAAACAAAAGTATTGCCAAGTACAAAAATCCGTAGGTGAGTTCAGTAGTTTATCTCTACCGAATTAAACAAAAAGGTCTTTTAAAGATTTATAATATTAGTAGCACCTGCGTCATCACCATGACTTTTTCTTCCATACTTCCCTAGTAGTCACCCCCTTTCTATCCATAACATATTCCACACAGTCCATCCATCGTTTCTTTGGACCTCCTCTAGAATAACACCTGCGTAAATTATTATTTAATTGAAAAAAACCAACTGAAGGTAAATTGCAAAATATTGCCGGAACCAACACACTTTACCATTCAACAAAGCAATAAAAATACAAATTCCAATTCGTTACTTTCATTCGAACAACAAGGAGCTACAATTCAACAAAAACAAAACAAAAAAACTCGTGATCGATACCCGTTTAAACCGACATTATAGAAAAGTCGACATGATCGCAATCACTCGAATAAAAACTGTCACACTACGAATATACCTACTAATTACATAAATGTATATGTTTGTCTGTCTGTCTGACTGCTACCTAAGACGGGGTAGTGTACACAACTCCACGTCCGAGCACGAATCTTTCGATTTGATGCAACGAAATTCGAACATTTGATTTGATGCAACCCAGCTCCTCAAGGAAGGTCAGCAACACCTTGGTGTTACTGACAATCTCACGGAGGGTACCTGGGTTACCGAAGTACTTTGTCCTGTATGTGGCAACTAGTCTTCCTCCACGCAGTCCTTGCACAGTAGACTATCTGTGCCTCTTATGACAAAGAGGTGTTTGCTAAATGACCCGTGGCTAGTTATGGCTGCTGTAACCATACGCAGCTGTTGTTTGGTTAGTGGCAGAGCCTGCTTCATCTCCTCCATCATCATCATCATCTTCTTCTGCTTATTATTCTTCATCTTCTTCTTCTGTTTGCTCTGGTCGGATCTTTGAAGACGAAGAAGCTCGAAAACCTGTGAACCAGTCTTACCAAGGGTTATCGTGCTACCCAGTTACTTGTTGTCGAGGTCACATAGACAGACGATCCATGTAACATACTCACCTGCATCTAGTTCGACGGAAGCCAACTTTCGGGCTTATGACGAACCGTAACGAATTTCAAAGATCCTCGAATGACAGCCGGGACTATCGGAGGCACGGAGACATAGATGCCTTAAATAAAATTTATTCCCAGGTTTAAAGTATTTATGGGAGTTTCTGAAATCTGCACGGACAAAGTAGGGTTCTAAAACTAGTCTGACATAAACCGATCAGAATTAAAAGAGTACAGTATTAAATAAGTCTTAGTTCTTACATTTAATAACGGTTGGTGATGATACCCATCTTAATCGGTGACGCATGCTTCCAAGAACGCATGCGTACGAGCACATGCGCACGCGATTCGAACGGTTTTTTTTTCTGTATATATTTTGAACTGCGCTGTGTGGAACTAAAGGGTCAAAGTCGTTTTGCTATTCCTGTTTTTAGGTTCTTGATGAATAACGTCTTAATAAGGAGCAAGATCTCTTCATGTGTCAGAATTTAAAAGTCAGCAGAAATTCTCCACAACTTTTAGTATTTTGCGATATTAATTCTGGTGGTTATCAAAAAGGCTCAATGGATTTCCATTGATAACCATTTCAGTACCCTAATTGCGTAATACAAGATCAATCGGAATCTGAATCATTTTGAAACAAATTGCTAATCCATTGCTTTATAAGTCCAAATAAAAATCTGCTCAACAACGTAATAACGCAATAGATCTTGTTGAACTGTCAAAATGAAACAGATGAGTCGTAATCGTTTACGAAATTGTGTTGCGTAATTAGATAGCAGATCGGTATTTTGTTGATATGCGTCGATATCATAATAATGTGAGCAGATTGGCTGTCTTACTTTCAGGTTTTTTATTGCCATAACCCAGGCCTGAAGCCTCCCCACAAGGAGGATCGGTGAATGTCTCGTTGATGGTGGCAAGTGTGTTGGATTATTTGGTTCCCTACAAAATGGTTGAGCTGGATGGTGCTGATCCACGCGTCATGTTCGTGAACGGGCCCCGTCAGTTGAGACTGGTCATCTCTTATCTGGAAGGGCTTATTTTGAATTGTTTTGATTATTTTATGTACATCGTTCTTCATATAGAAGCAACAAGAATAATGTACCCAGGATTCTGTAATATATATATTTAAAAGAGTGTCCTTGGAGTTTTTTGCCCGTTCTTCTCCATAAAGATCTTCAACTTTCTGACTAACTGACCGACTATTTGACAGTTCAAAAGTGGTAAATGGTTTAATTGAAATAAATGCTTTGAGTTTGAGTTCTTGTTAAGGCCACGGAAATCCGCTGGATCCGAGAAGCACAAGACCGGTCGATGTGGTGACATTTGGAGGAGGCCTACGTCCAGCAGTGGCAGTCTTTCGGCTGAAATGATGATGATGAAGATGATTGCCATTATAAACATTACCTCAGGAGGGCGTTATAAGTAAGAATTTCTTACGGGTATCTAATCTTAGTCTATTAGGTAGCCTCCATGTTGGAAAAAGATGTTCTTTTATCCCAAAGAATGAGGAAAATAACTTACCGTGGATGGGTGACCATCTTTACTTAACGAGACTCCTCCGTGACTTTCGGGCTTTTGACGACCCGTAACGGCTGTCAAAGATCTAGGAATGACAGCCGGGACCAACGGCATAATGTGCTTTCCGAGAGACCGAGGGGTCTTGGTATGTAAAGAGGTCAGAAAGGTACTCACTCCATGTAAAATACTGATATTCAGCTGCATCTGGTTAACCTGGAAGCCGACCCCAACATAGTTAAAAGGAACAACATAGGGAAAAGGCTAGGCAGATTGATTTCCCACACAGCACCATGTTTGTTACTGATTAATATTTAATTGTTTATCCCTACATTTTGCTTTTATATTCTGTAGTACAAAGTATTGTGCGTTCTTTTCACGGATATTATAAATGAACAGCAACAGGATTATAATAATGAGCTAATTGCGATGTTCAAAAGAAAGGAAATGCTTTTTATAGGTGCGCGTGCGGTTCACGATAAGCCTTTCAAAGGTGTCTACGAGTTGATTTCTCCACAGTAAGACATGAAGATAAGTTCATTTATTTCTCAGATTAGCTACTAATTACTAGCTTTAATAGAAAAGGGCAAATGTTGAGCGCAACATCTCTTTAGTCTGAAGGTGACAAACCTGATAAAAAAACAGAAATACTGATTTTAAAAAAAAGTGCGAGTCAGTCGTACTCGCACACGAAGAGTTCTACCGTACAATATTTATCACTATGTACATTTTTTTTACATTGAAAATGATTTTTCGATGGCTTCAGAAGGCCCCCTCTTTTCCAGCGAAAGTCCAAATCTGCGATTAAGTTAAAACTTACAAAATTTCATCAATGAATTGGGTACTCAGTATATAAATATTTAAATACTCTGAATTGAATGAAGATATAAAAAAAAATTATTAGCGACTCAAATCTTTTGAAGATATCAAAAAAAATACACAAAAATATTGATTATAATTAAATAATTGACAGTTTAATTTCATTTCTTTTTTATTATTTCACGTGACGATTCTAAATCTTGAGATAGTGAAGAAAACTTCTCGGCTTGTGCGTAAACTTTGAACGTAAACTGTATTTTTTGCGTGTAGTAATAGGGATGATGCCTGGGTAAAAAAAATGAAATTCTAATTAGTCCGCCAGTCAGACAATAAAAAAATATTAGACACGTATTTTTTGCTTTATCACATTAATAAAAAATGACTTAGATAAAACGCATTTTAAGTTGGGGAGTGGGGGTCGCTACGTCACTAGTACGTATAAAATCTACATACTCGTGACGTCATGGCACATTTTAACTCAATGTATCGCCGTAATCTTTAGCTTACGTAAAAAAATAAAAAATACGTGTCGAATATTTTTTTTAAATCTCAAAGATGGACTAAATAAAAAAATATATTCGTCATCCCTATTACTGTTGCGGGCTGCATTGACAGAGGTTGACAGACAATCGTGAAAATTTGGTCCGAGGCGAAGCCGAGGCACATGTACGTGAGTACATCAGTATAGGATTTTTCTCAAATATTGCGCCGAAAATCACACTAAGTAAATTAACTATAAGTTCCAGAATCAATAACGAACAACGATAATTTTACAAGCGCCAATATGTTCATTTAAAAATAATAAAAAATGGTATTCATACTGTAGACATAATGTCAAGCTTATCTTTTTTCTGTCAATTTATTTTTGAGTTTTAAATCTGTTTATGTTTTTGAGAAATAATATTATGTAATGCGTTTTAAATTTCGTTGAGTTCATTTTCAATGATCCTCGATGGTCGTGTAATGCACGACCTGTGATTCTTTTAAATACTTTAGTTTAAAAAAAGAACACATTTCTTATAAGGGGACCCCTTAAATTTTTTAGTTTACTTTATTTTTATTATTTGTGGCTATAGCGACAATAGAAATACACAATCTGTGAAAATTTCAACTGTACTATTACGTTGCATGAGATACAGCCCGCTGACAGACAGACGGACGGACGGACGGACAGCGGAGGCTTAGTAATAGGGTTCCGTTTGGCATCCTTAGGGTACTGAACCATAAAAACTAACATACGAATGTAGATAACACAAGACAAAAGACGTTTTATTTAAAAGTTCAATGATAATTGAATTGCATTATTATCAATTTAAATGGGTTTCTGAAGTGTTAAAATTGAAAGACAAAAAGTCTACGTTTTATTCAGACTTTTGTTGATTGCTTTAAATTTATCTTTATCTACTGTCTTTTATTTATTAGTTATGCTCGGAATTTGTGATGCATTATTAATATAGAGCCTACTAACTAAATGTGCAGACTAAAATGGATTTATGGGTCATTTAAATTTGGATGTGAACTTAGTACAATAGTATCGCTAAAAAAGGTCGTTTTCATCAAGAGTATTGTAGTTTTACATTTAACTGCTATTGAATTATAAGTACAGTATGCATTAAGAGTTAAACCATTAATTACTGCCGTTTTCTATGGTTTTTATTTTTATCACAAAAAACTGGTCAATTGTGTATTGGACCCGCACTTTGGACTCCGTAGCAAAAATAATGTCTGAAATCTTTTTTGACTAACTTTGGTAAAAGCATAGTGAGCTTTTAATGTCTTTCCAATTTGATGTTTAACGCTATCCAATTCAATTCAATTTTAATTTAAACTCTTCTTCTTATCTTCTTATTTTATTTCTTTATATTTTATTTAGAATGATCTCAGACGTGCTACCCAGCTGGATGGCAAGGGTTAATCACGTTATGCGAGAAGAACATGGCACACGTTGCTGCCAAAGTGGACACTTCAAAAGATTTGCATTTTTAGGGATCTCTAAAATGTTTTTCTTTCCAGAATAACATTAAAATTCTGTCCCGCGGGGGGTATGTGAATATTCAAGATCGTCGATATTGGATAGAGTCTTCAAACACGAACTTGGAAATAAGGACCGTTTTTCTGGTTAAAGCCTACGTTTGTCTGTTTAAAATTACTGTTTATTGACTCATTAGCAACACAGCGAGGATATGAAATCAATCTGCCTAGCCTTTTCCCAACTATGTTGGAGTTGGCTTCTAGTCTAACTGGATGCAGGTGAATACATGGAGCGACTGATCTATCTGACCTCCACAACCCAGTAACTGGGTAATACGATACCCCAGACTAGAAGTCGACCCAAACATAGTGGAGAAAAGGCAGATGAAGAAGTTTACGACTACGGAGTTTTGCTAATTAATTTAATTTGACCCTGTAAGAAAAATAACCTGCTTTCACCTTTCACACCCCTACCCTTGTCGGATAAAGCCATGATGTCCAAAAAAGGGTATAAATTCTTCAAAGTTAAGACGTTAATCTCCAAATGACATCAAATAACCCCCACTTACCGAAAAACCGTTACGTTCAAAACCGCCTCTTCCGTGTTTCGAAATTTAAAAATCGCAAATCGTTCGTATAATTTGTTCGCATTGTCAGCTTGCGTACGCGATCAGATAAAACATTGTTTTATAACGTCGCACATGGTTTTAGTAATGAGATATTGCGATTTATCAAGATTAATAAAGTGCCCTTTAATTGTTCCTGTGTTGATTTTGAAATTATATTGCCGCGACATTGGGCGGTTATGAATTTTTTGGTCTGTAAAAGTTAAAATTTATGTTGATAAATTATTGTCCACATTGTCATTGTTTTTCCATTGCATTTGTTGTTTAATGTTTTGCATTATAAATATCGAGGTTTGGCTATGCTATATGACATGTAATACAAACATTTATACAGGGTGTTTGGTGTAGAAGGACCGTCACAATCTTTTTAAGGGATTGGGAATGTTATTTACTAGCACAAAATAGTATTGTTATTTTTATTAAATTAAAAAAAATCGTACTTTAACACCATTTTAAGACTGGAAACACATAATTAAGTCATTTTCTAGAACCAATTATGAAAGAATTATTTAAATGTGCATTGCAAATAATAACACCAAAAGTTATAACATTCTATTACAACCACAAACAAAAAATATATGACGACATTAAGAAAACATATATTATCTAAATTTTACTGTGCCATTTAAAACATAGTTTCTTTGGGTGAAAACTTATAGCTTATGACTGCCCTATCCCTATGAAAATTGTGTCGGTCCTTCTACCAAACACCCTGTATATAAAACACGTTTTTTGTATATCAATGGATACAAAGGATAACTTGATGTGATACTGATGCCTGACGGTTTTTCTTATTGTCATAATTGGTGTTTCATACAAACTCTTATTCCCTATTTAACCCCTTTAGGGATTGACTTTTCAAAAATCCTTTCTGAGTGCTCACTTTCATTATGTAAGGAACTCTAGTGCAAAAAATCAAGCTTCTAGACCCAGTGGTTTAGGCTGTGCGTAATAGGGATGATGATTTAAAAAAAAATTGTCCGTCTTAGAGATTATTTAAAAAAAATTGGACACGTATTTTTTCTTTTTTTACGTAATCTAAAGATTACGGCGATACATTGAGTTAAAATGTGCCATGACGTCACGAGTATGTAGATTTTATACTTACTTGTGACGTGCGACCCCCACTCCCCAACTCAAAATGCGTTTTATCTAAGTATTTTGTTATTAATATGATAAAGCAAAAAATACGTGTCTAATATTTTTTTATTATCTGACTGACGGACTTATTAGATTTCTTTTTCCCCAGGCATCATCCCTATTGTCTGTCTGTGAATGAATTTAAGATTTTTATTAATATAAGTAGATAGATGTCGTAGGGAATCAGAAATGAAGAGATCCGCAGGAGAACCTAGGTAACCGACATAGCCCGAAGAATTGCCGAACGTAACTGGCAATGGGCAGGGCACATTGCTCGCAGAATATATGGCTGATGGGGCCGAAAGGTTCTGGAGTGGCGGCCGCGTACCGGACGACGTAGTGTTGACCGATGACCTTGTGAAGGCCGCAGGAATCCGCTGGATGCGGAAAGCACAGAATCGGTTGAAGTGGCGGTGCTTGGGGGAGGCCTATGTCCAGCAGTGGACGTCTTTCGGCTGGCATGATGATGGTGAAGTAGATAGATGTTGACGTTAAAAAGTTCCTAATGGCCTACTTGAAATAATGGATTGTAACTTTGAAAAGTTTAATTGGCTTATTGGTGACTCGCCGATCAGGATCCCATGAAATAATAAGTACTATCAAAGAATTTCATATCTATACACCATAAGGACTATTTCTGCTTGTAGCGTTTGGCTGCTATAGGAATCTCATGACCTTTCAAAAAAACTTTGTGATCTTTGTTTCTATTCCTAGTGGTCGAAAAAGGGTCAGATATCTGTGATCATTGTAACAAAACACACGAACAATAAAAAAAACAAAAACTATAAAATATTATTATGTATTTTTGTTTCATTCATTGATGCAAAAGGGGCGTTAAACAGATGTGGTCATCGTATTCACGGGATTTTATGTTCAAACTCCTTAGATATGAAATTCTTCGATAGTACCTACCTACTCTCTTTTGATATTATTGTATAGTTTCATACCAGAATAATAAAAATATTATCAGATACATGGTGTTTATACTAGCATTACAATTATACAGATAAAAGGTATTAATTTAAAAACTATAAATACGAGTATTTGTAGCAAATAATGATATCATCAGTAAAGCAATAATTATTATTGCAATCGCTTGTCGAGCAATAAAATATAAAAATAATTGTTATGATTAGACAACTGTTATTTTAATACCTCCGTTGTGTTCCCGGCCCAAGCCCACGTTTGCACGGTTGGTATTTTATCACAGCGATTTTTTTTCGCGCACTGGATTTTCAACGCTCTGCAAAGCGCCGAGAGTTGGAAATCAAACAGTGTGTTTTTTCAACGCGCTGGGACGAGAAGGCATCCCAGTGCGTTGGAATCTCAACGCTCGGCTTTACACCGAGAGTTGAAAATCCAGTGCGCGATAAAATCCCGCCGCGATATTTTTACGTCCGTGCAAACGTGGGCTACTAACAGAAGGCCAACTCCCGTATTTAAAAACGTTTACCTAAATTTAGGTAAATTTGTTACAAGTTTTTGACATTGATTGTCGCCGAGTTGAGATTACGACAATTTTTTCAACGTTTTTAAATACGGGAGTTGGCCTTCTGTTAGTAGACCACGTTTCAAACTCTCTTCAAAAAACTCTCTTCAGTCTGCCAAAAATACCTATAACTTACCTAAGTTATAGGTATTTTTGGCAGACTGAAGAGAGTTTTTTTTTTTACATTTATTCATTTGTTTTTGGTTTAGGTTGTGATCTTCTTGTGCGAGTCACAATAAATACTTTTTCTTTTTTTCTTTCTTTAGATTAGAATGTGAACGTTCTTAAAAATACTGGAATTACCTTTCATAAGTGATTTTAAAAACTTACGTAGGACAAAATAATTTTCGTAGGCATTTTTTCCCTCCCCTCCCGGGTTCGTGATATCGTCGAGAAACAATGGCATTTTAATTGTTTCTTTAACTGCGGGATTTAACGGGTCAGCGATATACTCAAAACATTAAATAGAATAAAGAGGTATTTTTATATTGTAACTTTACAATTGTGTATTTTTTAAACCTCACCCCATAAAATTCTCATCAATTAACAACAAGATGTACAAAATAAGTACACAACATAAAAACCATAAACAAAAACACACCGGGTACAGAACCAACTGACCTTTTCCCGCGGTACCCAAAACCGTCCACACCAATTACACGATTCCTTTGTATCACCCGCTTCGAACATCAAAGAGGCCGCACTGAATGATTCTTCATACTCATTTACTAAAATTAAAGCACTATAGCCCGACCAACACATCTTGACCTCTGACAGTTCATAATAATTGAAATGGTCGATTAAAAAAATGTTGACGATTTGTGGAGCACGGGTCTTCATTGCTGGTGGGTTTACCGCAGTGTTGTAAGATGTCAAATAGTCAAAGATTCACCGACTTATTATCTTATTAGCCGTGTGTACATTTTTTTTATGAGTATTTAAATTGACCGTGTAATTTGTAGGTTTGTGTGTGTGTTCCATAATTAAAAATTTTCAATGTAGTTTAAAATGGCGTCAAATTGTTGTAATTGTGGAAAGCCCTAGGAATGTTGATTATGGATATTCTTTAGATGCGGAATCCATTCGTATTCATATCGACTTTAAGCAATAATTTTTGAACTTTCTTAGTTCTGCTGATATTTTGTATTATTACTTTTTGGTCATTGACATTTCTCGGGACCCTGGAGACCCGGACCTTTGGAAGGCGTACGAGGGGCCGAAGCCAACTCGCAGAGGCCCGTTAGGCGTTTTAATGAAATGAGGCACCAGCCGACGATTATCCCTGTATGCACTATACAAGTGCACCCAAGGACAACCCCCGGTTGGTGTAGGACTATTGCAGCATATGAAACAAAGATATTGGACTATGGGTTTGGGTGGCTTAAGTTGACTGGAGACCTGGAACTATGGAAGGAATTTGGCCCTGCCTGATCAATGTTTCATATGTAGACGGATAAAATGGCAGGGGGTGACTTGCACACTCAATAATGGGCCCCCGGAAGCTGTCGCTAGCACATAGTGACGTAGCGACAAGCGGGCAACATGTCCTGAGGTGCTTGAGGAGTGGAGCGGTATTCCAAGGCTTTCAGAACAATCCCAGAGCCCGGAAGATGGTCAAGATCCCTACGAGCACTTACTGGAATACTTCCTTCCTCCGAGCACGTTTGCTCTTGCGAATCTCCACTCAAGCCGGCCAATTAAGGCAAGAATGAGGTTGGAGCTCTGTTCTTCATCAGTATTCACCCCAGCCGGCCAATAAAGGCAAGCCAGAGATTAGGAACAACATTTCTCCCGGGAGATAGGGTCCGTGGGGTCGCTACTGCCCAACAGCTCGCCACATGCTGCCCTGCGGATTTCTGTATCTCTTTTGGTCTGGCTCCTCATCCTAGACCTGTTCCGGCAAAGTAAACTCTACCGGCACAGACCCAGAGTTTAGAGCGCGCAAGCCCCACCACGACGTCAACGTAGAGATACGGGCGGCGGTGGGGTTATTACTATTATTATTATATTTTTTACAATTTTTTATTTATTTATTAATTTAAGGGATTTTTGTACACATATGGGACGATGTCAGTCCCAACGTGCTCTTACAAATAAAGACTAACTCTTCAACTAAATTAACTAATTCTAAACATAGTCACACAAAACTTAACTTAATCTAATCTAAAAAAGTATATAATATTTTTGCTGCTTCAGATGCAGGCTTAGCTAAAATACCATGGAACATTCCAACGTCCTTCTGCTGATATTTGAAAAGGAAAAATGTGATTCAAACAAGAAAATACAATTTATTAGCAAATTTTCCATATTATTAAACGTCATAATCTTAAGGTAAGGGAAGGAGGGAGGGAGGGAGGGGGGTAGGTATCTTAAGGTGTTCCTTTTCACTTCCCATAACTCTAGGGTATTAATGAGACCATGTAACAGAATAAACTAAAAAAAAAAAAATATAACAAGATAATATCCAAACTAGGCTGAGAATCAGCAGTTTTTAAACGTCAAATTTACATAAGTCAGTTCCCCAAAACGCCCGCCCAGCCTTCACCACTTTCTAGTACTTTAGTTGGGAAGAAGAAGTGATATCAAATTCCCCAACAGCACAGCTTTGCTTAAACTCTCCTATCAACTATTAATTTGCATGAAGATTCTCCAAGAACCGTTCTATTCCCCAGTCCATTGCGCAGACGCAAGATGTTTTCGATAACGTTCCACAATTAGTGTATGCAAACAGTGTAATTATATTCTTAGTATTGCATATGGTACTGTTTTTGTGTAGAGAAAATCTTGCGCACGTGCGCTGTTTCAGGGTTCTCTGGGTGTATTTTGAAACTTTTACTATCCACCCAGGTATGACGTTTGAGAACGTGACGAAACGAGCGTTAGAGGTTATTTTTTTGTGCACAGCAAGATCAACTTTTGTGTCAGACTTGTCAATGTCACCGCAGAATCAGTTCCGTTGCTGTTAATTTTTATACAAGCAAATTAATTATTGTTGTTCTTGTTCATAGTATCTTGGTCCGCCTTGTGAATCACCATTTTACATGAACTACCTACCTAAATATAAGTAATTATGTTGACAACAGACGCAAAGAAATATGCGATGGCTATAACCAGATCCTGCTGTATTTTTTTCTTTTTTTTCAATAAAGGCAAATAATTAAAAGAGGATCACTAACCAAAAACTAGAGCGTAACCGGGTCTCTAAACTGAAAAAAAAAACAGTTTAAGGAACCATAAACTTCTAGTGTACGTCTTTATTATCTAGGTACTGAGTTACGTGCCAACATGTGTTTGACCACTTTTTTAGGGTTCCGTAGTAAACAAGGAACCCTTATAGTTTCGCCATGTCCGTCTGTCTGTCTGTCTGTCCGTCTGTCCGCGGCTTAGCTTCGAGACGGTTAGTATTAGAAAGCTGTAATTTGGCATATATATACATATTAATTATGCCGACAAAGTGGTAAAATAAAATTAAGATTTTTTTTTAAATTGTACCTCCCCTACTCGTAAAGTGGTGATTTTTTTTATTTCCTCATCTACCCCATGTTGTGGGGTATCGTTAGATAGGTCTTTCAAAAATATTGTGAGTTTGACAAACCATTTTTGGATTTAGGGACCCGTTTGCGAAATATTAAGCTATTAACTGATTTTTTTTGTTGGAGTCAAGTGCCCCCCCCCCCCCCCCCCTTCTAGCTAAATGGTTGTACTTGGACTTGTGAAAAAACTCACAGCAGCAGTATATTATAACGAAATTAAAAGAAAAACTATGAGAGCTAAGTAGGCTGTACAGGTTAACGAGAAATAATCAACCAACTTAAATTTGCAGTTTGAAAAACATGATCCCCCACACATTCCGTATGGGAGAACACGTTTTTCAACTACAATGTTAAGTTTGTTCTTGGGATAAATTCATCCCAACTACGGAACCCTTCATTGTGCGTGGTCCGACATGCACTTGGCCGGTATTATTATTAGTTGTTGTTAGATTAGTATGTAAAAGTTTACTAGCATCGTTTTTAAGCCGTTGTTTAATAACACTATAATGTATGTGTGGTCCGAAATAAACAATATAATTATTATGTTACTAGCTGTTGCCCGCGACTTTCTCTGCAATCCAGGATGAAAGTATACTATGTCCTTCTCCAGGTCATGGTCTACCCATGTGCCAAATTTCATACAAATCCGTTCAGCCGTTTTATCGTGAAAGTGTAACAAACAAAAAAATAAACAAACTCACTTTCGCATTTATAATATTAGTTAGAATTAATAAAATCATACAGAACCCAAACAAAAAAAACGTTACATTGAAACCAAGTAACCATGTAAGTAGCGAGCATGCAGACGCCCGCGCCGTTGATCAAGCATGCGATTCAATCGTTTGGATATTTTTCACTGCGCCTGCGCAGCGTTAAAAACTAGCCCACACTCATTACTCGTAATAAAGTTTAAGTAGTTATTGTTTTCTAATTGTAATTGAAAATACAAACGAAGGCATTATTATGTGCGGTTGTGGACTGATATGTTTATCGGATTTTGAAGTCGATTGCTTTACTACCTAGCTGTGCGTTTGCACTGGCGAAACTTTCGCATAGAAACATGTTGGAATCTCTATTTTCTGTCAATGTTCAATACAATGTTTGACAGTAAATAGAGACTTCAACCTGTTTGTATGTGAATGTATGGCCAGTACAAACGCACAGTCAGGTTATATTTGTTTTCACTGCTGGGATATAGGTCGTTTTTCTAATCAACCTGGCCTTGACGATCCACAACTGGCCTAGTGCAAGTTCGTGGACGAGGGTTTTTCAAGGTTGTTCCGAATCTACAGCTGCAGTAATAAATCGAATAGAACAAATCAAGAGCGCGGTTCCTGAAAACATGAACAACGATTCTCAAGTCATCACCACTATGAATATCCTACTATAATATAATATATTTAAATATCTATAGGATATATATATATATATATATTATATATATATTTTTTAAATTCTAAATGCGAAAGTTTGTGTGCATGGATGGATGTTTGTTACTCTTTTACGCAAAAACGACTGAACGGATTTAGATGAAATTTGGCAGTCAGATCGTTTATAACCTAGATTAACACATAATATAATGTTTATCTCGATATTCCCACGGGAACGAGACTTATGGGGGTGAAACCGCGGGGCGCTGCAAGTCTCTAATAATATGACACCACTCCCGACGGGGGTAGACAGAGGTATATAAAAACACACCCGCATTTCTCCAGTAATGTTTAATAGGGGGAGAGGCTATTGCCGTCAGCCTGGCACAAATTCAGACTCCGGGTTGTTACTGTGAAATGTCTTGTGGAAAATACCAATAGCATTTTGCCTGACCTGGGGACCGTAATTAGGACCCCATGCTCAGCAGTCGCGCTTTTTACCACTATACCAACGAGACAAAAAAAAAGTTAAAGCATAAGCATCATATTCCCACTGCTGGTACATAGGTCTCGCAGTGAGACGAAGTCGGCCGTAATCCACGCACGCGGGCTCAGTGCGGGTTGGTAGATGTCACATGACTTCGAATTTTTGGTTCTAGGATATCCCGATGTTTTCCTTCACCGTTTTGAGAGCAGTGGTGATGAAATAATTTACACAAAGTAAAGCGGTTGACTGAGTTCGAACCCACGACCTAATCGTAAGAAGCAATAGTAATAGATAGATAGATAGATAAATCGTTTATTAGTGCACATAAGAGACAGCACAACATACAAAAGCACGATTAAATATTAACTAATGAGCTAATAGGAAATAGCAGCAAGGTGCCAATACACAATTTTTTTTTAAAATATAGGAAGAAAACAAGATATTGTTATGACACTATTGGCTATAACACACTTTACCTACAAAATACAATAGACGACGTATCAATACGTCGGGTCCGCAACAAGTCAATCGTCATCCTGAGGATGACGCGTTGAAAGGTGAAACACGTGTCGATTTCTTACAGGGTTCTTTATGACTCTTTAAGAACAGGTAAGCGGATTAGGTTACTAAATAAATGTCATCTATTGTATTTTATAATGAATTTCCGCAAAGTCATGCCTGAGTCAATTAACACTTTACTTACATTTTACTTTTTTTATTTACATGTTTCCTCATACTCTGACTTATTAATTGTAAAATTTTAAGTAGGTAAAATCGTCTACTTTTATAATGTTTGTAAATATGTGAGCACCATTTGTCTATCACATAAGTAATTAATTTATCTGTCGTTGCTTATTTTTTTTTGTTTTTTCACCTATTGTGGTATACAATTTTTTTCTAGGTGCAGCGTCTTCACTTATAGTTAATAAAACTAATGTACCTATACAAAATATTGTAAAACATTTTAAAAGAGTAACGGTGGAGTTTTTGCCCATTCTTCTCCATAAGAAAACTACCTTTTGGAAGGGGCGACTAGAATCAATTATTTTTTTTTGTTTTTTTGACGTTCAAAAGTGCCTTACAAGAACTGAAATAAATAATTTGACTTTGACTTTGAGATAGTAAGAGAAGAAAAGAGAGATTATAAATTCTTCCGTCACAAGTTAAAAGGCTACGATCGATTTCCAGTCGATCAACATCAGCTGTTAAAAATGCACCATCAAGTTGTTTCCAATGTTTACTGTTGACGTTGATCGAAAGGCTTGAACATGGTCGTTGGAATTAAACTTTTGTTTTTGTTTACGACAGAAAACTTCACTATACTCCATGGGTTTAGGTAGTTATATGAAGGTAAACAAAAAAACCACGTGACGAGAGAACTGTCAAGTAACCGGTTTTGATTATTTTTTGTACATTGTTCTCACTTATAGAAGAAACAAGAATAATGTATCCAGGATTTTGTAATTTTCTATATTTAAAAGAGTGACCTTGTAGTTTCTTGCCCGTTCTTCTCCATAAAGATCTACGTTTTGGAATGGGCACCTAACTTCAACTTCCTGACTAACTGACGCGACTATTTGACAGTTCAAAAGTGCCTGTAAATGGTTTAATTGAAATAAATGCTTTGAGTTTGAGTTTGACTTTGATTAAACCGGTCACTTCAGTTGTCATGCTACGTCACAGTTGTACTCTTCAATTTAGCAACGTTATAATTAGTTTACCTTTAGAGTTACGGCTCCTTACAATAGACAGATTACAAAATATTATACTATTATTATAAATCTCACTAAAAAATTGTGCTCAACCAGTTACATCTACGAAGAGTAGTTTAAGAATAAATTATAAGTTTAACATACATTCATAAAAGAGGAAACTATTGTAAAAATCTAAAATAATTTTAACTTGATTTTATCAAATTTTTTAATAAGAAAGTGTCATCTATTAAAACCCTTGTTACGATTTGTTTACTTTTATTTAACTACCTAAACATATGGAGTATATGTGCCCAGTCAGCTGCATCCTGTTAGACTGGAAGCTGACCCCAACATATGTAGTTGGGAAACGTTAGGTTCCCATAGACTTGTGTTATTTGCATAACACGTGTTTATGGGATATTAGAATAGCTTGCATTAGGTATCCTGTTGACTGTACTATAACCATAAGAGGTGTGCAAACTTTGTTTATATGTTCAATCAATATTGTCATACAAATTAAATAACGTCAGAATAATTGCTTTTTATGTTAATCATAATTAAATTGTTACATCATGTTTCTTATTTTTAATTAAATGAATTACTACTATATCTGCCTAGCCTTTTTCCAACTATGTTGGGGTCGGCTTCCAGTGTAACCGGATGCAGCTGAGTACCAGTATTTTACATGGAGTGACTGCCTATCTGACCTCCACAACCCAGTTACTGGGTACCACGATACCCCTCCTTGGGAAGACTGGTTGTCAGACTTTCGGGTTTCTGACGACCCGTAACGACTGACAAAGATACACGAATGACAGCCGGGAGCAACAGTTTAGCGTGTTTACCGAGGCACGGAGGAGTTTCGATGTGTAAAGATGGTCACCCATCCACGGGCAACCCCGGCAAGCGTAGCTTAACCTGATGGATCGACTCATGCGGCTGTTTTTACTTAGCCACGAGCTCCTGTTTAATTAATTAATACTATTAAATTAAATTGAAATTATGTACAACGGCACAGTCAGTTCCGCTATCACTTGAGACCTTTTTCTTGGGTAGCTCGCCGTCCGATAAGGACCAGGCCCGGGTCGACGGCGCGTTGTGTTCCACGCGCGCCTCAAAGAGATGTCAGCAAAACTGACGGGGTCCCGGGAAAGTCCGAAAGGGATACCGTGGCCCCTGGCAACGTACAGGCAGAACTGAAGGAACACGGGTGGGTTTAAGTCAGTAAGAGTCTGACACGGTGAGAGCGGGAGAAGTTATAATGACAATTTCCCAAACAATTTTTTTTTCTTTTGATTCGGCTTTAGCTATAAGTAGGTAGGTTATGCGAGGTGATAATATAGTATAAGGTATAACTTTAGTGTGCCAGTCTGCAAAGTCAAGTGTCCCATCCACTCAGTGCTTCGAAAATCCTTGGGCTTATCTATACATCTTTGCCTCCTGAGAGCTATCTACACTCCCGAGTCAGCTGTTTTAAAGTGCCAGTAGGCCTTTATAGAAAAATAATGGATCTTAATTACACTCTAATACAAGGTTATGAATCAATAAGTTTTAAAAGGTTAATAAAAGTTAAAGAGGTAAAAATATTGCATGCAATAAAAATATTCATGTTTTTATAATATCCCAATTAAAGTCCTTAACATAGGTACTGACTTAATAGAGAAAACGAATATTCCCAGATAAGAGACCTAGCTAGACCGATTTTTCGTCCCTTAAAACCCCTATATTGCAACTTTCATCAAAATTCAAAATTCAAAATTCAAAAGTCATTTATTCAAACTAGGCTTAGAATCAGCACTTTTCGAACGTCAAAATTACATAAGACAGTCCCCCAAAACGCCCACCCTTCACCACTTCCTAGTGCATTAGCTGGGAAGAAGAAGTGGCGCAACAAACTCCCCAGCAGCACAGCTGTCTGTTCAGTTAGAAGAACAAAAAAAAAAGATTCTATATAATAAAAAATCATGGAAATCGTTAGAGCCGTTTTCGAGAACGTGATTACAAATGTACCCGGTGAACTTCGTACCACATGAGACAATATTTCGATTTTTTTAATTATCTGGCTGTTCTTTCGGGTTTTTCCTAAACCACCCCAGTATTTAGGAGAAAAAAAACAAATCGGTCGAGATATTTTTGAATTTTTTCGAGACTAATGCACGACAATTGATTTTTATATACATATATATGTACACAAATATTGCTCGTTTAATAGTATAGGATATATAGTATGATTCATGATCATTTCTGCTTGAAAACTACACCCGAATTTTAGACGCTCTTGACACAATCTCAGTCAAAATAACTTTAATATTAACATTGATTTAGTTTGGCAAGAAGTTGATCAATAGTCAATAATTTTGAACAGTCCTCCTGTTTCTAAAAAGCAATGCAATCAAATTGGTTTTGAACCAAAATCAAAATTCGACAGTAGATTTACTGACCAAAAACTTTAGCATAGACTGAGAGCTAGACAGTAAATCGCAAAAATAATAATAAATTTGTACTAGAAATTCGACGGTTTAACCAAAAACTTTAGCATAGACCAAGAGCTAGGCATCAAATCGCAAAAATAATAATAAATTTCTGCTAGAAATTCGACGGTCTAACCAAAAACTTTAGCATAGACCGAGAGCTAGACACTAAATCGCAAAAATAATAGTTATCATCGTAATTTATTGACCTGGCTACCGCAAGACTGCCCTTTTCATGCCTTTAATGTTTTTTCATAGTTACTTGGTATAAATGATGATTTATATACCATAGCATGTTGTTGTTTATGTTGCTATACGGTCATGTGCCTAAAGGGCGTCAATGTTACTTTATTATTGTTAGGGTTGATCTTGTTGTGGGTTTAAACCTGTTCTGGGAGAAATAATGTAACCGTCATTTATGTTTTTATTACCCACTTATTTATTACTAGCTTTTGCGCTCCCAAACCGCCGTTTGCCTGAACTACAGAATTGGATCCATAGAGAAAAAAAAAATGCAGGTAGACAAATCGTGTTACTACAGTTTAATAGATCTTTTTAAGAGGAATAATTCCGTAATACATTATTTTCAAATAACTCTATTGGTTTACGCGGCGCACGCCAGTAAAGCTCCCAGTCGGCATGATTTTTTCCGCCATCTTCAACGAATATCGTCATATTTCAGCCAATTTACAAAAAAAAAAAAATGAATTATACAATCAAACCTTCCTCATGAACTACTCCGTTCATTGGTGAAAATCGTATGAAAATCCGTTTAGTTGTTTTTGAGTTTATCGCGTTCAGAACGGGACTTTGTTTTATAATGTGCAAGTAAGTACCTACAATGATAATATTTTTGATTCCTGTTTTTTACTCTATATTACGGGAAAATGTTTCCTTCATATAGGTACACTTTGACAAGTTCTTATATCCCGCTAACAGCCAAAAATAAAACTTTCTTTCTTATTTAAAAATCCAGGTAAGTTTATCATTATTCTATTCAAAATAAAAATTAAAAACAAAATTCAAAATATTTTATTTCACATAAACCTACAAGGACACTTATGAAACGTCAGAAGCTAGGTGCACGGTTCCCATTGGTCGTTTCCTTTGGATAAGAGCCGTCAAGAGAGTCCACGGTTACTCTTTTAAAAATATATATGTTTTTTTAATCTGGCTTCTATCCGCGACTTCATCCGTGAATCCTATAAACCTTCCTCAAGAACTGGGCTATCCAATGTAAAAATAATTGTTCAAATCCGACTAGTAGTTTCGAAGTTTACCCCCTACATACCAACTTACAAACAAACTTATTTTACCTCTTTATAATATTAGTATAGAAGTATAGATATTCCACCGATCGCACTCAAAAATTTCGGACATTCCTAAAAGATGCCAGTGGAAAAATACCTCAGCGATCATTATTAAACAAGTTCCCGATAATACAGTAATGACTTCTCCCCCAATCATCACGCCATCTTCACTTACTGATTACTAGGTCTACCTACTCTTAATAATTACACAGCCTAGTTGAATTATACTGAGATTGATCACCACGTCGGAAAAAGCTTGCAACTTGAGGATTTGAAGTCTGTTTGTACATAATAGGGAAAACAAGAAACATGTTTTTTGAGCGTGTAACCAGTGGAACTGCATTTAAAATTGAGTAAAAATTTAAAATTGTTCCGATTTGTAATTTTTGAAGATGAAGATTTTTGTAGATTTGGTGGAAGAACCGGTCAAGCTCGTTTCATGGAGTTTGTTGAGTATTTTAGGATTGAGGAGTTTGTTTTCTGAATGACCCTTCTGCCGAAAAATTTTGTGATCTAAAAACAATTATATGATCTAGTAGATACTAGTCTACTTCTCCCTCAACCTCTTCATTATTCTCTTCTCGAGTCGTGACACCATGTTAAGGAAAATAGCTCATGCTTCGGAAATAGGTTTAACATAAACAGTCAGCTGAATTGGTAAGACATACGTAATTAAGTCGTTACTCTTCTGGAGGCACTTATAATACACACTTCATTGATCACAAGAATGACGGTTATTTCAAAACATGACTCAATCAAACGTAACAAAACAATTAGCGACCATCCATTTGCTTAACAGATGCTCATTTAACATTAATTAACAAAATGCCTTAAGTTCTTCATAATTACAAAGTCGTCCAATCCATCTTTCATGTTGTTATTAATAATATACAAGTTCGCAACGGAAGGACACATCACTGTTACAAAGTATGTAAAAAATGTATGAAAAAAACAGGTTTTTATCTAAAATCTAGATATGTGGATAATTACTAACACCCGTTCACAACGTTCTCTGAATATTAAAAAAAATATACACAGCGGCCGCCATTACAAGTATAACCATTATACACCTTTTGGCGAAAAAAGTTTGTGTTAAAAATTATACCTGGACACTTCCGTACCAAAACGCCGTAAGCAACAATGAAAATTCAAACGGAAATTAGTCTTAACTCAAGTGTGTTAGAACTGAATTTGTAATGCGCGATTCAAGCATTAGAATGCCCTAAAAATTTATTACACCGGACGCGTAGAAAAACATTAAGCCATCTGTAATTTGTATAGTACGAGAGACAGGGAGCTCCGATTGTTCGACTATAGAATTTTATACGTTAGAGCGAGATAGCTAGATTGCTGTTAATACTTTTCTAACAATGTTGCTGGTAGCCAATCCGGGAGTAGTTATGGGCGGGTCGGCTCCTGTGTTCAAATAGATTGATGAAAATTGGTTCCTTATGTTGGGTTCAGCAGGATTATAGTGATAAAAAACGAGTATTTTTTGGAACTGTATTTTGAAGAGTTCTTCGAATTCGAATTCAGTGTGGTAGGTAGAAATTAAAATTTGTTAGATGGCAGACAAGGTTAGGCGATGGATGTGTTCCTACAGGTTTCTGATACCTTAGTATTTATTTAAGTAGGTTTTGGATGTAAGTATAAATCAAAGTTTTATAGATGCCAATGATGCTTTTTACTTACTTAAAAATCATATCAATCAAGATTGTTTTTTTTTTAATTATGTAAATTGACTGTTATTTTAGGATATGTCACATAAATGAAGTTGTCCTAAAATCAGTTATTAGTCAAAATTAGATGTTTGTTCATTGTTTCTTTAAATCATTCAACTGACGTTGTATAGAGGCAGCAGTGGATGCTTACAGGCTTATAATTATTACAATTACTGATGATGATAAATTAAAAGCTAATTAGGTACAGTAGTTCCCATAGTAAGTACTATTTCTATTGCTGTGTAACTCGTAGGTTTAAAGTACCTAAAGGTTTTACTTGCCATTCAGTAAAAGATCTTTGTTTTTTCTACAGGTTAGATTAATAATATCAGTATTTTTGTAAAACAAACGAAAAAAAAATCTGGTTGAAACGAAGTTCTTTTTGCTGTTTATTATGTATTACTTAACAGGCACAATGAAATAAATTATCAACGTATGAGAGAAAAAAAAAGCATGTAGATAACACGAAAAAAGTGTAAAATTATGACCGTCACGAAACTATTTTTACGTAACAAAAGTTTCGTAACGGTCAAAATGTTACACTTTTTTCAGTCTAGCTCTCATTCGCTAAGTGTGCAGAGTAGGTATAACGTGCGTTAAGGAACTTCGTTTCAATGGAAATACAGAAAAAACACATTCGCTTCTCCACGTTAGTACTCACAAGTACCTACGTGAATGAATCCTATTCTGACAGATCACAAACTGAAACAAAAACCAAAGCAACATTTTTTTTGTTGATTTTTGTAATTCATGTTGATCAGTTAAACCGTGGTTCGCTTAAAACGGCTGGGTGAATTTTGATGAGACTTTCATTCATACATATTATCTCACAACTGAATCGAAAACATTGCTCTGCACGCAAGCCCGAAATAAATTTGTAACGCTTAAAGAGAAATGTTTTAATAAACCTACGTGGGAATATGTCTGGAACAGGGCTAGGCGGATTGTCACAAAAAGTGCTTGGGTTAATTTGAAATGCTTTTACAAAAACACATGATAATGATGTCGTAAAATCATATTCATCTTTTCTTGTTCTCACATACTATTGTCTAAATTTCCTCATTTCTCCTTTTGCAGGTTGTTTTTTTTTGGTAACCACAACCAGTATACTCTTGGCCTGCATCTCACCTGATGGTAAGTGATGATCAGGGCGAGGTTGGTAGCGAGCTTCACCTAGAAACCTTAACCACAGAGGAAGTGGCTATCTTACCTCTTACTGCCGAAACACAACAATGAGATTTAGATAAGATGGTGGTAGCTAGTAAGGCTGACTTAGAATAAGCCTTACCATCAACCAAACCGAGCAGACAATTATGCCCCCACTAGGAATCGAACCTGGGGCCTCTGAGTCTGAGACTCGTGGTCTAACCACTAAACTACAGAGGTGGTTAGAAGTTAGCCGATAAATCCCCACTGCGACCAATTGGTTTGAGCTCAACGATTCCACGAACAATACCAACGAGAGGACATTTGGTTAAGGCCGCATAAATTACTCAAACTGCCAGATCATGAGTAAAACAAAGTGCGAAAAACATAAAAACAACAATGACCCGCATAGTCTTCACAATCACAATAAATAAATAACAATACTTTACAACGTAAATATTCATGTCATTGTTAAAACAAAAGTTTATTGCCTCTCCTGTTTTGAAGTAATAAGCCACAAATTGACACGATGCAAGTAACTACAGCAATCACGAATCCGTCTATGATAAGCATTATGTGCCATGGAATTTATAGATAACTCTATTTATCTATTCTGAGGTGTGTCCAGTAGATACAATTTTACGAGCTTAACATCTGTCTTGTCATGACGCCTTGCCTTGTCTTGTCTTGCTAATCTTTTAAGGGCGAATTCAACCAGACCCTTGCGAATAAACTTTGAAGTTTGGAACGAAGTTCCTTATCGCACGTTATAGTCTACACACTTGGGGAATGAGAGCTAGACTGAAAAAAGTGTAACATTAGGACAGTCACGACACTTTTGTTACGTAACAATAGTATCGTGACAGTCATAATGTTACACTTTTTTCCGTTTAGCTCACATTAGCCATTAAAGGAGCTTCGTTCCTATCGGGTGTCCCACGACATCTTTCGTTTTTTTTTTTTCAGTATTTCGACATAAAAACTGTCAGACAAGACAAGGCAAGATTTATACTAGGTAAAAAAGTTTGATCGAATTCGCCCTAAGTCATCAATGTCAAACCTTAGTATTACAAAACTAAAATTTACAAGTGATACGTCATCAAAATTGTTCCTGATATTTTTCCGACCTCCATTGTAATAACATAAGTTTTGCAACAAATTACAGCTATCAGGTGGCAACAATAACTAAAATGAGGTAACTTTTAATAAATCTAGCGGCCATGATGAACATACCTATTAGGTTTTGTGAAATACACAGTTTTTGCATCGCATATTATGATACGTATCGATATATTGTGTGGCTCTCCGACTATTTACGTTGTAGGCAAAGTTTGAAGAATATATATTTCAATGTAAAAAAAAATATATCCTAACTAATATTACAAATGCGAAAGTGAGTTTGTTTGGTTCTTTATTTGTTACGCTTCCAAGCTAAAACGGCTAAACGAATTTGGATGAAATTTGGAAAATGGGTAGACCATGACCTGGAAAAGAACATAGGATACCTTTTATCCCGATACTCTCACGGGATCGAGACTTATGCGGATGAAACCGCGAAGCGCGGCTGTTATTCATAAAGTCTTATTACTTTTTATGGTCTTTGTAAAATTACAAATATAATAAAGCAAGGTACAGCTAGGCATGTCGAAAATTAGCTATGATGTACGGTACGAGTAGTTTTTGGGCCTTGGGAACTAAAAAAAAACCGGCCACGTGCGTGTCGGACCACGCACAATGAAGGGTTCCGTAGTTGGGATGAATTTATCCCAATAACAAACTTAACATTGTAGTTGAAAAACGTGTTCTCCCATGATCATGTTTTTCAAACTGCAAATTTAAGTTGGTTGATTATTTCTCGTTAACCTGTACAGCCTACTTAGCTCTCATAGGTTTTCTTTTAATTTCGTTATATATACTACTGCTGTGAATTTTTTCACAATTCCAAGGACAACCATTTAGCTAGAAGAGGGTGGGGGACACTTGACTCTAACAAAAAAAATCAGTTAAAAGCTTATTATTTCGCAAACGGATCCCTGATTCCAAAAATAATTCTGACAAACTCACAATATTTTTAAAAGACCTTTCTAACTATCTAGATATCCCACAAGGTGGGGTAGATGAGGAAAAAAAACATCCCCACTTTACGTGTAGGGGAGGTACGCTAAAAAAAATATTTTTCTTGATTTTATTTTACCACTTTGTCGGCATGATTAATATGTATACATATGCTAAATTACAGCTTTCTAGTACTAACCGTCTCTGAGCTAAGCCGCGGACAGACAGACGGACAGACAGATAGGCAGACAGACGGACAGACAGACAGACAGACGGACAGACACACAGACAGACGGACATGGTGGAACTATAAGGGTTCCTTGTTTACTACGGAACCCTAAAAAGTCAGGAGGTGTCGTGGGACACCCGGTTGAAACGAAGTTCCTTTTCGTGTATGTTATTTATTACACAAAACAAAAAAACAAACAACTTTAAAAAAAAATGCGTTTGCCTTGAAACTGTCTTTTTCGGGCATAACGCTTTTTCGTTACGTGACGATTTCTGCCAGTTTACTCCTACCGCAAGCCGCTTTAAAGAAATTTCGTTCCAAAAAATTATAATGATACAGTAATTAAAAGTTTTTTCAGCAGATATTTACGTAGTTTATTCCAGTGAATTTACCAATACTATACGTATTGGTAAATTCACTGGAATAAAAACTATAGACAAGAGAATTTTGCGTTACAATATTAATCGATTAAAAGTATCTTAAGAAGAGATCCATGAGAAAGCTGAAAAAATAGGAGAACTAAAGAATGCATGGAACTCTAAATCCACCTTGAAACACCAGTCGTAACAGACAATCCCAGAACCAAACATTGACAGCAACACATAAATAAATAACAATTTAATATCCATCATAGCTGTGTAGCGATATTATTGTACACACACACACACACACATTTTTATGTACAATATAACACTATGAAACACCATACAAAGCCGATCGTAGTTTAGATTGTCGGTAATTGTTCCGACCTGGTTAAAAAATATTACCTACCTACTACCTACCTATGGGGTTACATAGAATCACATTAAATATGTGATTCTACTCGTATGTAACCCTTGGTACCTACTAATGTTTATGTATTTTATATTTACCTACTTTGAAATGTATGTAAAATCAAATTTTAACCGCATCTGTGCTCTAGGTTACCACCATCCTCCACCTGTCTCAGACCCAGAGGTCCCGGGTTCGATTCCCAGTGGGGGCAAAATTTTCTGCTCGGTTTGGTTGGTGGTAATACTTGTCTAGTTGTTGACCAACTTTAAAATCGCAAAAAAAAACAGCTGTCCTATGCAGCTTACAACAGTAGGTATTGAACTTTAGTATGGAAGAGCAGATTTTTTTTTTCGCGAATTCAACTTTGCTCCAATAGTAGAAGTTATTCCGGTCGGTGGTCTAAAGCACTCCTTAAAAAAATTTAAAGTTATTTTTTTTTACCACCTTAAAACTAATTTAGTTTATTCCAAAAATTATAATAGTTTCCTCAGTAATTGGTTGGTTGTCTCGTTGGTTCGAAATGCTACTACTAAGGGTGAGGTCCTGGGTTCGATTCCCAAGTCTAGCAAAGTGTTGTTGCGTTTTTTCATAAGAAATTTCACAGTAGCAGCCTGGAGTTGATGGCAATAGGCTCGCCCCCTATTACATGGGACTTAAACATTACTGGCGAAATATGGGTGTACAATAGGTACACCTCTGCGTAACCCTTCGGGGAAACCAGCCGTGATGTTCTTTATGTTAATAGGTTCCTGATGCAGGAAGAAGATCAAACTTAATAGAGCTACTTTTATTGAGTTCCGTGAAATGCACTTACTAACATATATTTTTAAGTTTCTTTTCATAAAACTAGGTTCTTCCAGGAATGAATATTTAAAATTCTAGATCTGTCTACCTCTAAATTATTTTCAATCTAATTAAATTATTATTTTATTTTATTCGTTTAAGAGCGTTTATTCTGAAGGTTGGCAACGTCGCAAATAGATGCCAAATATTTCAATGTTTTGATTAATTTTGCAATATTACTATGTGGAAACAAAAAATGTGGATAACTAGCAAACTAGAATATTGATTATGAAATGCAATAATTAATATCGTAATACCGAATGTTTAGATGTAGAAAAACTATTGGGAAACTTTCCAAATGCGTTTTTTACACCTAAAATGGGTACAACATCAAATTCAATGTTATAATTGCAATTCATTATTAATATTCTAGTTCACTAGTTAGCCGCATTTCTTATTTCTATTCAGTAATATTGCTATAATAATCGAAACAGGTAAATATTTGACAGTTATTTGCGACATTGCCAACTTTTAGGATCATTTAAGTTTAATTAAGAGGGTTTCCTCTTAATTAAACTTAAATGAGCGTAACTTCATAAGGTCATCGGTCCATCTTGTGCCTTCCAACGCTTCGTCTTCCGGTACGCGGTCGCCACTCCAGAATCTTTCGGCCCCATCGGCCATCTGTTCTACGAGCAATGTGCCCTGCCCATTGCCACTTAAGTTTGGCAATTCTTCTGGCTATGTCGGTTACCTTGGTTCTCCTACGGATCTCTTCATTTCTGATTCAATCACGTAGGGAAACTCCAAGCATATCCCTCTCCATTGCCCTCTGGGTGGCTTTTAGCCTTCTGATAAGGCCCATTGTGAGCGACCGTGTTTCTGTGCCATAAGTCATCACTGGCAACACGCAGGAATCTTCTGGATGCGGGTAGCTCAGAATCGGTCGAAGCGGTGCTTGGGGGAGGCCTATGTTCAGCAGTGGACTTCTTGTGGCTGAAATGATGATGATGAATGATGAGCGTAACTTAATTTATACCAAAATTATTTGTAGCATTATATTATTAATAAAGCAAATCATGGTTGTAGGAGGAAGGCGCCGGTGTCTGTTACATAGTTAAAGGCTTGTGCAGACCAGCGCGACTTGTCGCGCGACACGGCATCGGTTATTGTTATACTGTGAAGTTTTCTTACAAATTGTATTGTTCGTGTCGCGTCGCGCGACAAGTCGCGCTGGTCTGCACAAGCCTTAATACGAGCACAGACATCGTCGTGAACTCTATCATTAAAATACTCAAAACCCTGTACATTGTGTTTTTGTTTAGGATAGACGAGTTGTACTTAGCAACATTTTCTAATAAAAAAAGAATATGATTTTTAATGTATTATTACCTACATTATCTAAACTGTTCACTGTTAAATTTAAATCTGATTATGCAAAGAAATCATTCAAAGGTTTATGAAATCATAATAGTGCAATAAAATCTCTGTCTACACTGTTAATATAATAAAGACAAAAGATGTGTATTTTCGTTCGTAATGAATAAACTCAAAAACTACTGGTCCGATTTAAAAATCTTTGACCAGTAGAATACTATATTATCATTGAGTAACTTAAGCTATAATTTATAAAGATATCATGGAAGCTAGTTGTTTATATGTATATTTATTTTTTCTTTCTCAGTTGATTTTAATGATGGTCTGGCAGTTTGAGTAGTTTATGCGGCCTACCCAAATGTCTTTTTTTTGGTATTGTTCGTCGAGTTGAGCTTCACGATTACTGAAAAATGCTTGCACTGACTGGACAGGTCCACTCAGATCTGTGTGGTTCTTTTCTCAAATTTAAAATTATACTTAGTGTTATATACATAGTGATATACATAGTTTACGAATTGTTAATCAATTTGAAAATTTGTACAACAATAGTCTATTGGTAACTGTGGAGGCTTGTAAATGGCTTGTCGTCAATTACCTCACCGTTACTTCTATACTTATAGCTGTAAGCCACCCAAATACATTAAAATTAAAATTAAATAAATAAAAATAAAAGACCATTTCAGACACTTATCTACATGGTTCTCATATGGCCTGACTAAAATTATGTCTGGACTTTAAAAGAGACTGCGACCTCTGAGTTTGTTTAGGCTTTTCTTCTCAGAGTAGTCAGATAGGAAACTCGGAACTCATCTAGCTAATTTTTTATATTTTTTTGGTATGACTTGTAAAAGTGATTCCATTTACAGAATAAACAATTTCATTTCATAATTGCTGTAACAGCATAGTAAAGCTGTTTGTGAAACTGGTTCCTAGAATTTAAAGGCCAGAAGAACCGACACTGTTATCTCAATGCCGGAATACGTTTTGAGAAGCTTGTAAAGGCTTATTATAATAATTATTGTGTTAATATAATGTTTGGGTAATTTGATTTGCCTACCTACTAGTAAGTTACAAAAAACGACTACCTATTTAATTGGTACCTTTTTTGTAATCATAAGTTAAAAATCGAACTTGAAATCGGTTCTAATTATTATGGAATTGAGGTTTGGGATTTCTTGTTGTTTTTGCATCAAACTGAGTTGTTTTATTTCGCTACAAATATGTTTGCTGTGCGAGTCTCCAAAATATCACATTTTTAACCTTCCTGACTGCTGTATCTATTTTTCTTCTCCAATAGTCCAAACTGTGGTAAAAAATTTGCAAGTCAGCTAGGTGGTATCTAGACTGACTGATACTGATCATATTGTACTTCCGTACTAGATGTAGAGTACAGTCAAACAAGCTTATTGATATATTTATATCGACACAAGAATACATTTATTATTGAAGAAAAATAGGAAATAAAATATAATGGCAACTTTGTCAATGTGAGGCGTGAGCTTGGTGACATCCACACATTTTTTCAAGGCTTGAGACCGCGGCTCTCATTTCTTGTTTCACATTAATCTTTGAGCGATATTTGCTCTCTACAGCAGGCAACAAACTTGCAATTACTTTTAAGCGATTTGTGAGTGTGCAAAGTACTTTGTCAATTCTTTTTTTTTTTCTTTTCACTTAATGGCTTTCGCAGACAGCCGCAATGCGATTCTGATAGAACAGGTTCCATGAAGTTTTCATAGAAGTTGTTCTACTGTCGTGTCGTGCTTTCGCGTCGCTCTTGTCTTTGGGAGCCTTAGTGCTAAGTAAGCACTTAGCTTATAGATATGGTATAGTTAACATATTGGGAAATTTGAATAGCTGAGCTATATTTTAAATTAAAAATGCCTATCGGATGCAAAATGTGTATTTCCATTTAATGAATTTCTAGCACAGAGTGACATTGACAGCAATTAACGCAGATAAAACTAAATGTTGTGTTGCCAACAGTAGCCGAAGCATGAATCACTTTTGCATAAATATTCAGCTTCCCACTAAACTGGCAATATTTGACAATATTTAATGAATATTGCCACTTTAGTGGAAAGGTGAATATTTTTGTCTGTATACCAAATCAAATAACTTGTTCAACTGTACCTAATACCTACCTTCCATACTGCTTTATATCTTCTTCTACTTAGGTAACCATGGCAGAATCGGCTAGTCCAGCAAGGTGATAGCGGGGCTGACTGATCTTGATCATACCTTCCAGATGTTCCTTCAATCCTAACTAATATTATAAATGTTAAAGTGAGTTTGTTTGTTAAGCTTTCACGCTAAAATGGCAGAACCGATTTCAATGAAATTTGGCACATGGGTAGACCATAACCTGGGTTAGGATATAAGATACTTTTTATCCCAATATTCCTACGCTATCAAGACTAATACTAGTAGATAGTTTAAATATAAACAGCATCGTTTGGGTAAAAACAAAAGGACTCATTCGCCGCAGGTCAAGCATTTATCAGTTTTGGATGTTTGTGCTTATTTCTAACTTTCAATACACAAGTTACACTCAAATCAGTTTATCATAATGTACCTTACCCGTACATTTTTAGTCCTTCGAGCCGGATGTCACGTGTAACAATTTTATACTATTTCTGTACTGATAATAATCACAAAACGTTTTTCAAGTTAGGCAGACTTTTACAAACTGACATCAGCAGCAAGAATCTAACAATAAACTAGAAGAAGTAACTGAATCAGCTAGGAAAGATCTTATAATTGATTTACAACAGCAGGCGTGTATGTAAATGTTAATTCTGAATAGACGAACACCTTCGAACAATGGAGTGTGGGTTATGATAGCAAAAACTTGCGCCTGCAATTACAGGGTCTAGTTTAAAAGTAACTTACCGCTATGTGGGTTCCGCGGGGAAATCGGAAAGACAAAGATCGAACGAATATTTTGATTTACTTATTTATTTAATCATTTAAGCACAAAAATTTACACAGGCGGATTTAATGCCGTAGGCATTTTCTATTAAAGTCCCCGTCACGAGAAGCTATAAATTTTATAAACAAGAAACTTCTACTAAGTTACGTAGCGAAACAAATAATCCCAAATTCAATCAACTCAAAGCAACATACGTGTAATACGAAACTAATGAGCAATTTCACTTGGTCGGGTTATATTTTTGCGATATAAAGCACTGTCGTTTAATGTTTTGTGGTACTGGAACTCAGACGCGTTCAGTTCTGGCTGCCTACCATGATCTAATTAAAAACGATTCAAAAGCAAGGCATTTCAGTTTAGGTTATTAAACTGCATCGCTTCAAAGTCGTACCATGACGTCCAGTACGCTCAGCGGCATTTGGATCGTTAAAAGTGAATTAAAGATCGCAATTTGTGGCTGAACCGCGCGGCCGCGTTTAAAACGTTTTTGGTGACAACGAGACAACGCTATTATTGCCAAATAAGTTAACTTTATTTTCGTCAATAATTTACCAAACGTTTCAGTTTATGTTAAAGAAATAGTAAATTTTATTGAATCGCTTATTTTGACAGTTGAGCGTTTCAGTTGAGCTGCTATAAGGACGTCATGATACCAAACATATTACAAAAAAAAAAAAAACAGGCATGAATGAAACCAAAACTTGCGACTCAGTTTGGGACAATCGCTGTCACATGGCATGGCCTAAATTGAATCGTTAAACTAACGTCATGGTACGAATTAGAAGAACAGTTCAGTTTAGGTCCTAAAATGGATCGCGCTAAGAGCTCGTGGTAAGCATCCTTGTCAACATTAAATAAGAATTGGCCGCAAATGTCATGATTTGATAAAATACATATAGTCATTCAATAGAATAATTTGAACTTAGAGAGTTGTATTGATTATATATCCTAGTCAGTAAAAGTCTGACACACCCTCCCGCTCCACCCAGAGCGGGAGAAGTTATTTGATAATTTCTCACCCTCAAAAAAAAAAAAAAAAAAAGGGCCGCGCCGTCCATATGTGCGAAGTGTGCAACGCACACAGGCGCCAGGGCACTAGGGGCGCCGGAGGCGGTTCTGAGACTTAATTTTTACCCTATTTCATTTATTCATCATAATAGTCGAGTATCGATAAGTGAGTACAAATCTCCAAGACAATATTTACGTCTGTGGTTCGTGGAATGTTTAGGTCTCGGGTTTTAGTTTTCATTAATTATGAGCTCTGCGTTAAAATCAAAAGAACCGGTATGTCGCTTATGCTGCGGTCTGTCTGCTATGATAGCTTTTTTTTGCATTATAATAATCTAGTAGCTTCAGGAATCCGCCGGATGCGGGAAGCACAGAATCGCTCGAAGTGGCAGTGCTTGGGAGGCCGTTGTTCACCAATGGACGTCTTGTGGCTGAAATGATGATGACTAGCTTCAGCCCGCCACTTCGTTCACGGGTTTAATAACGACACCCATTACAAAAAACCTCTCTCTTCTCTCTTTCTTTCTTCTCTTCTCTTTCTCTCTCTCTTTTTTTCTCTCTCTCTCTCTCTTTGAGAATAAGCGGAATCGAACTGATTTTTTTCTATTTACGATAGTATTGTTTACGTATTTAAAACGTCATTAAATGAAAAAGAAAAATGCGGTGAAGCACAATGACCACAAAAAAAGAGGCTTGTAGCGACATCTACATCGCTACATGCGAACTACGCATCAAAGACCTGACGTCACACAACATCCTGACGTCCCACAAATCCTGCATCGCGCAATTAGAGTTTACCGCGCGATAAAATAGAATCTCCCAACTTCAACCTCTGGGCAGTTGCCCGCCAGATATCACACCCATCTAGTCGGAGGATCCTCCCTTTTCTATGGTGGATGAGTGAACTTTACACCCTGTTCCTTATACCCCTAAAGGCTCTTCATTGGTTTCGCGCACAGGCGCTGCCGAGGGTCGGCGCGGCCCTGTATACGTATATATCTAACACCTGGGCCCGCGTGGTGGATTACGGCCCACTCCCTTTCACAAAGAGGAGGCCTGTGTCCCAGCACTGGGAAATATTTAGGCTGATTATTCTTAAATATGCTTAAGCATATATCTGTAAAAACATATTCGGTCGCAAATAATATTTTGATCAACATAAAACCTGATACTAAGCTGCAATTTGCAAAAAAGCGAAAGAAAATTTGAATTTCGCATGCGACTCTGGCGATTTTGCCATAACGGTTTATAATTATGTCAATCACCAGTGTTTTAATGCGCTTTACATATCTTAAAAACATGCCCTTGATGTGCAAATTAACAAAAACATCTGCCCTCATAACTAAGTGAGGTATCTACTTATCATTATTTTGGCTTATTTTAATAAGCTTATTTCTTGTGATATCATAAAATAGTTGACATTGCGGAAGAGATGAACGTATTTGTTTATTAATATGTATAATTCGTTTTCTTTTTTATAAGTACCAGCTATAGTTACAGCCGATTGATGCTATAAATAAGTGTATAATTATAACATTAGCGGACTGTAACTTTAATATTTAATAATTGTATTATACACAATTATAACTGTCGTTTACTAAAGGATGCCACTATAGATGTATCTATTATTTAGATATATCTATGCCTACCACAGAGAAGCATCAAGTTCACCAATTGTCTTGAAGTTAATATAGACAAATTAGGCTCAAAGATAGCTGCGTGAGGGATCGAAGGCATAAATAGTCATAAGTGCAGAAGATATAAAAGGGATGCTGACAAAAAAAAAAAATTGTCCGTCAGGTAGATTATAAAAAAATATCGGACACGTATATTTTCTTTTTTTACGTAATCAAAAGAATACGGCAATATATTGAGTAGGCAATGCGTTAAAATGTGGCATGACGTCACTAGCCGGTAGATTTTATACTGACTTGTGACGTAGCGAGCCCCCCACTCCCCAACTTGAATGCGTTTTATCAAGACCATTTTTTATTTATATGGTAAAGCTATAATTATATGATGAGAAATAGCTGCATCCCGCGATTTCACCCGCATAAGTCTCGATCCCATGGAAAAATTGGGATAAAAAGTATAATCCCGGCCTTATCAGAAGGCTAAAAGTCACCCAAAGGGCAATGGAGAGGGCTATACTTGGAGTTTCCCTACGTGATCGAATCAGAAATGAAGAGATCCGTAGGTGAACCAGGGTAACCGACATAGCCCGAAGTATTGCCAAAGATAAGTGGCAATGGGCAGGGCACATTGCTCTTAAAACAGATGGTCGATGGGGCCAAAAGGTTGGGGGAGTCCTCTATGTTCAGCAGTGGACGTCTTTTGGCTGAAATGATTATGATGATGATGATGATCCCGTTATTTCCATGGGATCGAGGTGGAGGAGGAGTAGGTCCCTAGGTCCTAATTCAGGTCATGGTCTACCCTTGTGACAAATTTCACCCAAATCCGTTTAGCCGTTCTAGCGTGAAAGCGTAACAAACAAACATGCAAAATTAACATAAAATCAAATATTTTCACTTTATAATATTGGTTTAGATTACGTTATTATTTTATCATAACTAGTGGTCGCCTAGAGGTCGAAATTCGACCATAATTCATTTAAATATCATGATTTTAAGGTAGCCATATTGTGTCAAACGCATGGTAGTTTGTACTTTTTAATAATTAGATTTATTTCTAATTAATTTTATATAAAAATATTAGCTTTCTGCACTCCTTCTCCATACAAACTTTAACTGTGTCAAATTTCATACTCCTCCGTCCGCGTAATTTCCGTAAAAAGGGGTACAAAGTTTTTGCTTCACATATAAATATATCAAGATTACCGCGTATTGAATTTTGATCAAAATACCTACAATTTAAAACAATGATGCAATTTACAAAAAATAAAAATAAAAAATACGCGGGCTACATTGACGGATCTCCCGTAAAACTTGGTCTTGGTTCTAACTTCTAAGTAAGTACCTATCTGTAAAATTTGGATGAATGAAACATTGAGGTAGCATTAACCGCCCATAATGTTCCCACTGGTGGGACACAGGCCCCCTCTCTTCGAGAGGGAGTGGGCTGTAATCTACCACGCGGGCCCAGTGCGGATTGGTAGATGTTAACAATCTTCGAATTTTCGGTTCAAGGACATGCCGGTTTCCTCACGATGTTTTCCTTCACCGTTTTGAGAGCAGTGGTGATGAAATTATTTTCACAAAGTAAATCGTCTGCTGGGTTCGAACATTGAGATATTCGTGATTTATTCTTATTTTTATTGTTTCCATTACAATACCTACAGAACCTGAACTATCTATGGTAAACAAGTTTTTACCTTAGTGGCGCTAGCTCCCTGTTACAAAATAGAGGTACTATCGAAGAACTTCATATTTAAGTAGTTTGAAAACAAAATCCCGTGAACACGATGACAACCTGTTTAACGACTTTATTTGCGTCGATCAATGAAACAAAACAAATACATATTTTTTCGTTTTTTGTTGTGCGTGTGTTTTGTAGGCTCTGTTACAATGATCACCAGTGATCGGAGTAGGTAGATTGATTTTTAATACTTGTATCATAAATGCACACAGAAAGAATAACATGGATAAGCCATTTTTCCGGAAAGTAATTCCGGTATTTCCGGATTCAATTAAATATTGTTAATGTTGGTAGTGATATTATTACTACTCAATTCAAAATTTAAAGGAAGGTATCAAAACTAAATTAATTCATTATTTATCTGTTGAAAAAAAAAAAATAGGAAGAATAATAAAGAATAAAATTGCTCATTTTATTACAATTCCTACCTTTTTTTTGAGGATGGCAAATCATCAAATGACTCCTTCCACTCTGGCAGAATACAATTCCTACATAAGTTCCGGTTTTTTTTTAATAATCCACCAATTCCGGAGGAATGTCCATAGTAATATATACGTTTCGGATCAATGACCCCAGTTCAATCTACCTACTCCGATCACTGATGATCACAGATGTCTGAACCTTTTTTGACCACTAAGAACAGAACAAAAGAAACAAAAAGAGTTTTTTCATTTATTTCAAGGGACACATCAAAAATCTGAGGCTGCGATACTATTGGTTGATGAAATTTCTATAGCGGCCGAGCGCTGTAAGCAGAAATAGTCTTTACGGTGCTTAAATATGAAGTTCTTCGATAGTACATCGTATACAGGCAGAACCCCAGGCAGGATTGTTTGACTCTTTTTTTCATTATGGGTATAATTTACTTCGAACCGTATTAAAGAAAATTATATA
The DNA here is from genome assembly GCA_947364205.1 of Agrochola lota. Taxonomy (NCBI): domain Eukaryota; kingdom Metazoa; phylum Arthropoda; class Insecta; order Lepidoptera; family Noctuidae; genus Agrochola; species Agrochola lota. The sequence goes on from OX376241.1 coordinate 3,259,247, forward strand.
GAATTCCAATTCGGGGAAAGGCTTACTGTAAAAAAAATGCAGAAGCACAGCTTTAGACACGAATTATATTGATATACAAGCCATGTGCCCGATGAAATTTCCTATCCACAGAAATGACAACAAAGACAAATATTCACTTCCCATTTAACCCCAAACTCAAGGGTCAAAGTCTCTTTAATTTAAAGTCCAGACATAACTATTATTCATATTAAAAGTACACTTTGTAAACAAGCATATTACAAATTCGAGGATTATATCCAAGATAAGAATGCTTGGAAACATGCTGGTCCAGCTCCATAGGATAATCTAGAATCTAGACAAAATCAAACTGGTTGCTAATTTAAGTTGTATAAATTATTATATTTTATTATATGACATTGATTTTACATTCTGTGATTACTTCCTCACACACTGACTTATTAATTGTAACTTTTTTTTTTGGAAAATCGTCTACTTTTACAATGTTTGTAAATATGTGAGAACCATGTATCTATCACATAAGTAATTAATTTATCTGACGTTGCTCTCTTTAAAAAATCTTTTTACCTATATTGTGGTATAGTAATTTATTTTTTTATTTTTAAATGCATCGTCTTCACATATATAACTAATGTACCTACATATACAAAATATTGTAAAACATTTTAAAAGAGTAACGGTGGAGTTTCTTGCCCATTCTTCTCCATACGAAAACTACCTTTTGGAAGGGGCGACTAGAATCATTTTTTTTTTTTTGTAATTGTTGACGTTCAAAAGTGCCTTGCAAAGGCCTATTTGAAATAAATGATTTGACTTTGACTTTGACTTTAACCTTGGTCAGATAATTCGTATACATATTTATATATATATATATTTAAAAACAGGGTGTAGGGACATCGACGCGAAAACTGGTGCATGGATTCAGTATATAATTGTGAAAGTTGAAATTTTTCGTCGGTTTAAAAAAAAACTGCTTTTTCATAGAAAAGTGCAATAACCTACGCGGTCAAAATGTATGGAACAGCTGTTTCTTTTTTTAATAACCGACATAAAATTTCAACGCCGCCGGGGCGGTTCAGAATCATGTACCTACTGAATCCATGGTTGCAACATCAACAGGCTTCGCGTCGATGTCCCTGCCACCCTGTATATATATGTTGTAATCACGGTCTCGAAAACGGCTGTAACAATAGGGATGATGTCTGGGTAAAAAAAATGAAATTCTAATTAGTCCGTCAGTCAGATTATAAAAAAATATTAGACACGTATTTTTGCTTTATCATAATAATAAAATAATACTTAGATAAAACGCATTTTAAGTTGGGGAGTGGGGGTCGCTACGTCACTAGTACGTATAAAATCTACATACTCGTGACGTCATGGCACATTTTAACTCAATGTATCGCCGTAATCTTTAGATTACGTAAAAAAAGAAAAAATACGTGTCCAATAGTTTTTTATAATCTCAAAGACGGACTAAAAAAAAATTTTTAGTCATCATCCCTATTTAGATGAAAGTTGCAATAAAGAGTTTTACGGGAGCGAAAAATGGATCTAGCTAGGTCTCATATCTGGGAAAATTCGTTTTCTCCGTATTTTCATCCGAGCAGAGTTCGTTCGCCCAAAGTTTAGAACAAGATGGCTACCTACCTTAGAATAATGACATGGTAGCATGGAATCAGTAAGTCCTTAATATCATAGTAGCATGGAATTAGTAAGTCCTTAATATCATGGTAGCGTGGAATTAGTAAGTCCTTAATATCATAGTAGCATGGCATTTGTAAGAACTATCCTGTACTAATAAATGAGCGTTCTCTATTTTTACCAGAGCAGAGCTCGGTCGCCCAGGTACTAATGATAATACGCGAGTAAATAATTATATCTAAGTAGAAACGACAAGGTTCATCTGGTTCGCTCTAAAATAGAAATGGTTAGCTCTAGATGGTGTAAATAAAAATCGTCAAGTTTACATAATTTGTATTTAATATGAATAAATAATCATGTAGTCTGCAACAAATGTTACAAAATAGGTGTGGACTGTAGGTATAGTAATCAAATGATGTTCTAAGTTGCAAAAATAATCTCGGACTTAAAGGTAATGTAACTAAAACTATTCGGTACATAGACAGGGTGGCAGAGACATCGACGCAAAAATTGATACCATGGATTCAGTACATGGATTCTGAATCCTAAAACAGCTGTTCCGTAGAAAAGTGTAATACAGGCGAGCAAAATGTATGGAACAGCAGATACAAAAAAATTAAAGCAGAATTTCAGAATCATGTACTGAATCCATGGTATCAGTTTTCGTGTCGATGTCCCCTCTGATATATTCAATCATATTACCCGAAACATAAATGATACAAAATTTAAAATTTATTTCAGTAATGATAGAAGTAGAATCAAGCATTTCTTGTTCTGGGGTAGCAATCTGCACCGTAATTGCGTAATACATGATCAATCACAATCTGAATCAATCATTTATAGAGGTTGCTAATCAAAGAGCTCTCAGTGTCAATATTCCACAGAAAATAATGACCCTGACAGTCCTAAACGTGGCTTATGTGCTGATCACGTTCAGTTTCATTTGTGAAATTTGGCCTCAATCGTTTACCGAAAGTGTTTACGCAATTAGATAGCTGCATGCTCAATAGATGCTTTCAACTAAATGTTCCGGAAGATATGACATGTGTCCAGGTTTCAGATTAAGAATTAAATTAATAATATTTACAGTTAAGTATAAAGAAATATTGCAGGCACATCATTAAAAGTCTTTGACAAAAATACTTTGTTAAATACAAATTAATTACAACGTCATCTATACTTAAACTATGAAACAAATCTGCCAACAATGCGAATTTGACACGAAGTGGTTACAAAAAAATCCACTAGATGGCACTTTATACAATTCACAATTACTTCACTAGATGTCACTTTTCAACTATACAGTATAGTCCAGCATTTCATCAAAAGGTGGCGTTGGCCTAAGATAAACGTTTTTATAAAAGAAAACAACCGCTTTCCAAGAAAAACCGGCTTCCGAAACTAAAGTAATTTTTCACTTTGCAGTGTTTTTATTTGGTAAGTAGTCGGTTGTTTTTTTTTTGTAAAAATGTTTTTCTTTTCACTTTTTTCTTGTGGTACCTACCTGCTATGTAAATAACAGTGACTGGAACTTATCATCATATCATCCACATAGACAAAGTGGAAAAAATACGTATTAATGAAGCTAACTCAAAAACTTTCCAAGGAAAGTTGATAAAATTTATATGGTGTTCCCATATAAATTTTATTCACTTTCCTTGGAGTTTGCCTCGAGAGCATTTGACATTTTAAACAAAAAAAATAATTCAAAATTGTTCCATAATTGTCAGAGAAATATTATGGTGATGAAAGAAGAAACAAAAAAAATATACATACGCTTCGAACAGCGGACTTAGAAAGCAGACACATCCGCGGAGTAGTTCGATTTGAACCTTTGAAAGCATCTAATATATCGAATCGCAATATCCACCGCTGGTATCGCTTTTGTGCTGAGACACCAGTCTATTTTCGCCTCAGTGCTATCTCTTACTGAAATAAAAAGCCAAATAATTAAGTAGGCGTCCACATTTCGCCAGTTATGTTACGAGTATTAACTGGCGAGGTGTACACACGGCTATATATCGAGCTATACATGTCTAGTTTATGCTGATCTCGCATTGTATAGGATTTCCCAACAATGCGAGGTCAGCTTATACTGGAAATGTACAGCTTGATGTATAGCCGTGTGTACCTATGGTTCCTATACCTCTGCCTAACCCTGCGGCAATTACAGTTATGAATTAAACTATGGGCAAAAAAAAAACGAATGTCAAAAAAAAAACGTCATTTATAATACTAATAATCACCTCTCAGGCCATCGCATAATAGTGCCGGGGTTGCGAGTTGTCCGAAAGGGATATCATGGCCCCGGCACACAGGCACCGGAAGGAACACGGGTGGGTTTTAGCCAAAAAAACAACTGCTGCCTCTCACACGCTGATTAGTCCTCTAGCAAAAAAAATACAATAGACGACATAATTATTTTAGTTCTTAAAGAGTCATAGAGAACCCTGTAAGAAATCGACACGTGTTTCACCTCTCAACGAGGCACCCTCAGGATGACGATTGACTTGTTGCGAACCGGACCACGACGTATTGCCACGTCAAGCGCCGAACGCTGTGAGTGTGCGTTACTCTTTAAGAACTGTTTAGCGGATTAGGTTACTAAGTATACGTCGTCTACTGTATTTTATAATGGATTTCCGCAAAGTCACACCTGAGTCAATGAGCTAGTCCTCTAACGTCAGGGATGAAGATTGTAGGTATTGGAACAACATTTTAGCACAACTTTTTTCTTTTCTTTGACCTTCGAAAGAATGCGTTCCTGACAATTTTTAGTAGTAATAATAGTAAAGTAATATGGATCAAATTTTCAAAAAACATATTAATAATATTCGTTACTATGAAACTGACAGGTGTCAAGAACGCATGGACTGTAGTGGAAGAATTAAAAAAATACTTCCTTGGTACTCAATTTCTGTATAAAAGGAACTTTCGTGCAAAATTGCATACTTCTATGCTGCATTTGAAATAAGATTAGACATTTAAACAAATCTTTTTTACCGTCCGTTTAACCGATTCTGACTTCTATACCGTAGACACAAGGCTGGCATTAAAAGCAAAAAAGTGCTAACAATACCAACTGTTTACTGCAGTTACCATTTCTCATGCCACAGACGTAATAGTAGTCAGAATCGGTTGAACGGAATGTAAAAAAGCTTTAGTTAAATGTCCAATCTTATTTCAAATAGAGTTTATACGAATCGTATTCTGCCAGTGAATGAATTAATTGAAGAATTTTATTAATTCGATTTTAAAAGATATGTCATTATTCTTACCACTCAAGGGTACCCTGTTCAGAGCTACGTCGATTTTATAAACTCCTTCTTTTGTCATCACCCCAGATTTCATTAAAACGCAAAGAGCCCAATTCTTTGCTAGTGGTACTTGGTCCTGAAATAATTAGAATGCTTTATAAAACATAGGTAACAAAGGAATAGGCCAAAGTTTCCGTCACGAGAAGCGATACATTTTGTAAATAAAGAACTTCTACTAAGTACTACGTAGCGACAATTCAATCAACAACAAATAATCCCAAATTCAATCTACTCAAAGTAACATACGTGTAATACGAAACTAACGAGCAATTTCACTTGGTCGGGTTATATTTTAGCGATATAAAGCGCTGTCGTCTAATGTTTTGTGGTACTGTAACTAAGACGCGTTCAATACCACAAAACTTTAGCAAATTTGAATTATTTTGCATACTATTGTATAGAATCAAGTTTTTCTAACTGAACGGACAGCTGTGCTGCTGGTGAGTTTGTTGCACCACTTCTTCTTCCCAGTGGAGAAGAAGGGCCGGCGTTTTTTGGGGGACTGTCTTATGTAATTTTGACGTTCGAAAAGTGCTGATTCTCAGCCTAGTTTGAATAAATGGCATTTTGAAATTTGAATTTGTCCGAGGGAAACCATGGTCGTTAATAACTTTGAGTGTAGACTCTTCAATCTTCAGAAGTGTGGGTATCACATGTACAAGGGCATTTCACATAAGGTCAAGTTTAGATTATTAGGTGATTACCGAGAGTCCCTACTGACTTTTTTAACAGAAGAATCCAATGAAAATCTGCCATTGGATCAAACTCAGGAAAATGTAACCAGTCGGTCATGCAAATAATTAGAAAGAAAATTCTTTTATTTGCGGTAAACATGAATTCAAATTCAAAAGTCATTTATTCAAACTAGGCTGAGAATCAGCACTTTTCGAACGTCAAAATTACATAAGACAGTTCCCCAAACCCTTCACCACTTCCTAGTGCTTTAGCTAGGAAGAAGAAGTGGCGTAACAAACTCCCCAGCAGCACTGACGCAAAGAAAGAACAAGTTGAGGGAAAATATGCGTGACATCCACGCAAAACGGCCAATTAGGGCTAAAGTAATAACAGATCGGATTATTTTAGCCCTAATTGATGATCGGAACGATCCATCAGGCTAAGCTACGCGTGACCATCATTACATACCGAAACTCCTTCATGCCCCGGAAAGCACGTTAAGCCGTTGGTCCCGGCTGTCATTCGTGGATTTTTGACAGTCGTTACTTACAAAAAATCCCGAAAATCTGACAACCAGTCTTACCAAGGCTATATTAATTATAAACTAGCTAGGTATGTGCAATCTAGGTGCACTGAGGGCCCGTCCGATAAGGACCAGGCCCGGGTTGACGGCGCGTTGTGTTCCACGCGCGCCTCAAAGAGATGTCAGCACCAACTGGCGGGGTCCGTAACGACCACTGCCTGCTGGGGTTGCGGGTTTGTCCGAAAGAGATATCGCGGCCCCGGCACATACGCAACGGAAGGAACACGGGTGGGTTTTAGTCAGTAAAAGTCTGACACACCCTCCCGCTCCGCCCAGAGCGGGAGAAGTTGTTTGATAATTTCCCACACTAAAAAAAAAAAAAAAATGTGTACCGCGTGCATCCACCAATTTCGCTTCTTAATCTGAACGATAACGTCGGGGTTAACTCTTGTTTCTTCTATGCATTCCAACTGATATCTCGTCACTAATGATACTGGGTCAATCGTAGTGTGCTGGAAAACCAAGAAAAACTAATTATAAATATGTACTTGTTGTAATTTTGATCCTGCTATAGTAGTAATGTAAAGTAAAGTAAATAATATTTTATTATCATAAAGGTCTTCGCACACATCAGCTCAGCGTTAGATCACCATCGCCTCACCTCATCGACTCGCCGTCAACCAAGTGTCAACCGGACGCAGTAATGTAACCGGAGCGGCTTAGCACATCCGAGATGACGGCGCAGCGGTGATAAGTCCCCCCAGCCGATGTCAGCTGGGTAAAAACTCGGCATCCCTCTCGGCATAGACGAGACGTAAGCGTGATCATCCGACGTAAGCACGTCCATTTCAAGTTGACCACGAATCGCATACGGTTCGCTAGCTTGACCGAGGCGGGGCGATGCCGTTTCGATGCTAATAAGTGGGCATTGCAATATGTAGTTTCATAAAAATCATGCTGAAGGGCTCGAGCTGATGTGATGCAGATTCAGTGCCGAGCTGATGACGATGACCTTATTGACGATTCTAAACTTAAGGGAACTTATAAACACAACCACAGATGAGGAGAGATTGTTTTTTTTCATTTCATTGAGCACCTTAAGTTCTGAATTAGGCTGGTTTCACAGGTGGTGGTAGACCCGAATGAGTCGCCCGTACACAGGAAACCAGTACGGGTAGCGCCCGCAGTACTCTGAAACGAGGGAGTAGTACGATACGTTGTATGGGCTCTATCCAGAGTGCGTCGCGTACGGACCAACTGCGTCGCTGTGAAACATTGTTCTAGCGCCTCACGTGTGTTTCCGTTCCGGGAGCCCGTTGGGCAGGCGGCCCGTACGGCTCTCCCGCCAGCTGTGAAACCAGACTAATTCCGAACTTAAGGTGCTCAATGAAACCGACCACCGACTTCCAAAAAAGCAGGACTTTCTACGTCCAATTTTTTTTTTCATTTGGTATCGGGAACCTTGCGCGGTTGGCCCAAATAAATTTTATTCACTTTGCTTGGGTAGTTTTTGAGGTAGCTTCAGTAATACGTATTTTTACAACTTAGCCTATGTGGATGATGTTATAATAATTTCCTGTCACTGTTATTTACATAGCAGGTAAGTGGTATTCGAATTTGTGTGGGGTAGGTATCACAACAAAAAAATGAAAAATAAGTTTAATTTCGGACGTTGGTGGTAAGAAACAAAAAGTCAAAACCAAAGACACCAACTTCTCTTTGTAGTGTTTTTTTTGTAAAAAGTTTTTCATACAAACGAGTGCGATGCCTATAGTGTGCGTTAGTTCATAGAAATTTTAAGAAAGTAAAGGACGAGTTTTACAATAATTTGCGTTGCGATGCGGCCCGCCCTAATTTCCACTAGCCTTAAAAACAAAAAAAAACTATCCAATTTCATGTCATTAAAAAAGCTGATAAGTGTTTTTTTTATCTACACTTGGGACACGTCTTAAGATAATAATAATTATTATGAACAAATATAAAAAGGGGGGAAAATAAACATAGTCACACAACACATCAAAAAATACCTCCGTATCGCTGTCAACGGAAAAGTCTGGTTCCTTATATTTATACACTAGCTTTTGCCCGCGGCTTTGCTCGCGTGGATATCGCAAAATATTCCACGGGAACGTACTACCAGGATTACATAACTAATAGCCGAGGAAAAGGTCATTGACTCCTACCGCTGCGCCCGCGTAGCCGTCAACCATAATTATTTTGATACGCGTAATTTTGAATCTGTGATATTTAAACTATTCATCTAAATGATATGATGTTATGGCATATTTTAATCTAAATTAAATGGCCAATTTTAATAAAATATTTAATTGGATATGGATTAATATAATACCGGTCAAAATAGCTTCGGAAATAACAATTCAATTTTTATCATATTCTGAAAGATAATAATGGTTACTGAGGGTCATGGTTAGAAGATAGACATATGCCATCGCGTACTTTATTGTTGAACTTTTTTTTAAGATGAACAAACAATGCTGTAGAATATAATTTTTATGTATCTTTTACGGTTTACGCGGCGCACGCCAGTGAAGCTCCCAGTCGGCATGTTTTTTTCCGACATCTTCAACAATAATCGTCATATTTCAGGTAATTTACACAAAACCTTAATTAATTATACACCAATACCTTCCCCAAGAGTCCATTGATGAAAACCGTAAAAAAATCCGTTCGGTCGTTTTTGAGATTATCGCGTTCAGACAGACAGACAGACAGACGCGACGGGGGACTTTGTTATTGGATATTATTATTATTATTTTAAGTCTGTAAGTTTTTAGATTTATGTAAGAAAATAAAATCTCGTACCTCGTACAGTAGTACAGTACAGTATTTAAACAGTAAAAAAAACGTATTTTTAAATAACAAACACAATTTTTATTTACCTCCACCTTCTGATTTAAAATAGTAGCCAGACTTGCGAATAAAATTGCAATCCTGATCATCTTTAAAAACTTCACCAAACTACCAATTGCATGACCAGAAATAAAACAATGAAAGACGATTATCTACCAAGCCGTATTTATGGAGTACTCTGAATGAAAACAATTTTACTAGGATCAAAATATTATCAGAGATAGCGTCTACGCTAAGAGCTTGTTTAGACGAAGAATTTGACGCACACCAGCGTTGTTGAAAATGTTCGAGATAAATGTAGTATTGAGTTTAGTTCATTGAACTTTCGGGGTTAAAAGGATTTTCTATATAATTATGTTGAGGAAAAAACTTTTACCAAAAATAACAACCGACTTCCAAAAAACACTACAAAGTGAAAAATAACATCAATTCAATTCAAACATTACAAAGACCAAATCACTTCCAAAATTTATGTTGTTTTTCACTTTATAGTGTTTTTTTTGTAAGCCAGTATATATATTTTTTTGTTTGCCTGAGCTGCCCATTGCTCACCGTCCGCAAGCCCGCGCCTACGGTAGCCGGAAGTCGGCTCTCGACTCCCGACGCCCGGGGCGTCTCCTGCGGCGACTAGGGCCGCGAGGGCGTGCAGCTTGCATCTCCCTCGCACGCTCCGCCTCCTCCTTCGCGAACATTTACTGCTTCGCAGAAGGAGGTAAGTTACAATTTAGCCGAATGTTACTAGTCATCACCTTTTACAAAATATTGCTTTTCCCGATGCAGGGACGTTAATCGTTGAGGATTTCTCTTGGTACTTCACCATCAGCTCCACTTCTCCATATGCGTCATATTTAAACGGATTTACAAAATATATTTTTTGTTCGAAAGATTATACTTCCGAGATTGTCTCATTGTCATCAGGCTAGGATCTATTGACGGGATCCTGGAGAAATTGAGGGAACTCTTCAAATATTATGGGCACACCTATAGCGATTTGGGTATTTTTTATAGTAACTCGTGCAGTTGCTTTGATGAAGACCATAGATGGCCACCGGAACAGCTCAATAAGGAGTCGTTGACGTCATTGTGATTAACATAAATTGCTTGGCAACCATATGAAAGTAATCGAATCGCAACCCGTGAAATACATATTATTGAGTAGAATAATTAAATAACATCCGAATTGATAACCTCCTCGTTTTGAAAGTTGGTTAAAAAAGGGCACATAGCAGCGACAAATCATGAAGGAGTGGGTTGAGAGGGGGCATGGTACCCTTATTTTCCGGCTGACTGTTGCTCTCCGGACATGGATGTTTCGTGAAGAACCTGAGCCGTATAGAAGAAGAAGGTGGCAATGTGGTGGTGGCGGATGGAGGGTGGTGGTGGTGGTGGGGACTGGGGTCCTTCAACCTCTCTTAACAAACAGGCATGGATTGTGGCGCGCCGTGTTCCGCCGTAGAGTGACGGCCGTAGAGGGTAGGTGAAAATATCGTGTGGTTTTAGTCATTAACTGACTGAGAGAGATACCTCTGCGTGACACAGTGTAAAGGACAAATGAATAGAACAAGCGAGCCTTACAGTAGTCGCATATGATGTGTAACATCTGACATCTCACCTGCTTTAGAATATTGGAGCAAAATACATACGAGTACAGAAAGCCACAATGACTTTTAAGTCGAGCTGCGGAGGTTACTACAATTTTAACCCTACTGTTATTAGGAGAACTTAGAATGAAAGAGCGGGCGAAGCGAGCTCGGGACTTGGAGCACCCGGACTCGGACAAGTTAGGTTCGAAGGGATGGCTAGTGAGCGAGCGAACAAAGACTCCACTTGGTGAACTATCTCCTACGTGGTTATTTTTTTAAATCATTGCACCAGAAATATTGGGTGGGAGTGATTTCGTGAAAAGGGACAGAAGTGTGTACCAGGAAGCCGGAGAAACGCGAGTTATTCAATTCTGATTTGACCAATGAGCGCGCGCGGTGCTAGAGTTGGCCGTGAGATGGTACCTACCCGTTTTCCGAGAGGTTGGTACTGTCAGCGAAGATGTCAGATGTTACACATCTTATGCGACTACTGTAAGGCTCGCTCGTTTTTTTATATGTTGTTACGTCCCCTGAGAGTAGTCTATACCCAAGTTTAACCTAAAAACTTTGTGCTACTCCCATGGTACTCGAAAAACCGCGAAATTGTGGCGCTTGTTTCAGTTTTTTAGAAAAATATACTTAATTGACGCATTTTTAAGTATCTTTGTTCCATATTTTTGTGAAGCAAGCTAAATTTGCTACAATCTGAGTCCAATCCAAGTACTCTAGACGTATTGGTTGCGGAGATACAGGTAGTCAAAGATGGGCATTTTTCCAGTAACATGCACATTTGCGACATTTGCCTTTCTGTGTCAATAGAGACTGGGCTAAACAATTACTTAATTTTTATTTTTTTGAAAAAAACGAAATATGTATTAAATAAATTTCAGTAAATCTGCTCAAAAACCGCCCCATGTGCGCAAAATCTTATAAAACTATAGTTAAATATTTCTTTATTAATAGTAGTTATTGAAAATCAACTCGGTTGGAATTTAATGAATCAGTGTTATGTGACCTATTGAATGAGACGGATGTGTCACATCCTCTGTTATTTTTTGATTGAGTAACTTGCCTGCTACTCGAGCGGTATTGTAACATGATATTATTATGTCTTGTTTAGTCTCGTCCCAGTTTTCTAGTCGAAAGACCAATGCCTGCTGGGGTTGCGGGTTTGTCTGAAAGGGATATCGCGGCCCCGGCACACAGGCAACGGAAGGAACACGGGTGGGTTTTAGTCAGTAAAAGTCTGACACACCCTCTCGCTCTGCCCAGAGCGGGAGAAGTCATTTGATGATTTCCCATCCAAAAAAAAAAAAAAAAAAAAAAAGGCATTGGGGCTATGACGTGTTAAAGCCATAATTGTTCCAGTGTTACAGAGAAATGGAGCTATATGGGATGAATAGCACTATCCCTTTTCCACAATGGAACAATTATAGTTTTAACACGTCATAAACGTCGCAAATAGCTGCCAAATATTTACCTGTTTTGATTAATTTGGCAATATTACTGTATGGAAATATGAAATATAGCTAACTAGTGTCCTAAAATATTAATAAAGAATTGCATTTTTTTTTTTTAGTTTTTGCTTTATGTCCTCTAGAGGCGCTGTATTCGCCATATTATTTAATGTGACGTCACATAGCCTATAACCAGTGGACGATCAAGACGCTTCCAACAATACCTCATTTGTCAAATTATAATGAGTAGTTTAGAAGTTAAGAGGTAACAGATGAACATATATACATACATACCGGTCAAAATCATAACCCTCCTTTTTGCTTCGCCGGAGTCGGGTAAACACTTCCGAAACGACTATTAAAAAAACGTTAAGAATTGATGAACAGTTAACTAAATAGATACAGAGGCTAAGCTAGAAAATATTAAAAAAAAAAACAATGTTGATTAATTATTATTATTATTATTTCAAAACTCAAGATGACATATACATATTTTATTTGACAGATTTTTGACAGGGATAGGACAACTAGCGCCACTGCTCAACATTTCGGTCAATTTTCTAACGGAGAAAATTTAGAACATAGCCAACTTGCACATTCCACATTCATTTAAAAGTTTGCGCTGGAGATTTTAGATCTTATTGTGATTAACTCAGGATCCAAATTTGTATACTCCCACACTTTTGTTGAAAAACACTGTATAAAGTAATTCTTACATCAGTGATACCCAAAGTGGTCTATATCGACCCCACGACGACGACATGCAAGAGGCCCATGCCAGCGGGAAAAAAAAAATAGATGTCCATAAGATGTAAATGGGGGTCCACGATTGTGGAGTTAAGCAGTTTGTGACTTTAATTTTAGCTTTCCATGAATGAAATAATCCGTATTTATTCAAAGATAATAGGTACTTACTTATTTACTTCCATAATACTTTCTTAGGAACATATAAATAAACACGATTATCTGTATAAGTTAAGTTTTTATTTTATCAGCGTGTAAGTTTGTATTTTGTAAAGAAAAAAATCCGCGGTAAATTGTAGCCTGTGTCAACTATTTTAGCTGGCTAGACGTGCAAAATATCACGGAGATTTGTTGCTTGGTTTTTACGTAAAAACGTAATAAACAGACCTACCTTACTACTAGGGTTTTGTATACTGAAACTTTTTTTCGCAATTATAATATTAGTAGCGAAGTAGGGATATTATAGTGCACAGATAAAATGAAAATCTTGGCTGTAGTATAAATATTCTTGATTCAAGAATAAATCCCGAAATTATCTTGGATGAAGTCAAAATGTTCTTTGTTCAAGAAAATTTTTACTTCGTCCAAGATCGAAAAACATGCCAAGTGGTCGACAGCAAAAAAAGTTTGGGTACCTCTGTCTTAAACGAACCCTTTCGAGCGACTTTTGATCACCCCCTAGATCAAATTGAAACTCGTTTTGCAATATTGTAGGTTATTGGTATTTTTTATTATTATTGGAGTATACAAAATAAATAAATCCGAAAAAATTAAAATACGTAATGCGTGTATTGTGGAAAAAAGTACAAAACGGCGTGCACCGGACTTGAAATTTCTCATACTGATAGTGTTCTCATGACTATCCCCCTTTTAAAGGGGGGTATGAGTAAAGGGTGTGACGAATTACAATGTTTGCTTCGCCGATAAGAATAGAGATTTAAATGGGTGCTAATTGTTGGAAGAAAGTCTAAAATTTATAATGTAACAAGTTTTCAAAGCGAATGTTTCAGCAGTTACAAACGACGAAACTAATAAACTTTCTACCTTTGGCACCCATTTACAAAGATGCCAATTCTTTTATTGTTGAAGTCGACAGTTCCGTACTTCTTTTGTACCGAACTTGGCCTCTTTTTCACAAATGTTTTCTGCACGCCCTCGCGGCCCTAGTCGCCGCAGGAGACGCCCCGGGCGTCGGGAGTCGAGAGCCGTCTTCCGGCCACCGTAGGCGCGGGCTTGCGGACGGTGAGCAATGGGCAGCTCGCCGTCCGATAAGGACTAGGCCCATTCCGACGGCGCGTTGTGTTCCACGCGCGCCTCAAAGAGATGTCAGCACCAACTGACGGGGTCGAAAGACAAATGCCTGCTGGGGTTGCGGGTTTGTCCGAAAGGGATATCGCGGCCCCGGCACACAGGCAACGGAAGGAACATGGGTGGGTTTTAGTCAGTAAAAGTCTGACACACCCTCTCAGAGCGGGAGAAGTCATTTGATGATTTCCCACCCTCAAAAAAAATAAAAAAAAAGACTGCACAATACAGTGCAAAATCCACGATACCAATATTATTTTTTACTTCGGTAACACTGTTGCTAGTTGACTTTGCACGATCCTGCAAAGCAAAATCCACGATATACCATTAAAAAAATATATTGGGTAACACTGCTTTCCACGAAGACGTCGTGATTTCCAACTTGTACAAAGTCCTAAATAAAATGTGGTGACATTGGAATTTGAACTTTGTCACGTCAACATTGAGTTTTCAGTTCCAAAACATGAATATGATCTAAGATTCTGAATTCAAGCTTAGTATGGTATAGTATATGCAAAATAAACAGATGTTTTTACCTAATGAAGAATTAAATTGAAAATGCAGGGCATTTGGGCAATAATCATATTATTATTTCATATAAATTGTACCTAATTGAAAAACCATTTGCAACCCTGGACTACCTGGTACCTACCCGACTGCATACTGTGGTAGCGGGCAGGGCACATTGCTTGCAGAACAGATGGCTGATGGGGTCGAAAGGTTCTGGAGTGGCGACCGCGTACCGGAAGAAGTAGCGTTGGAACGCCCCTCACAAGGTGGACCGATGACCTGGTGAAGACCGTAGGAATCCGCTGGATGCGACAAGCATAGAAACGGTTGAAGTGGTGGAGCTTGAGGAAAGCCTATGTCAAGCAGTGGACGTCTTTCAGCTGAAATGATGATGAATGACGGCTGGCCAACAAATATTCTAAGATTATTGATATTTTTGTTCAATAATTTTCGTCTTTATATGACCTTCTTCAACATTTAAAAAGGCTTGATTTCACTACCTCAAAGTAAACAAGCGGAAAAAAAGTGTTGCGATTATTTATTCGCTTTCATATCGTCAAAAAAGCAGGTTTATTTCGTTTGTTTACATTATGATTCATGATGTAGTATTATGAGTATATAGACATAAAAAGAGAGTTACATAAAAAAAAAAAACAGCTGCTCCATACATTTTGACCGCGCAGGTATTGCACTTTTCTATGAAACAGCAGATTTTTTTTTTAATAACCGACGAAAAATTGCAACGCAGGTGGGTTCAGAATCATGTAGTCAATCCATGGTAGCCAGCTTCGCGTTGATGTCCCTGACACCCTGTATAGTATAATACTTTGATGGAAGTGCTTTTGCTTTTTAGGGTTTCGTACCTCAAAAGGAAAAATCGAAACCCGTAGGACCACTTCGTTGTCCATGTGTCAGACCCTTTTTCTTAGAATACATGGGGGTATCAAGTTGAAATTGATATGAAATACTTAGATCTTCGGTCCCTTGGAGCGAAATAATCAAGTTTCTAAGACGTTGACTTAGAAGCTTGGCATAAATTATCATTCATGTCGGATATTTTGACAGTCAAAATTTCATGATTCTAGGTCAACGGGAATCAATCCGTTAAGAATCATAAAATTTGGCAAAAAGCAAGGAAAATATCCAAAAATCGTTCGTTCGTAGTTTTACATAGTGTATTGGAGAATATTTTCTTAACTACAAAGTTAAGTTTGTCCTGCAAATTGGAATCGAAAAATTTATAGGCCGTATCTTGAAGTAACATTTTATTCCTTATTTTATTCAAGTTGGTGTACTCTCCAATAAAAAAAAGTTTTTTTTACTGCATAATTAAGTTTGTTCTTCAATGCGGAATTGGAAATTCATAGGCTGTATAACTTGAGTGAAGCCGCGGGCAGCCGGGCACAACTTTGAGGCGAACCCTCAGTTCGCGCGTTTTTTAAATTAATGCCTTACTGACAAATAAACAGCGGAAGAAAAGATAATCATTATTATGATCAGGCAAATAAAAAAAATAAAAATAGTAGCCCATCAGTATCAGTAACAGATTCACAGACATGCAATATGTAATATTGAATAATATACTACTTGTACACAGCAATCATACTTAGGTACATTGAAAAGAGCCGTTTCATCTGATTATTTTGCGTATACTTACTACAGAAGATTAAAATTCAAATACCTATAGATAAACGCCTGGCTAAAAGTTTCTGCTGGCAGGAAGGGATTGTGTTTTATGTTCATCGTGTTTGGTGAGAGTGGGGGATAAGGGCTCTGTTTTTTGCTTGGTTCGGTCAGTGTTCGCTGGCCGATAGAGGATCCTCCTCTATGCTCTCCCCTACCGTCCGCCAGTGTGCGCAAGATATTATACGCCCTCTTTGAGATTAGACCGCCCATCATACATTTTTTTATTCATTTGGTTTGTCTTGCTCTGTGTACAATTAAGAATTATTTACCTATCTCTTCGATTGTTGGCGGTCCACGTTCAATTGAAATTGATCATATAAAGAGCTAAAATACAACTCAGTTTAGGGTGGGTTTTTGGAAGGGTATATTATTATCCATGACATTTTGAGATGGGACTGCAGAGCCAAAACCGAAGTAAGAGTAAAATTCTATTAATCCCGTATTTCCGTTGATTATATCACTTAGTAGCCCTCTAGGGAAGTCAAGACTTGTGATTGTGGCTCTCTCTTGTGAGCCACAATCACACCTGGACTTCTGTAGTGGTCCACCTCACCATTTCTCGCCATTCTTGGAGACTGACAGTTGACATTAGTGATATAACTTCTTCTCCTTCTACTTTTCATATTCCGTCCATTCTGCTTTGGATTGCGGTTCCTCTTGATATGGACGGCCACCAGTCGGTATGCATTTAAGCGGAAATTGCGGAGTTATTTTCATAATAAATAGAGTAGAGTCATCTCAACACCTCTCTCCCTTGAATTCGTATATACGAGTATGTATATATTATTGTAAATATCTATGTATGTGTATGTAGTTTAAAACCTATTTATGTTGCACCTATTTTAGTTATAATGCATAAGATTTTTTTTTTTTCCTCTCAAATTGAGCACCTGCCATCTAATCTCTTCACCACCCTTGGTTGACTGGTAGAGAATGCCTAAGGCAGTAAGTCAGCCTTTGTACTTTTTTGACTGCGAAAAGTTTAAATAAATAATAACTCGATTCTTATAATTGTGTGTTTGGAGCTGTCAAAATCGTAGGATGTTAGTATTGAATTTACCCGTCCGGGTACCTCCTCAGTGCTCTTAATATGGTCTACACAACTCGTGTCATCTCCACAGTTCTTTCTTTTTTTTTTTTAACTTTGCCCCACACTAAGAATTTCTTCCTGTATCGTGGGTGCGTTTACAAACATAGAAACTCACATACACTAACACCCAGACCCGGAACAACTACTTGCAGATCATACAAATATTTGTTCCGTGCGGGGATCGAACCCGCGACACGTTGCGCAGCAGTCGATCGCTCAGCCACTGCGCCAACCGTGTCGTCAAATAATATTATTATTCGTTAATTTTATATTGTTAGTATTTAAACCACATACGCTGTAATATTTTGACAAAAATTTTAAATTCTAAATTCAAAAGTCATTTATTCAAACTAGGCTGAGAATCAGCACTTTTCGAACGTCAAAATTACATAAGACAGTCCCCCAAAACACCCACCCTTCACCACTTCCTAGTGCATTAGCTGGGAAGAAGAAGTGGCGCAACAAACTCCCCAGCAGCACAGCTGTCTGTTCAGTTAGAAGAACAAAAAAAAAAGATTCTATATAATAGTATTCAAAATAATTTACATTACGCAACACAAAACATAATTTAAATTATTAGCCATATGACGTTCACAGGCACACAGTTATAAAAATCTTGTTATAGCAGTTACCTAACTACTTGTATGCGACAGTGTTTTGTAGTGTTTACATATTTATTACCATCCTAAGTTCGATTTCCGTGTCGGGTAAAGTGTTATTGGGCTTTTCAGCTGGAATTTCTCAGTAGCAGCCCGGAGTCTGGATTTGATTCCGGTTGATGGCAATAGGCTCGCCCCTTATTACATGGGACTTGAACATAACTGGCCAAATGTGGGTGTACTATAGGTATATCTCTGCCTAATCCTTCGGTGCTTACAGGCGTGATGTTATGTTTGTATGTACATATTTATTAAATAGATATAGGAAAGGTCTGATCACAAAGATCATCAGCTCAATGGTTGACTGGAGAGTGGTTGATTGGTGATGTCATAGTGGCTTTAAAGTTTGACCAGCTAGAACAGTGGTCGGCAAACCGCGGCTCGCGAGCCGCATGCGACTCTTTCGCCTATAGAGTGCGACTGTGTACAAATGTCCATTAGTGCGAGCGTAGACACGCGCGGGGGTCGGGTTTCGGTCGGTCGGTCAGTCGACGACCGAGCGCGGCGGTCGAAAATGCCTTCATCGTATTATTATCAGCCAATATGATAATGATGATGAATGATATAATATAATGATGAGAATATAATCTTAGGAAGCGTTGAGGAGTGAAAGAGGATAGGAGTTTTAAGGGTTTAGAAAAGTGTATTGAGACAGTTCGGACACACACAAAGGATTAGCTCTCTTTTGTAATCTTAGTCGTTATTATTGATATTTGGCTCTATTGAATAATGAGTTTGCCGACCAGTGAGCTAGGGGATGACGATGATGATGTAGAAAGGAAGACACCGTAATACTGAATAAAATTCAACAAGTTCAAATGTTCTTTTATTGATGATCTAATAAATTCGTAAAGGCAGTTTTGTACAAATAAGTCAATTTCTTACTTCACATTAATTGATCCCTGTATACCAAATTATTCCTAACCAGTACTTTTTTTGCTAAATTACTTTTTTTCACAACTTTATTTTTGTTGCTAGGGTAGGAAGGAAAAGACAAAAGAAACATCTATCCGTTTCGAAATACAATTTTGTCAGTTGCAAGTTGAGCGTACCAGAGTGCAGACGTCATTGAGCATTCTAATTCCACATTCAATATAATGAAAAGTCTGTTTAAAAATTATGATTGTAGCAGAAAATTCTTAGGAAGAATCCAAATGCTGATGGTGTTCTGCAATTACAAAAAAATCGCGTGCTTGGGGTCTTTTTCATGGTAACACTTGACGTAGTTCCAGGCAGTTTGGTGGGGCGTATTGCCCTTGTTTGCGAGGCAGGCGTCGATCAGTTTCTCTACTGTGGGTTTGTCAGCTGGAAAGAAGAAAGAAAAGTCACCAAATACTAATATGGATTAAGTCGACACAATAGTTACTGAAATATGGATGTTGCAGTAAGCTACAATAAAACATAAACTGCGTAATTGTCATAGCCATAAATAAAGTGTGGTGATTTTAACTGATTCCTGAACGAGGGACTCGTGGCCAAATAATAACAGCCACACGGTTGATCGCAGGTTAGTTCGTGGATGGGTGACCATCCATTACATATCGAAACCCCTTCATGCCTCGGAAAAGAATGTTAATCCGTTGGTCCCGGCTGTCATTCGTAGATCTTTGTCAGTCGTTACGGATCGCCAGAAGTCCGAAAGTCTGACAACCAGTCTCACCAAAGGGTATTGTGTTACCCAGTGACTGGGATATGCAGTCACTCCATTTAAAATACTGGTATTCAGCTGTATCCGGTTAGACTGGAAGCCGACCCAACATAGTTGGGAAATGGCTGAGCAGATTGATCCCCTTTGACTTTAAACTGTAGAGATCACGAGGCATTCGTTGACCAGTGAAGATTGCGTATCATTGTAATTGATTAAATAAAATTAAATTGATTGTAAATAATTGGTCGATAAATAAATCGAAATTCAATATATCCAGATTTTAACCACATGAAATGTTAGTACACTTTGCATTAGGATGGATACAACCAGCTGTGTGTGTCATATTTTCTTGCATGGCCATACGGTAAACTAACCTAATGCCCAAAAGTTTTGCTACATGATTTTGGAGTCTTACCTGCATTAGGAACCTTAGCGAGAGCAACGTCCTTCTTGAATTTGCCGTCCTTGGTCATCAGCTCCGACTTCATCATCATGCAGAGGGCATACTTCTTCAGGGCTTCACTGTCAGTCTGAAATTATGTTGCTAGTTATTCAAATATCCGCTCAATTTGCCTTCTTCTTCTTTTCGTGTGGTTAGTGACTAACTTGGTGTCAGAGTTTTAAAGCCGCACATGGGCCTCTGACTTGTCTTACTTGCTTGGCCTGCCTTTAGAAGTCGATAACAATAAAAATTCTATTGTGTCTCGTTATTACAGTTAAACTCATACTTTATATCTGGATTGGAGTATTTGTACCTACTCTTAGCTAATGATGTAATAGTAGAAAGATAAGGCAAATATGTTCGTTTGTAAATTTCTGGTTTTAGAGCGCTAACACACTGGGACGCCATGACGACGTCGCCGGCTACGTATCCAAAGAATTCGTTTTGAAATATAATGACAGTTCACTCATTTGGCACCTCTTTTATCTGTTCTGTGCATTTGGCTACGGTCTGGCGATGTCGCCAATTTAGAAGCGTAGCCACTACCAACCGGCCCCTACGTGAAGACTGGATACTTTGGCGACCTGGCGACGCATAGCCAAGTCACCAGTATTTTGTAGACAAGTAAGTTACGCCTCCCTCACTTAGTGACCAACTGATCGCCAGGACGGACGCCCGCGTGTTTGTCTACTTTTTTGACAACCTCATTTGGCTATGGTAGGTAGCCAGAGGTAGCCATGGCTACGTAACCAGCGACGTGGCCAAGGCATCCCAGTGTAAGAGCCCTTAGGGCATAGTACCTAATTGACATTTTCTTAGTTTACATTGCAAAAATCAGATTAGCATTTTTTTGTGACTTTAATTTTTCTTTTTGACTACTACAGATCGCTGTACATTTTTGTCGATCGTTGTTCCATGTTATAATGCTTTATTTTGACAGTCAATAAGATCTGTCAGCTTCTTACAGGTTTGCTCGATTTTATCGATCGTAACTGTCGCCTGTTAACGATCGATAAATATCATGTTTTTTAGTTTAATAGTCACTTTTTGATTAATCGAGTGACAAAATATACGATGTCGATCGTCTGTTGCTTACACATTTACTTCATTTTGTTGAGTCAATCATGAGTCGATCGTCAAAAATTTTGCAAATCTGTAGGCATCTTCACACACTACGCAGGAGCACCTAAGTTTTAATCATTCTTACCTTGTAGTCACCGCCCTTTAGCTTGTTGACTAGCTGTTCTTCAACTTTGGTCTCATTCAGACATTCTGTGCGATGCTTCTTAAGTTTTTCCTTCTGTTCGTCTGTGAGAGCCTGTCCAAAACAAACATATACAATATTTTTAGTTCGGTACGATGTGAAAGATTCCTACTATCCCTTTTCCCTGAAGTGCCGTGTGTCGGGACTGGTCAACTATAAGCTGCAATGGTTGGAGACATGGCCCTGCATTGTTAGACACACATCTTAATAACTAAAACTTTTTTTTCTTTTTTCGTGTGGTTAGTGACTGACCTGGTGTCAGAGTATTGAAGCCGCCCATGGGTCTGTGACATGGCTTCACATGTCGTCGAGAAATATTTCTCAGGCATGCCGGTTTCTTCACGATGTTTTCCTTCACCGTTTTTGACGCAAGTGATATATATACAATAAGCATATGAATCCGAAAAGTCAGAGGTGCGTGCCTCGGGTTCGAACTCGAGACCTATGACTTGGCAGTCCGACGGTCACACCACTAAGCTATCACTGCTTAGCTTTTTTGGTATAAGTTAGGTTAAGTGGACATACACTTCAGCTGATAATTGAATATATTATATTTTAAAAACAACCTTTGTCACACTTCGTTTCTGCTGTACATTGTTGTTAGGTATGACATGATATAGTACTCGTACTTATAAAGTAAACAATAATTTATGATTTTATTATAATTGAAATGTATTTTTTTATTACTTTTCGGATTCATATGCGTCTTGTATAATTATCAATTATACAATACGCACATGAATCCGAAAAGTCAGAGGTGCGTGCCTTGGGTTTGAACTCGAGACCTATGATTTGTCAGTCCGACGGACACATCATTGCGGTCTTACTACTCCTAACTCAAACTTAAAAGCATTTATTTCAAATAAACTAATTACAGGCACTTTTGAATTGTCAAGGGGTCGGTCAGTCAGAAAGATGAAGCTAGTGGCTCGTTCCAAGGTGAAGTAGAAGAACGGGCAACAAACTCCACGCGTACTCTTTTAAATAAAAAATATTGGTTACATCATTCATGTTGAATACATGTGAGAACGATGCAAAACGTTGAAAGCGTCCGTAAGAAAAATATGAAAAAAAAAAAATATATATATTAAGATAAGCAGTGGCAGCTAAGAAATTACCAGTCTCTACTGACGGCGCCCGTTCACGAACCTGACATAATATAATGTTTGGAATTTAAAAGAGACCATGAACTCTTTATTTCGGTATTTCTTCTCTGGAATCGAACAGCTAGGAAATGCCATCGTGTTTCAAAATATTGCCAAAAAAAAAACTGCCTAAAGAAATAAAAAAATCATTTAATTTCAAATCACTTTTAAACTAACTCGATGATTTTAAAAAGTGCAAGTATTTGTAAGTACTTAATCCCAATATTCAATTATAGGATTTGATTCCAGGTCTCATACGCAGCGTAGTGAGATATCAGACAAATGCTCAGCCTATCAGTGAATGGCAATTTAGTCGTTTAATTATGCAAAGTTTTACATTACCGATTTCTTTATTGCCGGAGAGCTAGAATTGTTAATGATAACAATAACCAAGGAAATCTAATATTTTATACTGCATTTATAAATTTGGAAAAATTAAATTGGAAAAACTACCCCACTTCAAATATTAATTTAATTTATTTACAATAATTCCCAAAAAATAATACACAGTTTTTAGTTATTCCTACACAGTAATAAAAAAATCGCAGTCAACAAAATAATTAGGTCAAAACTTTTCCACTAACCTGAGCTAACAGAATGCAGGCAGCGAATACTAGTAAAGTCTTCATCTTGATAATACTTGTTGGGAATACTTGCAGCTTATTGTCTTGGATGCGCAGGAGTTGTGTGGCAGGGCCAGAGGGCATCAAGTTTATATACCAGCCAGCAGCCAGATTCAGCGTATTGATGATAATCGCCGGTGGATTTTTGTGGGGTCGTCAACATTTAAAGGATTAACAATTCGAGTTACGAGAGGAATGTTTTTAGTTTGAATTTGGATACAAATATAGGAAAAGTTAGGTCGCGATTGGTGGATGGAGTGAAGAAAAAGAAAATGACAACCAAACAAACAAACAAACGTAGACAAACTATGATACACGCTGTGCCAAATAGAAAAAAAAATGGGATACGGGCTAGAAGATACCTATTTATGAAATGAGGGCCATATGGCTAAATATAAATAATATGGAAACAAACTACTAGTTTAGTTTAGTAATTGTGTGATAATGCTGCTGAAGTAGATGGTTATCATTGTAATTACGGCATCGGATCTGCTGCTACGGGCATTTACTTACCAATCAATCTGCCTAGCCTTTTCCCAACAATGTTGGGGTCGGCTTCCAGTCTAACTGGATGCAGCTGAATACTGCATGGAGCGACTGCCTATCTGACCTCTACAACCCAGTAACTGGCTTCTCAGACTACATGTTGCACATGTATTGGCTTTGAAACCAGGGCAAGACTGAATTGAGAAAACAAAACACTGTAGAAGGCAGAAGAACTTATTGTGAATGGATCAGCACATCTAAACCGAGTTCAAGAGTCAATATTTCAATGGAAATAATGACACTGACAGTTCATAAACGTGGTTTATGTGCTGATCGCGTTCAGTTTCATTAGTGAAATTCGCCCTTAGTTTTACTAATATTTCATTTTAAAAAATACATGTCAAAGGTTTACCACTCCTGGTGAAGCGTGGGTAGGTCTGGAAAGATCCAGGCGTGTCTCGTGTGTATGTACCTAACAATAGCGCCGCGGTCACAGCGGACGTAATCTTTGTTTTATTTTTTTTTCTTTAGGTTTTAGAACCGATTAAATCGTGGTGCCTGCAATGTTTAGTATTGCACTTGGAATTTTATTGTACTTTCAATTTGATGTTTGGTTTCTTCGGCAGTTCTTCTATCATGAATTAAATAGTACAGTAACTTTATTGAGGTATTACATAATTTTTATTTTTCCAATTCCATTTTGCAGGTTTTTAAAACTTTTTTTCCAGTTTTTCTATAAAGGCTATGTGTAAAAATATAATGTAAACGTTTCGAATTTATATGAATTATTTATTTTTCTTTAGAACTTTATTGGTTCTGGCTAGGGGTGCATCCGATACCGATACCGATTTTTAGATTTTTCCGATACATCGGTATCGATGATAATTATTTGTCAATACACCGATCGATCGATGATCATTTCAAATTTTGCGCGTTTAGAAAAACCTAAGTAAGGCACAAAAGTATTTTAGTTTCCAAATGAGTTCTGTTGCATCCGGATCCGAGAGACTATTTTCTACACCAGGCTTTAGTCAAACGGACTTGCGAAATCGCCTTTCTACGCACAACTTAAGAATAGTGTTTGAGATATAGTTCATGAGAATGATTTGTTAAATAAAAAACTTGTTAATGTTGATGAGAATATTTTTGTGATTGTAATTTTATTAAATATCATTTAATAATTTGTTTTTTTAATAGTCAGTCCTTTTAATTTAACCATCCGTATCGGTATGCGATAAACTTATCGGCGATACCGATCGCCGATAAGTATACATAAATATCGGTATCGTATCGGCCAAGATACGTATCGATGCATCCCTAGTTTTGACGTCATGATTCCGAGATCAATACCATGAGGTTCTCAGAAGCGAAGAATATTTATATAATCAATACTCATTCATTTGATTGTCCTATTTTATTTTATTTTTATTCTCCCAAGATTGAAGCTTGTATTGTTTTATGACGGTTGTTAGCTATGGGGGATTGTCTAATAGTTGGCGAAGGTTTTGGACATAAGGAACGCGTTTTAGCAGATCTAGTTAAAGACGTTCTATTCGTTTTAGCTTTACCAGAATGATGTTCATAAAGATGAATTTCTAGTTATTAATCTAGAGTCATAAGACACAGTAAAGAGCCGATAAGCCGATGAGCCGGTGTGATTAAAGTGTTGTTTTTAACCAATTTCAAAAAAGGACAAGGAGTTGCATAATGCATAAATCGTCTGTAAAAAAAAATTCTGGCATAACTTCTTTGTTTATGAACCGATTTTAATTTTTGTTTGAAAGGGTATTTTCCTGAGGTGGTCCCATATAAATTTGGTTAAGTTTTGATGAGTGGTTTTTGAGTTTTCTTCAAGAATACGTACTTTTCCACTTAGTGCATTTATTTATTTTCTGACACTGTTATTTACATAGCAAGTATTGATAAATTAATTCGTGTGGAATATGTACCACAAATTAAAAAAAAATATATAAAAATAAAAACAAAAAACACTACAAACTGAAAAATTACTTTAATTTCGGACGACGTGGTAAACTCAAACTCTAAGCATTTATTTCAATTAAACCATTTACAGGCACTTTTGAATTGTCAAGGAGTCGGTCAGTCAGAAATATGAAGCTAGTTGCCCATTCCAAAGATTAGTAGGTACCTACCTATAGAGATGAACGGACAAGAAACTCCATGGACAGCTTATTAAAATATATTGTTACAAAAATATTAATAATTAATCTCTCAATAATTATAATTCAACATTAATGATGTAACATCATTAATGTTGAATTATAATTATTGAGAACAAAGTAAAAAAGACATACACGTTAAAAGCGTCAAGAATACAGAAAAAAGAAAAAAAAAAAAAAAAAAAAAAAAAAATTAGAATTAGCCATGACGACTAAGAGATGACCATGACCATGAAAATACAAAACCAAAGACACCTACTTCCAAAATTAAAGTTATACTTGTATAGTTGAATTACCAGTTATTAATCTAGATTTATAAGACTATAAAGAGCCAGTTATTCAAGTACATATTGCGTCTTTTTCATTTTCGACAAAGTACAGAATGCTGGTTATTGGCATTGAGACGCAGATATTTTTCAAGGTAGAATTTCAGATAGCTTCTCTAACAAGAACTTTTTTTCAGGTTTACTTAGGTGTAGTAAAGTAAAGATTACATGGCAAGGTAATGTATAAAGGGTTGCGGGTTTGTCCGAAAGGGATATCGCGGCCCCGGCACACGGGCAACGGAAGGAACAAGGGTGGGTTTTAGTCAGTAAAAGTCTGACACACCCTCTCGCACCGCCCAGAGCGGGAGAAGTCATTTGATGATTTCCCATCCATAAAACAAAAAAGGTAATGTAAAAAGCACAGGCAAGTTTCTTAATCTAGTTAGAGGGTGCCGTCCTCCTAGATAGGTTACGAAATAACCTGTGTGTGTAGTGTATCTATTTAATAGATATGTTAACAATGTCTTACATACAAGTAGTAAGGTAATGGCACTAATATTAACTGTCAGTCACCACGAATGGCGGGATGAAGGCGAAGTGTACCCTGGACTAGGACTTGGATGTGATGGTGAGCCTGTTGTATCTCCTGAGAGTAAGGGATCTCGCGCACTAAACGGCCTTCACCCCGGCCAGTCGTGGTTCGTGACCGGTCTACAGCTTAGCCGTTGCTACCAAGTGCGAGATCCGTATCGGTCTCTATAGTTTACCATTACGTAGTCGTAGCCGTCTAAAGCGCGAGATCCATAAATCGTGATAACTGTCCTTCTAAAGATATTAATGGATACTACGTTAGGTAATAAATAAAAAACACACAGCATGTCCGCCGCCTAAGTCCCTAACTGATAAATTGCGAGTGAACAATCAGACTAACGACATAATGCAATAACCGACAGAGAGCTGTAGATTTATTGTTGTACGTTGACCCTTATGCCCTCTGATGCTCACTTGCTTTTCACAAATTAAGACCTTTTTCTTGAAGTAATCAATAATTATTAGTATCAGCCTGAAAACTGCTGAATATGATCATAAACATTTCGCATGCTCAGCAATTATAGGTGTTCATAGATTACTATATTGACAGACAAAAGAAGGCATTGCTACCCACATATATAAAAACTAAATTCGTTTATAATGTTCCCATTGCTGGGACTCAAGTCTCCTCTCTGTGAGAGGGAGAGTAGGGCATAATCAAGACACGTCTCATTTTTACAAATTATTTGTTCTAGAACATGTTTATGTTCACCGCTCTTTCTCGATGTTTTTTAGGATAAAGCTGTCTATAGTTTAAAAAAAAAACTTAATTTATATGAAAGGGTTTTATCAATTAGTGATAATAACACCCCCGTACCAGAAAACATTCAACAACTTCGATCAATAATTTATCGAAGTTCAACAACTTAAAACTAAACAATGGGTAAATAAACAGTTATTATTATAATTATGGCCTACTTAACAGTGATGTCCGTATTCGTTTTTAGTAAATAACCAACAACAGTCGACACAACATCCTAGCCTCCTCCAACAAAGGGGACGCTAGGATGCTGCTACATGCGATATATGTATATCACATACATACTTCTTGTCTAAATCCGTCTTGTCCGTCGTGTGTGTCTTGTTTTGATATGTTATATTCAAAGATATAGCATAATACCTAAGACATCCAAGTGGGATGATATTACCAAATTTTTTGTCTGAAATCGTAAAGGCTGATTGTTACTGATGCAGGCATGAGACATTTTCAGTTTTGTCTCTAGGAAGTTAATAAAATCAAGCCAATTAGCTATAACAAACACAATAGAAAGAGAATCTGGTAAAAAAAATGGTTTATTCCAGTTTTAACACAGACCTTTTTACTGGTTTAAGCGGGTTTGAACTAGTATTCTATCCCAATAAAATCATAAACACGAAAAAAAAAAAAAAACAATAGACGACGTATATTTAGTAACCTAGTAACCTAATCCGCTTAACTGTTCTTAAAGAGTAATAAAGAACCCTGTAAGAAATCGACATGTGTTTCACCTCTCAACGAGGCATCCTCAAAATGACGATTGATTTATTGCGAACCCGGACACGACGTGTTGCCACGTCAAGCGTCGAGAGCAGTGTGTTTCTGCTCTTATTCTTTAAGAACAGTTAAGCGGATTAGATTACTAAATATACGTCGTCTATTGTATTTTATCATGGGTTTCCGCAAACTCATAAACGCGAAAGATTGTGAGGATGGATAGATAGATGGATGGATGGATATCATTGTTACTCTTTTACGCAAAAAACCTCTAAAAGGACTTAGATGAAATTTGGCACACAGATAGTTTATAATCTGAATTAACTAACTCATACGATACTTTTATCCCGACATTCCCATGGAATCGAGACTTATGCGGGTGAAACTGCGGGGCGCTGCTAGTTATCTTTATATGAAGGAGGGAGATTTAATAGGAATTGTCTAGATTAGCTACTAGCTGTTACAAGCCTACGTTTTATTTAATAGAGGTTGTCTTGAATAAGTTTTATTGACTAGCTGTTACTGTGTGGCTGTTAAATCTTCACTTTAGCTATGTCGCAGTTATTTCTCTACGGTGTTAATTGTGCGGGGGAGTTTAGTTGAGTGAAAAATATAGTGCGTAGATATAATTTAAAGACAAAAGTAGTTGTTTTGAAATAATACAAAATGTAATTCCCCCTTGAAATGTGATTCACATTAGGGTTATTGTAACCTAAAGTTTGCTGCTAAGGTAAATAGATCTCATGATTTAAAAACAGATTATTAAGTTATTCAAATTATTTTTCAGGCCACTGATGAAGCTGAAAAAAAAGATGACAATTCTTCATCAAATACGAAAACGGTTAACCCAATGACAGACAATAGTTTTATTTCTTATGTTAATATTATAATATTAAAGCAGTTTATTTCGTGAATTTTGGGTACATCATTATTTTGTTATTGAAATTGACTACCTGCCAGTTTAAATTGTCCGTATATTCAAATCACAACCGTCATTCTTTGACAGTTTTACGAAATGCAGAAAGTATTTGGGTAAGTGATCATAATAAATGTCCCGCAGCTCAGTGTGCCTTTTAGCATAGACCTCTTCCAACTGTTTCCATATTGTGCTCTGTCCTTGGCAACTCTGGTTCAGTATGGATCCAGAGTTAGACGCATGTCATCTTCTCATCTTGTTTTTGGGTGCCCTTGCTTGCTCCATTTGTTTGTCTTACATCGAAGCTTATTTCCTGCCCAGCCTCATTTCAAATGGTCTATGCGAACCACTAAGTGTATTCTTAACCTTCGTTTTTCTTCTTATATCTGTGTTACTGATTTTGTCCCTTAGTTTGACTCCTGGCATGCTTCTTTCCATCGCCCTTTGGCATTTTGCTAGTTTCGCTCTATTCAAATATTTATAACCTTAATAATGCTTTAAACAAAAAAAAAAAAAAAAAATTGCATGTTTCATCCTAAAAATATTAAATAAAATAAATCAACTTGCAGACAAAGGCAAACCGAAAACGAAGAGATGAATAATGTCTCCAAACAAGACATCAATACACAAATATTTCTGCCAACTGCAATATTTTGGAGAAAGTCGATGAAAACGTTGCAAACCGTGTAAATATCGCCGTAGAAAATTTTGGCAGTACTTTTCGCATGCGCGGGCTTAAGCAGGCTTAACCTAAAACATAAAGTTTTGTACACCGCGGCAAAACAGCTTGTTCCACCGGCCTCCGGTAAAATGTAAACAAATGAATTTCGAAAACAGCGAAACGGATTTAAAAAAAATTGGAAATTGGAATAATATAATTGGATATTTTTTTTTGACGAATTGGACATTTTTGAAATGGATTCAAAAAAGTGCGTTGCGGTAAAAGTAAGTGGTAAGTGTTACATTTTATATTTTAAATGTAGTTAGTTCGTTTTAAATAATTTTTTGTAAGTGTACCTATCTATATATGCGCTCTGTAATATATAGTGCAGGATGACTTTGAATTTTACATAGTAAATAAATACACAACTTACATTAAAAAAATATTGTAAACACCTAACCGTGGAAGTACCTTAGTCATTCAATAATCACTGATTTTAAATTGCCCTTGTGGATAATTTTCTAAGCATTATAACGATTCATTTCAATGTTTGTATTTATTATTTACCAATTTATTCATTTGAAAATAACAAAATAATATTAAATTGAGAGTAATATTATTTACTCATATAAATTGTGGATTGAAAAGATATTTTCATGCCGTTTGATTTTTTGTTGTATTTCTGCAAAGTTACACGTAATGCAAAACTGAATAAATTCATTAGCATTGTCAACAGCCCATTCAAAATTAGTGTATTACTATAGTTATTATTGAACAAATCAACATTTATCATAATGACGTCGCAAAAATATTATTTGGTGGAAATCATAATAACTCAAATTGTTACTTGGCCTACCATACCTTCCTATCCTACAAATGACTTAAGTATCTATCAGGCTTTAAGACGTTCAATATTGTTCTTGAATTTATAATCATCATTAGTTCAAAAAACTTTAAAGAAACTTAAAACAAGCCCTAATCAACCTAACTTGTATGCAGTAAACAGACAACCAACGTCAGACTGATACAGAAACTCCGCAGTGCGCAGGACAACCCCGAACGAACTTCACACCAGTGAAAAATAATACACATCAACGCTAAAATTGTACATTTTAAACAATAAAAAATAAATTATCAACATCTGTGATAAAACAATAATACATCGTTTTATAGAACTCACTTTTTATATTGGACAGTTGGTACTTTTTTTAGTGGAATACGTATTTATATTAATTGTTTTGATATTGGAAAACGGAGGCGTGTGTGGCTGGTAAGTCCGATTTTCATATGTTTTTCTAGTGTCAATTCAATTCATTTTTAGTAATTCCTTTATTTTTAATCGTACCCAAAATGAAAAACACAAACTTCAATGAAATTCAACCTAAAAATTAAATGAATAATCGTAGTATTTTTCATGGTATAATCCATTATACCAACTGATAAGGGTTATCTCAGTATGTTCATAAAAATGTCGGTAATTTAATTTTATAATTTTAACTTTTTTAAATAAGAGAATTATATAGCGTTATGTGTGAAATAATATTCAATATTTTAAACCTGTTGATTGAGACTTCTGATACCAAAGACTATAAGAAAGCTACTATATTTAATGAGAATAACAATTAAACTTTCCTGTATCATAATGTGTAAAAAAAAATTAGGGACTAAACAATTTTCTAGGCCTAAACCATGACGTTATGCTTTGTTTACGTGTCCGTTTTATGAACAAAATTATCTCTCCAACCAGTGCATAACATCCGTTCTAAAATTAAACTATAATCAACATCATTACTCTCATTATAAATATCACATGACATATCCTCATTCATTAGGCATTGCGTGTACATATTTTATAATTGTGCCTTCCGGCCATTGACATGTTTATAAAAAAAGTCCCTACCACCGAAGTTGTCCGCACTGCAGCGTCAGATCGATCGCGGTACCACGCATGCGCAAATAAGCTACATTTACGTTAGTGGTCATAGAACGCGGGTGGGAAGTCGACGACATGCCGAAACCGACACCCGTCGAAGATCTCGTAGTCCCTCCACAGGACACGAAAATATGTGGAACTATCTGCATCTGTCAGATGACGGCAGTTCTCAGTGCGGTATCCTTGGTGTACCTGACAGTTGCGATCTACATGCCGTATACTAGAGCCATCGCGTCCGGAATCGATCCTACCCCGATTATGTGCACTACAACACGAGCCATCAACAAAGACAACTGTGACTGGGGATCCTGTGGTGAGTGGTGTCTCAGCAAGACCTCCGGCGCCTGCATCCAGATTTACGTCAACGTCAGGAAGAATGGAACATCTTTACTACTGTCCGAGTGTGGAAGTGCTGCCAACAAAACCTGCTTCGGTATTGATCAAGAGAACGCCAAGAAGTACCACTGCATCAGAGATGAATGTAGGAACTTAACTGGAACATTCAACTGCACTGAAGGAAAATGTATCAACATTACAGATGCTTTCGAGTGTGCCTTTAGAGAAACGGAGCCACCATTAAAATGTTCTGGTAGAAGAGGGAAAATAACTTGTATAGATGTACATGGACTTTTCTCTTGTAACAGAGGCACTTGTCGAAAAATAAGAACGCCTTATAACTGTGACCGTAGATGCGTCGACATTCCCACCCGTAACAAAAACGTAATAGTTCTAAGTGGGGACAGAGTGTTTTTAGCAAGATGTGCGAAATTAGTACAAGAAGAAAACAGTACAATAGTTTGGACTGATTCTGGGGAAGAAGTTCTAATGTTGTCGTGTCATGCAGTTCACAATGGAACGCAAGGAGTTGTTGCTGTTGACTGTATTAATGCTGCCTTACTGCCACGTACAGACATAGCTGACCTGACGAATTTCACATACCTACAATATTTATATCAATCTAGAGCAGTTCCGAATCGTTACATCGCTCCCTCTGAAGTGGAGCTGACTTTAGCAAATGACAGCCGCCTGATGATCAATCTAGAAGGATGTGTG
The DNA here is from genome assembly GCA_947364205.1 of Agrochola lota. Lineage (NCBI taxonomy): Eukaryota > Metazoa > Arthropoda > Insecta > Lepidoptera > Noctuidae > Agrochola > Agrochola lota. Next base: position 3,291,972 of record OX376241.1, read on the forward strand.
AATACTTTGGCTGACGAATGCAAGGAGTTCTTGAAAGATTACGGCCGCGATGGTGCTGACCATAACGCTAAAGCAAGATTCCCTTGCTTCTATATGGAAAATAGCCCTGACACTGTTGTGGCCCGATTCGATCTAGAAAATACGTATCGTCAGTTCTTAGTCGCCTTAGTGTTGCCTACAGTGCTGGTTGTTGTCTCTTGTGTAACTTTGGTGTTCTGCCAACGGACCATTGAAGTTGGTGATGATGCAAAGATGAGATTTAAAGGGTGTGCTGCTGGACAGGCTGATATGCAGTTGCATCCAAACGATCCTGTTTCTCCACTCTGAGATCAGTCACGTGAGATAACCCACTTTCGTAATATCGTTCATATTCAATGTTTTTCTTTTTATTTTGTCATTTTCGTTTTTACATAGGTTTTAACTTTTAATACTACGAGACCTTTTTAATAGGAATAAATCCCTATTTGTGGGGCCCAAAAGCAAATCCGCCACTATTGGTCTAATTTTAGACCAACAGTGGCAGATTTGCTTTTAGATTTAGACCCCACCTTTAAAATATTATTAGGGCAAAACGCACAGACTTCAGTTAAGATATTTATACATCGGTATATTTTTATAAGTCTGTCCTACCCTAACACTCGTAGGTTCTTACATAATCCAACCTAAACTACTAACACTTAGCTAGAAAAACACGAAATGGATGCATATTAAATAGGCGCTAAGTCCGCTTACTCGTTTTAGCTCAATCAATAATACCAACAGTGAAATACGTACTGCCCTTGACATAGTATCGTGACTCAGGGGTGTTTTTATACTGAATATTTAAGGGCACTGATTTGATGCGATAATTTGAAAGATTTGCGTCAAACAGTTCCAGATAAGCAACTATGAATTGGTAATAGGTCTGCTTTTGATAGCCTTTTTTGCAGATAGAGGCTAGTTTTTATTCGCTTGTTGCGAGGTATAGGCGTTTTGTGACAGATTTTGGCTTTGCTGATCAAAAGTTTCTAATTATTATTGCGAATACCACATCGCTTTTAGTTATGGAAATAAACTTGACCTAGGTAATATTGACTATAATGATATTTATTGTTTTGCTGCAATAGACAAATTAATAATTAATTTGATTGTTTAAAATTATTAAATGATGACATATTGTAGGTGACAAACAAAAAAAAACAAATTTCTACGACAATCCAAATATATATTAAAAGACTATGCGCCTGATTTTTTATTGAAATATTCTTGTTTCTCTGTTTCAGGCGTTCCCCTCCTTTGTGAGGGTCCGGCTAGTTCACTAAGAGACGATTAACCTGCTTGCAATGCTTTCTACTGGCTGACACTCCCTCCAGATGTCTACTATGAGCAGATCCAGGGCGAGCCTATCACCAGCAGCCTCAGAAAGGTCGACGTTACCTATGGGAGCGTCCGCCGAACCAGGCAGCCCAGACTTCAAGTCATTGGAACAACCGACGAGGGAGCAGCTTCTAACCCACTTTTTTGAAAGATTCAAGTTCTACACATCACTCTGTCTTGGAACATCAGCTATACTCGCAGTCTTTGCTTTCCTCTTCTTGATACCATTCGTCGTCGAGCCTGCTATACAGACAATACTAGCAGAGTTCGTGCCAGACGCCGGTATCTGCTCCGTCTCTGAACATGTGCACGCGGAAACTTTGACAAATTGCACGTGGGCGTCGTGTAGGGAAGGTTGCACAACCGCTCACACAAAATGTCATAAGATACGTGTAAATTTAGTTAGAAGACCGTTTGTAGAGAATGCACCAGTCCCAACTGAATGGGATGAGACTGATTTAAAGTTTCTGATCAACCCTGAAGGTTGCGGGTATCCTCCGCGAGTGAATTGTTCGGTATTTGCGATTGACTACGCGGGACCGAGGGCTCCGAAGACATTTCCTTGCTACTACAGTTTGACGAGGTCGGACTTGGTGGTGGCGAGGTACTCTTGGGACACGACGGTGCGAGGGTTGATCCTGGCTCTGGTGCTGCCGACGACGGTGTTCGTGTTCAGTTTGAGCGTGCTCGCATACTGGCACTGTCGCTGCTGCGACAGGGCGTGTAATAGACGGGTGCACGCCGAATCGTTCGCGAGTAAAGAAGAGTAAGTATTCTTAGCCTTCTTTCTTGATGTTTTTGTTTTTGTAGATTTTATACTGTCAGAAGTCAATTGTAATTCACCTACTTTTTTCTAGTCGTCTTTGATTTTAGAATCAACAGAAAAAATGACGTGATTTTCCAATATCGTTTTTTTTTTTGTGATTTTCTGACAGTACCTAAATGTAGTTTTTTTCTTCTAATTTGAGTAAATATAACATATAGTGTAAATTACTGGACTTTCAGGTCCTATCTCAAGTATGGTGTTGGAACATCGTAGTTTTAATGGATTATAGTTTTAACAAGTACGTTTTCTATTAGAGTTTTGCACTATGCCGTGTGAACTTTTAGTAATGTCGTAGATAAAATTCGTAAATTATCACTGTAGGTACTGACATCTTTTGCTATCGTAAATAGTTCACGAAATCTTTTGAGTGGGATTGTAACTTTCTGCTTCATCCACGATAAAATTCACTGTAAAATAGGTAATTATTTCTAGCAAAATTAGCACATCCAAAATATTTACGCTACATTGTAGAAAAAAATCTTAGTTAAAACATACAATAGTTTAATAAGCCTATATTTTCCCAACACTCAAATACCTTCAGAATTTTAATTTTAATTTAATATTGTTACACGAAATTCAAAAAATTCAAATAAAAAATTAAAAAAAACCCGAATTAAAATTTTGCACATACCTCGAAAACAAAAACAAATAAAAAACATTCTTCTACATTCAAAAAACAAGAACATTTTTCTTTTTAATTTTAAAACATTTTAACGTTTCTCTCTTTTCTATGTTTTCAGTAGCAAACTGTTATGCGAGTTGGATGATGACCCGAGTGATGATGTGTTCTGACGCCGAGCTTCAGCCGCCCGCCGCCGCGCCTCCCCCCGAAACCCTGAAGGCTACGTACAGCTGTAAACCTGCATGGCTATTACGTGGTTGCTGCGTGGTCACAGCGTGGTTACTGCGGCATCTTACCGTAGCCTTATTACGACCTATAGAACTTACGAACCCGATAATCTTCAATTCAATATACGAATCGGTTGAAAAGTTTGCCTCAAATTGTATGGTTGTGACATTTAAGTAACGCCATTGAAATTCATAATGATTGCCATAGACTTGTAAGATTGTATCAAAAATAATATTGCCTTAAGGACATCGCTCATTATAGCAGCACGGCTCCGACACGGCAAATAACTTGTCATTCAAATTAGGATTTTAAATCAAATGCATTATAGTCAATTTCCGCGAGCTGTCACACGTCGCGCCGCAAGCACGCTACAAGCGAGCAGCCCGCTCCCCGACGCCTCGCTGTCCGCGCGGTGACGCCTAGCCATCCGTGCGGTGACGCCTCGCCGTCCGCGCGGTGCCGCCTCGCCGGCCGCGCGGTGACGCCTCGCTTGTAAATGAACAACAAGCTGTCACCTCACCGGTGGCTTGCCGGCAGCGAGCGGTCGCCTTGCTTACGGCTCGTTGGCGACTAGCGGTTGCCTTACTTACGGCCCGTTGGCCACTAGCGGCTGCCTTGCTCACGGCGCGTTGACGACTAGATTTTTCGAGGCGGTGCCGGAGCGTAACTATGCTGAAGCGATGTTGTTATAATGGGCGATGAGCTTTATTGTATTTTCAGTAAGTTGGTCCTTATTAAAAATCAAATCTATTGATATTAAATTTTTCACTTTTCAACCGATAGTCTTTCCAGTATAATCTTGTCTAATATCATTTTATAGAGCATTTGCGAAAACGGAAAGTGCAATTACCTTACTAAAGGCTGCAATTAATATTGGGGAGGTGTTAAAATCAGAACAGTATTAATATTATTACGACTTTAACGGCGGGCAACAAGGCTTACGCTTTAAAATATTTATGAAAATTTAAGAAAAAATACTATTATAAAATAACAACGTCTCTTTATTCTAAAACTGAGCTACGCCGGATAGTATTAAGTCCTTTTTTTATATTTTTTGCTTCCGGAAACGCGTGATTATTATTTTGTTTTTAATTAATTACTTATATATAATAAACATAGATAGAAAAAATAATATCATTCAAATATCATGTTCAAAATTAAGTACCTTAAAAAAATTGTGGATCATAAATATTTTCGTCCGCATTTTTGAAAATGTTCAATAATTAATAGAACAAAAACGACAATAGGTATGAATTAATTTTGAAATATTAAAGTAGAACACACTTTCACAACTTTCCTCACATGCCTAATGTAGCAAATACAATTATTGTAAATAATATAATAATTTATAACAATTTCATTATTATATAATAATTTCAAATAGTTTGCATTTCATTACTATAATTTAAAATAAGCTTAACTTAGTTATTATGTATTTACTTCATTTCACTCGTGGAGTTTATTATAATAAAAATAATAGGTAGCTTTATAAGTGACGTAATTACTTTGACAGCTGTCCAGGTGGTAGAATTAAGTTTTATTAAGTATCTTAAACTTAAATGAGTGTAGCACAACTGTTATTGGAAATTAGCTTTCTCATCTCTACTTGTTATGATTGTAAATGTAAAAATCCCAATAATAGCCAGTAATATAAAAAAAAAAACATTTATATAGGTACTTTAAAATTAATTTAAAATTCAGTCATAAAAAACTGATTTCCAATGACATATACGTTTTTCCGCTTATTTCAGGGATTTCTAATTACATAAATGTTTTTCCAATTATTTAATGTTTTTTCAATGAGAGCTAATTTTAAATAACCTTGCAAATTAATTAAAGTAATATGTTAAACTTTAGCTTCTATTAGCCAGAATTAATATTAAGTTAAAAAATAAAATAAAAATATTGTTGTACATAATCTGCCACGTTTTGTGATATTACATTTAATAATATTGTTCAAAGCTTTAAATTTAAATCAAGCTCTACTTGTGTGTTGTAAATGTGTTATAAATTATTCATTTATTAAATATAAATTATTAAAAAAAATTATATAAATTATTTATTATCGGTGTCTTCTGTTTTCAACTATTGTTTAAAAAATTACATTTAATAAAATATTATATTCACATTGTATTTGTAAAATATATTCAGAATGTTATTCGCTGTGGATTGTAAATAATTATAATTATGAATGTTTTGTTTGAGTCTAACGATTAGATTTTAGGTAATAATACGCAAATGATGCATCAAACTGCAACCAACACAAAGTGTAATGACAAATAAAGCTTATTTTGTAAATTGGTTTTATTTTATGAAAATTATAGTTTTCAGTTCCTTCATCATTGTAATTTCAGTTGAAAGTTTAAAGGCTCGCGTAGACGGCGCCGCAGGCGCGCCTACACCGCTTAGCGTAACCATGTAGACTGAACGCTGAACGCCGACAGCCGCCGCGCCGTCAACGCACACCGTCACCGCGCCGTCTCCGCTTGATTTTGCCATATAACTCAAAATTTTTAGTAATACATTGCTAGCCACAAACATGACACGTGTAGCATGATGAACATGTTGAGTTTAACAATGAGGAGGTTTTGGCGTGGCAGCGCGGCGGCGCGGCTGCGTGCTGGCATCTTTGCATACACATAGCTTAGAGGCGCGACGGCGTCGTCGCCCTGAGCACTTAAGATGCCCAATGCATTGGTGTCACCTAAAGATCGGTCACACTAGTACCTATTTGCGAGTTCTATGTGGGGCGAGTCTGATTCCTCTATCCTCGCACAACAGCCGAGAAAGTCCAAATCGAAAAATCCAGTAACACTTTGCCTGGCTCAGGGATCGAACCCAGAACCCAGGCTCAGCAGTAGATTAACGAGGCAGTCAAATCGTAACTAATATTATAAATGCGAATGTGAGTTTGTCCGTTTGTTTGTTACGCTTTCACGCCAAAACTGCTAAACAGATTTTGATGAAATTTGGCAGATTGGTAGACCCTAACTTGGGGTAGGACATTGGACACTTTTTATCCCGATATTCCCTCGGGATCGAGACTTATGCGGGTGAAACCGCGGGGCGCAACTAGTAGAAAATAAATATGAATTTAATATAATATAATTTAGTGGTTCGATTATTGACAAAATAGCGACTACATAATGATTTGAGTCACCGTGGATGTAGAGAGCTTTGATGATTTTGTTTGATTTTGTGCCTACATAAATAATCCGAAATGAAAAAAGAAACTTTGAAGCATAAATTGAGGATGTTATTAAAACTTAAGATATGATTCCGAACCACGCTAAACGCGGCAGTGCTGCTGCAGCAGTTCTGCCGCGTCACTACTGGTCCCCATTCCAAACACGGCATCAATGTCGCGAAGCATTGCTGCCGTGCTCGGAATGTAATCTCATAAAAACCGATAGAAAAAGTATGGGAACCAGACACGGCAGGACTGCTGCGGTAGCACAGCCGCGTGCAGTGGGGTTTGGAATCATACCTTAAAGGTACCATTCCATACCCGACAACAGGCAGCAGCTGTACGCGACGTGTCGCGGCGTCATGTCACTGCAGTCGTGATTCCGAACCCAACCGCAGGCGGCAGCAGCCCGTATTCCAGTCAGTAGATAGAAGATAGAAAAACGTGTTAACGCTCGAGCGTTGGCAGCACTATAGTAATGCTGTGCTATTCTGTAAAAATCGAACCGTGAAAACTTAGGTGAAGTGAGTTTCATGTGAGCTGTCATTCCACCTACCGATCTATTCTGTAAAAAATAGATCGGTAGGGATTTACAATGTTGACAGCATACCTCAAGCTGACTGCACCGAAGTTTTCACGGTGAGATTTTTACAGAATAGACAGGCTGGTCTGCGGTCGGGCTACCGGTCACTCGCACGTAGCTGCCAACGTCGTGTCGCTAGCTACGGAAGATATTTCATAGAAATTCATAAAAACCAGTCGTGTCGCGGCGATACGTCGCCTGCAGTTGCCTCCTGCGGTCAGGTACGGAATGGTACCTTAATTATAAGATTCTTCAACTACATGTTTTACCTCCTCTTCACTCTTTATTTGACAGGTTTTATGTCACTGAATTTTACTGGTTTTGTCCCTGTTGACAGACTTCGGGCTGCTACTGAGAAATTCTTGATAGAAAAATCTAATAACGCTTTGCCTAACCTGGAAATCTAACTAAGAAGCTGCTCTCTAATAAAATGTATGTATTCGATAAGATTTATGATCGTATAATTTTTTGATTGCCATCTAAAACCAAAGTTGCTGGGTTGTTCGACTATTCGATAAGTAACCAACTGAAGTAGTTTCAGCAAGTTTTAATAGGTGGCCACAGCAAAATGTGGCGGGGTACAGCAAGGCATGAATAAAATCGTGTCTAGGATTATGTTTCTACATATAGAATAATCAGCCTATAAAGCTGCTGGGCTTCGAAAGGGAGAAGGCTGCAATCTATCACGCGGGCCCAGTGCGAATTGGTAGCTGTCACATGTCTTTGAATTTTTGGTTCTAGGACATGCCGGTTTCCTCACGATGTTTTCTTTCACCGTTTTGAGAGCAGTGGTGATGAAATTATTTTATACAATTTAAAGCGCCTGCGTGGGTTGGAACCCACATCCTACAACTCGTAAGTCGGGGCTGTTACCACTGCCAGGACTGCTTCTACATACCTCTTCTAAAATACAGAGGCAATTAACGTATAAAAGCGTAAGCAATAGAAATCAATCTCCCTAAATAAATAATACCTAATAAATTATTTTAAACCTTTACGTATTCAACCGCAATAATTATTTATTTCTGAAGATATACATCAAATAATTTACTACGTTACCTAAGCACAACTAGGCATAATAAAAATGCTTGCCACGGATCAATAAAAAGTAATAATTTAGCACCTTAGAGGTTGAAGCAGGGTGATGAGCGGAGCGAGCTATTTTAGTCAACCCGCTATACCATGGTGAAGGAATGTTAAATTCCTCGCCAGTTCCTCTCTCACAGCGGTCGTGTTGCTTCTGAGAGAATAGCAACAACCTAGTAGAACAGCATTGCCATGTGAGTAGCCTACCTTCTTGTTTAATTATTACGTCGTTTCATAAATAATTTTGTTTGTTTATTTTAGTCGGCCACTTATGCAACGATAGTCTAAAATAATCAATAGAACACTCAATTTGCCCTACTGAATGACTATTACATGAAATCGCTACATTGCATACCAATTTTATCTTAGATAGTGGTTTATGATTCTTATAATTTTAATTATTACATATTTATTACGGTCGCGCATCATATTTTGATCAACATACAGTAGGCGCTCGATAATCCGGCCAGCTCACTAATCCGACACGTCCAATAGACGTTTTCTTTGCTCTCCTACCATTAGATATCCGTCTCCTACTCTGTAATACAAATGTGCCGGATTACAGAGCGCGGGTATTGTCGTTCTGCAGTCCGGTCCGATTTTACGAGTAGGTATTATTACGTAAACTAATAAAGATTTTTACTTTGCAAAACTATTTTTAAAAAAATCTTACTAGTTAGCTGACATTTCGTATAGAAATTAAATAATTCAGCGTTTCGCGCGAAAAAAAATGGGTGCCAGATTACCGAGCGCCTATTGTATTTACAACCTGACGCTGACCTGCAAATTGGAAAAACCCAAGAAAATTGAATTTTGTGGACTATCTTAGCGCATCCCTTAGGCATTTATTAACAGGTTGTCAATCATGAAATTACATCGCGCACGCTCCCCGCTAATCGCGCCGATAGTCGCTCCGCTACCCCACTAAACACCCACCCCTAAACAGAATTGCCAGTATTTTAAAAGGGTTGAACGACCGCCTATGGCACAGTACCTCGCGTTTGACTGCATTGCCGTGGGTCTACGGCACACCATCACATTATGTGGAAATATTCAGTACATACCCCATACTTCTAGGCAGTTGTACGTGACATAAGAAACGGAATGGTTTATTTCCAGCATTATTTATGGCGACAAATTTGAACAGAGGAAGGTTAAAAGATTGGTATTTTCGGAAGCATTTGTGATATTTCTTTTTAAGGAAATGGATATGCTACATATGGGCTATGTGGTCAACTAAAGTCATTCGTCAGTCATGTGTCCTTGTCATTTGTCAGTTATATTGATCGTCAGAACTTACCAACGGGTATCGTATTACTCAGTTACTGAATTGTGTGGAGGTCAGATAGGCAGTCACTTCATGTAAAATACTGGTATTCAGCTGCTTCCGGTTAGACTAGAAGTCAACCTCAACATAGTTGGGAAAAGGCTTGGCAAATGATGGGTTAAATGGTTAACTTTAACCTCTTCACTACCGCAATTACAGACACACTAAAATTCAACGGGTTCCACGCCTTGGCATTCAAATAAATCAGGGGTGAACAATCAGCTGATGGCTGATAGGAATGTATTGAAGAAGAAGAAGACATTCTGCATTAACCCCAAATGAATGGGGATGAGGAAAGGATGATGATCATATCAGGATGTCAACTTTAATTTCGCGCCCTTACGCCCCTAGCCGAAGCAGGAGACGCCCTGGGCATCGGGAATCCCAGGCCGATTCCCGGCCACCGTAGGCGCGGGCTTGCGGACGGTGAGCAATGGGTAGCTCACCGTCCGATAAGGATCATTCCCAGGTTGACGGCGCGTTGTGTTCCACGCGCGCCTCAAAGAGATGTCAGCACAACTGACGGCGTCCGCTAGGACCGGTGCCTACCGGGGTTGCGGGAAAGTCCGAAAGGGATACCGTGGCCCCTGGCAACGTACAAGCAATTGAAGGAACACGGGTAGGTTTTAGTCAGTAAGAGTCTGACACGCCCTCCCGCTCCGGCCAGAGCGGGAGAAGTTATTTGACAATTTGGTTGTTTTTATTGTGCACTAACTAAAAGAGCAGGCAAGAAATTGGAAAGATTTACTTATCTGAGATTGGATAAATTTATTCTGTTTCAGGAACCCATTCAGTACCCACTACAAATTAAGGCCATCACAGGTATAGCTATATTATTTTATATTAATTATAGCTGGGCATATTACGATATATTTTCCATAGAAATCTTCGAGTGACTTCGGACGGAGCTATAATTATATTTCTATTACGTCACCTTTGCTATATTTGCTGTGGATAGATATAGCAAGACATATTAATACATATTATGGTTTATTAAACCGCAGACCAAATTAAGGCAAACATATATGTTATAGTATAGCTACCGTGTGTGGAAGCTTGCTGTAATATAATATATAGCACAGTATATTAGTATATATTATAGCTACGTCTGTGACGGGCTTTAAGGTGAAATTTTCATATAAAAGCCACATCTTAATTAAAATAATTACCTGTCAGAACTCCATGCTATCTGTTTTTAAATCCAGATATTACAATTATTTAGCAGAAACCATTTTGCTAAAATGTTTGTACGAGTACATGTAAAGATAATGCTATAATAGCCATTGGTTGTTATCTACTAAAACATTTAAAAAAACGAATTCGAAAAAGTTTCCGAAAAGTATTAAAACTAAATAAAATTCATGGATTTCACTAGAAGGGCGAGTTGATAGCTGATAAATATTTGATTATACGGCGTTGCGGCCTTGAGAACTGAACTGGAAAGAACTTACCGCTTAAATGGTTTAGTTTCTTTTTATTGGAAACATTTGAAGTTACATTTACAAAGAGCTTGGCTCGAGCTTGCTCTGGTGTAATTCATATCATCGCCATTGGTCTCAACCGCTGCGTACCGGCGGAACTCCCAAGAGTTGGACCGATGACCTTGTGAAGGTCGCAAGAATCCGATGGATGCGCCAATCACAGAACCGGTCAATGTGGCGGTGTTTGGGTAGGCCTATGTCCAGCAGTGGACATCTTTCGGCTAAATAATGATGATGACTGCTCGCAAAACGGTGAAGGAAAACATTGTGATGAAACCGGCATGTCCTAGACCCAAACATTCGAAGACATGTTAAATCTACCAATCCGCTGTGGACCCAATCCCTCTCATAGAGAGGAGGCCTATGTCCCAGAAATATTATAAGCTGATACCGCTTATGGAAATGTGAATTGTAGTTCCTTGTTGAGAATCTAGTGGTGAAATGACATTTCACCTACTTCGTATACAAAAACGCGGAAAACAAAAAACGTTTGTAATGTTTTTCGAAAGATAAGGTTCTTAAATGGAAAGGTATTTGTTGGCGCAGCTAAAGAGTATAGTTTTCCTGTAACGTAAAGTTAATCACTTATCTAGTAGTGCTGGGATTCTCAAGGGAGTTCATGCGTTCCGCTGCATGTATTATTCTTTGCCTTAGTGCTTCTACTGAAGACAACGTTGTCGAAACTTTCATTAATGATCACAAGCATAAAAATTTTGAGGAGTACTCAAACTATTAGAGCATGTACGTGAGCTGTGTGTTTAAATACATACAAACTAAACGACAACTGAACAGTGACCAGCAAGTAGACCGTGAGTCATGTTAAAAACTCAAAAGCGGCTCCACGACTTGTGACCTAGTCATGACGACCTGAGTGCCTAGCGTGAGATGGATTGCTGGGAGGTTAGAAAGTAGTGGGATGGCACAAAACCAGTTAAGTTCGATTATCAATTTTTTTTTCAATATTTCTACATTTTGCCATTTCTACCTTTGCCAGCATTATCGACATTTTCGTCAGCACCTCTAAATATTTTTTAAACTTTTGTATCTCGTTAAGTAGCTGATTAAATTTTAATGTCTTCCCCATAATTTGCACGCTTAATGCCATAGTAAATTTTTGAGATAACTGGTGTCAAAGTTCAAGTACGTAGATGATTTTTGAAAATGGTTAGTAAAGTTTTTACTTTATGTTTGATGTTTTAGAAAATTTGGTTACATCGAAATGCTTAATAAAGTTTTAGGTACCCAATGGAATTAATACCATAAAATTTGAGAGTTTGAGAAAAGGTGTATTTAGTGACGAATTCTGGGAAATTTTCAAAAATACATAAAAATTGTGTTTCCTCGAGTCCCATAAATTTTTGCCTTGGGTTTACGGGGTGCTTAATTGTTGCTACCACGTCCTGGAAGGAATACGTCAAATTACAAGTCACCCTGTATAATAGAAAGAGAAAGATATACAAAAAAAAGCGTGTGCCGACAAAACGGTATGCATTTTTGAAAACTGTTTGGCATGTATTTATTTATTTATTATTTAATACTTCAAGCACAAATGTACAGAGGCGGACTTAATGCCATGGGCATTTTCTACCAGTTAACCTTTGGGTGATGCAGAGACAAACAGTGGCAGGTGCAATAGCGAGAATTGAGGAATAAATATTATATCTTTATATTTATTTAAATATAAAGATAAACATATACCTATTAAAACTGTAAATATAATATATATACCTAATTAATATAAATATAAGTACAAATAAATACACATAAATATACTAAAACAACTAAGACAATCAATGAGAAAACATTACTGTTGTGATGATACTGCCAGCTTCTTGCGAATGTGCTCGCGAACTTTAACTTTAAAAGAGAATCGGTTGCTCGCCATCCTGATTTCCTGTGGGAGCGCATTTCACAGAGAGATAGATTGAATGAAGAAGGAAGAGTGAATGAAGTCTGTGCGGTGAGTGGGACATTGAAGAAGACGATTGTGAGATGAACGAAGATTTCTATTGTGGTTGGCGCAAATTACTGTAAGTGGGGGGCTAGATAACTAGGGGAAGAGGGAGAGTCAAGAAATGAAAGCGACGTGGTCAGCGCCCTTTGCATGCGCTTTGTATCTTATTAATTACGTATAATATTTTGAATAAATGAATAAAGAAAGACAACTCCACTAATGAGTCGGAAAATACCTTCTTTTTACACCAAACATGGGTAAAGTCCTCAGTACTTGTTAAACGTTTTTCAGTTTTCAGTTGCATGTAATTCAGAAATGGGTCAGAGCTATAATTACAGCTTTTCAGCAGTCACGGCAATGCAATTACTGGAAACAGAGCTTTCAGGTTGTTGAACTTTTTCAGGACTCGCTGTTAATGTTAAACTGAGTTTAAAGTTGTATGATTTGTTCGTAAACGCTTCATTAAAAGGCGTGCAACCGTGTCATTTTGTCCGTCAGTCAGTGACAGTCAGCAAGGTAGTTACTGGACGGAATGCTGAGGGTGTGCTAATGTGCTTAACTACAAATATTGTTATCAATACTTCTTGCCATCTCTTTATATTTCTGTGTTCCATGTGTCCACTTTTCGCCACTATTTTGGCTTTTATTTTTCATATCTTCTAAGGACTTATGAACCTACAAAATATTATTTAGGACAGTAAACCATTTTTTTGATAATACGTTTAAATACGCAGGGTACACTGAATAATGTAGGTACAAAAAAATATAAAAAAAAATATATCAATGTAAATGTAATGTGTGAGTGTGTGTTTATAAAAATGTTACCCCTAAAAATAACAATACCAACTTACAACCTACTTTAGACATTACTGTTCAAGATTTTGCATTCCCGCAACAAAAAAGTCGGGCAAATGCAGCTGCATTTGTAAGTGTTCTTACGAGCGATACAAAATATCTTAGGATGGGTTTACGAGCTATTCTGGTAGAGGCTTATTTAGAGATGTCATAATATATAGTGGCCTTATATGCTCGTTCTAATAAATATAAGGGGTATTTTGTACGTATTTATTTATTTATTTAACAGTTTATGTACACACATTATAAATAGACAAGAAGAAAGGAACAGAAAAAAACGTACAAAGGTGATGCTTATTTCTAAAGAAATCTCTTCCAGCATACCTGCGATAGGAAAGTAGTTAAAGAGATGTAGACAACGCAAGTAAGTGAGTCGCGTAAGTGGTTTAGGGTGAGGCGATTGAAGACAATTGAGCTTGGCACAACCTGATATAACAAAAAGTTACACTCAATCAATGCTAGACTCAATTAGCTCTAAAAAGTATGAAACAATAAAATATTTCAGACAGAAATCAAGACCTAGGTACAAAAATGCTCAAGGTAATGCCTGTATACTTACAAAATTATAATGGCATAATACTTTTTAGAGCGTGATTTTTCAGTAGTCAGGTTTTAGTTTTTGAACTTACTTTTTATTTAAGTTATTTTATATATTATATGGGGTTATGCTTTCGTGATAAATTATTTACAGTCGCTTTAGGAATTATTTTTTTAGGTTTTATTGTATGATAGGTATTAATTTTACAGCCGCGCCGTAGTTACGTAGAACAGTCTCACTTTTGTTTGTTTTTAACAATTTCAACATATTTATTTACTTAGACAATATTATATAAATATACAATGTCACCCATGGGCTTGTGACCGCCCGTATTTTTAAAAAAATATAGAAAATTAACTTTAAAAGAGGGGGTCTATCTTTAATATTTTTCATGTTATTCAATTTTTTATGTTTTTAGTAGCGTTTGCCATATCTTCTATGTTATTGGCTCGATTTGTATTCAGTTTATTATTTCTAATAGCTTACGAGTTATTTTATCGGATTAACTAAAAAAAATTAGTAAAATTTGTCGACTATGAAAAAAAAAACGGAGGTGAAGATTTTTTTTTCCAAATAAACAGTATATATTTTAAAAAACATAAGTGAAATTATGTTAATTATACATAAAATTATAGCGGGATACTGAAAAAAAAAAATAAGAAAAAATGAAAAAAATAACAATTAAAGATAGACCCCCCTTTTTAAGTTTATTATCAATAATTTGTCATGAATATTCAAAAAAATACGGGCGGTCACATGCCCATGGGCGACATTGTATACATTTTTGGTAATGTGCTCGTCAAGCCCTTTCATTTGATACCCAACAAGGCATAGTAACAAAAAAAAACTGACTATATTAAATTCGAGAGGACAAAAATCGTCTCGACGGCGCCATTTCCAATTTAATGTGACGTCACATAACCTAACCATCGGACAATCAAGACGCTTCCAATGCAAACAACAACAACAAATTTATTTTTTTGTTTTTCATTAAATTTTTCTTATAAAAGTTGAATAAGATACCTACATTGATCCATGGGATTATTGCAATATCATAATAAAAATACTTCATTTGTAACCCAGGGGGATCGGCGTTGAGGGCAGAAATACAGGTTATGCCTTGATTCGGTCCCAAATGCTAATACTTTTGTGTACTTTAAGTTTATTCCTTGACAATTCAAAAGTGCCTTTGAGTTTGAATTTCAGTGTGAGTTTTGAGTTTAGATTAAGCACTCTACTTGTGAAAAATGTACATATTTATGTGAATAAACATTAACAATGATACCTCGTTTGTCAAATTATGATCAGAAGTTTAGAAGTTATGAGGTACACTTACATACATACCGGTCAAAATCATAACCATCCCTTTTGTTTCGCCGTAGTCGGGTAAAAATAGCACCCTCCCTAAAAGCTGATGCATTGGATGTGTGTATCATAATTGCTACCGTGACGTCTGTGGCGAACTTACGCATTATACTTATAATTTATTTTATGCCTTGTTCTCATGTAAATGACTTTGTCTTTTTTTTAAATTTAATATCTGAACATCACAACAAAAATTTGAACATCAGGATTAACTTCTAATTACCGCGCAGAAAAGAAATAACGAATTGAATTATTTGAATTGATTTGAATTGTTGTGATTGCTTAATGATTTTATTTTTATTTTAAGTATTATTTTTTTATTTTTTGCTGAGCCCTACAGGGTCCGTAATAGTACCTAATTGTAGATATAAATGAAAAAAAAATTAAAGTATTTATTTCAGACCAAGCACACAGTAATTGATACAATAGTCCATATTATGTTAGAAGGTAGATATTTATAGCTATGTTAGTAAAATTTAAAATAATTATTATTTTGGACATGCATGAGCGACCAATGCCTCAAGATTTGGCTGTCCACTCTGTCCGACACCACGCTCAGAAGCGTGTTGGTGCTACCCTTTATCCGAGACCACAGGGAAGCCGTTCTTTAAACCATTATGGAATGCAAATAAAGATATGAATATGAACAATGTATTTCATTAAAAAAGGTGAAACAATTTTGACAAATAGGATGTCACTATCACTAAAAAGTGATCTTTCTCTTGAACCTTTTGGGTTGACAAAACTTTTTTGGGATACCTGAACAAAGGATTTCATATTGGCATACCCCTTTGGGTATTTCATCCTAAAGAAGGCTGATTTCATCCGTTTACCATCCGTGTTCCATAAATTCCTATTAACAGGGTCAAAATAAACTAGCTAGCAAAACTCTGCATTCGGGATGAGTAACATGATAAAAATAAATAAATAATCGATTGGAGCGTTTCACAATGATTATTGATATAGCAGTCCCGCATGATGAAAACCTCGTGAAAGCTGAAAAAGATAAGCAGATTAAGTATCTTGACCTGGCTCGCGAGGTTGTCGACATGTAGGATGTGGATACAGCAGTCATTGTGCCGATAGTCGTGACTGCCAATGGCATAATAGCCAAGAGCCTCGACCAATACCTGAGCAGGCTCTCGTCAGGCAGCTGGATCGAGGGCTTGATCCAGAAAGCGGTACTTCTAGACACGGCGCGTATCGTTAGGAGGTTCCTCTCTCTGGAGCCCTGACCGCCGTTAGTTTGGACCCTGTTCCCGATACCAGTGGGCTACTATTTTTTATATGATTAAATGTTTTTTTTTGTTTGTTTTTATACAAATATTTAGAAATGTAGATGGTATGTATGTATATGAAATAAAGTAAATAAATAATAATTTGATTATTATTGTTTTATCACGTTTAGATATCCTCACGTCTAGAGTTTCGCTAGCTAATTTACTTTGACCCTGTATATTAAGTACTTTAATTTTTAATGCGAAAGTTACTTTGTAGGTCTGTCTGTCTGTCTATCTGTTACCTTTTCATGTCTAAACAATTGAACCGATCGATATGAATTTTGACAAATATGTTGCGTGGGACTTGGCATACACTTGGCTTGACATAGGCTACTTGTCATCCTAGATAATTAAGTGTACTATATAAATACACGCAGAGGAAAACGCAGGAACAGCTAGTAGATTATCAGTGATAAGTAATCCTAATTGACTTCCAACCCGGTGTCAGAGTTTTAAAGCCGCCCATGGGCCTCTGACTTGGCTTCACATGCCGTCGAGAAATATCTCTCAGGCATGCCGGTTTCCTCACGATGTTTTCCTTCACCGTTTTTTAAGCAAGTCATATTTACAATACGCACATGAATCCGAAAAGTCAGAGGTGCGAACCTTGGGTTCGAACGACGGTCACACTACTAGGCTATCACTGCTTAAAATATGCGTTCCTCATAATGTAATTGAATACATATTTTTCAAGAAAGAGTACCGAGGCAAAAAATCAAGTATCTCTGAAGGAGTACCGCGTCGCAGGGAGTGTAGCACTTAGATTATTATTATATCTTATTTAAAAACTAATTTGTAAAACGTACACACATTTCCTATCCACTTCAAAGGTATAAACAATCACAAGCTCCATACATAAAAGCGTGCTTAGTCGTAATCTCTCATAAGAACGCATGACCTACTCCTCAAGACACAATCTGGCATGAAGCCAAGTAATGCCAGGATAAAGGAGAGCTTCCAGTATTTTTAATGGGTCAGATTAAATTCTTGGACATTCTTTATTGGAGTTATTTTGTTGCAATTCCAAAAATAACCCTCCTAGCGTACTCTGAATTTAGTTGAGAGGGTTAAAATTTAATATAAATAAAAATAAAATTATGAACCCTGACGACAAAAAAAATTGACTTATCTAAACAACAAAATAGTAATACAATGTCCTAATGTTTTTCGTAACTTGGACATGATTATCATAATTAAAAAGATCTTTACAATTTTTCTTCCGAAAAAGTTTTTTTTTATATTTTTCGTAACTACAAACCTACCCCAAACAGAAGTCATTAACCCATAAAACGTAAAAGCGTCATTCATTGCACTCGAAACTCTATCAAGAAGACAAAGTAACTGAACATTCCCAGCGCTGTTCCCCAAACAACTAGCTCTGTATTTAACGTCCATATTTGTATGCCATACAGTCACGTTTCCCCTTAAAATTGTATAGACATAGCCGTAAAGAGTGCAAGGAAAAGTAATCTCAATAACATTCAGCATGGGGACCTCAGAATTGTAAAACAAGACTGTCTGTCGCCGTACACTGTTGGAACACATGATACCGCTGTATCGACCCGACAAAGCGACGCGCGCACTCAAAAACCTACGACAGAGCGCCAAAATATTTCAAAAATGGAATAAAAAACAAAACACTAAACAGTCAATAAATAAAAATAAAATGAAAATTTAAATTATAGGTAATTCAAAATCATTGTTGCGCATTTAAAATTGAGTATCAAAGTGAGTCATCGAATTAAAAAATTTGGAAATGATTTTGAAGATTTTTTTGGCTTTTTAGTTATACTAAAGGGTAGGTTTTATGGAGGTTTTTTATGGGATTTGTATGTGTTACGTAGAGTTTTGAGGTGGCTACGAGGCCAACAGGGACGGCCTGCGCCCAGTAGTATTCGAGTCGCGGCAACGCGTCGACGTCTGACGAAAAACAGACGTCAAAGAAAAAAGAATTTTCCAAAATATACGTTTTTCAATCCAGAACATAATGATATAGTGTTAAAAGACCACAGTGTTTTACAACATATTGTTTTCTTCAACGTGTTTTGTTTCAAATGGTAACAGTGAGATATGAGCTTTAATGAGGCTGGTTAAATTAATATCTAGACCTTTATTTATAGTCTACACGATACATTTAATTACGGTTTACAATCCATTAAGTGTTTCAGTCGATATTCCAATGAATAACTTGTTATTTCATAAGAAAAACGCCTGAAAAATACCGTCAAGTCATTACTGCATTATGTCAATCTGCGTAAGGTATTAGTTCGCGTATTTTCTTATTTTAATTCTGAATTAAATTTAATAAAATCAGTTTCAATTAAAATGAAAATGTTTTCACAAAATTATGTAACTTAAAATGTTTGTTTCATTCGAGTTATAATTGAAAAATCATAACAGAATTATTCGAATACTCTTTGATTGCATGTTTGTTATACATTTTCGTGTTTCTATTTGAATGTGTTCCGTTTTTTTAGTAGCGGGTGACGTCAAAGCCTTATACTTTGAGGTTAGGTTATGCAATAGTACTTATAACGTACAAAAAAGGTCTAAGTTTATTCAGGGATCATTTTATTCTAGTTTACTCATGTAGTAGTATTGACAGACCAGTGAAAATTGTTGTGAAAGTGTTCGATTAGTGTAAAACTACGCGTGTGTGAAATGGGTTATGCGTCTATATACTGCGATAGATTAGCTTTAAACGCACGCTTTTAAGGTTGTTGGCAAAGCAGTTATATTAAAAGCTTGGTAATAAGCTTTTTATTAGCTTTTGAAATCCGTTTAGGTGGTATATTGTTGGTCTTATATCATGTAAAGTAGCTCTATTGACGAAATTAATGATGACAAGGTATTATGTAAACTAGAGTACCTACTGCAGGAATATATCCTTGAACAAAAGGTATACGGCTCCCGACTGACATGCTAATATAAACTTTAAAACAGGTTTTAGGCTCATGGTATTGCCATATACAGTACTTACTAGTTTTTGCCCGCGACTTCGCCTACTTGGATGTCGAAAAATATGCCACAGGAATGTCCTACTGGGATTTAAAGTATCCTATGTCCTAACCTAGGATACAGTCTACCCATGTGCCAAATTTTATCAAAATCCGTTCAGCCGTTTTAGCGTAAAAGCATAACAAACAAACTCACTTACGTACGCATTTATAATATTAACACTTTCACCGTCCCAAGATAATTGGTAATTCTATCAGCATACGTCCAGTAATATTATTGGAAATATATATTACAATGTGATGTTTTATGATGTCATTTATTTTACATGTCAAATATTCGTCTATGACCCTCAGATAACCATTACTTGCATATCATTTTCAAAAATGCATTACATGCAATGCACCGACGCATAAGCTTCAGTTCTAGCTAATAGTGCTGTTTAAAAACGTTGAAACAAACAATAGAACTCGTTCTATTATAAAATTTTGGTTAATTTCGCTGGAATATTGGATAATAAAGATAACTACTAGTGCATTACATGTCATGCACGGACACGGACGTAGTTTACGTCTCCAGTGCATTAAATGTAATGCATGGACAGTGAAAGTATTAAGTTAGGATGAAGAAAAATGTCTTGGTAAAAATATCCTGCAGATGTATTTAAGTATATATTGTCGATATTTAAATAATATCAGCCTAAAGGTACTCGTCCCACGACAGGGCAAATACCTCTTACCATGCAAAAAGGGTACAGGCATTGATCACACTTGCTCGCTACGTGTTGGCTATTTCATAACATTATATCCTTAGAATTTCTCAGTAGCAGCCCGGAGTCTGGATTTGCGCTCGGTTGATGGCAATAGTTTCGCCCCCTATTATATATACATGGGACTTAAACATAACTGGCGAAATGTGAGTGTACTATAGGTACACCTCTGCCCAACCCTTCGGGGAAAACAAGCGATATGTTATGTTATATATAGGCTTGAGTTTTTTTCTAAGATGAACGTGGATACCTTAAATATACATAGTAGAACAAACTATTTGTTATACTGGCGAAAATATTCAACTTTCTACTATATGTAAACACACAAACACACATAAAATCACGCCTTCGTCCCATAGGGGGAGAAACGATTTATTGTTTATTCGCCCGAGTTTACTCGCCCGAAACGGGTGAATCCACACTTTTCAAAGTATGCCATAAGCATAATAAAAATTAAAATGAATATTGGCAATGTGTTTTTGAGTGTGTGAAAGTGTGTAGTTTCTGCCGGCTTATTGGTGATTCGCCCGAAACGGGCAAATCGTAACTTTAAATAATATGTTTTTTTGTTGAGGCGATTCGCACGAAGTTAATTTATTTGTAGACGAATCGATTTCTGGAGTTGTTGATTCACGTACAAATATATAAACTTCGTACAACTCACCTCAAGAAAAAAAAAAATATTATATATATTATATTCTCCAGTTTCGGGTGAGTAAATTCGGGTGAATCACCAATCTGGCAGAAACTACAGAACGCCACACCACACACACACACACTTTCACACACTCAAAAACACATTGCCAATATTCATTTTTATTGTGTGTATGATAACTTTTTAAGCTTATGGCATATTTACAATGTAGGTATGTTATGTAAAATAATTAACTATTCAACACACTCAATATCCTAACTAATATTATAAATGCGAAAGTGAGTTTGTTTATTTGTTTGTTACGCTTTCACGCTAAAGCTAAAAGATTTGGATGAATTTAGGCACAAGGGTAGACCATGACCTGGATTAGGATATAGGATACTTTTTATCCCGATATTCCCGCGGGATCGAGACTCATACGGATGAAACAGCGGGGCGAAGCTAGTAATATTATAAAAATAATTGCCTGTATACCCAATGGCCAATGGGTAATTCTTACCAGCTTTTATAGTTTTGTATCAATGCGCTTTCTTTCTTCTCCAGGTACGATATTATCTTCTTCTCAATCGCTCTCTCACTGCTGAGAATCGTGACTCCGTTTCAAATTGTCAACGGTCTTTCTGCATCTGTTACGATCGGTGGCCTGGTGCAGTGCGGCGTTGATAGGTACCTCCGGTTCCTCAGATATTTGATCCGGCCGTCGGTTTGGACTCTGGCCTCTAGAGCTTTTGCCCTCTACCTTTCCTGTCATTATTAGACATTCCATGTTGTTGGTACCTCTGCAAGTATTGTGGCCGAAGTATCTCACAACACGTTGCAGGCAGGTTGAAGACAGTTTTGTGCTATTATCATCATCATCATTTCAACCGAAAAACGTCCCCTGCTGGACATAGGCCTCCCCCAAATGGCCCCGGTTTGCCATAATCGCCACGCTTGGCAGGCGGGTTGGCGATCGCAGTATGGTGTTAAAATGCATAGAGAACGCTGCCGCCCATTCTCTAGTAAGTCCCTTAGTCGCCTTTTACGACACCCTCGGGAAGAAATGGGATGGTACTATTCTTTACGTCTGGCTCCACACGGAACAATACAATGCGATATTATATTCCTTGATTATATAAAGATCTAAGGCATACACACATTTCACTATGGTATCAGTAGTACCTAATTCAGGTCCTTCAAAACAAACTCACCGCAATTAAACTGACTCTGCCACCAAGCAGCATTGCTATGTTGCAGCTTGAAGGGTACACTTGCGTGACAGTAAAATTCCACGGCAGGCACACTCTTCAGTCCCTGGTTCTTCAACGCGTCGAAATACCTTGGCGCTTCAGGTGACATAGTTGTGGTAACCACTTTTCATCAGGTGGGCTATCACGTCAGTCAGACCTAAAGATTTTGAAGGAAATTCCTCTATTGCTACATACGTTAGAAAAGTTCATCTGCTGAACAAAGTAATAACACAATGAATGTTGTTGAACTGTCAAAATGAAAGCCATTGTCCATGTTAGTGTGACACGCAATTACTCCGCAGATTCCGAATTCAAATGAGAAAAAAATCATCTAAACAGGTATAAACAAGACATCACAGACAGACAAATTAAAAATCCGGAGTCACAAGTGTTTGGGCATAAATCGAACAGATTACGTGTGACTCCGGATATTTAATTTGTCTGTCCGTGATGTCTAGTTTATACCTATTTAGTTGACTTTTTTGTCGTAGTTAGGTTTTAGTTTTTATAGTTTTTATTTTTATTTAAATTATTTTGGGGTTGTAATGATTATATATTTGAAAAGTGCTAATCAAGCCCTTTTATTTGATATCCAACATGGCAGTTTTATTTTAGTTAATGAAGCTATGTCCTCTAGAGGGCGCCATATTCATATCATTCGCCTATAACCAGCGGACGATCAAGAGTCTTCCAACGATACCTCATCAATTGTCAAATTATGATTAGTAGTTTAGAAGTTATGATGGAACAGATGAACATACATACCACTCAAAATCATAACCCTCCTTTTTGCTTTGCCGCAGTCGGGGAGCTACTTACATTGAGATAAACAAAGCTACTTCACCTTTTGAGAAATAGCTGACAAAGGGTTCAATATAATTACATTTTCACCCTTCGTTGTAATTGTTACAATAGATCGACTTACCCACGGAAGTAGGTAGGAAGTTCGGATCTATTTTTAGTCGTCACTTCAATCTGCCTAGCCTTTTCCCAACTATTTTGGGGTCAGCTTCCAGTCTAACCGGATGCAGCTGAATTCCGTATTTTACATGGAGCGACTGCCTATCTGACCTCCAGAACCCAGTAACTGGGTAATACGATAGACTGATTGTCAGACTTTCGGGCTTCTGACGACCCGTAACAACTGTTAAAGATCCACGAATGGCAGGCGGGACCAACGGCTTAACGTGCTGTCCGAGGCATGGACGAGTCTCGGTATGTTAAGATGGACACCCATCCACAGACCAACCCTAGCAAGCATAGTTTAACCTGATGGAACGAATCGTGCGGCTGTTATTACTTAGTCACTTGTAGTGTGTTAATTGTATGTTTATCGGGATAACTATTTTGTCTCATCGTCGCCTGAAACGAGATATCATACTGGTAATTAAAAAGTACCTAAGTACCTGCCTAATTAGGTCCTTTGTTAGGGTTCCGTACCCGAAGGGTGACAAATGGAACCCTATTACTAAGACTCGGCTGTCTGTCTGTCTGTCAGCGGATTGTATCTCATGAACCGTAATAGATAGACAGTTCACAGTTTGTTTATTTCTATTGCCGCTAGAGCAACAAATTATAAACATAAAATGAAGTTAAAAATTAAATGTGATACCGATGATGGCCGGTTTTTTTGGTAGGTATATCTTAAACTCAATCTCTAAGAATTTATTGCAATGAAACCAATTACAGGCACTTTTGAATTGTCAAGGAGTCGGTCAGTTTGAAAGATGAAGCTAGTTGCTCATCCAAAACCGTAGTAGGTTCCTATGGAGAGGAACGGGCAAGAAACTCCATAGACACTCTTTTAAATCAAAATATTGTTTTTTTATTAACCAAAAAACTTTTTCCAAAAAGATATTTTTCACTTTGTAGTGTTTTTTTTTTTTTAAATAAGTTGTTTTTATTTGGAAAAAGTTTTTATTTTTCACTTCTTAGCTGTGGTACCTACCCTACACACATTAGAATATTACTAAGGTGTTTCTAAAACGCGTTCAAGAACTGTCAGTGTCAAAATTGTTATGGAATATTGTACACGCGTTTAGATGTGCTGAACGCGTTCAATTTCATTTGTGAGATCCGCACTAAATTGCATGTAAATAGTGACAGCAACTTATCATCATATCATTCACATAGACAAGTGGGAAAAATACGTATTATTGAAGTTAACTCAAAAACTATCCAAGCAAAGTTAATAAAAATTATATGGGACTACCTCTGAAGTATGACCTACTAAACAAAAAAGAATCGTCAAAATAAATTCATAATTGGCGGAGTAATCGCGTAACAAACATACAAACAAAACAACATAGTCGAATTGAGAAGCTCCTCCTTTTTAAAGTCGGATAAAAAGGATGCTGGCACGATTTGGATAGTAGTCTTGATAATGGAGTGGTAGTGGAGGAGCTAATTGCCCTACCAGTCTTAATAGCGTAATGAATTTTCAATTACAATCTGAAAGGTTTGAAGGTAATTTAAAAAGAAAGAAAAAAAATGTGTGTATTAAAATATGTTGATTTTGTTAGTTGTAAATGCTCCTTTTTATTTTATATTAGGTACTGTTTGTACTTCTTTCTTCTTTTCGCGTGTTTAGTGACTTACCTGGTGTCAGAGTTTTAAAGCCGCCCATGCGCCTCTGACTTGGCTTCACATGCCGTCGAGAAATATCTCTCAGGCATGCCGGTTTTGTCACGATGTAGTCCTTCACCGTTTTTGAAGCAAATGATAATTATACAATACGCACATGAATCTGAAAGGTCAGAGGTGCGTGCCTTGGGTTCGAACTCGAGAACTATGACTTGGCAGTGTGTACTTCCTGTGCGTGTCCCAAATAAAATATTTTTCTTTCTTTCTTTCTTTAATCCATGTCTTAATTATGTTTAAAAAATTCGTCTTTTCAACAACGTAAATAACGCAATAGAGGTTTTTGAACTGTCAAATTGCTGTGTGGCAATTACTTACCAGGATGTACCGGGCGACCCTAACAACTGTCGTTACACATGTGCAGGGCTCAAGGTTCTCTTCCTCCCCTTTTTATAGACTATTAGCCTTTGTCCAAGTGGAGGTCGGAAATTATCCCACGGCAACGTACTACCCGTTATAGCCTCGCCTCTCAAGCACGGAATTGTAGGTTCAAATCCGGGCAAGTACCAATGTGGCTATTTCAATTCATATGTTCTTTCTGAGTTTATCTTGGACATTACTAATGACGGTGGAGGTAAACATCGTGAGGAAACCTGGCCTTATAGTTAATATAAGTTTGAAATCGCCAACCCGTCTTAAGCAAGCCAGCTATCTAATTACGCAACACATTTTCGTAAACAATTACGACTAGTCTGTTTCATTTTGACAGT
Organism: Agrochola lota; assembly: GCA_947364205.1. NCBI lineage: Eukaryota > Metazoa > Arthropoda > Insecta > Lepidoptera > Noctuidae > Agrochola > Agrochola lota. The sequence goes on from OX376241.1 coordinate 3,317,618, forward strand.
TCAACAACATTCATTGCGTTATTTACGTTGTTGAGCAAATTTATTTTCGAACTTATGAAGTAATGGATTAGCAATCTGTTTCAAAACGATTCAGATTCTGATTGATTGTGTATTACCCAATTAAGGTACTGGTGATCAATGCGCAATCATGCCTTCTCTTTAAGAGACTATATAGTCCTTTGCTCTGCAATGGGACAATAACAGTATGTTGTTACTGACTGTCTAAACTTCTAAACTAATATCCTAACTATATAATATTATAAATGTGAAAGTGAGTTTGTTTGTTTGTTGCGCTTCCACGCTAAAACAGCTAAACGGATTTGAATGAAATTTGGCACATAGGTAGACCTATATATAGGAAGATCATTGATATATATCAAGAACAGTAAAGGGCCTAGGACACTACCTTGTGGAACTCCAAATTTTATAGTTTTCAAGTTTGAGTTATGTTTGAGTTTGTTCATGTTGTATCGGTCACACGAACAAACTTTTCTCTCGTATTCGAGACTCGCGCATGTGCACCCAGTTGTCCTTGTGACGTAGCTACGAATCGAATAGAAATGGTCGTCGTATGAACGACTATGATAAAATCCAATCGAATAGTCGCCGTGTGAACGTAGCCAATGGGTGCCAACGGGATCCTATAGGCTCCACTGCCGTCCATGCGTGACAGATGTCACTCGACTCTTTACTTCTCTATACGAGAAAGTTGCAAGGCTCGTGCAGACGGGCTCGACACCGGTAATTGTTTTACCGTGAAGTTTTCTTAGAAATTGTTTAATTAGAGCCGCGTCGCGCCTGTTCGCCGTGGCCTTTATTAATTAAAGCGGTATTGTGACGACATAATTATTACAGTCGTTACTTTTGGGCTCCTGATGACCCATCAGAAGCCCAAAAGTCTGACAACCAAGTCCTACCAAGGAGTATCGTGTCACCCAGTAACTGGGTTGTGGAGGTCAGATAGCCAGTCGCTCCATGTAAAATACTGGTATTCGGAAGCCGACCCTAACATAAGTAGGAAAACGCTAGGCAGATTGATTATTATTTTTTTGGGCATAACAGTAGATGCCAAACTTCAGTGGGGCCCACATATATCGAGCCTAGCGGGAAGGCTCAGTTCGGCCGCCTACGCCGTCAGGAAAGTAAGACAATACACTGACGTCGATACAGCTCGGTTAGTCTATTTTAGTTATTTTCATAGCGTTATGTCCTACGGTCTTCTGCTGTGGGGCAAAGCTGCTGATATTCAAAATATATTTGTCCTTCAAAAACGAGCTGTTCGAGCTATTTACCAGCTAGATGCCAGAGTTTCTCTGAGAGATTTTTTCAAAGATATTGGTATCCTCACGGTGGCGTCCCAATTCATCTTCGCCAACATCTTATATATTAGGCAAAATATACACTTATACACTAAAAACAGTGATTTTCACAATGTTAACACTAGAAATAAGGACAAACTACGAGCTCCCTTTCACCGGCTTCATAAGGTTCATAACTCATTTGTTGGGCTTGGTATAACCTTTTATAACAAGCTACCCTCTTCTTTGCTAGATTTGCCTTTTAATGCGTTTAAAACGAAAGTAAAATCCAAGCTTTGTTCAAATGCATACTATTCTATAAACGACTACTTAAATGATAAGAATAGTTGGTCGCTGTGATTAACTCAAGACAATGTTTATGTTCTTTCTCCAGATTACCTACTGACAAGTTATATGAGTTTATATAATTGTATTTTTTTTATTTTTTTATTTGACTTTATAAGTCAAGCTATTTTTAATTTTATTTCAATTTATTGTTGACATAATCTACTCATTACAATGTTCTTTCTAATGAGTTGTATTGCAATATGTGGTTAGCTAGTGACCTCGACAATTGATCATATTAGTTATTGTTATTAGTAATTAACTGTTTGTTTTATTTATTTTATCTCGATGGTCCTAGTTTATCATTTATAACTTCCTGTTACAACTATATGTAAGCGGGCACGCCCTTTATGCCTGGAGGCTTTTATTTAGATAAGTTCTGTTTACGTTTAGTTTTTATTTCTGCCTGAGTATAGTTCTCGATGATGTTGTGTGGTATATTGGCGTGTGCTAGCTAACATATGGCTAATAATTTAAATTATGTTTTGTGTTGCGTAATCTAAATTATCTAAATTATTTTGAATACTATTATATAGAATCTTATTTTTTTGTTCTTCTAACTGAACAGACAGCTGTGCTGCTGGGGAGTTTGTTGCGCCACTTCTTCTTCCCAGCTAATGCACTAGGAAGTGGTGAAGGGTGGGCGTTTTGGGGGACTGTCTTATGTAATTTTGACGTTCGAAAAGTGCTGATTCTCAGCCTAGTTTGAATAAATGACTTTTGAATTTTGAATTTTGAATTTTGAATTTATTTATTAAAAAAAAATTACACACAAAAAAGTACAAAGGCGGACTTAATGCCTTAGGCATTCTCTACCAGTCAACCAAGGGTAGTGAAGAGATTAGATAGCAGGTGCTCTGTTTGAGAGGAATAAAGAAAAAAAATAAAAAAATATCATAATGCATTATAACTAAAATAGTTACAACAGTACATAAATAGGTTATAAAGTACATACATATTCACTTTAATAAAACCGGCCTAGTACGAACCACGCACAATGAAAGGTTCCGTAGTTGGGATGATTTTATCCCAACAACAAACTGATACTTCCAACTGGAAATGCAAGTTTGTACGCACAATATTGAGAAATTTGCCGTGTTATTTTAAAACCATAGATTTCTTGGTTGGTTGGGTGGTTTTCCTGTAATATCTATAGATTACAGGAAAACCACCCAACCAACTAAAAAGAGTTCTATACCTATTTATGTACAGACCTATTTTCTGTATATTTTTCAAAATTTTAGGCTCAGTGGTTTGGCCATGGTCAATTTTCATCTATATTTTAAAATTTAATAAAATATATATTTGAAACCCTTATATTTCTTAAGTCACACGGTACAGGTTGTTTTTTTTTTCTCATTTGCCCCCATATAAACGACCTCCGTATTCAAAATTCATTAATTTACATTACACGCCCGTGTTTGGCTCACAGAAATACATATGTGTACCAAACAACTTAATCGGTCCATTAAATTCGGAGCAAATTGGCTGTGACAGACGGACAGACAGACAGACACACACGAGTGATCCTATAAGGGTTCCGTTTTTTCATTCGGACGTATGGAACCCTAAAAACTATTCTAAACAATACCACCACGTCTGCATACCGCGACGATGCAGATACAAAATAAACAATAGCAGACCACAGTTCCGTTCGCTTCAATGACACTATGACGTCCATGTTTCTGCTCTACAAATGGTGTCCCCGTTCCATTTCCTCTCTATTCTTAAGGCTTTTTTTATCTTCAGGAGTTTTTTTGCTATCGGTCGCTGAAGAGTGTTTGTTGTCTTTGGGTATGTAAATCTAATAAGGTTTCATGCAGGCAAGATTCCTAAGTAATATTAAAACAATCGTTTTGGCTTTTGAAAAATCCTTTCTTGATGGGTAGTGCATGAAGAAATGATTTTTCAAAAGCCGCAAATACGCATTTTATACAATGTTTGTGTCTTTAGTTTTTTAGGTTGTACGTTGTCTGTCAGTTAGACATGACAGTTAGAGTGTGTTTCAACAAATAATTCCTTTGCCGTAAAGTTGGTACCACTGTTAAATTAAAAAAAACGGACCTATTAGGTAGCGCCCTAGCGGCGCGGCGGCGTAGCGTATTCGTATTGGTCCCAAAAACAGTGGAACCAATATTATGACATGGAACTATTTGTTGAAACGCACTCTACTCAGGATTTTTATGAATGACTTGCTGACCCGTCAGACGTTGTCCTGTCAAAATGTCAATTTCGATTTATTGGCTGTTTCTTTAGGTTTTCCTGATTTTCTTTTTTTCTAAACCACTCCAGGATTCAAGCGAACAAATCATAAAAATAGTATTTAAATCGGTCAACCCATTTTCGATTTTTTCCGAGAGTGCTGCTAGTGATTTTTACATACCTACATAGAGAGATACGAGCGATCCTCTCCATTACGATTTTTACATACTTACATAGAGAGATACGAGCGATCCTCTCCATTACGATTTTTACATACTTACATAGAGAGATACGAGCGATCCTCTCCATTACGATTTCGTAGCAATACTATCATACAGATTTTGGTGACATTTGATTCAAAGATGCATTAAAAACAGTCTCAACATGTGCCGACGTTAACTGCACTCTGGGTTGGCAAACTCCTGCCTGGGTCGCTGGAAAGTCCGAAAGGGATACCGTGGCCCCTGGCAATGTACAGGCAACTGAAGGAACACGGGTGGGTTTTAGTCAGTAAGAGTCCGACGCGCCCTCCCGCTCCGCCCTGAGCGGGGGAAGTTATTTGATAATTTCCCACCCACAAAAAAAATACAAAAAAGGGTTGGCAAACTCGCTACCAGCCTCACTGATTGACTGATTTAAACATTTTCACTACAATATGAATAAAAATAACATTATTGTAGTATCTAATAGAATACGTCGATCCGAGAATAACAGTTTCCATAAAGAGTTTCAGAAAGGTAGTTTTATATTTTCATTGCACGAAATTACCCCTAAAAATAATAACCCCCTTTTGAAGTTAAAGTCAAACTTAGCTCACAAACTAACTTAGTACAAGTATTAAAATAACAGAAATCCAAGAACTATGCTAATAACGAGCTTGTGAGCTTTAAGAAAGAAGCCTTAGAATCTTAACTTGCCAGCTTAACTCGTCAGAGTAAGCGGAGGTATGACGTACTTAAGTTAACTACGACTTTACTGTAATATTCTTAAGGTTATCTTCCTAATAGACTTAAAAGATTATCCATCTTAAATATATTTTTAATTCAGAAATCGAGGTATTGTTTTGAAAACTTATTTAATTTTGTGTCAAGACAGAGTTAAAGTCAAATCAAAGCAAAGTCACTTTTAAAAGTCAAAATATAGAAGAAAAAAAAAGAAAATTGATAAAATAAATGAGTTTATGCTTCGTGTTCTGTTATTAATTTTATTTTATTTTACGTATTTTTACATTCCATACACAATCGTTCTAGTTTACAAAGAACTTATTTACCATGAGAATATAAAAATAAACATTTATTTGATAATATTTCAATCGAATGGCATAAACTCCGATGTGGTGCTAATTGGCATGATTCAATAATATTTTTAATTTAATAGTCACTGATAATGTTGTAGGTATATTTATTAAAATTACCAACAATGATTTTGTTGTTTTGTGGCCTCAGATTAAATGACTACTATAATTAACTGTTTTGCTTTGACACATTCATTTGCTATTTTAAATTTTTAATAATAATAATATACAATTCTGTAAGTTTATTTTGTCATAAAATGTTCTACATTTAAATAATAATAAACATTGTAGCATTCGTCTCGATTTTGATATTTTCGCTAGCAATTTTCTGAAAAGGGGTTTTCGGCCCCTGCTGCAATCTGAACCTTATTTCATCCATCTTACGAAACGTTTTCGTTTATTTTGTAACAAGATACTTTTATACTGTAAACATATTTTTTTTTATAGTAGAGAGTAATCCATGTAACCTACAAAAGTTATTGTAGGTGGTACACTATTTTCATTATAATGAAAAATAAAGCCTTTATTGGTAAAAATATGAAAACAGTGGTAGAACCACGAAGACTAAAATAGAAGCTACGAACAAAATACCTAAAACTTCCACCAAAATAGATTGTCATCGATATGTAGGTAGGTACTTTATTTATCGAGTGTTTTCCGGTCGCGCCTAAGTGCCATCAATCAGCCTATCAAATTCTGCTGTTTGACATAAGCCTCTCCATGCAGGATTATTTGGTATGCCTACGTATTTTTTTCTGCCGAAACTATAATGTTAAAAAAACAATAGGTATAATTATAAAGATTATTTGGAAATAATAGTATTTTTATTAACGTCCAACATTACAAATAATTAATAATAATATGTTAGATATTCTATAAAATATTACTTATTCTATAAAATAATAATTATTCCGAAAAATAATTTGGCAATTATTTATGAATAATAAATTATTATTCAATAATATTGAACACGAAATGAACCGTGAAATGTTATTTTTATTCTCGTATCCATTTTGACACGCACTGACATGATAATATAAAATTCATAATCTAATGGCCTACAGCGATAAGTTCAGGGTATCTCCATGAATAATAAAGCCAAATGCCTGGACTGAATTTAAAAATATTTTTAATCTAAAGGTCACTGATAAAAAAGTCATAAAGGCTTACGCAGACAGGGCGCGATAGGACTCTGGTGGAACAATTTCTATGAAAACTTCACGGAAATTGTTCTCCTGGCGTCGCGTCGCCTGTGTCTGCGGGAGAATTAATACCTTTTACCGGCGAGCATAAAAAACGTGCCCTGTTATGGCCACTATCTTTTCAAGGTCCATTTGTGTCAAAAACGTCAATCATTAGCAGTCAAAGTCAAACAAACAAATCGAGTTGAAATTTATTGATGTACATTTAGACAACGTATAATTTGTAACGGAAACTGCTGAACAGTTTCCCCTAAGTAGCGGTTTACATATCTGCAATTAATCCTATTTAAAACATTTATTTTATTTTATGTAAGATTAATTACAATTTTAAATAGCTTTCGTAAATTTTTAGTGTTACCCAAATCCAATTCGTTGTCATCACTGGAGTATAAGTCGAGCTGTATTTTAAGGTTATAAATGTAAATTAGCGAATACTAAGTGACACTCATTTTTATATCCTCCTGATGAATACTTAATTGTCTCTAATGACGCCCAAGGGACGTGGAATACATACTCCATAAATTGATTAAACAAACAACTACATATAATCATACGTTGACAGATTCTCCATCAAACGGAATTAATCTTAGGTAAATAGCTAGCTCCATCTGTTCATGTACAAGTTGACGTGTCGAAAAATGTTTGTGCCTTCACTAAATATTGTTAATGCTAATTCTAGCCCAAATCGATACCTAGATATTGGATTGCTGGCCAGACAGTCTGGCGTCCCGGTTAAAGTATGTGTGTGGTGCCAGTTGTCGCGCTTCATTTGTTTAACGTTCCCAATGTTTTTTTCATGAGACGTTCTTTTTTTACTTTGAAGCGGCTTGGAAATATGTTTTGTTCAAACTTATTTGAATCTTTTCATATGAAATTGCACGCTTTGTAAATGATTTTAGACCTATAAGCGACCTATAAGCGACCTATATTGATACTCAAATCTAAAAGCGTTTAAGGTGTAAATATTGATCCAACTGTCTGAAAGTTCAGTTTTAGAATCAAACCTCTTCCCAAGGTTAAAAACTAGCAAATATTAGTTCTTAAGACGCAGATATATGCCAGTGACTTTGAGTAGTTAGCTTGCGCGTTCTGTACTGAGCTCACACAACGCGTCGAAGGTCCAGCCAGTAATAGGACTCGCCCATCAAGGTGCGCTGTCCCAAATATGACGCATTATTAATTTATTATACATAAAACAAAAAGTATTTTAATAAAACACATTTGCGTGATTCTCAGTTTTTTATCCGCGTTAGTAGGCCGGGGAAACTAGGTTTGAACCCTGCACTAAATCCTAACAGCGATTTTTTTCTTGAATCGTGTTTTTGAAGTTAGCTCTTCAAATAATATTAAAAAAAAATACATTTTCCAGTACCGCATCAAGGTAAAAAAAAAACATACAAAAATATGCAAAATAGTTTACAGGAAAATTTTGGTTATATTATATAAAAAAATCGTATAACTAATATATTATTTCAGAATTAAACATTTACCTCCTCGGAAGCTTAAATAAAAATGAAATTACGATTTTTTTTATTGTACTTCAAGCAAAAGCGTTAACAGCAGTTTTTTTTGTATTAAATTACTTAATTAAGTAATGTACAGCAGTTAATATTTTTGCTTGAAGTACAATAAAAAAAAAAAACGTAATTTTATTTTCATGGAAATTTCCGTGGACGAAAATGTTAATTTACTTATTTATTTTTGTTAATTTTTCTACCTGTGATACCTAATCTCTTCTACAAACACTCCATACAAACATATCTGTTAATATTTTTTCTACCGCGTAAAATTGAAATTAGATGTTTTCTTAAAAAAAAAACGTACACGCGGGGCTGAACCTTTCGTGGTGTATAGTTTAATATACTCCCTTGACCATACTCTACACGTTATATGAAAAAAATCGCTTTTTTAAATTAATGCAAAGTTAGCCTAAAATTTGGCGTAACTTCCCCGGGCTATAGACATAACTTTATAAATTAATTTCACTATGTAATATAAACATAATCTAAAATATTCCTACATTAAGTTATTAAGAAAATGTTCTAATTTAACATATATTTTTTCCAAATCATTAATATAACTCGTTTAGACGTGATCTTCGGTATAAAATCATTAAAAGTAGGTTATCGTCGCCTTAAAAGCTTCACTTTCATCGTTATTGGTCTGCTTACTGTCGTTGGTAAAACTACATTTTATTCTTCATTCACAGCTGTCAGTCAGACCATACCTAGGCGCAGTTATCGTCGTCAGTCTGTCTAGACCGCACCGAAGTTATGTCTTTCGCTGTTCGGAATGTTCTGCCGAATATGTCAAATGCCAAACACGTTATTTGCCTTGCCTACATTCTAGAAACAGTTTAGTGGATGTTTTCGTTGTTCCAGTTTACATATGTTATAGAGTAGGAACCGTAAGTGTTAGTACATTGTCAAAACGGGATCTTTATGTTAGATGTGTTTAATTTTTCACAACATCACAACTTATAAACTATTACTACTAACTAAAACTATTCACAAACTAAAATGAGGCGTCGAAAAATTCATCCGCATCGCTATCGATTGGTAATGTATCCAAGAGACTGGAGGCATTGCCACGTTGTATGGCAATGCTTAGCCTTTGGCCAAGGTAAAAACCAGCCCTTGGGTCACGGGAATTCGTTAATTAAAACTTCTTATCAGAGAACAGTGCTAATGCTAAACAAGATTCAGTCTTAAAACAAACTCTTACTCTTTTTATTAGTTTTAAGATAGACATAATTACAATACAGTGTGGTTTTAAGGTTTAGATAATGTTTAATGGTTTTAGAATATAATTAAAAGAAAACCAAGCCTCATCAAAGCTTTCTCAGTCATTCAAACAGATATGTAAATAAATACTAACAATCCAAACAAAACGTTCAAAGACTGAAATGGGATGTAAAATGATATGACACAAGCAAGCTGAGACAGCGCTATGGTCGCCCGTAGCGCTCCCACACCATGACAGACGAAGAAATTGTACCCCCAACCTTCGCTGAGAAACTTCTATTTTACACGACTGCCACTTTCGTTCTACTCGGGACGTTCAGCCTATTTGCATTTCTCTTCCTCGTACCATTCGTCATAGAACCGGCCTTCACTACAATATTCATGCAATTCGATCCAGTCGCAGCACTATGCGTCACGACTGGGGTGAAGCATCTCGTTGGCGCCAGCAATTGCTCCTGGGCATCTTGCAGGGAAGGCTGCACCAAAGACCTGTTTGAGTGCACCCAAATTCGCGTCAACTACAAATTGGGCATATACCCCAATGTAACTCCTACTGATATGGATAATTTAATCAGAGCCGAGAGGGCGTTAAGGAAAGACTACGAATACGAGAATTACGAGGTAACAGCTGATAAAGCGTATCCAGAAATGATGGAAGAGGATCTACCTGATGCAGTACCTACTGGATTGCAAGGAAACGACTCCGAATGGTACTTTACTGGTGCCCGACTGTTTCCGAACGTGAAAGGCTGTGGGTACCCGCCTATCCTCAACTGCACGATCTTCTACGCGAAGCACAAACCTATTGGAAACAATTACACTTGCTACTACAGCCGCGTCGACCCAGGGTTGGTGATCACTGAGCTAGACATGTGGCAGAATACTTTAAACCTGGTATACGCCATGGCAATACCAATACCGTCGTTCATAATTTCGGTGATATATTTGACGTTTGCGTACTTTAAGATATATAATACTGAGGAAGAGTCTGAACAAGCGCCGTTGAAGAGTGATGCTGAGGCGATGGCTACAGGTGATGATGAGAAGCCAACGACCCCAGGGTCTGATACCTTTAGGGAGGATCTGGCGTGTTTCGGACATCAGCTGAAGATGCAACTTGCTAATGAGAAGCCTAAAGAAGGCTTTGAATCCAATAGTCCGCCGATTTCCAATTCTGCTTCTTTGTCTGGGTAAGTGTGCAACATTATGTAATTGGTAGTTTCAAAATGAACAGATTTGTTTTTAATTTTTAATTACTCTTTTTTTTCTTCATAAAAATGTTCTATTTAATTTAATCTCAGGTATATGATATGAAAAAGCGTCCAAGTTTCAGATACATTCTAAATTGTTACACACTATTTTCATTTTTATTCGATGTGTTAGGAAAAAATACAGACTTGCAATAATTTTTAACTTAGGACCAAACTCATGAAAAATTAGAACAAGAATAGTAAAAAAAAAAACAGCTTCATTTGATAAAATTTCAAGTAAAACCGTGTTCTTCAGATTCTCATAAAATTCTCTGCATCCGACAGGACCAAGTCATCGTTCGTGAACGCCTAACGTGACTAACAACAATATTACACAGAGGTACGTCTCTGGTGGCTTGTGCTTTATTAACTTATGCTTAAGGCACAAAATTATATACTCGCTCGCGCACTTGTTATATTGCACATAATTAAAAATATTATTATACAAAACAAAAAAAAAAAACATACATTACAGCTTTTAATGCATATCACTAATATTTACAATGAAAATAATAATATATATTTTTTATTTAATTTTAATTATTATAACTTTTTCGATTAATTATTTTAACCGTTGAGCTTTGCAATAAAAATAAAGAGAGTATGCACAGAAAATTTCATATTATTTAAATCAGCTATTTGGTAAAATTATTTACACAATTTCTTTTATTTTTGTTTTCATTTTTTCGTATTAAAAACCTAAAGAAAGTTATGGGAACATAAAACGTTAATAAAGTAATTAGCTCCATTAGATAGTCCCCACCCTCTGTCATCCATTATGTATGAATCAATACCTACCATACTGGTAAGAATAAGTGGAAAGTTTTGCCCAAGCCTAACATAAGTCATTCTTACTAACGCATCAGGCGGTAAAAGTGGAAAATATCGAACATTTATGGAAGAAAACTTTCAATGTCATCAGCCATAATGGCTGGAGTGTATGCAAAATTTATAATCTCACAACTCTTTTAAAGTTGGTACCTACAGGCTTTTGGAAAGCTCTCAAACAAAAGTTTTGATTAATTAATGCACTTCGCCAAAATGTGTGCCTATACTCGTACAGCATGACATGTATCAGAAAGGTAAAAAACTCTCCATCACTCGACCCAAATGTATGGGAAGGTTGATTATAATTTTATAATCAACCGTCCCATACATTTGGTTCGAGTAGATATTGAATTTTTGTATGGGACTATTTATATTTTTTTCGTGATTAAGATGTTCGTCCCATGGAGGAAATTGTTCAGTTTGATGGTCTATACCCCTCCTTGAATATGCCCACACCTTTCTGAAACATGCTGTATGTTTTGCTTATCGTTGGGTTTTTTAAATTCACTATAATATAACCAAATTCAGCAGCTTCGCTTCAAAAACACAAAATATGTATCAAAGATATCAACGCTGTATTTGAAAAGACATTTATTTTATTTTTAGCCTGCAATTTATTTATTTTTATTAAAACGTCTCAAGAACCGTGACAATTTAAAAAAATGGCCTTCAAAAGTAAAACTTTTTACCATTTTAATGAATTTCAAAGTTACTTTTATTTTCTTTTCAGATGACAGGATTCCTGAAGAGGCGGCATTGGATACAGAGTGCATCACGAGATGAGCTGAGCAATATGAACAAACTCTTTATGATCTATATTGTGCTCGACATGTGATTTTAACACGCTTGAGTATTGCTGTTCCTCTCATTCTATTCTGTAAGAGTGCAAGAGTGAGAAGGTAGGATAGACACAGTATGAAAGCACGACTTTGAAAAGGTCGAAAACGGGCGAAAGATTTTTTTTATAACGCGTTGTGAAATAAAAAAATAATATTAAATATTTTGGCGGTGACATCTTCTGTTTTGATTAGTTTAATTATTTTTGAATAAATGTAATGAAAAAAGAGCCGACTCAATTTTTCAAAACATAATTATAATTAATTAAATCCCATCTACCTTAAAATGACAATAATTCTTTCAAAATAATTAAATTGTCCAAATTTTTATGAGCGCCAATTTATGTAACGATTTGTTATTTATAATAAATATTATAATTAAGTTTTAAACTACCTTCCACGGAGAATTATTGCTCAATACAGAAGGGTTTTAGCAAAACAGAAGATATCACCGCGACAAAAGATTTATATTAGTAATAAAAGAATTTTATCTCCTAATAGTAATTATAAATAAGGTTTTAATGCTCGTACGCTAATGTGTCAAAATGCACGCGTGCTGTTAAAATATATTGAAAATATAAAACGTATTGTATATTATAAAAAGTATGTATAAAAGCAAGCTGTTCGAAAATAGTGAAATAATTTTATTAAATTGTTGATTTTGAGAAACATTAGTTACGACAAAAATCTGTCGAGAAATAGAAAATATTTAGAAGAAAAAAGAATATTGATGAAAAAAAAATGTTTAAATACATCGACTACAAGTTATAAATAGTGTGTTATCCCACCAGTACAATTCATTGATATCATTTTAGTTGTAAGCTAAATTAGTTTATTTGAGAGTAATAATGCACATTATATTTTAGTTTTAGTTAGCTAAATTACCCAAAGCTTGACTGAAGGTTTGATATCTGGTTAGAAAAAATCTCGAATAAAATTAGGTCAAACGTGTATGTATAAGACGATCATAATGTACGTACGTTGAGATTATTGAATTCCTTGCCACGCGCTACGCGATATCGATTCTCCGTCCCGTGCCTCGACTATTCAAAAATTCATTAACACTGTCCATACCGATCCGAACCGACATAGTACCATTATACTCACCGAAATAGAATACATTAATCAATTATATCGAAATTAGTTTCTCTATTTCATTGAAACGTTTCATTTTTGACCGATATTTTCAGCCAGCCCGAGCATTGCATTTATCTATCCGAAAATTTCGAATAATGACCCATGGTTGTAAGTGATGCATAAGTTTTTTTCGTAATTATATTATATTATAAAACAAAAAGGCTTGTGAATATTGCATAAATTCTAGAGTAATAAACATGCCAGTCGATTTTCATTTTAAGTTATAAAGTTCTTTTTCTGGTACAAAAGCTTGTAAGCTAATTTTGGACATTTTACCCATTATTTGAGATGTCTCAGTGATTCTAAGGCTATTGCCAGAATCCACATTATTAAAAGGAATCGACCGTGCTTTCATCACAAATGCACGACCATTTCCTCTGGCAATTAAGTGAACTACAAATATGTTTTTCGAACAAAACGTTTTATTTATACACTTAATTATATTTGAATAATTCACGTAGACTGGATGAATATGTTAGATATCGCTAAAATCTACGCACATTATCTAGTGTATTAAATTCGATGAATTATATCAATAAGTGTTTGTATAATTTTGAAATCCGATAGTTAGATACGCCTTTATAGTTTTAATATGTGTTGTATGGTGGAATTTTCCCAAATACCTAATTGTAAAAAAAAAAACTTTTTATGGTAATGTCCATTCATTACCATAAAAAGTTTATTTTATAAAATAATGACTAGTAAATGATAACGAAAATTAAAATAACAAATAATTCTAATAAAAAATACGTTTACTTAATTATTTTCAAAATCTGCCAAGTACGTCTAAATATTTTTGTCAATTTGAAATCGCAATTGTTTTTACTAATAAAAGTGCAAAAGGCAATCTGTATTACAATAATTATTATCTTTAATCAAGCCAGTGTACCTACTTATTTGTTACGTATTCATGACAGAATAACTTTAAGAATTAAATGTTTTCTGCAAAATAATAATTTTGTAATTTTATTATTCACTAAATACAAAATAATTATGTATACTTCAAATAAAAATTAGTGTTAGTTAGCGCAAAAGCAATTGGTAAATAATATCACAAAATGTAAACCGAAGTCAAATTAATTTTTAGCCATAATTTTTTGCGTTTCCCCTGTGAACGTCTGAATTTCGGTTGTGTATAGTTTTTTAGTGATTTTAGTGTTAATAATACGTATTTAAAAAAAATCCAAAGATATTGTTGTATTGCAATTGTATGTAAAATGCTTTAATGTGATGGTAAAGTTAATTAAGGCACCTTCGGATAGGTTCTCACGTCGATGCCCTTTCTTCCAGTAAATTATTGTAAAGATGAGGTTATATTTCTGTTTTTTTTTTTAATTATTAATACTTAATCAAATATTATGACTGAATGTTGTATAAAAATCTTAAAATATTATGAGAAAAAATATATCTACTGTTGTATTATGAGTTTTTATTTTGGAGTTCGAATAATGTTATTGAAAATTTATACACGAATAATTTATTGTATTGTACAGCATGACGTAGAAATATGACCTCGCCTTATTATATTTCTTATAAAAAACACGTCTATTACACTTTTTAACACCCTTACACTATTATTATTACTTTCGAATATTTTTCCGTGTAATTTACACCTGTCTATGATAAAATCGATCAATATTAATTTTATAAAAAATATAATATTGATAAAATAAAATTGCTTAATGTTTTGTGTATTTTGTTAAACTGTTTAATGGGAGCGATCGCTATTTCAATGCTTTTTGGCTTGAAACAAAACACTATATGTATATAAGAATGATATATTAATAATGAACATTATCATCAATCTATCGACTCATGAAAGTGGTCAACAGACTAGAAAAGTCCACCTAGAGGTATTTTGTAAAAATCGATGAGATTGGTTTCAAAAATTTAGATATTTTAAAAGAATTAGATGATAAGAGCATAACTATTAGTAGTTACGCGGTTTGAGTTAGTTACACACATTCATCCCATTTTGTTTCCCGAAGAGTTGAGAAAGCAGCAGAAAGTTACGTAACTATGCGTCAAAAACTTGGACAACTTGGTACACAATTTCTTTCGAACTGACCAAATTAATAAAATTGACTGATACCAAATAAATGTGTGCTAACTGTAGGTACGGAAAGTTATGGTTACAATTTCTAACAGTAAAATTGTCAAAGTTAGAAAAACAGGAAAATCATTATTCAAAGGCAGTATTATTTCAAGGGTTAATTATTTCTGGCCGTTCTCCAGAAAACCTTGGATTTTGTCCAAATCCGAAGTTTTTGGGTTTTAATAGGTTACACAATAAATTCTAAAGTTGTAGCAGATGGTAACAAGTACTAACGTTAGTTATCTCGTGATTTAGTTTTCGGATATTTTTAGTTTGATTTATGTAAACTGAGTCAAACTAACTTAGTTTTGTCACTTAATTAGTAGATGCAAAATCGTGTTTACATAATCTGCCTGCAGTAATAAATATAGGTAGGCACTGCTCGGTGCCTGACACGGAACTTACAAACTGCAATTAAAAAGTTTGATCAGTTTCTTCGAAAAACCTAATTAAGACATTACTGCAGTACTTGAGTCAATTCCACAATTTTATTCGAATAAATAATAATTCTATTAACATGATTTGAATTATTTATTCGAATAAAATAATATTATTATTCGAAAATATGTTGTTGTTATGTGTGTAACCGGCTCAACATTTTGAAGTGTGGCGCAAAATTTTCTAGCTATTAAAAAAAAACTAACAAAAGCGAAAATGTTTGAATTATTACTATTCATCGTAAAGTGCGTTTTCATTCATTTGGAACTGTTGCCTTATAACCGTTTTGTACATAAAGAAATAAATAAAAAATCGTTAGTAGGAAATAAAGTACACTCATTGGCTTCAACTGTTTGTTTTATTTATTCAATCCTTCGATATTCCCTTTAACCTTCAACCAAACTTTTAATGCATAGATAGGTACTAAGGTTTTTTAACTAATTGTATTTTACCTATGCAGTTAAAGGTCGTGTATTTTGTGGGTTTCATGAATTAAGCTGTTCATTCAGAACCACTAGCATAAAATTAAAACATGCATAATTTTAAAATAGGTTTATTTTGCATGATTTACATTAGATAAATACAATTGATTTAAAGTTTTATTAGAATATTATGATTTTGATTAGGTCTGTCCGAGTTTGTAAAAATACCTTTAGCAAAACTAATTCTGTTATAACTGGTCTTGAGTTATCAATCCAGCTGGCCCTTGGCCTACGACCGGCGCCAATCCAGCCACGGCCACTGCTTTCAGGGGTCTGAAAAAAGAAAAAGAAAATTTGTGGCCACGCCATCTATGCTGATCGCTAAAAACAAACTCTTAGTAAAAGGTGGTTCAATTTCATTTGCCTAGATGGCGCTCTTTGCAAAATCATGTATGTAGTACGACATCGCCTTGCTAGATGGCGTTAAATAAAAAATAAAAAATCCTTACTTGAAACCAAGTTCCTCTTTCGGTACTCCTAATTTTGCTAGTTTAGCTTCATAGGTTGCCAGAAGATCATCATGGGCTTTACGCAGACGAGCTGCTTCGTATCGCAGATCATCTATCTGTGTGTCTTTCAGCTTTAGAAGTTGCTGTAACAGTAACATCGGTATTATGGGTGTGGTTGAATTACGGATGGAAGCGACAATAGCTAAATAGGAAACAAAACATCATGACGCGATCCCGTGATAATTATTGAAATATGCCCGTTCTTCATACAACAAATAGAGAATTTTGAGGACCAGACGAAAAAAATAATCAATAGAACGAGGACATTGACACATTTATTAAAAATAAAAAAAATGATTTCTGCTATCACAAAAAAAGAAAGAAAATAAATTTATTTGACAGAACCATGCATGAACATCTTAAAACTATAGCAGGCGTATACCTAATAACAGGGTTGCTTCTTCTTCGCGTGTTAATTGATTCAATTTTTATCCGACCAGAACTTAGCCGTCCAGGCTTAGCACGAATCCCGTTTTGTCGACGGAAGAGTAGACAAAAATGACGTTTCGTGTAGAAAGTACGACGGCAGCAAAGTAGAAAGATTCAACTGTACTTTATATGAAATTCACTCTTTTACATAATTCGACTTTGTTTTATCATAGGTTTTTTTATTTGATTCTCAATATTTACTGATCACGAGTCACGTATATAAAGACAACTACAACACTTTTTCTCAGTGTCGAAGAACCGTATTTTGGAACAATAATATATTACAGTAATATTGGCCTTAACCATTACTTAAAATAGGAGAAGATCACAGTTTTGCCGTAAGAACGCTCTCCTAAACTAACCGAAAAACCGTATTTATACTCTATGGCCCTCGAGTAGAAAGTTTTCTACTGTCTTTAGCATGGCGATTACAAAATCAATCATTGTCAGTTGTCAGTGTGATTTTGACAGTTTGGGATAGAAAACTTTCTTCTGAAATAGTCTACTTATACACGGACCTAGACAAAGATCGTTAGAAACGAAAGATAAATTAATGACAGATTGTTCAAGGATTTCTACGGTGCGATGTCAAAAATGGAGATACGAAATGTCACCTTGTATAGAAAGAGCTGTGTCTATTTTTCGTAGAAATGGAAAACGTCATGCTACGCGTGGTCAGACAAAGTTGCTACTATGAAATTGATAAAATGTGAATCTTACGTGAATCTCCCTCGGCCCCACATCACGTCCTTCCAAGTTCTTCAGCTTGGTTTCAAGCAGCGCAGTCTTCAGAGATGCTTTCTGTTGTACCTCTAAAACAGCTCTTGAGAACCTGACTTTAAGCTCGTCTCTCTCTCTTCGGATTCTGTCGAAACGAACTTGAAGAACCTCGTACTCCCATTTCAGGACATCGAATTGTTTTTCTAACGACGTCAATTGTTTAGATTTGGACTGAAATTATCAATCGTCTCATTTATTCTTTTGTACGGTTCCTCTTATTGCGTTGGAAAGGTCTTCTTACCGGCTAATACACAAAAATACTCCTAAATATATCTATTTGTCACCGTAAGATTGTGAACACCGTTCGTTTAAATCTACTAGCATTTGCTCGCATGGATGTCGCAAAATATTCCACGGGAACGTACTACCAGGATTACATACCCAATAGCCGAGGAAAAGATCATTGACTCCTACCGCTGCGCCCGCGCAGCCGTCAAACATTTTGTTACACGTAATTTTGAGTCTGTGATATCTTTTAAACTTTTAATTTAAATGATATGATGTCAAGGCATATTTTAATCTAAATTAAATGCCCAATTTAAATAACATATTTGATTGAATAAGGATTAATACAATACCGGTCAAAATTGCTTCGGGAAAAACAATGAAATTTTTATTCAACTTTGAAAGATAATAATGGTAACTGTGGGTCATCCTTAGAAGATAGACCATCGCGGACTTTTTTGTTGAATTTTTTAAGATGAACCATTCTGTAAAATATATTTTTTATGTATCTTTTGCGGTTTACGCGACGCACCGCGTACGACCTTAATTAAATTGTCTCGGCTAGGGTTTAATCTCAATTGCTATAGAAGGTTTATTTTCATTCTGCTACATAGTTTAACACCTTTTGACACCCATTTAGGTTTATTTATTACGTTTATTTTGACTCGAATAAGCGGGAGAACTGTGACCAACCGTTTCTTCCAAGTTGGTCGTAGTTATTTGGCTGCGTGCGTTTGTCGCAAGTTTGATACTATTTAAACATTAAAACAAAATGACATGATTACTTTGTAAAGTATAATATTATTTTAATTACCTATTGTGAATGTGAGGACTATGTGGATATTTTTTTTTTCATTACTCCTTTTTTTTCCTTTCTCAGTTAGCATTTTTTTTTAAACGATGCCCCACACTAAGAATTTCTTCCTGTATCATGGGTGCGTTTACAAACATAGAAACTCACATACACTAACACCCAGACCTGGAACAACTACTTGCAGATCATACAAATATTTGTTCCGTGCGGGGATCGAACCCGCGACACTTTGCGCAGCAGTCAATCGCTCAGCCACTGCGCCAACCGTGTCGTCAGTTTTAATGATGGTCTGGCAGTTTGAGTAGTTTATGCGGCCTACCCAAATGTCCTTTCTTTGGTATTGGTCGTCGAGTTGAGCTCCACGATTACTGACAAATGCTTGCACTGACTGGACAGGTCCACTCAAATCTGTGTCGTTCTTTTCTCAAAAGACCATTTCAGACACTAATCTACATGGTCCTCATATGGCTTGACCAAGATTATGTCTGGACTTTAAAAGAGACTGTGACCTCTGAGTTTGTTTCGGCCTTTCTTCTCAGAGTAGTCGGTTATGAAACGCCGAACTCATCTAGCAAAATTTAATATATTTATATTTATATATATATATTTTTTTATATATTTTTAATATGACGTGTAAAAGTGATTCCTATATCCTATTTACAGAATAAACAATTTCATTTCATTTATGTATATTAGTCATATTGTAAATGGTTTGATGCAATTCTCAATTTTTCGATAGTTTTTAATCTCAATAGATAAATTACAAACGAACGATGTTCTTGCGTCTTACGGTGAAATATACATAATATAAATTAAAGTCGCTTTTCGAGTGTTTCTGTGTGACCGTGTTGTTCTTCAACTACGTAATAGATTTTGATGCGGTTTTCACGAAAATTTTGAAATTGTATTTTGGAAGGTTTACAAGTTGGTGCGGGTCACTCGTCTAATTATTTATTATATTCATTTATGTATGTATTAGTAACACAGGAATGCTTATAATAAACTAATGATAATGACAAGACAAGACACTTTAAAATATAAATACAAACATAACACTATTGGAAACTCCGATAACCGTGCACGGGTGCATCACAGTTTAAATAAGTAATAGTATTATAATTATCTTGATAGAAAACGGCCGAAACGACGTGCTTTGAAATCTCAGTGTATATCAGTACGCAACAAAATTGAGTGCGCGGCAGTTACGCAGGGGGACGCGAAGAGTTTATCTTATTACACTCTTAAAAAAAAATGGTACTCACAGCTAATGCAGCTTTATCTCTGTCATAATTAGACATCTGTCTCCTTAGTTCTTTATTTTCAACAATAGCTATTTCCAATGGTTCTCTTATACTTTTGGTTTCAGCCACAGCATCTCTTGCTATCTTCTCTGATCTCTCTTTCACCTTTTGCATGTCCTCCATTTGCTGTTTTAGACTACTTATTAAACCTGAAAGTAGCAAGCAGTATAATTAAAAAGATTGGTCAGAATTAAAAACTAACACTGGAAAGTTAAGTAGTCACCAACCTAAATTATTCAACGTGATGTCATTGTAATAATTCTTCAAATCCGCAAACGCTCGCTCATGATGATGTATTAATTCTGATAACTGCTTATTTTTTCTCTCTTCAACCTCTGCAATTTCTGTTCTGTGTTTTACTGTCAACTCTACTTTAGTCTCGTGAAGTTTTTTATCAGCCTTATCTTCTATCTGGCGAGACCTTTCTTCAAATTCTTCTCGAACTTTTGACACTTCTTCTGCGTGAACTAATTTAGCTCTTCTTAACTCATCTTGAGCTGCCAGCATTTTCTCTCTAATTTCTTGCCTTAGTATTCTTTTGTCGTTAAGCAATTCAAGCTCCTGTTCAGCATGCTCTTCTTTCGCTGCTTTTAAGGCTACCAAGTTTTCTGCTCTCAAAGCTGCTCCTGCAGCTGCCTGCTCATATTTCAAATGTTTTATCTTCTGCTTTTCAGTTTCCAAAAGTGCTTCATTTTCTTCTTGTGTTTCTTCTGTAGCTCTTTCTCTATTTCGCAATTCTGCTTTTGCTTCTTCCAACTGTTGTCTTGTGATCTCCCAGAATGTTCTTATTTTATCTCTTTCGAGTTGGAAGTAGTTACGTTCTTCTCTCTCTTTGTCCAGTTCCTCTTTAACTCTGAGAGTGAACTGCTCAAGCTTTTCTCGAGTCATTTCTGATGTGTCCACTCCATCGATGATGATTGCTGTAAATAAAACAACATTTTATTTTAGTGTTTAGGATTTGTATATTAAAGGTCTTCACACTAGAGCCGTCACGCACTGGAAGTTATGTTAAATATGTTTACTGCATCAATATTACTACTTATTTTTAGTCATCTGAAATTGGAAATAATTAATTATTTTTACGCACCTGGTGCCTTTTTAGGTTTTCCTCCTTCCTTTCCTTTGGCCTTGGGCGGCTGAAAAGAAAACAACACTATTTAAAATCCGTAATTAACCCCCAGTAGAATAAAAAAACAAACTTACACTATTAATATATAAACATTGAACGTTCAAACAAGCAATTTATAACGATAACGAAAAATGTTTGGAGTAATCAAAAATACATACCATTTTCTATGTTTTTTAAACGGGCAGCAGAAAATAAAATATTATAACAATAAAATATTCACGAACAGTTTCGTTCGCATAGTGCAATTTATGTTTACGTTGTCAAGTTCAACAAGTCCGTTGTCATGGTGATTGTCGATGAGGGTATTTTTTTTTAAATTTATGCCGTGGAATTAGTATGTATTATAATATCAAGTTTAGCATTATCCACAAGATAAACATGACCGTTTTTAGAAATGTGTTCGATCTTGATCAGATATAAATAATAATATTAAAGTAATGTTATCAACCGGGAAAAATAAGATAGATAAGGCTAGCCATATTACTAAAATATGGCTAGCAAAATATAAATAAATATAAATATGGCTAGTATTTTATTTTGAATATGGCAAGCAAAGCCGATTTTGACTAATAATGTCTATAGTCGATTAGATAAGAGCTAGGGACTAGTTATAACAAGCCCCCAAGGCGCCCGCTCAGTACGCTGCGTTTTGGGCGCGCGCCGAACATGCGTTTGACGCTCATCAATCGCAACAAGATTTCCACATTTCGTTATAACTGTTGAACTCTCAACATGCTCAGTGTTGTCTGGGTTTCTTTTAAGTTTATTACTGATGCAGATAAAACGACACGAAAAATCAAAAGACGCTTCCACGCGTCGAGGGCTCGCTAAGGGCATGCGTCATACGCGCATTCGACGCGCGTATGACGCGCGCCCTTAGGTGGCAGCGGTTGATGTAATCGGTTACATAGAAATTCATACAATTTTATTGAGTGCCCTAAACGCAGTGTAGAAATCGCGCGCCCCGGGCGCCCGTTATAATTAGGGCCCTAGACTAAAGTCCACGCCACCACTGAAGACCTTGTGACGCGGCGCTAGTGCCTGTTTCATCACATTACATTGCAATCATTGCATAAAAAAAACCGGCTAAGTGCATGTCGGACCACGCACAATGAGGGGTTCCGTAGTTGGGATGCATTTATCCCAAGAACAAACTTAACATTGTAGTTGAAAAACATTTTCTCCCATACGGGATGTATGGTAGATCATGTTTTTCAAACTGCTAATTTAAGTTGGTCGATTATTACTCGTTAACCTGTAAAGCCTACTTAGCTGTGATAGTTTTCCTTTTTACTTTGTTATATATACTACTACTGTGATTTTTTTCACAAATCCAAGTACAACCATTTAGCTGCCAGGGGGGGCGGCACTTGACTCTAAGAAAAATTTGCACTTTAAAGCTTAATATTTCGCAAACGGATCCCAGAATTGAAAAATGATTTGCACACACCTGTAATATTTTTCTACGATCTTTTCAACGACACCCCACACTATGGGAAAGACGAGAAAAAAAAACAAACAACCCGACTTTACATGTAGGGGAGGTACAAAATAAAATCCATAAATAAATCCATAAACCAATAATAATCCATAAATTAATGTATATCCATGCCAAATTACAGCTTTCTAGTACGAACCGTCTCTGAGCTAAGCCGCGGACAGACAGACAGACAGACGGACATGGCGAAACTATAAGGGTTCCTTGTTTACTACGGAACTCTAAAAATATGGTAGCTTCACAATTTTCCGCCGTGCCATCCACCTTCTTTCATGTTGCGCACTCTAGTCTTATTATTAATGCTTTTCCACAATACCTATCATTATTGAAACTTTTAAAATAAACTAGTACAGTACAACTATTATATGTCCATCGGCAAAGTTCGTGTTTCGTCAGTCGTCGGATTTCTATCAGTTGCCCTTTGCAATTGGTGCTTGTACGTATTGACCTCTACCGCTGCGCCCCGCGTTGCCGTCAACCATAATTACCAAGTGCAAAGAGCAACTGATAGAAATCCGACGACTGACGAAACACGAAGTTTGCCGAGGAATATTAAGAAAACTGTTGTACAGCACATAAATACCAAACCAAAAAAAATAATGATTTAAATTCACGGATAAACTATCCCATTGAGTAGGTTACTCAATGGCATTAAAATAAATAATTTCAAATTGAATACTTATTCAAAACCTTCTTTGACTACTTTTCAATCTGACACAAAAAAAATTAAAGCCAAATGTCGACCCGTCAATCAAAACCGGAAAATTTGAGAAATTGAATGTGTTAAAATAAATAATGTGATTCAATACGACAAAATAACTCACGAACCTTCGCGAACATGTTGGTCGAGGCAGTCAGTGCTGTGATCTACGGGGCAGTGTTCCTAAGCCTGATTCTGGTCGACTACGTTCTTGGCCATGGGTTCGTGGATATGTTCCAAAAGATGTTCTGCAAGGTCGCCTGCTTCGTTAGGAAGACTGTGAGGGAAGAAGCGAAGCAAGTCGTGGTTATCCCGGAGAATCCCATCAGTTTGCCCGTGCTGTTCATGGAGATTTTAGTGCTGAGTTTGACTATCGCTGTGGGTATCTATAACCAATTATCAATCATCTCGATCTTACAAAGAAACAAATCTACAAAACACGTTAAATACCAAACAACTAATGGTTTGAATTCCTACAATTTACACAAAGACGCGATGAATAAAAAAGTAAGAATAAAATTCGAAAATCCCCAAAAAAACAGTCTCAACTGCCGATCAGTATCGTCAGATCTAAAACTGAGTTTCTTACATTAATTTGTAGCATTACCTTTGATCTCACGGTCACAGTAAGCTTTCCATCTCTATCCTATCAAATACTTTGATTTATTTTCCTTACAACCAACCAATGGTTTTAAGCATTACTGCATACGCCAAATCATGATATTCGTGCTGACTAATGAAAAAGATATGATAGATTAATCGCAGATCATCTTTCAGTTCCTGAACAAATACAAGAAGTTACGCAGCAAAGACCGTCTTGATGACCTTCTTCACGAGAGCAAGGAGGCACTGAGACAGACCAATGAGTTCTTAGAGAAGTGGAGACTAAGACGGGTAAGAACAGGTTTTTTTTGTAAGTTGAGAATGTGTGTACAGCATCATAACCGAATCCAAATTCAACACCAGAGTTTCATCCGAATGAAAATAAGAAGATCTAATCAAAGTAAGAGGGTGTGCGCTTATGACGACACGATAGAAGTGAAAACTTACTACTGGAGTCGAGTATACCCGATTCAGCGCCGAGTATACGCGATTCAGCGTCACTCAACTGAATGGAACCGACTATACCCGATTCAGCGTCGACGACCTAAGCGTGACGGTTCAGTTTAATTCATGTTCAGAAAGAGCGCAAAGTGCGCCTACAGTACGTTACTCATGCGGCCTGCAACAGGGTATTGATGAACGACAGAGAAAATATGGACCGAGGCGAAGCCCAGTAATGCCTGGTTGCGGCCAAGGCTTGTATAGTACTTTTCTCAAATAAAGCGTGGAAATTCAAACTAAGTAAATAAATTTTTATTACATTTAGTAAAATAAAATAAATTATTTACAAACTATTAACACTAGGTACGAAATACAATAACTAACTACACGAATAGATACAAAAAACAAAAGGACACTTAGGCGTCGAAGTATTCGTCCGCATCGCTGTCATCCGGAAACGTGCCCAGAAGACTGGCAGCATTGCCACGTTGAATGGCAATGCTAATTCTTTGGCCAAAGAACAAGCCAGCCCTCTGGTCGCGTGAAGTGTCGACCAGTCGGCGGGAAATTTCCTTAAAAAGGACACGCGCACTCGGACCCCATGACCCGAGCGTTTCGACCCCAAACGGCTCAAAACTGTAGTTACCCATGAGGTTACAGTATTTGCGCCGCTTGAGGGTCTCAGCAGCCGCTGCAGCGGCGCCAGCACAGCCCGCCGTGCTAGGAACATGAGATGGTGCAAGGGTGTCGACACAGGTTGCGTCCCACACCAGAGGCCTACCCACCTTCCAAGGCAACAACGTCATGCCGTCTGGTCTCTTCCCATCGTCACGTACCAAGCCGTTTGGTTCTAATACCGCTGGTACGCCGGCGGTGACAAGGGCTCGACGAATAATATCGTTGATGCTGGCGTGCCGTGCAATGCGACCTGCGCTCCTGTAACAGGACAGGCCATGGTGTCCGAGACTGTCTACAGCTTCACCGCAGAGACACCGATGCGGTGCAACACAAGGTGCGCCCAAGCGGAGACACGTAGCGAGCCGAAACGATGAGTCATCCATCATGGTGCCTATGGTGGATGACGGGAGCGCTTGAAGCCACAAACCTGACTCCCATTCTCCCACAGCTAGCAGACGGGCACGCTCAACAGTATTAGGTGACGTGTTTACCAGGGATTTCCGTATAATAATGCAGAGCGGCACGTCCCACCGTTTCTGGGAGGACGGGTTATCAGGCAAATCCGTATTGGGACAAGCCATTTTCCAAGCGTTCAACGCATCGGTCAAACACGGTACCTCAAAATCGACCAGTGAGGAAGATAAAATGTTCCTGGTTAATTTATCGGTACTGTGGACCGAGGAGAGGAAGGCCGGTAAACTTATACTTGAAATTTTGCGGACACCAAGACCACCCAGGCGGATGGGAAGTGTGGCTTGCTGCCACGCTCGGTCGTCCAGGGCCACATTTAGGATTGAGGTTAATGTATTTCTAATAATTTGGTCCACTTTTTCTAAAAGTTGTGGATGCATCCACAGATGGGAGGAACGAAGGCTATACGTGAATTTTGGTCCAAAGCAACAGTATCGAATGAGTGTGAAGGCCGAATGAATATTAATTTTGAAAAGTCTTTCCGAGACATCGTTAAAATTTTGTATTTTTTGCTCAATATACGTTGGAAAGGATTCGTCAAAGATTGGGGACCCCAGGAGGTGCAGAGAGTTTCTTTCTGTAATTTTGATGTTTGATGGTATTAAATTTTGCTATGGTAGTATTTCTGTCAGTGGTTTGGGGAAGATAAATTTCGCATTTTGATAGGTTAAGGTCTAGGCCAATGGAACTGAATTTTTCTTTTAAAAATGTTAAATCTTTTAGGACTGTGTCTACATCACCTCCTAGGGTTCCGTCATCCAAATACCATACGTTGAATTCCGAATTTAGTTGTCGAATAATTGGATTTATAGCCAAACTAAAAATGGCTGGCCCAAGGGGGTCACCCTGTTGACATCCGACGGCTGATTCCAAAAGGTTGTCTTTATAAAGTAATTTAGAGTGGTGCCTGTAGCATTGATAAAGAAAACTGTAAATTTTGGGTATTTCTTTTTGAACTTCTGTCAACAAGGTGTCCCTGTTTACGGAATTGAAAGCGTTCTTAATGTCAACCTTTAGGATGACCTCACCTTTACCGCTATTGAGATAAGTGGATAATGCGTGTACCGCAGCCTCACAGCCCCCTTTAGACCCGAAGCCTAGCTGTAGGGGCTGGAATTTGCTGGCCAGTGTTTCGCTGTAGAAAGCGCAGCAAATTTTGGCTGCGGTACGACGGTAAGTGGACCCTACGGCAATGGGACGAATGCCGCCATCCTTCTTGTGCAGGGCACATAGGTTTGCCCCATACAAAATATCAATGACGGCTTCGTTCACATTGCCGGAGAGCATGAGATTGATGAGGGCCGTCAGCTCCTTCAAAAGGGACTCACCAGCCTCCCCGGCGCCTGAACACATTAAGTCCTTCAGATGTTGGGGTGTCAGGCCGTCGAGGCCGCCGGCGGAGCCACTTCGAAAGGAGCACACGGCCGCACGTACTTGTTGAGCTGTAATTTCAAGTGAGTTGGATTCCGGGTCGGGTGGGTCAGGGAAGGAGAGGTCATCCGCCGGGGCAGGGAGCTTGCTCTCCAGAGCTGTAAGTGTCTCTGGGGAGTACGGCGCAACCACATCGCTACTAAAGATGATCCTAGCTGCACCTCTGATATCACCCTCCCCTAGTTTAGACTCCACATAGTGCAATAAACCTCTTTGGGGGAGGCGTGCTGTTAATTTTGGGTCAAAAATTAATTAAACTAAGTAAATTAATTATAAATTCCAGAACCAATGACGAACAACGATAATTTTTCGCGTGCCATGTTCATTTGTTTCTTCTTTACTTTATAAAGCACTATTTGCAAGTCAAATCAAAATTGAAATAAAATCTTTGATAAGTTATCTCTTTGATTGCCATGTGTCGAAGTAAAAAGTTCGTTCCATTTTTAAATTAAACGACAGATAGAGTTTTCGTAATAATTTATTTGACCGCTTAACACGACAGATATGGATTTTCATACAAAAATTGCTGGCCGAGCGCTCGTGTATGTATTTGACAAGTACAGCATTTTCGATTTATCTCGAATAAGGTTGTCAAAATAATACTCGAATTTCGCATGTTTGAGAAAAAGAAGTTTTCACTTCAAATATTATGCCAGTAATTTTAGGTGTGCAATAAAATTAGTACTACAGAGTGTAAAAAAAAATTGATAACGGGCCCGCAATTTTTATTTACAAGCAAGTTCGTTGCATCTTGTGATTTTTGGGAGCACCAAGCAAAAGTAAATTGAACGCAACGTTATCACATTACTACGTTACACAGTTTATCCATCGCACCGTGAACGGGACGTCAACGAGAAACGAGATTACGCGGCCATAGTAAATGTACTATCGCTACTTCGGCTTCGGCGTCAGCTCATTCTTGTTGACGGTCCGTCCACGGTGCGGTGGGCAAACGGCCTTAGAATTATAAGTCTCAACGTCGCGGTCGTCGCAATAATAGTGATTACTTTATACCTCGATTTTTCTAACTGTGCGCTTGGAGCTGTCAAAGTCAGAGGTTGTTAGTATTAAATTCTCCCGCACGGTTACCTCCTCAGTGCCCCGACGCCTCTTTTACAGTCTACACAACTTGTGTCGTCTCCACAGTTCTGTCCTATTATTCATTAAAGTTGTTATGGTTATTATTAATTAGAGGATTATATCCAAGATAAGAATGCTTGGAAACATGCTGGTCCTGCTCCATAGGACAATTTAGAGTCTAGACAAAATCAAACTGGTTGCTTATTTAATTATGTATTTGTTATTTTTTATAACACTGATTTTACATTCTGTGATTTCTTGAACTCACACACTGACTTATTAGTATTACTTGTTAAAATGTTAGGAATATCGTATAATTTTGCAATGTTTGTAAATATGTGAGCACCATGTATCTGTCACATATTTAATTTATCTGTAATTGCTTTATTTTTCATTCTTTTTTACCTATCGCGGTATAGTAATCTTATTCTAGATGCATCGTCTTCACATATAATGATATAATTAATGTATGCAAAAGATTGTAAAAACATTTTAAAAGAGTAACGGTGGAGTTTCTTGCCCATTCTTCTCCATACGAAAACTACCTTTTGGAAGGGGCGACTAGAATCAATTCTATTTTTTGTAAACTTGACGTTCATAAGTGCCTTTTATGTGCCTAATTGAAATAAATTGTTTGACTTTGACTTTGACTTTGACTTATTTTAATCTACTTATACTGTAATATGTTGACGTTGACAGGCGCACGAAAAATTGGGTTATACTTAAGTGTTGTACTTCGTAGCACGACCATGAACGCATTCATTATAACTTTAGATGGTGATAAAATCCTTTTAGTTTGTACTATTTTATTCCATAAATAAATAAAATAAAATTATTCATTATTTATTGTTTTGATTTAAGTGAAATGCTTCACGAGAAATAAATTATCTTTATCTAGACACACAAAAATAATACGCTACCTCAGAATATCATTTCTCGAATTCGGTTTGAATGCTGTGTGCAAACGCTCTAATCATACACACTTTTTAGTGGGTAGTATTTAGAAAGGTTTCTTCTTAGCTGCAGTTTAGAATTGGACTATCTATAAGATTTCACTTTCGTATTTCAATCAAAAATCTAAATCAAAAGTAATTTCCAATTACTTTAACATCAATCTAGGCTGAAAATCAGCACCTTTTTAAACTTTAAAATTACATAATACAGTCCCCCAAAACGCCCGCCCTTAACGATAATTAAATGTTTTATGCAATGCAATGTTAAGTTTTATATAAATTGGCAGGTGCCAACTGAGTACTCCTACTTGGATGAAGAGCCGCAGGAGATCAAACCTCTGAAGATTGAAGTGCCCATCTTACACATGGCCATCATTGACGTAAGTGAATTACGGATACTGTTACTTTGGGTAGGACTGCTAAATTTGTTAAAAAAATATATTTTATTCATGCAGAACATTTACAGCAGGTGCTTATGAATAGAGGACACAGTATTCCAGAAAGGCTTTGCATTGAAGAACCACCGGCAAGTATTATTAAAATATTGCAGAAACCATTTTTCAATGTGGAAGAAGAATGCAGAGGTTACCGAAATATGGAAGGAGTAAAGGGAGGGGCCTTGTTTAGTAGTGGAACAAATAGACTAGCAAGATAAAATATATATGTTCGGAAAACTGAACTGATTCAAAACATTTTAAGGTATAGAGGTATGAGGAACAGCGTGTAAAGTTCACTCATCCTCAATAGAAAAGGGAGGATCCTCCGACCAGATGGGTGTCGTGTCTGGTGTGCAACTGCCCGACGATTGATGTCGGAAAGTTATATATATACTGATCGCGTGGTAAACTCTGGTTGCGCGGTGCAGGATTTGAGTGACGTCTTCGATACATAGTTCTCATGTGGCGATATAGATTCCGCCACAGAGGTGAAAATTCTCGCATTCCACTAAAATGAGATGGTTGTGGAAGTAAAAGACAAAGCCTCTACATAATTGAAAACCAACTAAGCAGAAAAAATACTGCTGACATCAAAGTTAACATCAACAAGTCTTCATAAAATCATTCTCTATCTTTCCAGACCTTAGGAACAACAAGAAGTCAACCAGAAAGAGGGGATGCTGGTGATGCAGTCAACATCACAGACTCAACACTGCTGTCAGTCACATCACTCCTCGATGATGACCTGGAATCCATACCAGAACCATCCGCCACAGAAGATAAAGTGGCTGAGGAAACCAGACATGTTGAGTTCAGAGATAGAACCTTATGGGATGTTATGGAAGAGGATGCAAATAATTTAGAAGACTAAAATGTTTAAACTTTTGTAAAAATCTGTAATAGGTTGGTTAACTAAAATGCCAGTTGTTTATTCAAATGTGTTGTTCAGTATCATATTTAAAATAATGAATATAAAAATAATAAAATCAATGTTTGTTTTGCGTATTTTAGGAAATTTTGATACTCCGAGTTTTTTAATTTATTTTGATATTCTGAATGGTTCGCAGAAGTGACTAATAAGGCTCGCTTGCACCTCCATCAATTCCTTTAGCGCTAAATACATTTTGTGGTTTGTGGTAAGTAACAAAACAGAAATTCATCAATGACTTTGGTATCGGTATTATATATGATTCAACTAATTCAATTTTTGAAGTGAAAACTTCTTTAGCGGCGTTGAGCACTTTTTGGGTGAACAATATTCATGGATCTCGCGTCATCGTCACCGCACTCTTCCCATGAGCTATATGTGTACTCTGTATATACATTGATAATAATAATTCAAAAATAATAATCTAATAGCTCGACGATACAATTCACAAGTTACTTAGTTTTCACTTCTATCGTCAGCGGCAGTCCCCAAAGACCACCGCGCATGTTTTTTGTTTACGTCAGTGACTGCTAATCGGGAGTGAAATACCAGATATTTCACTGCTGATTACGGTGAATTGTAAGGTCAGGCAGAACATTTATATTTTAATATAAATCATTACGAATTTAATTGTTTTCCGAAGATTTTTTTTATTGACATACAAAGCAGAAAACATAATTATCTACAACGCCTATTTCAATTATAAACCTTACCTACATAAGTAGACTAAGTTCATTAGTTTTTTTAATTGTCCGGACTGAAAAAGGCAAGCGTTCCTTTGCTAAGAAAATGACACACATCGGATTTGATGACAATAGTAAAGTTTTCTATATCACTCTTGCACGTCTTTACAATAGTCTAGGACATAAAAGAGAAGAACGCGATTTCTGCGCATAATTTACCATGCTCTTCCGACGGTATACGACGGTGACGTAGTATCTGGTATTATAATTCGGGTTGAGTTGACTTGGGCCGAACTATCGCTGACCCATTTTTTTGGGAATATTAAATTCTTAAGTCTCACTAGAATAAATTAGTACCAGATAATTACTTACCCAAGTACGTAGTACACAGTCTCCCTAGCTCATTTGTACTTTAATCCCTACAAAGGTCTTTCTTCATATCGCACACTTATAGTGTCAAATGCTCATAACACTGTTCAAAGAGCCTAAAAGCTGACAGATATTAATTCCAAACCTCAATACTAACTTACTTTTGCATTAGAAA
Organism: Agrochola lota; assembly: GCA_947364205.1. Taxonomy (NCBI): domain Eukaryota; kingdom Metazoa; phylum Arthropoda; class Insecta; order Lepidoptera; family Noctuidae; genus Agrochola; species Agrochola lota. The sequence continues at coordinate 3,349,403 of OX376241.1, forward strand.
ATCATACAACATCATAATTTTCAACCATATGTCGATGGTCCCAAGGTTTATGTTGAAGAGGGTAAGGTTATAGAAGTGGATGTGTAAGTTGGTCCAGGGGTGGCTATCCGCATTTGCTTTGATGTCATATTATCAGCAGGGTGTCTGGAATGATGGGATGTAATTAAAATTTGCAAATAGCAGAGTAGTTCGGTCATAATCCTAAAAGTTATAGTACTTCTAATCCGTGAATGCCTAAAACCTTATTGCTTAAATTAATTACTGACGACAACTTATCGTCGATATATTTTTTAATGATTATCAGAAAACTTTTGCACCTAACCAGCTAAAATGATTCTTCAGCTGAAAAGATTATCTCATAACATCATACCTGTATTTCTTGAAGGGTTAGGAAAGAAAGATCGAAAAAAAAAAGAAAGAAAGAAAAAAAAAATTGAGACACAGGAGATCACAAATTAAACTAAAACACACTCATAGAAACATACATAACAATAATAAAAAAAAACGCTTTAAATAATTAAATTCACTTATACGATGCTTCTAACTAAACCCTAACGTTTTTCAAATTGAAATCACCATCACTGGATCCAATATTATTATTATAAATAAGATTTTTTTTCTGTGAAATTATATCTAATAATCGTAAAAAAGTCGAGACTAAAATGAAGCGAAATTATTCTAAATATGTTTAATCAACACCATAGTTACCAAACCCAAACAAATAAAGAAACTATAAATAAAGAAAAATCCCCCTTCTTTCCCGGTCGTATAGGGATTATATCAAATAGGTGTCTTCTTTGAGGGATCAAGAGATTTTCGAGGGAATCTTCGCGTTTGTTGCTGGTAGTAGGGATTATTTATGCGACAGTGATAATAAGTTGCTTTGCTTAACTTATTTAATTTGCTTTCGTTACGGGTATTGACATCCTTACAGTAAGCCCTTTCATTGGATGTGTCACAAGGCTATTTTTTTTTTTTCGAAACGGTTTGCAAGAAAATATCTCCAATAGCGCACAATAACGCAGTACCAGATTATATGCAAAAATAGGATAATAATTTGTCCTATTCAAATCTTCAATCCATTTTTGGAGAAAATTTGTGGAATTACGAGATAATCATGAATTTATGTTTTTGTGCATACAAAAAAATCTTTAAATATTCATAGCATTGAAAATAATGGGTAAAATGTAAAGTCATAGAACAATTTGTGATGGTTAGTAGATTTCATTTGCGTATTTGTTGTTTTTAAATAGACCAATATTTTTTTTTGATTCCTAAGTCCTCTACGGTTTCATATCGGGCTGCCGTGCGCCGCCGCTACCGTCGCGCGACGCACCGCTCTATGGAAAATCGAGGTCTGTTTCGGATCAAAAATCGTTAATTTTTTATTTCTAAACATTATGTTGTAAAATTTTGCACAAATATAGAGTATTTACATATGGCTTCAAATGGGATTATATTTTAATATGAATTAATTTAATACAATAATTACATTAAAAAAATAAAAGAAATTCAAAAGCATAAAAATTATCATATTTTTTTTTATCAATATAAATTATTATGTCTGCAAATACCAATTATCATATACTAAATCACAAAATACAAATCAAAACAAAAAATATAAGGTAAAAAATAAAGAAAAATATTGTGTTGATTTTTTTTAATATAGATTACCTAATTAATTTACGTATACTCGTAAAGATGAATGCTTACTTTGTGCTATATTATACTTGGATGATAATTCCTCCTCCATATTATACAGGGTGTTCGGCAGAAGGTTGAACCTACGAAAATGGCGGATCCGTGGGGCCGTCTACTACGTTTTTAGGCCCAATAACAAGACCCAGGATTTATTTTAATAACTTTTATTTTAATAACTTTTTTTAATTATTTTTCGGAATTTGTCGTGGCCAAAATTTCAAACGTCAATAATTTCATTTAAAAATAACAACACTGGTAGCATTTTTATATTCATCTAAAGTAACAGCAGAATCTTATAAAATCGTATTTGACGCAGATGATTGCCAGAAAAGTAAATACGAGCCCTTAAACTACAAACAAATCAAAAATAAATACCGAAAACCCCACTTTGAACCGCGTTAAAAAAAGAACTAACAGTGATAGAGCAGTTCTAATTTTAGAAAAACATCTTTGGTTCATGCCCAATCTAGCGGTATGCAATATGCACAATTTCTTTTAAAATAACTAGAACAATTCGCCAATTTTAACTGCCTAGGACTTTTTTCACCGAAAGGATTGCGAAGGACATTTGTGAAAAAAGAAATTAATTAATATACGAACCAAATTTTTTTTAAGCATTAGATTCTACAATTATTCTAGAAAAAAATAAAAATAAATGTTGCCAGTTTTGTTATATTTAAATTAAATTATTGACGTTTGAATTTTGAGCAACCAGGAATTTCGTTTAAATTTTAAAAAAACATTAAAAAAAGTCCTTGTGGCATGGGTCTTGTTATTGGACCTAAACACGTAGTACACGGCCCCACGGATCCGTCATTTTCGTATGTTCAACCTTCTGCTTAACATCCTGTATATAAGAAAGTATTATTTACATTTAGAACAGTTGAAAGTGGACATTTTCAAGAGTTTACAAAACACGTAAGTATATTGTATTTGTAACAACTAAACGTCTGTTTATTTATCACTATTTTGTTGTATAGAAATAAATGTAACAACTCTTTATATACCTACCTAATATTTGAAAAAAATTGGGTAGTAGGTATGCATCTTGTTGATGAAATTTTGTACACGCAACATTAGTGCAAACAGGATAAACGTCCTAGTATTAATGAATTGATATTAGTAAATTACAAAACATACCGCTAACTATTAATATAAATCACTTGAAACCACAGGTAGCGGTTTTCAATTTTCTGACTTTTATCACATTTTTACAAATTACTTCGAAAATCGCAAATATCCGCAGCCGATTTTTATTTTCTGAATAGCTAGGCAACAATTCAACATTAAATGTAAAGTAGGGGTAGACGTGGGTAACTGTCAAAAGTCTCAATGAAGTTAAAAAAAACATTTTTTTCACCTTATTTTGTATGTCCCGCGCTTTAAAGGCACGGCGGTGGCGCGGTGGCGGCCCGGCGACGGCGTCGTCACCCTTTTTTTTTTTTGAAGGTGGGAAATTATCAAATAATTTATCCCGCTCTGGGCGGAGCGGGAGGGTGTGTCAGACTTTTACTGACTAAAACCCACCCGTGTTCCTTCCGTTGCCTATGTGCCGGGGCCACGATATCCCTTTCGGATAAACCCGCAACCCCAGCAGGCATTGGTCCTTACGGACCCCGTCAGTTGGTGCTGACATCTCTTTGAGGCGCGCGTGGAACACAACGCGCCGTCGACCCGGGCCTGGTCCTTATCGGACGGCGAGCTACCCATTGCTCACCGTCCGCAAGCCCGCTTACGGTGGCCGGAAGTCGGCTCGTGACTCCCGATGCCCGGGGCGTCTCCTGCGGTGACTAGGGGCACGAGGGCGTGCAAATTGCATCTCCCTCGCGCGCTCCGCCTCCTCCTTCGCGAGCATTACTGCTTCGCAGAAGGAGGTGACGGCCTCCCATGCACTCTCGCTCCGAACCATGGCTTGAACCAGGGCCGGACGCGAGAGATCGCCGCCGCCAATCGCCTCCGTGAGGACACGGCGGCACTCCGCCCAAGCAGGGCAGACCTCCACCGTATGCTCCAGCGTGTCCTCCGGGCGATCCACACAGTGGTGACACGCGGGCGTTTCCTTCCGCCTTATACGGAACAGGAAACTCCCGAAACAGCCGTGTCCAGTGAGGACCTGCGTCAGGCGGAAGGTGAGGACGCCGTGGCGCCTCTCTAGCCACTCCTCAAAGAGAGGACTTATCGCCACAATTGTGACGTGCCCAGCGCTGGGTTGCGACAATCGCACTCTCCATGCCGCCATGAGATCCCCACGGAACTCTGTCCGCTGTGTCGTGATTTCTCGCGGCAGCGGAGTTACGCCCCGGCGGCGCCGGCGTTTCGCCTCCTCGCGGCGTCGTCACCCTGAGCACTAAATCTTCGAAAAAAGCACTTTCTTAGAAACACTACAACAAAAATTAAACTCATTATTTACATTTAATTTTTTTCATAATTAAATGCATTAAACCGTACCAAATTTTGCCGGACAAAACCAAGTCTTAGTTCATAGAAAGCTTCAACCTATTTCTATATGGACAATATTCTAAACAAAACGACAATAAATCGCCTGTACCTAATACGAAATCATCCAAGTATACTTAAACCGTAATTTGGTGAAAACCAAACAATGGTCACGTGGCTGAAGCTCGATGGTTTTCAACCCTTGTTCTGTGATATAATTATGGTGTAATGATGGTGAACTATGATGGATCGGGACACGCCTTACTGTTTGTGGGATTTTTTAGGGTTAGCTAGTATTATTGGAAAACATTTTAAACTTTAGGACGAGCATCGTTATCCTTACTTAATATTATTATATGCGGAAGTGAGTTTGTTTGTTTTTTACGGTTTCACGCTAAAACAACTAAACGGATTTGGATGAAAATTTGCACCCGGGTAGACCATAAACTGGATTAGGACATACTTTTTATCCCGGTATTCCCGCGAGGCGCAGCTAGTAGAAAATATTAGTGTCGTACAAATGTTCATTATAGGTACTGTAAAATATTGAAACTTGAAGCCTCTATCTTCAAGTTTCAATATTTTACAGTATAATGAACATTTGTACGTACGTTCGACGGAAGGCTCCCATCTTATCATTCAGCATGACGTTATACTATGGAGAGACCCAAAACACAGCACATTTAATTAGATACTCCTATTATTTTCGCTGGACAAGAACGAGTGAATGAGAATGAGTGTTCGAGTGTCGTAATGGCCGAGTGGTTAAGGCCTCGCCTCTCATGTATGAGGTTGTGGGTTCAAATCCGGGCAAGTACCAATGTGACTTTTTCAATTCATAATTATGTACTTTCTGAGTTTATCTTGGACATTACTGACATCGGTGAAGGAAAAACATCGTGAGGAAACCTGGACTTATATAGTTTAAATAAGTCTGAAATCACCAACCCGTCTTGAGCAAGCGTGGTGATCAATGCTCATGCCTTCTCTGTAAGAAGAGGCCTTTGCCCTGCAGTGGGACAGTAACAGGCTGGTATTATTATTATTATTAAGAACGCAACGATTTACAAGATGACATATAAATTGAGTCCATCAATCTGCCTAGCGTTTTCCCAATTATGTTGGGGTCGGCTTACAGTCTGACCGGATGCAGCTGAATGCCAGTATTTTACATGAAGCGACTGCCTATCTGACCTTCACAACCCAGTAACTGGGTACGTTACCCCTTGGTAAGACTGGTTGTCAGACTTTCGGGCTTCTGACGACTCTTAGCGACTGTCAAAGATACGCGAATGACAGCCGGGATCAACGGCTTAACGTCCTTTCCGAGGCAAGGACGAGTCTTGGTATATAAAGATGGTTACCCATCCACAGACCAGCCCCAGGTTAAGCGCAGCTTAACCTGATGTGTCGACCCGTGTAGCTGTTATTACTTCGGCACGAGCTCTTTATAAAAAATTAAGTAACGTCACTTCTTCTTATTTTCGTGTGGTTAGTGACTAACCTGGTGTCACAGTTTTAAAGCCGTCCATGGGCCTCTGACTCGGCTTCACATGCCGTCGAAAAATATCTCTCAGGCATGCCGGTTTCCTCACGATGTTTTCCTTTCCCGTTTTTTAAGCGAGTGATAATTATACAATACGCACATGAATCCGAAAAGTCAGAGGTGCGTGCCTTGGGGTTTGAACTCGAGCCAGGACTTGGCAGTCCGACGGTCACTAAGCTGTCAGTAATAATTCTTTACAAAAAAAAAATTAAAACTACGTTGATCCCTTTCCAGTAAACAAACTTGATTACCTCCAAATTCATGTTCAATCCCCACTATCATGTTTCCAGTCCAGGAAGTAGCATTCCGTTCACAACACAGACAGAATTGACGGCTTCATCATTTATCATTATTGTGGATGGCTGCTACTTTGCTGTGTGAAGTTCTGATGCCTTTGTGCCTGTTTGTCATGCATTCTGTTTGTTTATCTTTTGACTTTCGAGGTTCGCAGTGGCTGTGATTTTTTTAGGATATGGCTTGACTTGTGTTGCTACTGCTGGAAATAAAAAAAATAGCCTGTTACTGTCCCACTGCAGGGCAAAGGCCTCTTCTCATACAGATAAGGCACGAGCATTAATCACCACGCTTGCTCAAGACGGGTTCGTGATTTGAGTCTTATATTAACTATACTATAAGTCTAACTATACTATGTGTCATTTCAGAGTAGACCTCCAGGTTTCCTCACGATGTTTTCCTTCACCGATGTCAGTAATGTCCAAGATAAACTCAGAAAGTACATAATTATGAAATGAAAAAGTCACATTGGTACTTGCTCGGATTTGAACCCACAACCTCAAATCAATAAAAGTACCAGAAAATTAATACAAAAGTATAAAATATATTAAAGTTGGCTATTAATAGACCGCGTACCTGAAGACATAGCGTTGGAAGGCCTTCCATAAGGTGAACCATGACCTTGTGAAGGCCGCAGGAATCCGCTGGATGCTGGAAGCACAGAACTGGTCGAAGTGGCACTACTTGGGGGTGGCCGCTCTCCAGCAGTGGATATCTTTAGGCTGAAATGATAATGTGGATAGTTGGCTGATTAACTATACTCTTTTTTCAGCGAGGTAAAGCCATCACTGACTAAATTATAATATTCATTACTAAAGTTGGGTTAGTTACCGTCATTCTACTATTTTTTGGAGTCATCGCTGCTTGCCTTCGTATACATTGGCTACCTCATGTATGTAAGCTTCGAAGAAAACAATATAAAAAAAGAACCTTACCATCTTTTTACACCTCTCAATCCAAAAGGAAATTAATTAGCAAATGCCCAAGAAACTAAAACCAAAACGCAAGGCGACGGTGATCAGCATCCATTTATCACTTCAAGTCTTTTTGTCCCTCTCTATTCAATACTTTTTGCGCGGAAGATTAAATTTCGCGTCTCACCCGAGGTCCAAAACCATTAATACTCCTCCACCACTTTATTAAGACCTTCCCTGCTTCCCTTTTCCATCTAAAACCAGATTCTTCAACGGTATTTGGTGGAGGTTCAGAGATCAGGTTATAATGGTCTGTCCTTCGCCCCATCTTGTCATTGAATTTTTTATTTTATTTGTTTCAACACGTCTGGTCGCTGTATGTAGCACTTTGATTATGATTTTTGCGGGTACCTAAATTACTGAAGGGTAGAATTGATATTTGATGATATACGATTTTTTTTAGATGTTTATTTCAATTTTGCGGATTGAAACAAAGTTGTACGTACGTCATTTTGGAGCGTTGAAGTTGTAACGGGTGCAAAGGGATTTATTACACTTTTTATGTTCGCTGAATTCGATTTTTTTCTGGGTGATTTTCACCCGGAACTGGATACATCTTTATTTGTTATACTAGAAGCTAATGTTAGCTAAAACCGGTTTAGGCAAAAAATTATGGTTGATGTTTTCCTGTCTCCTTTCTATTTATAAGCGCTGTTTTTGTTTAAGTAGTCTGTTTTTAGTTTAATTCGTGATTTCCTGAGCGAGTCTCAATAAATACTTTTTCTTTGTTTTTCCCACCAAGAAAAACCACATAATTATTGCGCCTATAAATTCATAATTTTATTCATTCTTTATTAACAATTCGGTGGCCAGTGATAATAGTAACTTAAACCCAAAATTGTCCATTATTAACACCTACACAACCAAGCCACGCGGCCAACAAACAATGGCTAACAAAATAACTAGAATCATCGCTCAGTAACCGCCTAAACATTTTACAACAACCGCACATATTTGTACTAGCTCCCATACAATCAAAATGCTTAAAACTTTACCAAGAAATAATGCATTTACGAAACCCCTTAACTCAACTGCTTAAAATCTAATCTCCAATAATAGAACTGCTTTTCGAAATTCAAATCGAATTTCTAATTTGAATGGTTGAAATAATGACCGTTAATTCAACCAGTATACCGAGACTTATCATTACAAACACTTTTTTTCTTGACTAGGGGTCAAACAAAATTGGGTTTCGAATTCAAGATGGCGTCGGTTTAGGTCGCCACGTGCAAGTCACGTGACCAGTAAGAAAAGCAAACGCGTTGGTTCGGAATAACAGCGTAAATGCCGTCATTAGCGATTTGATTATATTTTTTGTGTGTACTGTTTGGAATGATAGGATTTGTAATAGATAGGGGTATGACTAGTCTAGAGGGCTATGTGGTTTTTTATTTACTAAACACCCTCTATTTACCGGAATAAGATGACAAAATGGCGCGATTGAAATACCTACATTACATAAAAAAGACTTTCCAAATTGTACGGTTTTCAACTTTGCCTAAAAATAGTCAAATGGATTTGGCACTTGTTTGTATGAGAACAGTCTTAGCCAGTAAGACAATTAATAATAGGCTGGAACAGAGTTGCCTTTAGAGCTTTGTACAAAATTAACAAAAGAGTAGTTTTGAAAATCTACCCAAACCAATCAATTCAGCCTATCACAGTTCACTGCTGGACATAAGCCTCTCCCAGGCTGCGCCGTCCTCCGCCTGTCCAAATATGAAAATCTGTCCACCCAAAGTATAACTCGATTTTTATAAATGTGCGCCTGTCAACGTCAAAACATTATAGTGGTTAAAATAATAACAATAACAAATTAATGAATAATAAGACAGACCTGTGGAGACAACACGAGTTGTTTAGAGCTTATTAAGAGGCGTGGGGGTAACCTGGCGGGTGAATTCGATTTTGACAGCCTCAAGCGCACAGTTATATAAATCGAGTTTTTAAATTCGCTAATAGCCCTACCCTTAATTACCACCTACTGAGACAAACCCCTGTAATACCAAATCACTAATATCTCATCACCAAATTCCCACAACCAATGACTAAGTAGAAAATTATTAAATATTTTTGACACGTGTCTAAAAATTAGCCCTTTTTATCATTTTACAAAATAATGGTCGTGAACCACACCTTTGTAGGTCGCCATTGTGATTTTATCCGTACGGAGCGCATGAGTTGAAAGGATATTAATTTTAATATAGTAATCGGCGTGTAATGGGATTAATCGTTGATCTTTTTAGTTGTCTATGGGTGATTTATTAATGTAGGAGTAGGTGCACCATAATGTAAAAAAAAAAAAAACCCACTGGTTTGGAAATCTGGTTTATCAATCATTTGTAGGTAATGAATTAAAAATAACGTTTTAATTATTCAAAAAGAGATTTTTGCAAACTAGCAAGCTCAGTAGAAATATAAACTAGGTTGTTTGCGGTATTTATATCTCCAAGGAGTGTAAACTTTGCAAGTGTTTTTCAGAAATTATTGTGTCTTTATTAAACCTGCGATGCTGAGTGAAAACCTCCAATTGGCCTCTGACTCCAGTACCTACCTATTGAGTAAAGTAATTTCATTCTAGGTACTTACATCGTCTTCAGTAATGCATACATTATTTTATAAAAAAAATTAGAAGAGTAACTATGGAGTTTCTTGTCCATTCGTCTCCACATGAAACAACTTTTTGGAAGGGGCAACTAAAATCAATTCTAGTTTTTTGTAAATTTTGACGTTCAAAAGTGGCTCTTAATGGTCTACTTAAATTAAATTAATATACTTTAATACAATATCTGTAATTAGTCATTTGTAATCAATGATTACAAATGACTAATTACAGATATTGTTCCCCAGTCAAATATAAAACTGAATAGGTAGATATATGAACAGCAAGTGCACCCCAAGCGAGATATTTGCATTGATATTGAATGTCCGGCCGCAGCCACTGCTGCCGACAATCAAGGGATGATTTTACAACACAGAGTAAGAATTATTAGATAAGTTCACGGTAATTTTAGTGTAAATTCTGACAAAGTAGACGATTTTTAGCGATGCTAGGTGGGGCTTATATAGATATAGACTCGAGGTGAAAATCTTCTGTGACGAATTTTTGTAAAACCCTCATTGTTGGTGAGTCAGAATTGCAATTTTAAGAGATCCGTAACCTGAACATGTATGCCATTATCGTCTAATGTTAAGTGGGAAGAAATTGAAAGCTCTGATATTTTTGTCAATATCATCTATAAATAGTCCACATATGCTAAGATTAATTTAATAAGATTTTATGATCTATCTTTAATAAGTCGGTACCTACCAACCTTTGATTTCATCGTGTCTTCATTTCCTCCTCTGGCTTGAATCATGCATCCCGAGTACCTAAGTAATACCAAATCCTATCCACAGACATCTAGATACTTTATGTCACAACACGAATATTATTAAGGCTTCCCATTTGTAGCGCAGCGTGTTTAAGTGATATTAGACGTGAATGTCTGCGTGTCATGATTGATTCCACACAAACGTCACGCTAGTGACTAGCGGGCTAGTATTACACAGTGTTTTAGGGTTTGATTATGTTAGATAGACAGGGACGTGATTAGATTTGGAACACGTCAATGGCTTAGTGATGAGTGGTGAAAGGTTAGATTAGTAGTCAATGCTTTTGGGCATCATATTTATTCAGGAAGGGCTATTACATATTACAGTATCGTAGAGTTCAAAGATGACAAAGGGCAGCCACAATTCGATGATTTATGAATTATAATTTTATTTGTGTTTATAATATTTTTTTTTAAACACTGGATAATAGAATTTAAATTCAATGTTGGTGATTATTATATAATAATAATTATTTAATTATTGATAGATTTTAAATGCGTAATGAATTTTAAATATGAATGTTTTGTTTTTTTGTATATTATTTTATTTATCATCACTAATATTTTCAACACAATGTATTTTCTCATAAAATAAATTACTAAAAAGTCAGAATACTGCGCTTGTTTGTAATTTAATGCTATGGTTAATGTTTGTTTTTTTCCAGAAGCACTATTAATAATACGTGTTTTACTAAAACTTCAGTAAACATACATCAATGTGGTCTCGGCCCTTGGACTATATAGGATCCCTGTATGACAAGGGTCGAGATTTTTCCAAATCAAATGAAATCAAAAATATTTCTTTGCTAGAATATGTTACAAAAGGTGTTACAGTAAATTTGTTTCAGCTTAACCTGCCATAACATGGCGTGCAAATGTATTCACACTCAGCAATGTCAATAAATCTAACTTACAAATTACAGATTCTGTTGATCTTCTAAATAGTCCTTCATGGTTAATATCATTAAAATAGTAATAGTTTGAAAAGTATTGTTTTAAACATTTTCAGCGGTAAGTCTTGAAAACTATTTGGTAAATGATTTTAAATAATAATCGACATGCATACATTTTTCTAAAATTATTTTAGTTTTATTGGTGGCAGCCGAAGTTAAAAAAAAAGAGAAAGCAGTGATAACCTAGGGGTTTGACCATTGGACTGCCACGTTATAGGTCTCGAGTTCGAACCCAAGGCACACGGCTCTGACTTTTCGGATTCATGTGCGTATTGTATAATTATCACTTGCTTCAAAAACGGTGAAGGAAAACATCGGGAGGACACGCCATGCCTGAGAGATATTTCTCGACGGCATGTGAAGCCAAGTCAGAGGCCCGTGGGCGGCTTTAAAACTCTGACACCAGGTTAGTCACTAACCACAGGAAAAGAAGAAGAAGCCTGTAAACTAGCTCAGAGTTCCTACTTTTTAAGGGGACCACAGGACCTAAACGTACCTAAACGCAAGTATTATAAAGCCTAAAGTATATAATCCACTGCAGTAAACAAAATCAGAAAAATATGTGATTTTTCTTCAGGATGTGTGCTAGTAAGATAGTGTGTTGAAAACATAATACTTACAACAAATTTGATACGATAGAAAAAAATCACGAAGCCACCTCTAAAAATTTATTTTAACGATTAAACATTATATTAAAATATTGGGTTTTTTCCCCCACCTCTGAAATTTGCGTTTTTTTTTCTCACAAATAGAGAACCTCGTCACTTCTATGATTTAAAAAAATCATCAATTGCTTGGTATTATATCGAATAATGACCATCATAGACAACTACCAATAGTAAAAAAACCTTATTACTTATAGTTTTATAAACATAAAAAAATACCTTAAAAAAGACTCCTCATTTTGCTAGCGGAAATGACCACTATTTGTTTTAACGTAGCCAAAACTTATTTTTGTCGCTTAATCTAAGTGGCATATTCCTTAACTTAGTTTTTAAACATTAGTGCATAAAAGTTTTAAAATATTCGTGTTCATGGCTGTTATATAAATTAAGAAAATGTTAGTATGAAAAATGCAACTTCTTTAAAATTCTCCATACAAAACGCTGATGTCATAGGCGGGGGACCTATTACATGCAATCATTCAGATTTTTTATCAGATTATTCTAAAAGCTACATATTGACCTAATAGTTTTAATTTTTTTTAGTACAATCAATAGATTTTTTGTTAATAGATAATTGCTTTATATTTTGCAATAAAATACCTGGGTTGTGTCATCGCGCTTCTCTTTCTTTTCTATGCAGTCCGACAGTGACCGCGCTTTAGCTATTGTAAGCCTCTTAAGATACAATGTGTTGAAATCATAGATAGGTACAACCAAACAAACTAAACGTTTCAGTATGCTCCATAAACCTGTTAGTTTACTCAATACAAACCTCGTTTCAAAACCATATAATATAAACATCTACATAGCAAAACACAATAACCCACAAAAACAAAAAAATGAGACATTCGTTCTGCATATAATGCTGCGTAATGAAGTAATACGACGCGCCGATGTTGGACACAACCCCTTTATTTTGATGGACGCGTATTCTGGAATTGGGATTATTTTCTTAGTATTTAATTTATTGTGGAATAATTTTTTTGGCAATTTTCTGCTTTAGAGTAAGGGTCAGTCTGAATCACAGATTACACAGTCACCACACATACTACTTTTAGTGTGCCATCTTTGCAAATTAATAATATTGTAACAAATCTACGAAAATAATAATACCCCAGTCGCTTCCTTCGAAATCCATGATCATGTGTAAATTACAAAAATATAGTACAATGGAAAGAGATATTGATGTGTAAAGTAGTACCAGTTTAAGTACATGCTCTGGTATTTTTATTCCATCAAACATCAGCATAGAAATGGAAAGCATAAAAAAAATACTTTTAGAATAAGCCCGTATCACCCAGTCAAAAAAGCAATATGTAACAAATTTGTTTTTCAATTTCGTACCAATTTTGCATACGGGACCCCGTCGTATCGAGCAAATAAAATGCGGTATTGTGGTTTTTACGATGCGTAAATATTTTTTCTTCGTTTTTTTCTACTTTTATTGGTCGAGGTGGGAATGAAAAGCGGATTTCGTGTAATAACTGTATGTTATTGTCGCCAAAATTCTGTAATAGCTTGTCTGGGCGATATTTTTTCTTTTTCTGTACCCGCTTTGGTAAACTCGATACCCTTGATGAGCTTTCGTGCAACGTGCGATTAATTTATGATTCGGAGAGCGAGTATTTCATGCTCATATTTTTGTTATTGGTATGCGCAATAAATATCGCACGTTACGAGTTTATGGATAGGATACTACGTTGCAAAAATATAAATTATAACTAGTCTGAGAATGTCATAAGTTTGATTTCAGATCTGGCTATTATTCTAATAGCCAGATCTAATCGACACACGAATTTAACCACGGACTTTTACATATTTCAAAAAATATTTGCAAAATGAAACCGAATTATAGAGGAAACGCAGATTTAGCCAATTAATAAAATAAATAAACAAATAGCTATACAGACATACAAATAACTTAACTGATCATTATTTTGACGTTTTAGGCCTTTATACCTCACAGGGAATTGGACGGTGACTCGATTTGGAGTCCGGGAGTGTTTTATTAGTGAAACTGATCTTCAATTCAATATAAATATTTATATTTTAATACTAATCGTGAGAAAACAGCAGGTAACTATTGAAAGCGTGTCGATTAAAATCGTTTTGTAGATTATAAACACAGTCGCCATTTTGAGCTAGGGGTTAGATCTTCATAGAAAATAGATGTGCGTGCGCATATTTAGGAACTATTAATATTTTTTGTGTGATAATAAGGGCTTTAAGTGGTTATTATTTATTGGCTGTTCACACAGATTATCACGTATTTATTGATTTTGAGATGTAAAGGGAAAAGGATATTCTGAATATGGGAATAAAAACTGTAGGTACAAATGTTAAGATAAAGATCAGACGGCCGATTGTGTAAAAATTTCAACGTGAAAACTTAGTTGTAGTTCACTTCAATCTCACTTGACTAAGTTTTTACGGTGATTTTTTTTACAAAATAGCTCGGCAGAAATAATAACTATCGATACTAATATTATGTGCGTTTGTATTTCCGGAACTACTGATCCGATTCTGAAAATTCTTTCACAAATGGGAAGCTACTATAAATTGCCGAGTTTTATGGGATATATTTTATGTTAAAACAAGTTTCACACCGACGAAGTCGCGGGCGGAAGCTCGTTATTATTAAAAAGAAGTTCCATCCCCACATGGTAGTTTATTTTCACATGGAATGAAATGGGCTTATGAATTTTATTTTACTCTTTACCTACTAGAAAGTCAAAGTCAAAGTCAAACAATTTATTTCAATTAGGCACATAAAAGGCACTTATGAACGTCAAGTTTACAAAAAATAGAATTGATTCTAGTCGCCCCTTCCAAAAGGTAGTTTTCGTATGGAGAAGAATGGGCAAGAAACTCCACCGTTACTCTTTTAAAATGTTTTTACAATATTTTGCATACATTAATTATATAATTATATGTGAGACGATGAATCTAGAATAAGATTACTATACCGCGATAGGTAAAAAAGAATGAAAAATAAAGCAATTACAGATAAATGAAATATGTGGCAGATACATGGTGCTCACATATTTACAAACATTGTAAAATTATACGATATTCCTAACATTTTAACAAGTAATACTAATAAGTCAGTGTGTGAGTTCAAGAAATCACAGAATGTAAAATAAACGTAAGATATATATAGAACGTAAGTAGCGTGACGCAACGCAACGCAATTCTGTTTGATTGATTGATTCTCTGCTAATAAGCTTTATACATAACGAAAAATTACCATACACTATCCGAATCATTCTATTATTAATTTCAATACAACAATCAATTTTGTCACCAACAAAACTAACATTGATTGGCATCCGTCAAAAATCGTATTGAACCCCAAATTCGCCGACATGCAAAGTGGCATACCCCACGAATAACATTTTTTGAATACGCAATCGCAGTAGTACGCACTATTAGGTGGCGTATCGGAAAAATAAACAAATATATGTTTTATTTGAAATTCAAATTTTCTGTATCGAGATTTGCATATAGACAAGAACGATCGTCGATCACCGATAATTTTAATACTAGGGTCGTCGAAATGATTAAATCCTTTGGGGTCGTTATTTTCACACATTTTTAACAATGAAAAGTTTTTGATTTGCAATTTATATTGTAATGGATGTTGCATGTTGGTAGTTTAAATTTATTTGAATGGAATCGAAGCTGCGGCGTGTGATTGATCAGTTGGTTCTGCTGTCGGGATTAACTTTGACTTTCTCGAATAGAAACATGCCCTTGTATAATGAGTAGCCATATTTTTTCTATAAATACGGGTCTATCGTAATAATTATGGAGGACGATTGCTGAAAGAGCTTACAAAGACATTCATGTCAAGAAATTTTGAAACTTCTACACCTATAATAGTTGATAAAAATAAAAAGGAGACTGATATGCCATCTTAACTTAATCAATAATACATATATTCATACGTTTTAAAGATACACTTGTAGGAGCTTGTGACTAAGTAATAACAGCCGCCGTAATATAAGTAATAACGTGCTTCGGAAAGCACGTTAAGCCGTTGGTCCCGCCTGTCATTCGTGGATCTTTGACAGTCGTTACGGGTCGTCAGAAGCCCGAAAGCCTGACAACCAGTCTTACCAATGGGTATCGTATTACCCAGTAACTGGGTTGTGGAGGTCAGATAGGCAGTCGCTCCATGTAAAATACTAGTATGCAGCTGCATCCGGTTAAACAGGAATTATTAATTAAAAAGATACTTGTAGGCTTAAAAAACAATTTCTTGCCATCATTATGATCACCAACTATCAGTACACTGCGAAAACCTAAGCCTCTCAAATGACACGAATTCGATCTAAGGACCCTCTGATCCAGCTGCTACCAGGAGATAACATCATACTTACCGTCTTCTTACTAAACGATCAAAATAAAAACAACATTCAAAAGTTATTTAATCAAACTAGACTGAGAATCAGCACTTTTCGAACGTCAAAATTACATAAGATAGTCTCCCAAAAACGCCCACCCTTCACCACTTCCTAGTGCCTAAGCTGTGAAGAAGAAGTGGCGCAAGAAACTCCCCAGCAGCACAGCTGTCTGTTCAGTTGGAAAAACTTGATTCTTTATAATAGTCCGCAAAAATAATTTAAATTACCACAAATTGCAATACAACTCATAAAATAAAAACATTTTTATGAGTAGATTATGTCAACAATAAATGAAAACAAAATTAAAATAAATTGTCTTACAGTCAAATAAAATAATCCAAACAATTATATGAGCTATCATGTAGTCTTTGATTCTAATACACTTGTTTGTTGCTTGGGGTACATTGGAGTAGGTTAATTAGTCCCAAGCCTTTTTGTCGTCTAAGTAATCTTTAACTTTATAGAAACCTTTTTGACATAGTTTATGTTTAATAAATGATTTAAATTTATTGAGGCTCAGTTCTTTGACATGGCTTGGGAGTTTTTTGTAAAAACGTATACTTTGGCACTAAAATGAATATAATACTAATTTTTTAGAGCCTAGTCCTCGGCACAATAAAATCGTTCTTAACTACTCGTTAAATTTTACTAAACTACATGATATAACATCACAACACAACTTAGGTACAGGAGGTAGATATGTTGTAAACATCCCACTAATTATCCACCACATACATTGGTACTAAACCTTCCCAATCAACATCGAACATCAACAGCCAGTCTAATCACTCCACATATTACATAAATAATGGCTTCCCCATAATGTAATGGCGCTTCCTATAATCAATAAGTGCATACCGTCTGACATGGCGCTAATCGAAACACAATTATGGCGCAGATGTGTTATGGCAGTCAATATGTGTCAAACGGGAACGATTAGGAGTTTAATATGCGTTTTGTGAATGCGTAGTGCTGTCTTGTCATGTAATACTAATAACCTGTCATGTTATGTATGACATGTGTAACAACTTGATATATTTGTTTTAAAGAAGATTTTTTTATGCAGTTTAGATGCCAAAATACTGGCCATCATTTTGCTGTCGTCATTATTCCGAATTTGATTCACGACCATTTAAAAAGTTATAGACTTCTATAAAAAAGTGCAGGTGGTTTATTTAGCCTATAACGTTTCCACTGCTAGTACCCAGGCCTCCTCTCTGTGAGAGGGAGTGGGCTATAGATAATCCCCAGGAAGGCCCAGTGTTGGTTTGTCTGTAATACAGGCATTAATAATGTTTATTTTTAGACTTATGAGGCGAATTTGATTTAGGAACAGCTTCCATACTTACATCCATTTGAATCTCGAAATTCATACATCGCCAAGCGGTTGGTCGACTCTTCACGTGACCAGAGGGCTGGCCAATTTTTTGGTCAAAGAATCAGCATTGCCATCCAACGTGGCAATGCTGCCAGCCTTTTGGGCACTTTTCCAACTGACAGCGATGAGGATGAATTTTTTGATGCTCAATGAGCTCTTCCTTAATTTTATTTTTATTTTTATTTCCTCTGTATACTTGTACATAATTTATATATTTTAGTGTTAGGTAGGTATTTATTTGAACATAACGTTAGCAAATGCTCAAAATAATATTTTCAGTTTCCGGAAACATCAGTATTTTATTTATTTGAATAACAATAATTGAGTATCCTTGAAAAATTGCTGACAAAATATTTACTTATTAAATATGAGCTCAATATGCTGTAATTCATACTTGATGTTTCTTTGCTAGTTGCCCTCTGAAATCTCTGATATGCTGAAATAGGAGTACCTAGATAATTATATCCTGAATAAAACGTAGGCTAATTAGTCCTTTTATACAACGTGTTCCTTTTGATATACCATAACTCTAGGGTATTAATGAGACCATTTTAAAAAATAAACTGGCATAAGAATTATTTTTTAATAAATATATTTTTTCGTTTTTTCGTTTTTTATTTTTTTTATTAGTCATACAAAAAAATATGACAACGTCACATTTTCTTAGCTTTAAATATGAATAAAACTTTGAGTCTAGTGTTATGTTATCCTCGAAATTACGTATTTTTGGAATACTTGCTCTAGGACTTTTTTATTATTTTCACCTAAAACATATAGGTAAGCTAAGAGTGATGGGACATCAAAAGGAACATGTTGTATATGTTACCACCGAACATGGGCCGGCTTCGTCAGACACAAGTTTCAATTACCGCCATGTTGGTTTTTTCTTTTTTTTGCCAAAAAAAAAAACTTACTTACTTTTCTCTCCTTCCTTTCTTTCTTACTTAGAATTAAAAGACATAAAAAAATAAAAAATAAAACAATCTTTTAATTCTAAGTAAAACTTCTGCTGATATATTATTATTAAAAATCTCACAATGAAAACTTAGGTGAAGTGAGCTTGAAGTGAGCTCAATAATGTCAATCCCTAGCCTCAGGTGAAATGACAGATCACTTCAAGCTTACTTTACTTAAGTTTTCTCTGTGAGATTTTTACAGAGCGGAGACCGGCTTAAATATACTCATCATCAGCCTACAGCAGTCCACTGCTGAATATAGACCTTACCAATTGCATGCCATTCAGCTCGATTCTCGGCAACTCTCATCCAGCTGCTACCAGCCACCCTGCGAAGATCGTCACTCCACCTAGCCTAAGGGCGTCCTACCTTAAGTTTGCCGATTCGCGGTCTCAACTCAAGAACACGTCTACCCCAACGGTCATCGGTTCTATGGTTAATATGGCCGGCCCCGTGCCCCTTGAGCTTACTTATTCTGTCAGCTATGTCGACAAAAATTTTGTAAATATACTACCCAACATAAAATAAGGAGTACAGAAAACAAAAGTCATTCAAATAATTAGGTGATTAATTTCTCAAAGCGTCCTCAATTTCCCCCAAACCACACATTCTTGTCATTGTTCAGGCGACACTATAAATTGCTCTAATTGTTCGTAACATCAATTAGTGGGACATTTTCAAAATTAGCTGCTTCTACAATGCTTTCTTTATTTTGAGATCATTGCTAGGCAATAACTAACATGGGTGGTATATTGCTTCAGTGTTGTTTGAATAAAGTATAATAGCTTTTTGGGAGTTAAAGTTCCTTTCCAATTCTTACAAGCGGAATAAACGAGAAAGATTTTTTCGTAATGAATAGTTCTATACAGAATCTTTCCAAATCCAAATCATTTGTTTTGACTCTATGATCAAGACCAATACTAAAATTAGCCCATAAGTTAAATAAGCCCATATCCCAAAAGTTAGATATCTAATTGAGATCAGTTTGACAGTTCTCGTATGGAAAAACACTATACTAAAACGCAAACTTGGACAGTTTCTGCGAAAGAATGTTTCTTGAATAAAAATAATAATTTTATTCCAAGCAAATAGAAATGAGTAGCTTTGAAATAGTAACTTGATGCTACATTTGCGTTTAACATTATCCTCAATTTTCTTTCAAGGGAATGATCCACCCGTACCTAAGAACATTTTCAGTCTGAACCTCTCCACAATTTCCTAGACCAACTTCCATCTCAGTCCTTTATACCCACATTAGCAAGCAACGTACGAAGTACCCACTTTAAAAATCTAACTTTTATTGGAACCATAAAGCTTCCAAAGTTACATGTAAGTGAAATACATCAAGTTTAACTGACCGCATTAAGTTAACCGCAACTCTACCGGATAATGTTTTTCTAAGTTAAAGTAAGTACATAAACTTAGATGGATGGTGCTCAGACACACATGAGTTTTAAAACTTTAGATAATGTAACTTATTTTTCAAAATGGCGGTGAGTAGCTTCATGGGGTGTTGAAAGTTTTATATGGCTTTATTTTGTAACAACCAATTTAAAATGTACTATTACCCGTTGAAACTTATTCTGGTGTTTACAGGTAGACCTACCTATTTCAAACTCAAACTATTTATTTTAATTAAACCATTTACAGGCATTTTTGAATTGTTAAGGAGTCGGTCAGTTAGAGTCGCCTAGTTGCCCAAAGTTGCTCTAAAGCATAATAGGTACCATCGGTAAGAAACTCGATGGACACTTTTTTAAATTATAATATTGGTATATAATATTATTTATATCATTAAAATTAGTATCTCGAAATTTTCATTAATAAAAATAAACTCAGAAATATTTATAAAAAGTATATTTTCAAATAAAGAAATATCAAAACACAGAATAATATAATAATTGGCAGTTGATCTGAAAATAATTACATAAAGAACTTAATTAAAGTCAATTGGTATGACTGTTATACAAAAAACATGCTAAATAAAAATGTCTAAAAACGAAAATCTAATTCACTAAAATCTTAAATTAGCTAAAATATACAGGCCATTTTTATACACAGTGTAGATCACACGATTTTCACTAAAATAAACTACGAAAACAAAATTGTTCTGTAATGAACAATTATTTTTTATTTAATTTTTGTTCGTAAAACAATAATTAAGAAAGACTTGGTAGTGAGATAATTCTTACATACTATGAGTAATTACAATTATATTGCTTAAGATTTTATAATTATTATAATATCATTACAGTTATAATTATAATGTGATTACGGCAGTAAGCATGTTTTTTTTAATGAAAAATTTGTGTGGAAGTTGCAAGAATATTAACTACAACAGTTTCTTTAAAAAAAATCAGTAGTCTTACTACTTTTTATCGCAAATTACTTAATAACTTTAATTTTAGGATACCACAGTTTGCCCTTTGTGCTATTTAATAAAAATTATTTATAGGTAATTTTTGCATCTTCCATACAAATTCAATTTGTTCTTGGGTCAAGCATTATTACTATGGAAATTTAGAAATTTTCGCGACTACAGATTATATTCTTATAAAAAGAGCATTAAGCATACCAATTTTAATTTATGTACAGAACTCTTAAATGCGTTTTTTCTGTAATATTTTCACATCTTTTGCTGACAAACATAGTACGTAGGTAAACTATAATATATTCTGATGTCTGTAAATACTTACCTACTACTTCTTATTTTGTTTTACATAATTTCGCATTGTAAACATTACAAAAAATGCATTAAAAGCAGCTAATAAAACGTTTTCTAAATGTATGTCAGCAAAAAAATGAAAATGTGATCAGCAGATAAGAGTTTCCAAGAGATCATTAGGAAAACTTCTTTTTTTTACTTTAATCGTTTCCTTAAATAAATACATATCACATTTGAACACATTCTTCCGTATATTTTGTAATCTTAAAATAAAATTATTGTTATAAAAAATCATGGTTTAAATAAAAATAACTTATGAATTGTTCCCAAAACGTTTTTGTTCCCACTTTTTGTTAAAAAAATAAACAAATAAAAATGCAAACTGGAGTTTTTTTTTTCTGGAAACAAAACTGTGCTTTTCAAATTCAAAGCCTCGTATGTTACTTAACAGTATGAGTTATCACCTAGCAGGACTAATGGAGTATTTTTATTTACAAATCTACTTGATAAAAGCTAAAAAAATACCAATTTATATGCTCGTGTCTTTTTCTGTTTATTTGTGACAAAAACCCGTTGCTCTCAATTTATCCAGAATTAAAAATATATAATTCAGACTATTTCAGAGTAATGTAATTGAATTCGTTTTATAATTTTTGGTACCTTTTAAAGTTAATGACCAATTTTTCTAAAATCCATGTGTTCAAATTCTTATCATAAAATATTTTTTCTAGCTTATCCAAGTCAAACCGTGAATTACACATCGTTTATAATACAAATTGATTCCAAACAATCTTTGTTAATCATTCAAAAATAATTATTTTGATTTTAACAAATTGTTTCGCGTTCCGACATGACAGAGCTTATCATCAATCAACCTTAACTAACTTATATACAATTAATGATAATAATTATCAAAATATACCATCTCATAAAATCTCCATTGAAATAACTTGGCACTCACCATACAATGGTCTAACCCTAAAATATTTAAAAAATAAACATTTTTATTACACAAAAATAAAAAAATGAGATCAATCGATAATAATTTTTAGGCTGCTCTCTTTGGAACAATTTATGGGAAAACGGACTTTATCATGTTTTAAATAAAATCTATTTTTCTATAACATCGCTGGTCCATTCTTCTGAATACTTCAAAATTCCTTATATAAGTATGTATATTATTTATAACTATAGTTATGAAATATTTATGGATATATCAACATCGAAAGCGGAATGTAAATTGACACTTCAATATAAGAATTATTTTTATAAAATACAGTTTTTTTAGGTTTTTTCCCCTTTAAGAAAGTTTTCAAACGTGAACATTTTGGTTCTAAAACAGCAATTTGAATAAACTGACGTAATATTTTTTTTATTTTGTGCAAATTTTTGTTAACCGGTAAATATGTTCTACGTAACCAGAAAAAACAGTGATAACTTGATGATTTTTTGTTTCCGATGATTCTAAAATATTTTTTAGATTTTTATGCTGTTTTGTAAAACCAGTTGTTTTTATAAAAATATTTTGTCCTAATTATAAGTAATAAAATCAAATTCAACCTTCTTTATAAAAATTAAAATCCACTCACTACCGTTTTATTTTTATCAATTTTATTAGCAGCAAGTATATATTTTGCCATGGACCAAACATTTTAATTTATAAACATCACTACGTATTATTATAAAATATACAATATGTGTGCGTTCGACAGACGATACACAAACACACAACTTTATATTAAAGCTGTGTATGATTACGTCTAATAATTATACAAAAATTGGATTATTTTAATAATCCACAATAAATGTACAAATTGCAAAAAGCGTAGCGCAGCGAATAACATTTCAATTTATTCATCGTACGCTTATGAATATAGTAGAAATGTCATATTAAAATATGTGACGTATACATTTGTCATGCAAGTAATATCTTGAGCTAAATTTTATTATATAAAAAGCAATATAATATAAAATTAATAAGAAATCATATCAGTTTTCCGTAAATATTCTTGAAATATTTTTTTGGAAATTATAATTTAAAGTAGGTAAAAATAAAAACAAACTACAATTTTAGAATTCAGAATTGCATGACATAAAGTGTCATGACATAATAACGTCACATATTTCAATAAAATATTGCCTACAATAAAATCCCATCACAGCATCATCAGTACAAATAGTTCACCGTTTATTCGAGAACAGTTTCCATCCCAGCATGAAGAGGACTGCAGTGCAGATGGATCCAGAAAGCTTGTCAGGAATTATGGAAGAGAATATCGACCCTTCTGGCTCTTTCTCAGCAGCTGATGGCGCGTCCGTCTGGAATTAGAGAATTTTGGATGTTATTTTTATGAAATCACAAGATGATTTTGGGTGGAATTGTCGTTCTGGGAAGTCCAAGATATTTTTTATTTTTTTATGCTTAAGAGAAAACGGCTATTATAGGTGCAAATTTTGGGGCACTGGCTTCAAATTGGATTGCATGATTAAGTCGATAAAAATATCATACATCGATGAACAATCCGCCTGTCAAGTCACTGTCTCCTTGAATTTTTGTAGAAGTACACTTTGTTGAGAGAAGCAATATAATTGTGTCCATATAACTACTTGTTGAGCTCCTTAAGTTCAAAGCTGTGTGGTTTTTTCCTCAAAATACCATTTCGACCAACATTATAATATCTGGATTTTAAAACAGACTGGGACCACTGAGTTCGTTTCGGGCTTTCGCCGCAATGTAGTCGGATAGGGCATTTATAACTTTATACCAAATAAAGACAAAAATATCATTCGCATTAAATAAAACAATCGAAAATGTAGTTCCATCTATCACTCTAAAATAAATTATAAAAAAGCAATACACACAACGGCCCTAAACAATAATAAACTTAGCGTGTTCATAAAGATCGCAAACACTGAAAGCTATAAGAAGTTCTCAGTAAAACTAAAGTGGGAGCACTTTTTATAGATATTAATAAAACAATACTGCAATAAAGTTTAGTACGTACATTTAGATTATACGACACGACTCCGATACGACGGTTTATGCCAGACAAGCTGTTCGCCCGCGACTTTGTGCGATTTTTAGAATTTGCTATACAAACTTCAACATGACGTCATTTCACCCCTCTAGGGTATGACCTGTCGGGTCATACCCTAGAGGGGTGAAATGACGTTTGTATTAACGACGTTTGTATTAATGACGGTTGTATTAAAACTGTGTACATTTTCTTTCCCAGAGTTGATCCTCATCAGCTGTTTAGCCTTCTCCTAACTAACTGGGGTCGGCTACCAGTCTAACCAGATGCAGCTAGCAGTATTTTTTTACATGGAGCGAGTGCCTATCTGAACTCCACAACCCAGTTACTGTGGAATACGCCCCTGAGTAAGACTGGTTGTCTTTACGATACGACTGCAGAATAAGAAAATTATTGTACCGATTTATTAGAGAAGGAATTTATCTATTTTATTACTAAGGAATTAGATGTTTCCTATAATTAGGAAGTTTGATTATTGGTTGTAAAGTATTAGATTTGTTTATAGTTTATTAATGGTACATCACAGGAATTCTGGTATATTGTTCTAATAAAATAACTGTTGTATATATTCGTCTATAAATATAGTAATTATGGCAATAAATGATTATGTTTATTTACACCACTCACTTTTGTAATATGAAATACTGGAATTTTAATTGTTTTACGTACAGTCGGACAAGCTATATAGATTTGCAAAAAGTTTTTGGCAATTTGCCATCAATATAAAATAGAACTACAGTTTTTATTTAGATATACATATAGAGAATAAGTACCTGGTCGACCGAGCTCTGCTCGGGTGAAAATAGATAAATATATCGTCCAGGTATACCAACGTTGTATCACATTCCCGAGGCTGTGAAAATAGAGAAAACGAATTTTCCCAGTTATGAGACCTAGCTAGATCGATTTTTTACCCCCGTGAACCCCTTTATTGCAACTTTCATCGTAATCGTTAGAGTCTTTTTCGAGAACAAATATTGCTCATTTAATAGTAAAGGATATAAAAGATACTACAGCTACCGCTTTTAAATTAAATACTGTGAGCTGTATATGCGGCGAGGTAAGGGATGATATTGTCGCTCGAACGAGTCGAACCAGATAACGCTACCAGGAGCCTGCTTGGCTGCCACGAGCCACGAACATAAAGAGACTTAGGGCCAGTTTCTCGAAAATTATTGCAAAATTAATGTGACCAATTGCAACAATTTACGCGCGAATTACGAAGGTGACAGCCAGAGGATTTAAAAAAAAACATAATTTCGAACTTTTAAGAACGGTCATCCAAATTTTTTTTTGCAACGTCGCAAATAGCTGTCAAATATTTCGCTGTATTGGTTAATTTGGAAATATTACTGTAGGTACGGAAATAAGAAATATGACTAACTAGTGAACTGGAATATTAATAATGAATTAATCAAAACAGCGAAATATTTGACAGCTATTTGCGACGTTGTACATTTCCCGATTTTATGGAATTCCGGGATTCATATTAAGATTTTTTTTTATTAAGCAGTTACTTCCACAATTTCTTATCCAAAAATTCACTTTAGATTTAGATCCGATATTCGAATGCATATTTACCTAAAGTGAATTTTTGGCTAAGAAAAGCCAAAAAATCACTATAAGTAAATATGCATCGAATATCTGATCTCTAGATATAAGTTCCACATGGATCCTAATAAAATACCCGAATTTTATACACACACGTATACATAAATCGCGTATTATAAACGACTTGAAGGTAATTCAAGTGAGTGATACACTCGGCTATTTTATTGTTAGGATAATTTGAATGGCATTTTTATTAGAGGGTAGAAGCGATGCACGTTATAGCAGTATTAAACCGTGTGCCGTCTGTTTGGCGATATTGCACAAAGGCTTTTTTTGTCTATTCGCACTGCCATTTTATTGATTAGAATAGGGATGATGACAAAAAGTTTTTTTTTAGTACGTCTTTTAGATTATAAAAACATATTGGACACGTATTTTTCCTTTTTTTACTTAATCTAAAGATTACGGCGATATATTGAGGTAAAATGTGCCATGACGTCAAGTATGTAGATTTTATACGTACTAGTGACGTATCGACCCCCACTCCCCAACTTAAAATGCGTTTTATCTAAGTATTTTTTTTATTATTATGATAAAGCAAAAAATACGTGTCTAATATTTTTTTATTATCTGACTGATGGACTAATTAGTTTTTTTTTTTTTTACCCAGGCCCAGGCATCATCGCTATTGTGTAAATTTTTGCAGCTGATTTTTATTATATTTTGTGCTTGTAAATATTGCTTTTGTGTAACGTTTACTGTATAGTCTAAACCATAAATCCTTTACAATATCAATCTGCCTAGCTTTCACGACGATGTTGTGATCAGCTTCCAGTCTAACCGGGTACAGAAGGAAGTATTTAAATGAACCGGCTGCCTATCTGACCCCCACAACCCAGTTACTGAGTAACACGATACCCTTTGGTAAGACTGGTTGTCAGACTTTTAGGCTTCCAACTACCCGTAATGACTGCCAAAGATTAGGTATGACAGCCGGGACCAACGGCTAAACATGCTTTCCGGGGCACGGAGGGATCTTGATTTGTAATGGATGGTCGCCCATCCACAAACTGACCGCGGCATGCGTAGTTTAACCTTCGATCAACCGGTGTGGTTTTCTGTACAATATGAGGTTTCAATGTTTTTTTTTTTTCATTTTCCTAAGGGCACGTCTTCCCTAACATTACCGCGCCCCCCGGTCTACTTCTTGATGTGCAATGGTCTCTGTAGCCACATGAAGCATGAGGCTCCAGGGGCTAGTGCAAATCTCAGGGTTCATCCGATTTATCGAGTCTGGTTAAACCACGCTGGGTTCGATGCATTTCATTCATTCATGAAGTTATAACACATTAAAAGGTCTCTCAACCAAATCCTCAAGCAAAGGTTAGATGTTTTATTTCCCCGTAATTTAACGAGATTACCAACCACAGGTAAAGGCCACCCTACTGTATACAAAATTAGAGAAAATAAAATCCTCTTACAATACATTTTATACGAAACGTTAGTGAAAATCTGTATAATTTTATTATACCTAATTTTGCTTTGCCAAATTGAATACGGGACCAACAAATTGCTTGCATTATTACGAGACTGCTAGAAAGAGAAGTAAATACAAATCTTTGTGAGCAAGAAAGGGACGGGTATACAGCCACCTGATAATCTAGCGACAAAGCATCAATCGCAAGGAATCATTTGAATTTGCATACATTTTAAGAAGTAAATAAAAAAATAAATTGGGATAGCGGGAAATGGTGGGCTGCACCCTTGTTATTTAATATGTAATCAAGTTTGATACTTATCTTTTAACAAACAAGGCTCAATATCAAATGAATAAATAACTGTACTACAGTCAGATTGAATAAAAAAGAAATTGAAACTTATTTATTAGATCTTAGATTGAAATTCCGATAGCAGATTTTAGATTTGTTGTTCAAAGGCAAAAAAGCGGCCAAGTGCGAGTCGGTATCTTATACGAAGGGTTCCGTATCTCCGTACAGACTTCATATTTTTTTTAAACACGTTTCTTGTATGGGGACCCCTTAATTTTTTTATTTAATTTTTATTATTTGTTTTTATAGCGGCTATGTAGTACACACTCTGTGAAAATTGAAAATGTCCACCTATTAAGGACTTGTCACATTGGATGCATTCTGCGTCTTGTGGTCTGGTCAACTCAAACATTTATGTTATGTTATGTTCGATTTGACCGGACTATAGGACGCGGAACGCATCCAGTGTGACAAGTCCCTTTAGGTTCAAAAGATACCGCCCTGTGACAGACGGACGGATGAACAGCGGAGCCTTAGTAATAGGGTCCCGTTGCCTTCTTTAGATACGAAACCCTAAAAAGGTATTATTTGTGAAACTATTTCGTGTGTTTGTTATACAAATATTATTGTAGGATACGTGGAAGGGTTTTTAATGGTATTGGTAATATAGAGTAAACATTATTGTCAATATCCTTTAGTTTTTCTTTGATGTTTTATTTATCAAAGCTTGCTACTTATTTTTGTGGTATTTCAATATTTTGTCTTTATTTTTCGTTGTTTTTTTTGTTATATCATAATTACATACATCAATTCACGCCTTCTTCCTAAGGGGGTAGGTAGAAACTACAAAACGCCTCCTGCTAAGATCCTTACATACAAATTTTCCCTCGTTTCCTTCCATACAACTGGTCATACACGCACGTCGGTTGCGAGGACTACGCACCTGACCTTTCTGAAGAACATCACCAATAAGGTCAGTATGCAACGTGTTCCTATTGACATATCATAACTAGGGTATTAATGAGACCATGTCAACAAATCAACGGGCTTAGTAGCAGTGGTGTGACCGTCGGACTGCCAAGTCAGAGGTCTCCAGTTCGAACCAAGGCACGTCTGACTTTTCGGATTCATGTGCGTGTTGTATAATTATCACTTGCTTCAAAAACGGTGAAGGAGAACATCGTGAGGAAAGCGGCATGCCTGAGAGATATTTCTCGACGGCATGTGAAGCCAAGTCAGAGGCCCATGGGCGGCTTTAAAACTCTGACACTAGGTTAGTCACTAACCACACGAAAGAAGAAGAACGGGCTTATTTAATTAATTTTCAATTAAGTAATTTTAAACGAAATATTTTTTTATATATTTTATTTTTTTATTGTAAAACGAAAACAAAAATGTTTTCGTTTTATATTCAAAATACATAATTAGAAAAAGTCATGATTATTTATGTCAAACACCCTTACGAGAAATATTAAAAAAAACATTTTTAATCCTGATTATTTTTGTCTTTATGACAATAAATATGACAACGTCGCATTTTCTTAGCTTTAAATATGAATGATTGGTTTGAATGAAAATGATTTACTCGTACTTATCAATGAAACTCAGATACACACATCGAGAATCTAGTGTTATGTTGTCTTAAAAACTATGTATTTTTGGAACAACTGTTCTAGGACTTTTTGTATAATTTTTACTTAGAGCATATAACCCTAGAGAGTTATGGGACATCAAAAATAACATGGTGTATTATGTCCATCATAATATCATAATGCATTAGAAAATAACCATATGAGATAAAGCTAAATAAAAAGTTTTTTATAAACTCTATGATGTCTTAAAAAATCCAAGAACCAATCTGTTTCCTAATAAAGTGAAACTCAATATAATCTATCTAAACACAAATTACAATCTTATTACAACCTCCGACTCACGAAGCGTAATCATAAAGTAAAAAAAAAGTCCTTTGAAGATGAACAATACAATGGTTCAACATCTCACGACAAATCGGTTCAAAGGGATTCGAGCATATAATTTTCACTCGATACCGATCTTGCTACTTGAAAAAACCTTTCTTTCATCAAGGGAAATTCAACTTTATTTCTAAAATACAAAGTTCAAATCCAAAATATAAACCTCAGTCAGGATATCGATACAGCTACTGGAGTTACGCTTCTCTAAAACAAACGAATTTCAACTTTAGATCTAAAAGCAGAAAATTGAATTCAGAATGTTCGCTTTTCAGTAATCCATCAGGTTATTTACAATGTCGCATAAGAAAAGATTCTGTGAAAGGAGTTCGGAAATGAATTTTATTTAATTTTTCTTTTTTTTTGTTTAGCGAAAGGATGCTCATTGATGTTTGCAAATTGGAAAGGATAGGTATGTCTGTTTGATTTGAGTTATTATTAATATTGATGAATGAATTTGAAATACATTATTATTTGCCCAAGCATGTATCAGAAAGTTGTGGACATATTTAAGGATGTGGCATACAGACTATCACACTGAACAACTTTCTTCATGGAACCAACATCGTCATCACGAAAAAATTACCAATTACTGTCCCATACAAAACTTCAATACCTACTCGATCCAAATGTATGGAACGGCTGATAATCTTTTCGCAATGACAATGTATAGTCAAGTCAGGCAATGGATGTTGACAATGTTTTTTTCCGTCAGATTAATTATTAAAAAATATTGGACACGTATTGTTTCTTTTTTTATATAATCGAAAGATAACGGCAATACATTGATTAAATGCGTTTTATCTTAATATTTTTTTATTAATATGATAAAGCAAAAAATACGTGTCTAATATTTTTTTATTATCTGACTGACGGACTAAATAGTTTTTTTTTCCTCAGCCAACATCACTATTATACGCAACATTCTTAAGACGAAGACACAAAGGCAATACTTATGTCCCACTTGGTCCATATTTTCGTTATTTCATAGAGTAACGCAATAAACTGACAATGTAGGAAAACTGAGATAGTTTTGATATAACTTTTCAAATAAAACTTTCATATCGATAAACGGGATAATAGTAAGAAGTATTATTATATTGTTTTACAGTCCGACTGTTAAAGTTATGACTTTTAAAGTTGGTCGTTTTCACCATTAAATATTTAGCGATATTCTGCTTATTAACATTGCAATAATAAAATCTTTAACAAAAGCGTGAAATAGACATTGTAATTTAATAAGTATCTACGTATATATCATGCAAAATTATCTCATCAGTTAGTATGAGATGAAATTTTAGAGGCATGAGACAGGCTGTATAGTTCAGTCATGCTCTATAGAAATGGGAGGATCCTCCGAACAGACGCGTGTGTGTCGTGTCTGACGGGCACCTGCCCGATGGTTTATTATTTATTTATTTATTTATAAAGGTTGATGTTGGATAGTCTTATAAATGTCGTTCGCGTGGAATACTCTAATTGCGCGATGCAGGATTTGTGTGACGTCAGGTCCTTGATGCGTAGTTCGCATGTGGCGATGTAGATGCCGCCACAAAATAATATTTTATTATTGTGAAGAAGAATGATAGTCACTGAAAATAACAATTAGTACAGTGGGCTCCAGAGAAACATCAACCCCTAGCAATGTAAAAAACAATGCAAGGGGGTAAGGTTTCTCTGGAGCCCACTGAACAAGAAGAGGAAAAACTAGTTGAAAACTTCGCATGAAAAGATTGGAAAGACGATTAATCGTGTTGTTTTAAGTAAATAAGTTTTAACTTTGCTTGCAAAATAGAGAATTATTCTATTGCTCCTCCGTATGTAACCAGGAGAGCAGTGGTGGCTCAGTGGTAACGGTTTCGACTTACAAGTTACAGGTCGCGTGGGTGCGAACCCAAGCAGAAGCTTTACTTAGAGTGTAAATAATTTAATTTTCATCACCACTGCTCCCAAAACGGTAAAAAAAACTGGCATGTCCTAGAACCAAAAATTCAAAGCCATGTAACGTCAGCCCAGTCTCGAAGAGAGGAGGCCTGGGTTCCAGGAGTGGGAACATTGTAGGTTGATTATGCTATGCTAATATGCCATGGAATCACCCAGGTAATGCTTAAAGTATCTATATATATATAAGAAAGTCGTGTTAGATACAATATTTATAACTCAAGTAAGGCTGAACCGATTTGTCTGAAAATTGGTGGGGAGGTAGCTTAGAATCAAGAGACAGACATAGGATACTTTTTAGTAGGGTAAGTGCGCCGTAGATAAGTACTTAGTGCTACCCGAGTGAAGTCGGGGCGGGCAGCTAGTTTTATCTTAAAATATAACCTCTTTACCAAAACAAGGTTGCACAAAAGCATGTAATAAAGCAACAATGTGGCTTCAATCGCACACTGCGTTCGAATCGCTACTAAATCTTAATGCCGATCGTCTACTACCTCATTTTACCAATGTCATTGAAAATTTTATTGCACTGCTGTGGAGATTTAATACGATTGATAGATTTAGCTGATACTGACGCAATTTTAGAAGTGTTTTAACCATTGTCTTTATGTTATTTTCTCAAAGATTTAGACAAAATTCTCACCGCATCGCGTCGGTGACTAAAAATTTGTGTGGAAATCGGTTGTCATGGTATGGGCTTGTGATGCTGAGGAATGAGGAAAAAGTCGTGAGGAAAATTTTGAGTATGAATTTGGATCCCTCTGTCTTCCCCTACTCTTATAGTCATAAGAGTGGGGAAGACCAATGAAACGATGGATGAACTACCCTAATCCCATTAAAGAACACTGTCCTTCAAGATACAGGATTTTGATCGTTTGAAGGGCAGGGTCTTAATCATTTGTAATAGCCATACCTCAATCAATCTGCCTAGCCTTTTCTCAACTATATTGGGGTCGGTTTCCAGTCTAACCGGATGCAGCTGAATACAGTATTGTACTTGGAGCGACTGCCTATCTGACCTCCACAACCCAGTAGCTGGGTAATACGATACCCCTTGGTAAGACTGGGTTGTCAGACTTTCGGGCTTCTAACGACAGTCAAAGATCCACGAATGACAGCCGGGACCAACGGCTTAACGTGCTTTCCGAGGCACGGAGGAGTCCCTGGATGTAAAGATGGTCATTCATCCACAGACCAACCCCGGCAAGCGTAGCTTAACCTGTTGGATCGACCTGTGCAGCAGTTATTACTTAGCCACGAGCTCCTCCCTGTTATAGCCATACTTATCTATTAAACAAGACTGATGTTACCCAGGCTAAGTTTTTGGTAAATAAATGATTACTTACTTATTGTGTGGAAGATGATACGGCTAGAAAGAGGGTCATTACTGAGATGATGACTAATAGAGAAATATGGAAGAAAAATACATGTTGTGCACACCACAAATAAATTGGGTTATGGGCAGAAGAATGTTGGTGACATGAAAACCAATGCAGATTTGGTGAATCCTAGAAAAATGGAAATACTTTTACCAAACCCTTACTAAATATTACTTCAAAAGGGTTCCAGATGCTAGGATTAGTCTTGCGTAATAGCAAAAAAAATTATAAAGCCTCAGATAGAATAATAATTTATCTATATACATTAGTTCGCCCACTCCTTGAATACAACAGCACCATATGGAATCCTCACTATGACATTTACATTAAACGCCTGGAAAGTGTACAAAGACGTTTTTTATACCATCTCTGCTTTATAGACCGTCTCGCAAAAAAAATCTGGAGCTACGACTTGAGACTACAACATTATAAAATGACCTTGTTGTTAGATAGAAGAAAGGGTCTAAATCTCACATTTCTTCACAAACTGTTCAATGGGGTTGTTGACAGTCGCGAGCTTCTTGGAAAGCTGCAGATATGTGCACCATTTCGCTTACCGCGTAAATGTAACTTATAACCTTTTCTATGTGCCGGGGTCCAAAAAAAACCTCGGACACTTCGCCGTGTTGCCAAGGCTCTGTAGGCAGTATAACGAAGTATCGAAGCGTAAGCGTATTGGATATTACATCCAAAATGTCAAAGTTTAAAAAAGCTGTAAAAGTCATAATATCCAAGCCAATAACAAATAATAATTAATAAATAAAAAAAAAAAAATTAATATATGTATATATATACATATATTAAAATACAAAAAATTAATAGTATATATATATATATAGTATTAATTTTTTGTATTTTAATTACATAATTTCGTCTGTTCTCTTATATGGTTATTAATTTATTTTTAATGTTTTTATTATTAGTTTGTTTTTTATTTCATTTTATTTTCATCTCTGATTTCATGTTGTATATTTTGATTTATTTATTTTTATATTTTCGCTTTGTTGAACTTCACGAGCACCAATATGTATACAATTAGCAACTTTAAAAAGTGATTTTCTCCTACTGTGGTGATTGTAATTTTATGTTATTATAAGTGAATGATGTGGTCCCCTATAATTGGAAGCGCTCACTGTATTTTTCCCTGTTCTTAGATTGTAAACTTGCATGAAATTGTATAGCCTCTGTTGGATATCCAATAAATAAATAAATAAAACCTTCAAATGTAGAAGTTTTGAGTTTATTACTTTTAGTATTTTTCTTTCAAACTATGGGTACAAGCCTGAATGAAGTCACTGGGGATCCACGCGCAAAGCTCAACGCAGATGTCGCCAGCGGCGGGATGGCCGCTGTCAAATCATTTTCGCTTTGTTTACATCAGTGTTTTTTGTTATTTTTTGCGTTGAAACCGATCCACCATCGTTATTGCTAACATCCCAACTAGCAAAAAGTGGTTTTTAAACTATCCTAGAACCATCATTTATCGAGGACTATATGAGACTTATATCTGCATATAAGTCTCGAAAAGGGCCCACTTTATAAGTCTACTTTTACTTATAACGTATTTATATTAGACCGCTGAAGTTCCATATACGCCTATATTGCTCCTGTAATTGAGTTACGTCAATGCAATTACTCCTGTAAATCTCAATATAAGTAAGTTATAGTCAAAAATGAGATTAATACGCGCCTAGAAATGCTTCTATAATATATTGTGAACAGTCGAAGTGAGTGTATCGCTTGTTGTGCTCTGTAAAAAAATATTTATTAACATCTTGAGGGGAAGTATTTACCTATATGAATCAGAATGTATTAATGTCAACCTTAGTAGAAAAACAAAATCTTATTGTTGTCAAATTGTTGGTCTTATAGCTTATTCGTAGGGGAATGTGAATTTTCTGTGAAATCTATCATGGTTTTGATAAAAAAATTAAAGCGCCTCTTGAAATTCGCTTATTTACATTTTAGTATTAATTAATATTAAATAAATATTATGAAGGCAGCTGCCATTTTCTTGGTGAGCATTTCCAAGTATGATATAGTGCTAAAATAAGTCTTTTTAGCATTTCCAAGAGTGACATAGTACCAATATAACTGTATTGGTTCTATATTGGGTTATCTCAAAACCGAAAAAGATTCGCCATTGTTACCGATTAGGGTTCTGCGATGCCCAGATGAAAATCGATTCAAATCAAATCCTACAATAGATTTTGCAAAACGATATAAAGCGGGTTTTCGCCTTTACTGGTCGTTAACAAGCAAAAGTGGCTTCTTAAGAGGATTGTTTGTGAAATGTTTTTTTTTTTTATAATCTTGGTGATTTATTATTTTTAAAACGTGGCTATGTAATTCATTTAACACTTACTTTTAAGTTTATGTAAAACCAAACCAGATACATAAATGATTTACAGTAATTTAACTTTAATTTACTTAAATTGATCATAAAATATTAGCTTATATGAGGTTATAAGTAAAAATAACAAGAGTAATTGCTCCTCAGTGTATATCTTCCTGGTACATGCTCCTACAGGAGTATTAAGATTTAAATGGTCCGCAGATGTTATCTTATAGGCGCATATAAGTCTGAGTTACCGGAGTAATTACTCCTGAGTGCAATTACTCTTGTTTCATGCTTTTATAGGAGTCTTGATCCTATATTTGTCAGGAAATATGATCCTATTTACCGATTGAAGTACAAATTATAGGATTAAACGTACTTGAGTAAAAACAGCATGTATTTATGCTGTTAAAAGCGCAGTAGCAACCACCAAAACTATCATCGGAGTTTTATAAGTCCACGTAGCATTATAAAATCGCATTCCAGGACTATTTTGCTTGTTGGGATGTATTGTTCCTGGAAGCGTAAAGAATTGAAAGACGAACTAAACTAACGAGAAGCAAGGATTACTGGAAAGAAATCAGATCTTATTGAGTAGTAGACTTCTATCTAATAAAATATTTTTCATCAGTGCTAGGCTCTAGATTTGGATAATTTTTTTATTGTAACGTGTTAATTCTTACTTGACTCAGGGTAGGAAAATTTATAAAAATGAGAAAACATTACTTTAATTATAAATGGTATCCTTTACTTTTTAGGTGGTAACCTATGACCGAAATTTTAATTTCGGCAATCAGAGCCCTCAAGCTCCTGAAAGACAAGCACTTGACGTTCCTGCTGTAGAACTTTACCAAGACGTTAATAGCTCCACAAGAACTCCACCATATTGTCGAAGTTTACCAATCAACATATTCAAAGTTACTTTTAGTTGTACTCTTTTAGTTTCCCACTTTTTTTTGCGTAGTATATTTAGGAAATAAATGAACACCGGGGTTAGTAGTTTAGTACATCCTTGTATAGCACACTTAAGCATATTACGAGAAAATTTAAATTTACTGAATTATAGGTTACAAAATGTATGGAATTGACAGCTTTCAATGGCCATGTCGACGATGCGCTACCTATCGTGATAAAATGGCAGTACAGATCCTCATAAAAAGCGGTTGTTTCGAATTTAACGGATTTTTACCACTTATCCACTGAATTTTATCACTTGGTCTTCATATCTTCTAAAGGACAGCCGAGGTGGTCAATTCCAGGACACAAAAAAAAATACATGTCAAGCACAAGTATTTTAACGATTTTTTTACATTTTACCAACAAACGCTAAAACATCTTTCTCAAAGCAGAGCCCTCTTAAATGTCACATATATTTCTCCATTTCGCTAATAACTAACGTAAAAGATCGTCCAAAAAATGCCATTTGCAATCAAGTAAGAGCGTCGTTAAAAACCGCGTGCGCAACATGTAATAATCTCAAACGAATACGTCAGTTGACATTTACGACGACAGATATAAATTAGAGTCGAACATAAAAATACATATCGAACCGTATCGAAGCGTGGCGCGTCACTATTAAAAGTGATGTGATGCTTTTGAGGTTCTGCATAGAGATTTTTTGGTAAAAAAAATGGTTAAATTTAATTATTTTTTTTAAATTGCTGACAATGTTTCAAGTCTGTTTTGAGCATAAGTAGTAGTTTTCCTGTAGTCATGATATTTTTTTTTATTTTGAGGTATTTACCCAAATGAATGTCATCCTTTAATTGTAAAATTATATTATTTTAGATTTATGTATATTTTTAACAAAGAGAAGATAAAACGAAGAACTCTTGAGTTTTTTCTATTTTATCTTTTTTTACACTTTCTTTAAATATATTTTAAACAAAAACAATTTACTATTTAGTAGCTTCACGCTGTTTAAATAACTTTTTTTATTTTGTTGACTTTTTTGTATTTTTATTGCAGAACCACAAAACCAAAAAGTACTGTCGCGCACATAAATGCGATACAATAAAAAAATAGCATCATTCTTTTTGTCAGTTATGTTTTTTTACTCGCATTATTTACGGTCAGTCGTAAGCATCCCGGCTAATCGCTGCCTCGTCATATCGAATCTTGTAATAAAGCTTACTATAAACTGTATGCAATATCTTGATATGTGTGTTTAAACAGTTAAAAATATGACATTTAAGCTTTGTTGTAACTTTGTGAGTCTTCTAAGGTTGACTTGAGTATTCTTTTTACTGGTCAATTGATTGTAGGAAATAAATAAGGAACAGGACCTACCATTGGTGCTCTATTGATAAAAATACAGTAAGTAAAAAGGTTAAAAGGTTAACTGAACAAAAAACGCCTAAGGCCATATCTGCAGAAAAAACAAATTGTTATTAAAAATGAGTATAAATTGAACAACACATAACATATCCTCACACCTGTTTTAACATTTCGCCAGTTATAAAAAAACTAAACCAAACCACTGAGTAACTTTACTTATGTGCCGAAACAAATTTAAATTCAATACCTACCTAGTTAAATAACATTTTTGTTTGACCAAATCTAAAAATAACAATTAATTTTGAGCCTAGTAACTACACTATAACCTGCAAATGCAATGCACACACAACCGAAATGGTCAAAACAGACCCACAGCCACCCCAAAACGTAAAACACAAGTACCTATAAAACTTAAATCTCATCCACTATAAACTATCGGGGAGTCTCATAAACTGTTTATAGATTGGAATATATTATCTGTTATGCTTTTATTCATGTCACTTGCATCGATATTGTGGTAAAATTAATGTCTGCAAAAAAAATGAGATTTTTCGTACGTTTTTGTTATGTGGAAAATGCACGTTTTTGTTATGTGCAAAATGCACGTTTTTGTTATGTGCAAAATGCACGTTTTGTTATGTGCAAAATGCACGTTTTGTTATGTCTAAAATGCACGTTTTGTTATGTGGAAAATGCACTTTTTGTTATGTGGAAAATGCACAGTTTTGTTATATGGAAAATAAAGTAATAGCGATAGTCATTTGAAGAAGAAAAGTAGGGATAAAAAATGCCAGTTTTTTTTTTTAAATACTGCCTTTCTGTTTACACACTGTTTGTGCTTTTTTTTACTTCTACAGGATTTCGTTCCTTTTAATTGAAATAATATTATATCATTCTGCGTAAACATCATAGCAAGATCTGAATACTCATCCTTATTTTTGAGTAAGATTTAATAGGTAATTATTTAAGTTCAAACTCCAGTCATGAAAACATTTCCAGATGACAGCCCACATGGCATAACAATACTGACATAAAAATAATAATCATTACAATAAATAAAAAATTAAATCAGTCATAAACCAAAATCCTTCATCTGTAACTGTAATAAAAAACGTACGATTAGCATTAAACACCAAATAATACTTTATCACTAATTTCAGACGTACATTAAATTATTTACACCCTGTATGACATAAAAAGACGTTCCGATTTGCGCACGCGTCGACTATAAACGTCATACAGAACTGTTAATCTTATCATCACAAAACAGTTTAATTACAGAAGATCCATACAAATCAAAATCCTGTTACTATAATACGAGTATACGAGTATTATGACTATGTAAAGCTTTTCTATTTTTATAAAGGGTTCTAGATTGGCTCATAGAAACTTTTATGAAAAGGGAATCTAGAAATTCTAGGATACTGAGCTAATCACTATCATTCAGCTTTTAGTGATAGTAAATATTATGAATTAAGTTCCATAAATAAGTTTTAGATGAGGCAGATAGTAATCTAAATTTAACTTTTGAAAAAGGAACCGAAAACTATTATTCTTTTACCAAGTTATGAATGTGGTCAAATTCGGAGTAACGCCGCCATCTTGTTTGGTAATTAAATTGACATTGAAAAAAGTGACAATTCACAAAAACAAATGCACAAATAATTTTCCAACAGCGCCCCCTGTCAACGTCATTTGAGCGCCAAAAGATCCTTCTACAATGCGTTCATTATAATTTGTCCCGTGACGCGATTGTTAGCACTGAATTTTGCAGTCTTAGTTTCAATATTAATAGAGTTCAAAATAGCGACTGACAGAACAGTACTAACAATCACGTAACTGCAAAATCCAGTGCTATAAATCCAGTCACGGAACAAAATATAATGAATGCACTGTAGCAGTATGTGTGTGATATTTGACATGCGCTGGTCTGACACTTCTATATCCCCATAATAAGTACCACCAATGACTTTATGACGTCATCATTCTAATTCTTTTTTTAAATCGTTAAAGCGTGTTTATTGACAGTTAAAATTGTGTAATGAGTTCGGATCCAAAAGAGGTATTAACTTTTCTTATTTGACGTTAATTTTTATTGTTTGACAGTGATGTTTTCAATTGGTTACGGTGATAAAATTAAGTGTTTATGTAATGAGGATTGTTAAAATGGCTTTATACTTAAAAATGCGTGGAGGTATGTATTTATTTATGGTTTTAACGGTATGAGATACCACGTAGATCTGGATTAGTGATGGGACTATTATTGGTCCTACAAACTTTATTGTCGATTTTCTTGTGAGCCAAGTGAATAATTATTTAACTTGATAAATAGCTAGCAACATTCTTTTGAAGTGTGTAGCTAATAGTGTTTTGTTTATAACAAAAATATAATGAGAACTTTAACTAAATACGGATAATTAATTGTTTGTTTTATTTGGTTGGTGGTTGCTTAAATTATTATATTTTTATTTTTAATTAATCATAAAACTAAGAATAGCCGCCGCCTGTCAAAAAAACAAAGTATCAACTTAAACTCGGTACAGACAAGAACAAAATAAGGTTTGCAGGCTTCTTAATAGAAATAACAGGTTTTTTCTCTGCGATGGCTGAAGAATCTAAAAGTCGGATATTGTTCTACATAACAATATAATTTTTATCTTAATAATTTTTTTTAAAGCTCATCACTTTTCTAATAAAAAAGATACCATTAAAAACTTTTTTACAACTGCCCTTTTAAAATTCGAATTCTAAAACAAAATGGCGGGAGGAACAATAACACGAATTATATGATTACCGGACCGATAAGGGGGAGTTTCGGTATTTCTTAAGAGTTTAATTTTTATAACAAATCTTTTATACCCCGGTTTATGCTAACAGTAAAGTTTCTATGGCGAATGTTAAAGGTACAATAAAATAGGTTACATTCGTAAGGAAATAATAATAAATAAAGTGCTTAAGCATCAGGATCAGTAGGAATATAGGGCTGGATTTAATTTGTTTCGATCGTTATTTTTCTAAATGGATACGTTTTAATGTTGGCAAAGGGATATTTGAGCGCTCTCTGTGTAATTGAAGTGGCGCTATTGCTGAGGTTATTTTTTTTTTTTTTTGAGGATGGGAAATCCTCAAATGACTTCTCCCGCTCTGGGCAGAGCGAGAGGGTGTGTCAGACTTTTACTGACTAAAACCCACCCGTGTTCCTTCCGTTGCCTGTGTGCCGGGGCCGCGATATCCCTTTCGGACAAACCCGCAACCCCAGCAGGCTGGCTGAGGTTCTAAGTTCCATTCCCGGGTCGGACAAAGTGATATCGGATTTTTAATCTGGAAGTTCATAATCCTGAAGTCTGGATTTGTGCTCGGTTAATGGCAATAGGCTCGCCTCCTGATACATGCGAATTGAACATAACTGGCGAAATGTGGGTGTGCTATTATAGGAGCACCTCTGCCCAACCCTTCGGGGAAAACTGTCGTGATGTTACGTTATGAAATTGAAGAGTTTGAAAATAAATAAAATCAATAATTCGGCTTACATAGGTATTGTTTCTCCAATTTTCACGAGCTTAGCTGTTGCCTGTAGGTCACGAGCGGTTATATGTATCCACTTCGCAAAATTCAAAAGCGATTTTCTCGTGGAATATTGACTGCAACTTTAAAATAAGACGTATTTCATATTAACATGGGTTTCAAAACACTATGTTCGTAACAACATAAAATTACAATCACCACAGTAGGAGAAAATCACTTTTAAATGTTGCTAAGTGTAGGTATACTTAGTAGTGCTCGTGACTGTACTTAACTTACCATTCATACATTAACATATGTAAAACTATCCACCTCATTAAACCTCCAGTCAGTTTTCAGGGGCTTTAAGTGATTTCTAAGCTTTGTTAGATTCGTCCTCAACATTTTAATGTTTTTGAAAGACATTATAAAGTCCATCATCATAGAAATAGAGCTAAGCAAATAATTATTGGGCTCTAACTGAAACCAACGTTTTTTTTCACGATAACAATTTGAACAACATCAACTTACAGACTAAGGACATCTTGACCAGCCGGTCTTTTCTGTACCTACAAAAATCACCATTAAAACGGTGTCGCAATTTTGTCAATTGATCGCAATGGGTTTCATTTTGACAGTTCACCCACGTTCATTGCACTATTTACACTGTTGAGCAGACGAATTTTTCAAACCTATGAAGCAATGGATTAGCAATATCTTTCAAAACTCTCGGATTTTCATTGAAAGTGTGTTACGCAATAGGTGCTGGTCGACGCTTATTTAAAACATACAAAATGGAACCATCGATACGACGGAGTAGAAAACCGTGAAACTTAGGTGAAGTGAACAGGGCTTGACACTAATGACAGCTCATTTCAAGCTCTATCCTATCCTATTAAACGAGTCATATTTGTATATATATATATATATATATATTTGTAATCACGTTCTCGAAAACGGCTCTAACGATTTCGATGAAAGTTGTAATATATTTATTTATTTAAGGAAAAACAAACAGTGGCACAATAAGGTTACACTTATTATCTTGAACATTAGGTACATTATAACAATTATGCTACCCACAACGTTCTCCACAGATTACAATTTAAAGTACTTAAAAACTAGCTAGTAACACAGACAATACCTAGCACAGCATACCTAGGCGTTATCCTTATCATATCTGGATTTTTAGAATTTAAGTAAATTTGTGAGCGAACATTATTAAACATTAGTAAGTACGTTAATTATATAATACTTTACTGGTCCTTTAGGGTTGCTTGGATTTTCTTCTTAAATACATTTTTAGTAAGAAAAAGAATGTCCATTGAATTAAACTCATTGTTGTATGTCTCAACTAAACGACGAAGTGGCGAACGCGAGCCAGCATTGGATTTACAGAGGCGAGTAGCAAATAGACGTCGAGTGCGTACCTCACGTACATGAACTGTTCGAGGAACCAGGTAACACAGACTCCCAACTAAGTCCGGACAGTCAAAATGATTGCGGCAGACATTAAACAGAGTCGTAACTTCCAGAAGTTTCCGTATTGATGTTAAGGTCAGAAGATCATACTTTTTAAGAAGTAAGTGATATGACATTTTATTCCGAAAACATCTAAAGTTCATTGCACG
This sequence comes from Agrochola lota, assembly GCA_947364205.1. Lineage (NCBI taxonomy): Eukaryota > Metazoa > Arthropoda > Insecta > Lepidoptera > Noctuidae > Agrochola > Agrochola lota. Next base: position 3,392,143 of record OX376241.1, read on the forward strand.
AAGGTATTGACGTTGTACTAGTGCAACGTAAATACCTCCGATTTTTCGAGATTTTTTTTCATGATCGGCTGTGTGTGCTGTTGTGATGCTGTAGTGTGTAACAAACTTGACAATCTTTTTATTTATTTCTTCACAAACTCGATCACACACACGATTTTATTTATTTCCATGAAAATATTTTTATATACTTAGATATATTTTATACTGCACACGTGCCGTCATCGTCTAAATCCATCGTTTTATTTTAACTACTGATATGAAATTCGCATTTTCCATCTCCTGTTATAAAAAAGTGAGTCTTAAACTTAATATCGCTTTTATTACGCAGATTACAATAATGTTCCAATGGGGTTGGATTCGTTTTTATTTTGTTGTGCAAGGTGGTTGTTTTTATATCGGTAAACTTTACTTGAGTTTATAGTTGAGTAATTTTTAATTTAGCCGTCTCGTTGGTCTCATGGTCGCAACCGCTACTGCTGAGCATGAGGCCCTGGGTTAAATTCCCAGGACCAGCAATGTGTTATTTGGTTTTTCTATCTGGAATTTCTCAGTAGCAGCCCGGAGTCTGGATTTGTGCCCGGTTGATGGCAATAGGCTCGCCCCCTATTACATGGAACTCAAACATAACTGGCGAAATGTGGGTGTACTATAGGTACAATTTTTAAGGTTTTTATTTTTATTTATTTAACCATTTATGCACACACATATAAACAGACTAGAAGAAAGGAATAGAAAAATACGTTCAAAGGCAATTAATATTTCTAAAGAAATCTCTTCGTTCCTTCTTAATTCATATTCTTTACGGCACCTCTTTAGGTCATAAGCTATCCGAATATCAAAAAATATTTGGACTTTGTCTTAAGAGGGCGGCGTGCAAATTTATTCGCTGTTACAATGTATAATTATATTTTTAATTTTCTATATGATAAAGCAGATTTGTATATACATAGAAAAGGAAGAGTAGCTGTAATCAGTAGGTAAAAAGGGGACATAAATGATTAAGTTAGGCTACATTATACTTTCAAATAAAACCTGTGCTTAACAATAGATAGTAATGTTTTGGATACAGCTGTCATGGTAACACCAAAAGAATCTAAAGTAAATTATCGACGAAATGAGCATTGAGACTCCTATCATTTAGGTAATTTTTCTGCAACCTTGCTAGATATAAACCAGAAAGCCTAGCAAGGCTGTTAGGAATATTAGGAGAAATAAAAAACGGACGAGATAGAAAACTTCAATAACTTTCAATCTGCACTGAAGAATTCAAAACCCTGCACATAATTTCCCTCCAACACCAACAAAACAGTATAATGCCAAATACAACGTGTTGATATGACAAATGGTGCCGTATGCAATTTATTGTTCATAATAACTCGGCGCCTAACGCATTTGTTATCAAAATATTTTACAAAGTCGGCGCCTTTAAACATTTTTATTGAGGAGGTGTGGCGTATGGGGACTCCTTGAGGGTGATACGTAATGTTATGGTAAATGGAATTTGTGTTTTTAAAACATGTGTTTTAGGGATGCATAAATATTAGATACTGTATTAAAAAAAAGAATTTTAGTAGTTCTTGGCACACTATTTATTCACGGAACATGAGACATTGAAAACGTTTTCTGTGAGATAATTGTTGAGCGGTCATGTTCCCGAATATTAATTAAGGATGTGGCTAAAAATCGTCAGACTACAGCAGTCCACTGCTGGACATAGGCCTCTCCAATTGCAATTCATTCAGCTCGATTCTCGGCAACTCTCATCCAGCTGCCACCAACCACCCTGCGAAGATCGTCGCTCCACCTAGCCTGAGGGCGTCCTACCTTACGCTTGCCGATTCGCGGTCTCAACTCAAGAACACGTCTACCCCAACGGTGTTCAATGCTAATATGGCCGGCTCATTGCCACTTCAGCTTGCTTATTCTGTGAGCTATGTCGACAAATCTACGTTACGTTAATGAAATCAGAAGATAATGGATTCAGAAGAAGTCTTCCCTCGAAATTAGGTCTTGTATTTTTTTTAACGTAGTTTCCAGAAAAAAACTATACCATTCTGTACATATGCAAACAAGCCTTATGGACTTCATGCTGGTAGTTTAGGGGTATGAGGAACAGGGTGTAAAGTTCACTCATCCCTCATAGAAAAGGGAGGATCCTCCGACCAGACGGGTGTCGTGTCTGGCGGGCAACTGCCCAGAGGTTGAAGTCGGGAAGCTTGTATATATGTATATCGCGCGGTAAACTCTAATTGCGCGATGCAGGATTTGTGTGACGTCAGGTCATTGATGCGTAGTTTGCATGTAGCGATGTAGATGCCGTTACAGTAGGACGATTGCTTTTTCATAAGATTAAGAGCGTTTATTCTGAAAGTGGGCAACGACGCAAATAGATGTCAAATATTTCGCTGTTGTGATTAACATGGCAATATTACTGTATGGAAATAAGAAATGTGGCTAACTAGCGATCTAGAATATTGATTATAAAATTCAATTTAATATTGTAACACCGAATATTTAGTTTTAGGTGTAAAAAAACTATTTGGAAACTTTCCAAAAGCCTTTTTTACACCAAAAACGGGTACAACTTCAAATTCAATTTAATATTGCCAAATTAATCAAAACAGTTAAATCATTTACAGCTATTTGCGACGTTGCCAACTTTTAGGATAAGCGCTCTTAAATAGACTAAAAGAAGCAATACACAATACTTCTTAAAAATCGTCTCAATTCAAAGGTAAGAAAGAATTGAACAGCAATATTTTCCTTATGATAATTAAACTGTATTATGAAATTCATATGATTTCCACCCTCTTTACTTATCTGATGAAAAACGTAATAAAAACATGGTGTACCGGGGGAAATCTCTATGGCTGCCTTTTTTATCTTTTTATTCTTTCCCGACTCCGAATTATGATGTCTCACCCTGTGGAGTCTTTGCGTTTTTTTTTTCTGTCATTTTTAAGACTTTTTTTTGCTTTCTTTAAGTTGGAATTAAGGCGATGCGGTTTTGTTTTTGTGGTGACGAATGAAGAGTGAATGAGTGCTGTGTAGTCAAGGCATCGTCCATTTTTTTTTTTTGTTTTTCTTTGGTGTATTCAGTTTTTCATCAATTTTCTTAGAGGCGGAGTAGTAATTCTTTAAATTATGTATGTTCTTTATTCAACAAAAGGTTTATATACTTATTTATTTAATAAACAGAATAAGTTAACATTGAGCACCCAATCGCTTATAAATTATGCTTCTTCTTTTTCGTATGGTTAGTGACATAGTTTTTATGCCGGCCCATGGGCCTCTGAATTGGCTTCAATATCTCTAAAGCATGCCGGTTTCTTCACGATTTTTTCCTTCACCGTTTTTGAAGCAAGTGATAATTATACAATAGGCACATGAATCCGAAAAGTTAGTGGTGCGTGCCTTATGTTTGAACTCCAGACCTATGACTTGGCATTTCGACGGTCACACCACTAGGCTAACACTGTTGCTAAATGAAAGCTGCTAACTATGCTAAATGAAAAATAAAAATAAAATTACATAAGAAATGTAAAAAAAAAATGTTGTTAACCTAAAGGCATAATTCTAGACTCGGAAGCCATTACCACTGAAGTCAAAATCTTTGAGATTTGACTTAACTGGTTAGAAGCCATACGCAATTAAGTCAAAATCTTTAAGAATTGACTCAAGTGCTTATGGTTTCCGAGTCTAGAATTATGCTATGTATCTTTGATATCAGTCTTTTTCGAATAAAAATAAAACTGATAATTTTCAAATCATGCATTAAATTTCTGTGCTCAAAACCAGTGAACCGCCTACCTACATATGTGACTACATCTCAATAAAGCAGCTTCCCCTTAACCATCCCTTATTCGCGCGATTTCATTACGATATCTAAAAGAACTGCATGATTTATATCTGTTGGATTATTTCTTTTGTATTCGCTCCTGTCGCATCCAATATCTTATTATGAGCGCTGATCGTATCTACATATTGTTTACCTACCTGTCTTAGGCTTATTTGGAATGTAATATTTCATTGGGAATATTATGTTGATATTTCTTTCCCTTTTACTATACCATGCTATTTTGGAAAGACACAATACACAATTCTTTTTTTTTTTTTTTTTCTGGGTTTTTTTTACTTTTTTTTACGGTTTTCACCATAATTTTGAGCATTTATTCCGGAAGGTTTATTTGGATGATACAAGCTTAGATCTAGCTCAGAAATCTAGATATTATGACATGTCGCTAGTTCGACTATAGCTTTTATAGTGAGATCTTCTTATGGCTAATGATCATAACCGAAGGATAGATAAAGTACATTACTGCAGCGGCCTGCAAAAGAGGCGATTGCGGCCAAGGCTTGCGTAGTAGGTTTCTCAAATAATGCGCGGAAATTCAAACTAAGTTAATTAATGATAAATTCCTGAATCAATGACGAATAACAAACATTTTCACGTGGCAATAAATATGTTCTTTTGTTTATTTTTACTATTAGACAGCTCTATTTGCAAGCTAGTTCGAAATTTTAATAAAATGTTTGATATGTTAACTCGTTGGTTGCCATGTTACGCAGTAAAAAATTCATTCCATTTTTAAATTAATCTATTCGGCCAAAAATAATGCTCGAATTTCCAATTATTTTTGAGAAAATATTGTATCCATACTTAATTATTGCAAAATTTGGTAGTTAATTCCCGACTCCCACACTTTAGTATCATCAATGGCTTTTATTATTAAACCAATGTGTTGCCTCATTTAACTACAGTAAACCCATGACACTTGATAATAATTGAAAACAATATGCCAAACAAAAGAAAACCGTCTCACTAATAACCCCATCATGCTCATTCCCATGAAATTAAACAGGTGTTAAAGGGTTACCTTTTGTCCACTTTATGGTATTTGATGTTATTAATGGATAGAAATAATGGGTCAATGATTTTGCGTGTCAAATTGGGACTAAACCGTGAATTTTGGATCAGGGCAATTCTAATGAATTAAGGGGTAAAAAAAATAAAAAAATATTATACCAGATATAATAATAATAATAATAAATAATTACAACAAGTTAATGTGTCGAATGTCGTGATGGCCCAGTGGTTAAGGCGTCGCTTCTCATGCCCGAGGTTGTGGATTCAAATCTGGGCAAGTACCAATGTGACTTTTTCAATTCATATGTACTTTCTGAATTTATCTTGGACATTACTGACATCGGTGAAGGAAAACATCGTGAGGAAACCTGGACTATAGTTAATATAAGTCTGAAATCGCGAACCCGTCTTGAGCAAGCGTGGTGTTTAATGCTCGTGCCTTCTCTGTATGAGAAGAGGCCTTTGCCCTGCAATGGGACAGTAACAGGCTGGTATTATTATTAATGTGTCGCTCAATTTCTTGAATGATGCCACAATTATTGCTGGAGTAAAAATTCTCCTTTCTATTCATAATAAATCATTTCATACCATCCTATTTTCAAACATGACATTACATGACGCCAAAAAGCTGTCTCCCCAATTAATTCAGGCTAAGCGAATATTAAGCGCGTTGAGTTCACCTCTCGAAAATCCGAGCGGTGACACCACTCACTTTTTTCATAAATAAAGAAAAAAAGATTAACGTTAAAAAGTCGAAAAAATCCGCCATCCACTTCGAGTTAATGATACGGCACGCTGAGTGGAGAGAAACAAAGGTTCGGGAGCAGCTCACACCGTAGTGAGACGAGTGTGACTGAATAGAAGATGTACCTGGATTTTATTTGCACTCCTTGGACCTTGTAACTGCATCATTCGTGTGATTTTTGGTGATACAGTAGGTCTTATAATTATGTAGTTATGTTATGAAAACTAAAAAAAACTACCCATTAAGGCATACACTATTTAACAATATAAGAATTTCAAACGCAAAAAGAAGTATAGCAATTAATCAATTTCAACGTCATAAGGAAAATAATTATCAAGTGTTTTTATTATTAAATAAATAAGAAATTAAAGAAGAAAAGCACCCCACATGGCCAATACGCTCTCACAATTCTCTTCATTGCTTCAAAGTTTGAAAAGTTAATCTGGTCGACAATACAGATATAGATAACGAATGACAATTTTTTAATTGTCAAAATGAAAGGGATTGCTATAGTGAGTGTGTGTGGGCAATTAGGCTGGAGAAATATAATATAATATATATTGCAATTATATTTACATCTTATCAAGAATTGGTTGAAACAGCAGCCTCACCTGTACTTTATGCACTTCTGATACTATTTTTTGTGGAATATCTAAACTTTTACGATTTAAATCTTATCCATCAAAGTCAAAGTCAAATAATTTATTTCAATTAAGCACAAAAAAGGCATTTTTGAACGTCAACATTTACAAAAAAAAGAATTGATTCTAATCGCCCCTTCCAAAAGGTAGTTTTCCTATAGGGAAGAATGGGCAAGAAACTTCACCGTTACTTTTTTTAAATGTTTTAACAATAATTATATGTGAAGATGCACCTGGGATAAGATTACTATACCACAATAGGTAAAAAGTTATCTCATCAAAATCATTTAATCAAGTCATCTTGTCCATCCCCAATTCGGTGTGACACAATCCCTCTAAGACTTTAGGTTCAGCGCTTGAGACCTCGCTAGACATGTCTCGATTTTTTCTCCTCTATTTTCGATCCGTTTCCCGAAGGTTTTCGAAAGCGTCTGGCGTTCCACTTCAGGGTATGACTTCAAGGCTTGCCATGGACTGGCGAAGGCTTTTTGCTGCCTTTTTGTCTTGTCTCAGCATGAATATTTATGGGTGTGAAGATCTTTTGGTTGTTTGGCATCTATTATGGTATTACGTATGGCTGTATCTTTTTGAAAGTCTGTTTTATTTTCCGTATTTTTTTCTCCTTGAATTTTTTGGTGGATCTATGTACTTTAATTTCATCTGACATCATCATATCTTTCGTTTGACGATATAGTTTTATATTGAACATGATTTTATTTGGAGTATACCTTCATCGCTGAGATTCAGTTTCTTCTATTCCGTTTGGTAATGAAAAACTCACCATGTTGTGACATGGTGAGTTTTTCATTACCAAAGCAGGGACAAATACGACGACCAATTACCTTAGGCGAAATTCCTTGCGTTATCAGTCCTGGACTTTGAAGCTACTCTAGAATGATTATTCATTGCTTATTAGCTCTCTTCTAAAGTCTTATCTTCTAATTAAAAATTCAGTCCAATCCAAAAATTCATTTCGACGTCTCTCTTGACTCATCCAAGTTTCGCATCTACCCTCAAAATAAGTATTAAAAAGAAAATGTCATCCCATTGTAAGACCCACTTATACACAGAGCAATCATCCGAGACGCCGACGAAACATAGGTAAAAGATATAAAAGAAAAGATATGGGGGGTAAAAGAAAAAGAAAGAGGAAAGAAATGGGGACTTTTGAGGGACGTAATGGAGATCGCAAAAGACGTGAGAGGTCGTTACTGTGTGACGGATTTCAATGATTTTAATGTGTTTGTAGTGGTGCAAGGTTTTAAAGAGTTCAAAGTGAAAAGTGACGACGTAAATATCCTTGTGGGAACAAGGATATTCACGACATCACTTGTCACTTTGTAGACCCTTTAACTAATTGACGGCATTATTCAGAAAGCTACACACCTATTATGATAAATAATTTATTAAGAGAATATGGTTTTGATAAGTTCGGTGATCAATTCGAGGATATATATTAATCAGTAAAGTAACTTACTACACTTAGAAAAAATTGTAAGTTTGTATGTAGGTGGTAATCTTCGAAACGACTGATCTGATTTCGAAAATTCTTAAACTAATGGGAAGCTAGCTTCTCGAGTGTCATCATAGGACATAATATTTCATGTTAAAACAGGAAATTTCACGTGGACGAAGTCACGGGCAGAAGCTAGTCCATGATACACCCTTATCGAATCGCAGTTACGCTGGGATCTGCCTACCTTTTCTTATAAAACATTTTCCGATTACTTTCCTCCTTCAAACACAAAGACGACGATACAACCATCCTACCACGATTGTCGTTGAAATCCGATCCCCGAAACGGAGTAATTTACTTATGAATATTAATACCGATGATGCGAAAATAAAAAGGAACTCTCAGGGACTGAACACGGTTTACAAAAAGAGAGGACCCTTCATGTTACCCAAAATACGAAAACACATTAAATGGATGACGGGACACAAAAGGTTATAGAAATTGTTCAAGTAATTTTATGCATGTTTTAATATTTGTAAGTGGAAAAGGTATGAAACTTGGAGACGTTTTTCTTTGAGTTTTGTTTACTTAAGCTTGTGTAAGAGATTTTCTTACAGAGTTGATCAACTGTGAAACTCCCGCTGTTTATTCTGAAGGAAAGTAGTGAAAAAGATGCTACGCATATTTTTTGCCGGTTAGAGATCAGGAAGAATGGGCGACCTATGTGTCATTAGTAATATCTTAAGAACTTCTAAGGTTTTTGTAAGAATGTCGGTAAGTTGTAGATGTTTTGACGATAATGACATTGAAGTGTTATTGAATTAGCGTACTCAGACCAAATAAAAACCAAGACAAAGTGCTGCGAACAATATAGTGAATCATGCCAAAACTACACCTCCGCTCTGTGCATAAATGCTCACACGCACACATATACAATCAAACTACACCTCATTAAGTGCACACATGTTTACGAACCCGGAAACCCCACGTCACAGTTGACAACGCTATGTCTTGGTTTTGGTTTTGAGGTGAGACTAGAAGTAGAGATGAAGATTATGATGACGATGATCCCGCGTAAAAATCGCTCTTAATGATGTCAGGTGCAAATCTGTACAATTATAGTGAGATGTACGTACTAAAGTCGTATATGTTTACAAGTCCCCCGCTGTGATTCAGTTGGACGAGAATAGCCTAGCGTGATACAATAATATTTGAGTTTATTTTGTTCTGTCAGTACGTAGTGAACTGGCCTAAATTATAGTGTGCAATGCATGAAGGTACTTGGTTCGGAATAATAAATTTTAGTTCGCTGACTTACTGGAATGGATTGGCTCGGAAAGGTTTAAATTAATAAAATTACGGATTTTATGCATAAACTGTGTGTACTTTACTGTAACACATGACTACATAACAAGCTATACATTTCCAGTATAAGCTGACTCGCATTGTCTAGGATTTCCGTACAATGCGAGGTCATCTTATACTAGAAATGTTTATCCTATGTAGTACTCTCGTAGTTCGGTGATTTAAAGTTTTCTATATACAACATGTAGGTAGGTAAGTATGACAGCGGGAGAGAATAAAATTTATTATGCTACCTACCATTTAGCGGGCCGGATCTAGCGAGTTGAGTCAAAGTTTAAATGGTTCTTTGGTACCACAATTCATCATCGTCAACATCATAATTTCAGTCGAAAGACGTCCAGTGCTGGTCTTAGGCCTCCCCAATATTCGCCACTTCGACCAGATCTATGCTTTTCGCATCCAGCGGATTCTTACAGCTTTCACCAGGTCACCAGTCCACCTTGTGGGGGGTACCACAGTTAGTAAATCTTAATTGAGACATCATCGACCAAGTAAACGATGACTTAGAGAAAAGGAGCGGTGTTCCTGTTGGTAATTCATTGTTGCTGTTGAAAAGTATCTCAGATTCAGGGGATTCAATGTCGAACGTATTTTGTGCTATGTGCGGTGCACCAGTTACTATCACCTTGACTTGCTCAGTAAAAACTCCTGTCACCTGGACTTGCCCTGTAATTGATTATGGTACGGGCTCAGTAGCCACTACTCTTCAACCCTACAACACACCATATCAAAGGTTGGTCCGCAGTTTAAGCACCACTAAACCCCGCACCGTGCTGTTGTTACAGTTGGCTGAAGCCGACTTGGGCCAGTTTATTGCCGCCAACATAAGTATGACTATATTTGTGGCCAACAAGGTCATAAGTTTATGCGAGTATGGTTGGAATAGTTGGACAGATGACCGTGAATTTTCGGTTCTATTTTAGCTTTTAAAGAACAAAGAAAAAAAATGTAAAACGTTTTGACAGCTACATGTTTGGGGAATAGCTTTTAAAAGTTTTATAGAAAAATAGTATCAGTGCACCAATGGATTTAATTTTATTTATTAAGGAAAACCAGCATTGATATGAATTGAAGCATTTTGTAGGAAGAAATACAAAAAAAGATACGGCCAAATGTGTAACCAACAACATTTTCCACGGAATACACGTAGAGAATAGTCTTTACAAACCATGTTATATAAAACTAAAATCTACTAACAACTAAAAAAATGTTATTTGTATTTCATAAGGAATTAGGTTGAACAATATATCTAACATTTGTACTTTAAAGTAATATTAGTGAAGAGGAAATGGAAGATAGGTTACAAATGCACGCACATACTATAATAAGAAAAGCTTAGTAAATGTTTGGGCCAAATAGGGATGATGCCTGGGTAAAAAAACTAAATTCTAATTAGTCCGTCAGACAGATAATAAAAAAATATTAGACACGTATTTTTTGCTTTATCATATTAATAAAAAAATACTTAGATAAAACGCACTTTAAGTTGGGGAGTGGGGGTCGCTACGTCACTAGTACGTATAAAATCTACATACTCGTGACGTCATGGCACATTTTAACTCGATGTCTTAATCTTTAGATTACGTAAAACAAGAAAAAATACGTGTCCAATCTTTTTTTATAATCTCAAAGACGGACTAAAAAAAATTTTTAGTCATCATCCTTATTATAGGCTAACGACAATGATGATGAGAGAATATAGAAAAATAGGCTAATGATAATGACAGACCATCTTAGACAGAACGTCTTAGCTGCTTATTTTGGTTAATCTAATCTAATAATATATATTAGTAGTAGTATTAGTAACTAATACTACTACTAATATATTAATCTAGTTAATCTTCTAATGTTAAGGCATCATCATGGTTATGATGTTTTTTATGTTACTGCAACTACAATACATTACAATTTTAAATATCGAGTAAAAGAGCATTACCTTTCCTCTCTACTGTGAGTATTTATATACCTATAATATGTATGTTTATTTATTTATTTAAGTACATGTTAATTTATTACAATAAACGTGTAGGTATATTTTGATATTTTTTTAGTATAATACTTCGCAAATTCATATTTTTCTCTTTTTGTTCTCACACTATTGTCTACATTTCTTTCTCATTTCTCCTTTCGTAGGTCTGCTGGAAGAAATTTCTTAAGAAATAAGCAGTACCTTAGTACTAAAATTATAATTATGTCGTATCTATATGTATTTTACTGTGTGTACATAAATAATAAAATAAATAAATACATCACGATCATCACCATTCTCCTGTCATTATCCCAATTTATTTGTGGTCGGCTTAAAATGTCTATTTTTATTTTTATTTTATTTTATTTTTATTCAAACGGAACAGCAAACAGCTACAATATAAAGTATAGAGAACAGAAATTCATAAAAAAATAAAGACAATATTGCAGCCCACAACACTGTTCACAGATTAGCTACAGGATACAAACAGTGAGTATAATCGCTAGGGGGTAAAATACATATACATTTTTTTTTCTTAACTAACTTAACTAACGTGTTTAATATATCTAGTATAAATCTTAACTAACTTGTCTATTTCTTCCATACTTCTCTATTAGTCGTCATCTCCTCATTCGTCATCAGTGACTCCCTTTCTAGTCATATTTATTACTGTGAGCGCGAAGGTGATGGTGGGAGCGAGACAAGACACTGTTTTGATAATGGTGTTTTAGGTGGGTAATTGTTCCCGTGTCGACGGCGCGTTGTGTTCCACGCGCGCCTCAAAGAGATGTCAGCACCAACCGACGGGGTCGAAAGACCAATGCCTGCTGGGGTTGCGGGTTTGTCTGAAAGGGATATCGCGGCCCCGGCACACAGGCAACGGAAGGAACACGGGTGGGTTTTAGTCAGTAAAAGTCTGACACACCCTCTCGCTCTGCCCAGAGCGGGAGAAGTCATTTGATGATTACCCATCCCAAAAAAAAAAAAAAAAAAGTTGGGTACATGTTTTATGCACGCACGGTGATGCCTGTTATTATTTGTATGTTATTTAATAATTTTATTCATACTGTTGGTTGTAATAGCATTATATTATATTATATGTACTAATTATTTTATTTTATATTTATGTATAATTCTTTTAACCTGACTTGGTTTCCGTACGTTTTTTTCGGGTGATCACTGAAAATCAGCGCTGTGCTGTGGGTCTCCATAGCAGAGCATCATGCTGACTGGAAGCCTTCTTGTCACAGTCATGACGTGCCAGCTGCCGACTATTTCTGTTTTGTGCTCGTTATTGTATTGGTATTGTTTTGTTATCTACTTGAGTTTTTTTTATTTTATGCACGTGTTTCTGTGACAAATAAACTTATTTTTCTTTCTTTCTTTCAATATCATGTTTCACACAGTTCATCCATCATTCTTTGGTCTTCCCTTACTCTTATAGCCATCCACATTCTTACTCAAAACTTTCCTGGCAACATTACTACAATACATCTCTTGCAATATTGTTATTTTTTTTACCGGCACAGATGAATACAGATGGAACACTCCGCATTTTAGGTACGAAGCTACAAGTAGGCACGCGGCGGACTCGACTTGTCGAATTCTGTAGGCGTAACGTGGTCAGAAGATATAAGAGTATAGATAGAGAGGGAACTTCTAGGTGAATTACTTTAGGTAATTAGCGCCGTGTGACCTGAATTGCATTTTATTATGTCGTAGCAAGAGTCGCTTTTTATTTAAATGATTTTGTGGAGTGACCCATCTGTACTTATCTTTGCATATGGTTTGTATCTACTATTACATGAAGATACCTCACTATTTTCCTTCCACTCAATCCCCCATCGAAATGGCTTACAATAAAACCAGATTTATTCATCACTCAATTGTAAAGAGTATCGTTAATTTTATTGGTAACATTACTTTTTGACTCATCCTGTTTTCACGCTGGGCTAATAAAACTCATCGCTCGTCGGCCGACTGGGCAATAATGTGAACACTAAATAGTATAATAATGTTCATTTTTACGTGTATCGTAAAGTGTGAAGAGTCAGAATAAAAGAATACACGTACATTTCTGTATACCTCCTTAGAGATAGGCAGGGAAATTGTAACTGTTTAGGAAATTGAAGTCCTACGTCAATTTACCGTGATAAAGCCATTTTATATAACTGTCAAAGAATGACCGTTGTGATTTGAATATACAGACCATTTAGAATGAATTCCACTAATGAAACTAAACGCTATCAGTACGACTAAACGCGTTCAAGAGCTGTCAGTGTCAATTTTTCGCAAAAATTATGACACTGATAGCTCCTGATCGCCTTCAGTTTCATTGGTGAAATTCACCCTTAAGTTGGCAGTTAATTTGCTTGCTTGCTTAAGTTTCCTGGCTTTACGTAAGCTTTCCTTTTCATAGAACGAGAGTATCCATGTAGTTTGTAAAGAAAAAGTTGTAGATACGGTAGTAACCAAGTACACGAAGTACTGAGGTTGAAGTAAATATGACTGAAATAGATATATTATAAGAAAACTGTCACATTTTTATACGCGTAGAGCTTATACCAAAATGTAGCTGTTTGGTTGCCTATTTACTCATGGATTGCTCATGACAACCTAGACTAGAATATCTTCGCCAATAAAACCATTTGGATAGCGTCTGTATTTTATCCAAGAATCCCAGAATACATTAAACTGTCCACGTCCAATTTGCCATCAAAATAATCAACAAGAAGGAAGACTTATTACGAAATAAATCATCACACAATTTCTGTCAAGCTGTGACCCAAATGCGTCAAATAAACTAAGTTTATCGAAACGCAGCTTGTGAACGAAGTAAGAACTATTTATATGAAGTACGATTGCACAATGTTTAGAACGATTAACATCGGTGTTTAGTTTTGAGTATGTTTTGTTTTAATGTTGGGATTATCCTCTTTTGTTTTGTTGCATCATCATAATTAATGTTGGTGACCAATCATTGGTCAATGTAATAAAATATGTATGAAAAATATAGTTCTTTCGTTTTAGCATGGCAATAGCAGTCATTGACCCACGTAAATTTTCTAGCATTTTTTTTCTTCAAACCTGTAATAAAGCCGTCCTGAATCAATATCTATCGTAATCTTCAACATGATCCAATAACGAAAAACTATACATAGTTTATTGTTTGGGTTCCTACGGCGAGATATTAGGGAAAGGGCAATGACCGATATTGCCATGCTAAAATGCGATTACTATAGTTGACAGAATGGATTTCTTTAGTCTTATCAAATGTTCTCGCATTACAATCATACTATCGCGAAACTCGTATTGTTTGTAGATCGAGACCAAAACTTATTTTTACTGGGATAAAGTTACGTAAATGTATCTTTGTTGTTCAACTTATACTGCAAATATAAATATATTTTACGCTATTCATGATCAGTCACTCTTGGTGAGGGGCCGTAATCCACCACGCGGGCCCAGTGCGGGTTGGTAGATGTCACATGTCTTCGAATTTTTGGTTCTAGGACATGTCGGGTCCCTCACGATGGTTTTTTGAGAGCAATGGTGATAAAAAAAATACACAAGGTAAAGTGCCTGCCTACTAGTGCCTAGGTTCGAATCTACGACCTACTCGTCAGTCTCGGCCGTTACCACTGTGCCATCACTACTCTATTTTACTATACCGATTCAAAATGTTACGAGAACCACAAGAAATTCACAATACAATGAGGGCACAGTGTATTAATAATGTCCTTAGTTAGAAAACGCAGAAAAGTAGGTAGGTATCATACGTAGAGTTTGGCGTCTTGCCAACAAAATGTCCATTGAAAGTTTAAAATATGATCTACCTATATTTGTTTTCGATTTTCTGTTACGAAATCTGCAAGTAGTGGAACCGCTTTTGTTTATTATTTATTAAGTTCTAAAGTAAATAGTCGTAAATAATGAAGAGAATGTGCGAAAAGATAATTAAATCGTCTGACTTCGGTGCTAGACTTTGTGTCTCGAATTCGTATCTAGAACCAATCCTTCCTTTTAGATCTAAATCTTTCATGTTACAAAAGTGAAAATATTTTAGATGGCATTTAACAATATCTATTGTATGGTTACTGAAAATGTACTAATCAATTATTATTTTTGAATCAATAGTTAGTATCCATTTATCTAGTAGATGGCTACTGGCTACGTAACCATGACATCGGTGGCGTTTTTTTTTACCTACTGCTCACCCCGTCAAAATATAACAGCTTGAAGATACAAGCATATCCATGTTTCCTTTATAATTCATCAAAGCAGTTCCAGGATAGCGTGTTAATTAGAAAACTTACCTTACTTCAAACTTGATAACAAGAAAATATTACTAGCGCCTGCTAGTTTTTAATAGCAAACTGCTGCGCGCATGCAACTTTTATTTTTTAATCAGGCGTCACGTACAAGTTTAGGATCGAAAAGAACTGGAATAGAATAGGTACAAAACATGTTTTCTTAGTAATCTTTCGCAATTTTGTAGGGGCAATGCATAATGTAATTGTATTCAGTTCCTTTTGGTATTCTGTAGCAAAATATAAATCAAGAAATTCCATAGTTTTGGCGTGTTTTAAGTTTCACTTGAAGATTTAGCGTTAGATTTGGGACGTAAATGCATTTTAAATAAAAATAATTTAAGTAACGCGAGCTATATGTAGGTATTTATATTGATGAAACACTTTTCACGAGAAATGATAAAAGTCAGTCAGCTAGGCAAAAACTTCAAAAAATTCCGGAACGTTCCATCTGGACGCGATGTAGACTGCAATATAAAAACATTACGACATAACAGATATGTATCATAATATTTTCACACTACAATTTACTACAACATTACATATGTATAAATAGATACTACAGTACTTCATGTATGAATCATAACGTAAACAAAGAGTTATTGGACACGTGCCACCGTTTTTACAAAAACATAATAATATATTTTATTTATACAATTTATTTTGTTTTTATTATTTATTGTGCAATTATTATATTAATTGACTATTGATTTTATGGTTATCTGTTTTTAATTAGGACAGTTTGGGTGTTCAGTAACCTTGTTATATTTATTTTAGAATTAATTGCAACGTAGGTCATTTTCTTATATATGTTGTGTGTCACTTTTTAGTTTCCATATTGTTCTGCAACGTCTTGGGTGCATGAAAACATAAATAAATATACATGGCTATTGACCTTTGTACCTATGCACTGTAAATTACATCATTAATCGCCAGCTCTGCGTATTTACATTTTTGCATAATGGTTTGTTCAATACTGATTATTGTGTACAATTTATCTTCATAATCCTACTGTTTTTATTCTTCTAACATTACCATTAAAAAACCTAGTTACTTGAGTAACACTGCTCAACCTAGTAATTTAGGCCGCAGTTTTAACTAATTCGGGTGCATATTACTTTTTAATTATTTATGCACCTTATTGACAGAGTGAACACATTTTGCAGATCATGTCTGTTCAATGTCCAACTTATGTTGGGCCAGTTGGCTATCTTCATAATGACTGATTTTTTATAACTGTACCTATCATTTGTTACAAATTTATTACAAAGGTGATGATCCTAGATAAAGTGTTGCTTAAAAACAACACCAACTTGATAAGTGAGTATTTCATTATTCACGTAAAAATGAATAAATGTTGTTATTTCTTTCACTCAGCTATGGAATGAAATATTAAAAATCTCACTCACCTCATCAGTATCTCTTTCACTATCCGTATCGCTGATGCCATCATTTCGCGTCACTCCATCAGCCACGTCCGTCCCTCCCTTGTCCCTCCAATGTTTCTCACTGGTCACCGAGAACGTAAACGTCCTTTCTCTCCTGGGACTTAACAAAACTCCTGCAGGAGTCCTAGGGCTCCCATAGCCAAAGATGTCCAGGTTTCGAGTCGAGAACAGGTCGTTGGTCCTGTCGGATCTTGGGGCGAAGACATCGTCTTCCAGGTCGGAATCCAGGGTTAGAGTGAGAGGGGGTGATGACGCTGATCGTCGACACTGTTGGATTTGTGGTGGGGCTGTCTGCGGGATGTCTGATTCGGAGTAAGGGCGTTCTGTGGACAAGAAGATAACGTTAGAGAATAAATAAACGCAGTGATATAGGGGGTGCAACAGTTTTTGGAGAGTCGAAACATAAAGAGTATTTTTTATGTGCAGCACTTCGCTAAATACTCAGTGGCGGATTTGCCCGCACATTATGGCGGGCCGCACTGCACCGCAGCGTATAACAATAATAACTTAAAACCATTTAAAAATATGTCCAAATAACTAATTGAAACGCGTCATCGAATTTCGCGGCGCCAACCCGACTTATATTTAACAACATTTCTGAACCGATTTCGATAAAAGTTGGCAATAAAGTAAATTCATTATGTATGCTATATGATGGGTGCTGAGAAAGGGGCGGCTGATAGTTACTACATGGCCTGGGGCCTAGGGCGGCCAAGACTGCAAATCCGCCACTGTAAATACTGGTAAGTTTTTAAGGAAGAAATCATGATAATAAAGCTAGGTTTGCTTCATTTTCTATTGAGCTGGAAACCGCTCCACTGTAGTAGGTTTGATAGAACAAATCCAGAAACTTTTAGCTCTACTAGTATATAGTAATAACTATCCTCAATCGAGTCGTTCAACTAACATCAGACTCTTTTTTCCCTTCCACATCGACACAGTAAACAATACAACGAATTAAATTCAGCCTATCTCTGCAAACCAGGCTATTAAAGTAAAATAGAACATTAAAAGCAACATCTCTTGATATAAATCAAAATGTTTATTAGCAATATAGCCTACGTTGTGCCTGCGTATAATGTTCACGTGGGCTGTGACACTGGCTTAGTTTTGGGCGTTTTATTTTTAGCGAGGTCTGCGACTTTGAGGTCCGTTGTTTCTTTTAGTTTTTCTACTTTTTTGTTTAAAGTATTTCAGTCTACCAATGATGTTCCGGGTATTTTGTCTTGTGACAATTTGTCTTAACGTCCTGTATTTTATCCATCATCTATATCTTATATCTTAGCAATCTCTTTGGGCAATGAAAATTTAATTCTATTAAATACTGAAAAATCGTAATGTTCTTATAATTATCAACTCATACTTCTAAGGTTTGATGATAATGTTAGATGTAGAAACAGGATACCGTTTGATTCAAAGGAACTCGTAGATTCCTTCTGCTTTGTGCATTGTTAAGAGGTCTATACTCTACTAGGTCCTAGAGTAAAAATCTCTCAATGAACAATCAAGAAAAGGTTGCTATGATGTTTTTATTGCGAAGAGCTATTGTAGGACTAGACATCGGATTGTATGCATTAAAAAACTGCCAAAATATTCATACAATGCATGCACTAAAAAAGGCCGAAATATACACAAAACTTCTTCACAAAGGCCGAAATATGCACAATGCTAAATCAAAAAATCGTTTTTATATTTTAATTAAAACAGTATAAAGACAGCGAAGTATTCATTTGCATAAGCAAATGCATAAAACCCGATGTCTATGTAGGACTTATTCTGTCCGTAGAAATATTTCTTTACCTGATTCCACCTTCAAGTAAATCGTAAACCAACACCACAGTCCCGAGAGAAGACAATGACAACTCAAAATTTACAACTTCTTAAATGTTGGGAAGCTGTTATTTTCTCCAAAAACAATTGTGGTCATTCTGTAACACAACGTCTCTTTGTTCTTACGTGTGGTCAAAACAATAGCGTTTTGACCACAGAAATGTGCAGTAGCTAATGATTTTGTTGCCCAATAACTTTTTATGTGTTGTGGGTACATGAATGTGGAGTTGGTAATGGGAGAAAAGTATAGTTGTATCAAAGGGTTTTGTGACGTTGGCTCTTGGTAGCTAAATTACATGGATGAAATGGATGATGGACAAGAATGGTCGCTGGTAACACTTAGAACTTGATCTGGTCTAGTGTAGTGTAGTGTTTCAATAGAATGAGAGGCTAGCGTATATACTGGTTTCTTTACCACTGATGTGCCTCCTTTACATATAGGTAGGAATTCCGAATTTCTTTTATTACTATTATTGACCAGATAAAGATGAATTTTCAAAAACCATAACTTACTGTTAAAATAACTTCTTCAGTATGCTAAAAATAAATACCAATTACTTTAGGAATTCCATATATACATAACTCTTCACAGATAGAGAAGAGCCATTGGAGGAATATATAATTATCATTATACCTCAGGTGTGCGATGTATTTTGCTACTCATATACATATCCCCTCAGACCAAATAAAAAAACCAAGACAGCGAACAATACAGTGAAGCATGCCAAAACTACACCTCACAAAGTGCACACATGTTTACGAAACCAGCCTCACGTCATTGTTGACAGCGGTAAGTCTTGGGTTTTCATTTGGCCTGAGCCATCTACTATACAATACCGTCAATCCTGTGCAATATACATCCGATATTTATTAAATTAACTTTTCAAACATGATTCATAAATATTGAAGAGCAAAATAATTTGTCGAAAAATAAAAAATAAAGTTCTTAATCGCTGTACCGAAGTCGATTAACTTGATTAAATGGGATCATCATAAATATTGGAAACAAAACGCTTCGGGACATGTTCTGATGTGCTTGACTCGAGATTAATATTTCGAATACTTTTGTATCTGTTATTTATTTCTGGATGTTTTTGTCGTGTTCAAATAGGATGTATGGCAGCTTCGTTTATTTTTATCTCGCGCAGTCCGTCGATACCAACATCACAAGTTCATCTGTTGGTAGACAAAGTATCAAATGACGCAGAAGTTTTTTTTTGCATATTTATTTGGAGCATTCTTGTTCTACTGCATCTCTTTACGTGTTTTATTAACAATAATAACGATCGTCTAGAATCACTGGCTGTAATCGATAAGTTCAAATACAGAGTCACTGAAAACCTGGGATAAAAATTGGCTCACGCGGATAAAAAAAAAACCCTTAGAACTTCAAGTCACAATAAGGTAATTCTACTTAGATAAAAAATATGACATTGTTCTCGGTAACCATATCTGATCAGTTGAACATAGTAATATAACAATAGCCGTACTTAATCAACATTGCAAAAACTTAGACCCAATCATTCAAAACAGTCGCAACACAATTCATCACATCAGGTAGCATTCAGACTAGCTTTATTTGACCTTATTTTTAAACAAAACAAAGACGCCATGACAGAACAAAGAAAAGCAATTTGTTATCAACAATATCGATGGAGCGAGTACCAGGCGAACAGGAGCGACGAAGAAGTAATATACAAAATATATAAGAAACACAAATTAATAAAATCTTGGGTCCGTCCGCGAGCGAAACCCGTTTCCATGACACACGTGCAGCGAGCGACCGGTGGGGGAAAGAGAGGAGAATATAGCTGTCTTGCTCTAGTGCAACAGTAAGAATTGTGTGGACTTTGCAACTTGGAAATAATGTTAGTTTACTTCTAGTATTGGAAGCTTCATTTTGCTGAAGTAATACTTTGACAACAATGCGCACACATCCTAGACTTGCAATTTTCGCATGTATAGCAACTTCTTGACCAACTTCCTTCTGCCGTAAAATGTTAAATTGACCCTTATTTAATGAATGTTGTCAATATAATAATTTGTTACCCAAATAATAAAATTATATGCTTGTTTTTAGCTTTAGCTTTCTTATCATTATCGTCATCTACATTCTTTTTAATATTATCCTACAGCTGAGCTGGGTTTGGTCTCTCTTTAAATAATTAATCATTTAATCGTTTAACTGTCTTCTTCTACTCATATTCAAAAAACACATAACTATTAAAACTTTTACCATTCTTACACCAGCTGGTTTTCTGTTTCTAAGCTAAACGGTCAAAAAATCCATACTATGCCAACACAGTGCACCGATAGGCGAGTCGTTCATTTTTTTTGTCTTATCCACGCTAGATGCGTAACACAGGTGTCCCTGGCTTACGCCTATTTACAATATCACTGCTATCTGTTTTATTATTACCTGGTACCCTGGCCATATGCTGAGGTGGAATGGGATTTGAAGGGACAGGTACTACAATCATGTCAATGGCTCAGTAAAAATGTTTCAGTTCGGGTCAAAGGACCATGATGAAAAACCTGCCAAAATGAGATTTATTCCTTGGAGTTGAGTTGTGTATCATGAATTTAATGATAGGAGTGAATTCTTCAAACAATTAGTGATTCTTGGGAATTTGGTAATTATAGGTATTTAATTAAATTACTGACGATTTACTCCAAGATTTTTCTTTATTCTTCGTTCCTTAAATCATAAATGTCACTTCAAAACATAGAAAATCCTCACAGGAAGTGAGACGCCAGTACTAGTCTAAAAGATTGCTCAACCGATAAATTCAGATCATAAATCAAAATAACACCCGTAGCTAATCCACCAAATTAATCTGCAACCAGCACAAACCGGTCACCCATCAACTTACAAACCGCGTTGACAATTGCTTAACCTCTTCTTCTAACACCCACATTTAATATTTCACTTAAAGACAATAATTATTTGTCTACAAACTAGTAATACTTGTTTTTAGAACGACATAAGCTGTGGTTTCACTGCGACGACTTTGACGACCGATAGTGTATCGATACTTGATTTATGTCTGTCGTAAAACTGACCGTTTTATTGGCTTTGGCGTTTGATGCTACTCCTATGTTTACTTTTGAACAAAGTATTGTAGTCGTTTTAAATGTTTTTATTTTGCCACAAGTTAGTGTGAAGTTTGCTGTGGTGAAGGATCGATGGGAATTTTCATGAGGAAGTTAGAAATTGATTTGACTTAGGATTTAAATTTAGACTTGCTCAAACCCGACATTAAGCGTTTCCAACGAACGCTGTTAGCTGTCATTAGTAAGAATTACATACGAATTAGCGAATTTATGTACCGCAAGAGTGAACGAGTGATGAAATTAGAACCATTTCGATGTACTACGTGCTGAGGTTAGCCTTTTTTTTTTCTTAATGGAGGTTGGGCTTTTTTTACTACCTACTTCAAGGGTTGCTTTTGCCTTACCTTGATGGAAACAAAAGACAATCGGGTTTGGCAATTTTTCTATCTGTTCACGTTATTTTTATTATTATATTTCAGGAAAAAAACGAGATCTTCAGTAACCGTTGTAATTTACTTTCTGGCTTTGGCGACTTTTGAAATAAATTATTCTGTATCAAGATAATCAGTTCTGCTCACAACCCGAAAACATTAAATCCTATTAAATTTATAACTGGTACTTGACACACAACATCCAACAATTACTCACTTTAACGAACTTTAAACATATTCCCACAAAATCATGTTTCAATTCCACACGTCACTGACCAATGACCAAAACATTCGTGATTCTTAACTCATTTTGTCTCAGTCCCACAATGTTTAGTCCCAAAACGTCTGTCCCACAATGATTTGTCCGAAAGCCGTTTGTCTCACAATAGTTTAAAGGATTATATCAAAAGGACATAGTGACTCGACACAAATGACCATCACCAGTTCAATGATTAATCGTTTGTTGATTTCAAATTTGGAATCACGTTTCGGACTTAGGGTTCAATACGTGATTGAAACGTTTTATTTTTTTGGGAGTTGAGAAAAAGTGTGGAACAGTCAACTAAAGGGTTTGAGAAAAAACCGTGTGTTTAAGATAGAGATGTTGAGGAACTCCAATTGCTCGGCCAAATATAAATTGACTGGAACAAAAAAAGCTGAGGGCTTATGGATATGATACAAGTAAGATAGTTTCAAAAGATTATTTCATCGAAATCGATTATCGATAATGAAACCTTATTAATAAAGTAACTTACAGAGACAGAGAAACAAAGTAAAGTTGCAGTCATACAAGCTGTTAAATGCATCGTAGAAACCACTTGATTTTTATTACTATAGAATAAAATAACCTTCATTTCCAAATTGATAATTTACAAGAAGGCAATTAGTACCATGACATTGTTGTTTTTTAAAATTGCATTAATCACTGATTATTACTTCCGGCACTCAAGCTAAGATTAAACTTGTGTTATGGGTGACAGGGCTCACTCTATTAATAAAATTTTCTAATTACTAGTACAAAGTTGGTAGTGGTTAGTAGCTACCGTTTGAGTAAAAGAAGAAAATAAAGTTAATTAAATATAAAAACATAATAAAAACAAAAACTACTATGTCGAATCAGCTTTACTTCCTTAAATCACAATTTATCTTTTTTCTAAGGTTCATACATAAAATAGCAGTAAACTAGTCAACACAGAGACTGCTGTAGATACTTCACTTAATCACAACTTACTTCCTCATCTCTTCAAACGGTCCTAAAGGACGCAGAAATCCCTAAGGCAAAAGCAATCATCCATAAAGTGTTTAGCGAACCGCAAACATTCGTTGGTAAGACTGCTCAACAGCGTGCACCTATACGAATCACTGTGATTATCGGAACAGGTTCCTCTACAGTTATAACGAAGTATAGGATTAAGTACTTAACAATAATTATTACTAACTAGCTTTTACCGTGGCTTCGCCCGCGTGGTTATCGGAAATGATCCCACGGGCAAGTGCTACTGAGATAAAAAGTATCCTTTGTGTTAATCCAGGTTATAAACTATCTGTGTGCCAAATTTCATCCAAATCCGTTCAGCAGTTTTTGCAAGATTGAGTAACAAACATCCAAATCTGTACATACAAACTTTCACATTTATAATATTAGTAGGATACTAGCTTTCGCCCGCAGCTTCGCCCGCGTGTAGATCGGAAATTATCCCACGGGAATGTAATACCAGGATAAAAAGTATCCTATGTGTTAATCCAGATTATAAACTATCTGTGTGCCAAATTTCATCCAAATGCGTTCAGCCGTTTTTGCAAGATTGAGTAACAAACATCCAAATCTGTACATACAAACTTTCACATTTATAATATTAGTAGGATACTAGCTTTCGCCCGCAGCTTCGCCCGCGTGTAGATCGGAAATTATCCCATGGGAATGTACTACCAGGATAAAAAGTATCCTATGTGTTAATCCAGGTTATAAACTATCTGTGTGCCAAATTTCAACTAAATGCGTTTACCCGTTTTTGTGTGATTGAGTAACAAACATACAAACTTTCACATTTATAATATTATAAGTATTATTATAAATATATTTATCATTATAATTATATATAATATTATATATTATTATTTACACATTTATTTATATATACGAGTAGTATAAGTAGGATAATGAATCATTTCTAGTATGAAGCTATTGCAAGTAATGGTAACTTGAGAAATGGCTTCTGAGATTTTTGATGCAAAAAGTAATTGATCGGTGTATTGGTTAAAGCTACATATTTTCATACTTATGTCTCATTATTTATGTTTATACATACTGATGTATAAACATAAATAGTGAGACATAAGTCAATTCTCCCTTTTCCCTTTAATATGATTCCAAAATTTTCCTTATATATCCAAATCTCAATATTGTTGCATTCAAAATTATGGTACTCAAACTCAATAATTTATGTCAAATAAACCATTTAGGTACAAGCACTTTTGAACTATTAACTATTAACTATTAACACTTTATAGATTAGAAAATCCTGGGTGCACTATTCTTGTTGCTCAAGTCAAGATTTGAAAGAAAGAAGAAAGAATAATGTTTATTTGGACACAGTTTGTGAAACACTAAATACAAAATAAAAAAAAGTGAAAATAATATTTTAACAATAATAGTGTGTGCCTCACGGCTGCGCCAAAAAGGTTCATTTCAGCATTAATGCCAGGCAGATTCTGTCTGACGCTGGTTTTCTAATGAACCTATATATAGGGACAAGTGACGGCGAGTACAAAACAGTTTCAACATACCTAATACATAATTTGTATACTTCTAAATAAATAAATAAACTAGTAATTCGATTTCGGTTGCTGTCAACTATTACGCCTAATCTTTTATGTTCTTTAGCAATAAAGTTTATTTTTGTACGAAGGGACAGGAGAACTTCTGTGTAAGGTAGGCAGATTATTATATAAAAGTTTAGATACTTGTGTTACTGCCAAATGGCACTTTTGGATACAATTGACATCAACAGTTATGTAAACCAACAAAAAACCAACTACTGCCCAATTGCCTTCAAGATAGTTAGCCTACTGCCATTAACCTATTAAAAATCTTATTAGTACCGTACCACTCCTGCTATTTTATTCTCACAATTTTAAACTCCCCGTGGCTATCACTAACTGTACCTACCCCACTTCAAACAGAAGCGGCCTTGTAAATCTCCAAAGATAGATTACTCTGAATTACAGCTAACCTTATGATATAATATCAGAACATGGTTCAGACCATTTCCTCTCAATTAAACATAATTAAATAATTGATTTACAGCAACACAAATAATTTTCTAAATGACTCCAAATAAGAAATAAAGCTGTAGTATAAACGGTTGGACAATTACCTATTATTAGAGTTAATTGTTGAACCCATTGCTGTGATACACGAAATGATACAGAACGCACTATTAAACTCTATAACCATCACTTTGACCATAACATTCAACATTAATATTTTACTTAATGACTTTCAAAGATGTAATTTCTACTATCGAATGCGTTTCAATGTTACTATTTTTATTTGTGTCTATCAATTTTGGAAGAGCTCTCAAAATTTTGGAATCAATTATTTTAATAGGAATGATTCTGTTGTTTAACGTTTTGAGCTGTAATTTGAATTTTGATTTAGGTTTGACAATTAAATTTATCAGCTGCGAACGTAAACGTTATTCAGATTTTTAACACAATATTTCATGCCTCGACGACAGGATAGTGTTTACAAAATTACTCCGTATTTTTTTTTAATACCGTGAAAAAATTATTTAAATCTTTTTATTTCTTTTCTAGCTCCAGCCCGCGATTTCGCACGTGTGGGAGTCAACTATATAAAAAAAACACCCTATGACACTCGGCAATAGTGTAGCTTACTGTCCGTAAAAGACTTTCAAAATCGGTTCAGTATTTCCAGAGATTATCTCCAAAATCTAAACTTACAAACTTTACCAATCTATAATATAAGTGTAAACTTAATAGTATACCTCTCGTAGAAATCACTTTAAAAATCCTCCATTAAATTGAAAAATTGGCAAACCTTTAAATGACAAAGCAATAACATTCTAATTCGTAATGCCCTTTGCTGAACACAGAGAAAAAAAAAACATTACATGAACTGTATGACAAAATGATGCGCATATGAGAACGCACTCGCGTCCAGACGAGGCATTGTATGCAGATGCAAGTCAAACCTCAAACTTATTAATTATCATGGGTGAGCACAGCTGTGAATAGTGATTAGTTTTCTACGATCTGTCAAGGCAGACGAGCGATTGCTTCGTGACGATTTATTTGAATGGAATTGTAAGTTATTGTATCTGGTTTATTTATTGGGTCAGTGATGTTCTGTAAGAGCTTTTGATACTAGGACCATTTTAATGTACAGAAGGACCAAACTGATGCAGATGGCTTATGATTTTAATTTTTATGCAATCGATCGACCTCAAATCAGAATTGATTTATCATTCTGTAAAGCTGAAGTTTTGAAAGCATTTGAAAATCATTTAAATTGTCAATTAGTTGCACAAATACGAGCCATGTCTGTGAATAAAGCATCCTAGTGACAGTTCACAAGTGCCCACTACTTAGCACCATCAGGACTAAGAGGCAAACGATTTTCGCCCACACGTTTGTGTCATTACGTGCCTAATACAGGTCTCTCAAAAACTCGTGGGTAAATAATAATAATAACAACAGTCGCACGGGTGGATGGAAGGTTAAGCTTGCCGAGGTCGGTCGATGGATGGGTGACCATCCATTACATATCGAGACCCCTCTGTGCTTCGGAAAATACATTAAACAGGTGGTCCCGGCTGTCATTTGCAGATGTTACGGGTAGTCGGAAGCCCGAAAGTCTGACAACCAGTCTTACCAAGGTGTATCGTGTTGCCCAGGGGCTGAGTTGTGGAGGTCAGATAGGCTGTCGCTTCATCTAAAATACTGGCATTTGGTTAGACTAGAAGCCGACCCCAACATGTTTAGGAAAAGGCTAGGCAGATGATGACAGGCCTCCCAAGTACCGTAAAACTGTATATCCTACTAAAATTATTACTCGGTCATTATTCCCTCCACTTTCGCATTACACATACACTTAGTCACTTCAACAATCCCTTTCTTATTTCCAAACAGACAGAAGATTAATGATTCCTAATTTAAAGCCAGTTCACGGTTGCCGATAAAAAATCGCTGGTCTGTGTTCACATTTTACTTAAAGGAGTAAAAACGTCTGGCTACCGTACTACGCTTGCCTTTCATATGGTAATTCGTTCAGCTATTGTTGGCCTGATGTATGCCAAAGATGAAACTTAAAGCATTGTTTGACTTGTACTTATTGTTAGTACTTTTTCTCTGGTTTATGTGGAGTTGTGAAGGTGTGTCTATTATTATGAGTAGTTAGAATTGTTTTTGTGGTTCGTCCCATTTCTGTGACGGAAAAATCCGAAGAAATCGGTGACTTATTTCTTCTTGATAACTATCCCAAGGATATATATTTTTTAACTATAGGTAATCCTCACTTTCGTTAAAAAACTTACGGAAACTGAATCAGTCATATTTTTGCTGTAAATTTTAAGTGAATGTCTTTCAGTTGCTATGATGTAGAAAAGGTTGCAAAAATATAATATCTTTAATACCTTTTTTCTTTATAACAAGATGTTCATTCGTTTTAAATGCCAAGGTTAAATTATTTTGTTTGGTTCCTGACCATATTGTTGGGTTCGCTTTCAATGCAATATCAATATGACGACACGGTTGGCGCAGTGGCTGAGCGATCGACTGCTGGGCAACGTGTCGCGGGTTCGATCCCCGCACGGAACAAATATTTGTATGATCTGCAAGTAGTTGTGCCGGGTCTGGGTGTTAGTGTATGTGAGTTTCCATGTTTGTAAACGCACCCACGATACAAGAAGAAATTCTTAGTGTGGGGCAACGTTTTAAAAAAAAAAAAAAAAAATATTTGGTGAAGGGGTTAGTAATCGTCTGCCACCTAACATCAAAACTGTGGGAATTATCAGCATACGATTCTGCTTAGTTACCCTTTCTTTCTTTGAGCCTAACTGAATGATAAACGTTGAAAATATGCAAACAACAGTTTTTAGTAGGTACAAAAAAACTCTATAATGCAGATGAAAATGAAATACTGACATTTCCAAATACACAAATAAGTACTACAGGTTAAATAACAATAATACTTATACACTACACTAATAACAACAATACAAGTCGCATTATTGGTCCTTTCATCCGCATTTGCGATTTGAAATTTGAAAGACCAATATTCGGTTACAACGTTGAAAAAACCCCTATTAGGCTATATACAGAGAAGCTAACCACAAGTTGCCCGAAAATTGGCCCGTATGAGTAATATCTATTCAGGTAGCTGCGGTTACAGTCAATACAATATTTTAGTACAAAATACCTTTCGTACGAAGTTATCCCGAATGTCAATCACGCCCGTATTCCTGGAGATTATCAATCACGCCCGTATTCCTGGAGATTATCGATTGCCTTCGATTTTGAAAATATTGTTTGACCCCAGACTTTATATTTTGAACCCGTATCCGAAATTCAATACAGGGAGCTGCGGTTTGTAAATTTTGTTGAGCACTAAATCGTTGGATGCTTTTTGGCACGTCTTCATCGTTTTTGTGGTTTGTAAAGTAACAAATGACTGAATGTATTCGTTCATCAATTTGGCTTTTGTTCAGCTTATTGGCACTGCCAGGTTGCGTCTTCCTCCAGAAGTAATCGAATTTGGTATCCGCTATATCATCGCCGCATCCAGCAAAATGAGGTTCTTATTATTATTGGTCTTTTGATGTTTAAAACCTGGAGTTTTTAATTCACCTGCAATGATTATTATTATCATCAGAAAACTGTGGCTAAACTGAGACATGATAATGATCATATTAATCATGCAGTATAATTTTAACTGCACCCATATCATGCTGATAAGAACTATATCTCAATAAATTAATCTCTAATTCCTTTTTTTCAGTGTTAAAATCTCTGCGGTGTATCGTAGCGGTTTCATTTTACGAGTGTTATAAACACTAAAAGGGAGAGTCTATGTCATGATTTCTGATGACGGTGATCGCGTAGGCGTTGCGCTGGCTACCGTGCTGAGGCGTAGTGTTGTGACTGCGTAATATCGATAGACAGGGCAAAGGTGACGATGACAAGAGATAGTGGGACTATTTGCAATAGTGCAGAAGTTGTTGCAATTATTTGTAATTTTATACAAAGCCCTTGGTTGAGATTGAGTCCGAGTGTTCATTAATGTCGTGGTTCTAAAAGTGAATAGGTAGGTACAAAAAATTCTTGTTGTTTTTTTGTTTTATATTCCTTTCCGTCTACCTAAATGTTCTTGTTGACTTCCCTACTAAATATTTACCTGTGCTTTTAAATCCCCTGTAAAACGGATATTTTCTTTACAACCTTCGAAGAATACAAAAACCTTAAAGTGCATTTCCTACTCATCGTTGACGACGGTCCTAAAGTTCACAAATCTGGTCCTTCCACTTTCACATGAACACCTGTTTCGTTATTAATCATTAAGCGTCTTCATTATCGATAAATTAACGTTGTCTCAGTTTTTTGGATGGACATCGCATCGTACGGGCTATGGACAATTAAATGTAGGAGTATGTTAAAGACTTGCTTTTATTAAGAGTTGTAACTTTATCACCATCTTTTCAAATCAATGGGTAACTATTGAAGATTATGATTAACTTATCTTCAAAACATAATCGATAGTAGGATAATTTGCTAATGAAGTAAATAATGAGTAGGTTTTATTATAAAAAAGTTGTTGTGGCTCTCGAATAAAACGCAAAACCTCTACATAATTATGTATAAATTAAGTAGGTGCCATATTTCAACAACTTTAGTGGAACTAGTACTTAAAAGCGAGGTGTTGCTATTCATATCTGGTTAAATTCAATAATACTGCTCTGCAACACCAATCGAACTGAATAACAAATTATGATAAACCATGTCGATAGATCAAACCAATTAATAAACATAAATTCATAAAGCACAATTAATAATACCTAATAAATAATTCAAAGGCACTGAATAAAACAAGAAACTAGATCGCGTTGAAAATCAATAATTAAATGATAAAACATCATAATTTGCTAAAGAAAAAGAGAGAAAAAACATTCAACACATCAGACAGACGTCATCGTTTCTAAAGAAAGAAATAAATAAAACAAAAAGCATCGATATCGGCACAGCACATCTCTAAAGGCCAGTGACCCAAAAAAGGTACAGAGTAAAAAAAAAGATTATATTTTATTTTCAAGATACAAGTACTATCAAGGCATAAATTAAAGGTTTTATTATTTTCTCTTTTTCTCGCACCACGTGTATCGATGTAAGCACGGAGGCTTGGCGACTTGTATGGTCAGCAGAAAAACTTGTTTTTGTTTTTTATTTTAGTAGTACAAGGTAAGGCTTTGTGCAGCTTTTCACTGTTTTTGGTACATATATATGTAAAGTGTATTGATGAAATGAGGTTAAAGACAGTAAAATATTATTTTCTCTCTCAATTAGCAGTTGACAAACTTTGAAATATCAGCGGTAGTTTTTGTTTTTCTGCATGCTTTTGTGTTATCTAAATAAACTTTGGCTGAATGAACTATCAAAACCTTAACTTGTTAACCAAGTAATCAGGTCACTACAATGCAGTACCCGCTTTATACTTTAAACATCAAAAACCCACACAAATTCATTCTCAAAACTATGCACTACAAAGACCGCAATAATTACGTACATTTCAACTAACAAACAAACTGCTGTCCCTACACAATAATATCACGATTATTACCGTTGAGTTACGTATAAACTGGCCCACTACTGGACTTACGCACCGCGCTTGTGCGCGTACAAATACATGCGCATGTATCCGAACGCGCACATGCGCGGTATGTGTGTGCGTGACAAGAAACTTGTTGTTCGCTGCGCAACAGCATGCGTACGTTGTTTTTAATTTTCTATTAGATTTATTTGATGTCAGAGATTTTATGGGTTCGTGTTTATATTGGTAGGTTTTGGTAGTAACTGATAGGGATTTAAATTCATTTGAGATTTTTTTTTATTTTAAGGGTGCTGGTAGTAGATTCAATTACATGATGGTATGGTAATCGAAATGGGTTTTCATGTAATATCTTCAAACCATTTAATAAAAATAAAAAAACATGCCATCTCAATTTTTGTGAAGAAAGAAATTTGCTGTATGTTATAGTCACAACATACGACTTATAGACGGAGACTCGCTCAGAGACAATCGTTAAAATAGAGCAACTTTTTTAAATTAACGAAAAGCAAAATGTTTCCCGAGTTGTAGACAGAATTTTTTGCAGGTTATTTTATAGCCACATATCACTCTTAATCTAGGTAAAAGACATGAATATAAAAATCTATTACAGCCCACTAAAACCAATGCACACAAACAAATATATCTAAATATACAACTGCACACAATTTTACTGGGACATGTACCGTTAACAAAAACAAAAGACATACAACACAAACTTAAGAAAAAACTGTCATATAATTTCTTGTTACTGTATTTTGTGCTTTATTTCCTCAAAATAAGTGTCGTATCTCAGTTTTTTGTTAGTGAAAAATAATGGTTTTTAAAGTAGGTATAATCTTAAAACGAGAGTGTGGCAATACAAAAATTATTTAATGACAGCGATATCGTCTCCAGATCGTTGTGATTATGTTATGTCGGTCGCTGTTGCATGAGTTCTAACTCGCGTATGATTGTTTACAAGTGGGAACATTAGTGTTTTGAATTATATGTTCATTTTTAGTAGTTGTCTTTTGTTTTTTCTTTTGTACAGTCAAGAAGTAGTGATCACTGGTCAGGTACAGCTCTGTTCTGGCGTAAATTTTACTGTGAAAATGTTTGGTGAAGTGAGTTTATAGTTTATCCCTAGCATCAAGACAACTCACTGCAAAAGTTTTCAAGGTGATTTTTTTATAGAATAACATAACATCACGCATGTGTTTCCCCGAACGGTTAGACAGAGGTGTACATATAGTACACCCACCTTTCGCCAGTTATGTTTAAGTCCCATGAAATGGGGGCGAGCCTATTGCCATCAACCGGGCACAAATCCAGACTGCGGGCTGCTACTGATAAATTCCAGATGGAAAAACCCAATAACACTTTTCCCGACCCGGAAATCTAACCCAAGACCTCATGCTCAACAGTAGCGTTTGCGACCACTAGATCAACGAGGAAGTAATTTTTATAGAATAGAACTGCAATTTTTGTATGTCGACTTTTAAGATAAAACAACTTAAAATTTGGTTTCTAGGTCAAATATCAACTGCATCGCAAAAGACCAGTGGCTAGCCATAACATTACAGGTGGGGTAGGTACCTAACTGAGCTTGCTAACAAACGCACGCACAATCTTTGAATCCTTGAAATTATCATAATATTAAAATTATGATTTCAAAACTCATCATATTTTTTTTATGATAAATATAAATCTCATATTTAAACAAAACAAAATAATAACAAAAATAAGAAGGAAATAAAAAATTGTCTAAGTACCCCAAGAATGATCGAAACTAAAAAAAAGTAAGTCCCTACGAAAATAATTATAATTATCTTCTCGATATGAAGCCAGTAAGCCTATTAGTACCAAACCCGTATATTTAATAACAAATGTTCATAAAATAATGTCCTTAACTATAGAAAAAAAAAACCGGCCAAGTGCGTGTCGAACCACGCACAATGAAGGGTTCCGTAGTTTGGATGAATTTATCCCAAGAACAAACTTAACATTGTAGTTAAGCCGTAAATTTAAGTTGGTCGATTATTACTCGTTAACCTGTAGAGCCTACTTAGCTCTGATAGTTTTCCTTTTAATTTCGTTATATATACTACTGCTGTGAATTTTTTCACAAGTCCACGTACAATCTTTTAGCTAGAAGGGGTTGGACACTTGACCCTAACAAAAAATTTCAGTTAAAAGCTTAATATTTCGCAAACGGATCCCTGAATCCAAAAATGGTTTTGACAAACTCACATATTTTTGAAGGACCTTTCTAACGATATCCCACAACATGGAGTAGATGAGGAAAAAAAAACATCCCCACTTTACGTGTAGGGGAACTTACCCTAAAAAAAAATATTTTTCTTGATTTTATTTTACCACTTTGTCGGCATGATTAATATGTATACATATGCCAAATTACTGCTTTCTAGTACTAACTGTCTCTGAGCTAAGCCGCGGATAGACAGACGGACAGATAAACAGACAGACAGACGGGCATGGCGAAACTATAAGGGTTCCTTGTTTACTACGGAACCCTAAAAAGCTCAGTAAAGTAATCTTGAATAATACGATTTACGCCAAAGCATCATTAGGGTGACGTAATTCTATTCTATCCCCAAATAATAGTCGATAATACTGTGTTGATTATTTTACACCGCAGTGCACAAGCCTTGTACCGTGGGCTTACTGTTTATTTTATTAACGAGAAGTAAAATTAATTGCAGGCACGTTACGTTTAATATGAGGATAAAATCATAGTTTTGTTTTAATGTCATGACTTTCTTTTAGTATAGTTTTTTTACCTTTGTAGTGTGGTCAGTTAAAGAAAATAAAAAAGTTTTAAAACAGCAATAAAAAATCACCGGTTCTTTAAATGTAAATTGGAAGAGACAAAACAGTAAAAAAACTGCGCCTTAAAACCATCTAGAAACAGCATCCAACGAAAGATAACAAAAAACCTGCGCAGACGCATCATAACACTCGTAACCTACGAAAACCAAAAATAACAACTAACCTAATAACTTTAATTGGTAAGTTAGTCTAAAATATAGCTAAAAGCAACGAAATAAGCCAAAAAGGTTGTACAAGAGCAACAAAATGAAATAAAAAAAAAGATCCGTCACGAGCATAGGCGAGGGAGAGCAAAAAGAAATAAAACACAACATAAGTTCAACGTTTATTTTGGTTGCGTCCTTTTCGCGCGCTTACAGTTACGATATCTCCGTCTCTTTCTATCGGGCCGAGCGTTGGACACCTGTGCTTTAGTTTCCCCTGAGTACCAACGACCTCTGAGGCACTGCGAGACGAAACGTCATATGTAGAAGGGCCGTAGTATAGAATATTGCGTCTTAACCTTTTTTACTGACGGTACATTATAAATGCATGTTGTCATAATTACAGATGCGTCGTATTTCGAAGTAAAGCAATCATTGTCGTATACCGATTTGATTCGTAGCAAGATGGAGTATTTTTTTTAGTTTAATACGCTATACTAATGTATCGTCATAATAATGAAAGTGGCACACCTGTTTACTAATCCTATTGTTAAAAGCTCAAAGGAAGTAAATTACGGAGTTTTTGGTGCAAAACTGTAGTTTTTTTGGACGATTTTTGTAAAGGAAAAATAGGGCGTTATAGTTTTTGCGTTCTATAAAAAAAAAGTGGGCTTTGTGTGTCAGATGTTTGTGTAGTGAAGGGTGAACTTTTGTCAAAATTATGGGCGAATATTTTTTTTGTTTACTTGCTGTAACTTCAATTCAAGAGCTAAAACCGATAACATGACTTAGAAAAATACGGTGTAAAGGTTCTCAGACATGAACTTCGAAGAGCAAAACATTTAGTATCGGTCCGAACATACTTGGGACCAAGACAGTTAAGACAAAGATGATACCTACCTACAAAACTTTCAAACTCTCAATCGATCCTGCAGAACTCCAACCTATGCACGGATTTGACGTTTCTCTTAGAAAAAATATGTTATCAGCATACGGAAGAAAAAGAAGACAATATCTACGATACTACTAGGGAACTCAAATTTAAGCTAGGCACCACCACAGCTACAACAGCCAGTATCTACTTATTTATTATTGATTTTCTGCGCAGGTACACGACCAGTTGTTCAGTTGATACGGCAAGTTCTGGTTTTACGCGAGACGAATGGCGTTTGACCTCCATAGCCCTTGACTTTGGTCAACCAGGCTTAGCCGTTTAGTATTTTATACTAAATCTTGCTTTTAAAACTGATACTCCTTTATTCATAATTCGGAACAATTAATAAATAGTCTTCTAATTTTGTTTTGTGCTGATATGGAGATGTGATGGATGTGTGTAGTTGTAGGTTGTAGGTTCGAACCCTGACAGGCGCTTTACTTTGTGTAAATTATTTCATCACTATTGCTCTCAAAACGGTGAAGGGTTACATCGTGAGGAAACCGGCACGTCCGAGAACCAAACACTTCGAAGACATGTGACATCTACCAACCGCACTGGGCCCGCGTATAGTGGATTACGGCCCACTCTCTCTCACAGAGAGGACGCCTGTATCCCAGCATATTAATCCGTGTGGTTCCAACAGGTAAATAACAGATAGCCTATTTGAAACGGGGCCAAAAAAACGACTAGTAAATAAGGAAATCAAGAGAATTGTCAGCAGCTTCTTTGCTCTCTGAAAAATTTGTCCGAGTTATGTGGTCAGAGAAGCACTATAATCACTATGATCTATAATAGTCTTCAAATAATTATATGATATTGTGAACACACACAATAGCTGGTCTTTTTGGCTCTCTATAGGTATTCACATACCTGGCCAGTGTGAAAGGACCAGTTTCGTTACACAAAAATGCCGTAAAAATTCGTGGTCCTTAGGACCCAAACCTCAGTGCTCAAGCATCAGATTTCTTGCCCTTATGATTCCTAACATCAAAATATGAAATTAATAAATAGAAATTCAAACAGGCATGATTACGAGTCTAAATCAAACAAGTCATTGTTTATTGTTGCACAGCCGAGAATAGAACCAGCGAGGTGTCACTATAGCGTGACGGATTTAGACACGGCGCCTGTCGGGATTGGCATGAGCTTTTAAGTTATCGGTACCTATAGATAGTTTCAAAATAAACGTAAATGTAGAAATGTAAAATACCTTTAGTTTAAAGTCCTACATAAACTGAACTTAAAAATCAATCATTCAAATGACTTGTAATTGCAACAAAATGGAGCTACACAGCAGCTAGGAGTTAATTTACAAAGAAAAATATTAAAAAACACTAAGCCGGCGTAAAAGTAAGTGGTGTTAACTTGAAACAAAATAATCATGATCCATCTAAACTCAAACTTAAATAAACGAAGTACTAAAGAAGTACCTAGATCTCTTTTTGTGATGTAACACTGTCATACAAATTTATTTTATCACCCATTCTTACTCTAAAACTCAAACTCAGAACTAATTTCTTTGCGTCGAACATTTTATTTTTGCAGGACATAAAATCTTGTATTTTTAAACAATAATTTTGTCGCCGGGACGTTTACGGCCTGCAGCGACAGTGATGAGCTATCAATTTATTTAATGACAGTGAGTGAACCTGTCACTATGGGTGATAAATTTAAAGCAGTCTAGTTATACGTTTGTGAGCTAAAAACATAATTAGTGTACGTTGTTACATTTTATGTCTGTTTGTTTTTTGCTTAGTTTAGGATCTTTTTTATAGGTTTTATTTTGTTGTTCAGTTTGAGATGATTTTTACGACAGATAAAGGCTTGTCTACACTGAATTCAGAAATCAAGATTTTTGAACGTGTGAAGAGTTTAGGAATTTTAGGATCCTGTTTACCCAACCAAGATGGTTCCTAGCTTCCTAACTCGTATAGCTTTCTTCCTAATTTTGATTCCTAAATTCAATAGGTTTAATAAACATTTTGCAAAGTCGTATGCTTTTTAATATGTACTTTAAAGAAGCTATAATCGAGGATCGTATTTACCTGTTGTAATTTCAGAATACTCATTTTTTTTTTTATTGCTGATATTTCAGGACGATGATTACAAAAACATCAAAAATACAAGAGGACTTGCTTATTCAATAAAGAAAAATACATTTTGCTTTGGAGCATCGAAGAGTTTATTGGGTCAAGATTTGAACTCATGACCTCTCAAAAGTCAAGGGTCAACGCCTTAGCTGCAAGCTTATTGATTTTAACATTACCATATTGAAAATTTCGTTTAATCTGTTCTGGTATGGAAATAGTAAACAAAGCTAGCATCAGAACATGGGTGTAAGAATAGAGGAAGATCAGATAACCGATGGATATACCACATGAACCCTTTTTAAATTACCCTGTTTATAAAATTTTCGTTTTTCTTATACTCCATCTGAAGTAAGATTCGACATTTAACTTAACCTTTTTTACAGGCCGTTCAACCGATTTTGATTTCTATTGCGTTGGTGGCATGACAAATGGCAGCTGCAGTAAACAGTTGGTATTTTAACCACTTTTTTGCTTTTAATGCCATCCTTATGCCTAGGGTATAGAAGTCAGAATCGGTTAATAGTGGACAAAAGATTGGTGAGCCTAAACTGAAACACTTTATACTTTTTTGGTTATTTTTAAATTACCTACGAGTCTTAAAATTTAATTTTCGTATCCAATTCGAACCTAGTCATACTTCAATTACTCTGAAAATTAACATTCGCATTAACGTCATTCAGGATTCAAAGAACTCCAATCCTTTGATGTCATTGGCACGGCCGTGCGAAAAGCCTAATAAATCCACTCATATACACTCAAACACCTATTGACAGGACTGTACTAAAGTGTAAGCCGTAAACGGTCACTGCTTTACAGAAACAAACATACAGATCATTAATCTGAAATAGCCAGTAAGGCAATGTTTTGGTGGGTTTTCATAGAAAAGGTATTAGCAAGACAGTTGTTCTTGAGGGTTTACTAATGATAAGCATAAAATATATTGTCATAATTTACATCGGCATAACGAAATTCAGCGTAATGATCAATTACGCATAATATTATTAGGCATAAATGTTTTGCCATAATGTTTATTGCCATAAATACTGTTGGCATAATAATAATGAAGCATAATTTTATAAAGCATAATGTTATAAACGCATAATGATATTAAAAAATAATGTTCTTTGGAATAAAAAATAATATACCCTAATATGCTAACTCATGCTCACACTGCCTTAAAAATTTACGCAACCTTAAATTATGCTAAAACAAATTAGACCAAATGACAGTTATCCTACCTTTGCATTATGCCAAAGTGCTATTAAAAGTTATGCGAAAACGTTATGCCATCCAATGTTATGCCTTCAAAATGTATGCCAAGAGGGGAATCCCCGTTCTTGTGCACTAAGCCTCTGAAAAACTTGAACTTAAAAAATCGACTGTTGACTAAAATATCGCTAAATGATTTTTCTATAGTCTAGTAGGGTTATGATTGCAATGTGTTATTTTCTAAGTAAGTGTAACTTTTACTGACTAACAGTGAAGGAAATCATCTTGAGGAAACCTGCACGCGTAGCATGACCATCATAGAGACGAAAGACAAAATTACCGATTTTAGAAAGGTTTTTACGGCGTGATATTAATAATGAAGAAAATAAATGGCAGTTAGTATAGAAAGATATATTCCTATTCTTCGTCGTTCTCTCCATGCTGGGGATTGCGACCACATACGACGCGTCTCCAAGCTATGCGGTCTTCTGCAGAGTGGACCGCTCGGTAAATGCTGACTCCAATAGCCTTCTTGATCGCGTCTGACCATTTTGCCGGTGCTCTGCGTTGAGCGCGTTTTTCTTCCACCCGGCCAAGTATCATAAGCCTTTCCAGACTATGCTTGATAGAGATAGAAGTCGTCTAAGTATCTCGTTTCTGTATGAGAAGAAGCCTCTGACCTGCTTTGGGCAGCTACAAACTGGTATTATTTAATCATATTTCCTGACTTTACCACGGCTCAAGAACACTGTTTCAGTTTCAACGACAAAACATAAAATCCAAGACCCCTATACACAAACATACACACACCTACGTCATAACAAAACGTAAGCTAATTATGTCCTGCTGAGTGATATGGCTTGCTAATGCCACGGTTTTGACACGAGTTCCCGTGATTTATGCTCGCGTTGAAAGTGTGCTCGTAAGAACGATTTTATATGCAAAATATTTATGGGTACGAAATTAGACTGATATTGTGAGTGATTAAGTGGGGGTTTGGTACTCCAGTTTATCTTTTAATCTACTGAATTATATTTTTTCCTTCTCTATCAAGCCGCACGGGTCGATTGATCAGGTTAAGCTACGCTTGCCGCGTTGTTCTGTGGATGGGTGAACATCTTTACATACAAAGACTCCTCCGTACCTCGGAAAGCACGTTGAGCTGTTGGTCCCGGTTGTCTTTTGTACATCTTTGACAGTTGTTACGGGTCGTCAGAAGACCGAAAGTCTGACAGCAGTTTTGGAGGTCAGGTAGGCAGTCGCTCCATGTAAAATACTGGTATTCACCTGCATCTGGTTAGACTGGAAGCCGACCCGAACATAGTTGGACAAAAAGGCTAGGTAGATGATGATGTATACAGCCGATGGCAATTCAGTAGTAACACTTTTACTTAGAGCTGGCTTAGCGAGTACGGAGTTTCAATGGAATACGAGGCCAGCTTAAACTGGTTTAGTTACCATTGACGTTCGGACGACTGTATCTATTGAAAAGGTGCCACTACTTCCTGTTATTCGCCAAAAGACTGAACATGTTGGCTTAAAGGTTAGTGATTTCGGTATTTGGTACTTTATTACTACCTACTGCTAGTTCTAATTGATCCTATAACGAATAGGTACCTACTTTTCGCCAATTTTACTGTTCTTAGAAGTGGATTAGAGGTAGAGTATGGCTTGTCCACTTTGAAATGACGCGGCCCCACTACCGCATTGTACGCAAACACTAATGCAGTAAAGGCTCGTACAGACCAGCGCGACATGTGGCGCGACGCGTCACCGGTCATTGTTATACTGTGAAGTTTTCTTAGAAATTGTATTGTTCATGTCGCGTCGCGCGACAAGTCACGCTGGTCTGCACAAGCCTTAATGCAGTAGTGGAGCGCGTCATTTCAGAATGGGCAAGCTTTAGGCATTTCTAGAAAATATTTAATGTTTCAGTTTTTAACTTTTACGATTTTATTTTTATTGAGCATCAGGAGCTCATAATCATAAGCGAACATTACGGGTTTTTAAATACCATAATACTAATTTTAAATCACCAACATTAAATTAAAACAGTCTTATAAAATATTACCTAACATAAAGGTACTCCATAACTGAACGCTCCCGAATAATAAACTTCAAGTTTTTATACCAAAAAAATCCTATCACCCGACACTTATTGGGAATAATGTCCTTACAAAAAACCATGACCCCAGAGGCTCCCGAATACAAAATTAGTTTTTTTTTTCTCGAATAAAATTTGAATAAATTTCTTGATACTATGATTATTACATTTTGATTAATGATAGGCAACCGATATTCATATCGTTGACATACCAAGTGTTAAGTCTAATTGATTATTTTCAAAAGTATTTTTTTTTACTCATTTGAATTTGAATGGCGTCGTGAATATGGGAACTATTTAGAAGTATTAAGTTTCAATTCTGAATTATAAATATGTTAAGAATACATAGTTTCATGTCATCTGAACAGGTTGTCATAAGTAAGATTTTTGTCAAAGCATTGAGAACGTACCTCTACCTACTTGAAATTGAGTTTTGGATAAAGGGGTGAGTTGGTGGAGACAGACAAGTGGATATTCCATGGTCGATTGCTACCCGTAACGGAAAACTTTTTGTCGACAATCTGAGAGTGGGAGTTTAAATATCATCACATATTTTTTAGCATTTTGGATGTTAGGTAGATGCTCGTTATTTATGTATTATTTAAATAGATGTTTTTTTACTTTCTATATTATTAACCCTGCTTTTAAAGCCAGGTTAATTTATTTAATTTCGAATAAAATTAAGATCATTAGCATAAATCTATCCATACCTTTATTTTATTCCAAATTCAATTTTCAAAATCAATTCACCCGATCACACCCCATTTTCAAATCAACATAAATATTCAAAATAATAAAAGGTGGCGTTCGATTCAAATCATAGATTAAAAATAAAGATCGAAAAAAAGATAACTGTGGCATTATTTATACTGTATTAAAAAAGGTAAGTGTATCATTATTTATATTGTATTAAAAAGTTGTATGGCTACCGGGCAGAGTTGATTGACCCGCCGGTCACTCGGCGCGGCGCAAGCGCATCTCTCTAAGTTTTTTGTACCACGACACATGAGACCTATTGTGTGATAGTTTTTGATGGGATATTATTTTATGGTGTGAGATTTAAATGGTATTTCGATACGGATGAGATATGAT
This sequence comes from Agrochola lota, assembly GCA_947364205.1. NCBI lineage: Eukaryota > Metazoa > Arthropoda > Insecta > Lepidoptera > Noctuidae > Agrochola > Agrochola lota. Next base: position 3,433,508 of record OX376241.1, read on the forward strand.
GTTAATTTTGTTTTGTTTTTCTATCTCATGATTTTTATTTATCTGAATAGCTGTGCTAATAGAAGGATGTATTAACCAGAATTTAAAATTTAAAAAAATATTCACCTTTATCGAAATTTTATTTGACAAAATAAAATTTCGGTGATAAACTACGAGACATAAAAAAACCTTTGCCTGTAGAGAAGGCCCCTATAACAACTGGTTTCATAACTATAATGAAGACAAAAACATTTTCATTTCATACAGCAATTTACACATCCACCAAAATTACTTACTTACCTCACTTTACGACCTGAATGAACTATTAAAAACTGAATTAAAAATAAAATAAAATAATTTTCCTACAGACCACGTGTCCCGTTTTATTATGTTTTGTATAAAAACAAACCGTAAACTTGGCGCCTGATAAATTGTCCGATGTAAGTACGACGTATTGTAGGTCGCGTGGCCCAAGGAAGAGGCTGATCGATTTATTTTTTAAACCGGTAATTGTATTCTCAAGCAATCTGTCTAGCCTTTTCCACCCAACTATGTTGGGGTCCGCTTTCAGTCTAATCGAATGCAGCTGAATATCAATATTTAACATGGAGCGACTGCATATCTGACCTCCACAAGCCAGTTACTGGGTATAACGATACCCACAGACCAAGGTATAGGCAGAACGATAATTTTTTTAAACTGGTATCTTTAAACTCAATCAATTTGCCTATCCTTTTCCCAACAATGTTGGGGTCAGCTTTCAGTCTAAACGGATGCAGCTGAATATTTTACATGGAGCGACTGCCTATCTGACCTCCACAACGCAGTTACTGGGTAACACGATACCCACACATTGTTAAAACTGGCTGTCAGACTTTTGGCCTTAAAAACTGCAAACTTTAAACTTTTCTAGGTATTTCTCAGTAAACAATAAACCTTTCTATGATCTGGTTAGCCTTTTTTCCACCATGTTGGGTCGGCATCAAGTATGTTAACTTGGACTTGGATTTTGAAGTGAACTAGGCCGATCTTCTTCGTTTCGTGTGGTTAGTGATTAACTTGGTGTCAGACCATGGGCCTCTGACTTGGCTTCACATGTCGTCGAGAAATATAATATCTCAGGCATCCTCACGGTGTTTTCCTTCACCGTTTTTGAAGCAAGTGATAATAGTTAAACAGTATGCACATGAATCTGAAAAGTCAGAGGTGCGTGCCTTGGGTACGTACTCGAGACTTGGCAGTCACATCACTAGGCTATTACTGCCCGCACCAATCAATAATAAATATAAATATTAAAAGTTATTATTTGCAGCAGTCGTTGGGTACCCAATGTGCAGCAGTGCAGACATTAAACGCTTTCTGAAACCTGGCTGTACGGATATCGACTGAAGTTTCAATGTAATCTACCTTTGTTTGATATTTATGGAAATTCTTTGCTCTTTTATTTATGATCCTTGTCGTAGTTAAAACTAAAACTACCCAGTTCAGGAAAGGGACCACAAAAAATTCAGAAAAAATATGAAAGCATGGAAAAGGATTAACAATGTTTAATTAAACCAAGAATAATCTCTAGATCGAGTAAGCACATAAAATCTCTTTGCAATAAAACCGTTTTTGATTCTGCGATGGACATCAAGACATACATAAACCTAGACTTGAGAATTGATGTTATTTCCACGAACCTTTTTGCGTGTGTTTAGAAGATTAGGTAGTAAATATGTTTAAAATTGTAGCGCAAACTTAACTTTTTGTTTCTCTTTTGTTTATATGTTTGAAAACGAAATCGAGAACGCAGTATACATATGTTTTCTTTCTGTGACTTCTTCTTTGTACCACACAAAACTCGGTTAGCGAAAAAACCGGTAGCAAAACAATTTGCAATCAATTCACAAGATATTTTAGTAATTTAATCACGCAATGGACGTCCATTAACATCGTCTGAATGATGGCTGTAAAAATCAAGAGGGTTCATTTTCTTAAACTGGGTGAGTGTTGTATTTAACCTGACTATATTGAAGAATGTCTTCTGTAAATTATGTTTGAGGATTTTTACTTTGTCAAAGTAACGAAAATAATGAAGTAATCATTTAGAATGAACTAATGAAAATGTTTGTGGAATTTCAAGAACACTATGTAAAATATTATTGATGCAGAAGACAGCCAAGGTTCAAAACACCATTAGGTATATTACCGATAGGTCATGGTCTTCTTTTCTTCTATTTCGTGTGGTTGATGACTAACCTGGTATCAGTTTTAAAGCCGCCCGTGGAAATAAAAAAAGAAGAAGAGGTTCGTGGTAAAGATACATTTTGCAATGGTCACCTATGCTCATCGATGTATAAGTTTCAACTTTCAGCACTCTCATGCATGTTGAAAGCCTCTCAAAACCCCGTGACAAAATCTCTTAAAGCCCCGTGACAAAATCTCTCAAAACCCCGTGACTAAATCTCTCAAAACTTATGACCTATAGATGACAAAATCTCTCAAAACTTATGACTAATGACAAAATCTTACAAAACTTATGTCCCGTATTTGTATAGAATCCTTCAAATGTTCCATGCAATCGATAGTACCTATTTTTTAAATCAGTTTTAATACTATTACTATTTCTCACCACCTCAACATAACAGACATACAGACATAAAGCAATCTAACCCTAACCTATATCATTTCACCACCACGTCCACCTATTCTGAAAATAGCAGCACCAATTATAAATTTTACGACAATACGCTCAGACACTACGCAGACCGTACCGAGCATAGCCGAACATTGCCGAGGGCGGTACAAAAAGTGACGCCAGATGGTCATGACCTGCGTTAACGTGTTACGAACTTACATTTCTCATAATACTAGGTTTGGTCACCATGTTCGACTGAAAAGTTAGGACAGCATTGCTGAAAAAAACTTTTATTACACACTATTTATGTTAGCGCCAACAACAAGTATAAAACCTCTTTGTAGAGTTTGTATTTTCGTTTTTCTTAATTTTAAATATTCTTCATTTGGTTTTACTTGTGACATTTAATGTATGCACAAAAACTAAATAAATCTTTAATATATTTGAGTCACAGTATTTGTAACTAAACTCCTCCGAAACGGCTTGATCGATTCTTATGAAATTTTGTGTGTATGTATATTCAGTAGGTCTGAGAATAGGACGTAAACAATTTTTCATACCCCTAAGTGACAGGTCGAGTCCAACGCAAAAAAAATATGACATTTTTTTTTGTTTTTTTTTCATGTTTCGGCATTAAAAATATATACAACCCTTAGGTAAGGTAGGTAGGCAGATATGTAGGTAGGTAGGTAGGTATGTAGGTAGTTAGGTGGGTAGGTAGATTTGTAGGTAGGTGTAGGTAGGGTTTGTAGGTAGGTAGGTAGGTACGCCGTAGATAAATACTAAGTGCTACCCGTGTGAAGCCGGGGCGGGCAGCTAGTATTTTATAATATTTCACTAATTTGTTTGCCTAACAATAATTTAAAATCTTTCGTTTTGCAAGACTAGGTACATTTATTTGGGGACTTCAAGAAGACATCATACTTTGTAAGACTATTTTGTCATCATCACTACCATAACATCACTCCTGTCTTCCCTGAAGGGTTAGGCAGAGGTGTACCTATAGTACACCCACATTTCACCAGTTATGTTTAAGTCCCATGTAATAGGGGGCGAGCCTATTGCCATCAACCGGGCACAAATCCAGACTCCGGACTGCACTAAGAAATTCCAGATGGAAAAACCCAATAACACTTTGCCCGACCTTGGAAACCAGGTCCTCATGCTCAGCAGTAGGGCTTGCGTTTTCTAAAATGTACATCTCATGAAATTCCTGTCCATTACCTACCTATAAATCATCGTGAGCCCCATATTGCTCAATTTACACGTGTGCATTCAGACTAGTGATGACAGCCTAATTATTCTAATGCGCTTGCTGAATGATGCTATCGACACCCTTTTAGCATAATTTAATGAGTGGTGAGTAGTGGTGATGTTGGCCAAAATTTTGATCTTGATTTCACCAGTTTATTGTTGTCCCACTGCAGGGCAAAGGGCTCTTCTCATCCAGAGCAGGCATGATCATTGATCACCACGTTCGCTCAAGGCGAATAGGAGATTTAAGACTCAGGTATATTAATTAAAAATCCAGGTTTCTTCACGATGTTTTCCTTCAACGATGTCCAAGATAAACTTAGAATTTAAGTATATCGTGCATGAAAGGAACAATAACTGTTTTCATACAAATCATAACATTAAATAAAATAAAAAATAAAAAATCATAGGTCTCGAGTTCGAACCCAAGCCACGCACCTCAGACTTTTCGGATTCATGTGCATATTGTATAATTATCACTTGCTTCAAAAACGGTGAAGGAAAACATCGTGAGGAAACCGGCATGCCTGAGAGATATTTCTCGACGGCATGAGAAGCCAAGTCAGAGGCCCATGTGCGGCTTTAAAACTCAGACACCATTATAATCAATAACCCCACGAAAAGAAGATTTCAGGACTTATCCACAATAACAGAATAGTACAGACACCGAACATAAACAACAAAACGCCAGTCCCAAAGAACTACCCGCTGTATTTATCAAACTGGAAATAACTTTCGTATTGTAAACAGAAATATTTTTGTTTACTACAAACGTTTCGCTTCGTTGAAAGTTGACGCGTAAATTAGACGGTGCCTTTATTTTTAAGTTTGATGCAAATTGAGTTGTTATTGTGAAAGTTGGGGGATGTGTTGATTTAGTTGCTGTAAATAGTATTTCAATTGTTGAAGGGTTACTTGCTTTAGATAGGTCGTTAATTAATTAAGTTAGGTGAGGGAAACTTAAAGTTTAAGTTATCAGCACAATTTATTAGTGATGCCTCAAAAATATTTATGACAATGATATACCCTAATTTCAGTTTCAGATAATCTGACGTTCAGCTGATGTTTACTTTGTGAAGTGCAATGTCATAAAGTGGAGTAAAAAAAAAGTAAAAAAAAGGCAGGGTGACTTCCAATGAAATCAATTAGTAACTATGCAAGACTAAGCACAAAGTAGGTACATCAAGTTGGTAGTTGGAAGGCTCTTATTATTACTTCCACAATTCATTTCAAACAAATAAGTAAACACCGCTATAGTTTCGAACAAAGCAATCAACTCAATAACGAAGATACAGCCAAAGTTAATTTTAAACAAATTGCTCACAACATTGTCATAAAAACCAGTATAACAACAACCATCAATTTAAACACTAACCTCGAAGCTAAAGACCAAATCGTACTGGCCATATTACTTAGGAACACAAATGTAAGAAGACCCGTTGCTTCGAATTCAGTAGTTGAAGGTGAAAAGTCAAGTTACACTGGTGGTATTAAAGTATTTTATTCACGTTTTGACACAATCGGTCATTCGCCTTACGACCATGTACGTGGTCGGACGTGCGTATGCATGCATATGAGACATATAAAATGAGAAAGCCAATATTTTGCTTTGTTTAACAAACGACACTATAGTTAAAATAGTAGTTTATTACGTTTTATATTGTTGCAATGTAATTGTTTAGTCTGTGTAAACAGAGTTCCTATTAGGATATTTTTACATTAACATTTCGATTTCAATGTTCCCCTCTTTGTATATTGTGTCTGGTCTTCCGTTGTTCATTGACTGTTACAAGAGTCTTAATTAAAAGTTCAAAGAATAATTGTATCATATCTTCCTTCGTATCGATAATATGATTAGAGAAAGCTCAAACTTTTTCTGGGACATAAGTGCCACTGCAGCATGTACTGGGAGTACTTCTGGAGATGTCCCATTACCATGATGATACTAATTTAATCTAAGTTCACACGAAGCAAGTTCCTTTAAATATATCTTAGTTCAATCACTATTACTAACACTACCAATTCCACAGTCTAGCTTAAGGCGTCCCTGGCTATTTAACTACAAGACATGATAACAGTTACATGTGAACGTGACTTAATAACAACTTATTAAGTCCATCCAATCGTTTGGCTTTAAATACGTGCCATCTTCATGTCGTCTACATGTCATCTTTACGACTGGACCTGTATCTCTAAAGTTGTATAATTTAAACTGACTAGATTGGATTGGCTGGCTTGTTAGAATCTATCACCCCTTCGGCGGGTCCTGTATTTAAATATTAGTTTGTTTTGGTCTTTTTATTCGTGGACCAACCCTTCAAATTATATATAAAATATTTATTTCTGTAAGTAGGTTTGCACAAACACTTTTAAACGTCAATCATAATAAAATTTGAAACCAGCCAAGTGCGAGTTGGACTCGCACACGAAGGGTTCCGTACCACCGTACAATATTTAGCAGATATGACGTATTAAAAAAAAAACTACTTCCTAGATCTCGTTCAAACCAATTTTCGGTGGAAATTTACATGGTAATGTACCTCAAAATTTTTGTTAGTTTTATTATTCTCTTATTTTAGAAGTTACAGGGAGTTACACACATTTTACCAATTTGGAAGTGTCTCTCGCGCAAACTATTCAGTTTAGAAAAAAATGATATTAGAAACCTCAATATCATTTTTGACCTATCCATAGATACCCCACACGTATGGGTTTGATGAAAAAAAAAAAAAATGAGTTTCAGTTCTAAGTATGGGGAACCCCCAATTTTTTTTTTTTCTATTCTTGTGTGAAAATCTTAATGCGGTTCACAGAATACATCTACTTACCAAGTTTCAACAGTATAGTTCTTATAGTTTCGGAAAAAAGTGGCTGTGACATACGGACGGACAGACAGACAGACAGACATGACGAATCTATAAGGGTTCCGTTTTTTGCCATTTGGCTACGGAACCCTAAAAACTAGATGACGTCAGTATTTCCTATCTCAAAGAAGAAAGGCCGAAACAAACTCAGAAAGTTTGACTTTGATTTTAAAATTTACGTTAACGATCCGAATGCCTTTTCGTTATCGATAGTAATGATTGTCATCGTAAAATAGGAAGGCATGATTTGACAAAATGTCATACATCTGGATGTTACTACAATACAAAGTCAGGCAGTCATAAAAATAACATCGAAGAAATACATACCTACGTAAACACACTGATACCAACTACTGATGAGCATAATCAAAATCAATGCGCCCTACCCAAAATTTATAGCCTCCTTAATTTAATCAGAATCAAGAGAACATAACTTTTAAGATCTTTTAATATTACAAGAGCCAATAAAAACTCAGACAAAATAATAAATATAAACATTTTGCTATCATTATTTTTGTTACATTTAAATTCGTTGCCGTGTTGCACAAAAAACTGATAAGTTTTATTGGGAGAATCAAAAATGTAATTTTGAAAGGGGGAATTGCTAAAAATAAACAGTAAACAAACGTAAAGGTCGCAAATATAGAACCTGTTTAAGGAACAAGTTTTGGTTTAATTTAAGAAAGGAAAGCGACCTGGAAAGCTTGACCTAACATTATGTTCTCAATTACTGGTGAAAAGGGATGAAATTTATACCGAAACATGCAGCAAACACCCGAAGATACTCGTACTTTGAAAAATGAGGTAGGCAATAAAATAGTTTGGGTTAGACTGTTAGGCTGGATAGACAATGGACCCAACGGTACACTGAAAACAATAGTAATCATTAGCACAGTAAATAAAGATAAACATTAACTTAAGTGATAACTATAATTGCAGGCGTGCCTCGTCCACTGAACATTCTCGCAGATAGGTCACCATGCAGTTTGTTGTCCTGTTTATCGCTTTGTGCACATCACTTACACCACAAAACCTGACCAGACTGGCAAAGATCCCGTTAATTTTACAGTCCCTATACAAATCACACATTACGATTCGGCCTGGGTCGCCGAATTCGATGGCCGATAATCCATAAATGGTACTCCAAGACAGTTAGGTTAGTGTCAACATAACACTTTCAACATTAATGTAGAAGCTTCTGAATGTAAAAGTTTCTAATGAAAGATAAGACTAACATTATTGCAGGTTAATGAACTTAGGGGGGAAGGTTGAGAACCAAGGGCAAAAGGACTAAGCTTCTTACATTGAAGTTATTAATGGAATAAGGAACAGGTGGGTAGTAGCATCCACCTGTGTTCAGATAATATCGGACTGTTAATCTAAGGGTGAAGGAGGTTAGACAGCAGACGGTGTGCGTAAAACAAGTACGTCTAAATGATAAAAGAACCAGTCAGGCGCGTGCTGATGAGCACAGGACCAGTTTGCGTACTTCAATAAAATATAATACGCCTGAACGCTAAGATGAAGAGGAGGATAAATCATCGACTGTATACAAATCTTAAAATAAGGCATTGCAAAAGCTAAATAAATTGCAGCAAATAAACTTGATTAAACGAAGACGCCGTACTGACGACAAAATTTTAATCTATTGAATTTATCACATCAATGTGCCAGCAGACAATAGCAATAAAATTGATAACGTACTATAAAAATAATATGCACATGCTTATAGAAATGTAAACAAAATGTTGACATTCAACTTGTGCAGACTTGTAGACCTTGATTACTATAGCCCTACGCAACAGTACAAGTGCAGAAAAAACTATAACACTATCAACCTTTATGGAAAATGCAACCTTATCTCCATTATGACAGGCTTCAAAATAGCTTAACCAAACACAGGTAGTTGAAATAAAACAGATTGTAGATCCAAGCGTACATGTGTGACTTGAGTGTATCAAGGCATGTTTTTACTGAAAATGGAAACTGGAAAATCGTCAATACAACTGTCCTTGGCATTACTTGAGCTGAGTTTATTTAAACGTATATACAGGGTGTTTGGCAGAACGTTGAACATACGAAAATGGTGGATAGGTGGGGTCATCTGCTACTTACTCAGCCCAAATTTTTTTGGCCCTGGCCCACGGGATATTTTTTAAAAAAAATTTTTGTCTTTCTTCTTCTTACACCACTTTCTTAACTTTAAAGTGTAATTTTTATTAAAAATGGGTAAAACAGGCAATATTTAGTATTTTTTTTAAATCTTTGGACTCATAACTTTTTTTCTAGCTAACATCTGAATAAAGCAATAATTTTATAAGAATCTGTCAACATAAAAGATTTAAAAAAAATACTAAATATTGCCTGTTTTACCCATTTTTAATAAAAATTACACTTTAAAGTTAAGAAAGTGGTGAAACAAGAAGAAAGACAAAAAAAATTAAAAAAATATCCCGTGGGCCAGGGCCAAATAAATTAGGGCTGAGTAAGTAGCAGATGACCCCACCTATCCACCATTTTCGTATGTTCAACGTTCTGCCAAACACCCTGTAGATAAATATGATTATAAAATATCCTTATAAGCACAGTCAAACAGTATCACAATAATACTTTATGCGTATTTATTAAATCAGAATAATCTGCATTAGTCATGGTTGCAGAAGTTACGTAATAGGTCTGAGAAAACGCAATCTGGACAAAAAAGACACGTTCCATGTAACATTCAGGACACTGTATTGCTTTGTAAAAAAATCAGGGCATTGTATTATTTTTCACCTACGTGTTTAATTTAGTAATACTGACTCTTTGGGAGCCAAAAAAAACCACTTCATTCGTTAGTATGTTGGACTTACACTTTCGGAAAACCGTTTACACTTCCGATGATGCATGTAAGGCTAGTTTTTTAAAACCACACTAAGGATTTCAAAGTTTTGTTATTAGTTCCCAGTTGGGTCCTTCTCTCACCAGAACAGTGGATGTAATCCACAATCGTTTCCACGAATACTGGCTTAATTCATCAAGTAACTACGAAATGTAAAACATTTTCTCAAAGTTTTCTACACAAACTAAAAATCTTATAATAACACCCACTTCACGCCATTACTCATAAAACACATGTGAGCAGACAGCTTGGCGTCTGAACTCTTTGTTTGCCATAAACTCACGTTCAGCTTATGAATAACAGCTTGTATAACCTCAAGGCCCGAACGCGGCCTTTGCAAATAATATTGAAAACATGTGTTTTCTGGTTGAACTGAGTAATGTTATTTAAATGATTGCAATGAACGAAATAATTGATTTGTTAATATTGACTCTTGATAGCCACTCTTATAGAAGGAGAATGAAATTGATAGTAGGATTAGATGCGCAACGCAATTAACGAATCAGTTTTTGTAGAAGCGATACATAGGCGATGGATGAGTTACAAACATTACGTATATTATAAAAAAACTTAGAAAACTGATTTAAATAAAAATTATGCTTTAAAAATAAGGGAGTCCTTATTTTATCCATATCGAGTATTGTAAGCAAAATTTTAATCAGAAGAGTTTCTTGGGTGTAAAGCACATTTTATGTAGAAGAAATTTGGAAGAGAATTAAGCTTAAGTTGTTCGCCTATCCATGTAGCCTTTTCTGTCAAATTAATCACTGCCCATTTGCGTCCATACTTCAACAACATTCAAAACGACCTCAACAGGGTGTTCATAAATCTCCATTTCAGTAACCAAGTCACCATTAGTGGTGAATTCCATTACGACAGATCACGACCACCAGCTGCGTGCGCGCATGTGTCACTGTACCACAGAAATAACTGGACTAATCTTGCTAGACTTTACGGCGTCGACGACCAAAATGGTCAACGGGAGTACCAAAGTTGGACATGGAATTTTCCACTCAATAGTTGTAAAAATAGAGGCTGAAATCCTGTGAACTGTATAAGGTGAAGAGTGTTACGTAAAATAAGGTCTAAGGATGAAGGATTATGGTGGAAATTCCAGTGGATTGGAAGTAAGTGTAGCCTGTATTGTCATTGATGCTGTTAAAGTTGCAGCAAAAAGAACAAATGCGTACGGTTCTGTTTGAATTTGTATGGTTGTAACGTTTTGCGAAGTAAATTGAAGAAAATGTTGGACGTTTGTAAGCTAATACTAAATTGTATTTGTAGCCTTCAGTGTTGTTGGCCACGTTTACTTAGAATTCGAAGAAAACAAAGACTAAGCTATTTTCGAACCTGCACACGTTGTGAGCTAACATATAGAGCGACGTATCCATACATAATTGTAAGAAAAATGGTCCGTATGGATTTGAATACGTCTAGATAACTCATAAACTTGCTATAATATAACTTCAAACAATGTCCTTTCACTCGAGTAATTCCTTAAATCTCTTTATTTCCTAGGACGGCAGGGAGGGAGCACAATCTGTTCCAGAATAAAAACCTTATCTTTCCATATCTGTCTATATTACGGTCATCAGGGTAAGCATTATGATAATGCTATCACAATGCTGCTACTACTGATATTTTAGTTTAGTTGTATTATAAAACAGCTTCCAATCTGCCATTACTGAACCAATTGATCTATTTCTTTAATTTGTTTTAAAAATAGGCGAAAACATTGATTGACTAAAATCTAATCTTTAGTGAAGATAATTAATTATATCGTTGTTGCAATAATTTTTCAAACCAGGTCTATTGGTAAAGTTTATTCAAGGACAGATTTTTAATTATCAATTCCTTTAGTTTTAAACGGAACTTCAATTTGCATATCCGATTAATTGCCTCACTATTACCCAGAGCTTTATATGGATTAACAAGATTTACTTAGAACGCAATACTGTCTAATGTCGCAATTTCTGCATCCACGACGTGCATTTGTACGATTTTGATAGCAATTAGGTATGTTTTCAAAATTTATCGTCGCCATTGTTGTTGTATTTTGTTTATTACCTATTTAGATAACAATCGTAATTGTTTCATAGTCTAGTCCGTATTTAATTGTTATTTAATTGAATTTTGTATTTAATGTTATTTTGTCAGATTGTAAGCTTTGGAATGGTTCTCAGAAATTATTGGCTATGTGTCTTTTATGTCTTTATAATTTTATGAATTAGCAGTTGAATATAATGACACTCGAATTCATTGTTTGTATGTATCGATTCGAAGCCCTTTGGCCTTGTTTTCTATTCTAAGGTGCTCATTAGGCAATCGTAAGTTGTAACTGACCTTACGCAAAGTTCAGCATTATGCTGAGCGATGTCTGTTTTGCGTGGATGTGACGCATATTTTCGCCCAACTTGTTCTTTTTTGTGTTTGTGTTCTTGCTTTGCGTCATGTTATTTCTTTCTTTTCCTTTCTTTCTATGTTCTTCTGAATTTTACTGTCCTCGCACAGGATCAGGTCTAAGCTTGTACTTTTGTTTAACAAAATTATTTCTTTACTGCATAAATTTTAACGATCCATCACTTCCTGAAATTATTAAATTCTCAGTTGCAGTCGATACTTAATACCAAATTCCTTTGCAATATTTCAAAACAAATATGTAATCTAAAATTATCTCCAAAAATTCCAAATACCATTTAAAAGCACGTGTCATGTCAAGATCCTGACAAATTTGTTGCATTCCTGAATGAACCATGCAGCTTTAAGAGTGATCCCGAATTTCAACCAAAAATACTTTAGGGGACTTTTGTCATTTAACCTGAAATTAAAGTGTCCAAAATCAATGTCTCTGTCTTCCTGTCAGACGGGAGAATGTAAGTCATGTTCTGGATTTTTTCCGAAATTGCGGGATATTTCTCTCTTTTTTTTCGGTTTCATCTTTGGGGAGTATCTTGTCTGCAGTTCTTTAAATAGTTGTTGAAAGGTGATTGCTATTGACAGACTAATTGAGTTCTAATTTTGTACTTAAAAGCATGGTTTTATTTTGTGTGTAATTGGATATTGTTTGTTATTTGGCTATTTGCTGTGGTTTAGATGTCAAATAAATAATTGAATTAAGGAGAATCGTGCTAAGATACAGCTAAATATATTTATTTTGATCTTCCAAAAATAAATGCTACCTTTCAATATCTCATTCAGTATTATACATTTTATTCTAAAGTTGCTGTCATAACATGAGTCTACATAACAGGGGTAATTATTCAATAAAAATATCACAACGAACGTCACCTAATAATATCATTCAAACTCATTATTAATTTTGAATAACATCGCCTCAATTATACAAAAATAATTGCAATCATTTGTCAAACCAACTTTAAACACAGTTTCTATAGCAAAGATTTTATTATTAACCCTCAAAATAGTACAAAAGAATTAATCTCGAAAATCTTCACAATTTAAAATGAATATTAATTGGGTGGGGACAAAACCCCTAAAGACGTTAGGGGAGAGGAGGGTGAAGGAACCAATGCTTAGCTACGAGTGGAAGGTAATTAATAATGGCATTATTGAAGGTTTAGTTACACTTGCATTCTGTTTACAAAGATCAGAAAGTTCATCATTTTACAAATTCAGGTAGTTTTTTTTTTATATTGCCGACATGCAATCTTATTTCAAGTAATAATTTGCATCGTCATACACTGTTTAGACTGTGTAACTTTTATTCTGGTTTCAATTTATGGTATAATAATCAGCCAATAATGTTCCCACTGCAGGCTACACAGGCCTCCTCTGCCACGCGGGCCCAGAGCGGGTTGGTAGATGTCACATGACTTCGAATTTTTAGCTCTGGGACACGCCGGTTTCCTCACGATGTTTTCCTTCACCGTTTTGAGAGCAGTGGTGATGAAATTATTTACACAAAGTAAAGCGCCTGCTTGAGTTCGAACCCACGACCTACAACTCGTAATTCGGGGCCGTTACCACTGGACCACCACTGCTCAGTGGTATACCACTGGTGATTCGAATTGCACAGGCTTTCAAGTGATTTACTAACACCTGCAATATTTTTAATTGTATGAGAACTTCAAAAGCTAATATAAATCTTTTTATCAGTAAACTTATAATGGTCTTCAATTTCATATTGTTTAAGAACACTGTATAAATTAGCAGTAAGTTTCCCGAATAGAATAAAATTAATAAATTAAAGATACCACAAACTAACACAAAAATCCGACAAACCAATAATAGCCACCAACCAACAATTGGCTCTGCCACCCTATTTAGAGAAAAAATTAAAGTCAAAGGACAAAACACTACTTAAGTCTGACACCCGACATTTAGATTAATGCTTCTCTTTTTCCCCCGTTTTTTTTTAACTTTTCCTACTTTTTTTAGTTTTGACAAAGGACTCCTTGGTGTTGCCAGACAGTTGATAAATATATGTGTAATTATACTCTGTAGTATTTTGTTGAAAGCTCATTTGAGGGTTTTCTGTCGATTTATTGGTGTGATTATTTTACATTTAAGATTGATTCGTTTTAAATTTTTGTCTTAGGGGGACGGTAATTAGGAGATGTAAAAAAGGGAGTTTAAAAAGATCGTAGAGATGTTTAATCAAGTGTCAATTAAGTAAGAGAATTTGACGGAACATAGATTCAAGTTTATTTTAGTTTATTTGTAAGTTTGATTTAGGTTTTATATTAAATACACTCCCGAGTCTTAGGAACAAAAAGTACCAAATATTTCAAGAAAGAGATATTATTCCATCCAAGTTTGAATTTAGTTTTTGCGGAATTAATACTAAATATTTATGCATAACTTATTATTTTATTATTATTATTTTCGTTTATTTCAGGTATTAACCCATAGCAATATTACAATGCATTGTTGTTAAATTATAAAATCACAATAAATTAAATTACAAAATACAATACACGACGTATATTTAGTAACCTAATCCGCTTAACTGTTCTTAAAGAGTAATAAAGAACCCTGTAAGAAATCGACACGTGTTTCACTTCTTAACGAGGCATCCTCAGGATGGCGATTGACTTGTTGCGAACCCGGACCCAACGTGTGGATACGTCAAGCGTCGAGAGCAGAGTCCGCAAAGTCACGCCTGAGTCAATTAACTAAATTAAATTACATTACATTATTAAAATTAAATTACATTAAATTAAGATTATATCATTTTAGCATGTATTGCATGATCCATTGAACATTCGATGTAAACATCACATCGGGAACAAAAACACCTTTGTAATGATTAACTTCAAAAAGTTATTCAAAACCCACCTCTCCTAATAAACCCATAACATTTGATAGCAACATTACAAGCATTAAGTCTAGTTATTAACGAAATTAATGAGCTCTTAAAAGAAGTTTCAAGTTAGCTTATATTCCCAGGCTTTGCTTGATAGTCTGAAGCACCGATTCCACAAAGTTAACCTCATATAAATGACAATTTACCATCTTCGGTCATAACATAAAAAGTAATGATTGAACTTGAGTTGAGTGTAGATAGGAACTCAATGGGAAAGGATTTGAAGAAGGGTATTTTTATGGGTGATTTTTGGGTAAAAGTGATCTTGTGGTATTTTAATAAAGCTGGGAAAGCTGGTGATACTTTTGAAGTTATTGAGTAATACCTTATTATGGAAGTAAGCTTTGTGTTAAAAGAACTTATAGTTGATGATTTTTAGAACGATGTTTTCGAATTTTAAGGATTTTGGTCTTTTAGTTCCTTTATTATTAAACGAGCAATATTCCTATGTATATATTTATTTGTAATGACATCCTCGAAAACGGCTCTAACGATTTCGATGACAGTTTCAATATGGGGTTTACGGGGGCGAAAGGTCGATCTAGCTAGGTCTCATATTATCTGGGACAATTCGGTTTCTCCGTATTTTCACCCGAGCAGCTCGGGCGCACAAAGTTTATATCCTTAGAATAATGACATGGCAGCATGGAATTAGTACGTACTATCTTATACTATGTATTAAATGAGCAATCTCTATTTTCATCCGAGCAGAGCTCGGTCCACCAGGTACTGATCTTTAATAACCCAATTAAGTCTCAACTTTAGAAGAGAATCTTACATCAACGATTTCGCCTTCGTAAATATTTGTATTTTCCACAATTTGTTCGTCAGATTTTATACAATCTATTTCACCAAAATTACCAGGTAGATCGTATAGCATAGTGGTAGCCTAGTGGTGTGACCGTTGGACTGATAAGTCGTAGATCTGGAGTTCGAACCCAAGCCACGCAAATCTACAGTACTTTTCGGATTCATGTGCGTATTGTATAATTAACACTTGCTTCAACAACGGTGAAAGAAAGCATCGTGCGGAAACCGGCATACCTGAGAGATATCTCTCGACAGTCGGCCTATTGTGAAACCAAGTCAGAGGTTCATGGGCGGCATAAAAACCTTGACACCAGGTCAAAACACGAAAGAAGAAGAAGCTACTTAGATAACAGATAAAAAGCTATCGGTCTTCATCATTCCGCCTATCATCCCCTAAGGGCTAAGCAGAGCATATAGTTCACCAACATTTAGCCACCTAACAGTTACTCTACTCATATTACTTTATTTATCTTTATACGCTCCTCGTAGCACCAAGCATTATCTAAATTGAGCAGTAACTTGGACACAACCGCTTACTTTGTTTCATCCAAGCTGTTTCGTTCAATGAGGTGGAAAGCAGTGTTTATTAATATCTTCATAGCATCTTGAGAAGGTCGTATGCTTCAGAATATTATATTCCTTTAAGCGAGAAATGGGATGACGTTATGTGACTCTATACCTTATTGGAATATAGTTTCAACTTCAACTAAAGTTAATCTTAACACAATATTTAACTGGAGTTCTAAGTAAGGACATTTCTCTAAGTCGATTGTTGATTTTAGGGCTCATAGATGCTCGTAAACATAAATGACGTTTCTTGGAAAAAAAACTATCTCTGCTCCGATGGGGGATTAGCATTGACCAACTGACTACTTGAGAATGAGCATGTTTCAGTCAATACTTAAAATTTTAATAAGTTTTCAATTTCTTAACTTTTTTTTTAAGTACCAAATAATAACTCTTAAACTATTTCTAAACCACGTTCCTATTTATTTTCTAATGCAACTTGATTGTTTGACATTGTATTAAATAACTTAACTTACATTATGGACAATACATTGACGGCTTGAAATAACAAAACAATTGGTACTCACAATTTGATCCCAATCAAAATCAAAACACACACTTCAAAATTTTCGGCTACCCAAACATTCCCACAGTATATAAATAAATTAAAGTTATAACAAGTATAAAACACTATTACTGCTCTAAGGGCTGTTCGTAATGCGTAAGAGCATACAAGACGACCACTCAAACGTCGAGTGGCTAGAAAAGTTCCCATAATGCCAAAAATAGATGAATGCCTGTATGAATTAATGTATTTATTGTCCAATATGGCGATGCCCAAAGGAAGGCTTATGAATATGTACGTAAGTGTACGTCAACTGAATTTGTATGTGACAAGAATGTTTAATTGGTAACCTATTCAAACAAGCTAAGTTAGTTACCTTTTACCGAAGACCTCCCATTGTAAGAACATAAGTAAGTTTTAAAGTTTAGTTGGTATAGTTTTAAAGTTTAGTTAGTAGTATTGACCTATGTACAAGTCATACGCATCGTCATGATCGGCTTGCAAATGTCCCCTAAGAAAATCAATCTTCTATTGTGCGTTTATAACATTCTTAATGTAACTTTATCGCGGACGTCAATGTCTACGATTTTATCGATGAAGTTAAAAAATCGTTACTACTACCATCTCGTACTATCTCATTGCATTAGATTAACCAAAGCTGCTATATATTGATATTTGTATATGTACTTATTTTAATTGAGCACTATTATTAATTCCATCCTAATTCTATTTAATTTAATTTTGTATAGTTCTATTTTATTTGTTTAATCCTATTTAATTTTGTATAATTGCGAGTAAATTTAGTTTCGTCTTATTTTAATTTCATGATTGTCTCTTATAAGCCTATAACTTGTATGTTTGGTGTCTTACTACTGTAAGTGCAAGTTGGTGATTAATAAATAAATAAATAATCGTTGCTCGTTATAACGTTATCGTGGACGGAAGTTTAAAAGCGTTTTCATATACCTCCATACATTTTACTTCCCTGTGTTATCGCGATGCCGCGGACGTCCACGATAATATCGTCACGTAAAAAATTATAAGAACGCCCATTGCCATTGTAACACTGTTCACGCCTGGAAACTGCATTGGTTATCCTAGTTTTAGTACAAGGAAGCTACAGGACGCTGTTGACCCTCTCGAGCTAAGTAATTTTTTGGATATTAATTATGATTTAACAAGAGATAGTTTTTATCTTGAGAAACTAAATATATCAATCTTCTTAGCCTTTTCTCAACTATGTTGGGGTCAGCTTCTAGCATAACCGAATACCAGTATTTACATGGAGCGACTGCCTATCTGATCTCCACAACCCAGTAACTGGGTAATACGATACCCCTTTGTAAGACTAGTTGTAAGACTTTCGGGCTTCTGATGACCCGTAACGACGACACGGCTTAACGTACTTTCCGAGGTATGGAGGAGTGTCGGTATATAAAGATGGTCACCCATCCACGGACCATCCCCGACAAGTGTAGCTTTACCTGATGAATCGACCCTTGCGGCTGTTATTACTCCACGAGCCCCTCCTTCTACATATTAATAGTCTATATACGAAATTAATAATCGTGCATGAACCTCAAAGTTGACAACAAAACAAATTACTGATTAATACTAAATTTAGTTGACGCCACGCGCCGTGTTTAAAATGTCAATTCACTCCAAGCTCATTACTGAATCCGTGACTTGTTTCTTCAGCTATGATAATAGTAAATATCTGGATCTATAAAAGGACAGTGGAGACAGAGATTAGTACAGATGAGACACTCCGCAAAATCATTTAAATAAAAAGCGACTCTTGCAACGACACAATAAAGTGCAATTCTGGTCGCACAGTGCCAATTACCGGCAGTTATATTCACCTAGAAGTTGCCTCTCTTTCTATCGCGTTAATCTTATATCTTCTGACATTAAATTCGCTCACTGAATTCGACAAGTTGAGCACGCCGCGTATCTACTTGTAGCTTCATATCTAAAATGCGGAGTATCCCATTTGTATTCATCTGTGGTCGAGATTGCAATATTAATTTTGATATTATTATAATATATAATTTTTACTTATTTCAAGATATTGTTTACTTGTAAGTTCCTAGCTTCTGAACGTTTTATGGTATCGTCATCATTTGCAGCCCTGTTTCAGACACTGCTATATTTAGGTCTCCTTTCCTAGTGTGCCATGCTTCCCTGATATGTGCGATTCTCAACCAGGTCTTACCTACGATCTTCTGAATGGCATGCGTTATTGATTTTATTGGTATTCTTAATAAGTGGTGGAACTGTCCGATGGTCTATGTTTCTGCCATGTGTTAAGCGAAGTCTTTTTGCAGTTTCATTGAGAAATGTCATGGTTGCCTTAGATGAATCACCTACTTTGCGCAGATATTATTAATTGTATTTCCTACTTTCCAGGAAAAACCATTTCTCTTCTCTACTACTACCTACTTCTTTAATGCGTTTATCTATATGGTGAAGATAACAAAGTATTAAGAATACTTTTGACCTTATAATTTAATTATATCAGCTTCAGATTTTGATCTTCTTGTACTCTTGTCTATACTCGTTACAACCACAAAGAACTCAAATGAGGTGCCAATCGTTATTTTAAAACTGTATTAAAAATAAATTTCCTGAGGCTCAGCTAAGCTGGTGGCAAAGATACCTCATTATAACGGCTCGAGGGGCTTAGAGAAAATCCCTCGCATACATCTAAAAAATCTCCCTGTAAAACATTATAATGAGTTTTATAATCCCTGTTACGAGATTCAGCGATTTATTCCTTATTTGTCTTATGATGCTCTCTATGAAGATACAGATTAGAAAGATTGGTGTAATACCACACATGATTAATTAAATGCTTAAAGATTTTAACAGGTTCGGCAAGAGTACTTCTTGATAATATATTTCATAGAGTATTGGTACAATTGATAATAATTGTCAACATTACATCAAAGTAACTTGACTTATTTATTTTCTTCTTTTTTGTGCCACGTGGTCGGTTCGTAGACCATCCATTACGTATGGATCCGTGGCTTGGAAAACCGTTGGTCCCGGCTGTCATTTTTTTTATCTTTGACAGCCGTTACGGGTAGCCAGAAGCCCAAAAGTCTGGCAACTAGTCTTGCCAAGGGATGTCGTGTGACCCAGTAACTAGGTTGTGGAGGTCTGAAAGGTAGTTGCTCCATGTAAAATACTGGTAATCAGCTGCATCCGGTTGGACTGGAAGCCGACTCCAGCATAGTCGGGAAAACACTAGATAGATGACAATGATAATTAATTACATTCCTATCAATTTAACTGTTTCGACAAGCGTACCTCATAGTCGTCATTTCAAAGAAAATTGAAAACTGTCTAATTGTCAGCAAAGTGACTTGATATTGTTAACCGACAAACGATTTGGTTATGATGATGATGTTAACGTTTTAATCAGTTAATCTTAGGTCTTGTACTTTTCGTGTGGTTAGTGACTAACCTGGTATCAGAGTTTTAAAGCCGCCCATGGGCCTTTGACTTGGCTTCACATGCCGTCGACAAATATCTCTCAGGCATGCCTGTTGCCTCACAATGTTATCGTTCACCGTTTTTTAAGCAAATGATAATTATACAATACGCACATGAATCTGAAAAGTCAAAGGTGCGTACCTTAGGTTCGAGCTCGAGACCTATGACTTGGCAGTCCGACGGTCACACCACTAGGTTACTCTCAATTTTAACCTGCACAACAAAAAGTTTTATTTTACAAGTTTTTTCTTTCGGCCATTTTTTATACAAAACCTATAAACAAACAGCAACGACTCCAGACTACCAGGAAATCATAACAACATTGGAAACAAAAAAGATCTCAATTACAACTAAACCTGTCATTTTGTAACTGATGATACAGCTGTCTCTTTTACTCTTATTGAAATTGGAGTTGTAGAAAGAGAGGGAACGCGGTAAAGACACTAGGGCAATAATTTTCTCGCACTCATCATGGTAATTGGTGAGTCCGTAGATTTTTACTATATGTTTATCGATAAGTTTACTATTTCAGTAGAAGACAGGTTTTAGTGATGGTGGCTCAGTCTTTTAAATATAATTTAAAATGTTTAAATACATATTATTATTTTAAATATTTAAAATCACCGACCCGCTCCTGCTACGCAAGGTATTTACGTCTTGACAAAACATCGAGATTTCTTAGTTTTTCGTTTTATTCTTACTGTTGTGTTACTTCCGGAATAAATTCTCTAAACGATGTTGAAAACCTCATCAAAATCTATCGCGTTATTTAGAAGAACAACGCGAACATACAGATAAACACGAAAAGCGACAGCGAATAGATAAGGATTAAAAACAAATGCTTCATTTCGGACCACCTATAGTATATAAGAACCTATGATAAATGTAAAATGATCCGAGGGGATTGGCGCTGATAGCCGAAAAACAGGTTTTGCCAAGTTCGGCTACAGATGCTTAACTCATTTGTACTCAAAACTAGCCTAGGTTAAATTGGTATAACAATCTAGAAATAAATAAATATAATATAAATATATATAATAAGAATGACAAAATCTTAAATACGGTGAAGTTAAAGTAAAGAAATCTTTTAGTAGATGATCTTGTAAATTGTTATCCGTTTGTGTCTTCAAAAAATTAAATCATCGACTATACCGGCCTTTGAGATCATTAAGTCATGACATTTTATACTTACAAAAATCAACTATTGGTTGGTTGATAATCTCACCACCATCTTTATTAATTACATGCCTTACTGCTCCTATATAAATATGTTACATGCGTTTATCGTAAAATATCGATATCAGCCACAACACTATTCCGCAGCCTCGCTGGCTAGTGATTCGTCATTTGCATTGGACACACTAGTCGTACGCCGAGCACCGTAGAATTGTACCGAGAATCAAGATTAACTGACTGTGAAGGTAAAAAGGAGAATTATGAGTTTATTATTCTTGCGTGTATGTATGTATGTGTTGGTTTGGTTTTCGTTTATCTAGATTGTAAAATTTCAAGAGCCTAGAAGGGAGTCGATAATCAAATATACTATAGTGATTAAAAGAGTAGATAAATAAATAGATTCAAGCAAAATGGTTATGGTAACTGAAATTGAGCTAAATCAGTATATTTACCCAACTTACCAATAGGTGTTAGTACAAACCAGTGAAGTTTTTAAGAGAAAATTAAGCAATTATTACTTACTATGATATCGTAATAAATATAAAAATCGCAATATATTTTATTAAATTAGACTTCATTCCTAACTTGTAGTATAGTGCGAAAGTGAGTTTGTGTTTTCGTTTGTTTGTTACGCTTTGAAACTAAAACGGTTGACGCTGGCATTTGCCAAATTTCATCCAAATCAGTTCAGCCGTTTCAGCGTGGAAGTGTAACAAATATACAAACTCACTTTCAAATTTATAATATTTGTAAGGGTTATTATAACTTACAGATGGGAAACCCATTTTAACAATGTAATCACCAATTTTCACACTCAGAGACGAAAAACCATCATGCGTCATTTTTTTTAATATTATTAATTTAGATTACATAAATCGCCACTGCAAGGTGCAGGCAACGCTAATGAACTCAACGATTTTATTAAGATAGAGCAGTCAACAAACTGAATTATAAATTTAAAACTTACTACTCATTAAATGAAAATAATACAGTATTTATTTGAAATAGATTTAAATCATGGTTTATTTGAAATTGTTTGTCAATAGCAATAACAATAAATTATAGTGTAAAAGCCGTTGGTGCAAGGTTAGCTCAACTGCACGAAGTCAAAACAACTTTTGCAGAACTAAAATTGAAGTGGCCCACGGTTTTCTAGTTACGTTATTGTCACTAGAATGTTCTTAGATGTCAAGTGCATCCCGGGCAGTTTCTAAAGACGAACCGGCTGAAGCTGCCTATTGTTGAATTATACTGAATATTACCTTTTACGATTTGTTACCACGACAATCTACTTTAAAAAATCAAACAACTGGTTCTAGAAGCATGAAACTGCGCGAGAATTTCTTACGTAATTATAACAAAAGAAGGATTTCAGAAAATGCATCTCTTATGGCCGATTCCTATTAGTTACGGACCGCTATGGTTAATTTTAAAACTCTTGTATCTTTACCAATAATTAAACAAAGATCTCATACTAGTTAGAGAGGTTCTCCCATAATTATGGAAGTAGTTATGACAAAATTAGCTTACGAATCCATTGAACAATTACCTCATTCGATTACAATGAAAACGATACCATTGGTAAGCAAAACGAATCGTTTTTGTTTATAGAAACCGAGCATTATAGGGATGAAAGTGTGTGTCGAAGTTTGTAGTTTTTGTCGATAGGAAATTCCTACGGGCGTACGGCTTGTACAGAAAAAAAGATTAACAACATTATTTGCTGTATTATTCAGGATGGTTCTGTTCAAACGTTGATACTCAAGGCCAGATTTGAACTTTATGTTTAAGATTAAGAAAAGACAACATTTAAATAAGATACCTCAACGAACAAACTAGCAATATCAATAAATATTACAAAGCTTATATAAAAGCCGCCGGTGCAAGGTTAGCGCGGCGCGACGCCGACATTATCTAGCGATTAGTGAATCAGCTAACGTTGTGGTACTCAAAGTTTAATTATGAGATTATTTTCAGATATTTATTATATTATTAATGTGCCCATTGACCTGTTGTACAAAAACTTTGTTCAGTGTCTGTTAGAACTAATTAAAACTTCTGTACATAACCTAAAAAAAAAATCAATGTGTGCTGTGAAAATATAGAGATAGTGATACTGAGAGACACACCTCTAACTGATTTGTATCCGTTCATGGCCTAGACACAACCCTTCAACGACATAAATTAAATGAAAAAAATAAAAACTTTGCTATTAGTTAATAAATATTTTTAGGAAAACTCGATTTCATTCCGTTGAGCTTTTTTCTTAAATCCAACCCAACATCTTAAGGTTTGTATCCACTACACCGAACTCCCATAAACAAACATAAACTTTCAGTACCACTGTCACAAACAAACCATAAACAGATCCAGTATCTGCACAGCAATCTATCGTAACACGAGAAACGTTCATTTTTCATTGTGTGTGTGTGCGTTTTTACTTTTGTGTCTGAGTGCGTGCTCGTCGCATGCGCTGCGGTGTGCAAATTGTTTAATGCATAAGTTTTGTGTTAGATTATTTTGTTTGATTTTGTGTTTTGTGTTTGATTTATTAGTAGGTGTGTCGTTTAAAATGATGAGGTAGGAGGAGAATGAAAAGTGGTTTTTAAGTAGTATTGACTGTTTTAAAAACATCTTCCTTTCAAAGCTAAAGTTCAGTTGATTTGCAATTTGATATCTTAAGAATTTTTCAATAACCTGAATATGCCATAGATTCAAGATCATAATCAAAATTAGCTAATCAGAAATAGTCTACTATTGTGTCTATTGTCTAGTATTTCTGATCAACTCTTTATTTTGATTTATGATATGACTAGCTGCGCCCCGCGGTTTCATCCGCATTAGTCTCGATTCCGTGGGAATGTCGGGATAAAAGTATCCTATGTCACAACCCAGGTCATGGTCTATCCATGTGCCAAATTTCAGCTCAATCCGTTCAGCCGTTTTAGCGTGAAAGCGTAACAAACAAACTCAGTTTCATATTTATAATATTAGCTAGGAGGAGCTCGTGGCTAAGTAATAACAGCCGCACGGGTCCATCTGGTCCGTGGAAGGGTGACCATATTTAAATACCGAGATGTCCGGGCCTTGGAAAGCACGTTAAGCTGCAGTTCTCGGCTGTCTTTCGTGGATCTTTGACAGTCGTTGCGGGTCGAAAGTCTGACAACCAGTCTTACAAAGGGGTATCGTATTACCCAGTTACTGGGTTGTGGAGGTCAGATAGGCAGTCGCTCCATGTAAAATACTGGTATTCAGCTGCATCCGGTTAGACTGGAAGCCGACCCCAATATAGTTGGGAAAAGGCTAGGATCTGCCTAGCCTTTTCCTAATCCTAATGAGTTAGGATTGGATAGTTAGGATTAGTAAGAATTAGGATGGTTAGGATATGCATGGCTATGTACTAACCTACATAGCCATACATTCAGATAAGGCTTAGAAAGATGAACCATGATCGTTCTTCTAACTGAACAGACAGCTGTGCTGCTGGGGAGTTTGTTGCGCTACTTCTTCTTCCCAGCTAATGCACTAGGAAGTGGTGAAGGGTGGGTGGTTTGGGAGACAGTCTTATGTAATTTGACGTTCGAAAAGTGCTGATTCTCAGCCTAGTTTGAATAAATGACTTTTGAATTTGAATTTGAACTAAACTCTACTGTCCCAATTTGTTAACGTTAAACTGTCGTCGCCACGGTTAATAAAAAAGTTTCCCTTCAAAAATTTCATTAGCATTACAGATACTGTCCATGCCATAAAATCATTATTAATTACCATTTTATATCAAACATTTTACACGCTTAGGGAAAAAATTATTACACATAAAATACGACCCACCTGAACTCTATAAATCAATTTAAAACGATTAAAACCTGTGACAAACAAACACAGTTTTACTCAAATCTATTTTCTTAACATTTTTACGCTCATCTTGTTTAAGCTTAGTGTACACTAACCACACCAGATGCGCAAGTTCCAAAAAATTGTATGACAGTGTAACACGTGCCTGTATTATTTTGTTTATAAATAAATATCGCGCGCGTTGCTGTAGTGTAAACATACCCTTAGTTAGGGTGATTTTTGGGTACCGTGTATTCTTAAAATGTACGTACAGAATGAAGAACAATGGAAACAATTGTATTGTCAAAAGCGCTTATTATTGTAAAAAGAAACAGATGAAAATAATGGTTTCTCAACTTATGTTTGACATTTATTTTTATGAAAAGTTTACGGGCAGATAGAATGGACAGAGCGTCACCTACACAATTTCCAACTTGATATGCCATGAGGTAATTTTTCAAAATTGGCACTCATAAATCTACCTTTAAATTCTTAATAATTAGGTATACTAGCTAAGGGCCGCATCAGACTAGTAACTTTTAGCATCGTCGATTGGCGATTTAGCCGCTTTTTAGAAGCTAAATTCATCGGTGCAATCACAAAATCGCCGATCGCCGATTCTTAAAGTTACTACAGACTAACTACTCTTAGCATCAGCAATCGGCGATTAAGCCGCTTTTTAGAAGCTAAATGCATCGATACAATAGCTAAAACTAGCTAATCTGCTGTGGCCCTAATAAAACTAAATAAAAGCATTTAAAAATGATTACTTTGTAACTATCCGGAACCACGATCTTCCTATCAAAGAGACGTTTTAAACGCGGTGTGGGGCGTACTTTGATGTTCAACTGTTTATATTTTTTTACAAAAAAAAAATGACGAGGTAGGGCAAGGAAACACACATGAAAGGCTCTCAGTAGCCTAGGGATAAATATTTAAGCGTAGATACGTAGGGTGTAACAGCTGGTGAAGGTGGCTGGTCGAAAATGGTTGGATTGAAGTCTCCTTTTAGGCTTTTGACCTTGCGGTAACAGAAGGTACGTTTTCAGAGTCTTGCCTAAGACAGCCTTATGATCATAGGATTGCCTTAGGATCATAGGATTACTTAGGTACCCAGTACCCTAATTACGTAATACACGATCAATCAGAATCTGAATATTTTTGAAACAGATTGCTAATCCATTGCTTCATAAGTTTGAAAAAAAAAATCTGCTCAACAACGTAAATAACGCAATGGATGTTGTTGAACTGTCAAAATGAAACAGATTAGTCGTAATCGCTTAATAAAATGTGTTACGTAATTAGCTAGCAGGTCGTGGTCTACCCATGTGCCAAATTTCATTCAAATCCGTTCAGCCGTTTTAGCGTGAAAGCGTAACAAACTAACAAATTAGTTAGGATTAGGATTAGAATGTCAATTGAAATGACTGACGGTGGTTCTTTTTTTGTCCAAAGGCAACACAAGAGTTTAGACTGATCTTTACATAGTATAATTTGCTAGTCAGCAAGATACTTGTGGGGCCAATTATAGCTGATTGCTAAGAGTTTGCTTATTATATATCGAGCGATGTTTAAACTTAAACCCAGTGATAGTTGTGAACCGTACTTTAAAAATTACAAAATATTAACATTACCTTGTCTGTACATATTAGACGGAGCTGTGTTTGTAAAGACAAATCCGAGTCGTTTTAGACGTCTATCAGATGTGGTACCCCGCAATAGACGCGATAATAGTGTGCTATGTCTGGAGTCGGCCAAGACAGCACTTATGCGCAAAAGTGTCTACTGCATGGCTCCAATCATTTATAACAAATTGCCAAAGACATGGAAAGAGCTTCCACTTTCATTATTTAAAAAGAGACTCCGAAGCTTTTTAGTGGCGAAAGCATATTACAATATTAATGAGTTTCTAATTGAGAAAGAATTTTTAAGCTAGTATTTATATATTATTTTCTGTGGAGTAGTTTTGTAGTTCACTGTGTAATATTTTAGAATTGTATTTAACTATTTAGTTATAATTGAATGTTTTAAATTTTTTGCATGCCTACGTGGTAAAATATGGCTGAACTTTTATATTTTTTGTCATCATTTGCCACCCATATTTGCAAAATAAAATTATCTTATCTTATCTTATCTTATTATATACAGGGTGGCAGGGACATCGACGCGAAGACTGTTACCTTGGATTCAGTACATGATTCTGAACCCCCCTGCTATTTATTAAAATTGCCCCGGTTATTTAAAAAAAAATCTGCTATTCCATACATTTTGACTGCATAGGTATTGTACTTTTCTATGAAGCTCGATTAAATTTACCAATTACCGCGTAAACGAGGTATAACAAAACATTAATTACATAACATAACATGACACTTGTATTTCAATAAAGGTTAAGCAGAGACACTGTACCTGTAGTACACCCACATCTCGCCAGTTATGTTTTTAAGTCGTACCTAATAGGTGGTGAGAAATTCCTAATGGAAAAACCCAAAAACATTTTGTCCGGCCCGGGAATCGAACCTCTTGATCAGCAGTAGCGCTTGCAACCACTACACCAACGAGGTAGATATAAAGCAACTTTAATTAAAAAAACCTAAAATGGATTTGGTCAGTATCGGAATTCAATTAATTGCCTAGTCTTTTCCCAACTATGTTGGGTTCGGCTTCTAGTCAAAGCCGATGCAGCTGAATACCAAGGTATCAAGGTTGCCTGGAAGAGATCGCAGTAAGCGATAAGGCCGCCCATTGTATATTTTGTAGTGTATTACTTTTTATTTATGTAATGTATAATCTGGTGTACATTATAGTGTATATAAATAAATATAAATAAATAAATAAATACCGTATTTTACATGGAGCGACTGCCTATCTGACCTCCACAATCCAGTAACTGGGTAATATCGATACCTCTTGGTAAGACTGGTTATCAGACTTGCGGGCTTCTGACGACCCGTAACGACTGTCAAAGATCCACAAATAACAGGCGGGACCAACGGCTTAACGTGCTTTCCGAGGCACGAAGGAGTCTCGGTATGTTAAGATGATCACCCATCCACAGACCAAACCCGGCAAACGTCGCTTAATCTGATGGATCGAACCGTGCGGCTGTTGTTACTCAGCCACGAGCTCGCCAATCAGTCAGTATCGGGGTTGACAACCACAATAATTTACAGCAATATTTACTCTGCTTATAACGAATGAACTTGTTCGATAACAGATTGAAAACATTGGCCATGCTGGACCATAGTGTAAAGGAGCAAAGCAGTGAATGTTGCAAGAGTCAAGTGGCAGGAATTACGGTAAGCGTAGGCGATGAACTAACTTGTCCTTAATTATTGTGCAAAACGAAATTCTGATAGTTTGTTTTGGTTGAAGAATAATGGCGAGTTGTGTCCTTCAAGTCAATGTGCGGTTTGGCAATAATAACTGCCTATTATTGTCCCTGTGCAGGGCAAAGCCTATTAGCATACAGAAAATGCACGAGCATTGATCACCACGCTTGCTCAAGGCGGGTTGGCGATTTCAGACTCGTATTAACTATAAGTTCAGGTTGGGATCACGATGTTTTTTTTTTGCTTCGGAAAAATGTAATGTGATACTGTTTTGCATCAAAAGTAAGTACCCACCTGATCTATAAAGGTCAATTCTACTAAATAACACTTTCGACTCCACCCACTTGTCATAGAACTCATACGCGCCGCCATACATATTGGAAGTGAACCCTCAGGGAGGGTTGCCAGCATTTCACTAACTAAGTAAAATTGTGTTTTCAGGGTTCTTGTCGCTACCGACGGGGTCTAAAGACCAATGCCCGCTGGGGTTGCGGGTTTGTCCCAAAGGGATATCACGGCCCCGGCACACAGGCAACGGAAGGAACACGGGTGGGTTTTAGTCAGTAAAAGTCTGACACACCCTCTCGCTCTGTCCAGAGCGGGAGAAGTCATTTGACGATTTCCCATCTTGAAAAAAAAAAAAAAAAAAGTGTTCTTGTCGCTATATGTAGTTTCCAAAATTTTAAATTTTTGGTGAATATTTGTAACAGTGAACAAAAAATTTAATAGAAATAAAAAGGCTTGGATTTTAAAACCAACGCATATACTAATAAATCTTGTTAAAATATATATCAGATTTTATTTTCACGGTTTATAATGCTGTATTCGCTAAGAAAAACCTACATTCAAACTGAGCCCTCCGCGAGGGGTCCAGGCACTGAACGTGTTAACGTGCAAAGTGAAAAACACGAGACCGGAATGACCCTTAAAATGTTGATGGCTCAAACGAGCTAGTTTTCATGAATCAAATAGTAGTCGAAAAACAAAAACAGTTTATGCTGACAACAATGAAGGCTTTTTTTATTAAGTTACAGTTAAAGAGCAGAATCTTAAGAGCCGTCCTCATGACGCCATTTCAATCAGCAATAAAAAAAGTGAAATCAACACTTATGTAGCTGTTCTTAAATCTTAAATACCTAGACTGGTCATTTATGTCTAAATAGATATTATTTTAAAGTGGTCACAGCCGTGACTTACAACCTGTAGGTCGTTAGTTCGAACCCAGACAGGCGCTTTACTTTGTGTAAATTATTTTATCACCACTGCTTTCAAAACGGTGAAGGAAATAGGCATGTCCTAGAACCAAAAATTCGAAAACATGTTACATCTACCAACCCGCCCAGGGCCCGCGTGTTGGATTACGGCCCATTCCCTCTCCCAGAGAGGATGCCTGTGTCCGAGCAGTGGGAACATAAATGCATTAATTAGTAATACTCAAGCTCCATAGATCAACAACAACCAATTGGTATTCTTAAACTCATCTAGGTTCAAACAAATCCCAATTTAGCAGCTTCATAGTTGTGAAAGTATTGGCATATCACGATAACGTATGAGGGGCCTCAACAGGGTTCGTCACGACACCTATGACATTTGATCGAGCGTGTTGGGACCTGGATTGGAGATTACAATGCCTTAATTGTGTAAATCTTCATACCCTTTAGGGACAAGGAAGAAGTTTAAAAGACTCAAGGCTAAAGCAGTAATTTAAAGTGTGAATAAAATTGAAAAGTCACATTTATTCAAATTAGCCTGAGAATCAGCACTTTTCGAACGTCAAAATTACTGAACGACTTCCTAGCGCTTCATCTGGGAAGAAAAAGAGGCGCAAAAACTAAAAAAAACGACTACCTGTATCTTTTCTCGAGTAGGCAGAAACTATGTGCGCATTATCGTTATCATTATCCATAGTCTGATTTCATCCACTGCAGGCCATATGCCTCTCACTACTTGTACGAATCCCCATGCTCCTATGCCAGCCTCATCCAGCGGGGTACTTGCAGGGCTGCGCCGCCCATATGTGAGAAGTGTGCAACGCACACAGGCGCCAGGGCACTAGGGGCGCCGGAGGCGGTTCTGAGACTTAATTTTTACCCTATTTCATTCATGAATCATCATAGTCGAGTATCGATAAGTGAGTACAAATCTCCAAGACAATATTTACGTCTGTGGTTCGTGGAATGTTTAGGTCTCGGGTTTTAGTTTTCATTAATTGTTGCGTTAAAATTAAAAGAATGATGATTAGGCTGCGGTCTGTCTGCTATGATAGCTTTTTTTTGGATTATAATAATGTAGTAGCTTCAGGAATCCGCCGAATGCGGGAAGCACAGAATCGTTCGAAGTGGCGGTGCTTCGGGGAGGCCTGTGTTCAGCAGTGGACGTCTTGTGGGTGAAATGATGATGATGACTAGCTTCAGTCCGCCACTTCGTCCGCGGGTTTAATAACGATATCCATAGCAAAAAATCTCTCTCTCTTTCTCTCTATCTCTCTTTCTCGGTCTTTCTCTCTCTATTACTCTCTCTCTTTCTCTCTCTCTTTCTCTCTCTCTTTCTCTCTCTTTCTCTCTCTCTATCTCTCTCTCTTTCTCTCTCTCTTCTCTCTCTTCCCCCCTCTCTCTCTTTCTTCCCCCCTCTCTCTCTTTCTCTGTCTCTCTTGCTCTCTCTCTCTCTCTCCGCGGGTTTAATAACGTTTTGTTAGCGAGTTTTTTTTTGCTATTTTTCTCTTTTTCTCTCTATATCTATCTCTTTCTCTCTCTCCCTTTCACTCTCTCTCTTTCTCTCTCTGTCTCTTTGCGAAGTAGCGGAAGTGAATCAATTTTTATATTTACGATAGTATTATTTACGTTTAAACGCCAAAAAATGAAAAAAAAAAATGCGATGAAGCACGACGACCAAAAAAAAGAGGCTCTTCATTGGTTTCGCGCACAGGCGCTGCCAAGGGTCGGCGCGGCCCTGGGTACTTGCTTAACTCACATACAAACAATCAATCGCAGTACCTTTTATTATGACAGTTCAGCCACGTTCATAGTGTTATTTATGTTGTTGAGCATACGAATTTTTCAAACCAATGCAATGGATTAGGAATAATTTCCTTCAAAAGCCTCTGATTGAAAGTGTTCACTTAGGGTGCAGGTCTCACCGCTATAAGCTTTTATCGAGGTAAATATACTGGGTAGTATTTTTACTTTGCAAGGTGATAGTGGAAATGCGTAGGGTGCCCCAGCCGTTCACATAAAATTATTGCCACCTGTGGAGTCTATTAATGCAGTGCCTACAGATAGTTACTTAACTACATAGTAAGCAAATTGGATATCTCCGCTACTTTGTTTGTGGAGGTCAGATGGCAATTTACAGTGGGTAAGCACCAATTTAAAGCCATGTTTTTCAAGCTCTAAAAATACACGTTAAAGCTACAATGATGATTTTAGATAAAGTAGATTTGGTTGAAATAAGCAAAAAGAACATACTTTTTAACCAAAACCTTCTTTTAACAGGGATGAAAGAAGAAGGAAACTAAATGCTGGCAAGGAGAAGAATTTGGACTCATATTTATATGGATACGAAGAATAAATTAACAAATCTCTGGTCGTTAATTGATTCAGGCGTAACCTTGCGGAAATCCATTACTACAGAAGTAGATATATTTAGTAACATATTCCGCTTAATGCCTAACGCCTAAAGCGTCATAAAAAACCCTGTAAGAAATCGACACGTGTTTCACTTCTCAACGAGGCATCCTCAGGATCACAATTGACTTATCGCGAACCAAACCACGGCGTGTTACCACGCCGAGCGCCGGACGCAGAGAAATCTCTGGTCGTTCATCAAACAATAAAGGCAAGACCTTGTAACATACACACTACTATAAACAATCCAGCCCAGTTATTTAACATCACAAAGCCTAATACCCTTGAACTAACAAACCAACCCAACTATCAATCAGCCAGTCGCCGACCAGTCTACACTTCTACTTAGAATTCTAGTATTTTCCTAAAGGCAACAAAAACATAATTTAATCGAAGAGCTATTAGACACAGGTGTGCAGTATTATCTGGCGGTATACGTGCCAAGGACTTGCAAAGGACATAGTGGAAATTACTTTTGTTACTCATTTGCGTTTGTGATTGTTGGAAGCTGTAGGGTCATGGTAAATGGATGATGGTGGTGGGGTGTGCAGCGTAGATTTTGTAGTAGAAAATGATGGTGACGTTATGGCAGCATCATTGACCATGAACGCACTTTGAGTAAATTTATTTGAATAGCTTTAACATATATACATTAAACATCCATGAATTCAAGACAATAATTAGTGATCGGATATTCGGATGTATATTTACTTAAAGTTAATTTTGGCTAAGAATATTTAGTATATTATTTTCTTAATATAAATCCCGGAATTCAATATAATCCTAGAATGCAAAACTAATCAGATAATTATTGGTATGGAAACGATTTATCAGCCCTCTTATGAAGGTTACTTTTGCGATGTTAACATACAAAATTATATACCTATTGTAAACATTTCTTTACGAGGCACCGAGTTGTTTGTCGCTATGTATTATGCCACTTTGGCAACCTACTTTGCAACATTAGCTAGCATTTCTATAGTCAAAAAGTACTAAATATATCAATTCCAGAATCGCGAGATTTTTGCGATCGATAAAAAAGTGCATTCCTTATTAACCAACACCTGAACGTAAGTAAATATACATTCGATTCTGTAATCAGAACTCTAAATTTGTCGATGCCGGAATCCCGGGATCTTTTCGAAACAAAAGTGCTTTCCCAACACCTCAACTTTAAGTAAATATGCATCCGAATATCCAATATCAAATTATAATACGAATAAATTTATATCTAACCACCGTAAGGACTATTCTTGCTTGCAGCGCCCGGCGGCTATAGAACCGGGCCGGTAACTGATGTGGTCATCGTGTTCACGGGATTTTGTTTTGAAACTGGTTAGATATGAACTTCTTTGATGGTACATACATAAATTCACGCCGTCTTCCCATGGGGATAGGCAGAAACTAAAGAAAGCCACCTGCTACACTTCTTACATACTCGCACCTGTCCTTTCTGAAGAACGTCACCAATTAGGTCACTTTATTATGACTAACATAAAATAATGTTTGTAAATTTCATTAACTTTTGGTTTTCTTGCAGCACCCGTTCACGAGCATAATGCAAAGATCAGCAATTACCACTCTCGCCATATTTGAGGGAAGGAGGCAACCCGACCCCCGACGACCAGGCATTGATGGGGTTCGCCTCGGGTCACATTTACAGGAACGTCCATCAATGCCCCCGTTGCAGGCCGCGGCAGTAATGTACTATGTATTATATTATATAGAATCAATTGTTTCTTACTGAACAGACAGCTGTGCGGCTGGGGAGTTTGTTGCGCCACTTCTTATTCCCAGCTAAAGCACTAGGAAGTGGTGACTGTCGTATGTTATTTTGACGTTCGAAAAGTGCTGATTCTCAGCCTAGTTTGTATAAATGACTTTTGAATTTGAATTTATGGCGAGACAGTACGGAAGAATAGGGATGAAGACTAAAAATTTTTTTAGTGTCCGTCTTTGAGATTATAAAAAAATATTGGACACGTATTTTTTTTTTTACGTAATCTAAAGATTACGGCAATACATTGAGGTAAAATGTGCCATGACGTCACGAGTATGTAGATTTTATACGTACTAGTGACGTAGCGACCCCCACTCCCCAACTTAAAATGACTTTTATCTAAGTATTTTTTTATTAATATGATAAAACAAAAAATACGTGTCTAATATTTTTTTATTATCTTACTGACGGACTTATTAGAATTTCATTTTTTTTACCCAGGCGTCATTGAACCAGCAAAAATTGGGATACTGGCAAAAGCATACTGAGGAGGTCATTTTGGGGAAAACTGAACGAAAGATTAACACTTTAAAGTCGATAAAGACTTTCGAATTTTTTTTTTTTTTTGTTTTGTTAGATTCAGTGTTGACTAAAGCGCCTTATTTTGGTAATCATCAAGTATGTACTTAATTCACAAGTAAATAACAAGGAACATGGGTGGGTTTTAGTCACTAAAAGTCTGACACACCCTCTCGCTCCGCCCAGAGCGGGAGAGTCATTTGATCATGTCCCATCCTCAAAAAAAAAAAAAAAAAGGGTCAAACCCCGACAGGCACTTTACTTTGTGTAATTTATTTCATCGCCACTGCTCTTAAAACGGTGAAGGAAAACATCGTGAGGAAACCGGCATGTCTTAGAACCAATAAGTTCGAAGACAAATGTGACATCTACCAAACCGCACTGAACCCGCGTGGTGGATTATGGCCTACTGCGTCTCACCGAGAGGAGGCCTGTATCCCAGTCCCAGTAGTAGGAACATTGTAGGCTTATGCTACTCTCTATGATATCAAGTAATGTGGTCTGGTGAGGTGTGAGTGGGATTTTTTAAACACACTATAAAATCCGATTCGATTGTGGTTGCTTTTTCTGTCAAAGTATTCTCTATGGAAATGTATTTCAAGTGTTAACTATAAATCAAAGTAGTTCTACTTCTGTTACACAGTAAGTATTTTCAGATCATATTAAAACGTTATCTCAAGTTTATAATTACGTCTCGTATAGTCAAGCCGACGCCTCTTGGTGTCAGGTTACAACTCAAAGAAGCCGTCTGTTGTACCAGCAACAAGTTTGTGGTGTAAGTTAAAAGAAATTGTTGTTAAAAAATTTTCAACAAACACGACAAAAATAATTGCTGATCTGAATAAAATAAAGCTCATTGATGTTTTCCTGCCACGTTCGTCTAGTGTTCGCAAACCTTACTGCAGAGCATGAGCTACTGGCTTCAATTCCCTGATCGGTAAAAGTGTAATTGAGTTTTCCCATCAGCAAATTTTCAGTGACAGCCCTTTTTTTGGGTGGGAAATTATCAATTCACTTCTCCCGCTCTAGGCGGAGCGGGAGGGCGTGTCAGACTTTTACTGACTAAAACCCACCCGTGTTCCTTCCGTTGCCTGTGTGCCGGGGCCGCAATATCCCTTTCGGACAAACTCGCAACCCTGGCAGGCATTGGCCCTTATGGACCCCGTCAGTTGGTGCTGACATCTCTTTGAAGCGCGCGTGGAACACAACGCGCCGTCGACCCGGGCCTGGTCCTTATCGGACGGCGAGCTACCCATTGCTCACCGTTCGCAAACCCGCGCCTACGATGGCCGGAAGTCAGCTCGTGACGCCCGACGCCCAGGGCGTCTCCTGCGGCGACTGGCGCAAGGTCGCGAATCTTGTTCAGTAACAGCCCTGAGTCTGGATTTGTACCCGGTTGATAGCAATAAGCTCGCTTCCTATTACATGGGACTTGAAGATATAACTGGCGAAATGTGGATGTACTAATATCTAACCAGTTTCAAAACAAAATCCCGTGAACACGATGACCACATCTGTTACCGGCCCGGTTCTATAGCCGCCGAGCGCTGCAAGCAAGAATAGTTCTTACGGTGGTTAGATATGAACTTCTTCGATGGTACCCCTCAGCCAATTTTTTTCTTCAAATATCTCGTATTTTATCCTTCATCAGCTAAACCAGAGTGTCAATGGCAGCGCAGGGGTTATTTCACAAAAGCTACACCTCTACCTAACCTTTCCGGTATTACGGACGTGATGTTATGATATCATAAGTTTGAAGTTGCTCCGGTTGTCATTATAGATTTTCAAGCAAAAATGGATATTATAGTCAAATTGTAGATTACCAATTTTACAGTAGCCGCTCAGCAGCTTTTTAAAATTAAGATCATGGGAAGATTATGATTTCCATATGCATGCATTTTTAAAGGCAATTCGTAAATGGAAATGGGTCTAGCTACAAAAATAATGACACTGGGTCCTATTACGGTTCATGAGATACAGCCCGCTGACAGGTAAACAGCACAGGCTTAATTATAGGGTTCCGTTAGACCCCTAAAAGGCATTTATTGGGAAGTGAATCAAATGATGATAACAGAGGAACTTCTTACCTATAAATGTTAGTTACTTGGAGTCTGGGACATCAGATTGACTATGTACTAATTGCCTTTTTACTCGCTGTAACCTCCTGTCTTACGCCATACACTAACTAAACCGCGGGCTGCGAACGTTTAATTCGTCTGTAATTAACTGTAACAAACGCCAGGTTCTAAGACTTTAGTGTTTTACAAGATTTCTATCTGCAGTAACACGATCTGATAACAATATTGCAACGAAATATTTTGTAAATTAATACTACTACGTAAATAAAAGCAGAAAGAACACAGACTCAGATAGATAGAGTTCCAAACAAATGCAGACCTTAGTCCGAAGTCTGGATTTACATAACATCACGCCCAAAGCCCCCGAAGGGTTTCCAGAGGTGTATCTATAGTATACACCCACATTTCGCCAGTTATGTTTAAGTCCCATGCATTATAGGGCGAACGTATTTCCACAATCAAGACTCCGGGTTGCTACTGAGAAATTCCAGATGGAAAACCCAACACTTTGCTTGACACGGGAATCGTAACCAGGACCTCATGATCAGCAGTAGCGCTTGCAACCACTAGGCCAACGAGGCAATCGCATTAGGCATGCCCTTTAAAGGTAGCATGCCTAATACAACTTGTTAACTGGCGAAATGTATTGTGATTTTTTGTGATGATACAAAAATCCACCGTAGATCCCTTATCTGATATTATGGCTGGCTGCTGGGGAGTTTGTTGCACCACTTCTTCTTTCCAGCTAACGCACTAGCATGTGATGAAGGGTGAGCGTTTTGGGGGACTGTCTTATGTAATTTTGACGTTCGAAACGTGCTGATTCTCAGCCTAGTTTGAATAAATGACTTTTGAATTTGAATTTGAATTTATGGCGAGACAGTACGGAAGAATTGTTATTGAACCGGCATAAATTGGGATACTGGCAAAAGCATACTGAGTAGGTCATTTCAGGTAAAAAAAGCGAATTTTAAACTGTTTCTGGTACTTTCACAGCACTACGGGATTAACACAATCAACATAATGTTCTCACTCGGACACAGGCCTCCTCTTTTCGAGAGGGAGTGGGCTGTAATCTACCACTCTCTGTGCGAGTTGGTAGATGTCACATATCTTCGAATTTTTTGTTCTAGGACATGCCGGTTTCCTCACGATGTTTTCCTTCACCGTTTTGAGAGCTGTGGTGATGAAATTATTTACACAAAGTAAAGCGTCTGGGTTCGACCCCACGACTCGTAAATCGGGGCAGTTACCACTGGGCCATCACCGCTCTCTACGGGATTAACACTTTCCAATTAGACCTATTAACTTTTTCATTCCTTACTTTTTTTTTTTAAGTACAGAAGCTAAAGAAAAGCTTTAAGTTTCCTCAAGTTTAGTAGTAAAAAGTTAAGTTTAAAGACTAGTACAAAAGTTAGTTTAGCTTGGTAGGTACACGTTTGCTATCGACGATCGTTCGTGGCTCGTGACTGGCTCTTGAACTATACGGTAGCTGCTCTTGTGCTATTGAGTGTTAGGGTTGACCCTACAAGTTTTTAGGTATACTCGTATTATAGATCCTGGGCGTCCGAGCTCTGCTCTGGTGAAAATAAAGAATGCTCATTTAATAGTATAGGATAGTACTTACTAATTCCATGCTGTCATGTCATTATTCTAAGGTAGCCATCTTGTTCTAATCTTTGGATGATCGAGCTCTGCTCGGGAAGAAATACGGAGAAAACGACCTAGCTAGATTGATTTTTCGCCCCCGTAAAGCTCTATATTGCAACTTTCATCGAAATCGTTAGAGCCGTTTTCGAGCACGTGATTACAAATATATATATATATATGTCGGAAATGCGTTACTGAGTTGTCTAATCGGGACGCCAGAGTCTACAACATAACGCTCGGACCGGCCGGAGTAAAGCAGACTTCATGGGTGGCGTTCAACTAGTGAACACGTTTAGAGACTGTCGCGCTTTTCGAATACTTGTATCGTGTACCTAAAGTGTGTGAAATGCTAATGTGATTAATGTGATCGTCAATTCTAATTTGATCTGAACTGCAAACGGTTTTTCTACTATAGTACGCCCAGAGTAGTTAAATTATGACTGAGAATAACGATAGAAACACACCCTCCTCCTTTATATATAAAAATATTGCTCATTGAATAGTATAGGATTGGTTTGTTGACATTGACATGTAATAGTAATAACGTTTCTACCAATCAGGTGGATGAATGACCTCCAAAAGACCACAGGAAAGACCTGAATAAGACAAACACAGACCAGGGAATGTATGTCACAAAAGGGTTCAATAGGTTCTCTTCAGCAGTGGGTGGAACAAGACTGTCAATGATGACGATTATTATAAATAAAGGCAGACAGGCGCGACGCGACGGTATGACGCGATTCTGGCAGAACAATTTCCATGATGTTTTCATAGAAATTATTCTATTAGAGTCACTATGCCCCTGTCTGCGAAAGCCTTGATTACCTACGTGTTGACAAAAAGCGAGTAGGTACATTATTAGGCAAGAATTAATTTCAATCGTAAAGTTTGTCCGAAAGGGATATCTCGGCCCCGGCACACAGGCAACGGAAGGAACACGGGTGGGTTTTAGTCAGTAAAAGTCTGACACACCCTCTCGCTCTGCCCAGAGCGGGAGAAGTCATTTGATGATTTCTCATCCTGAAAAAAAAAAAAAAATATCCAGTTTAAACTTCTCAGTTGAAATACGAGGTTATGTTAGAAGCCAGCCCAGGAACTAAAAGAACAGTTATGTTAAGCAATGTCTCTGATGCAGTTTTCAGCATCATTTTGAGAATTTATACCGGACGCTTTGTGTATAATACATTCATATCTGACTTGTACTAAATCATTGTTTATTTATTTCATATAACTTTATTGACCTCGAACTTGACGAATTTATAATCCCATTTTATTAAATTTGACATTATGTATTGTATTGCCTATTTCAAATTATTCACTGAATTTCATCGCGACATGGTAAACTTCTATTGATTTGATTGCATATGTTAATAATATTTATATTAAGTGAGTCTTTACTATTATAACTTAAACTGTTTGCATGCCTTTGTTAAGGTATTTAGGATAAGGATTTTTTTTTCTAACTGAACAGACAGCTGTGCTGCTGCGCCACTTCTTCTTCCCAGCTAACGCATTAGGAAGTGGTGAAGGGTGGGCGTTTTGGGGACTGTCTTATGTAATTTTGACGTTCGAAAAGTGCTGATTCTCAGCCTAGTTTGAATAAATGACTTTTGAATTTTGACAATTTTAAACTTAACACCTGTTACTTGTACCTACTGTCTGTGCAAATAAAAAAATACTTAAAATCTCAATATTTTGCCAAGTAAAAACCGTGAAAGAGTAGCTTTGATTCAAAAAGTCAGAACAGTACGTAGAGTCAAATAAAAATACCATTTATTTTATGAACGCCAGCCCTATAACCTGCCCCGAGCTCCGACACTTTTTGCCTCCAATATCTAATGACAAAGGCATCATTATCTAATCACGGTTGTCGGTTTTTACTACAACTAGCTACTCATAGACTAGACGTACTCTATGCTGCAGTGATCAATCTTCGGCTATTTTAAAATAGTCTATGGTTTTGTTGCGTGCAACTTACTTAAATGGTTGGTGGTGTAACAGAGCATTATAAAGGTTTGGTAATATGGTAGTTTACTATATCTATAAATATCATTACTATTAAGGTGAAAAAACTTTTCACAAAAAAAACAACCGACTTCCAAAAAAAAAAACACAAAAAAGTGAAGAATTAAAAAAAAAAAACAGTTTTTAGTTGAGGTACCTTCCCCACGCAAATTCGAATACCACTACCTGCTATGTAAATAACAGTGACAGGAACTTATCACATCATCCATACTAACTAACTCAAAAACTATCCAGACAAAGTTAGTAAAATTTATACGGGACCACCTCGAATTCGAATTCTTTGTTTGTTTGCAAGGGTATGCTTTAAAGCATACCCTTGCAAACAAACAAAGAATTTTCAAAATCGGTCCACAATTGACTGAGAAATCGATGGACATAGATAAAATTAAAAAAATAACACGCTACGAATACCTATAGAAACTCCTACTTTTTGAAACACGGTTAAAAAATAAAATGTGGAAAAATAATATTCAATGAACCGATTTCAGCAATACATCGCAGAATTAGGTGGGATCTCAGACCAACAAAAAAAACCAAGGCATAGCGCTGCGACCAATACAGTGAAGCAAGCCAAAACTACACCGCCGCTCTGAGCATACACGCTCACACGCACACATGTACAACCATTTACAATCAAACTACACCTCACTAAGTGCACACATGTTTACGAAACCAGCCTCACGTCACTGTTGACATTGCTATGTCTTAGTTTTTTTATTTGGTCTGAGGGTTTATGGTGATAGCATTAATAGGTTGACTAAATTTTTTTTTGTTTGTCCATCAGATAGATTAATAAAAAATATTGGACAAGTATTTTTTTCTTTTTTTACGTAATCAAAAGATTACGGCAAAACATTGAGTTAATATTTGGCATGACATCTCTCTCCGGTAGACTTCCCAACTTAAACGCGTTTTATCTAAATATTTTTTGATTAATATGTATGATAAAGCAAAAAATACGTGTCTAATATTTTTTTATTATCTTACTAACGGACTAATTAGAATTTCATGTTTTTTACCCAGGCATCATTGAACCGGCAAAAATTGGGATACTGGCAAAAGCATACTGAGGAGGTCATTTTGGGGTAAAAAGAACGAAAGATAAACACTTTAAAGACGATAAAGACTTTTGAATTTTTAGACTAAAGAGTTTTTTTTCCCAGTCACCAGTCTATTTAAAAAAAAGAAGAATATAATGTTCCATTGCTTTGTGCAGACATTGGATGTCGTCATAACATAACATAACATCACTCCTGTGTTTATCCAAAGCGTTAGGCAGTGGTGTACAAGTACATTCAC
The DNA here is from genome assembly GCA_947364205.1 of Agrochola lota. Taxonomy (NCBI): domain Eukaryota; kingdom Metazoa; phylum Arthropoda; class Insecta; order Lepidoptera; family Noctuidae; genus Agrochola; species Agrochola lota. The sequence continues at coordinate 3,475,125 of OX376241.1, forward strand.
TTTCCGCCAGTTATGTTTAAGTCCCATGTAATAAGGGACGAGCCTATTGCCATCAACCGGGCAAAAACCCTGGAGTCTGGATTTATTGGCTGCTGCTGAGAACTTCCAGATGGAAAAACCCAATAACACTTTACCCGACCAACACGCGTAGCATGAACACAATATAAACGGGTTTTGTCGAAAAAAACCGTTTCTCTGGTGGTCATGATATACGTGCTGGGGTTCGAACCCAGAGCCTCACGTTAAGCAGTAACTTTTTGCGACCACTGGACCAACGTACCCTAGCTTTCGCTAGCAGCTTCGCCCGCGTAATATCTTTAAAAACTATAGGCTATGTTACTCAGTGATAATATAGCATTTTACTAGTAAAATATATTTTTTAATCGGTTCAGTAGTTTTATAGTTTATTCATTACAAACAAGCTCATGGAGGAGCTCGTGGCTTAGTAACAACAGCCGCACTGGTCAATCCATCAGGTTAAGCTACGCTTGCCGGGATACGTCAGTGGATGGGTGACCATCTTTATATACCGAGACTCCTCCGTGCCTCTAAAGTACGTTAAGCCGTTGGTCCCGGCTGTCATTCGTGGATCTTTGGCAGTCGTTACGAGTCGTCAGAAGCCCGAAAGTCTGACACCAGTCTTACCAAAGGGTATCGTATTACCCAGTTACTGGATTGTGGAGGTCAGATAGGCAGTCGCTCCATGTAAAATACTAGTACTCAGCTGCATCCGGTTTGACTGGAAGCCGACCCCAACATAGTTGGGAAAAGGCTGAGCAGATTGATTGATTTATTACAAACAAAGAAACATACAAACGTACAAAATATCTAATCTTTTCTCTTTATAATATTCGTTTAGAAGTTAAGAAAACTGGGTCTGCACATTACAAAGTGGAGGACAATGGTGGAACATACACCATGAATTATACATCGTCTACGTCATAAAATAAAGCTCAGATTATTAAGCAATTTAATATGAGTATTAGCATAAAATTATTAGTTGCTAAACCTTTTGTAGCACGACTCAACAATAGATAATAATTTGATATGTTGGTACAGTCGGCAGAAATATGAGCATCAAAGTTTTCGACGAAATAGTGACTCAGAGTAAGTATCAAAGGTTTCAACGAAATAATGTCTTGCTTTTTAACAATTTCTTGGAGATACACCGCGATGTTGATAGTGTCATATTTTGCTGATTTTGAAGTTTTGGGTCGATGACTTCGGCTCTTGTTATTTATTTTTTCTCTGCTAAGCAAAATAAAACAAAGGCCCAACAATTATCATGATCTTTTAGCTTGGACATCATAAGCTATTTTTACTTATTTCCAGTTTTTCTTTTTTACAGTTTTAAACATTATCGAACCTTAGATATTTGATTTATTAAAAAAAAAAACTTGATTTTAGTTGTTTATCTGTCTGAACTTTATTTCCGACTGGCAACTGAGTTTATCTTTTTTATGAATGGCATCTCGCAGGTCAACCTAGGAGGTTTTCGGCTGCTTAACCGGACTTGCTTATGGCTGCCTCAATAAATCTTGCGAAAATAGCAAAGCAAGGGAAGAAAGAACAGTAAAAATCATAAAACGTATTATTTTTTTTTATAATCCAAAGCTCCTTATAAAACCCATCATCATGCTCCTAAGCTGTCCGTACATAAAAATGCACACACAGACAATTATTTATCAATTTGACGTAATGATAGCTGCACTTACGTACGCATACTCGTCGGTAATGACTTCAATTAGTATTACTACCAACGGATCGTTACAGCACAAAATCATTTCTGACACATAAATTGTATAGACTATTATATCATTGTTGTTGTACTATGCAAGGTCAAATTAAATTAGCTAGCCAAACTCTGCAGACGTGACGAGTATCGATATCTTTAAAAGAGAAAAAAAAAAAAGGTATAAAAAAATGGGGTCAACTACTTGTATGTAGTTTAGTTAGTTACTTGAAATATCAGTTATTAATCTGTTGTAATCTTCACAGAATGTATCGTTACTTCAACACGATATAAAAAAAAAAACTGATTTTTCAACTCATAATTTAAGTAGGTAACTAACTACCAAAAAATAATCTTTTTTGTTTTTGTTTTATTATGTTCAGATAAATCAAAACCCATTACGTGTGTCGAGTTTCGCTAAGTAATTCAATTTGATCCTCTATAGTACGTACTAATTCCATGCATTGTTGTAACATTTGATAGATTAATTCGATTGGCTGCTGGGTAATTTTTTTATTGACTGTTCATGATGTTCGAATTTTGAAAGTGTAATTTTGTGTGATTTGTTTTGTATAGTCTTTAATTTCGTCGATTGGATGGGTATATCACGCTTCTCTCATTGAGGATGTGTTGGTATTGTTAATCGAAGGAGGATGTAGAATCTATTTTATAAGTAGCAGATGGAGGTAGCGTGGGGATATTATACGAGTAGTGTTTACTTTCATAACTTTACAGTAATAATGAGTTAAACTCTTCTACAATTGAAGATTGCAAGATTGGAAATGAGGATTTTTTTTCTAATTACGTAATATATTTTCGTAAACGATTACGACTAATCTGTTTCATTTTGACAGTTCAACAACATTCATTGCGTTATTAACGTGGTTGAGCAAATTTTTTTTTCTAGCTTATGAAGCAACTGATAAGCAATCTGTTTCAAAACGATTCAGATTCTGATTGATCGTGTATTACGCAATTAGGGTACAGGTTCGATCAAAAGGACTAAGCTTTTTACAAGCAAAGTCTATGCATAAAAACTTCGAAATATCCATTTTTTTTCTTTCGTTTAAGCACGAGCTTCAGAAGAATTATATTCTCATGGAGATGGCGTAGAGAAAAGATTCACCAAGATAGATGGTGAAACAAATCAGTTTGTAAACTCTTGGACGCTCTTCCTTAGGTCCCAACATCATTAGAATAAAATAAAATAAAAGTTGTAAAACTAAAACCCGCCACTACGACAAAAAAGTCATCTAAAAAGGCATCACAGACAGACAAATAAAAAATCCGTAGTCACACGGTTAGGGCATAAATCGAACAGAATACGGTTATAATAAATATATTTTTGGAATGTGCTAATTAAGTCCTTTAATTTGATACCCAACACGGCATCATTGAAAAGTTTTTTTTTTGTTGAACAAAAAAAAAACTTTTTTAGCGCCCTCTAGAGGATATCCTCTAGAGGGCGCCATATTCATTAACTATTTAATTTAATGTGACGTCACATAGCGTATAATCAGCGAACGATCAAGATACCTCATTTCTCAAATTACAATGAGTGGTTTAGAGGTTATGAGGTAACAGATGAACATACATACAGGTCAAAATCGTAACCCTACTTTTTCCTACGCGGTAGTCGGGTGAAAAAGGGAAATCATTTGTCCACTGAATGTAAAGAAATTATGCAGAATTATCTAGCTTATCACAATACACTCAAATTCCTAGGCAAGTTTCCACGCACCCCAATTCCCACACCAGAAATAGGGCACACTTATTCATTACACACATTTCAGCCAATATTATTCACCTCAGAACCAAAAACAAGGCACATCGTCACGACACATAACGGTTCTATTACTATGCTATCCTAGTATCATAGACACGGCCTAGGTAAGCTGTTTGAATAGCTGATTGTGTCACGAAGACAGCTGGATACGGTTAGAATGCAAGTTGTTTGATTGGACGATGGTTTGTTTTGATTTTTTGCGTGAGGGATCTGGTTGGAGTATGCTAGGTGTTGGGGAGACATAAGCCCATCAGAGCTGTATAAGATTGCGATACTGGATACAATAGGCAAATCATTTTTGATGGTTTATTGATAGTGCTAATAGAATTGTTGTATATACCATTGTAATTTCAGCCACTATTCTAGACTGTACTATTTTAGAGGAACAGGGTGTAAAGTTAACTCATCCTCTTTAGAAAAGGGAAGGTCATTCGACCAGTTGTCGTGTCTGGCGAGCCACTGCCAACTTATTGATGTCGGGGATGTTATATAAATGGTGTTCGCGCGGTAAACTCTAATTGCGCGATGCAGGATTTGTGTGACTTCAGATCTTTGATGCGTAGTTTGCATGTGGCAATGTAGATGCCGCCACAATATTTAATTTGGTTTGGCCCTTCAAGGTGTTTCCAAGTTAGGATGGTGTTTAAAAAAAGTAACATAATTATAAAATTGTTTTTATTAAAAAGTCTCAAATGTTGCCAATGTTGCAGGGTCCACGAAAGTAGCCAAAAAATGCTGACTACCTACAAATCAACGACAGTATGTATTAACATGAATAATATCGCAAATAAAATAACCATAGTATTATTAATAACAAAGCAAATAAAGACATCATTACCCAAGCCATCTTACGATCTTACGATGATCGCAGAAAAATGATTCACATCTCGTACTTGACCTAAATGTATTCAAGCGCGTGCGCATGCACTAGGAAATCGTTCAGTTTGCATGTTTACCTATACGGTTTTTTAATAGTAGTGTTATTAATATTTTACTTGAAATTAATGATTTATTGAAAGTTTTTTTGGTTGAATAAAAATGATCTTTGGGTTTTTTTTTCAATATTCATTAATATAATTATGATGATGTTACAAAAGGGTGAATAAGTACTCTGGGACAAAGGCTACTCGTAAAGAGAATATATTTTCATTTAATTAACATTAAAAGATGACCAACACAATCAACCGCACTCAATTTACTTTTCTGAATCTAAAAACATGACCAATGCGAAATTATTAGGAAAAATTATGAAATCTTTTTTTTTTTTTGTAATCCACATTGGTGAAGCTCTTGGCCTGCATCTCACCTGATGGTAAGTGATGATCAGGTCGAAGGTGGAAGCGAGCTTCCCCCGAAAACACACTGGTTATCTTACCTCTAACTGCTGAAACACAACAATGCCCTTAACATTGTTGATTATGGCGACAGACTTAGATAAGATGGTGGTAGCTATCCAGGCGGAATCAGAACAAGCCCTACCACCAACCAAAATCAGCAGAAAATTTTGCTCCCACTGGGAATCGAACCCGGGACCTCTGGGTCTGAGACAGGTGGTCTAACCACTCGACCACAGAGGTGGTTTATTTGGTAAACATGAATTATGAAACGCATTTAACTGGGAATAATTGAATGATATTTGAGATGCTACAGCAGTTATTGCACCTCATATTGATTTGGAAAAGTATATGACTATATTAGGATATCTTGGCACAGAAAACGATCAAGCAGATTTATTCCGGTAGATAAGCTGCAGCATCCAGAGCACCTGATTACCATTCGCAATATAACCATCCTTAGTTCATGCCTAGCGTGGTAAGCAGTGCTTCCTACAACGTTCCCATACCACAAACACATGCCTAGAATGTTTTATTACGGGTTTCCTATAGTATTTTCTATCACCGTTTGAGCCTGATATATAAATTCAGATTTAAATTGCAAAGGCGTTTGCCGTTTGGAATCATGCTTGGACTGTACTGACGGGAATCGAGATTCAGTTTGATAGTAAATTGAACGCATTACAAAGCACAGGCTATTTAAATCATCAGCCATTTGGTTTTTAATGCAGTTTTAGTGGTATGAGGAACAGGGTGTAAAGTTCACCCATCTTCTATAGAAAAGGGAGGATCCTCCGATAAGACGGGTGTCGTGTCTGGCGCGCAACTGCCCAGAGGTTGTAGTCAGGAACTTATATATATGTCCATCGCGCGGTAAACTCTAATTGCGCGATGCAGGATTTGTGTGACGTCAGGATGTTGTGTGACATCAGGTCTTTGATGCGTAGTTCACATGTGGCGATGTAGATGCCGCCACACAGCCATCATGGTTAATAGTATCTTTTTTAACTGCTTCATTGGTCCAAGGTCGCAAGCATGAGGTCCTAGTTCCGATTCCCGGGTGGGGCAGAGTGTGGCAGTAGGCAGTAGCAGCCCGGGTCTGGATATGTGCCCGGTTGATGGCAATACGCTCGTCCCCTGTTACATGGGACTTAAATATAATTGGCGAAATGTGGGTGTACTTCATATAAGTGCACCTCTGTTTATGCTGCCCTCTGTGATCCAAAATATCCACCCATAGCGACTTCTGCGCTGCCACAAACGATGCCGTAGAAATGGTGAAGTTTTGGCCAGCAGAATTTAACACACTGTCGTGCCATTAACACGACGAAGAAGAAGAATGTGGAGTTATTGGGTTCTGGAGGCACGATACCCCTTGGTAAGACTGGTTGTCAGACTTTCGGGCTTCTGACGACCCATAACGACTGTCAAAGATCCACGAATGAGAACCGGGACCAACGGCTTAACGTGCTTTCCGAGGCACGAAGGAGTTTCGGTATGTAAAGATGGTCATCCATCCTCAGGCCAACCCCGGCAAGCGTAGCTTAACCTGATAGATCCCTCACGCATTCCCTGCGGCAGTTATTACTTAGCCACGAGCTCTTCGATTAGTACAAGGTGACAGGCTAAATATTTTTAGAAAATCGAACCGAGACGAGAACCGCGTCCTGTTTTGTTCGACGAATCATTATTGACTGTTCGTCTTCGTCTAAAAATGAAATGCTGTTCGTTAGTAAGCGCATGACTTGAGAATGGCTGGACCGAATTTGCTGATTTTGGTTCTAAAATATTCATTTTAGTCCGAATTAGGTTCTAACGGAAAGAAAAATTTCAAAAATTTCCCCGAAAATTTTCAAATTCGGGAAAAACTGAAAGTGCGTATTTCAATGGGAATTGAAATTTGGACAGGGCACCGTCAGTCGGGTCAGCTAGTAATAAAATAAAATCTGATGCTTTCCTCACTCATTCCTGATCACCAAACCCTTTAAACCAAAACACAGCGACATGTTGCCATATTTTTACTATGGAAGGCCAGTTCAGACTTGTTTACGAACATGTCTCGCCTACGTGAGCGTGGGGAGACCGGTCGCAGGTTGCCAATTCGACTTGTTCCTTAAGCTTTTAGCACACTGGCGATAACCGCTTCGATTTTTTCATGATATAAACATCACACCTGCTTTCCCAGGAGGGCTCGGCAGAGACCTATAGTACACTCGCATTTCGCCAGTGATGTTTAAGTCCCATGTATAATAGGGAGCGAGCCTATGCCATCAACTCGGCACAAATCCAGACACCGGGCTGCTACTAAGAAATTCCTGATAAAAAACCCATTAATATTCTGCCCGACCTGGAAATCGCACCCAGGACTCAGTAGCACTTGCGACGACTAGAGCAACGAGAGGTAGTGACGCAATAATTTTTCACACATTTTGCTCTGGTATCGCAGTATTTGCGTCAGTATGTAAACAGCGTTATATCCCTTGGTCTAGAAGGCAGTGAAGTTATGTTTTTACGGTGTTTTTGGCTGGCGAAGTTTGCAAATTTACACTTAGTTCTTGTTTTACCTAATGTGGATAAGCAGCTACCTCTGCTTGTATGTACCATCGAGGTCACACATACCTAACCACTTTGAAAACAAAATCCCGTGCACACGACCCTTTTCGTAGGTAAGCGTTACTTTAGCGGCCGAGTGATGCAAGCAGGAATAGTCCTTACGGTGCTCAGATATGGATGTCCGCGATACTATATTGATATAGATGTATTTCGATATTTTAATATGTATAAAACGCTACTGGTATTATTGGAGGGCATCAGCCCATCTTGAGAATCATGATGCCTAATTTCCAAAAAAAATCTTTAGGTTTGTGCAGATTTCACTGTGTCTAAACACTGGTGTGATCAAGAAATTGACAAATACCACCTGTAACGATGTGCACCGTATTACTATCTACTATCACAGTTTTAATTTAGACTAAGACAGTCTTTAATAATCGTTTTAATCTTCTTATTTATAGCAAAAACCACAGATTATTACCTACAGAAAGCGCACTCCGCATTTTAGGATAATGAAGCTACAAGTACGCGGCGGGCTCGTCTTGTCGAGTGAATTCAGTGAGCGTAACGTAGTCAGAAGATATAAGAGTTACGCGATAGAAAGAGAGGTAACTTCTAGGTAAATATAACTGTAGGTAATTAGCGTTGTGCGACCTGAATTGCACTTTATTGTGTCGTACGAAGAGTCGCTTTTTAGGGTTCCGTAGCAAACAAGGAACCCTTACAGTTTCGCCATGTCCGTCTGTATGTCTGTCCGCGGATTAGCTCAGAGACTTTTAGTACTAGAAAGCTGTAATTTGTCATGGGTACGTATTAATCACGTCGACAAAGTGGTAAAATATGAGGATATTTCTTTTTCTCGTCTATCCCATAGTGTAGGGGAAATATTGTGGGTGTGTGAAATCCGTGTTTCAATTTAGGAATCCGTTTGCGAAATATTAAGCTTTAACCGGCAAACCAGCAACTTATTTTTTATAGATTAATATAGATAAGATTTAGAGTATAGTGTGTGTGTCCCTGCCAGCTAAATGGTTGTACTTGGATTTATGAAAAAAGTCACAGCAATAGTATAATTCGTCGACCGTAGGTTCAATTGAGGTAAGGGACAAAATACAATTTTTCAGGAGAGGCCGACAAAGTTTTTTTTTTGACTAATTCACCCATTTTTTTTTTTTGTTATTAACCTTTTTCGGATCTGATTTCACACATAATCTTGCATTTTAGTGCTCTATCTACCTGTGTAACATTTATTTAAATAAGTAAGCTATTTAAGGAAATAGATGTCCCTTACACCAACGTATTTTGTTAGTAATGTCCCTTACTGACCAAGTCTCTTAGTCCCGTCCCTTACATTAAATTGACCTCTACGTTGGATCCAATCTATTCATAAAAAATTGTGTAAAGGAATTGTTTAAAAAATGTATGAAAAAAAATACAGTGTAAAGAGATTGTTGACAGAAAATTAAGTACACATTTTTGACGTACTGAGTAATCCGTAATGGTATTTCGTTGATTAGGAAGACCCTTACCTTATTTGAAGTGGATTGACGGCGGTAATTACACCATTTCAAGCTGCTATATTGCATAGTTTTTCAGATACATTGTTATTATGGGGCTGATTAGAAATTTTGATCGAAAAAATCAGTAGGGTAAGGGACATTTTTCTTAAGCTAGAATTTTTTCATATACACCATTCGAAAGAGCGAAAAATTCTGAACAAAACTGTATACTCAACTCATTTTGAGTATTTTGTCCCTTACCTCAATTGAACCTAAGGTCGACGATATATAACGAAGTTAAAAGGAAAACTATCACAGCGAAGTAGGCTTTACAGGTTAACGAGTAATAATCGACCAACTTAAAATTGCAGTTTGAAAAAGATGTTGTCCTATACATTCTGTATGGGAGAACATGTTTTTCAACTATAAAGCTAAGTTAGTTCTTGGGATAAATTCATCCCAACTACGAAACCCATCATTGTGCGTGGTCCAAAACGCACTTGGCCGGTTTTTATTTAAAGATTTTTGCGGAGTGAACCATCTATTATATTATTAATCTGTGCGAAAACATTGAATTGCTTAAATTACAGACAAATTCGAACCACCTAATTTAAATTTAAATGTCACCAGACACGTACAGTATTCAGCACAAGTTTACGACAAAATTATAACAATTTGTGTGTATAATCGACGCAAAATTGTCACTTTCCTACGCATGATGCCGTTCGCGGCTGTTGTGAAATAACACCTGCGCTGCCGGTGACACACTGGTCTATCGGATGAAGGATAAAATACGAGAGACTGTAATTGAAGAAAAAATTGGCAGCGATATACCTGAAGTAAACACACATGTCGCCAGTTATGTTTGAGTCCCATGTAATAGGGAGCGAGCCTATTGCGCAAGCGCTACTGCTGTCCATGAGGTCCTGGATTCGATTTCCGGGTCAGGTGAAGTATTATTAGGTTTTTCCATCTGAAATTTCTCAGTTGGGAGCCCGGAGTCTGAATTTGTGCCCGGGTGATGGCAATAGGCTCACCCCCTAATAAATGGAACTTAAGGGTACACTAGTCGACGGCTCCAACTTGTTGGGGCGCGTAATTATTATGCATGCAAATGAGTCTAATTATTTATTTAGTATTTATTTATGAATTATTATTGATTTATTTAGTGAAATAGACAATGATTTGTAGCGAAAACGAGCGCCTAAAATTTCATGAACAGACCTTTGGGCGTACAGATATGATGAAAAAAAATATGAATGTATTTCCTAAAAATAAAACTATTTATTTTCTATTTTGCCATTTACGGTTTCTATTTTGCAATTTTCTTACTACATAATTTATTTATTTACGACCAAACACGAGTTAAAATTAGTGTTGAAATATGGAAGTTTCGACGCTCATAACTTCCAAACCAATTTTTTTTTCCAATTCTGCTTCCATACAGGGCTAGATAATGACAGGACAAATTGATATAATTTTTAGTTTTGAACGTACACCGTCAAACAGACGAGTAATCACCATACAACGTTTGTATGGAAGAATGACCGACTAGCGTAACCTTAAACATAACTGGTGAAATGTGGGTGAACTATATTGTACACCTCTGCCCAAATCTTCAAGGGTTACAGGCGTGATGTTATGTATGTGCAAGATCATAATGTTACTGACCTAAAATCCACTCCATCTACAGACAAAGATGAATACAGATGTGACACTCCGCAGTTTAGATATGAAGCTACAAGTACGCGGCGGGCCGGTTTTGCTGGGCCAATAGGGATGATGCCTGGGTAAAAAAATTAAATTCTAATTAGTCCGTCAGTCAGATAATAAAAAAAATATTAGACAAGTATTTTTTGCTTTATTATATTAATAAAAAATTACTTAGATAAAACGCATTTTAAGTTGGGGAGTGGGGGTCGCTACGTCACTAGTATGTATAAAATCTACATACTCATGACGTCATGGCACATTTTACCTCAATGTATCGCCGTAACCTTTAGATTACGTAAAAAAAGAACAAATACGTGTCCAATATTTTTTTATATCTCAAAGAACTAAAAAAAAATTTTTAGTCATCATCCCTATTCAGTGAGTGTTTCGTAGTCAGAAGATCTAAGAGTCACGCGATAGAAAGAGAGGCAACTTCTACGTAAATATAACTGTAATCTGCGTTCGCAATTTATTTGCCAAACATGTAAACAAACTCAAGTTTTAGGAAAAACAACCGTAATGCCTACACATATGGTTCCGTTTGTGCTACAATTTCTACTTTTTATGACTTTTCTAACAGTACTAGTCAGTCTGAAATCAACTTTTTTTACACTGAATTAAAGTTGATGTTTGTTTAAGTGGAAATAACATCAATTGGAACCAAAGATTTAAATAAACCTTGGTTGCGAGTTTTTCCGAAAGGGATATCGCGGCCCCGGCACACAGGCAACGGAAGGAACACGGGTGGATTTTAGTCAGTAAAGTCTGACACGCCCTCCCGCTCCGCCCAGAGCGGTAGAAGTTATTTGATAATTTACACCATAAAAAAAAAAAAGGGATTAGCGCTGTGCGACCCGAATTGCACTTTATTGTGTCGTAGCAAGAGTCGCTATTTATTTAAATGATTTTGCGGAGTGTCCCATCTGTATTCATCTGTGCTACAGATAAGGAAGAACTACGACCATTTTCTATTATCTTCTTGCAAACCTCTGAACCATAAATTCCAAACATCAGTCTATTATTATTAGCATCATCATTCTCGTGCCTATATCCCACTTTATGACCCCAAATATATGACCCCAAGTCAGTGCAACATGTCTTTTCCTGCCATACTACTCTGTTAGTCATCATCTCGTTCATCATTCCCTTTCTAGCCATATCATCTTTCATACAGTCCATCCATCGTTTTTTTCATTCAACTCGACTTATCGCAGTCCAGTACTGAACATAGGCCTCCCCCAGGTTGCGCCACAACACCCAGTCCTCCGCCTTTCGCATCCAGTTTATCCCAGCCAACGTTTCAAGGTCGTCGATCCATCTACGTAGTTAGGTCCTTCGACAAACATGGCCAGCCCACTGCTACTTCAGTATGCTTACTCTGCAGGCTATGTCGGTCGTTCCTTTGGTTTTCCTATTCTTTTAATATATATTTTTTTGAATAATAATAAAAAAATTAAAAATTATTTATTAAAATTATTTTTTTGTATGAAAGGTTATGCTCCCAAGTTGGTCCCTTAAAAATTGTATTAACTTTGCTTGGATAGTTTTTGAGTAAGCTTCAATAATACGTATTTTTTCCACTTATATGTGGATGATTGATGATAACTTCAGCAGGTAGTGGTATTCGAATTTGTGTGGAGTAGGTACCACAACTAAAAAGTGAAAAATAAAAACATATTACAAAAAAAAAAAAAAAAAAAACGACTTCCAAAAAAAACACTTCAATGTGAAAAATAACTTTAATTTCGGAAGTCGGTGGCAAAAAACGAAAATTCTAAACAACCAAAAACACCGACTTCCGAAATGAAAGTAATTTTTCACTTTGTAGTTTTTTTTTTGGAAGTCGTTTTTTCTTTTTAATATCTTGTCTACCTCTGCGTCAATTCCAAACACCATTCCATTATCAATTACGCATAATTTATATCACAAAGCATCAGTGTGCTCATTTGTCACTACAAATGAGAAGAGATGGGACATTCTATTTTTAGTCGAACTGCGCATACGCACCGTATTAAAATTATCTGTCTATTTCTTCGTTGAACCAATTTGAACTCAGTTGTTCAAATTGATCAAGCGTGAGTACTCTATCTGGGTCACCCTTGATAGATGACCGGTCCAACTTTAATTAGTGCTTTAACACCACTATTTAGGCCTTTTGGACGGATAGCTTGAATATCTTAAAGAATTATTTATGAGGGAATATTTCAGATTCAAGTTTTACGCAGCTGGTTGCGACTTATTAAGTTTTAATTGATTTGTACATTTAATTTTAGGTTTGATTAGCTTGGAAATTGGGGATAAAAAAAGACAATTGCTGTACACATCAAACTATACATTTCCAGTATAAGCTAACCTGTCATTCTCCAGTAATCCTATACAATGCAAGATCATCTTATACTGGAAATGTATAGTTTGATATGTAGCCGTGTGTACATATAGTACATATTTGCTGGTTTATGTCTAGGTAATGGTTGTGGGTAATCTGAAGCCAAACTTATATTATAAATACGAAAGTGAGTTTGTTTGTTTGCTTCTACACTAACGGCCGCGTGTATGTCGGAAACTATCTCACGGGGAAGTACTACCGGGATAAAAAGTATCCTATACCTGAAGCCATGTCATGGTCTATCTGTGTGCCAAATTTCATCCAAATCCGTTCACCCGTTTTTGCGCCAATCCACAACAGACAAACGGACAAATATTCTAAAAACTATATTTTCGGCATCGGACTCGTTCGCACACCTCGTAGCAATTACTTTTTTCAAAAATATTCAATGTACAGTTTTGACTTTGTTTCTATTTTTTTAATTATTTGATCATAAGAGAATCCATTGATAAGATTCCCTATGTGACAGAAAGAAGTTAAATTACTGACTCGATGATTCTTACACTATTAACACTTCACCCAAATCGTCACACATACATAGTAATGATTAAAGAAAATCTTTTCATAAGACCCAATTACCTGTTTTGCAAAACTAACGGACCAAAACATTTTATATCATAATTCCTAATACATAATATTCTAAGAAAACCGCGCTAATCAGAAGTACCCGGTGGTCCAGCAACTGTCTCGACGCAGTACAAACGCAATAAATACGCGCGTATTATATTACAACTTGTATTTCGACGCGCGTGCGCACATCAAATCTACCATCGGTTTTAATGCATCCTCTCAACGAGTAGGGATGGGATTTGTAAATGTCGATATTGCGATTAAAGCTCAACACACGTATGTCGGGTAAGCTTACATCAGTTCATTTTGTTTTTTTCAAATTAGGATGTTTCTTTTGAAACCGAAATTCGGTCAGGAGGATATTATTATTTTGGCTAAGTAGACTAGAGTAGCAGGCTAAACTGGTAAAGACAGAAAGGCATTCCTTAGCCATGTCATTCAAGGGGAATGTGCTAAGGTAGCCCGAAAGTCATTCGGTTTTTTGCAATATGCAGGTCAGCGTCAGATTGTAAGTTGATTATGATTCACAACCGTAACAAATATGTATTAAAAAATTATAATCATTAAAATTATCAATGTACCTTATGGCATGAAATCAATAGTATAATTTGTCGCTACAGAGATTTTTTGAGACAACAACAGTATTTAATATTATAGTTTTATTCAATATCATTAGTCTACATAGTATACAATACCTGAGGTATATTCTATTGCTCTTTATTATTTATTTAAACTTTATGCATAAGTAAAAAAATACCGTACAAAGGTGGACTGAGGCATTTTTACCAGTCAACCTTAGGGTTATGCAGAGGCAAGTATAACATAATAATATTACTTCCTCAGCACTTGACATAAAATTAAATAAAACTATCGACAACACAATTTCACAATCAGACACATCACTAGACGTTACCAGTTTGTCCTATCGAGCAAACGGTGTTGCGGTGAACCTATGTTATGTTAAATATAATATTATGCGGTTAAGACATGAACGTAACCCGACCACGCAAAGTTAATATATAATCTAATATTGAAATAACATCGATGTTTTTTCTATTCAATGGTAGAGTAGTCTACGAAAATAGTAATTTTACAGTAGCATTGTTCTGTTGAGTTTTGTAATGTCGGGTTAAGATGGTGTTAGAAAATAATGTGGTTTGATGATAATATATTTTAAGTGGAATTATGGCTAAGGTTATTGTAGAGAAGTAAATAGTAAATACTCATAGAGCCACGCGACTATGCTACGTTTAGTTTTGTGCATAGGAGCCTAAAATGTTCCGACTCCTGGGACACAGGCCTCCTCTCTGTGAGAAAGAGTCAGCCGTAAAGGCTTGTGCAGACCAGCACGACTTGTCGCGCGACGCGACACCGGTTATTGTTATTCTGTGAAGTTTTCTTAGAAATTGTATTGTTCGTGTCGCGTCGCGCGACAAGTCGCGCTGGTCTGCACAAGCCTTAATCCACCACGCCGCCGGCCCAGTGCGGGTTGGTAGCTGCCACATGTCTTCGAATTTTTGGTTCTAGGACGTGCCGGTTTCCTAACTTCGTTTATTGAAATGAAAATGTACTTTGTTTTCTTCTCATTTGGTATAAACTATACTCTATTTGAAATAAGATTAGACATTTAAATAAACCTTTTTTACAGTCCGTTCAATCGATTTTGACTTCTATTGCGTTGGTTGACAAATGGCAGCTTCAGTAAACAGTTGGTATTGTAACCACTTTTTTGCATTTAATGCCATCCTTATGCCTAGGGTATAGAAGTCAGAATCGGTTGAACGGACTGTAAAAAAGGTTTGTTTAAATGTCTAATCTTATTTCAAATGGAGTTTTGGAGGAAAAGTGAGAAACTTGGATTTTTGACTTTAAACGCAAGCAAACAATGTAGTGATTAATATAAAAAATGAGATACTTCTAAAAAAAAAGAAAAAAAATGTCTTCTGAAAAGTTGTTTGGAAATAAGTTGTCATGGCATGTGATGCGGAGGAATGAGGGAAATGTCGTGAGGAAAGTTTTGAGTATGAATGTCGATGGCTATAAGAGTAGGGGAAGACCAAAGAAACGATGGATGGACTGTGTGGAAGATGATATGGATAGAAAGGGGGTGACATGGCTAGAAAGGGGATGACATGGCTAGAAAGGGAATGACATGGCTAGAAAGGGGATGACATGGCTAGAAAGGGAATGACATGGCTAGAAAGGGGATGACATGGCTAGAAAGGGAATGACATGGCTAGAAAGGGGATGACATGGCTAGAAAGGGGATGACATGGCTAGAAAGGGGATGACCTGACAACCGAGATGATGACTAATAGAGAAGTATGGAAGAAAAAGACATGTTGTGCTGACCTCAAATAAAATGGGATAGGGTCAGGAGAATTATGGTGATTTACTTCTCTAATTCAGAAGAAAGCTTGGATTACCTTGTAGGCCTTTGCTCTGCAGTGAGATATTTGTGTCCGTATGGATTGAGGAGCCATGTGCATATTGTGCATATTTAAACGCGGGTACTACCAATATTTAGAAGTAAATTTGGCGATTTTGTAGGTCCGATCCTGGAATTTGTAAAGTTACAGGACGTTTAAGGTGGCTCCTCAATTCAGATAGAATTGAATTGACAGACGAATCCTATGTACATTTTTAATATCAGACATATTATGATGGAATCGTCTGCCTATTTTTTTTGACATTGCAGAAATGGGCTCCCGTAAAACTGGGACATTTCTGACCGGTACTTCCCACCGAGTCGGATTGAGAATCATCTAAACTAGCGATTTTATACGGTTTCGGCCGTAAAACGATGTGATATGGTTTTGGTCGTGGGCTCTCGTACCACACTAAATAGGGATGATCACAAATATTTTTTTAGTCCGTCTTGGAGATAAAAAAAAAATATTGGACACGTATTTTTTCTTTTTTTACGTAATGTAAAGATTACGGCGATACATTGAGTTAAAATGTGCCATGACGTCACGAGTATGTAGATTTTATATTTACTTGTGACGTGCGACCCCCACTCCCCAACTTAAAATGCGTTTTATCTAAGTATTTTGTTATTAATATGATAAAGCAAAAAATACGAGTCTAATATTTTTTATTATCTGACTGACGGACTAATTAGATTTTTTTTTTTTTACCCAGGCATCATTTCTTCTGTTAAGGAATGTTTATTAGCACCTGCTGTACTTGGGGAATTTAAATATAAGGGATATTTAAATTCCCCAAGTACAGTACGTACTTACTATCTGTATTTCAGTAGGTATAATTATTATCAGCACACATTATACTCGAATGAAATTTCTATAATATTATCGCGTGCCGCCGTTTGGTTTCCTCTGATAACTGCAGTGTCAGTTTACATTTTGTTTATATTTAATTTTTAGTTAAGGCACAGTGGATTTTTTAAAATAACTTATTTTGTTCTTACGTTGATGTTTTATTTATCTATGCCAAGTTTTAGTCTCGTAGCGGGTGGTGGTGTTTAAAGTTCTGAGTTGAGTTTAGTTAGTGAAAAAAAAACAACTTACAAATTCTTCAAAAGTCACCTAATCCGTTTCTTTTCTCCTGCCATCAATAAATTCCTTAGGTAACAGTAATAACTACAGTTTACTTTGGTAGAATTGTATCATAATCTCCTAGCAAATATCAAACGGAAAACTACTGACATGAAAACAATGAATCACAAAAAAATGGCCAAGTGCGAGTCGAACTCGCACACGAAGGGTTCCGTCCCACCGTACAATATTTAACTCTGCGCTATTTAATTTACTAAAACTAGCTTCCGCCAGTGGCTGCTTCGCCCACATGATATTTTTATAAATTATATCCTATGTTATTCAGTGATAATATAGCATTCAACCGGTGAAAGAATTTTTTAAATCAGTCCAGTCGTTTTTGAGTTTATTCATTACATAAACATACATACAAAAAATCAAATCTTTTGTCTATATAATATTACTTTACATTTAAATTTTTACTTTGTTTAATTTTTAGTATTTGTTGTTATAGCGGCAATAGAAATAAATCTTAAAATCTTGGTGAAAATTTTAATTGTCTACCTATTATGGTTCATGAGATACAGCTCGCTGACAGACAGATGGACAGACAGTGGAGTCTTAGTAATAGGGTTCCGTTCGGCACCCTTTGGGTGCCAAACCCTAAAAACAACAACATAAAATGTATCGAATCTAAGATTTTTTTATCACAATAGTACAATATTACTAACTTCAATTATTACCATGTGACAATTAGCCCATTATCCCGTCAACTCATCCCACATTCTGACACAAAACCTTGACAGACGTCACATTCCCGGGTCAATAAGGCACCCATATATATTCTTATCTTTGTTACAATACTTAATGTTATTCAATACTAAGTTATTTACTCAGACAATGCATTTCTACTATAATTACTGTAGTAATTATTATCAATTATTATTACAAGTCTGAGTCATTCTTTCTGTAATAGGAAGTGTCTGTCTGTCGATACGTTTGAAGTTTCTTTTTACCGACTTCCAAGAAAGAGGAGGTTCTTTGTTCATCTGTATGTTATTTTCGTCAATTGTAAACCGATTTATAAATTATTTTTTTCATTTGATACAAAATGCTTGCGCGGTGGTCCCCATACAAATATTATTAACATTGCTTGAGTAGTTTTTGAGTTAGCTTGCATAGTACGCACGTACGCACTAAGTCTATCTGGGTGATGTTATAATAAATTCCTGTCACTGTTATTTACATAGCACGTAGTGGTATTCGAATTTGTATGCGGGAGATACCACATCAAAAAAGTGAAAAAAAAAAAAAATTACAAAAAAAATTTTTGCCACCGACTTCCGAAAAAAAAGTTATTTTTCACTTTGTAGTGTTTTTTTTTGGAAGTCGGTTGTTTTTTTTGTAAAATGTTTTTAATAAATATATCGAATTTAAGTTGTACGCAGTGGGAACATTAAAGGCTGATTATCCATATGCTTGTTTTTCAGATGGCATAAACTATTGGTTATTAATATTGAATAGTAAAGTAGGAATTAAACTTCCCTCAAAAAATAAATAAAAAATTAATATATTTATTGCTCTAAAAGTTAAATATAATATAATTAATAAAAAATAATATTAAATAAAAAAAATTGCATAAAAATCTACTTTAAATAAATTTTCTCTTGCTAGTTTTCTTTAAAAAAGCTTATTTGTAGAATTTGTTTCTTGACAGCGTCGCCTTAACCATAAAATAACGCAATACGGCCTTATCGCTCCGACTTACTCGTGCATAGTACTCAGTTGTAAAATTATCTTCTACACCACTGTTTATGCTTACGTAGGTACTTACGTTTCATAGTATTATTGTGTTTAAATATACGGTTATAATGTTATGTGGTATTAAGGGTTTATTTTATTAAAATTTGCTTGGTTAAAAACTGTTCTTTGAATTTAGTTGGTTTTGTTGGCAATTTTATTGCAATTTTTATACAGGGTCAATATAAGTTAGCTAGAGAAACTGCGCTGACGTGATGAGTATCGATATCTAACCAAAATCAAACGCCATTAGGAATTATGGTGCAGGTTACGGACGCTTGGCTAATTTTTTGCGAATTTTTCTGTTGATTTTTATTCCAGAATCTTGGTGTTAAAAGCTGTCAAAGTTACACCTTGATTAATTTGATCAAGTCAGTTTTTTTAAATCAAACCTATTCAAAAGGAGCTGGTTTATTCTTCGTAAACAGGTACTAAAATAGCTCTTTAATCCTTAGAGACTAAAAGTGATTTGAATTTGGAATGTGGATATTGTTAGTAAAAGTTTCAATCACCAAAGAAATCAATCACGAAGATTGTATGAACAAGTAACAGGCTGTATGATAAAATAAATAGAGTGCGAGCCAAAAAATAAAAAACGCGCGTTATGCATTCCGCCTTCGTTCGTAATATTGTTTACTCAAATTTAGATTTTACTTAGTTTTATAAAAAATGGGCGTGTCTTCCTCAAGCAGTGAGAATGAAATTGTAGTGGCATCTACATCGCTACATGCGAACTACGCATCAAAGACCTGACGTCACACAAATCCTGCATCGCGCAATTTGAGTTTACCGCGCGATGGACATATAGACAAGCTTCCCGACTTCAACCTCTGGGCAGTTGCCCGCCAGACACGACAGCCGTCTGGTCGGAGGATCCTCCCTTTTCTATGGTGGATGAGTGAACTTTACACCCTGTTCCTCATACCCCTAAAAAATAAATAAACGTAGGTACTATTCTTATTCATAACTTGAACTTACTTATTTTCTCATAGAGGGTGGTAAAAAGTAGAGTGTCAACCTCGGTCTCTCGTGTTTAAAATAGATGTTTGCTCCCTAGGCTAACAATCTACTATTATAAGCCTACACTCCAATATTATAATTATTGAAACTAAAATACTAGGAAAATATCAATTAAATAAAACCTATAAATTGTAGGTTGGTAAATAAAAAATCGTAAACGTGAATAATAAATACGCTGTAAATGTTTGTAAACCACATAACCACAATAAGATAGGTATTTTAATGATAAATTATATGGAATTAATACCTAATTGGAGTTCATTGAAATGATCTGCGCGTTACAATTCTATATATTGTTTTCCTCAAATAATGCATTTTGTTTATAAATAATAATTATTACGTATCTGAAGTTATTGTTAATGAAAATACAAGTGTTTCTTATCTTAATAATGTTATTATTATATTTTGATTAATTGTTACGCTATGATATTATTAATAATGATTTATCGGATGTTTCTGTAAGGTCAAGTTGTTCATTGTTTGAATGTCAATATTCTTGATGTACAATACGCCTGACCACTTTTCGACCTTATTGCTTAGGCAATAAGGTCGAAAAGTGGTCAGGTGCCTGTGTCCTCGATAGTACCTACTATTAAATTGATAACTATGATAGAAATTTACGTAATTGTTGTAATGTTAAAATGACACATTATTTTGTTGCGAAACGTAGTAAATTCTAAACATAGTAGTTTTATAATAAGGTTACAATAAATAAATGGGATACACATTTTGTTTAAGATTTATTACATATTGTTGCTTGCTTCGTGGACGTGGAAATGTGGAATCATAGGTTTTGTATTGTTTTTGTTATATGTATTTATATTTTTATCTCTTAACTATTTTATTTATAACATGCTTTAATATAAAAAAAACAAAATTACATGCTTTAATATAAAAAAAACAAAATTACATTTAGCAAGATCAGGATTTTTTTTTAAATAGGTTAATTAATTGTCCCTACAATTTACATGTTTCTAATTAATTATTGATTCAGATTAGTTCCCATTTTACTTCCCCTTCATGGAAAATAAAAGAAACTTCACAATAATAATAATAATAACTTAACACTTCAAGATGTGAGTCAGTGAAACTGATATGAACACGATGTCAAGTGTATTGATAATCCACTTAAATATTTTGCAATATGAAATATTTTATCTAAGTCAACAACTGGTGCACTTACCTTAGCAATCATAGTGTGGGAATCAGAGTTGTTTGCTGAAGATAATTATTTTATTACCTATTGGTACATCGTTTGCAACCTATTATTGAAATTTGAAACTGACAGCAGTGTTCAATACTTTCCCAATGATTTTAATAATTTATACCCAGAGTAACCAGTTTATTTATTGTCCAGTTATGGAACTTGAACTCGTTTTTTTCTTATTAGTAACTTTATTTAGAAAGAAATCCAGTAAAATACTCTTATTTATATAACTTAAGTATTTAAGTTAGTACGCTCTCGATGATGATATAGGTACTGATAGGTATCATTACGGATTCTTCAAATGTTAGCATCACCCTGATGCTGGCGGAAGAGCAGAATTATCTTAAATTGTAATCATTTCTGTCTTTGAAAGAAACCTTTGTCAAAAGATTTGAATCGTAAAACAAGCTATTGGCTTTATTTTGATGTTCAAAGATACATAGCTAATTCACTATGATGATTATTTTGACTTTTTAATAATAAACTAGCTTTTGCCCGCGACTCCATCCGAGTCTATAACCTTCCTCAAGAATTGGGCTATCCAATGCAATAAGAATTTTTTAAATCCGACTGGTAGTTCCGGAGATTACCCCATTATTGTTTTATCAATGGTTAATTTATTAACCCTTGATTAAATAAAAGTCCAGGTTTCCTCACGATGTTTCGGGAGGTTCCTGTGCCGCATAAGGCGGGAGGAAACGCCCGGGTGTCACCACTGTGTGGATCGCCCGGAGGACACGGTGGAGCATACGGTGGAGATCTGCCCGGCTTGGGCGGAGCACCGCCGTGTCCTTACGGGGGCGATCGGCGGCGACGATCTCTCGCGTCCGGCTCTGGTTCAGGCCATGGTTCGGAGCGAGAGTGCATGGGAGGCCGTCACCTCCTTCTGCGAAGCAGTTATGCTCACGAAGGAGGAGGCGGAGCGCGAGAGGGAGATGCAAGATACGCGCCCTCGCGCCCGTATTCGCCGCAGGAGACGCCCCGGGCGTCGGGAGTCGCGAGCCGACTTCCGGCCACCGTAGGCGCGGGCTTGCGGACGGTGAGCAATGGGTAGCTCGCCGTCCGATAAGGACCAGGCCCGGGTCGACGGCGCGTTGTGTTCCACGCGCGCCTCAAAGAGATGTCAGCACCAACTGACGGGGTCCGTAAGGAGCAATGCCTGCTGGGGTTGCGGGTTTGTCCAAAAGGGATATCGCGGCCCCGGCACACGGGCAACGAAAGGAACACGGGTGGGTTTTAGTCAATCATTTGATGATTTCCCACCCTCAAAAAAAAAAAAAAGGTTTCCTCACGATGTTATCATTGACTGCTTTGTTTAGATCTAATTACTTCTTTTCATAAACTTCACTGAACTCTACCTACCTACCACAAACTACCACCAAAACTACCACAAAACTACCAACTACCGCAAACTACTATCGCAAAATCCTTACTAGGTTCATAACTTCTTAAGCTTATTCCTCTAACCTTTACAAAATCTTCCCTCCTCCAATAAATCCTTGTAAGAACAACGCTTACAATAGTATTTTTACGTTTGTAACCTATAAACCTGAGCCGGGGGAAGTCGAGATCGAACATAATTCGCTAAGCAATAGCTAGCTGGAGGGTTAGCTACTGTCTGACGTAGGGACGAAAGCGAAGAGCGAGGAGCGATTTAGTAGCTAGCAGGTAAATCTTAGGAGTCTATAATACCTCAAATTACTTAGCATGATCCTCCGTTATATCGAAAATACATAATTTTGAAATAAATATAGGTATGGTAAAGTTGAGGATTATATTTTCTCGATAGAAAAAAATTCCGAAGTTACCTACCAAACCGAACAATAAACCGCTGCAGTTAAAAAAATATATTTTAAATTAGATTATACAACTTTGTATAATAACTGAACTATAAAGTTTTTTTTTTTACTATTGGCGCCTTGGAGCCTTCCCCCCGCCGCTCAGTCTCGCTCTCACTCAGTCCGCGAGCAGTATGGTGCGAGTTAGATAAGGAATGAATTTGAGTATTATGGACTCTTGACGTAGTAATGTTACATTAGCTTTGCACAAAAGAAATAATGGATTTTCTTACTGCAGTGAAACAACCAAATAAACAGTGGAATTTAGATCACTATTCTTTTTGAAATACCAGTATCACCTCTTAATCATATAAAAAGTTTATGTAATGCATCAGAAGTTTTGCGGCGTCAATTGAAAGACAAGATTTAATTTCGGAAGTTTGGTGTCTTTGGTTTTGTATCTTCGTTTTAGCCAACGACTTAAAAAATTAAAGATTTTTTCACTTTGTATTGTTTTTTTTTTTAAGTCAGTAGAAAAGTTTTTATTATAAAAAAAAAAAAAAAATTATGTTTCAGTTAACTTTTAAAGTTTATAACTTGGGCGTATTTTAAACTATAGTATTACCTACAACATTATAGTGTAGTATACACGTATGAACTTTCGCAGTGGGCAACGGCAGAAGCGGTTCTAAAACCGGTTCCAATACAGCAATGTACTGCGACTTGGCTCGAACAGAGTTGTCGAGACTCCATAGAATTAACTAGGATCATAATAATAAGTTACTTCATAGTTAGGCAGATGATCAATGTGATGATGGCATTTCTTTCTGGAAGAGACACATTGGGATTGATTCTATGAAGGTCATTGTCAAAAAGTAAATTTATTGTTGTGCATAGAATAAAAAATGAGTGTAAAAGAGAAGAAACTCTGAAAGTGACACCGGTGACTGAAAAGTTGGGTGGAAATAGGTCGTCATTTGATGCGGAGGAATATGAGAAATGTCGTCAGAAAAGTTTAGTATGTGGATGGCTATACGAGTAGGGGGAGACCAAAGAAACGATGGATGGACTGTGTGAAAGATGATATCTATGACTGGAAAGGGAGTGACTACCGAGATTACGACGAGTAGAGAAGTATGGAAGAAAAAAACATGATGCAGCGGCCTCAAACATATTGGTATAAGAGCAGGAAATGATGATGATGGTTGATTTTTGTGTTTCCTAGAACAACTACTACCACTCTGATATATTTTTCGGATCCACGATTTTGGGAACTAAAACTTGAATTGTAAAGTAATCAACCTACTCTGTTATTGGCATTAGTCAATTTTCCAATATAAGCGTCTTTTCTTGTATCTTGACAAAGAAACTTTTTCTTAACTGAACAACGTAAAGTCGTACCAACAAAATACTTCTTTACTCACCATTGCTTTGCCGTATATTCTCCATAGTTTCTTTGTTCTAAGGCTAGATTTAACTGTGAGGCGTCTTTATTACTTCTTGTACGGAGATAGTATCCTACTGCCTACAATCACTTACTATAACTATATTGTGTCCATACGTTTCCTGGTTCAAATAAAACACGTTTCTTACATTGTTCCCTTGCTTTAATGTTTTTGCTTGGTTCTTCTACTATTGTTGAAGTTGTTACCTTTATATTGTTTTGTGGAGGAACGGTTTCTACATGGGTTTTAGCTTCAAGTTGACTATCAACTTCTATAATGGTTAAAGTTGTGCAGGCGTTAGTTAGCTGTGCATGGTTGGTTTATTTTAACAACTTTGTTAAGAAATGATTAACTGAATAGTTTTAGCTATTGTCGACTCGGGATCATAAATATCTGAATGTCTTACCCAGTGTCTCCAAATTCAAATTCAAAAGTAATTTATTCAAAATAGGCTGAGAATCAGCACTTTTTAAACGTCAAAATTACATAAGACAGTCTCCCAAAAACGCCCACCCTTCACCACTTCCTAGTGCTTAGCTGGGAAGAAGAAGTCCGTGTCGTTAAATCTTACTTCCCACTCTTAAGTCGTCAGTATTATGTGTCTATTTAGGATTTCGAACATTTCCTTTTAAGAATCCTGGCTTCCTTTCGTATACTCAAGAATTATAAATGTTTGTACGTATATTGAGAAGAATAATAATCCAGATTTATCCAGTCCTGATCCCTATCTTCCATAACATTGTTCTTCAAAACCGCTATCATCAGAGTACCAACATTATTCCAATCTCCTATGCATAAATAATGGAACAGTCGTTAAATATCAGTTCTGAAGCGATTGCAATGACATATTAAGGCTGTTTTACATTTACAAAATTATTTTGATCTCAAACTTCATCAGCTTTGAACTTTGTATCTTCAATGTAAGGTTCTTTTTCAGTTTTTGGGTATTGATCTGTATGTTTGTCAGTACAGTCTTTGGTTTGCGTAATACTTGGTGTACTGTTTTGTATTATGTCGGCTAAGTGTTGGCGTAATTGACAATTTGTTCTACTGATCTCTTATTATTTTTAGTTTTTATTGTTTCTGGTTTTAATAATTGGTTTCGTTTTTTGGTTTTTGGTTTAATGATTGCCCATAACGAAGAAAATTATTCATTGGAAAAACGTTAGGTAGGTATAGCGTTTGTTAATAGTGTTCGATTCCCCTTATCGTATGAATGAAAAAACTTAAAATTACTATGAATTTGAACAAATAAGAAAGAAAGAAAGAAAATAAACGCACTAAAGGACACTTGCGTGAAAAGACATTTCACACAAGTGTCCACTTGAGCGAAAGGACACTACCGCAAAAAAGTTACGAAAATGAGATTATTTTTCATAGAGTTGATCATGGGTGTATACTGTGAATAGTACACCCACAATTCGCCAGTTATGTTCAAGTTACAGACATACTGGCAGTAAATCCAATTAGGCGTCAATAGTAACTGTCGTAGGTAGTATTTTTTTTCGACATGGGTGTCATGTTCATGGTTTTCGAGGTCGCTGATAACAAAACTGGGTTGGACCCCATCAAGATTTTTATTTTGTCAGAGCCCCTCCAAAAACCATAGAAACGACACCCATGCCAAAAAAAAATGTGTTATAAAAAAATCATGTCAATAACTCGCCTGGTCTATTTATTCCAGTTTGTAGACAGACTGGAAGTAAAAGTAGTTGTTGTTCGGTTCTATCACAACCCTTAAGCCCGGAAGTAAATTTAATCCAATTAATTTTTAAATCCACAAATATTTCAATTAACGGTGCCATTAACTTAAGCAATCTAACGACAGTTAACCCCATGACGTACCGAACCGTTAGTTAACCGATGGTTTAATAAATCAAAGTTAAACGCGGGCTAACTTGTTGTTCCCGTACGTTATGCGGCCACTTAGCGGGGTTATGTTTACACCGTGGTGATGCGGTGAATGTTACGGCGAGTGGAGATTGTGGCTAATAGCTATCTTGTCAGATACAAAGTTGCATTATAAAGCGAAACGTGTGAGTTCTTGTAAAGGAAATAAGAAGTTTGGTGTTCAAAGTCAAATCATTTATTTCAAATAGGCGTCAAAATTGATTCTCATTTGGACATCTCGATTAGTTAAATAAGTGACGATATTCTACGATGAAAACTATTGATGGAACAACATTTTTGCATTTCAGCAATTTTGTTAGTTTTACAGTTCAGCAACTGCCTAACACTCAATCATAATTCGAAGGATTTTCAAGGAAATCACTAATGCTAATGCTAATGCTTCATTTGTTCAAAATATTCGAATTGACATAGTAAAAGACATAGCCATTGTAAGTGTGTTACGAAAGTATTTTTGTATTGGGTAATCCGCTGATACTCCTGCCTAATATAATTTGTATTTGAAATTACGTGAGACCGTTCCTAGTGGCAGTTATTAGGACAAGTTACACTTTGGTGTAACACACGCCTCTCAGGAAAAGCGAATATTTTTAGTACAATATTTTACAACACAGGGAAGATAGAAGAATCCAGCATCAGATTGCAGTAATATTGACAAATTAATCAAAATAGGTAAATTTTTGACAGCAATTTGCGACGTTGCCAACTTTTGGGATAAACGCTCTCAACGCTTTAATTTTAATTTTTTTATGTTTAAAAAAATCGAGCCAAGTGCAAGTTGGACTCGCACACGAAAGGTTCCGTACCATCGTACAATATTTAGTAAAAAATGCCGAAAAAAAAAACACGTTTTTTTGTTAAAGCGGTAATAGAAATACACAATCTGTGAAAATTTCAACTGTTTACCAATTACGGTTCATGAGATTGCAGCTTGCTGACAGACAGACGGACAGCGGAGACTTAGTAATAGGGTTCCGTGTGTCAAACGCTAAAAGTGCCAACATTGTATGCGTTTTAAAGCCTTCGTGCAGTTCTAATGTTCTAAAGTTAATTCAGTCTAATGATCGTTTTGCGTGACAAGGATAGAAGAATAATTTCAAAAACTTAACTTTAAAATTTTTCAATGCATATGCATTTAGTGCATTTTCAAATGCATTTTATGATTTTTTACACGTATTCGCCCATTTTGTGACATATTTAAAATAAGTATTAATTCATGTATATTTTTGATAGTAGTCAAAAACCTTACTGCTCATATTACAGGCATAACTGTTACGCTTCGGTGTAACACGCACCACCAAGCTCAATGCTATGCTCGCTACCGAGTTTATGAGCACAATTTAGAGCAGTTAACTTGACTCGACTTTGTGTTAAGCAATTCTAGACGATTTAGCTGACCTAAACACCGGCAAGTACTTTAATATGATTTATTTAAGTATAGTCTTATAATGTACTAGTTGTTATTTATATGTGTACTAACTGCGCCCTGCGGTTTCACCCGCGTAAGTCTTGAACCTGTGGGAATACCGGGATAAAAAGTATTCTATGTCCTAACCCAGGTCATGGTTTACCCATGTGCCAAGTTTTATCCAAATCTGTTTAGCCGTTTTAGCGTGAAAGCGTTACAAACGTACAAACTCACTTTCGCAATTATAATATTATATATACGTAGTTAGGATTTAAGTATAATTATTTTATGTACTAGTTGTTCTTTATAAATGTGTACTTGTACGGTTTTTACGACTTGACAAAACATCGAGATTTCTTAGGTAAACGTAACTTTAATATAAACGTATTATATACATAAACCTTCCGGAATAAATTATCTAAACGATGGTGAAAACCTCATCAAAATCTGTTGCGTGGTTTAGAAGAACAACGCGGACATACAGATAAACACGAAAAGCGACTTTGTTTTATAATATGTATAGATTATGATGGTATTATGTATAAGTAGTGGTTTGTGGGGTAAAAGATGAGTGGAAGTTTGTGTCATTTTCGTTGCTTTTGAGTTAGGAGCTTTTGAAGATCTTAGAGGTACCTTTATCCTTAGAAGCTCACTATCAAGTTTACTCAACTATGCTGAGTACAGTTTAACGTTAATTATGATATTATATAGCGATCGTAAACTAAACGGGAAGTGGGAACCCAAAATGTTGCAAGCTTTATTTATCGGAGTATTTTGGTAATTTTTGTTTATTATAGTACTGCCAGGTTCTTTGGCCAAAGAATTAGCGTCGTGGGTTAGAATTAACGTGGTAATGCAACCAGTCTTGTAGGCATATGGTGGACGAGTACTTCGACGCCTTGTGTACTTTTGTTTTTGTATAGTTAGTTAAAGTCCCCGTCTCGAGAAGCTATAAATTATGTAAACAAAGAACTTCTACTAAATTACGTAGCCACAATTGAATCAATAAAAAATAATCCCCCCCCAAATAAGCGATGTAAATCGCTGTCGTCTAATGTTTTGTGGTACTGGAACTTAGTACAAAACTTTAGACGACAGCGCTTTATATCGCTAAAATACGACCAAGTGAAATTGCTCGCTAGTTTCATAATACACGTATGTTTCTTTAAGTTGATTGAATTTGGGGTTATTTGTTTCGCTACGTAACTTAATAGAAGTTCTTTATTTACAAAATTTATACCTTCTCGTGACGGGGACTTTAGTACCTAAGTCATTTAATTTAGTACCGAGTATAGTTAGTTGTGTTAGATATTGTGTAAAAAAGTACCTAAGTAAATAGATATTTCTAATTAGAATTCTCCACACAAAGATAAAATAAATGAAAATAAACAAACATAAAAAACGTAAGTAAGATTTGCACTTCATTTCCCCTAAGCCAAAGTAGTTCCACAAATCAAGTTGAATCCACAATCATTTATAAGTTAGTTGAGTGCGACAAAAACTGCATTAAAGCTAAGAAAAAGCTCAGTTAATAATTAACTGAAGATCGTTAAAGACGCCACCGCATCAGTAGTTGACGACGGATGTGAGTTACCTACAGGTGGATAAGTTGGGGAACTTTTTAGCGAATATGTTAGCTTAGTAGAAATTATTCAAAAATTTGTTCTTAAAAAAAAAAAAACACTGATTTCATTATGTGCACAGACCGATGAAAGTTTTGAGGTATGAGGAACAGGGTGTAAAGTTCACGCATCTTCTGTAGAGAAGAGTGGATCCTACGACCAGACGTGTGTAGTGTCTGGTGGACAACTGCCCAACGATTGATGACGGGGAAGTTATATCCTATATGCTGTTCGCGCGGTTAACTCTTATTACGCGATGCAGGATTTGTGTGACGTCAGGATTTTGATTCGTAGTTCGCATGTGGCGATGTAGATGCTGCCACAAAAGAGACTCCAGATTACTAGATCATGGTTGTTGACCAACGGCTGTACGAATACCTCGAGAGATATATTAAATTCTAGTAAAACATTCATTATTGCAGTATCAAATCTTTCTATAACAGCCAGACATTCGATCTGTTGACAAACTATTAAAATAAAAATATATTAACCTAACCTAACTAAAACTATCCACAAACTAAAATATGGGGTCGAAAAATTCCTCCGCAACGCTGTCGACTGGTAAAGGTAAGGTCTATTTAAATCCCTGTTTCCAATTGATGTTAGTCCACTTACACAAACGTCAACTTTATGCAAGTGTAAATAAAGTTAAATATAGTCTGACTAGTAATATGAAAAAAGTCATATAAAATATGAAGTTGTAGCGCAAACTGAACCTTATGAGTAGGCATTACCGTTGTTTTTCCTAAAACTCGTGTTTGTTTACATTTTCGGCAAATAAATTGCGACCACATATTGGGCCAATTTTGGTTGCTAAGTGCAATTCTTAATAGTCAAAACCTGCATTTTCCATCTTTTCATGGATAACTCAGCCTATTACTGTTTGCAGCTAAACATAAGCTTCTTTAGTAAATAACAGTCGATTATTCATTCTTTCCGTCCATTTCAAACTAAACAAACAATAATAAAAATCACCCATTACTTATTGAGACATAAAGAGAGTACAAAACATAATAAAACAACTTACGAATAACTAATTATCCTTTCCAACCACATCACCGGTCCATTAAGTGGATATAAAAATTATTTCGTTATTCTACAATCAAACGCAGTTATTGCTGTGTGTCACGATGACGTTGCGCAGGCGACGCGTGTGGCTATCCATACTAATGTCATAGTATTATTTTGTTATTGTGGTTTTCAATTGGAGAACGTATGGAGTTTTATTTGAAATGAGGTTAAAGATTGCGTAAACGTGGTTTTCAGGCTATTTGATTTTGTTTGTTTTTATAATTATGAAGTTATTAAGTTGTTGACATTTTTCTTTGTTGTCCCATAATGAATAACTTACTATCTAAAGCGATTGCAAATAGTTAGATAGTAGTGCAGATTTCAGATCTTATTATGTTATTTTTTTAAATTAAATTATACTAAGCTCTAATAAAAAAATACAATAGACGACGACGAGTCATAAAGAACCCTGTAAGAAATCGACATGTATTTCACCTCTCAACGAGGCATCCCCAGGATGACGAGTGGCTCGTTGCGAACTCGGACCCGACGTGTTGACACGTCAGGCGTCGTGACTCTGCTCTCGACGCTTGACGTGTCAACACGTCAGGTCCGTGTCAATTTCTGACACAGCATTCTTTATGACTATTTAAGAACAGTTAAGCGTATTAGGCTGTTAAATTAAGTAAGCTGTAATTAGGTTTTAGGGTTTAGGTTTTTTAATGGTGAAGGAAAACATCGTGGGGAAACCGCATGTCCTAGAATCAACAATTCGAAGACATGTGACATCTACCAACCTGTACTGGGCCCGCGTGGGAGGTTTCAGCCCACTAGCTCTCGAAGAGAGGAGGCCTGTATCCCAGTAGTGGGACCATTTTAGGCTAATTATGCTTATGCTAATATGCTTAGTAGGTTTTACACTTCTTTTACATTATTGTAGGAGCATTATTAGGAGCTTGTGGCTAAGTAATAACAGCCGCATGGGTGGGTCCATCAAGTTAAGCTACGCTTGCCGGGGTTGGTCTGTGGATGGGTGACCAGACTCCTCCGTGCCTCCGAAAGCACGTTAGGCCGTTGGTCCCGGCTGTCTTTCGTACATCTTTGACAGTCGTTACAGGTCGTCGGAAGCCCGAAAGTCTGACAACCAGTCTTACCATGGGGTATGGTATTACCTTGTTACTGGGTTGTGGAGGTCAGATAGGCAGTCGCTCTGTGTAAAATATTGGTATTCAGCTGCATCCGGTTAGACTGGATGTCGACCCCAATATAATTGGGAAAAGGCTAGGCAGATTGACTTCTTTCACATTATTTTTCTTTATTATCTACTGAGAGCTATGAAGGGTCCGCTTTGACAATAATACAGCCAATTTTATTAGACGGTGCGTTGTGTTCCACGCGCGCCTCAAAGAGATGTCAGCACAACGTAAGGGGTTCGCTAGGACCGATGCCTGCCGGGTTTTAGTCAGTAAGAGTTTGACACGCCGTCCCGCTCCGCCCAGAGCGGGAGAAGTTATTTGATAATTTCCCACACTCTAAAAAAAAAAAGTCTATTTTATTAAAAGCTCCTTGCCTTCTTTACTTACATTAAGTTTGAAAGCATTGAACACACAATAAAGACTCTACCATAACCAATCAAAAACCACTTCTAAAAATAGTAACAAAATCACAGTGTCTGTCCGTGTCAATTAACAAAACATTGAGTATGGCCACGTGCTATGTTTTATGGTAGTAATCAATTAATGTTTTAACAAACCCATGAAGGAATGATTTACAAGAGCGTGCCCCATAAGTGCCATGATGTCATATTAGATAAGGCTTGAGCAATAAAAAGATGTTAAGTGAAATTGTTAGTTAGTTCTTATGGCCTTTTGGGCACGTGTTTAATGTAAAGTAAAAGTACTTAGGATTGAAAAACAAAAGAAAGTAGAAACCGGCTGATTCAAAATTTAAATCCTAACGCTAATGAGCGATGAGTATGAATCCTAGCTATAATGATAGCTATAAGAAAGTGAGTTTGTTTGTTACGCTTTCACGCTAAAACGGCTGAATAGATTTGTCTGTCTTTGTTTTTTTTTATCCCGATATTCTTACGGGATCGACACTTATGCAGGTGAAACCGCGGGGCGCAGCTAATAAATAATATTTGAGCAACCATAATCATAGAATTCATAGTTGATTCTATACAGCCGGTCAAGTCTGTTAAAACCTCATCGTGAAAACTTAGGTAAAACAAGCATGAAGTAAGCTGGTAATCCCTAGCACCAGATGGAGTGACAGCTCACTACAACGCTCACTTCACCTAAGTTTTCGTAGTAAGATTTTTAAGAATCAATCGGCAGTTCATCGTCTATCGCCAATCCAAGCTTAGGATTCTGCATCCATATGAGAGACTCGAAGATAAGTCAGCAACATTAAGTACCTACTTAAACCCAATGAGCCGACACATCCACCTTTTATTTCAGATTAGCTCCTATCAAACCACTTTCATCCCACTAAAAGCTCATCCCAACGCATAGATATGAAATATTGCTAATTACCAATGAAATATTACAGCCATACAGCAGTTACCACAAAAAGACGTGTCATATTTTAAATCGGGACGCTAAAAGCACCATAAGTAGCTGGCCATCAACGTCATAATATCATGTCGATAATGTGTCACTACAGCATAATGCACAGTCGTGACTATTTGTAAATGTTGCGTCCATTACTTGTGGATAATGAGCCCAGAGAGAGATAAGCATTTTGACAAAGCAATAGATGGCATTAATATTGCAGCACTATGAATACGTGTGACAAAGTACGTAGATGGTTAATGTAAAATATGCAAGGCACGTCGGAAAATAAAGAAGGGCAATTTGTATTAGTCAGGTTGTGAATATTTATAGGTAAGCAATTACTTAGTAGCTAATAAATGTATGTAGTAAATCATGGGGGCATAAATTAGGTTAATTCCTCGTTTGAAATTATAGATTCCATAAAATTGTTGATCGTCTTTAAAATCAATCTTCCTAATCTGAATAATGATTAGCCTCGTAGATAGAAACAACGTAACTAACATAAATAAATGCTAAACTTTTATCTAGAGCTCATGCAGATAATGCTATTGAATATCAAGAAGACAACAAAGCTAGAATAAAAGGAAGACAAAATAAAACTAACTCATAAATCAAATCCAACAAAAACATCAAAGCTAATCAGAATCACGGTTGGTCACAATTCATATTTCCTTGAAAGCGCTTAGCAACATTATAACAAAGTACCACTATCGGAGCGTATGCCATCAACTTCAAATGACGTCGCAGTCCCATTACGTCGTTCAGTTTTTAATAAAAACACACAACACAGACGTTACACATGATGAATTCGATATACTTTTGCTAAATGAAGCGCAACGCCCATAACGCCTTTGGTACTAGACAATTTCTTACTGCCATTCCTTCTTATTTTGTTGGTGCATCACCAACTTCCATTTGCTGCTCTAAAACTTCTATCACTTCGAATTCTGATCTTTATTGTAACTTGCCTAAGATATTACTTTTCAAATTTCGGTTAGCTTGTATGGTAAATGTAACATTGTCAAGTGCAACATCAGATATTGTCTATTGGAGTTTGCTTATGGTGTTACTTGATATGATTTATGGTTTCGTTCCGGTTGCATCTAAGTTTTGTTGTGCTAAACTTTGTTTGTGCCGATAAGGGAAATTACCATCAGATCAAAAGTGAATGTAGTTGTATTTCAAAGGATTGGTGACGTTCATTGCACTCAAATTACTTTGGTGCACATACGGGTCGAAAAGCATCGCATATACAACAAGGTAACAGGTAGGCAGGTGGTAGGTAGGTAGGTGGCAGGTAGGTGGTAGGTAGGCTTTTAGACGTAAGCTATTAAATATCAGTGTGGAATTACTACTGATTTTCGAAAATTATGTTTTCAGGGATTTAATTAGTTGTTGATGTTTTTTTTTTTTATATAACTTCCACGGGTAAGCTCTTGGCCTGCATCTCATTTGATGGTAAGTGATGATCAGGCCGAAGCTGGAAGCGAGCTTCACCCGGAATCCTCAACCACAGAAAAACTAGCTATCTTATCTCTAACTGCCGAAACACAACAATGTTGTTATGGCGACAGAATAGGACTTACTTATTTCATCCTGTTTTGCTCCAAGTACAAAGTAGCAAAAACCATACATATCGTTAATAGAAAGAGCTATTTATTTACGCAGTGTACATTGTATAGTCAGAAATAAACCATATAATATAATCGCAAATTAAATATAACACCGTGCATACAAAGTGCGCATTATTTTAATTTTGTTTGACCTCATTTTGTAGTTGTTTTTGACATACAATTATATTAACTTTAATCCAATTTTTTCATAACAGTTTCTACTTATCGTGTATTATCTTATTATCTAATAAGGGTTGTGTCACCTTACCGACTTCATCTGGAAAGGTAATCTGACGCTTAATAAACTTTGTATGATTGATCGGTTTTATAAATACCGAGATATATTTACCTTTACCATCAGCTTCATCTTCTTTGTTCATATCCTTATTTGTATCGAAATAAGGATCAGTTTCGCGGTCAACCATTGTGAGGATATCGAGAGCACTATTGTATTAAAATTAAAGTTCAATTTCTCAATGTTAGTTTTCGTTATCCGTAAATGTAATTTGGTCATTGGTTACGGTCAGTGTCACAATTTTTTTAAGGTTGAGTTGGAGTGTAACAAAAGTGTTTGAACTTTATGGTTGAATTGATACAACGATTCGGTATCGGGTGGTAGAAAGTTAAATGTATATCTCGATGTTAAAGGAATCGTTTGAACTTAATAACAATAATGTCATATTAAACGAATGAACATGAGACTTACCATGTCCTTGATAGCTGGGAACACTATTGTTAATAATAAAATTGCGTTTACCTGAAACAATAAAATATAAAGAACATGAAAGAATTGCAGTAGGTACGTTTAAAATGAAGACCAACAAGAATACAATTAACAAAATAAACTATACTAAAGTGTAGAACAGCAATATCCAGTATAAAACACACATTTACATAACATAAGATCACGCCAGTAGGTAATCGCCGAAGGGTTTGGCAGAGGTGTATCTATAGTAACACCCATACTTATGTAGTATGGGGTAAGTCTATTGCCATCAACCGGGCACAAATCTAGACTCCCGGGCTACTACTGAAAAATTCTAATTTACCTGACTCGGGAATGGAACCCAGAACTTCACGCTCAACAGTAGCGCTTACGATCACTTCACCAATGAGGCTGTCTAACAAAATAATAAAAGTTTTCCTTAATTCCTTCACGCCCTTTTTGCCAAAGTTTCTGGAAGTCCTCTCTCTTGGAAGCTCGATTATCACGAAGATACTTTGCCAAGAAAGAATAGGCAATCTAAGAGAATTCTGAGAAAAATATCAAAACAATGAGCTCGTTTTCCTCATGATAGAGGCGTTTGAAGGAAGTCGTCGTTTGTGGTTTTTATTATTAGTTACTTGGTGTATTATGGTTGTTAATGAGTTTAACTGGGAGGTAGGAACAATAGTTTGATACACTATGAGTACCTATTGGTATATTTAATCATCGACGTTTGTGGTTTTGGAGAGTTATAGTATAGTAACAATAAATATGAAACAGGTAAATACGGCAATAACATGTTTTGTTTTTCAATCATAATATAATTTTTAACTGTTCTTCTATACTTCAAATGAATACCACACAAATCAGAACGAATTGAGCACAGCTGGGTTTAGTCACATTTCCAGTAAGATGCTATATGTCAGCTATAGGACTAAATGTAAGCCTGCACAGAATCACTAAACTGTCTACTATAAAAATAATTTGCTTCAAAAGCTAAAAAAGCAACCCTGCTTTATCTGCTTTTGAAGCTGTTTATTTAGGTATAGAGGATAAAGTGACCAGCCCAGCACAGCTTTTCCCAACCGTTCGATACACTTTTGTGCCGAACCGATCAGCATTCAATGTTATCAAAAGAGCCGAAAATTTGGTCATTCTATATTAAATAGACGATCGCCATTCTTCCGACAGCTATTCGCTGTAGCCCGCAAAGCAGATTAGCAATTGAAAATGTTCCATTTTCGATTTGACGACCTGTCGAATGGTAACAGCTTAGCAGGTCACTTTGCATCTCTAAACATTGTCTCTCGCTCATCCTAAACTAAACATCATAGCTACATACAAAAGGCAGTGTTGCCCGAATTTATAGCGTCGTAAAAAAACAGGTTCCTGATTGGCCCCAAAACCTTGCTTAATGACGGGTTTACGTATCATAACTGTGTTTACAGTAATTTCTCAACAGGGATCTTGTCACGACTCTGTTAATACCCTAAAATGATGGGAACTGCGAGTTCGTTTGGTCGCGTTAATCTCGGAAATTATTGCACCGATTTGTATGTTTTGTTTGTCGGGTATTTGGCTGCGTTTATGTTGCGATGGTTTCTATTTTTTTTTTGAGGGATTTTGTTATGGGAATCCTGGAACTAACGTTTTGTAGCTGAAATTTACTCTTATATATTATCGTATTTACTTTGTTTATGAGAAAATTGAGTGGGAGAGGCTTGTTTTTACAAATATTTGATGAAAAACAAATTGACACAGCTGTTAAAAAAATTATATAATATGTACAAAAACCGTTTTCAGCTGAAACAAAAGGAAGTTCATCTGAAGATCGTCTACAAATCAAACTTTAAGTTACTGTGCAATGACACCACTCTGTTCATTATAACAAAAAATATAATAATATCACTCCTAACAATACCAAGAAGTCATTACACTGAAATAATAGCCTCAAGAGTTCAAGCTCAACACATGTCACAAGAATGCTTTTAATAGTTCTATCGTAACATCCAAGTAATGTTAATTGTTCATAAATAGTAATAAAAACAAAACATTTCATTGCATTAATGTGCAATGAGCTGTGTTATTCCCACGTTTATGTTTATTATTGTTATAAACTTATTATACTTTGTGTATAATGTTATTATGCTTACTATGAAGCTATTAGGAAAATTAAGTATTGTTACGCGATAGGCATTTTTTTAGATAATAATATGATAATAAAAGTTTGTAACACGTGCACTAATTTGATGTTCAACTTTTTTCTCATGCGTTTTTACGGAGTTTATTTCTAGTCATTGTTTATGTGTCACTTCATCATACTTCTTTCGTGTTTTTAAGGAGAATGGCTCATGTTAATCATGGAAAAATAGTCATGAAGGTTGGTAACAGGGCTGATTACCCTATACCGAGGTGACAAAACTGCTCAAAGCAGAACCCAGCAATAAAAGATTATCAACCAATAAATCAAATAAGCTTATCAGTAATGCGACGAATTTTTTGATGCCCTATGATTCTTTCCCTTTTTTAATATATAAAATAAATAAACGAGGTAATAATAATTTCCATAAAATATTATCTCGTTAATTTATTTTCATACTTATTAAATATATTTTTTTATTATTTATAATATTTATAAAATTGATATCAATATTAATAATAATAATACCAGCCTGTTACTGTCCCTCTGTAGGGCAAAGGCCTCTTCTCATACAGAGAAGGCACGAGCATTGATCACCACGCTTGCTCAAGACGGGTTGGCGATTTCAGACTTATATTAACTATATAAGTCCAGGTTTCCTCACAATGTTTTCCTTCACCGATGTCTGTAATGTGCAAGATAAACTCAGAAAGTACATATGAATTGAAAAAGTCACATTGGTACTTGCCCGGATTTGAACCCACAACCTCGTGCATGAGAGGCGAGGCCTTAACCACTGGGCTATAACGACATCAATATTATACATGAATATTATTATTATTATTATTTTAAGTCTGCTGGCTTATATATACGTATTATGTAAATAAGCTTATTCCAATTCATAGAAAAATATATGGGTCACACCCAAATGCCAAAACAGTAAAACGAAGAAAATTGTTTCCATTATTATTATTGTGACCTATGTTATCTCAACTCTATCAAAAATCTCTTTGACCTGCACGTCTAATTTGACCTTACCAAAAAATTCTCAGTCAGTGCTCAACACAATTATGTCAAGACACAATGGGTCTGAGAGGCACTTTGTCTCACTATAATTACAAACACGTGGTTGGTTAGCTACTTGAGACATGTTTTATCATAGCAAATAGAGGCAATTATGACTTGGGGGATTTTTATGTTATTGAGAGGCAAACTAGCTGTCAGTGGCTTGCCGGTACAGTAGGCCGCCGTCAGCTTTGCCTGCTTGTGTACAAGCAGGCAAAGCTGTCCACTTATTCTATTGAAACTCTAGGGCCTAGAGTAAAACTTTGACCTTGAGCTGGCCTAGAGTCTAGGCTACCTCAAGGTCAAGGTCAACACAGTGACAATACGTCTATGGCCATCTGCAATATTAAAGTGACCGTAAGTGCATTGTTATCCTAGAGACAATGCTGAAATGACCTTTCAAATCGAACCCCAGCAACGTTGTTAGGGTCAGGAAAAGGTATACCAGTGGTACTACATCCCCGAATAAACTCCTTCACAAAGAACTCTCCCAATTTTTTTTGTCCCTACTACCTTTTGGAATTGCACCTATATTCCCTTTTGAAGGCTTGTGCAGACCAGTGCGACTTGTCGCGCGACGCGACACGAACAATACAATTTCTAAGAAAACTTCACAGTATAACAATAACCGGTGTCGCGTCGCGCGACAAGTCGCGCTGGTCTGCACAAGCCTTAATGAGGTCGTATGATCCATGGAAATTATAAAAAAAAAAATACAGTTTGATCTCAAGTTCAGGGTCATTCAAATATAAAGCCAAAGACCAACCTAATATGTACCTACGAGTATTA
This sequence comes from Agrochola lota, assembly GCA_947364205.1. NCBI lineage: Eukaryota > Metazoa > Arthropoda > Insecta > Lepidoptera > Noctuidae > Agrochola > Agrochola lota. Next base: position 3,514,265 of record OX376241.1, read on the forward strand.
TGTGTAAGTCTTTTAATTGAATAAGTTCGTCATAATAATTTGCACCTGTTGCTTTAAACTGATATGGCAGGCATCATATTTCATGCATAGCCATTATGACCAGATTGTCATTTGACCTTTGTGACTAATTGTAACATTCGATAAAAACACTTATATAATTAGACTGCTACCCATTTGATATTTCAGTCAATCAGTGTCTCTAAAATATCATTTACAAAAAAATAACACAAACACTAAATCTGAATATGGCCGAAAAACGCAAAAAAATAATTTTGACTTGGATAATAATTAATCTGTGTCGTAAAATTCGATATGGATATTTTTGAAGCGCCCAAAACATAATCAAAATGCTATAAAGTGGACTTTAGGCTCGTAACACCAAGGTAGCAACGGTTTTGAGGTCAAAAAGGTTAAACCAGACTTACTTGACCCACTTGTCACTATACAGTGTTATTGTGTTGTTCAACATGAAAGGGTCTAAGTTAACTGGACAGGCATAAGTGATGTTGTGGAGCCAAATTATGTATTTTATGATTAAAACAATATCAGTTTTCGTAATAAAGTTTCATTAAATGTCAGAGAAATTTATTGTGAAGGGATTATGTTTAGTTGTGATGGAGAAATAAGGTGAGGAGAGTATTAATTCCAATAATTTTAAGTAAAACGAGCCATTATGGTAGTTGTAGATGAGGAGCTTATGGAATTTATGAGTAACTTTCGTGTATAGCTAGTTATTAGCAGTGATCGGAGTAGGTAGATTGAACTGGGGTCATTGATCCGAAACGTATATATTACTATGGACATTCCTCCGGAATTGGTGGATTATTTAAAAAAAACCGGAACTTATGTAGGAATTGTATTCTGCCAGAGTGGAAGGAGTCATTTGATGATTTGCCATCCTCAAAAAAAAGGTAGGAATTGTAATAAAATGAGCAATTTTATTCTTTATTATTCTTCCTATTTTTTTTTTTTTGTCACGATTTGACAAAACCCAACGACCAATCAGAACAAAGGATCACGGGTGGTACAGTAGTAATAATATCACTACCAACATTAACAATATTTAATTGAATCCGGAAATACCGGAATTACTTTCCGGAAAAATGGCTTATCCATGTTATTCTTTCTGTGTGCATTTATGATACAAGTACTAAAAATCAATCTAACTACTCCGATCACTGGTTATTAGACATTAATTTAAGATCTTTAGCTTTCCATTCATGATTCTTATGATCAATTACTGTAGTGTTGAGGGTCATATTTTGTTTCAATATCATTATTATTTAAGTAAGAACTAGGGGCCTAAAACGGCCACATTAAGCAATTCCTCTAAAAGCAATTCATATTCTGAATTCCCAGCAATTCGTCTATGGTGACACATATTTTACCTGAGTATCAGAATCATATTTTGTGTAAATGTTACCGCAAGAAAAAAAGTGTAATTATACCGTATTTTTTTTAAGTTCTTTATCTCATTTTGATTACTTATTATTTACATTTTTAAATATTTTTATAAAAACCATACAAAATCATTTAAAAACATAAAAAATAGTGGCCCATCGGCATCAGGAACAGGGTCCAAGCTGCCGGTGGTCAGGGCTCTAGAGAGAGGAACCTCCTCACTATGCGTGCCGTGTCTAGGAGAACTGCTTTCTGAATTGCAAATTAGTTTTGTATAATTTAGAAGCATTTTTAAAATTTTTGTAAATGTGAGCACCATGGAGCCGTTTGTATTTTTTTTTTGTTTTTTAAATTTATTAATATGTATGTTGACTTGAAAAATCATGGTAGCTGAGAGTATGTCATGCTCACTTAAATGTCTCGCTGATGGTGGCGAGTGTGTTGGATCATTCGGCTCCCTACAAAATGGTTGAGCTGAATGGTGCTGATCCACGCGTCATGTTCGTGAACCGGCGCCGTCAGTTGTGACTGGTCATCTCTTATCTGCCATGGCTTATTTTTAATCTTATATTTTGAATTGTTTTGACATTTTTTGTACATTGTTCTCACATATAGAAGCAACAAGAATAATGTACCCAGGATTTTGTAATTTTCTATATTTAAAAGAGTGTCCTTGGAGTTTCTTGCCCGCTCTTCTCCATAAAGCTCTACGTTTTGGAATGGGCAACTAGCTTCAACTTTCTGACTAACTGACGCGACTATTTGACTATTCAAAAGTGCCTATAAATGGTTTAATTGAAATAAATGGTTTGAGTTTGATTATCACAGGAGTCCAGGAGCACGCAAGGTTCGTTAAAATGGCACAAATCACAAAACACAATCAAAAAGAGATTCAGTGTTGTCGTCTCGCTCGCGCTCAGAGCACGCCGCTTATCTATTATGCTGTGCCGGTATAATGTACCTGTGTGTCCTCATACTACGTCTTTTCTTTCTATAACTTTGTATTTCTTCTATATTTTCGTAGAAAAACACAATCATCTATTGAAAAATAATGAACTTTTCGACCTGAGTGTACATGTTAGCCGGTTATTTGGATTTTTTTAAATATTTTTTTTATTTACATATGGGCTATGGCCTATCATAAAAAAAATATTTCTTGAGTATTGGTTACTTGGACCAATTTGACGCATTGTCCTTTTACCTCTTTATAATATGTATATTAGTATAGATGACTATGCATCAACAATACTGTGTTCTAATTGCACTGTTACAATTGCAACAAGTTCAGACAAGTTGCTGGACAATTGTTAATCAGACCGCTGAGCAACCTTTTTCTCCCAGTTGACTCACCAGTTAACAAAATGCAAGCGGTAAACATATTTTTTTCTACTCCGTATTGTTCTTATTCGTATCATAACATAACATCACGCTTGTTTTTCTCGAAGGATTAGGCAGAGGTGGATCTATAGTACACCCACATTTCGCCAGTTACGTTTAAGTCCCCTGTAATAGGGGGCGAGCCTATTGCCATGAATTGGGCACAAATCCAGGGGGCCTACTCCCTATGCGAAATCCGTAGTTTCGGCCGTTGGCGTCGTTACGGGCGCTTCGCTCTCCTTCTCACTTAAGGTAGGTATGTCTGTAAGTGAGACGGAGAACGAAGCGCCCATAACGACGGCCGAAACTACGAATTTCGCTTCGGGAGTAGGCCCCCAGACTACAAGCTGCTACCACAGATGAATACAGATTGGACACTCTCACACTCACTCGCATTTTAGGTATGAAGCTACAAGTAGGTACGATGCGGGCTCGATTAGTCGAATTCCGTGGACGCAACGTACCTACTCAGGAGATTTAAGAGACGCGAAGAAAGAGAGTCAACTTCTAGGTGAATATAACTGTAGGTAATTAGCGCTGCGCGACCTGAATTACACTTTATTGTGTCGTAGCAAGAATCGCTTTTTATTTAAACTAGTCGTCGCCCAGTGGTCGAAATTCGACCATAATTCATTTAACATTTAAGTTAGATAGGATAGTTTTGAATAGTTCATACTAATTCCATGCTGCCATGCCATTATTCATTATTTAAAACAGTGATTTTCACAATGTTAACACTAGAAATAAGGACAAACTACGAGCTCCCTTTCACCGGCTTCATAAGGTTCATAACTCATTTGTTGGGCTTGGTATAACCTTTTATAACAAGCTACCCTCTTCTTTGCTAGATTTGCCTTTTGATGCGTTTAAAACGAAAGTAAAATCCAAGCTTTGTTCAAAGGCATACTATTCTATAAACGACTACTTAAATGATAAGAATAGTTGGTCGCTGTGATTAACTCAAGACAATGTTTATGTTCTTTCTCCAGATTACCTACTGACAAGTTATATGAGTTTATATAAATTGTATTTTTTTTATTTTTTTATTCGACTTTATAAGTCAAGCTATTTTTAATTTTATTTCAATTTATTGTTGACATAATCTACTCATTACAATGTTTTTTCTAATGAGTTGTATTGCAATATGTGGTTAGCTAGTGACCTCGACAATTGATCATATTAGTTATTGTTATTAGTAATTAACTGTTTGTTTTATTTATTTTATCTCGATGGTCCTAGTTTATCATTTATAACTTCCAGTTACAACTATATGTAAGCGGGCACGCCCTTTATGCCTGGAGGCTTTTATTTAGATAAGTTCTGTTTACGTTTAGTTTTTATTTCTGCCTGAGTATAGTTCTCGATGATGTTGTGTGGTATATTGGCGTGTGCTAGCTAACATATGGCTAATAATTTAAATTATGTTTTGTGTTGCGTAATCTAAATTATCTAAATTATTTTGAATACTATTATATAGAATCTTATTTTTTTGTTCTTCTAACTGAACAGACAGCTGTGCTGCTGGGGAGTTTGTTGCGCCACTTCTTCTTCCCAGCTAATGCACTAGGAAGTGGTGAAGGGTGGGCGTTTTGGGGGACTGTCTTATGTAATTTTGACGTTCGAAAAGTGCTGATTCTCAGCCTAGTTTGAATAAATGACTTTTGAATTTGAATTTGAATTTGAATTTGAATTCTAAGCCATCTTTTACCATAATTATACGTGAAGCAAAAACTTTGTACCCATTTTAAGAAAATGACGGTCGGAGGAATATGAAATTTGGCACAGTTAAAGTTTTTATGGACAAGGAGTGCAGCAAGCTAATATTTTTATATAATATACATTAGAAAAAATTTAATTCATAAAAAACTTTACACACACTACCATGCGTTTGACACAAGATGGCTACCTTAGAATCATGACATGGCAGCATGGAATTAGTATGTACTATACAACTTAAAATTTAAATGAATTATGGTCGAATTTCGACCTCTGGGCGACCACTAGTTTAAATGATTTTGCGGAGTCGTCCATTTGTACTAATCTGTGCTGCTACTGAAATTCGACATTCGAAATTCTTGATAGAAAAACTTAATAACAGTTTACCAGACCCAGGAGGTCATGCCCAGCAGTAGCGCTTGCTACCACTTCACCAACGAGGCAGTCAATATGTTTTAGGGGCATGAGGTACAGGGTGTAAAGTTCACTCATCCACCATAGAAAAGGGAGGATCCTCCGACCAGACGGGTGTCGTGTCTAGCGGGCAACTGCCCAGAGGTTGAAGTTGGGAGATTTGTACATATTATGTCCATCGCGCGATAAACTCTAATTGCGCGATGCAGGATTTGTCTGAAGTCAGGTCTTTTGATGCGTAGTTCGCATGTGGCGATTGTAGATGCCGCCACAATCTTATTTATGGCCAGTCTATTAAATTTCACGGGTAGATCCAGTCCAGGTTGGTTATACCAGAGTTACCGCATCCGCTCTCAAAAAGAATGGGCCACTCGCAACGACCTCCAGCAATTCTATTCACTTGCAAATTAGAATTACCAACTGCCGTTGAAAATGCAAAAAAAAACTTCACTAATTACACAAATTCACACTGCATAATATTTTCACCTATTCAAAATAAAATTGACCACAACAGTGAAATGTAAAAAAAAAACAACCTGTTGTCACCGCGTATTATTATAATAACATCTTACTTAAATGTTTATAAATCTTATTATTACACAACCCATAAACTTAGTACAAAGGTTGTTTTTACCACATTAACCTACACAAAGATTCCCTTCATCTTGTTTTGCGGTTGAAAAGTACCCTCGAACCCTTTGAGCAGGTGCTTTAAATTACAATAAGAGTGAAATGCTAGCCAGATTTCAATTGTAATGTAAAGGCTTGTGCAGACCAGCGCAACTTGTCGCGCGACGCGACACCGGTTATTGTTATACTGTGAAGTTTTCTTAGAAATTGTATTGTTCGTGTCGCGTCGCGCGAAAAGTCGGGCTGGTCTGCACAAGTCTTAATGAAAAAAATATAATAGTCTTTGTACTGTTTAACGTTAGGGTAACATCTTCGTGTTGAAAACTCAAGTAAAATAAATTTTATGTTATTACGAGTATTTCAGAAAATTAACGAAGTATATGCCAATGTAGCCAGTTTACTTTTTAATACCACATTGACATATTTAAAATACAAAATACCTACTTAAAAATGCTCAGAAAGACCTATTCAAAACATGAAAAACAAAATTCAAACATTTAACCCTATTAACCCGCTACTGGTATAAACTTCCCTAAAAAAACCTCAAAATCACATAAAACTCTTTAAAATTCAGAGTCCGTTGCAATAAATTATTATTCGTTCCACGGTTCCTCCATAAAATATTATAAAAAAAAACATCAAAATATACCAAATCGGGGCTAGGAGCGAACTCAGACAAAGCTCTATTGAACTTGTCTGAACTTGTCCGTAAAAAAAAAGAACCCAGGCACCTGTTTTGGACACCACCTGTGGAATATATTAAGTCTCTTTAGAGAGACTTCGAAAAAAAAAGATTGTGGTACAGTTTTGTACGGGACACGGTTTTTTATTGTTTTTTTTTTTTAAGTAAAAGTATTGATTTACTCTCGTTTAGGCGTATTGTTATTGCCCATTTTTGTGTTAAAATATATTTTGAACGTTTTTTGTTTTGATCCTGTGAAGGGAGAATACCTAATGAGTTGGAACTTTGGAAGTCTTTGGTGTTTAGTGAGTGTACGAAAGTGGCTAAACAATATCATTTTTAAATATCTGAACAAGTGTGCTTTTATTATTTTAATCCTACTTAGAATTTTTTGTATTCTAATTTGACGGAATTGAAATGTTGAACTGGAAGGTTGAGGGTTGAGTTCAGCAGAAACTGTTATGATTTTATTTCTGTAAGTAATTTTATACAAACAATTTACACGTCAAAAATAAATTATGTTTTAAACTCGAGTTCGCTGTTTCCTATCCGACTACACTTAGAACAAAGACCGAAACAAACTTGGTTAGAGAATTTAAAAGGATGAAGCTTAAAAAGGCCCAAAATCTTATTCCTTTTAACTAAATTATTTTTCTCAAACATACTTGAAAATTCGAACATTATTTTGACAACCTTCTTCGAGATAAATCGAAATTGTTGTAGGTCAAAAACAAGCGAGTAGGCGGCCGGCAATGTTACTATTAAAATCCATAACTGTCGTGTTTAGCGGTCAAATAAATTACTATGAAAACTCATAACTGTCGTGTTATTTAAAAATGGAACTTACTTTTTACTTCGACCCATGTCAACCAAGGAGGTAACTTATCAAAGATTTTATTTAAATTCGAACTATCTTAGCAAATAGAGATGTTTAAAGTAAAGCAGAAACAATATAACTTAAAGGCGTGTGCAATGAAATTTTTTTTTTGTTAGTCATTGATTCAAGAATTTATAAGTAATTACTTAGTTTGAATTTCCGCGCATTGTTTAAGAAAAGTACCATACAAGCCTTGGCCGCAACCAGGCATTGATGGACTCACGTATGTGTGCCTCGGCTTCGCCTCGCCCCACATTTGCACAATGGTCCATCAATGCCCTAATTACTGGCCGCGACAGTAGGTAATATTCTATAACATTTACAAATAAAAGAAGTGGAGAATTGAGAAGTAAACCCATAATTATATGCCAGTTATTAAGTTTAATAAAACCTTGCACAGATCAAAATCAAAATTAGTATAACACTCTACAATAAAGAGACAAAGGCACAATAATGAGATATAATATAAAAACCGATAAACTTAACGAACAAGAAACAACTAAAAACAGTTTTAATATGAACAAATTATAATCTAAAACGGGTGTCCAATCTAATCAGTTTAAATAATTTATTTAAATCTGTGTAGCGTTTGAATGTCAATGTATCATTTGTTTGAATCATTTAAGTATCATTATGAATAGTGATTGCGAAACCAAATTATTTTATTGAACATAAACAATGTATTACGTCGGTGTAATTGCAAAATTGTTACGTACAAACGTACATGCTTGAAAATCGTTGTACCAAATTGCTGTATTTGACTGTTTAGATCCTTGCGTAGATTAGAAACGAGAAGTAAGGGCGAATCATTAGGTAGTAAATGCTTGTAGGAGGTGGGTTTGAAACCTGTTACTACTATAATTGAGTAGGCTGATATTGTAGTACTATTTGACTATAGAATAGACAATGTAACTATTCAAGAAAGTGATCTTTTCTTCCATGTGCTTAACGATATGATCGCAAACGCGACTGATTAGCACGAGTTCCTGAGCTTGATTCCCGGGTTCGGCAAGGTATTATTGTGTTTTGACATCTCAAATTTGTCAGTAGCAGCCCGGAGTCTTGATTAGAATCCGGTTGATGACAATAGGCTTGCTCTCAATTACATGGGACTTAAACATAACTGGCGAAATGTGGGTGTAGTATAGGTACACCTCTACCTAACCCTTCGGGGAATACAGGCTGGATGGCAGGATGTTATGTTATGTATTTAATGATGTACGATCAGCGGTAAATACAGAGAATAAAGCTATTATGGATCAAGATGAGGATAGAAAACTAAAAACGAATACTAAATGTTAATAGTAAGTTTACTAGATGAACCAACTACCTTATAAGGGTGACAGAGCAGATTAGAACAGAATTCTTCGGGTCACCCAGATCTTTCAGAGTTGTTCTGAACAGACCAGGATATTTAATGAACTTCTGGAGGGAGGTGTGCTGGTTGGAATAACCACCAAACGGCCGCCATGGCCCACGCACAATGGTCCACCTGACGGACTTAGTGCGGAAACTAAACCCTATAACATAGAACGGGGTGACTGAGACGGATTGGAAGTAGCAGACGAGAAACCACAAGGCCAATTCCGTAATTAAAAACGTTCAAAATATCAGTCACAATCTCATCACATTTTCATCAACAATGTTAAAAACTTGTCAAAAATATAAATAAATTCAAGGTCTTTCAGAGGCATGAGAAACAGGGTGTAAAGTTCTCTCATCCTCTATAGAAAAGAGTGGATCCTCCGACCAGACGGGTGCCGTTACTAGCGGACAACTGCCCAACGATTGATGTCGGATAGTCTTATACAGGGTGTCAGGGACATCAACGCGAAAACTGTGACCATGGATTCAGTACATGATTCTGAACTGAAATTTTTCGTCGATTATTTAAAAAAAAATCTGCTGTACCTACGCGGTCAAAATGTATGGAACAGTTGTTTTTTTTTTTAATAACCGACGACAAATTTCAACGTAGGGGGGTTCGGCAAGGTTCAAAATCATGTACTGAATCCATGGTAACAGGCTCCGCGACTATGTTCCTGCCACCCTGTATATGTCGTTCGCGCGGTAATCTCTAATTGCGCGATGCAGGATTTGTGTGACGTCTTTGACGCGTAGTTCGCATGTGGCAATGTAGATGCTGCCACAGTCTTTTTGACAGATTGAGACTGAGATTTAAATGCGATAATATTGGAGTTGTCTCTCTGGTTTTTCTCTTTGGTGCAATTTAGGAGAGACCTATGTCCAGAAGTGGACAAGTTCTTGTAACTTAACAGACAGCTGTGGAGTTTTTTGCGCTAATTTTTCTTCCCAGCTAAAGCACTTGGAAATGGTGAAAGGCGGACGTTTTGGGGGACTGTCTTATGTACTTTTGTCGTTCAAAAAGTACTGATTCTTAACATAGTTTGAATAAAAGAATTTTGATTATGTTATTTGAATAGGATAATCAATTCGATGAATTAGTCATCTAAACTATAATAATACTAATCCTAATTAATAATATAAATGCGAAAGTGAGTTTGTTTGTTTGATTACGTCTTCACGCTAAAACTACTGAACAGATTTGGATGAAATTTTGCACAGGGTTAGAACTTGACCTGGAGAAGAACATAGGCTACTTTTAATCCTGGATCGCAGACGAAGTCGCCGGCAACAGCTAGTATTATATAGAGAAAAGATTAGATTTTTTGTATGTTTGTTTGTTACGCTTTCATGCGAAAACGGCTGAACGGATTTGGATGAAATTTGGGACATGGGTAGATCATGATGTGTGTTAGGACATAGGATACTTTTTATCTCGATATTTCCTCAGGATTGAGACTTATGCGGGTGAAACCGCGGGGCGCAGATAGTCAATCATAAACTAGTAATGTCATCAGAATAGCTATTCAATCTTGAACACGATTATAAACCTAAGCTAGTAATGTAAGCTACCTACATAATGTGTGAGCATTATTACGGCTATCTTTAGTAATATTGCGTCCGTTACTTTAGCTGAGAGCCATACTCACTTAAGTAGCCCTTCCAGTCCTGTCAGATTCGAGAGAGTTATAATTTCCATAACGACCGTTTAAGTAGCAATTTTACCATGTGCAACAGTGTTTTGTTTTAAATCCATAAGTTGTAAGCGACTGCCTCGTTAGGCTGACAGTCCACTGGAGCGAAGAGGAGAGGAGCGCACCAGAGCTGTGCATTGGCACAGCTCTGCTCCGCTCCTCTCTCTCTCTTTAGCGGAGATTTTATGCAATTCCATTGGTTAATATTAATTAACCAATGGAATTGCATAGAACCTCCGCTCCGCTTCAGTGGACAGGGATTTGCGAACTAGTTTAATTCATCCAAAACCTCAGTGCAGCGAGGAAGCGGAGCGGCGAAGAGCGGGGAAGCGAAACGAGGAAGCGGAGCGGGGAAGCGGAGCGAGGAAGCGGAGTGGGGAAGCGGAAAAACCCGGCCGCGGGGTATTGCAGCCCGCTCAAATATACAGAGATCCGCACAGTCCGCAACTCCGCTACGCAACACCTAGCTCCGCATCAATGGACAGAAACAGTCCGCAACTCCGCTCCGCATAACTCCCTCGCTCCGCTCCACTGCCTCGCTCCGCATCATTAGTCTAATGGTTGCAAGCGGTGCTGCTGAGCATGAGGTCCTGGGTTCGATTCCTAGGTCGGGCAAAGTATCTTTGGGTTTTTCTATCCGGAATTTCTATTACATGAGACGTATACCGAATTGGCAAAATGTGGGTGTACTATGGTGCACCTCTGCCTAACCCATCAAGAATTCAGGCGTGATGTTATGTTATTAATAAAATCATTTAGATTCCTATTTTCTATATAATTATTAGTTTGGTTTTAAGTTTAAGAACTAGTAAAACATTATGTACAATAATAGGGATGATGCCTGGGTAAAAAAATTAAATTCTAAAATTAGTCCGTGAGTCAGATAATAAGAACATATTAGACACGTATTTTTGCTTTATCATAATAATAAAAAAATACTTAGATAAAAGTCATTTTAAGTTGGGGAGTGGGGGTCGCTACGTCACTAGTACGTATAAAATCTACATACTTGTGACGTCATGGCACATTTTACCTCAATGTATCGCCGTAATCTTTAGATTACGTATTATAAGAAAAAATACGTGTCCAATATTTTTTTATAATCTCAAAGACGGACTAGAAAAAAACTTTTTAGTCCTCATTCCTATTATACGTGTCTTATTAGTTTTCAATTCTGACGACTTTAGCGGAGAGTCAGAGAGTAATCAATCTAATTTAAACAGAATTCGACCACTGAGCACAAGTATCGCTGACAAAGTGCTAATTTAGAACATAAATAAGCCAAAATTAACATACAGACGGAGCTATAAATTAGACGTATTTAACTCTTGTTTTGTTGTGATATATGTATTTAAAGAGTTATAATTTTATGATCGTTTCTGCCATATGAAAGTTTTCAGTAATAATATCTTCGTTATTAAGTTTCTCATTAGACTAAAATTTGTATTTCTTTTAGTAGGTAAGGAAACCGGCAGCCCTGCCTGAGAGATATTTCTCGACGGCATGTGAAGTCAAGTCAGAGACCCAAGGGCGGCATAAAAACTCTGACACCAGGTAAGTCACTCAATCAATCTGCCTAGCCTTTTCCCAACTAAGTTGGGGTCGGCTTCCAGTCTAACCGGGTAAAGCTGAATACCAGTTTGTGCATGGAGTGTCTGCCTATCTGACCTCCGTAACTGAGTTATACGATATAGATATGTCAATAAACTCACTAACCACACCAAAAATCCAGAAAGTAGGTAATAATATACCATAATAATATGGCATTTTGTAAATACTGTTTGCAAACAAATTTTGTCTGACTTCGGAAATTCTTAAGTTTTCATAACTTATTTCAATAAGCTACATTTTTTTTTTTTTCGTTTTTTCTTATCTACCTAGGTTTTACGCAGGTTATTAATTTTCAAAATGTATGTATTTCAGACTCCATTACCTTCTATGCCAATCAACGTAGCTACTCTATCAATTGTCTTGAAAAGTCTATAACAATAACAATCAATAACACGTGTTTCAATAAAACTCTTGGTGATAGCATATAGTCATTTATAAGCTTTATCTACAACCTTTTAATTGCTGCTACTGGATTTATTCTACCTTCAATGAGATATTCTATTATTTCTTGATTACTTATCCAAATGCTTCGCTAAAAAAAGAAGCGATCGATACTGACAAAGGCCGACGGCGATATCTTTGACAAAATAAAATAAAAACTTTAAAAACTGTTGAACCGTTTCTTTCCACTTCAATCGTAATCGAAAATAAGTCACTTCAAAACCGTGACTTACTTTCTCGACAACATTGTACTTACCGTTTTTGAAGTGCACGAAGACAGTCTTCTCTAAAGCTTTGGGATGGAAGATACAGACATTTTGATATACGTAAGAACAAAACATAATTTTGTTTTCGCTTTTATAGAGACCACACAGATTAAACATGAATTTTGCTTTTTGATTTACCAATGAGAGAAGTTCGTGGTTTCTTTGTTTTTTTATAGCTTTGTTTTAAAATTATTTAGTAATTTGTTATATATTGTTAACGATGAAATTCTCGTTTCATTATTTTCCCCAATAATTGGCCATTTTGCGAATTAGATATTTATAGAAGTAGGCATTTTGAGAATAAGTAATTTATAGGTAGAATTAGCCATTATGTGAATTAGTCCAATAAGAATCAATTGCCATTTTGCAATTGGCAAACCGTTTTTCCTAGTGCTTCCATGTCACCAATATTTTTTTACAACATTTTCTTACATCATCAACATCCCTTTCCATTCCCTTCCTTTTTGTGAAAATAAGATAAATTCTTATTGCTGCCGAGTTTACAAACGTGATGATTTATTCGTAATGCAATATGCAATACATTTCATATGGTTTTCGATTTTGGTTTTGGTTTTCTTCGGACACGATCCGTCCAGTTGCCATCGATTTTCGCTTTCGATTGTCGAGTGCTTTGCATCGAGTCCATTGCCAACGCTTAGTCACGGTGTAATGTATGAATTGTTGGCGTGAATTCTTTTGTATTATTTTCAAAGTCATCTATCTTGAGTCTAATGCTTTGGATAATTGGATTGGAATTTTAACGATACAGACTCTAGTTGTTGTTATTAGGCAAATTGTTTGTGTGGAATTAATTATTATTCCACTTGGTATATATTGTTTTTCCAAACACTTAATGTGATCTTCTAAGATCACTTCGCAACATTATCTTTTTCTATCCTTGATTTATCCAAGTAAGAAATCTATTTCTAATAAGTTACTCGACTTGTAGACTGTTACAACAAGCCACAAAACTTTGCAATTTTCTTCAGTTGGATTTCTAGCTGCCACAGATTTGTTCAGATTTTTATCTTTATGTCACTGTTTTAGTTCTATAAACATAGGTGACTGGATTTCGATGTGTTTTACAATCAAAAATATTTTTAAATAAAATTAAATTTTGAATTCTTTCACACTTTAAAGTTTCAACGTGATAATGTTATGGAAGTCTCTTAACATATATATCATATTTCTGAGTTAAAGTTTATCACTTGCACCATGCCGATTCGTGACTGCAACCACGATTTAGAGCGTGCCAAGTTTACGTCCCGCCAAGCCTGAACTAGTTCATGTATCTCTTAACGTTTTGAACTTATATAGCTGTTCTGTGAGCTGAATTTTAAGTGTGTGTTCAGTAGATGTTCTATTTACTACTTCTAGTGCTGTATCTACTGCGAGTTTAATTAACACTAGCCTCCGGTAGCGGCTTCCCCCACGTGATAAGTTTATAAATTATAGCCTATGTTACTCAGTCATATTATAGTATTCTACTGGTGAAAGAATTTTTTAAATCGGTTCAATAGTTTTTGAGGTTATTCATTAAAAGCAAAAGCACGAATCTTTTCTCTTTTTAATATTAGTGTACATTAGCTATCTAATAACGCAACACGTTTTCGTAAACGATTACGACTAATCTGTTTCATTTTGACAGTTCAACAACGTTCATTGCGTTAATTACGTTGTTGAGAAGATTATTTTTTCGAATTTATGAAGCAATGGATTAGCAATCTGTTTCATGACAATTTAGATTCAGCTATCTAATTACGCAACACATTTTAGATTTGCAATTGAGTCAAATTGGTTTCGTTTGACTAGAATTGCTTTCAAAAGTTGTAAATTGAAAGCAATTCTAGTCAATCGAAACCAATTTGACTCAATTGCAAATCTAAAATGTGTTGCGTAATTAGATACCTAGCTGGTTGATCTTGGATTACGCAATTAGGGTATTGATCAAATATGATAGGATATTGACCAAAGAAAAATATCGTAATTTATTTCTGTATGTCACAGTGTAAAAAATACTCCGAATCTATCATGTCCGGTAACAATTTACATTTACCTATTTTAAACCAATTAAGAATTTCTACGTTTTAAATTATATCCTCATGAAAAATAATATTTATTTAAATAAAATTATGTTTATCTTTATAAACCACAGCGTAGGTGTTTAACGCGTGTTATTTATCCTGTCCCCACAATTCAGAACTAGTCGGAACATGTCCCGCTGACTGAACAGCCATGTAGCGTAAACAGTGGATATTTTCGACTTGATTGACGAGATGCTCTGACTGCAGTCTAAACACGGGTTTATGAATTATGTTTAGCGTTAAGTTCAGTTTTAGATTTTGCTGATTTTGTAATGTATTGTGTTTTTCTCTTGACAGAATTGTTTTTTTTTAATAATACGAATTACTTTTTTATTTTTGTCAATGTTTTTAAAAAAAAAAAATATAGCACTTTATTTGTATGTAACACACATTGCAAAAATCTTATTTCGTTACTAATTTTTATATCTAGTTAAAAATCGTAATTAGACAGAGTACCTACCTAATTTTTTAGAGTTTATGTTTCAAGCTCGTAATTTTTTTCAATTATGTGTTTTTTTCAAAGTGCTACTACATTTTTTATGATATGATTCTAGTATTTTTATTAATAATTGTTCACCACAGTTAGTCGGGTTCAGGAAGTATAGCAGAAAAAACAAACATAATCAAGTTTTTAGAAAATAATATTTATTTCACAATTATTACCCCATAAAATGTTTGGGTGACAAAAATTAACACAATCCAGGTTATACGATTCGATTACATGCAGTACTTAACTAGAATAGAGTACTTGTAAATAAGTATGAATACTTATCAAGAAAAAAAATTACAAACTTTTAAATGCAATATTTACAGGTTAAATCTATATTATATTTTATACAAATTAGGAAACAATTTTTTTTTTTCAAGTTTTTTACACCTTTTGGAAACAGAACATTTTGGAAAAAAATTCTACGGCTTTAACAAAATTAAATTCAGCTGATAAAATACTTCAAAATATTTACAGTTGTCCTAAAGTTACCTAATAATTAATTATACATACATTAAAATAAGGGGACATTTTTATAATTTTAGGTCACCTTAAAAATGATTTCAATATCTTTTAGGCTTCCATAATTCTTCACGATTTCGTAAATTTAACTAATATTTGGTGTCTAATCGATTCCAATGAAAATAATTAAATGAAAATGAAACTACGTATTTATGACTATCGAAATGATTTGGAACTAAAATAATAATTGAGATCTATCAAGTAAGTTAATCTAAGATCTAATGTTATTTTCATCGTCAAATAAATGGAATAAATTAAACTAGATTTAAATGAATCTAAAATTGATAAACAAGAGATCAAAGGGAAAATCTAAATCAAAAACTTAACAACACTAAAATAATTTTAAAGTCGCAATCAATTACCAATCAATACCTATTCATTATTATTTGCAATTATTGTGATCACTGGTAAAATTATTTTGTAAAATGCAGCAGATATTATTGGCGAAAGCACTTACGAACATAGTTATAGAAAAAACTTCCGTACAGGATAATAAACAATTTATTAAATGCGTGACATAAGAAAATATAATTACTACTTTTTTAATTCATGAGGCGTTTTGTCGAACTTCACTCAAATTTGAAAAAGCAAAATTCATTTTTAAAAAGCGGAATAAATGTTAGATTTGCAAAGTCGAATTAAATTGAGCTGCGGGGACCTCTCGATTTAATTCGGACGTAACCACCATTTACAATTTAAGTGCAGTTGGACACAACATCTCTTCCAGTACAAATAGGCACAAAATAAAATACGGAGGGACTTAAAAATACGTAACAACAGTCCAGACCTGCTTTGCAGTATCACTGTCAACAATACTTATCTAATACAGTACAATCTTCATTTTATCTGATGGTATTGAAGAGAGACGACGCGAGGGAGACCTTTATGATGGCCACGACCATCACTAGGTTGACGATGTAGGTCGAATTGCATCTTAAGTGGTAAGGTGGTGTGTTATGCTCGCGAGGACACTCACCTCGCCTATTGTCCTGGACTTCTTGGCCAGGCTGTCGTGATACCAAGATGTGGCACAGAACTTCGTACAGCTCGGCTAGGAGCCGGTTCAGCCGCGAAAAGTTCTCCTCTGTTGCCTCTCTCTCACTCGGTAAGTTGAATGCTATAGCCATCTTTGTCTTTCGAAACGTCTTTTTCTACGGAAGAAGCGTGGACAGATAGCTGTTTGTTTGTTATGCATAAATGCTGTGTGACTGTTTGTGTGAAGTTCCTTTCCGCTTTTGGATCCACTTCTCCGTTTTTGTAAAAATTTTGAATCAATCAAAAATGTAACTCCAAAGTTTCAAACCGTCCTTCAAAAATTTTATAAGATCAAAAATTCCTTCTCAAGTTAGTTAGGAAATTTTTCAAGTGGTACAAAAGTTTTCTGGGGGTAAAAATTCTCGAAAGTCAATTTTGCGAAAATATCACTCAAAAAGTTCACTTTGACACACAAAATGGCACAGAGTCCAAAATAAAAAATACACAGTTCAATTTGGCGATAATGAGATCACAGGTAAAGTTCCGACCTCAAAAGTTCACAAATTCACAAAAAGTTTTGGCCTCAAAAAACTCGCGCGGTACATTGTTCGTAAATCACTCGTAATTTTGGTGTAACCAGCGCACGGTCGATGACACAATTGCGCTAACTAACGCACTATGCATCGCTGTGGCTAACCGTCGTAAACAAACTGACTTCGCACGCCGCTCTACAAAAGAGGTCGACAGACGACTATTGCACGTGCGGCCGGCAAAGGAGCGAATCGTGTAATAGGGGATAATACTTCGTGCACATCATTGCCTCGCTCGACGCGTCCCCCTGTGTTGGTGCGCTGCATAACGTGTGCACACACGCACACTAACGAAACCCATTTGATTATAAATAGTGGAACGCACGGTAGCACGCTCCCTTCGCACTCCACTACTACAATCAACGTCCACACCGCTGTCCCCGTCCCTTTCCCTCTCTCTAATTCTACATGCATCTATCTCTTTTCAATCAGGTTACATCATGTTACAACAGCAATCGACAAAGTGTGACTCTCTCGTTTCGATGATACAAAACCTTCCCTTAGTGGAAGCGGAAGAGATGATAGTGACGTTTTTGGATTTTGGATATAGAAAGCGCGCCAAAGTGAACTGGCCAATCGGAGGCCTTGATTCGTATGGGGTGAGGTGACGTAAGAATGGAGGACTCGAGACAACGGGGTTGTTAAACGGAAAGCGTTCACTCGACCACTGGCTCTCGCCGCAAACCTACTATATTTGACTCGCGATATTTTAACAGCTCTTTGTTCAGGAGATAGACGTAAACTTGATTTCGTTAGCCTCGGGGTCTCGATACTGTGACAGGAGTTTAGCGCGTGTGTTTTATTATTAGTAATTCGGTAGCACGTTCGTAAAAGCGGTATAAAATGGTTTTAATGATCGTGGTTTTGCCATACGCGTTGGTTTGTGAAATCAAGAGGTGTTTTTTAGGTTTATTGACGTTTAGGGTCGAGTGGAAACCTTTGTTTAGATTGAATACCGGCAATAAAATTGATAACCGAAGTTAAACATAAAATGGTAAATAAAATAGCTATTTGCGTGATTTTGTAATTCTTTTGTGCTTGTATTTTTGTTTGTTTTGAAAGTGACTTTAGAATTTTTTCCAAATTTGATTAATATCCATTTTACTTCCAAAAACTGTTTTGTGAAATAAAACGCGTAGAATATTTTTTTTTTTGAATAGTATAGGTAATTCAAGAAATCGTTTTAGAAAAATTCAAATAATAAAAACTTCTTTTTATTTTATTTCGATGTTACACTAGTAAATTTGCGTGTTTTTTTTTTGACAAATATCTCCAAAGGTATAAACATGCCACTTTCATCACTCATCAATAGCGAATTAAAAAAAAAACCATGATCACATTAAAATACAAAGTTTTGTTTTTAATCCAAATAATATTATCATCGTGAAAAATGTTAGGGAAAAAAGTTTCAATAGGTAGGTCGAGTTTTACATATTTTTTACCTACGTAAAAAAATGAAATGAATTATTTTCAGGTTACAACGATGCAGTGCGACAAGCAAAGTATATTTTATAAGTAGAAAAAAAAAATTATCAACAGTAATTGTAATAACAAGGTCCTTAGCTATTTTTCATATTTTTTTTTACATTTTTGATCACATGACAACAACATTTTTTTTACAGTTTATAGTTGCATTTATTTTATTTTATTCACTTACGTCGTTATTCGCACCTACAACACTATCACAGTACCAATCTAACACCACTGTCTTCATCAAATATCAAATAAGAACTAAACCGACAAACTAAAAAGATTTTGGCTCTGCCATAATATTAGTCATAGCAAACAAAGTCAGAACAAGGACTGCCCGGATGATTCCTGACTCATTTTTGTTAAATTAATTAAATAACACGAACGGTACATCTTGGGAAATTACAAATTCAACTAAAGTTAAAACAAAGACTTTGAAAAGCACAGATTATTTTTGATAACGTGATTTTTAATTTTATTTGATAGGGCGGGGTAACTTTTAAGAATGAGGTATCAAAACCATAGATGAACTACAAAAATTATACAATTTATGTTTGTTGGAATACGGTCACTGCCACCAAAGTAGGTGAAAGAGAAGCTGGTATGATGTCATAAAAGCATTCATGAGAGATTGGCCAGGTTAGGCTATCGATAGAAAATTATGGAGTACTGGGTAGGAGACCAACTTTGCCCACTATTGGGACAAATCAGGTTCAAAATCAGTATTCAGGAAAATAATATAGAAAATAACCTCTTTGATATAGTAAAAGTTTATCAATGGACATAGAATACAATGACGTAGTAAAATATTATTATGTTAGAAATCTAACATTATAAAGAAATCATCTTGAAGCCTCCAAAGCAATTCTCTTCTTGTATTTGAAGATTCTCAAATAAAACAGAGGTTATTTCTTTGGAAACATTACTCAGACTTTGATCCTACAAATTCAGAAGCTTGGTGAATTGTTCCTTTGGAATGATATTAGTAATTGAAAGTTCCATAAGATCAGTTACTACCAAGTAGATTATGAAAGAAAAATATCATGACAACTTGAGACTCGAAACAATTCAAATTACCTAATATGAATTTGAAAGCTATTGACACATTAGAATTTCACTCAATGGAATGCAATCACTGCTAAATAATCCTACTTCTTATGCAATGTTTATCCTTAACCAATTAACAGCTCTGAACAATCAGAATGATAAATAATTAAAGTCAAACCAGTTGCACGTACAACTATTTAAATATTAAATTGCTGAGATTGAAGTGCTAAAAGATGAAATTTTACGTGATTGGGCATTAAGAGTGCAAATAACGCCTGGCCTGACAACTTATCTGACTCAATAGCTCTGGACAAAGATGTAAAAAATGTGATTAGAATTGTTAAAAAATATTGATGGCTCTTCACATTTTCCAGGAACTGAGCCACAACCAAAAAATCTTTAATAATAATAAAATAATAACAGTATAATATGTAGATGAAAGTCAAGTGATTAGGCATGAAATAACACGGGGATTCATAGGAATCTACCTGGGTCATATGGCCTAAACTAAGATACTCCTGTAAAAAATCGGAATAAAGAATTTTATATTCAGGCGAACGCTACAGACGTTTTTCTAGCGCAACAGATCGACGTTCTGCTTGTGTATAAGAATCCTCCAAAGTATCAGGTGACTGATGGAGTGGAATGTGCACGCAGAATCTCCCCTCGCTATTGCAAGCAGTAGTGCGAACAAAGTGATCTTCGCATGCACGTTCTTCCTCAGTCTGTGCGTCTCTGACCTTAGACGGTTCTAATCGGTTATTCTCTAGGTAAGTGATTTTGTGGACTGGTGAGGAGAAGAAACTCAGCCTTTTGAAAATAAACCAAGGGCAGAACGAGTGTCATGAAGACGAGTTACAATTCAAGCCATAAGTAAAAATGTTCCAGGTTGATATAAAAGCCATTTATTTGATTCTTTCCTCAATAATTAAAAGGCCAGAAAAGTTTTTGGAGTCGTCTGTATCCTTCAACTGAACTGGTAACTAAAGCCCTAAACTTATTAACACCACGCTTGACCAAAAATTAAATAAAGAACAATAACTAGAAGATGATCATAAATAACATACTATTGAGCCTGATAATGAAATACAACCAGCCAATTATAATCATAGACGCTTTACTATCGACACAGCAAGTTCGAACGTGTTCAGTGAAGCGATCGAGTGACTTAACATATTGAAAGTAGGTCATACGAGAGATGACTAACAGAGTTGCTATGAGAGACTACGTGATACTACTCCTGTCTTGAGACCGTCTTTTGAAGGGTAATTTGTTGAATCAATTAGCAATTATAAATGAGTTATCACGAAATTGTTCTTTATTGTTTATAAGGAGTTTTATTGTTCTATTCTTGAAACAAGCCGAGCACATGATTATTTAATTAAAATAATTACACCATGAAGTTAAATAATTTTCTTTGTAATTTTTTTTTATCATTTTCGCCAGTTTAGTTTATAAATCTCTTTATGTATTGGAATTTACAATACTTGCATTAACTGCACATACAAATATTGCACAATATCATTTGTGTAAAAACACAAACAATTAGAGACACTGCGTAAGAATTTGGCAAACCTTCCAGACTATCCAACAATTCTACTCAATAGATGGCGCTGCTAGTCACTCACGTTAGAAGAGGAGCAAGTTTCCGCTTACTTTGGCGATGTTTGTTGATCGCTTGTACAAACTTAACTATTATTAATGACATGATCATGTTTTATAGAATTTAGCCATCCACTATCTAAAGGTACTACTGTTGCATAAACCAGCATATTACAAATTAGAGGATTATATCCAAGATAAGAATGCTTGGAAATATGCTGGTCCTGCTCCATAGGACAATTTAGAGTCTAGACAAAATCAAACTGGTTGCTAATTTAATTAGCATTGATTTTACATTCTGTGATTACTTGAATTCACACACTGACTTATTAGTATTACTTGTAGTTAAAATGTTAGGAATATTGTATAATTATAATTACAATGTTTGTAAGTATGTGAGCACCATGTATCTCTCACATAATTAATTTATCTGTTATTGCTGTATTTTTCATTCTTTTTTACCTATCGTGGTAGTTATATAATTATACAATTATGTATACAAAATAATGTATAAACATTTTAAAAGAGTATCGGTGGAGTTTCTTGCCCATTCTTCTCGATACAAAAACTGCCTTTTGGAAGGGGCGACTAGAATCAATTCCATTTTTTGTAAAATTGACGTTCGAAAGTACCTTTTATGTGCCTAATTGAAATAAATTGTTTGGCTTTAACATTGATACAAACCTCAACTACTTAAACACTTCTGTCATTCCCAAGTTGCAACCGATTTTATATTCTGTGACATGCGAATAACACTAACCAAATAAAAGCAGCCACAGATAAATAATTCAAAATATTAAATAATCAGACATAATGCACATTAAGTTTTACAACGCGAAGGTAGAGCAGAGCGCGATAAATATTAAAATTGATATGAATGCATAATGCGGTAATGGAAAAGAGGTATAAATTCGTGTTAATGCGATTGACAACCGCTACTGTAGTGGTCGCCAGACCAAATGCAACGTTATTTGAGTTAAGGCTCAATTGACAGTAGTTAGCGGGGATAAAAGTCCCTTTTTGTGGCATGAAAGTTACAACATTGGTTAAAATGACAGTTTTAGCTTCAAGATTGTGGTTGTCACTGTTGTTGATTGTCAGTAGCAACTAATAATCTAATTTCAGTTGTTCCAACTTAATGTAGGTATTTACATTGTCCTCTGATTCTGTTATGTAAGTTATCACTTCTTCCTTCTCATTGTCCGCATGGATAATTTTTTTTTTGGTTTTAATGACCTTATCCTCCTTTTTTGTTTTTAAATATGTCACTTAAAAATAATTATGTTGTACTGTACATGCTACGCTGTAAGTACATTGCTCTTTTTGGTAGTTTGTACGTCATTCTCAATAATGCACATCGATATTGTTTAGCTGTGCATTTCTCTATCACAGCATTTAAGCAGAATAATTGTGTAATTAATAGCAATCAATCCATCAAGAGAATCGTTCGTCTACTCATTTACTTATCATAAAATAACATACCTTACAAGTTTACCTACATAACAAGTCCTACATATCATTTTCACTGTTGGACATTACACCCCAAAAATGTTTTTTACGCCCTCTGTGTTAGAACTTATTACAGTTTCTGTCTATACTGTAAGGTAAGTGGGGAGTATATAGAAGTTTTCCTTAGTGAAGCTTTCCAGTTTTGCAATGTTTTCCCCTCATAATATTTATTCTCTATTGCCGCTGCATCTTCATTCTTAAACCACTCCGAAACCACGACAAAGAGCAATCAGAACGAGCCCAAAGCCGTGAAATCGGACAGTAGCTGCCACGGCGGATTACGATTTAAGTCCAAATCCGGACTCCTTGGTCAAAGTGTAAAAGTGAAGATAACACAATCAATCTTTTTTGTTGACCAAAAAGTGTAGGTTTTTTTTTGTATTGTTGTTTGCTTGATGAACTGGGAATGAAAGAGAATGTATCAAGGTAGCTATAGATTCACGCTTTTTTAAATTATGGAAATCAGTTTTTGTTTTTTTTTTTTTTTTTTTATTAATCAAAACTAGAACAAAAAAACAGACATTTGGTTAAACACACCACAAAAACCATCGCGGGTTTAACAGTGGTGTGGCCAGACACGGCAACTCGGTGCCAATACATATTAATTATTGCACAATTTGGTAGGTACATAGATTTTTCCTAGATCGCACTGCTATCTAGAAAGTATCTTTTTAATATTTTTGAGCAGTTCTTCGCATTCAATACATTGCCGATTTCCTTAGGTAAATCGTTCATATACGATGGTAGCATGCATTCCCACGTCCGCGCTCCATAAGCGTTATTAGATTTAGGTTCGACAAATGTGGGTAAGTAGGTCAAACAACGCAACGACTTTAGTCTTACGTATTTACGAATATTACATAAATTATGGCAATTCTCACTTATAACGCGTAAACGTACCTTGTCAAAGACATTTACAATTTGGCAGTGCTTAAATAAACCCGTGTCATTATCTTGGAATTCATGTTTTATTCTTGTGGGTACAATTGTTTTCAAAATGCGTAACTGCAACTTGTAGATGTCCTCGACGTAAGTCTTGTATGTACGCCCGTAGCTACTAAGGCCGTAATCAATTACGGAGTCGGCCAGTGCCAAGTACAATGTTCTTAGTGTTCTATAGGGCAGCTTATACTTAAGTATCGATAACTTTGCTAATATTGACCTAAGCTTGTTACATACATGATCAATGTGCGCCCGCCAGTGGAAATTACTATCTATTACCACACCAAGATACATATGTTGGGTCACCAAATCCAATTTCTGGCAACTACACGCTGTGACCGGTCGGTGCAGACACCGATGCTCATGAGCAACGACAAAAGGTACACAAGACGTCATCAGGTAAGGCGAGTGTATATGCAGTAATTTGGTTTTTTTTGCATTAATTACAAGACCAATGTGTGTGGTTCTAGCTTTAAGTGCAGGACCAGTAATTTTATCTGCGACGTCTTTTATTGACGAGTATTAAAAAAAATGAGTTACGCGCAGTACGAACCCGCGCCGCGCGCCGCAGAATTTCGTGAATAGGTACTTATGCTGAAAAAATAACTTTCTTTAACGATGTTATTTAATACTTACAATGAATTCCAAAAAAAAAATGTCATTGCATTCCTAATGATGCAAGCTTTCATCGATTGTGATATTTGTCAGTTCTGAGCAGATTTACGGCCGATATGAGTCTACGAGTATACGTATATGAAATTATGTTGCTATTGTCAAATTCATAATATGCATTTTTACCCCGATTTTACGTAATATTTTTGTTACATCTCTTTAGGTCCTGGTAGTCCTTTTTCAACTCTTGAGAACGATACCAGAATCACCGTTCTAGCTGAACACGTTTTTGCACTACACTACTAATAGGTAGAGGGTCGCGCGCATGTGCCTGCGCTCGCGATGTGTCATCAATTCATCATAGCCAAATTATATCGCGCCTCAAAATTGTTATAAATATATTCTATATTTTGCGTGCTCAACCATTACTCTAGCGTTAATAGTCTTGCAGTTATTAGCGATCGTACATGTTTTTGACGGTACGAATATTTAACATACTACGAGCAAAAGAGAGGTTATCACGTCAAAAGCTTTCCTTTGACAAAACAACAACAAGAAATGCATCTGCGCAACCGCGGAAGTAATAATGACAAATCATGTTTTAATTTAAGCGGAGATTTCTTGAAAACGGTCAAAAAGGTGTTTTTTTAAAGCAGTGTATCTCCTAAACCGTAAAAAAAATTGCCATAAAAAAAGAACGATATTCTCAAGTCTTCTTTACATAAAGTGATCGAACTCAAAACATAATTAAACATATTTTATTACATCAAAAAAATCTTCAAACACACCTCTCAATTATCTTTAAAAAGCAGTCTATCTCTTCATTAACAATTATAATAATTTTTTTAACTATACCATAATATTTTAAATGCCAAACTGCATCGAGCGATCGATTAGTAATTATTAAATAGTCAATCCTCGTATCTTTTTTTATAAGAAGTTAGCCTAGCAACAACAACAACAACAACATAATTATTTTTAAGTGACATATTTAAAAACAAAAAAGGATGATATAAGGTCGTTAAAACAAAAAAAAAAAATATCCATGCGGACAATGAGAAGGAAGTAGTGATATCTTACATGTCACCATATAATTATGAACTTCGTTAGTTAATAATCAATTGGAATTATTTCCGTTAGATTATACCTGTCGAAAAATTGTAAACTGCAACAAACCATTTTTAATTTAACGCATTATTTTTCGATCGTTTATAATCTATCCTGGGAAACCGACAAATTGGGAACTGGTATCAAACTTGTTTGCGACGTAACGCACCTTGCGCTAATACTGAATAGCCTGCCTAGCTGCGAGCAAATTGGAAGTAGAGCTCACCGGCCGGTGCCGCAGCACTATTCGCTTCGCTCGCTCGGCTCGCGCGCGTTTGTCGCAGTTCTAACCTAATCTAACCCATTTCACCCAGTTCACAATTTTTTGACAATTTATAACCTAACGGAAATAATACCTATAGATTATAAATTATCGGTTCTGACAAACTTACGGTGACATATCTATTACATGAGATGTTAATAAAAAATCAGCACTTCCATAATCGAAATCTAGCAATAACTCTTTACCGAAAACAATTAATTGGCAATAAGTCAATACCGCGGCGAAGCAATTGGCCGAACATTGGGACACAATTAATTTTAATGGCTATATATTTTGGCAGTAACTCACTCAAAGGGACACCTGATGTCAGCCTGTAATATACTATTGTTCCGAGTAGGGTACTCGGTTCGTGAATGCTTAATTAGTTGATAGTTAACTGTAAGTGTCATGTAAAAGGCTATTACGAATTTACTATAATTGTACTATCAAATATTGAAAGGACAAAAGACCCAGAAGCGACGAATTTCAAAGAAACTACAATTCCTTTACTTTGGATAACTATAAAATTCGTTTGTTACTTTGTTAAATCTGACTTGAACTTATAACTTGAAAAAACAGAAAAGCATGTGCGATGAGACAAAATAGTAAAATTGTCTTTAAAATAAAAACGCGCACAGCCTTTCGCGAAGTTTCGTATCGCTTGAAAAGGGCTAGAGTGCTCTTTTCGGGCTAAAGCACGAAAAAACGAGTTTACCTATAGTAAAAAGTGTACACCACCCCTTGGTAAGACTGATTGACAGACTCCCAGATTTCTGACGACCCGTAACAACTGTCAAAGATCTGATAAATGACAGCCAGGACCAACAGCTTAATGTGCCTTCCGAAGCACGGAGGGGTCCTGGTATGTAAAGATGGTCACCCATCCACGGACCAACCGCACCAAGCGTAGCTTAACCTGATCGACCGACCCGTGCGGCTGTTATTATTTAACCACAAGCCCCTATCAAGTCTATCATTTGAAATTATTCAAATTCATCTCTCCAACACCACCAAAAGCAGAAGCTTCGATACGCAGTTATTATCAACAACTTTACAAACACAATTTTGATGTGTATCAACAGGGGTGACTGCAAAACTATTAAATATCGGTCCAGGATTAAAGTATGCATGTTAAACTGAAACTACCCCTTTTTCAATCATGAGGGCTTACAGCTGACGGATATGAAATAGTTTTCAGCAGACATTGTGTAAATATGATGACTGTTCAGTACATATTGCTGTTTTGGGGGATAGGTGATGTAGGTAGTGTGGACGAGGGAATAAATTATTATATAGACCAACGTGTGTATAAAGATTAGTTCATTATATTCCGATGATCAATTTTATTTCCAAGATCACAGGGATTGTCTTTCTGTACGGAGTAGCTAAAGACCAACTATTCCGACGTTATTATAGAGGACAATTATTTTTTTTATCACAACGGGCGTGCGCTAGGCCTGCATCTCACCTGATGGTAAGTGATGATCAGGCAGAAGGCTTCCGGAATCCTGAACGACAGATAAACTGGCTATCTTACCTCTAACTGCCGAACCACAAAAATGCTGCTAACATTGTTGTTATGGAAACATACTTAGACAAGATGGTGGTACCTAGCCAGGTGGACTTAGAACAAGCCCTACCACAAACCAAACCGAGCAGAAAATGTTGCCCCTACTGGGAATTGAACCCAGGACCTCTGGGTCTGATACAGATGGTGTAGCCACTAGACCACAGGCGATTGAACATGTAAACATGACATGAGGCTCTGATGCGCGTTCATGACCAGATGACTTGTATAAAGACATATTATTATGGAGTTATAAGAGAATCTAAGGTGTAAGGACCAATAAGAAGGTAAGTTAGGATCTTAGCACGAAGCATTTTCTGCTCTCTTAGAAACGGTGAGTTTTTTACATAAAATATCTATGAGATAGTGACTCCTCCGCCACCCGTCTCCTTGAGCAATCGTGGTGGTCAATGCTCATGCTTTCTTTGTATGAGAAGAGGCCCTGCAGTAGGAAAATAATACGCTGATATTTTTTAAGATCTCTACATTAGCACACCTTCCACGTGAAAATACAATCTATCTCTTTTCATAATCCAACAAAACAAATCTTTCCGACGTTTAAAATTGAATTCGCAAAAAGTGCTGCGCGGTCAACCTGACCGGCTGGACACATGTCTACTGTGCAGTTAATAAATTGCAATCCGAGTGATGCGCACAGATTAGCGAGCACCGCGGAAAGTTCACTGCACTGGGTTTTTATAGAGCTGTTTGTACGATCTAAGGTGGTTATAAAGTTAAAGCGATGATAACTTGATATCGGTTTTCACTGTCGTCGTTCATTTCGATTCCTATTACAATACCTACTTACTACTGCTTAGTTGACTGGATAAGGTGAAAAAATGTGAACTGTCAGCTTTGGTAGATAAAAAAATATATATTTTTGATATCTCTGTGGATACAACGCCACATGCGAACTTCTCGTCGGTTATTTAAAAAAAAATCTGCTGTTCCATACTTTTTGACCGCGTAGGTGTTGCACTTTTCTATGCAACAGCGGATTTTTTTTAATAATGTAGATTAATTATTGTATATTTATTTTATTTTTATATCTCGTTGTATGCTGCACCAGTCAAAGTCATAACCTCAATGCTGTCAGGCTGTCGCTGAAAATCAGCGCTGGGGCTATGTCTCGCATAGGGTCGCAGCATTATGCTGAGCAATGGCCGTTTCGCGTCGATGTTGTTCAATTTGTTCTTTTTTGTTTTGTGTTCTTTCTTTGCGTCATGTTTCCCGCAAATAATAGTAGTTTCTTTCTTTTCTTTCTTTCTTTCAGCTCTTTCTGTCTGTTTCAAGTTTTGTGACTGCATGTCAATGCGCCATATCTTAATTTTCACACCAAAACCATCACAATCGCACTCCTAATAACAACTCTATATACTCCAGTTAATCTGCCACATTTAGTTCGAAGGCATATTGCGCCATCGCACCTGTTATGTGAAATACATATTATTGACTATGGTAAACCCATGGGTTATCCACCGTAACGTTTCATTAACAACTTTTGCTCAGCTTTTTGTTATGGCAGAGTGAGCTTGAGCGAGAAAGCCGTGGGAAGTTGAAAATGAAAGTTTTTGGGGCGTAGTTGTAGATTATAGAGGAGTTGAGGAAATGGAGATTGTAGGAAAGACTCAGGGTGTGCAGTATACATACCTATGTGACTTCTATATCACGCCATTTTTTCTTAACATAACATAACATAAAACCACGCCTTATTTCCCCATGGGTTTGGGCAAAGGTGTCCTATTAGTACACCCACATTTCGCCAGTTATGTTTAATTCACATGTAAAGAAGGCGGGGCGTATTGCTATAAATCCAGACTCCGGGCTGCTACCAAGAAATTCCAAATAGGAATACCCAATAACACTTTGCCCGATCTGGGAGTCGAACCCAAGACCTCATGCTCACTAAACCAGCGGGGCATTACAGGCCATGTTTACTTCTTGAGCAGTATTGGCGAAAATTTATTTTCGACAGTAATATATGAAAATCATGACAAGACATGACGCGCAAATCAATTGGTACCTAAGAAGCAAGAGAATACTGACAATATCCAGAATTATTAGGTAAAGTTGCACTTGCTGAGAAAATTACAACTCTTCTTCTTTTCGTGTGGTTAGTGACTAACCTGGTGTAAGAGTTTTAAAGGCGCCCATGGACCTCTGACTTGACTTCACATGCCGTCGAGAAACCTCTCAGGCATGCTGGTTTCCTCACAATATTTTTCTTCACCGTTTTTTGGAGCAAGTGAAACATTAATACAAGATAGTGGAACATGGATAAAACATCGCAACTTCTTCGTGCTGATAATTTTAGTACCTACTGAACCGTAAGGAATCCGCTGGATGCTGGAAGCAGACTACCGGTCGAAGTGGCGGTGCTTGGAGGAGGCATCTATCCAGCAGGGGACGTCTTCTGAAATGATGATGATGACCTACTGAACTACTGACATCCTTCTGGTTAAACTAGAAGCTAATAGTAACTTGATTGAGAAAGGCTGAATTGGGCTTGAGAAATAATCATCTTTTTTAGTTCTATGAGAAGCCGAAGTTTTGAAACCGATTACCTCTTCCAACAAAAAAAAATCCCTTTAAAAGTGGACCTTGTCCGAAAAAGGTCGAAAGATATACCGAAGACTGGACCAGTAGTAACTTGTTGACACAGGTCGTAACAGGTTAGCAGCCTTATTATCTATGTGCATCTTATAACAACCCGGCTTCCTTCATTTTGTTGTTTTTTTTTTTTCAAATTAATATCTCCTGTCCATTCTCACGAAGTGCGTTAAGAAAATATAGATGGACATAATGTTTAGTCTAAATGTCTTTAGATATAATCAAATTCGAACCCTTTCGCAAGCTAGTTAAAGATAATTCCACAATACTAACCCGATTTTCTTCCTTTTATAATATTGTCTGAAGGTGTATGAGGAGCTCGTGGCTAAGTAATAACTGCCGCATGGGTCGATCTATCAGCTTCAGCTACGCTTACCAGGGTTGGTCTGTGGATGGCTGCCCATCTTGACGTACCGAGACTCCTCTGTGCTTCGGAAAGCACGTTAAGCCGTTGGTCCCGGCTGTCCGTGGATCTTTGTCAATCGTTACGGGCTGTCAGAATCCCGAAAGTCTGACAACCAGTCTTACCAAGGGGTATCGTATTACTCAGTTACTGGGTTGCGGAGGTCAGATAGGCAGTCGCTCCATGTAAAATACTGGTATTCAGCTGTATCCGGTATGACTGGAAGCTGACCCCAATATATTTGGGGAAAGGCTAGGCAGATTGATTGTCTGATATGGTGTTATCTCATCTAAACTATAATATTATAAAGAAAAAAGATTAGATTTTTTGTATGTTTCTTTGTAATGAATAAACTTAAAAACTACTAGACCGATTTAAAAAACTCTTTCACCAATATAATGCTATATTATCACTGGCAGTATCAGTAACATAGGCTATAATTTATAAATATATAATGCGGGCGAAGCCGCTGTCGGAAGCTAGTATATAATAAAATGTATCTACCAAAGATAAATAATGAAGCCACCACAATCTTAGCAAATATTTAACAAATTTAGTTATGATTTAGATATAAGATGTAATAAGGTGTTATCTCATCATAACTAAATCGGTTAAATACGTACTCAGATTGTGGTGTCAATAAACTAAAACGTACCTACCTAAGATAAATAATATAACAACGATAATTTAAACTTGTAGTAACTTGTCGAAAGCATATCGCGTGTTTGCCTTCAAAAAATAAAAACATTCAGTTACCACCTAGCACGTTTCAGGCTACGCAGTAGCTATGTTTAAATACTCAAAACCCTATTAATTGCTTAGTGTTTTTTTTTGCGCAAGTTTGACTTACTCCTCTTTCCAAAAGGGCTTGTAACTACTTAACTCTTTTGAAGCTTTCAAGTAGATATTTTGCAGAATGATAAATGTTCATTCTTAAAAAGGTACGCCTCTTAACTCCCGAATGCTAACGAATGTTGACTTCATAATTTGTTGACGGCCTACTCAAAAACATCCTTAAATATCAAAAACTCTATCAAAAACCCTGTTACCTACTATACTTGTTTAGCCAAACAACCAAGAGATAACTAATGTTCAAATACGAAAAAAATCACTACGAAATAGCCCTACGAGCTTCGGTTCCTGCCTACCTACTATTGGGCAAAAAACTCATCCACAGCTGAGGGTGACAAAAAATGTAAACAAAACTTTTTTTTGACACATCTTCGGACATGTTGTGGACTAGCTGATAACCTTTTTGGGGTGGAAGGAACAATTTTTATACATCGCTGTAATTCAATTCGAAATAAAGCACATAATATGGCGGTAGACAATCACATTACTTTCAGCATAAATGTACGAAAATAAGGTCACGAAAAGTTTTACAAATTCCTAACCTGCCACTATGTACGCACTTCTTCGGTCTAATCAAAAGAGAAGAAATCATAAGTTTTTTGAATGAATAAGCTGCTTCTCTCGCAGGAAATCCTTGCAAACAGGAATAATGATTTAACCCAAAAGACACTTATATCAACGTCTATCAGAACACAACTTTCCATTCCAGAAAATATAGAAACATACGGATAACAACAGCCCGTTTCACCCTACACTCACAAAACTACAACGCAAAAGAATACTCGTAAAATCGACCTCGCGGTTAAAGTAAAAAATGGTAAAAAAAAAACTATAAGTTTGTAAAAGTTAAAGCCATTAACTGATAACACAACCATTAGCTAAAGGCAGATAAACTGAGTTATTGTTATTGAAATAAACAATTATGTGAGGGATAATGAAATGATTTCACTTGCTTGTGATTGTGTCATTATACGGGATTTACTTTGTGAGTTAAATGTAATTGTTTTTAACCGACTTCCAAAAAGGAGGAGGTTATATGTTCGACGCGTATGTTTTTTTTTTTTTTTAATGTATGTCCGCCGATTTCTCCGTCAATTTTGGACCGATTTTGAAAATTCCTTTTTTGTATGAAAAGGTATGCTCCCGAATTGGTCCCATATAAATTTTATTAACTTTGGTTGGATAGTTTTTGAGTAAGCTTCAATAATACGTATTTTTTCCACTTAGTATATACATATATGGATGATATGATGATAACTTCCTGTCACTGTTATTTACATAGCAGGTAGTGGTATTCGAATTTGTGTGGGGTAGGTACCACAACTAAAAAGTGAAAAATAAAAACTTAAAAATAAAAAAAACAACGGAGTTCCGAAAAAAAAAACACTACAACATGTTTACATGTTTACATTTACATGTTTTTTTTCGGAAGTCGGTTGTAATTTCTTTTTGGTAAAACGTTTTTTTACTTTCATTATCTCATCATTCTCCTGGCCTTATCCAATTTATTAGTGGTCGGCGCAACATGATTTTTCTTCCATACTTCTCCATTAGTCGTCATCTCCGTATTCAGGGTCCTTTCTAGCCATATCATCTTTCACACAGTCCATCCATCGTTTTTAGGGTTCCGTACCTCCTAACAAAAAACGGAACCCTTATAGGATCACTTCCTTGCCCGTATGTCAGTCTGTCAAGACCCATTTTCACAGGGACGCTTGGAGTTATCAAATTGAAAATAATATCAATTATGTAGATCTATAGTGCCTTGGACTCTAAAAAAATCAAGATTCTAAGTCAACGCAATAAATAATAGGGCCATTTATGTGACATATTTTGATAGTCACAAATAAATCAAAACCTATAGGGTACTTCCCGTTGACATAGAATAATGAAATTTGGCAGGAAGCAAGGTCTCACAGCACAAGTAGAGGAAAAAGTCCGAAAACAGTAAATTTGTAGTTTTATCACATATTTTTATTTTTTTCGATTACATTTGTTTGCAGTTTTAGAATTGACCGTGTCGTATATCGATGTATGGGAGAACATGTTTTTCAACTATAAAGTTGAGTTTGTTTTTGGAATAAATTCATCCCAACTACGGAACCCTTCTATGTGCGAGGTCCGACATGCACTTAGCCGATTTTATTTTTGGTCTTCGTCTTCTCTGCCATCCACGATGAGCTGCAATAATTCATACTCTACTTCTCATTGGTAGTCCAAAACTACTGTAGGTACTAACATGAACACTGACATTTAAGCCAACTAAACACAGCCATGTTTTGATTCGGTCTAACTGGGTAAATCGCTTGGATTGGAGCAAACTGGTGGACCAAGACTACACATACATGAATATGGATCAATTTGATGTGGAAGCAGCTCCGAATTAATAAAAAATATACTGAACATGCTCAACCGTTACGAATATTTCATTATTTTTTCTGCTTAAAAGCTACCTAAAGCATCCTTAAGAAGTCTGTGTAGAAATTGATTTTGATGCAAATATTCCATTTAGCAGACCTTTTGAGCAAAGCCAGTCTGCTACACAGTATCAATAACGATAAAACCTCTCAACAAACTCAAAAGCGTACTTACCAAAGGACCACAATTTTGCATAAGTCATGACAGGTACACCATTCTGCGTAACAAAGACATCAAAAATTTGAATGACAATACAGACTTGCTGAAGTAAAATAAATAAAAAGCCCTACTAAAAGAAATGATCCTAAACCCTTCGGTTGGCACCGAACCCACTCCCACGCTGATCGTTCCTTGCTACTAATCCGACGAACAATAAGACACAGCTGTGTAAATATAAAGGTCAGACTAACACGGCGATGTGCGAGAAGTTTTAGAGAACAGGTTGTCAGGTTTTGGTTTTAGGAGTATACAAAATTAGAAACGACCGTGGTTGAAAGATTCGGATAGAAGGAACAGAATTAAGTTGTCCGGAATTCCCTGCCTCATTATAACGCAAACGAAAAAATAAATAAAGATTACAACGTTGGCAATCATCATGACACTCTTTCACATCAGCAATTTTGCTACTATTCACCCATATCAGAGATAACAGAGCGAACCTTCAAAAGATACTTTAAAAGCAATTATAGATATTTCACCATCGTGCTGAGAAAAATAACGTAGGCAGCAACTAGAATAGTCCAAAATTTAAAACAAATATGCTGTATCTTATACATAGAAGCAGGCACTTCTCAAATATAGTCACTGGAAATAACAACTCGCATATCAATCTGAAGGTTGTTAATAAATAAATAAATAAATAAAATACTTTCTTTCAAACCATGGTGTCCATTTTGTTAGTAACAATGTTCTTATAGACTAGTGCTAGTAATAATTAAAACTATCCACAACAAAAAATATAAAATAAAGTAAAATCAACAATCACTACTACGCCATTCCATGACAAATGACGCAGCAATGACTGATGTAACTACAGTCCAGCCGACTAGCGATCATGCTAAGGATGCTGTTGGCGCTGCCACGTACTCTACGCACCAGGGTTGATGTAGTGATGTAGAACCTGGTGCACACATCGGGGCTGTCATCACTGCAAGTCCTAAAAACACCCCTAAACCTAATTCACAACCATAAAAGCTTTACTATAAAGCACAGCTGTTCAACGTAAACAATTCTAAGACCTAGATCGCGGGATAAGGCCTAAATTGTCGTTCAATCAACCTAGTTTCGAACAAACAGATTCCTTTGTTCTAAAACCGGTTATAACCGGTATTTTAACTTTTAACGCGAAGTTTGATGTTAAGGTTGCTAAGTTTGGTTTACTTTATCTGTTGGTACTTAATCGTGGGGCTAATGCATTTGAGGTAGATTGGGTTAAGTAATGTATACTGAGGTGAGGTTTGGTGATGTGTAAGGATGTAACATTATTGTGTAGTAGGATATGGTGAAATAAACGAAATCAAATGTTACTTATTCCAACTAGAATGAGAATCAGCCATTTTTGAATGTCAACATTTCATAATATAGTCCCCCAAAACACCCACACGCTCATGCTTTAGCAGGGAAGAAGAAGTGGCTCAACAAACTTCCCAGCTAGACTCTCCAGCAAGACTCCCTAGAAAGTATCATATACTATCTATATATATCTAAAAACGGAGGACGAGATTGTAACATAAAAAGGACGTTACTTCTGTGTCTCTTATACTTAAGGACCAACAGTTTGTAAAGAAAATTCTCGATAAGTTACCTTTAAAAATCGAAAGGCATTTCTTAATTTCTATTTCCTTTAATATTTGTTATTTTTGTCCCAAATTTACCAAGAGCAGCAGGGCAGGGGTAGCAGGGCTAATCATCGGTATTGGTTTGAAAACAGTCTCACCCAGTAAAGTAAGGACGAAAAACCGGCCAAGTGCGTGTCGGATCACGCACAATGAAGGGTTCCGTAGTTGGGACGAATTTATCGCCCGAACAAACTTAACATTCTAGTTGAATAACATGTTTCCCCATACATTCCAAGTTGGTTTCAAATTCAAAATGTTTAATTTCACATAAACCTACAAGGGCATTTATGGAACGTCAGAAGCTAGGTGCACGGTTACAATTGGTCGTTTCCTATGGAGAAGAGTCGGCAAAAAACTCCACGGTTACTCTTTTAAAAGTAAATGGTTTTTACAATGTTTTTAAATTACAGTGTTCAAAGGTATGAGAGGACTGTGTAGGCCTATCAACAAGTACCAAGTACTTAGCAAAATATAAAATGGTCCACTGATCTAAAGTCTGTTAAGCCTACAACGTTCTCACATTCACAAAATCCAAAAGAAAAGAATTAAATTATATAAAAAATAATAAAAATAAAGACCTATTTAAACCAAATGCCATGACTCCCACTACAGCTGTAACAAATCTAATTTAATAAAAAAATAAAATATAGAATATTGTAGGTATATAATGTCAAATAATGAAAAGATTATGTCAAGGAATGTAAAAAAAAGGTAAAACAAAATAATAATCGTAATTTGCGAGCAGTTAATAGACATTTACATAGTTATGCCGTTAATGAAGTACCAGAGAAACCACATGTGAAGAAGGAATTGTTGTCAAACTTCCTTGTCTTCAACGTAATCTTTAATCATATAATATGCTTTCTTGATAAGGACACGTTAGATGTGGGTTTTGAACTTTCCATCGCTACTTATGTAACCGACTTTGGCAACTTGTTATAAATGCGAATACTGTTTATAAGAAATGAGTTACATGTTTACTACGTGTGTTTATAATATGGAAATCACTTCGTATTTTCAAAAGTCCTAAGTTCTTGTGAACATACAAAATACTTTCTAAAATATTCAGAGAAGGCTAAGTTAGTATATAAATTTCTTTGAATTTGTTTGTATGGGACTCAGGACCTATTTTATACATTGCGCGAATTGCCCTCTTTTATAAAGTGAAAATTGAATCTAAGGCAGCTGCCCATGCCCACAACAGAACGCTATAAGACATAATACTGTGGAAATAAGCAACGTAACCTACGTAACCTAGCTATGGCTACATCAGTCAACTGCCTTATTTGTCTTACTACATATGCAGCTGAACTTAAACTACCTGAAAGAGCTCTAATGTGAGCGCCCCATTGCAATTTCGAATCTAAAGTAATTCTACGCACAATATTGAGAGATTTACCATGTTTTTTTAAGACCATAGACTTCTTATAGGTTTTCTTGTAATCTATAAACATAGAACTGTTCTCTGCATTTGTTTCAAAATTTTAGGCTCAGTAGTTTCGGAGATAAGGGGGCAAATTTTCATGTACTTTCTTAAATATCTATTTTAAAATTATAAAAACAATGTATTTGAGATCCTCGGAATAAGCTCTTTCATTTGACATGTCACACGGTACAGAACACAAAACTTTCATTTTAAATTTTCTTATTTGCCCCCCAACAGTGACCCCCATATTCTAAATTCATTTATTTACGTAACACGATCGTGTTTGGGTCATAGAAATACCTAAGTGTACCTATTTTCAAGTAAATTGGTCCATTAGACTCGGAGCAAATTGGCTGACAGACGGACAGACAGACACACGAGTGATCCTATAAGGGTTCCATTTTTTCCTTTTGAGGTACGGAACCCTAAAAAGAAGCAAAAGGACCAAATTGAAACTATTAAAAACTTGCAACTAACAGGACACACAAAAACGGAACCTTGCAACAGTTTGCAACCCTACCCTAACCTTGACCATACCATCAGGTGGATCACTTTAGCAAAAAAAGCAACAAAATATCAACAATAGCACTCTCGAACAATAACTTTCAATCCTAAACACGTGCAAGTAACACAAAAAGGTTTTTCTTTTGCAAAACTTGCTAGTAGGTCAAAATTGGGCAAAAAAATTGGAACTAACTTTACTTTTGCGTATGTTGTGTACTTTATTACAAGCCAGCGAGGATCAATTTTGTTTACATAAACTAATGCTATAACATTGCTGAAGTAGAGAAAGAGTGATAGTTACAAAGTTTTCAGTGCTGTTATTGGGAATCTACAGCCCTTAAAAATAAGGGTGAACTTTATTTGTGTTTTGATTAAGTAAGTTTGTTGGATAATACTACCTGTTACGCAAAACAGGCTGGTTTAGAAATTAGTTATGGTACCAATACGATGTTTTGTTAAGCAAAATTGGCTTTGTAGTTTTTGGGCCAAGTTCGTACGTGTCTACCAATTGATTAGTCAGTGAACGAGTGTATTCCTGAATAAAGGTTTTTTTTTGTAAAGACCTGTAAAAGAGACCCTTGTAAATATACACATTTTAAGTCTTTCATGATGAGGTAGATAGATACTCATTGGTAGTTTCTTTTGATGATCTTTTCTTTTGGATTTCTGGTAATTTTCTTCACTAATCATTAGCCTCTCTTAGTTTAAAATATACAACACTATTAGCTTATAATTTGCGTGTTTCAATTGCAAATATAATTATTACATTCAGTTCTGAAACATAAAAACCTAAAACTGATATTAGGTGACTATTACTATTGTTATTACTATTATTTTTATTATTTATTTTTATTATTTGGTGTGGTGGTCACTTTATATGTATCAGTTTTAGATTTTACGTCATTAGACGTATTATCGTTTCGTGCAGACATTTCCTTGTGCCAGTATTCAATAAAGTTTCTTGTCACACGCGATAATCACGAAATCAACATTTTAAAACACTTTTTGGAAAGGAAGCCTAAA
Source organism: Agrochola lota (assembly GCA_947364205.1). Classification (NCBI taxonomy): domain Eukaryota; kingdom Metazoa; phylum Arthropoda; class Insecta; order Lepidoptera; family Noctuidae; genus Agrochola; species Agrochola lota. Next base: position 3,552,589 of record OX376241.1, read on the forward strand.
TTATTTTCACACATTGAATCACTCCCGATACACATCGTTTCAATTTGCAGTGATTGCAATCATCCCAAATCACCGAAAATAAACAGAGACACATCCATTTTTGTGGAAAAAGAATCACTTTAGCCATCCAAATTTTTATTTTGTCATTATTCCTGTGTGTACAGACTACGTTTCTCAGGTTTATTTTGGTTTTGGTAAGGAAAACGTAAAGAAATAGCATAGGAAAAAGCTTTGCACAATATTCTAAAAGGTAAACAATTAATCATCTACTCGTCAAAACGCTTTCTTCTGACAACTCCTACAAAAACCCACAGTGATTTTTAATTAGGCGTAGATATTAAAATGACTTTCAGCTGTGTGTTCATCATGCTGAGATAGGAGCCTTATGGATTTTAATTTAAATTTTACTTTGTTTTTTTTTTGTATTTATGTTTAGTGTGTTTTTAGTTTAATTTGTGATTTCCTGTGCGAGTCTCAATAAATACTTTTTCCTTCTTTCTAACATCATCTTAGTTGCAGGCAGCCTCTGCAAGAATTTCTTCTTCCATTCTTACATAATCAAGTTGTCCTATGTCTTCTTCCATTCTTACATAATCAAGTTGTCCTATGTCTTTTCCTATACCTTTTTCTGGTAACTCATGACCATAATTATTCTCATCACCGTCTCAGTCAGTCGAAACTTCATCTGTACGTACACTAATGTCCAAATTGCGTGTTGCATCGAAACTGAACAGATAGCGCGGTGCTAAAATAACTGATTGTTGTTTAACCTAATTTATTGATTCGCCTGCAACCAACTTTTTAGTTACGCCTTCGTGGTGGAATCAATCTTCATATTTCATTAGGTACCTACTGCTTCCATAGAACATCGTCTTTTATTTTGTTACTATGTTCTATTCGATATCCCCTAAATATAATTTATCTTCTCAGTCACCTAAATTTGGAAGAAATCGTCTGGTCTAGTTAGTTTATCTTCCTTTTTTGACCTCTCATCCTTCGCTATTATAAAATAACCAGCAATAAAAATAAAAAAATGTATTCTCTATGTGTATGTGCCTATAAAATCCGTATCCCTAGAAATGCATTCAGTTAGTCCCTATCTACTAAGATAGAAACAAAAGAAAAGAGTTCTTTATTATATATCCATCTAAGATAATATTTACACAATTTAAAAACTTACAGACTTAAAGTAAAAATAATATGTACAAGTATATAAAAAAGTGGGAAAATAATTATAGGGCATCAAAAAATTCGTCCGCTTTGCTATCAACTGTAAAAGTGCCCAAAAGGCAGGCAGCATTGCGACATTGTATGGCAATGCTGATTCTTTGGCCACAAAATAGGCCAGCCCTCTGGTCATATGAAGAGTCTATCAACTACTTGGCGATGTCTCGAAAAACTAAGTGGGCACTCGGACTTCATAGCCCTCGTGTTTCAACCCCAAACGGCCCGAACATATAAGTAAAGACATAAATAAAAGAGTAGGTAAATTCTCATGAAACATAATAATTTTGATTCCAAAAACAATTCCAGAATCATTATCATTCCCGATTAAAAGCAACAACATAAAACTAATCAAGCCCATTTTTAAATAACGATCACAACCGGAAACACTAATATAATGTCGCTTAATATTAATTTTTGTGTTCATAATGAGTCACATTTAGTAGCATTAGACTAATACTCGTCATATCCTGTGTTCTGTTTGATATAGATAAGTGATTAAGTGGATCAACCTGTTCTATTTCTGGTTTTTGATTGAAGATTTTATTGAAATCTAGTTATAGGAAACGCATTTTATTTTTAACATGATAAAGCGAGTTTTGGTATGAATGAAATGTAATTACCTACCTAAAGAAAGAACAAAATTGTGGACCATGCATGTATCTTGAGTTCATTGTAATCATGTCAAATCCTTTTAGTAGGTACTAAAAGATCCTATTCCCAAAAAAATTCAGAATTACTAGTCTGCATTCGCGTTTGTAAAAAAAAAACTATATACAAAACAAAACCAGGGGAAAAATAAAGATAAAAAGACTTAATAATAGTATCGCATGGGACATTCAATTATGGGGACATCGTTAATCTAATGAACCATGGCTAAGGAATCCTATTTAGATTTTCCCATGCAGGTATCATAATTACGTTTACCATAACATTGGTTAATAAATAACTGTAGAACAAGTTAACCGTATAGTGTTTTGGGAGGTTAAGGTACAAGAGATCGAAGGACCCAAATTTTTTAATTTATATCGTTTTCCAAAGATGATCTATTAGCAGTCTTATTTATGAAAACTGTTTTACAAAACACTACAATGTGAAAAATAACTTAAATTTCGGAAGTCGGTGTGTTTGGTTTTGTATTTTCGTTATTTGCCACCGACTTCCGAAATTTAAGTAATTTTACACTTTGTAGTGTTTTTTTGGAAGTCAGTTGTGTTTTTTTTTTGTAAAAAAGTTTTTATTTCTCGCGTTTTAGTGAGTTAATTTGTAATCTAAGTTACAATAGCCTAATGTCAACTACTCACTACCTTTTACAAAATATTGTTTTTCCCGATGTAGGGACGTTAATCGTAGAGGAGTTCTTCTGGCACTTCACCATCAGCTCCTCTTCTCCATATGCATTGTGATGAGCATAAATTGCTTGGCAACCATATTAAAGTAATCGAATCGCAACCCGTGAAATACTTATTATTGAGCAGTTCTAGTGGCCATCTCACGTCTTCATCATCAGTTCCACTTCACCAAATGGTGAGCCGAGAGCAACTGCACGAGTTACTATAAAAAATACCAAAATCGCTATAGGTGTGTCTATAATATTTGTCTATGATTTCCCCAGGATCCCATCATCAGATGCTGACCTGATAACAGTGGGACCATCTCGAAAGTATATCCCTTCAAACAAAAAAATAATTTTGCAAACCCGTCAATGTATGACGGCGTTATGCCCGAACATAATTAAAAAAATGTACATATCATCCGAAACATCCGAATTGATAACCTCCTCCGTTTGGAAGTCGGTTAAAAATAGTTATTACTTTATGGCGTTGCAGTAAGTAGAAATTTGATAAGATAACTGCATAACACATCATAAATTCGGATGTGTCTGAAAATATACGTATAAGCTTGGATTAACAAAGTATCATAAGAGTTAATAAAAAAAATCGCCGGATGAATGTAACTGTCCGTCTTCATTGCAATGATCTTTATACAGGCTTTTATACTCCAAGGCATACGCTTTTCCTGCTGGGGCTGCGGGTTTGTCCGAAAGGGATATCGCGGCCCCGGCACACAGGCAACGGAAGGAACATGGGTGGGTTTTAGTCAGTAAAAGTCTGACACACCCTCTCGCTCTGCCCAGAGCGGGAGAAGTCATTTGATGATTTCCACCCATCAAAAAAAAAAAAAAGGCATACGCTTTTGATACGCACTGAACAAGACATTGTAACGGCAAAAGTCGTATCTTAGACTGAAAGTAGGCTCTTAATATTCGAGCAATTAAACCCCACCTGGTGCAACCTACCACAGTACCAACCCAAAATAAGCAGCCCATAAGTACCATTCATCTATTGAAAGACAAAGAAGCAAGTTTATTACTAACTAATAAAACAGAGTCAATAACTCACTGAACACCCATTACGAGGTTTAAAACTGACAATTATACATGGTGTGTCTTTAAGCATTCTTTATTGGGCTCACACTTGACATATTGTATACAGGGTGTTTTATTTTAAGCGTTTTATGTGTTTTCACAGCAGTCGGGTCTGGATTTGTTTTGGTATTCCGTGCTTTTAGACTAGGGTTCATGGTAATTAGTTTTTAGCAATATTTTTTGTGTTGTCACAAGTGACGCCGCTTGATTTGAGTTAAGACTTTAAGAATTTAAGTTTTCTAAAAATATTCAAGCATTTATGCACTTCTTATTAATTAAATACCTACCTACCTATATGGAAGGTCATGTTGTAGGTGTGATAGCTTTAACACACATTACTGCTAGTACTGTAATTACATAATTATGTATTTATAGTACAGCCTGCTTTTCCATACCAAAACACAGCAGCAGCTGATCACCTCATAAACAACGCATTTTATCTGCCTTTTACGGTTCGCCATTTGAATAATACCTGAAAATCCTCCCATCAACGTCGTTTACTAACAGCAGTTATCACCGCACATAATTAAAACCATTGTCTTGCACCAAAAATTACGGTCCCCATAAATAAAAGCCGGGCTTCGTTTAAGATGCCATATTTAAAATAGTGCCATAAAAACATCTTGTGTTGTTACACCAAAGAAACTGGTCCTTCGAGTCTTTATACTTGTAGAGTGACACGGGTCAAGTTATTTTGGTTCTTGGATCCCAAAAAACGTGAAGACCCATCGATGTAGCTTCTTCGGGTACATGTCGGTACTAAATATTTTATTGGTACTTAAACTCTCTTTATTATTCAACTCAGAGATTAGTGTAATAGGTATAATCATTAGGTTGACAGTGACTGAAGACTTTCTCTGTGAGGGTGTTAATTTTATCGCAAAATATGCTACAAAGTTGCAGAATGAAACATCAGAATCGTTGGTACATTGATTGCACTGAGGTTCACAGCTTTAAGGAACAAGTTTTGCTCATGTTAGATGTAATTAATTCGCATTAAATTATGATCAATCTTTAACAGGTAAATGGTAGTTAGGATCATGACAAAATGTAGTTGGTTTTAATATTATTGAATATTCTGCAGTTTCCGAGTTAGAAAATGACGTTTTATAACCGTGGGTGTTGTAAAAGCTAGTTCAATTAAAATAGATTGTAAGATTATGTACCGTAGCATTTACTTATCGTTATGATCGTGACTTTACTCCTACTGAAAAGCATGGTATAAAAGTCCTTGTATATTTGCATGATTATCTTGATTTTATGTTGCTTTGAATTTGTTTTTACCTGACTATGGCAAAGTCAAAGGATGAGGACAGGCTTTATGTGTATGTTCATCTGTTCCCTCATAAACTCCTCGTCGTTTTTTGGCAAACGGGGTATCGTTTAGAGCGTCATGTTATTCGACGGAAAGGCACATAAACTCAAACATGGTGACTGCGGATGAAAAGACCATTTTATTTTTTAGATTCATATTTTGTGTGGTCTTTCGAAGTACTTTTCGATGATAAAGTTTCGTTGGGCAAAGGTGATTTGCTGTGGATAGGTAGACTAGTAATTAAATGACTTATCGTCTGTTTGAAAATTGATGTGTCACCCAAACATCCAAGCGTTTAGCTGACTAACACACATTACGCGTAGGTAAAAGATAAAAACGGAAAACAAAAATTATGATCACATTGAGACGATCTTAAGTAAGACAAAGGTAAGCAAGGACAAGACAGAAGTCAAAAGCTAAAGACAGTTCAAAAAGACATTGCTCTTATTTTAACGACCAAAATCCTTCAAATACCTCGACTTTAAACAACAGGAACTATCAATATTCCCGTTTATACCAATCAAAATTAATGTTCTCGTAAATATTAGATTCCTTTGTGAAATCTCAAGGGGTTCGGTAGTTGAGATGTTTGGACATAAAGTCAATCACATGTTATTGACGTAAATACAGCTATATTGGGATTAGGACAGTTATTGGGCTGTTAAATGTGTGAAGTCTCTTGAAAATATGTGTGTGTTTGTTTGTTTTTAAACATGTTTGAATGGAATGTTGCTATGTCGGGCGTTATAGTTAGCCTTTCTTTCGTATTCATCATCGAGTTTAATGATGAACCAGGTCTTCTGCTATGAAGAAAGTTGTACCAGCGCACTTTTGACAAACTCTTGCATTGTTATCCTCAAAGAACCACTTTATAAAACCAGCCAAGAGCGTGTCGCACCATGCATAATGAAGGGTTCCGTAGTTGGGATAGGATGGAGACTTTACCAAAAATTTACAATTTAAAGCTAAATATTTCGCAAACGGATCCCTAAATCCAAAAATGGTTTCGACACACCAACAATATTTTTGAACGACCTTTCCAACGACACCCCATATCATGGGATAGGCGACAAAAAAAACATCCCCACTTTACGTGTACGGTAGGGGCACAATTTTTTTTAATTTTTTTATTTTATTTTACTAATTTAGCGGCGGGCGTGATAAATAATTATGTATACCCATGCCAAATTACAGCTTTCTGGTACTAAGGGTTTCTGAGCTAAGCCGCAGACAGACAAACGGTCATGGCGAAACTATAAAGGTTTGCTTGTTGACTACGGAACCCTAAAAAAGGTGTATTGAGAAGGAGTTTTCATGAGTACTAAATAAGTACAATGTTAGGCTACTGGCATACCTACCCATAAATGTACGAATGTACGATATACCATACTTCCAACTGTATGCTCCTAGAAAACCAAATGTATCTAGGTTTTCTTCAAGATAGATGAAACAGAAACCATAAAATCAACAACCTTAGTACCAGTTACAACCCGCAATTTAATTCAAATTCTCCTCAAACAGCCAACAAATAAATTGAAATATCAAAACTGAAACTGTGTTTCGATTCAAATCGTATTGAGACAAAGACAATAGACTGTAAACAGGTCTTGGACCTTGACAGTGTAATTATAAAGAGCCATTTGCACTGTAATCACGAAGCGAAGGGACCGCTTTTAAAGGCTTAGGATGGAGTTTGATTTACGCGCTCTGGTGTGGACGAATATTCTTTGAATTTTATGTCTAAGGCCACTTTGCTTAGCACCGACTTGATAAATATGTTATTTTTTAAATAAAGGTTTCTCCATCCTTCCCGTATCTTTTCAATTGTTTCTTTACTGCTGAGAGTATGAGCCAAATGTGCAGGTTCGTACTTGTATCCTGTTCTTTCAAACCATGGAAACCATTCTCTTCATCTATATTGAATGTCGTTCTAGATCATTACATATGGGTTATTCGGACTTGAAAGCTGTGTCAAAAGCCCAAAAATATATAGATTTTTCTCACTTACAAAAATTGTTTCTGGTCAATGATATCATAGGTAAAAAGACGTAGATAGGTTATTTACCCAAAATTCGATCTTCAAAAACAGCACTAAGTCACACTATTAGATGACAAGTGGAAGTAGTACGGCATGTCGTAATTATGGGGAGTGAAAAAGAGACAAGACGAAGAAAACTTGGCAAATTAACTAAGTTTTGATATGACACTTGCGGAGCGTGTACAACCTTACATACGTAATTATAATTTTTATACTTTCTACTAACTTATAATATCATTGATTCTAGTTGACAAAGATCGTGGAATTATCGTCATTGGACTAATAAAAGCAAACTTATTTAAAATGAAAACTTGTGTAATGATTTACAAACGCGTAAAACTCACTAAACCCTAACAGATTTGTCGCCGGCGGGTGTGGCTCAAACTCAGTTTTTACTCATAAATTTATTGTTACAGTCGGTACAGCTGCTCAGTTGCGTGTGCCGGCGCAGGACAATAGCTGTCATCGATATACACCAATCATAGTTTATTGGAAATTAACTTTTGTTGTAAGACCCAAGATTTTGCAATCTTGTTTGAAAATAAAACAACAAACAACATCACACCTGTATTCCCCGAAGGGTTGGGCAGAGGTGTACCTATAGTACACTCACATTTCGCCAGTTATGTTTGAGGCCCAAGTAATACGGGGCGAGCCTATTGCCATCAACCGGGCACAAATCCAGACTCCGGGCTGCTACTGAGAAATCCCAGATGGAAAAATCCAATAACACTTTGCCCGACCGGGAATCGAGCCTAGGACTTCATGCTGAGCAGTAGAGTTTGTGACCACTAGACCAATGAGACAGTCAATTGGTTGATGTAAGTATCAAAATTAACGTAGAGAGGGAGAAAAACATGAAAGAAATATTTTAATATTTTTCATAACCAAGAACCACTCAATCAATTTAAATGCCTAGTCTTTCTACCCCAACTATGTTGGGGTCTGCTTCTAGCCCTACCGGATGAAGCTGAATGCCAGTATTTGTTGTACCACCTCCGTTGAAATTAAAAAAATAAAATAACGGTCTCTTATGAAAGTGACAAATGCGGTCAAAATTTATCGAACAGCATTTTTTTTTTTAATAACCGACGAAGTATTTCAACGCACTGGGGTTCGGAACCACGTACTGAATCCATGGTAACAGTTTTCGCGTCGATATCCCTGCCACCCTATATACACCTCTGCCTAACCAATCTCGGTTTTAAAATTAGCAAAGGTAGTTAGGTAGTTAGTAAAGTAGGTTTTCTCCGCGATCTTGGTGTTCTGCTAGACTCGAGGCTCCATCTGGATGCTCATATAGAAAAAAATGTTAACAAAGCATACCAAATGTTTGGTTTTGTCATGAGATCTTCCAGGGATTTTCGTCGACCTTCCACTTTTTTGCACTTATACAAATCAATAATTAGGCCACAGTTAGAGTTTGCAGTACCTATTTGGAACCCTTTTTACGTCAAATATAGTGAACAATTAGAACTAGTACAACGTAAATACCTTCGTGCAATGAACTTTAGATGTTTTCGGAATAAAATTTCATATCACTTACTTCTTAAAAAGTATGATCTTCTGACCTTAAAATCAAGACGGAAACTTCTGGAAGTTATGACTCTGTTCAATGTCTGCCGCAATCATTTTGACTGTCCGGACTTAGTTGGGAGTCTGTGTTACCTGGTTCCTCGAACAGTTCATGTACGTGAGGTACGCACTCGACGTCTATTTGCTACTCGCCTCTGTAAATCCAACGCTGGCTCGCGTTCGCCACTTCGTCGTTTAGTTGAGACATACAACAATGAGTTTAATTCAATCGACATTCTTTTTCTTACTAAAAATGTATTTAAGAAACAAATCCAAGCAACCCTAAAGGACCAGTAAATTATTAAATTATTATATAATTAACATACTTACTAATGTTTAATAATGTACGCACACAAATTTACTTAAATTCTAAAAATCCAGATATGAATTCTGGGATAACGCCTAGATATTATGTGCTAGGTATTATCTGTGTTACTAGCTAGTTTTTAAGTACTTTAAATTGTAATCTGTGGAGAACGTAGTGGGTAGCATAATTGTTATAATGTACCTAATGTTCAAGATCATAAGTGTAACCTTATTGTGCTACTGTTTGTTTTTCCTTAAATAAATAAAAGGTAAAGTGGCAACCGCCATACATAGTAAGCAAAGCGTAACCAAGCACATAGCATAAGCAAAATCAACTAATAATGTTCCCACTACTGGGACACAGGCCTCCTCTCTGTGAGAGGGAGTGTGCCGTAATTCACCACGCGGGCCAAGTGCAGAATAGTGCATGTCACATGTGTTCGAATTTTGGTTCTAGTACATACCGTAACCGATAAATACGATTGAATCAAAAGACCAGAAAATTCCAACACCGAATCACTCAACCCGCTATTAATAGTTACTACTTATTCGCACAAAAAACTATCGTAAATTATATACAGTTAGCCTCGTTAATGACCTAGGATATCACGCTCGAATTGTCTGCCTGTCTGAACTTGACCTAACAATGTATCAGTAAAAAATGCCTCGTTCTTGAACAACACCTATTGTAGTCCGCTGAAAAACAAATACCGGTAGCAAAGATCTTAGTTGTTAAGCAATAAGGGTGGATTTCGATTGGTGTGGTGGAAAAGTTAAGTTTGTAAGTAAACGCGTATGCCGTTACAGATTATGTGCACGCGACTGCAGCCGGTAAAGACAAGGTGATAAGTTTTAAAAGGGGTTTTTGTGGAAAACAGAAATTAAACTTTGATTGAATCTTATCTTCCGAATTACCTATACAGGGTGGCGATTCAGTCTTCTGCCAAACAACTTTTACCATGAAAATCATATCCAATTCGCGAAAAAAATATTAAATTCCTATTCAACAGTAGACAGACTATTTAAATACACGTAGTGTGGTTTTTTTTACGAATGTTTTACATTTTTTATATCTTTAAAAAAAAACATTTTTTTAATGTTTAATTCGAAAGTTGTTTAGTATGACAGGTAGTCACCCCCTTGACGGATGCAGGCCACTAAATCGTTGCCCTGTTTAAATTAGTCATATACTTATATATGACATAGGCATAGGTAGTACCTATTCAAAATTTCATAGCTATTAACGTTTATAATATGATATTATGAATCCTGAAATCACTGGTCAGTTTCCCTCATTCGCCAGTTTCGTCGATTAGTCAGTTTCGCGGATTGGTTGGTTTTGCGAATTAGTCAGTTGTGTCAACTCGACAGTTCCCAGTGTTTGCGAGTTTCCTTTATTTGAATTCTTAGGTTGTTCCATTTTCATACCTGGGCTCAGCTCTGAACAATCGATAACTTTTTGCTTTCTCGCTACAGTTAGCCAGATATTTTCCCACGATCATTGTTTCCAATAAAAACATAAAAGAAAGCATACAATAACCATATTGTTTTTATCATGTGCGATATTGAACTCTATTTCTTATTGCATAAAGACCGCAGACATCAATAAGAAATCCAAATCCGTATCGGGTTAGTTACTGAATTATTTTGTTTTTTATAAAACATCCGTATTCTTTTTTTTTGCAACTATAAAATAATACATTCAAGCAAAATTATCCATTTCTAAAACTGAGAAACCCCTTTGTGTTTTTACGCAGCACTTGATTAAGGACATTTTGAAACACTTAAATAGTCTATAGAAAGAGATTTGCGTTTTGGATGAAATAACCCTAAGGCCGTTAATCCACTGGCACCCTCAAAGGGACGTCAACGAGAACGAGATGACGGATGCGCTGAAGTAGCGATACATACATTTACTATGGCCGGGTGTCCACCACACATCACCACCGGGACGTCACGTTCGGTTCGAATAATCTTGTTTCTCGTTGAAGTTCCGATGAAATGCCCGGTTCCTCTATTTTACGAATCGTTACAGGACATCAGTAACCAATCGTTTTTGAGTCATGAGTAACGAGCCGCTAAAGACGTTTCTAAAAGTTTTTTCGTCCTTTACCTGCGACAAACACATGTTGGTTACCCGCTGACCGAAGCCCTCCGACGACATCTGTCCGGCGTTCATGCGTTTCGTTGTATCAAACAAGCTTTTTTGAATTCAAATTAAAATAAATGAAAGTTGTGCTTATCTTAAGTATTCACGATAATTTAATTTGTAAAATAAAGATTTTTTTATTAATTTGATCTGATTTTGCTAAGGAAGTAATTTGGTATCATAAAAAAAATGATGTTAGCCATTACTGCCGAAGTGAACAAAACGCAACTGTGGCGATGAAAACGAATGACAACCTTGATAACACAACACTGTGCCTGATAATTGTAACCAATCTTTCCCAAAGAATAAATACTATCCTAAATCTTTCCAATTATTCCTTATCTAGTAAATAAATTGAAAACACTAAAACGAAAAAACATTTAAAAAAAAACAAGTACGTACGTTTCGTACCTTCGATTAATACTACGTTTTACATCGAAATCTGAGCTATTCCAGTCGGATATTATTTCTAGATCACTCAATTAACTATCTGAATGACACGTTTTAATTTATTTTAGCATTATTATCGAAAACACGTAAAACTTTAGTACTCAACCGACCAATTTCGGGCGGTAAAGAAATCACATACTCCTAGTAACTTTGACAGCTGGTTAAAGTTTCAATAATTTTATAGAAACAATACAAGCTGTCATCTCCATACATTTACCTTACTATCCGCTATTCGTAATCCTTCCATCCGTAGGTAGCAAGCCAACGGTAACTTCCCTTACGAAACGTTTTTTAAAGGAACACTTTTCGGCTACGTCTCGTAGATAATTCTATCATCCGTGAACAAAACGAATCGTTTCGCTAGTGTAGGAACCGGGCCATAGTGCGGTGAAAAAACAGTGTAAAGAATCAAAAGCTCGTCTAAATTAAATCTCTTTATTTTGCCATTTAACTTCACAGGGTTAGCAAGGGTAGGCTTTCTATAATTAATGTAACCGCCTAACGTAGTGGTTAGTTATAGTGGACAAAATGTGGACTCAACAGATGTTGCAAAATTTCTAGGGATCTTAGTCGATAGCGGTCTCACTTGGTCGCACTCATGCTGAAGACGTTTGTAATAAACTGAGCAAGTCAGCTTATGTGCTGCATAAACTATCCTATAAAGTAAACTATAATATACTCCTGACAGCTTACCACGGACTTGTTGCACCAATGGTTCGGGGTAATATTTTGGAGCAATTGTAGTGACAGGGAGCAGATATTTAAGGCCCAAAAACGTTGCTTAAGATCTATGTCAAATCTGAAAACTACAGATACATGTGAGCTTATGTTTAGGTCACTGAAAATACTGACCTTCCCATCGTTGTATATTTTAGAAGTTGCAATTTTTGTTAAAATAAATTTAAATTTATTTCCGTCACTAGCCGATATCAGGACTCGTTCAGGTCCTATGAGAACACAATATACAAAATTATTAGATACAGGAAATTACAAAACAGCACTACTTAGGAAAAATATTATGTCAATGAGGCCTATAATATACGTACAATAAAATTCCGCACTATTTTAAAGAACATCCCATACGAATATTTAAATCTAAGCTGACTGCATTATTAGATTTTTTTTATTATTGTATAAAAGACTTTTTAAATGATAAAAATATATAACAATAAAAAAATATAAATGACATAAACATGAGAATTTATACTATAACAGAATTACTTAATTATTAATTGTTAATTTGGATGAAAATTATATCGTTAGTTTTTACGATTGCTTGATTTTTATGAAAAATTGTATAATTTGTATATTTTAGTTTTGAAGACTTTGCATGCCGTAAGGTAGAATGTAGCGGAAACACTTAGTGATGTACCATCTTATACCTGTACCTACATTGTTGGCAAATAAATGAATCTGAATCTGAATCTGAACTCATTGTTAACATTTCTAAGCTACTAGGGAGCTGCCACATAAGTTATTTCATATTCAAAACCATTTAGGTACCCTTAAAATTACAAACGCTTTTACACTATCACCTTATTGCAAGAAATAATTTCAAAAAACCAATTTAACCGTCAAATTATAAGAGAAATTACAATTTTTCCAAAAGAATTACAATTATTGCTTTTTTTATTGCGGCAATACCAAATACTTGATAGATTTTTACGATGGCAACATTAGAATAGGCGTAGGCTTTTTAGGGGACCCTTGCCAAGTGCAAAAATACGCGGTTTTTATCATTAAAATTAATGTTACTGTACAGGATTATATCTGTGGAACTGACGGAGCAATTTTGGCAACCCCAATTTTTGTATATCATTTATTTTATGTTCAATATGAGGAGGAGCTCGTGGCTAAGTAACAACAGCCGCACTGGTCGATCCATCAGGTTAAGCTACGCTTGCCGGGGGTGGTCAGTGGATGGGTGACCATCTTTACATACCGAGAATCCTCCGTGCCTCGGAAAGCACGTTAAGCCGTTGGTCCCGGCTGTCATTCGTGGATCTTTGACAGTCGTTACGAGTCGTCAGAAGCCCGAAAGTTTGACACCAGTCTTACCAAGGGGTATCGTATTACCCAGTTACTGGGTTGTGGAGGTCAGATAGGCTGTCGCTCCATGTAAAATACTGGTATTCAGCTGTATCCGGTTAGACTGGAAGCCGACCCCAATATAGTTGGGAAAAGGCTAGGCAGATTGATTGATTGATGGAGGTAGAGGAGAAAACTACAAACTGGATTTCTAAATAAAATTCAATGGTGGTCAATATTATTTAATTTATTTTTTAAGTTTGCAATTGTAACCTGGAGCATCTTAAGGAACATTACACTCTTTTTGACATAGGTATTTAGATGTTTTTGTTGATAACGTAAAAAAAAATACCACTATCTATTTTTAAAGAATAATGTTATGAATGGATTGTCATTAGTCGGTGTTGTCATAACAACGAACAGTCATTACTATTACAAAAGTAATTACCAAACGTAATTTGCTGGACCCAAATTATGATAACAACTCATCATAATAAAACTCGTCAAAAATCTCGACGTTTCACTCAACCCTCAAACGCTTACAGGTTATTTATACCCCCTCACTCTGCCCCCTAAATCGAAACCGTAGCTCGTTCAAATGACCGAAAATAATGACCTAACTATTGTCCTCGCCCCAATGTTTGCGAAGCCTCATTTATTTTTATAACTCTACGGGATTTTTAACAGAAAAAAGTAGAAAAAAATGGTGGACATCACCGATGATGGGCACAATTGATGTGTCGTGACGGTATTCGAAATTTAAATGTCTCGGACATTTTTTTTGGCTTTAAATGTGACCCATTTGGCAGTTAGAGGGGTGGGTATTTTTCTGTGGTGTGTTGAAAATGATTTGTTTATGTTGTGTTATCTTGAGTATGTGATGAATGTGATGATACATGACGATAGATGATTGATCATCTGTATTTTTTTTGTGTCACGATTTTAAGGATACATATTTACTACAACTTTGTAGTGCCAACCATTCAAAATAATACCTGCAATTGCCTACCTCACTAAACAAATAAAAACAGTAATCCCCAACAATCTGCCATCTTGAAAAAGGGACTGGTCAAACAAAGACAAATTAACCGCTACTCATCTGCAAGCTCACTCCTGGGGTACGTACGTAGCCCAATTATTTTCTACAGTCGGTGTTTGCGGAGATCTTCACAGAGTGCACCATACTTGGATGGTCACTCGAATTTTGCATAACCAATTAGTTTTGCACAAACTAAAACAGACATCTTTCGGATGACGGTCGGACACACCTAAAGTGGAGTTGGTAGGGTTAACTTTTTTATGTCACCTTATGAAATACATAAATTAAAAAAAATATGTTTGTAGTGTTTATTAAATTTAGAAACACGATTATTTTACTGATCTAATTAGAAAAGCCTTTTTTTATGTGTTTTATAATTTAGTCATTGCTTGCCTGCAAAGTTTAATAATAGTTGTCAGTAAATCTTGTGTATTTGTATCAAATATTTGTTTAGTCAACTGAGATTCAACTGATTAGTATTTTTTTAAACCTAAATCAACTCCATAGCTTTTCTTTCGGTCTTCTAATTAACACTACTTAATAAGGTCGTATGTGCTTAATCATGTTTAAATTATATCATTCCAAAATCTACTCTATGCAATTTGTCTTAAGATTGTTTTATTCCTGAAAGGTTTAAACAATAATAAATTCGTAGACTCTGGAATTAAGACTTACTATGTAGATGTAGATGGCAAAGGTTCTCAAATGATTGTTTGATAACTAAATAAATGTGCAAATAACATTAGTTCAGTAAGAAGTGCAAATATAAAACCAAGGAAATTATTTTCGCAGAATGGATAATAACCATGGAAAAAACGAACTTTTCTCATGGGACTTATATCTCAATCAAATACGTTTTCAATTGTTCCATCCAAAACCACCACATTACCTCTTCACAACGCCACACCAAAATAACCCTTAATTACGATAATATTCCATTAACCCTTAGGGTTAATTTACCATCACAGGGGTAGTTTCCAAAGAGAATGCCAGTAGCAGTGTTTGCTTATGCAAAAGGGTGCTTAGAGATGTTTTTCCTACTGATTAAGTTGATAGTGATGGGACAGACGAGAACAGGCGATGTTAGTTGGAGGATAATAATATTAGCTTCTCTTATATTATAGCTGAAAATGTCTGGTGGAAGGATGAAGTGAAGATTTTGGGAAACGGTTTAATATAGTTAGTTGCGGCATTACGGAATGATGGTAAAAGAAACTTTGAATATCTGATGGCGTTTCCTGATTTAAATATATTTACTAAACAAGAAAAAAGGCGATCAAATGCACCAACACATTCTATGAGAATTTATTTTTTGGAATTAATATTTTTCTAAGCATACGATATTTTACGAAAAAAACTGGGATCACTCGTCAACGTCCCACTACGCACTATAAATACGGTTAAAATAAAAACAAATGCTGTATAAAACTGCTATGAAATCCCAAAATTATACAGTAAAATATTATACTGATCCACGTTGGGGCAATGGATCAAAAAATAAGTCGAGAAATATAGAACTAACTCGTTCTTTAAAAATCGATGTGCAAAAACTCACTTTTTACCCCTATTTAATTTTGTGAGCTCACAAATCGAACTGACAATTTATGTAAAATCACTGATAACCACTTTCTTCCTGCCTGTACTCCCAAAACCAGATATTTAGTTAACAACCTCTATTTATTCAAATCGCCGAAACTAT
The DNA here is from genome assembly GCA_947364205.1 of Agrochola lota. Taxonomy (NCBI): domain Eukaryota; kingdom Metazoa; phylum Arthropoda; class Insecta; order Lepidoptera; family Noctuidae; genus Agrochola; species Agrochola lota. Next base: position 3,568,840 of record OX376241.1, read on the forward strand.
CGGACTATAACAACTTCGGATTGTCAATTAGGCGACTGCGCAGAGTTGGGGTAATGTGTTAAACTGTCCTTTGCATACATAGGCTGTTTATCTGGCCTGTCTAAATTCTAAGGTGTTATTTCAGAAAATAGCCGGTGTTTAGATTAGCTACATTACGATACTGTAGGTATTAGGTATGGTAATTTAATAGGTGGTTCTATGTGTTAATGACTTGATTAGTATACCAGTTACTATACTATTAAGTATTATGTTTGAAGCCGTTTAAAAACGCTTTAGCGATGAAGTTTAGTCTTTCTTTAGTCTTTCAAACGTTGCCCTACATTATGATTTCAATAGAATCTATAATAAAAACTCGTCAAGTGAAGACTATAACATCTTAATCACTGCTAAAATGTATTCGTCACATTGGTGTCCGTATGCAAAATTCGAGCACAGTTAATATTGTGTTAACATTTTTTTATTTAGTTACACACTGTATTATTTATAGTGACTTAGCTTCGAATAAATCCATAATGCTACAGAGAGAGGTCAAAGTCAAAACAGTAAGTCTCAACATCAAAGATTACAAACTACAAATACTCAAATCCGCCACTTTATCATAAATGTATATTGGAATTTCAACAAAACTATTAACCCGTCTAATGCTGCACACATTATATTTACGACTCATTATAAACATAATACACCATCAACATACATCAAGGTAATGCATGAAAACACATAAAACTGACTCACGAACAATATTTTCAATCGTAGCCAATAAATTCTGTGTGTAATCCTAAAGTCGTGGTATATGTTATAAGAATTAGAAAAAGGGAAGACATTGCGACAAAGCAACACAAAGCTAAAAAGAAAAATAAGATATTATAGGTACTGGAAACATTCATAAAGCGATTTAATAAGAACTCAGTTATTAAAAAAGAAGAAAAAGAAGAAGGAAAAAAAAATTAAATGTAAAGAAGATTTAAAAACAAGAGCTATAAAGTTACTGTAAAAACAAATGACAAATTTTATCATGCAACCAGCTATTAGCTTTCCGTTTCATACTTTCAGTATTAACTTACTTAAATACTAACTTATCTTAAGCTAAATCAATCATGTAGAGAAGACAGGGAGTGAAATGTTGTCATAAGAACAGAATATATGTAGTTAGTAACAAATATAACCTTCATGGCATTCTTACCAATCAGACAGGCCTGCTGTAATGTCACAAAACGTAAATTATAATACCCGCTTCAGCTTATCCCATACCCCAAGCGGTCGTTAACTTAGAACCAACTGACGCATATGTAAATGAGTGTCCATGTTTATTATTCCTAGTTTTAATTGAAGCCGGCACAGCCACCATACTGCCATCACAACAAACACCGACACCTGTGCTCTGTATTGTTCCATCGTTTATGAAGATATTGAGTTACAAGAGTTTTTTTTTGTTGTAGGTGCCTTTTGAATATGCAGGGATATCATCTGGGGTCAATGCTGGTTAATGCTCTGTTTTGATAAAGAGAATAGCTGGTGCTTATAAAAACCCTGTTGATGATTTTATAAGTCTAGAATAAATTTGATTATATATAGAAAGTGACAATCATGCAAAAAATGCTGTTGGAAAAGCAGCTGAAGTGTGTGGTGACGAAGTTGAGGCAAGTAATGATGAGTGTGCCTACGGAGTTGAAGAAGAAATAATGAGTGTTGGTTTTACCCCAGTAATAATAACAACTGAATTGAAAACTGAATTTTAGAACTTTGGGGATGTCGCACTTTGGAAATGTCGCTACGGAACAATTACCGTATGTTTTTTTAATAAAAGTAAGCTTGTAATAAGTAATACAATTTGGACAACATCAGTCAATTATTTACTTATAAAATGGTGTCAAAACTTCAAAAAGAAATATTTTTTTTGTATACCACGTATTACGAAACTAAAAACTTCACACTTTTAATTTTACTTTCTTGTTAACTTCTAATAGACGATCACTCATAAGTTAGGAACTAATACAAACTTTTTGATACCCCAAGGATTATTAATACCATCAATTTCACTTTAAACTTCTTAAGAGGTGGTATTATAGAAAATTGATAGATTTTAGAACAAGATAATGATATAGAAATTGGACAAAAAATCTACGAGTCAAAGTTAACAACAATATGGAAAATGGAAGGATATTAAGGATCCAGACCTTCGCATCGGTTCCAATGACAGTCATTGAAGATACCGCACAAAAAAGTAAGAAAAATATGCAAATAATGATGTATTAGAAAGTCTAGTGGTTAAAGTCATGGAACTGAAAGATAATACTACGTTGTAGCTGGTGACAGAGGAATTATACAACCATGACGTATCGTGCTTACGTCACGCTTCTATTCCTCGGTAAGATTAGAAGTAAAAGATACTTAATACGATGCTGTGGTTAACCTTTAGTACTTAGTGTTGCTTAGGAGGTGTGATTGCTTGAAGGTACTATTTGAATATCTCTGAGAGAGCAGTATGTAATATTTGTGTATTACTGATATATTTTCCTTTGTTTGAAACCTATACTTCGGTGACGGTGACTGACTATTCACAACGGTTCGGTGCAGCAAGTGGTGGCGGAATGTCAACCTCGCTACTTCCTTGCTCACTGGTTAATATTTTAGCAAGGCTTACTATAAGAGCCTCTTATGCACGAGGTTGTGGATTCTAATCCGGGTAAGTACCATCGAAGAAGTTCATATCTATGCACCGTAAGGACTATTTCTGCTTGCAGTGCTCGGCCGCCATAGAACCGGGGCGGTAACAGATGTGGTCATCGCGTTCACGGGATTTTGTTTTCAAATTGCTTAGATATGAAATTCTTCGATGGTACCAATGTAACTTTTTCAATTCATATGCAATTTCTTAGTTTATCTTGGACATCACTGACATTAAGACATTACATGGATTAAGAAAAACATCGTGAGGAAACCTGGACTCGGAATATAACTCTGAAACCGCGAACCCGTCTTGATCAAGCATGGTGATCCATGCTTGTGCCTTCTCCATAAGAGAAGAGGCCTTTGCCCTGCAGTGAGATTATAATAGGCTGGTATTATGAGCTGTTCTCGTAGGTATAGTTACGGCTGATTTGAGAGAAGAATGGAGCTCGTCATTTTTATGCACTCTTATAGAATAGTGACTAAGATTACTAAAATTATGTATAGTCACTCACTATTAATTTCATTTTCTATATACGATTTTACCTTCAGCAGTTAAACTTGTCAGTTTTGATTGACGATCTGAGTCATCATACAGATTATTTGATGTGGATTCACAAAGCAAATAATGTGAAACACAGCAGCTTTGATTTGCAAATGATAACAATATAGAATTGAAACTGTTGAGTGAATTTGTGGATTTTGGATAAAGTAAACATTGTTTGTAATGCTTATATTTATTGATGCAATCTAAAACTCAACAGGCTTAAGTTGTAATTTGAATTATATGTATTTGTAATGATTACTTTCCTGGAATCCTTTTAATGTTCGAGATTATTCTAAGAGCACGTTCATCTCTTGTATCGACACGAATTGTATTAGAATAGTCCATGCCTTAGCTAAAAACTTAACCAGTTTGCATGCTAGCTAGTTAGCCTGAAAGTCTAAGTTCCTAAAAGCTCTTTGTCACTAGAAACCGATGACTGACTAAACTTTGCATCACTTAACTATCTATACTTATATACTTAATAATAATATAATATTATAAAGAGGTAAAATTTGTTTGTTTGTAAGTTTAGAAGCTTATAGGCTCGCAGACGAAGTCGCGAGCAGAAACTAGTGTGTAATATCGCCAGAAAATACCTTTTTATTATTCTCTAATAATAATTGGTTATTTGAAGGGGTAACTTCTGTTGTCTTAGTAACTAGTTTTTCGTAGATAGGCTGGCGCTTTACCATTATCTTTAAATAACATTAAATAGACTAAGCATCGAATATCAAAGATTGATTTTTGTCAAATCAAAATGAAGAAGAAATAGATGTAGATAGTCTTGAGTTAGTGAGTACCTTTAAAGATGCTTCTCCATTGAAATATCTCATTTGAAATATCCTCAGTAATAAAGTACTTCATAACAATTCCCTCCTCAACCACACAATCACAAACATTAGAACGCCTAAGCAGTAGAAATAAAACAAATCCTGTAGTACCGCTAGGCGCACGTGCGCTCGCGCCCAACGTGCTAAGCGTTCACTTGACTGGGCATATCTCTTTGATGAATACGTTTGTGTATTATGTTCATGTGGTCTCTACGAATAGAACAACCGATAAATAGGTGTGGTGAGAGAAGGGCGGAGGATTAAACTAGAATTGTCTTAGCTTTGTGTCCACTTTTGTCTTCACAATCTTTGACGGTCTTTGCAGCGGCTCTTTTAAATATGCTGGCATTTTATTCGTTAGCTCTTTTATTGGCTCATCCAACAACGTCTTGTGATGTATGATATACAGGATTATACATACCAAGTTATTTTAAAATATTTTCTCTCTATCTTTTTATTTTTTGCACAATATTTTTCCTGATGAAATGCAACAATTGATTTAGTTTAGAGTGAATAGTTTGTTGACTGATTTTTCTCTTGCTTGACTGAACTAAGGTGGCTTGACCTGGTAGATCAAGGATAGTACCAGCTGTATACTAAGAAACTTATGCTTCACTGTCGACTTTTTTTCATACAAGATTACTTATCAAGATTACACTTTCTCAAATAATATTAGACTCATCTGTAAAGCAGTTATGTCTAATTACATTCAACTTTGAAACTGGAGTACTACAAGAATAAACATACTGGGAACTCGACGCCAATCTATAAATGCACCGTGCAAGATGACAACAACATAAATACTGTACATGCATATGCATGTATGTAAACACTGTGAGTAATTACACTACATGCTCTTGAACGCGAGTCTGTTTTCCGTGGTGATCATAATTCGGATCTGACAATCGCAGTAGGTAATACTCAGATAGATTTTTGCCACTGATTTCTCGTCAACCGCCAGTATAAAAGTTATGCAGAGACTAACGTGAGATAATTCAACTTAGTATGAAGATTACAGAGGCAATGCAATAATAACACATATTATAAGTGTAATAAGGTTCTTCATAGGTGGGAACGAAACAACAGTTGCAATAAAGAGAGGTCCCTATTTAACTTCGCATGGGCAAACTGCCAGTAACTGTCCATATATATAGCCATAACTTCATTAATTTATCTTATGCCTAACAAGTTTGATTTTTAACTGTTGCATAGCTTTGTATTTCTACAAGAGTTTCTTTTTCATCAGTCTGCACATCTTCCACAATATCCCTATTGGCTCTTATACTAATAATATCTCTAATAATGGGTCAAATAAAATTAGCTAGCGAAACTCCTCAAACGGCATCGATACCTAAAAATGACCAAACAAAAATAAATGAGTATTTTTTCGGGTCAACGACCGCTGTTGGTGTTGTTACTTGCAGTGTGAATTGAGAATATGTTTTTTTTTATATCGTGTTAAGATATCGATACCCATCACGTCTGCGGAGTTTCGCTAGCTAATTAAATTTGACCCTGTATTAAACGCAGCCAACCCTTCATTACTATACCAACATCATAAACTTCTACTTGCTACTTTAAGTTACTAACATGACGCTTAAGTATAGTCATGACCTCGATACGATTGAATAATACCTATGTATGTGTGACTATACGACACTACACAGTCGCCGTATACTACGAACATAGTATACAATATATACACAATAATTATGGCTGTGTTGTTAGTATAGTGTAAGTTGCACGTACTCGTACTATGTGCCACTATAATACTTGTATAAGCGAGATGATTGCTAAAGGCTTGGTCACATGGAGTTATTGTTAGATATTATTTTTTTGTATTAAGAGCTTTCTAGGAGCTCGTGGCTAAGTAATAACAGCCGCACAGGTCGATCCATTAGGTTAAGCTACGCTTGCCGTGGTTGGTGCCTCGGAAAGCACGTTAAGCCGTTGGTCCCAGCTGTCACTCGTGGATCTTTGACAGTCGTTACGGATCGTCAGAATCCCGAAAGTCTGACAAACAGTCTTACCAAGGGGTATCGTATTACCCAGTTACTAGGCTGTGGAGGTCAGATAGGCAGTCGCTCCATGTAAAATACTGGTATTCAGCTGCATCCGGTAAGACTGGAAGCCGACCCCAATATAATTGGGAAAAGGCTAGTTTATTTTTTTTTTGTACTCAGAATGTCTTTACCAGTTGATTATAATTACAAACGATTAGCTTCGGACCGAATAAATGTATTTTTTTTCTAGCTTTTGTTAAAGTTATAACTTAAGCCGCGGTGCCACGGGCTGTCGAGGCTTGTCACGGCCTGTCGAGGCCTGTCGCAGCCTGGTGCGTGGCCATGCCAGTCGAGGCTTGCCGTGGTCTGGCGCGCGGCCACGCCTGTCGAGGCCTGTCGCGACCCGAGCATTCCCACCGCAGGCCTCATCGGATAGGCGGTTCTCACAGTCTGTCGGCCTGGCCTGGCATGATCTGGCCTGTGAAAAAGCGGGCCGTGGGACCGCAGCATAACCAAGGATACAAATTAATAGATTATGAAAAAATGAAATCGGATAAGTATATAACTAAAGCTATTAATGCTTATTGATTGTAATTGAACTTGGAGTTGTCCTTTTGACGAGAAAGAATCCAAAGCTGATCATACGTTCCTTGCCTAGTGGTGTGACCGTCCGACTGCCAAACTCATAGGTGTCGAGTTCGAACCCAAGACACGCACCTCTGACTTTTCGGATTCATGTGCGTATTGTATAATTATCACTTGCTTCAAAAACGGTGAAGGAAAACATCGTGAGGGAACCGGCATGCCTGAGAGATATTTCTCGACGGCATGTGAAGCCAAGTCAGCTTTAAAACTTTGACACCAGGTTAGTCACTAACCACACGAAAAGAAGAATGACAAAGCAGTTGCCTCAAAAGTTTGTAATTAACATATCACCCTTTGTTTCCCCGAAGGGTTGGACAGAGGTGTACCTACAGTATACCGAAATTTCGCCAGTTAAGTTTAAGTCCCATGTAGGGGCCGAGTCTATTGCCATCAAACGAGCACAAAGTCAGACTCCGGGCTGCTACTGATAAATTTCAGATAGAAAACTCCAAGAACACTGCTTGACCTGGGAATGGAACCCAGGACCTCATGGTCAGCATTAGCGCTTGCGACCACTAGATATAATGAATCTCGTAATAAAACTTTAGGAGACGCACTTCAAACCCAATTATCTTGTCACTCCCCTCCGATCGATACATTGGAAACTAACCTAGACACGACCACATCAAATATTAATCCTAATTCGTTCATGTGACACATTGTATTAGTAGTTAGTACTAACATGGAAATGCAGTGATTCACTTACCAAGAAAATTCACTGAATTAATAATTTGAAACACTACATCAACCATTTCGTTCGATGTCCATTTGAATTAGGGAAAGGTGTTTGAAAATCAAAGGGGTTTGTTACGTATTGTAAAGATATTTTCGATTGAGGATTCATTTATTATTTAGAAAGTGGTAAATCTATTTATTTATTTATTTATTTATTTGGATCTCCAACAAAGATTACACCTTACATGCTGAAAATAAAACATAAAAAGATACAGATCCTTGTGCATCTTCAATTATAGGAGACCACAGCTTGCATTAAGATATCAAACAATCAATTATTAATATGGAAATAAAGTATACAATTTAAAGTAAAAACAACAAGAATCAAAATTAAAATTATAAAATTATAAAAAAAAAAAACTATATATATTGAGTTGAACAGTAGGGAGTTGAACAGTAGGGAGGAAGGTCAACGCTTACTCAATATTAAGTTTTGCGTGTAACAGCAACTTAAATTTACTTAGGCTGTTGGAGAAAATGTCTATATCGTCGGAAGAACATGACAGTGAGTTGTATTGATTGGTCATCCTAACAATCGGCGAGTGTTTACCTAGATTTGTTCTGTGTTGGGGGGCTTTCAGTAAAGGGCCGGGATAGCGAGGAATACGGGAAGGGACGTTAATGCGTAATTTGCTAAGAAGATCTGGACAGTCAATGCCATTATTGAATAATTTATACAGGAACAACATTTCGGAGATAGTGCGGCGAGATTTTAAATCTTTGAGTTTGAAGTGATTTACTCTATGTTCGTAAGATCTACAATTTCTTACTTTAAACCTAAACGCTAGATGACGGACAAGTCTCTTTTGAACCCTTTCAATGCGACTTATGTGGACTTGGTACGAAGGATTCCACACAGTGCTGCAGTATTCAAGTTGGCTTCGTACGTAACTGTTGAATAAAAGTAATGTAGTGGATGGTTTTTTAAATTCTTTTGAAGATCTCAAAATAAAGCCAAGAGCTCGGTAAGCTGAATTAAGCATTTGGTCTATATGATTTATAAAATTAAGTTTACCATCCAAGTATACTCCTAAGTCACGAATAACTGTTACTTCTGTTAGTGTGTTTCCCTGAATATTGTAAACAGATTCGACTTTATTGTGTTTTCTAGTAAATTTTATATGAAAACATTTAGTACAATTCAAGTACATTTTATTGTTGGTACACCATTGACTCAGACTATCTAAATCAATTTGTAATAGCTGTGTATCGACATTATTCAAAATTACACGGGTCAGTTTTAAGTCATCAGCAAAAAGGTATGGTGTGGAGTATTTAAATATGTCTGATATGTCGTTAATAAACACATTAAAAAATAACGGCCCTAGATTGGACCCCTGGGGCACACCGGATGTTGCAATGTAGGGATCTGACTCATTACAATCTACAACCACTGAAGAAGTCCTATTCTCGAGGTAAGTTCTACACCAGCTCAGTGTGATACCGGTTATACCCAACGACTGGAGCTTATTTAGCAGCAATTCATGATTTACTTTGTCGAAGGCCTTCGAAAAGTCTGTGTACACTGCATCAATTTGAAGACCTTTATCTACTGCGGATGTTAGTTCAGTGACATAATTAACAAGATTTGTGTTTGTAGATTTTTTAACCATGAAACCATGCTGATTAGTGGATATTAATTGTTTAACGTGGTCGTGCAATACTGGGTACAACAGTGATTCAAAGACCTTAGACAAAGTACATAGAATGGAGATGGGTCGATCGTCTATTGACAGTTTAGTTGTTAAAAGGGTATATAGCTAACAGTATCACAAAAGTTACAAATAACTATAATGAGTTTTAGGTACCGTTCGTACGTTGTAAACATAATTTTCATCATCATCATTGTTTTCATATATAAGTACATCACAATTTATTTGTAGTCTCATCTGAACTGGGGTTATGTCAACCAGATTCCTTTATTATCGAAACAGCTAAACGTTTTTCATTAAATTAGTTTTAGTTTCACGTTATTCACTAACTTCTTTCGTATCAACCGCTCTCCATCGATGTAATATATTCTATTATCGATCTCTCACCTCAAAAATCAAAACTATCCCCAACATGAAACCTCCATAATAAAACCCTCCACGTACAAATCCTTTTCCTTTATAAACGTGCCTTAACCCGTCGCAGGCGCAGCTGCACGATGCGCACACGCTACCGGTTCTGCGGGCTTACGACCCCCCTCTCCCCCGCTATGCCCGCCATCGATACTACCAAACGGAAAATTTTATAACCACAATATTAGAATTACGTTTTCATTTTATAGCAGTAAATGGGTATGTTGTCATAGTAACAGGAAATGAATATTATAGTTGGGTTAATTTGATAATGGTTTATCGCTGATATTGTGAGAATTATCATGAATCTGATAGTGTGGATTGACTTGGAGAAAATATCGTATTTTATAGGGATAAAACGGAGTATTTACCTACCTCTCAGTTAAGCAGTCTCTCTATGTTTTCTTCTTTTCGTGTGGTCAGTGACTAACCTGGTGTCAGAGTTTTAAAGCCGCTCATGGGCCTCTGACTTGGCTTCACATGCCATCGAGAAATATCTCTCAGGCATGCCGGTTTTCCTGGTGCAGGGGAGGTCGCTTGAGGCGGCGGCCGAACTAGCGACACGTTGGGTTGCGACAATCGTCGATAGGATCGGGCAACTGGGACTCGAGGTGGCCTTGCACAAGTCCGAGGCCATGTGTTTCTATGGTCCTCGCCACTGTCGGGTTCCCAGATAACGGCGGGAGGGGTTCACATCGGTGTCGAGTCGACGATGAAGTACCTGGGACTCGTCCTCGACAGCCGGTGGAACTTCGTGGAGCACTTCCGTTTGGCTCCCAAACTGGATAGGGCTGGGGCTGCTTTGAAGCGGAAACGCTTCCTGCCGGAGGCTTTATGCAGGGGTGAGCAATAGGTAGCTCACCGTCCGATAAGAACCAGGCCCGGGTCAACGGCGCGTTTTGTTCCACGCGCGCCTCAAAGAGATGTCAGCACCAACTGACGGGGTCCGTAAGGGCCAATGCCTGCCAGGGTTGCGAGTTTGTCTGAAAGGGATATCGCGGCCCCAGCACACAGGCAACGGAAGGAACACGGGTGGATTTTAGTCAGTAAAAGTCTGACATGCCCCCCCGATCCGCCCAGAGCGGGAGAAATCATTTGTGATGATTTCCCACCCTCAAAAAAAAAAAAGGCATGCCGGTTTCCTCACGATGTTATCCTTCACTGTTTTTTAAGGAAGTGATAATTATGCAATACGCACATGAATTCAAAAAGTCAGAGGTGCGTGCCTTGGGTATGACTTGGCAGTCCGACGGTCACACCACTAGGCTATCACTGCTGTCTCTCCATGTAAAATACTGGTATACAGCTGCATCCGGTTAGACTGGAAGCCGACCCCAACATGGTTGGGAAAAGGCTAGGCTTATGATGAAGACAGAGTACCTCTACGGAGGAGTCCTCTCCATGAAATTACCAAGGCTCCTGTCTTAGACCCCTGAATTCAGTTGAAAGCAACCTTGGTAGTTGGATTTAAGCTCACAACACTTCTAGAATTACATTAAGTATTATCAATATTAAGAGAGCTCCTTATGTTTTGAGTTGAGCTCCACGATTACAGACAAATGCGTGCACTGACTGGACACTACTGGATAGGGACACTCAAATGTGTGTGGTTCTTTCCTCAAAATATCATTTTAGAGACTAATCACATGGTCCTCTGGCCTGACCAAGATTATGTCTGGACTTTAAAAGAGACTGCAACCTCTGTATTTGTTTCGCCCTTTCTTCTCAGAGTAGTCAGATAGGAAACGCCGCACTAATCTAACAAATTTTTAATATGACGTGTAGAACAGATTCCAATATCCTATTTATAGAATAAACAATTTCATTTCATTTCATTTTATTGATCACAATTTAACCATTTGTTGTGACACCTTACTGAGTAGCAGCTCGATGAAAGTGACCGAGGACCGAGTCAAATGGCTTACAATTGAAAAGATATTTGCAACAGCGGACTGAAGACTACATGTTTATGATACATACAGTTCAGGAGTTCAGGAACCAGCTGTTCTGCCTGATTTTGACCACCGCTTGTACAATCATGTTTAGTGTATGACTAACTTCATGTATTGCTTTTTACACTAAAAAGTTATTATTTATTCACATTCACAATCAGTCCAACACTCTTTTGAAGACTCTACAAAATCTGAGATACTAGCCGCATCAGTGCGTGCTAGTTCACCTAGCACAGATCACTTATCCATATCCGGAGACCACACGTTGCTTACCATAAAAGTCACCTTCTACTGAATTAAGCGATCTCTTGGCAAGATCACGTTAACATAGTTGCTATTTCGCAATATCTTAGATTTTGATCTGACAGGGTGGTCCGGTTCTTGTGTATCGGACTGGTCGATCGTATTCAGTCAGTCTGTAAACCTATCAATTAATTGTTCTATGTCGATGTAATCTTTCTGAAACTTGTTTAGGGTGTTTAGATTTTTCATGTTTGGAGTTAATTGCAAAGGGGTTCTAAGTTTAATTGAGTGTTGTACTATTATGATAAGCTTATGATCTATGATTAAGCTACCTGGTTGATTGTATTCAAGATTTGATCCTTTCAAAAGCAATAACTCGGGTGCTTTGTACAATAACAGTCAAACAAATATCAAGATTTAATAAGAATAGGTAATTTAATTTAAATATTTCCTCAGATGCTTCTGCACGAGTTTTGAGATCCTGAAAAATAACAAAGAATCAATCAGAACAATCCACTTCTGATATTTTTATAAGGTAGTTAATGTTAGTGTTATGGAAAAAGAATACACAGTTTTCAACCAAAACTGTTTCTGTAGAATTTAATCTTTAAAATCCACCTAATGCCTTTATCGACGATACCTACTTACTTTCAAAAACTGTCAATATTTTAACACCATCGAATCCTGTCAGATATTTACAGCAGCTACCATCCAATCTTTTACGATCTTTCCTGGCATTAGAGCGATTCAGTCGTGGAACATCGTCCACATCAAACTACTGTGTACATTGCGAATCGTATAACGTACAAACGCGATTCTAAATTTAAATATCGACGAGAGAACGAGACGGAGTACGTGCTTATGTTGCGTGGATTATGTTACCGGTGGATAAGAAATAAAAAAATTGTTGTTGATTCGAGCAAGGAAGTCGAAATCGAATTAGTAAGTGCTCCTTCTTGACTGAAAATATAATAATATAAAGGGGGAGGTTTTTTTAGATGGAGCAGTAAGGGCAGGTTCATTAACCGCTGTCCCTACATGAAAATGGTCTAAGACGACTGTCCTAAACTTTTGAGATATTTTGATCTGCATTCACAGAATTTGAAAAAAATTAACAGCCACCAAGAAAATGGGTAGTTTTCACAAAAACTTTTTTTGAAGCCCATCGATCCTGTTACTTATAAGAATCAAGAAACTCTACCGGACCAACTGAGGCTGAACTGAGTACTAGAAAAATCACAAAAAAATAAGTGTTATGTCCATTGAACATTTGGAAAACCTACTGGTGTTTTGAGTGGTCGTTCTTCCGATGCTGCCGCTTATCTTGGCTCAAAGGTCATTATTTGCCAACCTTTTATGACTCAAAAATATTTTAATGTGATCATTTTGACCACGAATCGGCAACCGTAAGGTAGGGGCACCTTCAGGCTAGATGGAGCGACACTGCTGGTAGCAGCTAGATGAGAGTGAGTCGAATGGCTTGCAATAAGAGAGGCCTATGTTCAGCAGTTGACTGCTGTAGGCTGATGCTGATGATGACCATTTTCCTAATGGTTTGTGAATATCATAAAGAAACCTCAACTCTTTCATACAGAAAGTGCAATATCATAACATCAAAATCCAAAAACAATAAATAGTCCCTACCTATCCAGTCCCAACCTAATCTACGTTAAACAGACTTGTCTTGCGCTCGCGCACCGCCCTCCCCGCTCGCCTGTAATACCCCCCGTGCGTAAACGTGACCCCGAGACGTGAACTCAAACTACGCTTCTTTGTTTTTTTTTTGTTTGTATCTCTTCTCTGCCACGGATCGTTATTGTATCGGTGTTGGTCACTTTTTCTTTAAGTGCTAAGCTATATTTAGTGGGGAGTATGAATTCGTGTCATTAGGTGGGTGAAATTTTCAGTGTAAGAACTTTGACGCATACGCAGTTTGCAAAATACCCTTACAAACAAAAGCTTGTAAGAACTATGGTTTCATACAAGGTTTATAAGTGTTCTGATTAAGCCAGAAACACTAAAAGTGCTATTATATAAGTCTATTCATGTTTTAAGAGCACTCATACTTGTAACATAGTCATAAAGACGTATATAAGAAAGCGTTATATAATATTAATAAGAGCAGTGGCATTATAAGCGCCTTTTACAAGTCTAATTGCCTTTGATTCTTAATTAATACTTATAAATACGTTTTATAAGTACATTCAATCTTAGAAGTGTTGTATTAGACTTCTGTAAAAGTAGTATTTTAAAAGTGTGATTTATCTCACCTAAGACATATTAAAGAGTAGTAGCACTATAAAAGTCCTACAAGTGTCAACAATTCTCAATTAAGGGTTCTTTATTTTCTTTGTTGTAAAATCAGTTATATTTGTCCTAAAACATAAATATAAGCGTGTCGACGTTGAATTAACGTTTTGGATTAATTGCCTATAGTGACTTCATCCTTTGGCTTGCTTTTAATTATTAAGGAACCCTAAAATTATGATTAGCCGTGTAGACAATGGTTTTAGGTTTAATTTGACTTTTACGAGTGCGATATAAACCTTAAACAAGAGTACTGGACTTATATTGTTCTGATAAAGCACTTATGAGTCGTGCTTGGTCGTATTGGCGACATTTTGATATCATTTCACAAATAATTAAAATTATTTATAATAAAAGACAAGTGTGTCTTTTAAAAGTGTTTAAAAAGGCCTGCGGTAATATTGATCAATTTTCAATATAATCGAGAAAAACTACTTCGCAACCTAATAATCGCTTAAAGTGCGTGACAAGCATGAGTAAGAGATTAGAAAATATGCACACTAGCGTTTTGTAGGAAAGTGAAATAAAATATAATACTTACGTTTTTATGCGACTTTTTATTATTTTCACAAAAGTTTCAAAGCACTTTGCAACCTCACGGCGCCGCGGCGGTTTGTGGTTACACTCTTATTAGGAGATCACAAAGTATAGGACTACTAGCGATATCATACTTAAAATAGAAATACGCTAACAGAATGCACGAAATATAAGACAAATGCAGTAAGAAACTTGGTGACTTTAATACTTTTTAACGAAAACTTAGCAAATTATCGGAAAAAAACACAATAATATTTTTGACACATTCTGTCAAATTTTTATTAATCAGTATGGTTTAAAACGTCCAATTGTCCTGTACCCCACCTCTGGTTTCTCGCCTAAATTTTTCGTAGTTTCAAATCCATTATGATACAATCCCTTTGAGACCATGTTCAAAAATATGTGCATAAATTAACTGCGTCAGAATCACCCCAAACCGCAATGAACCCAAATGACATAGTATTTTGGGACATTATATTGTTACCATATCGCAAAGGAGGATAAAATTAAATGTAAGCTTTAATGATCTTGGAGGTTTACCTCTTGATTTCGTTTGTAGAGAACCAACTGCATTATGGTGCTACTAGCACTGCCTGTAAGGTGTATCAAAAATGAATTATAGCAAGCTGTGCGTCCGATTCAATTTCCCATTGGCAAAAATAAAGAACTTCCATACAAACTTACATCCTTTTAACCCCTTTAGAGGATGGATTTTCACAAAACCCTATTAGTGCTCACCTTTGCTATTTATAAAGAACTCTTGTACAAAATTTCAAGCTTGTACACCCAACGTTTTAGGCTGTGCGTTGTCTCTTAAGAATTGTATAAATGTGCTAACTTCCGCCCGCGACTTCGCCTACGAGGATGTCGGAAATTATGCGATAGGATCGTACAAATAAAATGTATTCTATGTCCTAACCCACGTCATGTTCTACCTGTGTGCCAAATTTCATTCAAATCCGGGCAGACTTTTAACAACAAACAAACAAAATCACTTTCGCATATATATACGTAATATTAGTTAGGATTACTAGCTGTGCCTACAACTCCGTCAGCGAGTATTTGTATTGCATATTGTCTTTAAACAAATCTCCAGGATGAAAAGTAGCGAATGTTCTTCACCAAGTACCAGGCTGTCAAATTAACGATCGGTTCAGTGGTTCACATACAGTGGTACTTTCGAATGATTATATTGGTGGTATAGATACGTAGGTATGCAAGGTGTCATTGAAATACATAACTCAAAACATCAGCGACTTATAAATTTTGTAAACCTATACATACAACACCACTCTATACTAATACATATAATATAGCTGAGGAGTTTGTTTGTTTGAACGCGCACTACCAGTCGGCATCCGTAGCTCTGGAACTACCAGTCGGCTTTTTGCATTTGATAGTCCATTTCTTGAAAAAGGTTAGAATCTATTTAGTAGTTCCCTTAGGAATCGAGCAAAAAGAAAAAAGTTAGAAAGAACGCTGAGAAACACGCGGACGGGCGATGCGATGGAACGCGGTGGGTCGTAGGATATATTTAATGTTGTAACAAGAAATTTCACACAGACGAAGTCGCGGGCAGAAGCTAGAATTATTATAACGATGACACATTGCAATTAGGCGTACAACTGAACTTCGCTCAGGCGTAAGTTCGGCGGCAGCGTATTCTATAGAGCAACACAATTATACGCGACGGAAGTTCGGTTCAGTTTGAATGTTGAAACTGGCCATCTTCTAGTCTTGTAGAATTCAATGCATGTACCCAAAATTATTTCTTGTATTTGTCCTTTTCTAAAGCCTCTGCAATCACTATTACTGTAAAATAATAAAAAAAATTGACAACACGACACGATATTACGACAGCGCTCGAGACACTGAATTCACACAACGTTGCGCGAACCGAATTTCTATCGCGTATAATTGTGTTGCTCTATAGAATACGCTGCCGCCGAACTTACGCCCGAGCGAAGTTCAGTTGCAAGTACGTCTAATTGCAATGTGTCATCGTTATAATAATTTTAGCTTCTGCCCGCGTCAGAACGTAAAATCAGCCGCGGAATTTTGGTCGCGTATCGTCGGCATAGTGTGCTTAGACACTTAGAGAAATATAAAAGCTAATTTAATGTCTTAGAGACCATAAGATCTTGGAAGGCTCCATTATTCAAATGAATCAATTAAATCTTAATTTTAGTTAAGCTAACACAAAATTGCATCTTTGCAGCGGCTGCAATGGATCAAATCTTCATGATTGAGGTACTGGTAAAAAAGATCGTACTAAAAGTAGAACCACCCGAAAAAGATGAATATGAACTGGCACAGGAAGAGGAAGAGAGGAGGAGAGAAGCAGAACGACTTGCTGCTCTTGAAGCTGCCCAGAAAGCGAAAAAAGGCAAAAAGGGTAAAAAAAAAGGAGGCGCAAAAAAGGGTAAAAAAGGCAAGAAAGGAAAAAAACAACCGCTCCCGCCGTCGGAAGAAGAAATGAAGTATATGCAAACATGCTCAATGCAGATGAACTGTCTACCCGTTTTTGATTTCATTGTAGCTCATGATAACTTTGTTGCACCGCCCCCACCCCCCCCTCCTCCAAAAAAAGGTAAAAAAGGCAAAAAGGCTAAACCCAAACCTAAAAAAGGGAAGAAGGGCAAAAAAGCGAAAGTGATACCATGGAAGATTGTGCTACCATCCGAACCATTACCACAACCGCCATACTTTGGCGTCGGTAACTCTGTCATGTTTCTTGAAAGGCCTTCAAAATTAGAGGATACTTTAAGGAAAACTCCAATTTATATCACCGTATGGAACAGAGATCAAGACTTTGGCTGCACTGGTTTCTGTATTGTAGAATGGCACAAATCATTCTTTGAATGCCTTCAGAGAGCTGCGGATTTGAACCCCGTCAATTATGACGTAGCAGAATACAGGGACACAAGTAAACCAGAAATGGTGACAAATACAGTAGAAATGGTACGACCATTGCAATGTGAAGAAGATTTAAAAGCATCGGGGGAAATTGAATTTTACATTCGTCTTACGTGTTTGGGCAGCAGAGTGATCAGTTACTTTGTGGCATTACCAGAGATGGATCGGATACCAGGACGGAAGTATCTGTACGATGATTTGAAAGTGAAGGATCTAGAGGTTGTCAGACATTGGGCAGGTACCGTGATTGATGAAGTACCTCCTGTTGCATACTTTTTCACTGCTCCTGATATAAGTAGAGAGCCAATAAGACCAGTTGAAGAGCTCGTACAATACGAAGAGTTCGTCGCTCCGTTTACACGAAGTGAACTGGCGATTTTAGCTATGGGCTTCCCGAAGGGCCCTTGTGGGGGTACTAATTGCCTAAAGAGAATGGAGTACAGAGGCAGTCAGCACCAGTTCATTCCAGGTGAATATGTTAAAGGGAAATACCACCATGGTCAGTTTGTTAATAAGCGAGATGTACACGGTCCCTGTGGTAGAATTGATTGTCCTCTAGCGAAGAAGGTTCGTACTTATCTCTGTACCGAAGGTAGCTATAAGCCCTGCATGAAGCCTTGCTGCAGAGACTACTATTAGCTTCAGAAAATTTATAGTTTTTAGACATACGTTTTTTTTTTGTAGGAGAAGTTCAAATTTGATATACAGGGCCAGATTAAATTAACTGGTGATACTTGAAAGACATGATGGTCATCGGTATGAAAACATGACAAAACAAAAAATGATTTTATAAAGTCAAAACTTTGATGGAGTGGAGTGGAAGGCCAAAGAAAAGATGGATGGCTTGTGTGAGGAATGAGAAAGAGAAGGGAGTGAATTATAGTGTGACGGTTGATAGGGGAGAGTGGAAAAAGAAAACGTAGCGCGCCTACGCTGGGGCAAAGGTAGGAAGATGGTCATGAAAGTCAAAATTTTAAATAACTACAGCTGCTTGGGGGACGCGCAAACTATGAGACTGATGAATTTTCGAAAATTATTCCCTTTTTTATTAATCTTGATTTGATCTTGACACCCATCACGTCTATGAAGTTTCGCTAATTAAATTAATTTGAACCAATTTTAGTAATAAGATATACAAAAAAAACAAAACCGATAGACAAAACATTAAAATCATACTATTACATTATTTGCTTTCTACTTTCATTGATTCCTTTTGTTTACTAAGCGGCCATTGACATAAATTGCACTAAAATGAAATTATCAACTTTATCAGAATCCTTAGTACCATGTTACAAAGGAAAAAATCGAATTCTGATTCTGTTGACTAAACAGGAACTGTTGGGCCTAAGGCCTATGCTAATGACTAAATTTGAATGACGTATGACTGTATGCAGTAAGTTCGCACAAAATTCAGTCTATAATGTCCCCACTGCTAGGACACAGACCTCCTCTCTTTGAGAGGGAGTGGGCCGTAATCCAGCTCGCGGGCCCAGCATGGGTTGATAGAATGTGACATATACCAATTTTGTCTTCGATTTTTTGGTTTTAGGACATGTCGGTTTCCTCACGATGTTTTCCTTCACCGCGCCGTTTTGAAAGCAGTGGTGATTAAATAATTTACACAAAGTAAAGCGCCTGTCAGGGTTCGAACCTACGACCTACAATTCGTAAGTCGCGGCCGTTCCCACTGGGCTACCACTTCTCTATGTTTGAAATCATTCTTGTGGACAAGGACATAGCCAGTGCTTATTTTAGTTTAGGAATCAGATGTAACTTCAAAGTACTGTTGTTTGTTGATCGAAGAATTTGAGACAATTTGACATTTTGAATCATTATCACTGGCAGCCTTGTTCCTCCAACTGCTGAGAATAGACCTCCTCTCTTTTTTGCCATACTTTTCTGGTCTAGTCTCATTCAGATCCTCCCCGCAATCTACCGTCCACCCACCTGTCTATTGGCTTGCCAATGCTCCTTCTACTGATTCTCAGCAACCATTCCGTTAAGGCTCTGCTCCAGCGGCCATCACCACGATAGCTTAATTAGCACAACGTTAGTCGATATCGTTATAAAAATATTTAATCAATTCAGATTAAATATTTTTATAACGATACCTAATAATATAATGATCTTTTGTAGTTTGTCCACCCACCTGGCTGTTGGTCTGCCAACGCTCCTTCTGGCCGTTTTAAAGTTCTGTTAAGTACTTCCCCTTTTATATAAAAACTTATGAGTCTTGGTGGACAAAGACAAGTAGGTAACGTAATGATTCATTAAGAACACTTTCTCTTTTAACTTCGCACCCAAGGCTAATGGGGGCAAAACAATTATAGTATGAGATCATCGTCAGGTCATTATTCTGAATTGAAATTGAATAAAATATAAACAATATTTTTGACTCGACAAAAGTAAAAAATCATCTTGGAAAAGTAAGTAATGATTAGGCAGGTAAAGTATTGAGTGAGAAACAATTGACAGAACGTCTTAAGTTTGATATTTGCCAGTAAGACCACCTGCTCAGTCGCAACCTAAATAGTACTAGCAGTAAGAACAATGGCTATAGCTGCAAAAGTAATATTTCTTGTTATTCTTCAACTTTTTGGTTCTTCACTGTTTGGGTCTGTTTATTATTGTCACAACATGCTTTTTTTATATTATCTTACACTATCCCAATGCTGAGCAAAGGCCTCCCCCAAATCCTTCCAAGCATCCTTTTCTAGGGCTACCTCGATCCAATCCTTGCGGTACGCGTCAAGGTCGTTTCGCCACCTCTTCCTGGGCCAGCCACGACGCGGCGCCGTCCATCCTCAGGCACCCACCGTATGGAGACTATTTACGCAGTGGTCATCCCATTTTAGCTTGGCAGTCATTCTTAATAGCTTTATTTTTTTTCTCTTTCTTTGCCAAATGCTATAATATGTTTTTCTGTATTCTGATTTAAGACCAGTTGATTCCAATTACTTTGACCTTTGGGTCACCGAAATCGAGTAGGTAAGTAAGATTGCCCAAGATCATCATTAACTATGTAAACCCGAACAAATACGCGAACAAAACGAAGTGGGACATTCGTAATAACACGTTTTTAACAACAATGGCCATTTAAAATACCATAAAAAATCCTTCATGTCCTAATTGCGTTTTTATCCTCACCCGCGAAGCGTGACGCTGTCCAAATCTCACTAATAATGACAGTGATTGCCAAAACCACTTTAACTTTACCACCAGCAAATACTATATCAACCCTTATTTTCAGATTGTTAAGGTATTTGTTTGTCAGAGTAATGGTAGATGTAAGTTGGTTTAAACGACATGATATGGGCCAAGGAAATTGTGCTTGTAAATCTCGCGTGTTGATAATTTTCTTGGAAACAGAGTTTCTGAGCGTATTAAGGATTACATTGAAAGTAATTTGTAAATGTTGGTTTGTAGTTTAGTAACATTTCCCTAGTAGAACGGAACTCACGGACTTAGCCCCTTATTCATAAATGCTGCTTGTAGATGAGTAATGATTAGCGCCCGTTTAACTATACATTTTTGACGTATATGCAACGTTTATGAATAAGAGGGGAAGTATTTCAGGCTTTTTTAATGAAGAACTAAAGACCCGGTCCGGCTTCGCACGGGTGCAATTTACATGCGAAAATGGTATTCTGTTCACAACACGTTGTGCATAAGTTCTGAGCAGTACCTAACAAAAAGTACTAGCTTTGCATGAAGTCAAGATAGTTTTTCTACTTCTTTTTGTATATACACATATTATATACCCTATGTCCATCTGGAATAATGTACCATTCAAATGGTGATTTTTTTGTCCAGAGATTACCTCATAAAATTTGCTCTCTCTCTTTATTAGTATTTAGGTTACAGCTTTAGTTGATTAAAGCCTTGTTTTCTGTGTGACGCATTTTAAGAATGGTTCAGATTTGTTATTATAAAAGTAAGAAGTCACCGCACAGGAATATAATAAAATTGTAGTATAAGTAAATAAAAGTCGTGACACTAAAGTTGAGACTTGACCGCGTCTCCCGCCGCTCTTTCCGCCGCTCCGATGACGTCTTGACGGAGACCTCATACCGCTAAAGAGACCCGTAACTCGTCTACTGCGCAAGTCCAACCGCGTGGTGCGTCAGGTCTCAACTTTAATGGCATGACTTGTACCTATACTGCGTTCACAATTTATTTGTCAAACATGTAAACATACACGAGTTTTAGAAGAAAACATTGTAATACCTACACATGAACTTCAGTTTGCGCACAATTTCATATTTTTTTAAGACTTTTTACACTACTAGACTATTAGACTTTTAACAGTACTAGTCAATCTAAAATCAACTTTATTTACACTTCGATAAAGTTGATGTTTGTTAAAGTGGAAATAACATCAACTGGAAACAAGGGTTTGAATAGACCTTATATGTATTTTTTCATACAAAAATATTTAAGGAAATATCATCCGTAGTTATGGTTACATAGAATGCTGCTTAAATACAAAGCAGATTATAACTTACAATACTAGAATAAATCGCAGAAAAAGGAATCTTTGTTACGTTGCGCAACAGTGCAATTTATGCGTACATTTATTTGCACCTTTACACACATCATATCATAAGCATATCGAAGCCGACGAGACACTCACATAACAATTATTTTTTTATCAAAAAGACCTTGCAACTATAGTTGCATACAAAAGCGCATAATGCAGCATTGTTTATGCCAATTTGAATGCATTAGACTAATCGTCGCAGTCGGTTAGGGCAGCGGTTCTTAAACGGTTGTGTGTGAGATGATAATGTAGTCTAACTATTGGATTGTCCGTGAACCCTAGTGAAGATGTAATGTCAACTTAATCAACATAAAGATTTATTAATCTTTCTTTGGTTTTCGGTACACCTTCTCGTCTTTTACCTTTTTTTCTGTTTTTTTTTTTGTTTACGGGGGGAAACCTTCAAAAAGCGCCCTAGCTTTGGGGATAAGACCGGGGAGTGTGGGATTCCTACCTCATTAAAACCACCCCGGTGGTCACCATCTGCACATGGAAGAGGCACCGTTACCTCTCAAAAGACCTATCCGGAACTCGGCCTGTGCAGCGCCTAGGGCACATCTCTAGGGAGACTATAAAGGGGTCTCCCCAAAACCTAACTGCAAGCGTGCAAGGGAAGACGGCGCACAGTGGTCACGTGGTGCCGTGACCACTGTGCGCCATCTTCCCTGAGGTCACTCAGTGGGCGGACAGAGCGGCTTCCCCAGTCTGAGCGGCTTTCGATTTCGACCCAAATCTGCCTTCTGGTATATTTTGTATTTTCTCCTAAGACTAAACCAGGTTTATTGAAGCCTTGGCTGTGAGGTTTCGATGTCATCATTCTCCTGATAAGGGCAGGGAAATGATGATATAGAAGCCTCCCAGCCGTGGATGTAGTCGTGCTGTAAATGATGATCACTTCTCCTTTTCTGTGACACTGACTGCTATAAAATTTATATAGTCCGCGCGCGACTGCTAGTCACCGCCTGAGGTATGTGAGCGGTGAGACGGGAGAGGTAAACAAAGGCCAAGTTAACTCAGTTGGCCATTTTTGTCAATGGCGCCCTCCCGTTTTCCGACTTGTTCGGTTTGTTTCAAGTTTTGCAGAATGCGTTCCAAGTGGAACTTTAACTAGCACTGGTACAGTACAAACTAAATTATGTTGAGTTGTGATGTATGCTAATTATAGTCATTGTGGAAACTTCCTATGTAAAAACTGTTAGTTTGTATGTATGTAGCTTTTATGAGTTACTGTCATTCATGCCATTCTGGGACTGCCTCGTTGGTCCAGTGGTCGCAAGCGCTACTGCTGAGCATGAGGTCTTGGGTTCTATTCCCAGGTCAGGTAAAGTGTTATTGGGTTTTTCCATTAGAAATTTCTCAGAATTAGCAGCCCGGAGTCTGTTGTCAATTTGAGCGCGGTTGATGGCAATAGGCTCGCCCCCTATTACATGGGACTACATTGGGTGTAAAATAGGTACACCTCTGCCTAACCCTTCCGGGAATACAGGCTTGATGTTATATTATGTTATGTAGTTATAAGTTATTACTGCTGGTTTATAATGGCTGTTCTAATGTATGACAATGAAGATAATCTGTGAATTAATTTATGTGTATTAACAAATAATTTACATAAAAAAGCAACACACGTACCGTCTACACACTCACACACACATCGCCACACCCACAATTCACATCTACAAGTTAACAGATGTAAGGACTAACAAACAAACATCATGAATATGCTCTTTGAAAAGGTAGGCAAAACTCTACATCCTCATGATCCAGATTTATACAGTTTTAGTTTGGGCTAGCCTGTATTTAGCCTGCCAATAACCAGGTACAGTCGGCATTTTATTGTTTAGCAAGCATTGACTCTCTACGTTAATTTGCCGTGTTAAGCTATAACCCGGCAAATTGACGTAGAGAGTCAATGCTTGACAACAACACACAACTAACATAACATACAACATAACAACATTAACATTATATTATTTAACATTTCATACAACTAGTTATTTGACTCAGGCGTGAATTTGCGGAAATCATAAAGAACCCTGTAAGAAATCCACACGTGTTTCACCTCTCAACGAGGCATCCTTAGGATGACGATTGACTTGTTGTGAACCCGGACCCAACGTGTTGAAACGTCAAGCGTCGAGAGTAGTTAAGTGGATTAGGTTACTAAATATACGTCGTCAATTTTTTTATTTTTAATACCACTTTCAAAGACAATTAAGTTTCCTGAATTAAAAAATCCAGAAATAAAATTACAGTATCCTACTGCCTGACCTGGGGCCTTGGACCCAAGATTTTCAGTCGTTGCTCTTACGACCTTTCCTAAGCTGAATCTGCCTAGCCTTTTCTCAACTATGTTGGGGTCGGAGCTTACATGGAGCGACTGCTTATCCCACCTCCACAACCCAGTAACTGGGTAATACAATACCCCTAGTTAAGACGGATTGTCAGAGTTTCGATCTTCTGACGACCCATAACGACTGTCAAAGATCCACTAGAATTGAATGGAGAAAAACTGGATTTTATTAATCAAACGGTTTCCCTAGGAATCACGCTAGACGAGAAATACCTCTAATAGGGACCTCATATAACATCTCTTACGGGGCGGCTAAGCTCGGCCGCTTATGCTGTTAGAAAGATACGACAGTTAACAGATGTAGAAATCGCGCGTTTGGTCTATTTTAGCTACTTCCACAGTATTATGTCTTATGGCATTTTACTGTGGGGTCGGGCTGCTGACATTGAATCCATCTTTATCTTACAAAAGAGAGTTGTCAGAGCCATTTATGATCTACATCGTCGCATCGAATCTCTCAGGGAACTATTTGGTAAAATTAATATTATGACGGTACCTTGCCAATTAATTTATAAAAAATATTATGTATGTAAGAAAAAATCTACATATTTTTAATAAAATAAATTTTTGACATAATTTTAATACTAGAAATAAAGATAAAATAGATCAACCATTTTTCAGATTATCTAAAGTATACATACATCTTTTATCGAGTGATCTGTTCACTTTAAAGGGTACTGTGTTAAATGTTACAACAAAATACCTTGTGATACTCGTATTATACAATTAAATGAGAGAATATTTAAAACTCATAACAAAAGTACACTTTGTAAACAAGCATATTATAAATTTGAGGATTATATCCAAGATAAGAATGCTTGGAAACATGCTGGTCCAGCTCCATAGGATAATCTAGAATCTAGACAAAATCAAACTGGTTGCTAATTTAAGTTGTATAAATTATTATATTATATTTTATTAAAGAGTATGACATTGATTTTACATTCTGTGGTTACTTCCTCACACACTGACTTATTAATTGTAACTTTTTTTTTTGGAAAATCGTCTACTTTTACAATGTCTGTAAATATGTGAGAACCATGTATCTACCACATAAGTAATTAATTTATCTGTTGTTGCTCTCTTTTTAAAATTCTTTTTATCTATTGTGGTATAGTTTTTTTTTTTTTTTGAGATGTATCGTCTTCACATATAATTAAATAACTAATGTACCTACATACACGAAATATTGTAAAACATTTTAAAAGAGTAACGGTGTAGTTTCTTACCCATTCTTCTCCATACGAAAACTACCTTTTGGAAGGGGCGACTAGAATCAATTTTTTTTTTTTGTAATTTTTGACGTTCAAAAGTGCTTTGCAAGGGCCTATTTGAAATAAATTATTTGACTTTGACTTTGACCACGAATGACAGCCGGGACGGGCTTAACGTGCTTTCCGAGGCACGGAAGAGTTTCGATATCTAAAGACGGTCACCGATTCACGGACGAACCCCGGCAAGCGTAGCTTAACCTGATCGGTAGACACATGTGGCTGTTATTACTTAGCCACGAGCTCTTCCTTATTTCTAGATCTTTATTTCTAAGCTACAGGGAATAATACCAATCTATAGAGATCTGTTTGTTATTCCAACGGTGTACAATAAAATATAGGTATATTTACTTCATTATATAATTTTATAGGAACTTACGTAAGTCTATCTTATAGGTAAACTAAGCTTATGTGTATTGACCTTTGTGTTGTTGTGAATTAGCATACATATCACATGCAAGCTTTAATATTTTAATCGGATTTTGTGCGACTTTTGCAATAGGTAATAAGTGGCCTTCTGTAGTTTCTGAAAGAAAGAAAAAGTATTTATTGAGACTCGTACAGGAAATCACAAATTAAACCTAAAATACCCTAAACATAAATAAAAAAGAAACAACAAAGTAAATTTAAAATTTTAAGCAGCCCTATACGAGGCCAAAAGGCTCTTCAGCATGATGCTGCGACATTTAAAAAATAAATGTCGCAGCGCTGGTATTCTGGGCCCGCAGTGATGTCACGGACGGATAGATACATAATTATATATTAAATAAAATAAATTGTGTGTGAAATACAATAAAAAGTAAAATATAATGTAGTCCGCGTGTCTGCATCCGACGTAACATCAGTTACTTGTGCCTTGATCTGCATCTATGGTATCTTATGGCATCGTTGTGACAGGTAAAGAGACAGACGCCGACACCGGTAAAAAATTGTTATAAACATTACAGCTGTATAATGCTACAATAATATAGTGAATAGTTTCAGCCTACCCCTCATAATAAAAAGGCGTAAACATAGTAAGAAGGCGAAGAACTTCATATCTAAGCAGTTTACAAACAAAATCCCGTGAACACGATGCTATATCTGTTACCGCCCCGGTTCTATAACCGCCGAGCGCTGCAAGCAGAAATAGTCCTTACGGTGTATAGATATGAATTTCTTCGATGGTATGTAATAAGTAGATACAATAACCAGTCCACTTTAGCCACCCAAATCCATAGTCCAATATCTTTGTTTCCATATCCTGCAATAGTCCTACACCACCCGGGGGTTGTCCTTGGGTGCACTTGCGTAGAGCGTACAGTACGAAACAACTTAGATGTAGCATCGGCAAAATTCGTAAAACCGATCACTGAGTGCTTCAAAATCATCAATATTTATTACTGCTTTAGGTGAAAATGATCTTTACGCAAATGCAATAGCTTGTGAAGTAATATGACAGCAAATTTTC
Organism: Agrochola lota; assembly: GCA_947364205.1. Lineage (NCBI taxonomy): Eukaryota > Metazoa > Arthropoda > Insecta > Lepidoptera > Noctuidae > Agrochola > Agrochola lota. The sequence goes on from OX376241.1 coordinate 3,595,899, forward strand.
AAATTTAAGCTACATCTTAGTTGTGTTGTACTGGACAAAGGTAATCGCTGATTGGTTTCTCGTTATATTGAAAGCGTCTAACGGGCCTCTGCAAGTTGGCGTTGGTCACAACAATACGCGTTCCGATGAAATGAAATTGTTTATTCTTGAAATAGGATATCGGAATCACTTTTACACGATATAAAATCCTCTTGAAGAAGCTTGAAGGTTTCTGCATATTTGGACAGCTAGTTCTTTGGTTTAAATCGTATCTCTCGGAAAGAAAACAAAGAGTGGTTGTAAAGGGCTATGAGTCACCAGATTATTTCTCTACATCTGGAGTCCCCCAAGGTTCGCACCTAGGCCCAACTTTCTAATGTTCACCTATATGCTTTGAAGCATCTGCTACGAAAATGCCAACACTTTTGTGTTAGATAGGTATTCAGATTCATCTGAGTGTGGAAAATATTTTACACCAAATTCCCATTAACATTCAATATTATAGCAGCCATTTGCGATATACCATACCTACAATATAATATTTGTTTTAATGGGTTTTTCGATCATCAATTTCTCTGCGGTTGATGGCAAAAAGCCCCATTACATGGGACTTAAACATAACTGGCGAAATGTGGGTGTACCACAGACACATCTCTGCTTAACCCTTTGGGTTTTGCAGGCGTGACATATATTTTTTTAAGAACACAATATAAGTAGTTGAGACAAGAAATTCACTTTTGCTCGGGGAATGGAACATACGCCTATTGAAATTAAATAGCAAGAAGTCTCCTGGCGTTAAAGCCTTCTCGGATAAAACTTTACAGTCAAGAGCTTTGCTCCTTTTATACTTAAAAGACCATGCTTTAAAAGTGAAATTATTATTTCAATGGCTGTGGAATCATAGTTAGTGTTACTGTTACTTTAAAAATGTAAGCTGCTAGTGAATTTGCTAAACTTACTGGTAATTTGCTGCAATCTTGTTAGACTGGACGCCGAACTACTCTATCTGAGAAATGGCTAGGCATTATTACTATTGATGATGAGTCAATTTCCTAAACAATTAATTTCCCTGATATTACGTGTCTTTATATCCCAGATTTTCCACTCCTGCACCGTCTTTTGTCTTCCCCACAAGTGCATGACTCAACGCAGGGAATAGATACTGTTTATAGGTAGGTTAACAACCCATCATTACCTGCACACTATTCGTAGCCCTGTAACTGTTCTATTAGGTTCAACTGCGTCGGTAAAATGCCTCGTTTCAGTGTTAGAGTTACGTGTATTTTGTAATTGAATGGCACTGTTTTATTTGTTAGAGCCTACAATACTTCTTACGAACTTCAAAACGACACCAATGATGAGTTTAGCGTAGCATTTTTAATATAACATTGGGTCCCTATTGGGTCATCCCATCTATGAAATTGGCGTTTTTTTCTCACAAATAGAGAACCTCGTCACTTCTATAATTTAAAATATTCATCAATTGCTTGGTGTTATATCGAATAATGACCATCATAGACAACTACTAATAGTAAAAAAAACCTTATTACTTATAGTTTTCCATAAAAAATACCTTAAAAATGACTCCTCATTTTGTTAGCTAAGTCTATTTGTTTCAACTTAACCAAACTTATTTTTGTCGCTTAATCTAAGTGGCATATTACGTTATCTTAGTTTTTAAACATTAGTGCATAAAAGTTTTAAAACATTAGTGTTCATGTTTGTTATCTAAATTAAGAAAATGTTAGTGAAAAAAAATGTTAGTTGTTTATGAAAAATGCAACTTCTTTAAAATTCTCCATACAAAACGCTGATTTTATAGGTATATTTTATAGATTTTATAGGCTGATTGTATAGACCTAATACATACATAACATCACGCCTGGTAATCCTCGAAAGGTAGGGCAGAGGTGTACGTTCCTATACACCCACATTTCGCTAGTTATGTTAAAGTCCCATGTAATCTATTACGAGCTTTTTGCCATCAACAGGGCACAAATCTAAACTCCGGACTGCTACTGAGAAATTCGTGACGGAAAAACCTAGTAACACTATGCCCGACCTGAAAATCCAGGACTTCATGCTCAGCAATAATACTTGCGACCGTACTACGAGGCAGTTTTTCATATTACTGGATGAAAAATAAGTAGGACTCAACTAACTTCATCTTTCTGACTGACCGACCCCTTGACAATTCAAAAGTGCCTGTAATTGGTTTATTTGAAATAAATGCTTTGAGTTTGAGGAGGTGAGCCTATGAGCCTACTCGTTTTTCAGCCCTTTGGTAAGTTGTCCCCGCAGACTTCTGCAATACAATGCTGAGAGTTACCTAAACATGAGACATTTATACAGCTATGTCTCTGGGAGGGTTAAGCACTTACGATACCTCTGGTTTCACAGGCTGCAGTGACCATGTAACGTAAGCTTGTATGTCATCCAAAAAAAACATTAACTAACTTAGTCGATTAGTATTTTATAAAATCAATCTGCCTAGGCTTTTCCCAACCATGTTAGGGTCGGCTTCCAGCCTAACCGGATGCAGCTGAATACCAGTGTTTTACATGGAGCGACTGTCTATCTGACCTCCACAACCCAGTCACTAGGTAACACAATACCCCTTGGCAAGACTGGTTGTCAGAGTTTCGTGCTTCTGACAAATCCGCCACAACTGTCAAAGATCTACGATTGACAGCCAGGATCAACGGCTTAGCGTGCTTTCCGAGGCATGGAGAGGTTTTGGTGTCCTTGCGGATAGACCCGTGCGGCTGTTATTATTTAGCCTCGAACTGCTCTAATTACTATTACATAAATGATACTAATTAGACAAAAAAAATAGGATTTTTATCATAAAGCTATGACTGATTATACCAAACCTATACCAACGACAGTCACTAACATAACAGCAAACAAACATGACTCACTGAATCACACAGCTTTTCAAGCTGATGAAATTTTCAAAACGATATCTCTATCCAAATTAACCCTTCTCCTCTGTATGCTAAGGTTGGTTTTCGTTTGTACGAACAAGATACTGATGAAATGAACATGTTCCTTTACATAGATGATTCATCATTCATCATTGCGGGTGTGGCTTTAACAAGTTGAACTATGAGAAAAGATTTGGCAGTTCTAGTGTGATACTTAGTAGTAAAATTTTTTGCGGTTATTATTTTTCTAGGTGATTAAGGAATGCTTGTTTATTGTACTTTGATTGTAATTTCGAATTTTGGCAAGTTTGATTGAGTTCGTTACGTGTGAAATAGCTTGTTCTTGATTTTTGTCAAGTAAAAGAGTATGAAAAGCTTTCTCTTTGCTCTGCAATTTATTTATTTATTTATTTTATTTCATGATGTTCAATGTTGTTTTGTGTTGTTAATGTTTTCTGTCATGATGGCCCAGTGGTTAAGGCTTCGCCTCTCATGTACGAGGTTGTGGGTTCAAATCCGGGCAAGTACCAATGTGATTTCTGCAATTTATATGAACTTTCTGAGTTTATCTTGGACATTACTAACATCGGCGAAGGAAAAACTCCGTGAGGAAACCTGGACTTATAGGTTAATATAAGTCTGCAATCGCCAACCCGTCTTGAGCAAGCGTGGTGATCAATGATCGTGCCTTCTCTGTATGAGAAGAGGCCTTTGCCCTGCAGTGGGACAATAATAGGCTGATATTATTATTATTATTTTATTTTATTTATTTATTTGTTTATAGCAAGTCATAAGTTTTTCTAATATGTGTGTCAGTTCAAGTTCAGTATACGTATAAGCAAGTAGCATTTAAAGTTATTTTGCCTACATCTGTTAAAGACGCACCATTTGAACCATATTTTAACTACCTTCAAAACCATTGCCTGAAACCATCATCCTCTTACTAAGCCTATAATGGAATTAGTTAGTACCACTATCATGGCAGTATGGAATTAGTAAGTACCACTATCATGGCAGCATGGAATTAGTTAGTACTATACATGGATTTAGTATGAACTATTCTATACTATTAAATGAGCATTCACTATTTTCATCCGAGCAGACTGGGTCGACCAGATACTACGAGTATTTATAAAACAAGAAAAATATTAGCAACAAAAAAACTAGTTTCCCCACTTCAATACTAGGTTTAGAAGACTGGTTAGTGATTCAACAAATGATAATACTATCATAATATTTCATTTGACCAACGTGACCTGTTTACTAATTTGACCGTTGTTGGTACTGATGGCACTGACATTAGTATACTAGCACTGATGTAACCGGTTCTAAATGTGGTTGCAAAAAACGTAAACAATGATTCACTGTCGCATTAGTGGGTTAGCAACAAGATTGGCGATGGTTTATATGGAAGTTGGAAGTGGGGAAACGACTCATCTTTTTATTTTGTGTTTGAAGACGTTTATGACATTTTAAAGACAAGGAAAGGATAACCTAACCTAGTTCATTATAACATACGGCGTCTATGACAACCAGCGAAAGTGTCCAATCGGATTATAACATATTAGGTACGTTACGAATAGCTTTTGTGACCAGCACCCTGATTGCGTAATACACAATCAATCAGAATCTGAATCGTTTTGAAACAGATTGCTAATCCATTGCTTCATAAGTTCGAAAAAAAAATGCTCAACAACGTAAATAACGCAATGAATGTTGTTGAACTGTCAACATGAAACAGATTAGTCGTAATCGTTTACGAAAATGTGTTGCGTAATTAGATAGCTGGAGCGTGTAATCCATTGAAAATGACAATTGATCGGAATGAGTTTCAATTTGACAGTTCATCCATGTCCATTGCGTTGTTTACGTTGTTCAGAAGACAAATTTCACAAACCTATGAAGCAATGGATTAGCAATATCCTTATATTGGTGAAAGAAAACATAGTGAGGAAATGCATGCCTGAGAAATATTTCTCGACAGCATGTGAAGGAAAGTCAGAGGCCAATGGGCGGCTTTAAAACTGACACCAGGTTAGTCACTAACCACACGAAAAGAAGAAGAAGCAATATCCTTCAAACCGGGGCAGAAATCAACATAAAATATACCTAACTTAAATATCTATAAACGCCACTTTGCACTGACAACTGAGTATCCGTTTTTCCCCGTATTCTGTTTTAATGGTCTCATAAAACAATTTTCAAAGCATATGTCCAATCACTTGTTTAAATAGTAAATACACATTAAAAGAGAGAGAGTTCCACTTTTTGTCTGTTTGTCATCATGATATATTTGTTCTGTAACTGTTCTGTTTGATAGGGAGAATTAAATTGTTTAATTATGGCTCCCTAGTGCACCTGTTATAAATGTTGATACTTATTTGATTTGGGTAGTGGCTCACCATGATGACATGGTAAGAGGTGATTAATTGATTTGAAATCAAATACCTACATGATTCTTCTGTTTTTAAACCAAATAATGCAGGATATTATGATAATTACATTATTCCTACTTAAGGCGAAAGCTTTTTAGTTTTTTTGCAAATTTGCAAGTCAGTATCTGATTGTATGATGATCTAAATATGATTCGCGGCCGTATCAAATGTTTATTTAAATAATTATAATCATAAAAATGATCAATACAACTGTCTAAGTTCATATAATCGTATTGACTGACTATTTCATGAAATCATGACATTCGAGGATTATGCTAACATAAGGAGTTGTATTGCTGATTGTAATGATTATAATTCTGTAACGCCATATTTGTTACGGTCGCAAATCATATTTTAACTAATATACTACCTAACACTGACCTGAAAATTGCAAGAAACGTAAGAAATTTTGTATTTCGCGGACTAGCTTAGCGCATCACCAAGGCAACGAGGAAGCCACTTCCTAAAGATTTTCTCACTCGGGAAATGTCCAACAGACGGTAGGGCCCGTGTAAGTAAGAGATATCCATACATTAATAGTTGATCGCTTACTGTTCACACCGCCGGCGAGTACTCGTTTGTAGCAGCGACAAGAGCTATCAAAGAGAGTACTCACTCAGCAACGCTCGTTTAGCGGGTACAGAACACTCGCTGAGAGACGCACGATTGGTACATTGGCATGCCAGCGAGTAATCGCTCGTCGTCGTCGCACACTCGCGGCTCGTTGCTCGCCAACTCGTTTTTAGTTGCTATCTCTACTCGGTTCTTATAAATCGCCGCGCGGTGGGACGTATAAACACAGGTAAAACACAACAAAAGCCGAAAACATTTCGGCAATTTCAGTTAGTTGCGATTCTATCAAAGGGTTGCCAATTTATTAATAAAACACAATACAATATAATACCAAACATCCACAAAGTTCTAACTTTGTATTGTCCTCTAAAAAGGACAAAACATTTTCATGAAACACCATGCAGTACCTACTAATAAAATCATAATTAAAATGTAGAGCATCACAAAGTCCTTTAATTAGTACATTACATTATGAAATATTTTGTTCACAAAATTAATAATTTATAATTAACGTTTGTAAACCACAATGTTTAGGACAAAAAGGTGAATTCAAAGTTTTAATTGTTTTCGCCATGTGAGGTTTCATTAGGTACTAATTGTATGAGGTATGTCTTAATTGAGGGACCTTTTTGTACTGTGTTCGGACCTTCGGAATAAGTGTGTTTTAATTTATTGGTGTTAACATCAAATGGATTGTAGGAAAGGAATCACTAAAAGAGGGCAGTTTACAAGGATAAAAAGTAATTAAAATAGATTTGCATTTGGAATCCTTTTGAAGTAAGTAATTTAATATTTATGCCTAAATAAATGTATCATGAGTTCAGTATGTGAAGAAGGCCGTCACACATTAATTTAATAAAATTTCAAAGAGTTTTTTTTTTACAAAGTCTACTTCCTAGTGCACATAATTATTTTACTTATATTAGATACTAGCTTTTGCTCGCGACTTCGCCTGCCTGATATTTCGGCCCCCGACCCACTGTGTTGTATCCTATCGCCCGCCCGCGCTATTACTTCGTTTTCGCGTTCTTTCTGACTTTTTCTCGTTATACTCGGCTTCTAAGGGTCGTAGTGTGATGTTACATAGCCTTCCTCAAGAGTTAGGCTATCCAATGCAAAAGAAAAAAGAAGATTTTTTCAAATTCGACTGATAGTTCCGCAGATTACCCCCTACATACAAACAAATAAAGAAACAAATTTTACGTTTATAATAATATTAGTATCAGTAATTAGTATTATTTAAAATCTATACTAATATAATAATTAGTATAGATTTTCCGCTATTTCACTGGAAAATGTTTCTTAAGTTATTAAGGTTGCTGATAACCCAGATATAAAGTATTAAGTACACGGTTTGTCTTTGTGCCAAATCCCTTCAAAATCCGTCTTTATTGTGCAACAACCATTCACTTTTTTTCAATATTTATTAGGAGGTTAGGATTTTGCAATAATCATTATTTTTACATTTCGAGCCATCCCACAATATAATCATACGTTACAGGTATTGACTCATCTGCGTGTGAGTTCCGTTAAAATACTTTTTATTCGACCAATGAGAGCGTGAAATCCGAAATCACCAACGTGCATTGAGCAAGCACAATGATCAATGCTAGATCCGCGTTTGTATGAGAACATGCCTTGAATAGTCAAGGCATATTCTCATACAAAAACTGATTTGGATGGAGATTTTCGAATCTAATTATAGGATTGGATGCGAAAATCTTCTTCTTTTTTTCTTGTCGACGGTACTTTGATTTGACTTCTTTGAATTGTTTGAGCCCAGTAGGTGACCACGTTGATTGGAGCATCAGTGGCATTCTTTAGGTCATCAAAGGTGCAAGTTAACAGGCACTTAGGATACTTCAGCAAGTGGGAAAAATTAAAAAGTCGCTTAACAGCATGACAGTTTTCGATCTCCACTTTATCTAATATTTTTGCTGGTACTACAGTTATTTCGTGCTGGTTTTATGGCTTTGTTACAGTTCTTTTTTCGTCAGTCTTAAAATTCATGAAACATAGTACTTAGCTACAATTGAAGCGAAAACAAAAGCTGCATCATTATCACCTCAGCCAAAAGACATCCACAGCTAGCCATCAGCCTCCTCCAAGGATAGCCAAAAAGCGAAAACTAATATTCCTAAACCAAAAACTGAACAGTAAAATAGTATTCCAAAACATTTCAACACAGCAGCACTAGTTAAAATTGAACCCATACAATTCGACCAATAGATACCAAACTCGATAACTGAACAGTTAAACTAACCAGATGCAATCAACTGTACTGCAGTTTCATTGCAGTCGAAGTTTCGGTTCGCTGATTAAATTTGCAGTTTGCAGTAAGGTGAACCGTCGTGCGAGTTAGTAATTAGAGTAGTCCCTTTAGGGAGATGGGATGAAGACAGCTTGTAGAGTCATGCATGTTAATTTATTACTTAAGTTTACAGTTAAAAGTATTTATTTTTATTTTTTTTATCTACACACATTGAGGCCTGCTGAAGTGCTGATCTATTCTGAAAAATAATAAACGTATGTGAAGTTAGTTGTCAATACTGTCAATCCCTAGCATCAGATGGAAGCCGGCTTATTCTGTAGAAATATAACAAAAACAAGTAATGGCGAAATGAGCTTGAGGTGAGCTATCACCATGTCAAGCTCACTTCACCATAGTTCTCTCTGGCTGAGGATCGACGACGCCACCGAGTCGTAACCAGAAAGAAGGTTCAAGATGACCTGGTTACGTACTAGTACAGGAAAAGAGTACCTACCTGAAAGAGCTTAGTGGGTAGGCGTTTGCTCTGCATACTAAAAATACAATTATTCTATGTAGGTCATCATGATCATGAACCTCGTTCGGGGAAGAGCATTCTTTGTCGGTACTTCAACATTTGCACCGAGTGGCGTTGCTGTATTCTGTATAAAGGTTTGGGGTATTATTTTTATTACGTCATAATGCCTCATTCTGTTTAATCTTTGTAAACTCTAGCTCGATATATTTCGATACTTTCAAATTTTACTACTATATCGTGGTTCAATAAGTAATAATTATAAGTTTATGAATATTCTCATGTATTCGTAATAAATATATATAAGAGTCTAATTTGTATCATGTGTATTGTAGCTCAGTAAGTATTTAAAATGATATAATTTAATTAGTAATTTTTTTACCAGAAAGCTTCTTATTTTGCAGTATGTTACGCCTAATGACGATTCAATTAAAAGATAGGAATTAAAGTTAAAAGAAGTTCAACAACATCTTTTAACTTTAATTCCCGACCTACCACAACGATAAGTCGACCGTGTCATCGTAACAAAAAGTGTAATTAAGATAAATTGATCATTGTCACAGCCTCAGGCATTATGAGAGTCATCTTAGAATCGGTCAAGTGTGAACTAGCCTTAAATTAAATAAGCTTTCTTTAGGAAAATAAGTTTAGGTGCTAAAATAAAATTAATAATTTTACGAGATGAAACTCTATGATCTGAAATTATGTTCATAAATCTGGGTTCTCTAGAAAACTTATAAATACTTCAAAACTACTCGGTAATTAAAGATATCAATACGTTTTTATACTTAGAAAAATGATTATTTAGGTCCAGTAACCAGTGATAGTGGTGTGACCGTCAGTCAGACTGCCAAGTCATAGGTCTCGAGTTCGAACCTGAGGCACGCACGTGTGACTTTTAGGATTTAAGTGCGTATTGTATAATTATAATTTATTGTTAGTAATTTATGTTACCTATACGTCTGTTCTTTATTATAGTATATTTTTTTTATATCTTTAACTAATGTAATTGGCCAAGGGCCGTTTTTATGTTAAAGTAAAATAAATAAATAAATAAATAAAATAATTATCACTTGCTTCAAAAACGGTGAAGGAAAACATCGTGAGGAAACCGGCGTGCCGGAGAGATATTTCTCGACGGCATGTGAAGACAATTTAGAGGCCCATGGGCGGCTTTAAGATTCTGACACCAGGTTAGTCACTAACCACACGAAATGAAGAAGAAGAGTTCCAATAAAACAATATTTCTACTATTTTGAATAACGCACAACCTAATTTTAATACTTCTTCAAAATTCAATACGGAACACCAACTTGACATGATATACCTATTCAATACAATTAATAAATAAAGAAATTCATAGATTACAGCATAAAGCAATCACAGTCACAATAGGCGACATTTCAAGATTAATATTGGTCATTTTGACCATATTAACTGCGCTAGTCAACCGTAGAACGAAAAACCAACATACATTTTACCGTCAAATATCAAAGTCATCAATACAAAATCTTCGGAAGAAAGACTTTTACGACCGCACAATGTAATTGTGGGTTCTCACAATTCAAAGGTTCTAATTATAATTTGAATCGTTTAGGAGTTAAATATTTTCGGCGTCAAATAGACAAAAAAATGTTTGAAGACATCGTCTCGTATTTGGTCAACAGAGCGGAAGAGTAACAAAACTGTGGGGCTGTGTTGTTTGTAAAACTTTTTAGCTTGTACGCTTGCTGCGATCGGAGACCCCTCCGTACTTCAGATGCACGTTAAGCCGTTGGTCCCGGCTGTCATTCATAGATCTTTGACAATCGTTACGGGTAGTCAGAAGCCCAAGAGTCTGACAACCAGTCTTACCAAGGGGTATCGTGTTAACCAGTAACTTGGTTGTGAAGGTCAGAAAAGCAGTTGCTCCATGTAAAATACTGGTATTCAGCTGCATCCGGTTAGACTGGAAGCCGACCCTAACATGGTTGGGAAAAGGCTAGGCAGATTGATGTCTATGTAATGTAGGTAATAAATGCAGCATATCTCAGAGTAGTTAAAAATTAGTACCTATCTACTTACTCAATTATGAAATTAGCAATTCAAAGCGCATCCTTCGTTTCCTTGTATTATTCTTACTGATGAATCATTCTTGGATACATTGTATAGAAAGCAAAAGTCTCATGAACATAATGATCTTAATAAATTCAAATACAAGAACGCATTTATTTTTTGCACGGTGGATAACATTCAACATTGCATCACGCCTGTTCTGTTTAAGTCCCATGTAATAGGAGGCGAGCCTATTGCCATCAACTGGGCACAATTCCAGACTCCGGGCTGCTACTGAGAAATTCCTTATGGAAAAACCCAACGAGGCGCTGCCCGACTTTGGAATCGAACCCAGGTCCTGCAGGCTCGACATAGATAGCGATCGTTATACGACCGAATTCGGTCACAAAGTCCTAATGGCGTCCCGACGGTCAAAATTGTTTGACAAGCACGAAACAATCACGTGCTTGTCAAGTTGTCAACTGCAAAACTTGCAACATTTACTAAATTATTAAGGTCAATTTTACTGTAGGTACTCGGGCTTCGTCCAATTATACACTACAGAAATCGAAACTAGCCACTCTCATCCATACATTTTCAACCAACGACATGCAAAATATTAGTAGGCTTGTATAAGTATGGCTAAGAAAATTTAAATTCCTGACCTGACATAGTTAACCAACATTACGAAACCATAAAACAAATTCAACGTCAAGATGAAGCTAACAAAATAATTATAAATTCGCAGAGCGTCTCCATAGCTTCCCTAGATAGTTCCTGCGGATGACTCACTCGCAGAAGTAGGACGGTGGTGGTGGCCACCGCTTTAGAAAAAACATACACCTTATCTGTTGCATCAGATTGTATACAGGATGTTTCCGTCTGGAGGTTTTACTATTTCCGGATTAGTTAAGTAAATAAAATTATTAGTAAGTATAATTATTATGGTGAGGTATTTTGGTGTTTGTTGCATTTCTGCATGGACTTGTGTTGAGAAGATTTTGAAATAACTATATTATATTGAATAACATTTGAAGTGACTACCTATGATACGATTTTAGTCTTTTTCCACGAATTTATAAAAATAAGTAGCTTCTAATAATATCAAGGCTGGTAAAGAAAAAAAATATTTATGGTGTAATGTAATGGAAAACTAAAATGCAATTTTAGGTCATAAAAGAGTCTGAAAGATCTAATGAACATTTGCTGTTCTGTTGCAAAATTACACCAACTGCTTTTTCTCCAACTCTTTTAAATTTCCTACGTGTGTATAGTACAAGCCGTAACGGCTGATTCGCTTCAATAAAGCTAACAGCTTAACACATGCAGTATCTCAACTAATCTAGCCTTTCGTATACATTGTGTCTAGACAAAGTGACACAAGTCTGTCTATGTCAACGTTGTGAGTTGTGTTTGACAAGCTCGTAAAGTTCTGTGGTTGACACTGCTGGTTTTACGCCTAATATTATCAGAGTTTTTATAGGTAAATCAATTTGGTCTTGAATAGTTTTTGTGATAATTTGGTTCTTATGTCTTTCTGATTTTGTTTTATTATTTTAACCTGTATTAAAATAATAATAAAAATCAAAAAGACTTATGAAACAATTTATAAAATTACAGATAATCCATTAGAGTCTCACAAAACAGTGCCTACAGTTACTAAAGTAATATTTTATATTCTAAAAATAATAAATTATCATAGTTTGTCCGTCTAACTAAAGTAAACATACAACATACTCAATATTTACACATTAATCTACCAAGATGGAAAAATCAAACACGCTGTACAGCCGGTGCGCTTGCGCCGATGACTCATATCCCGATCGTCAAACACTCTCACGACAAAGGCATAGTGAAAAATAAATACCGACGAATTTGACCGACAACTTACGAGCATGTTTGAGTACTAAACTTTATAATAAGTTAAGTAGATAAATATTACCTTTGATTACTTCGCTTTGTATAGCTTTTGTAAAATTATAAATGACGCTGTTGAAGAATTATTGTGGGTGGGTGGGTCTTTTATTAAAAGCACTATTAATACAAGCGACGCTATGGATAACCTTTTTTTTACTTATTTAATAAAATATTTCCCACACTATGTATCTTAAATAAATAAGCCGATATTGGTGACGATTCTCTTGTCACAAATGCCTCTAAACTAGACTAAAAATCACTAAAATTTAGTTTATTCCTGCCAAACGACGATTTCCCATTCTGAAATAGACTAAAGTGACACAACTAAACTATATTTTAGTTTGACAGCACTAAGATAGTACTGAGTTGTTAGTTTAGTGAAAATGGCAAATTTTGCTATTCTGAATTTGACATTTTTCACCTAAAATTTTGATTGTAAAATACCAAACTATACTAAACCTGTCAATTTTTAATCGCGATTAAAAAGGTGTGGGGTAAAATAAGTTGTCATGAACTAAAATTCACACCAACATCTCTACTTCACGTGCAAAAACAGTACTGTATTTATTTTTTCTTTTGCTTATATCTCGAAAATGGTGCGTCCTATCGCAAAAATAATGAAAATTTCGACCCCCTTTATGGAACCCTTAAAACCCTAACATGTAGGTAATATTTTTTCATGTTTTCCATACAAAAAGTGAAAAAGTCCATATACAACACGTCGAGGCGGCAATACCCTGCGCGCCTCCGGCTCTAAAAAAATCACGGGTCTAGTGGATTCGCGATTGTCAAATTCTATTTTAGTTGTGTCAAAATAATTTTTTAGTTTAGAGAATTTTATTTGCAGAATAGCTCTAAGATTCTTATAGCCAAAATTAAGGAATTTTAGTGATAGTTTAGTTCGGTGTACAAGAGAATCGGCACCATTGAATATTTTAACAACACGTAACATAATATCAAGCCTGTATTATACGAAGGGTTAGGCACATTTCGCCAGTTATGTTTCATCCTCATCATCATCATCATCATTTCAGCCGAAAGACGTCCACTGCTGGACATAGGCCTCCCCCAAATTGGGGGGCTTGCCATAATCACCACGCTTGGCAGGCGCGTAGGCGATCGCAGTATGGTGTTAAAATGCATAGAGAACGCTGCTGCCCATTGTCTAGTAATCCCTTCTTTTTTTTATGGTGGGAAATCATCAAATGACTTCTCCCGCTCTGGGCAGAGCGAGAGGGTGTGTCAGACTTTTACTGACTAAAACCCGCCCATGTTCCTTCCGTTGCCTGTGTGCCGGGGCCGCGATATCCCTTTCGGACAAACCCGCAACCCCAGCAGGCATTGGTCTTTCGACCCCGTTAGTTCTCTAGTAATCCCTTAGTCGCCTTTTACGACACCCACGGGAAGAAAGGAGATGGTACTATTCTTTAAGTCCGGTACCACACGGAACCGAGTAATGTTTCAGTCCCATGTAATAGGGGACGAGCCTATTGCTATCAACCGGGCTCAAATCCAGGCTCTCGGCTGTTACTGAGAAATTCATTAGGTATTTATGATTTACTAATAAATGTGCTAATAAGTAATTTGCTCGGCAATGGCAAAAAATAACATTTCATTCTTGCAGTGGTGTTTTGGCAAAAATATTTTTTATTAAAACTTTTCGTATTTATTTTGATATTGTGTAACTTGATAGTATACGGCTCTAATGCACGAGGTTATGGGCCCTAATCCTGGTAAGTAAGTACCAAAGTGACTTTTCAATTCATATGACATGTACTTATTTTCTGAAACAGAAATACTTCGATACTACATCCTCAAATACTTCGGACACGTCTCGAGGCATGAGGGTGACTCTATAGAACGCCTTGTCGAGCGGACCAACACCACACCCAAGTCCATGCCCCATGAGACCATCGGCAAATCGGCAGTGGGCGAACCCGTGTATGACTGCACTAAAAACACCAAAAATCGGAGTACACCGCGAACAATCGTGATGCGAATCACATCAGCCCACGACCACGACCGCTCTGACAAAAGAGCTATGAAGAAGACGGACTACTTTCTGAGTTTATCTTGAAGTATAAGGGAGAGTATTGACATCGATGAAGGAAAAACGTGATGAAACCTGCACTTGTTAGTTAATAATAAGTTTGACATTGCCAACCCGTCTAGAGCAGGCGTGGTGATCAATGCTCGTGCCTTCTCTGTATGAGAAGACGCCTTTGCCCTGCTGTGGGACAGTAATAGGCTGGTATTATTATATTATGATTAACATACAGTAATCTATTCATGAGTACCTATTTGAACATCTGAACATTCTAGAACAAGATTTTTTTTCTTCTTTTTGTTAAAGCCATAAAAGGAGCTCGTGGCTAAGTAATAATAGCTGCACGTGTCGATCCAGCAGGTTAAGCTACCTACGCTTGTCGAGGTTGGTCTGTGGATGGGTGACCATTTTTACATACCGGGACTCCCGGCCCGGTCCCGGCTATCATTCGTAGATTCGTGGATTCATTCATGGATTCATTCTTTACAGTAGTTACGGGTCGTCACAAGCCCGAAAGTCTGACAACCAGTCTTACCAAGGGGTATCGTATTACCCAGTTACTGGGTTGTGGAGGTCAGATAGGCAGTCGCTCCACATAAAATACTGGTATGCAGCTGCATCTAGTTAGACTGGAAACTGACCCTAAGATAGTAGGGAAAAGGCTAGGCAGATTTATTGTTAAAGCCATAAAAGGTAGCAGTTGTAGGCAGTTTGATTGTAACTAAGACATTTAATTTTTTATTTCGCACATAAATTCTAACTGCGTATCTCCCATTATGGTATAGAAAAACGTAACTTTTTAATCTTTAATTTCACAGTAAAACCCATTGATACAAACATTGTATTTTATCTCCTAGTCCGAAAAAAAATACGATGTAATTCATCATTACGAAATTTTATTTGAAATAACGGTTTAGAGCGTGACGTTTAAAATGTTGCCCTATTTAACGATTCAAAATGTCAACGGACAATAGTGTTGCCAGTTTTATGTGTCGTAAATCAAAACAAACATAAATTTAGTTTCGACTCGTTATTTATCAGCGTTTTATGATGAGAAAACGTTTAAGATTGTACTTTTGTTTTTTGTTGAGTTTTAAAAGCGTAAGTGAATGTTAGTATGAATGTTTTTAGAGTTAAGCGGGGTTACAACGCAGTGATTTTAAATAATTTCCTTTTCGTAACTGTTAACCGTTCCATAGCCGGTTGAAATTTTATTAGATGCATTTAATCAGTATTAAATCCTTAGTGAGGGGCTCATGGCTAAGTAATAACAGCCGCACGGGTCGATCGATCAGGTTAATATACGCTTCCCGCGGTTGCTCCGTGAATGGGTGACCATCTTTACATACCGAGACTCCTCCGTGCCTCGGAAAGCACGTTAAGCCGTTGGTTCCGGTTGTCATTAGTGGATCTTTGACAGTCGTTACGGGTCGTCAGAAGCCTGAGTCTGAAAACCAGTCTTACCAAGAGGTATCGTATTGCCCAATAACTGGGTTGTGGAGGTCAGATAGGCAGTCGCTCCATGTAAAATACTGGTATTCAGCTGCATCCGGTTAGACTGGAAGCCGACCCCGGTATAGTTAGGAAAAGGCTAGGTAGGTGATGATATCCGAGGTGATTATAATCAAGAGTCCATCGTCGGCCTGACATTCAGAATGGCTCCAGATCCATCAAACTACACGTTTCTTTTGTACCTACCTTCTTATTAACAGGTACCTAAATGATAACAGACCGTTAATTAACATATTTTGTCGGTTAAGTTTTATCTAACGGCTCTATATTTGCTCACAAAAAACCGAGAGCATTCAACCAGCTCTGCTAATTTAAGTTCGAAGGAAGCGAAGCCGACATTCTTTCAATCTAGATCCTCTGTCATTGACGAATGTGTCAACGGCCATTCGACCGCTACCTTTCCACGAACAGTAACCCTAAAATATTACTGAAGTGTAAACAAACCCCATTCAGGTTAGATTTTTGGGAAAGCCTCTGCAACCGACGCTGTTGTTACTTTCTCACACACTGACTTATTAATCGTAAAATTTTAGGAAAATCGTCTACTTTTACAGTGTTTATAAATATGTGAGCGTCATTGTATCTATCACATAATTAATTTATCTGTCGATGCTTCATTTTTAATTCTTTTTACCTATTGTGGTATAGTAATTTTATTCTAGGCACGTCGTCTTCACATATAATACAATTAATGTACCTATCCAAAATATTGTAAAACATTTTTAAAGGTAATAACGGTGGAGTTTCTTGTTCATTCGTCTCCATACGAAAACGACCTTAACTATTTTTTTTTTTTAATGTGAAGTTCAAATGTGCCTTATAAGGGCCTATTTGAAATAAATGATTTTATTTTGACTCTGGCCTTTGACCTTGACCTTGACCTTTACCTTTGACCTTGACCTTGACCATTCGATCACAACGCGTTCTAGCAATGAAGAAAAGCCACGACCCGTTTTGAGCCTTTTCGGTAAAACTACGCTACGATGGACAGATTGGACACTGACCTGCAAATTAAAAAAAAAACGTAAGAAAGTTATAATTTCGCGATATGCAACTGCGAATTCTCCATAAGTATTCAACTATAATCATATAAAAGTACTCAATTCGTACACCACAAAATGTATATGTATATATTTTCATCAGATACTTTTAGAACAGACTAGGAACAGAGAGTGGCTCGTGGCTAAATAATAACGGGTCGGTCTTCAAGGTTAAGCCACGCTTGCCGAGGTCAGACCGCGGATGGTTCACCATCCATAACATACCGAGAGAGACCCGTCCGTGCCTCGGACAGCACGTTAAGCAGTTGGTCCCAGCTGTCATTCGTAGATTTTTGCCATTCTTTACAGGTAGTCAGAAGCCCGAAAGTCTGACAGCTAGTTTTGCCAAGGCGTATCGTGTTACCTAGTAACTGTGGTTTGGAGGTCAGATAGGCTCCTTGTAAAATACTGGTATCCACCTGATTCTGGTTAGACTGGAAGCCGTCCCGAACAGAGTTGGAAAAGGCTAGGCCGATTGATTGACTTTTAAAACAGAGTATACCATTATCGTACTCGTCTAAATATTTACAATAAAAATCGATGAGATTGTCATTAGTCCAGTTCATTGGCTGGCTCTAAAACAAAGTTCACATTGGATACGTTACGAAACACTTAGTTTACAAATGCGTTCAAATATACCTACTGTTTGCTGAAGATAACTGGGGTGTGTGGGATAATTTTCAAGCTGAAGCGATTTTAAATCAATGAGATGTGATTCTCTTTAAATGTTTAGCCTTTACTTGTCAGTCAATCTTTTCGGCGATTCTTTTGTACCCGACTTAAAAGGCTTAATTTTAAGGAAGGAAAGAGGAAACTCTAAACCAAAATATGTTGCTAGCTGAGAGTTTTGCAAAATTGTTACCTGCACTAAATACAGGAAGAAAAAAAGGAAAATAAGGTTTTTGCGTAATTCAGAAGATTTTTCAACTTTTCAATTTAGGAATAGTCTTGTGGCGGCATCTACATCGCCACGTGCGAACTACGCATCAAAGGCGTCACGCAAAATCCTGACGTCACACAAATCCTGCATCGCGCAATTAGAGTTAATCGCGCGACCGACATAATTATATAAGACTAACCGGCATCACTCGTTAGGTTAGAAAAATCCAATAACAATTGCCCGACCTGGGAATCGAACCCAGGATCTCACGCCAAGCTCGTAGTTAAATAACCAATGACGTAGAAACGACGTAGTAACTGTGAAATGAAAGCTCCATCCTCTCACAATCGCTTATATCTTGCACCACCACATCAACAGATAAAAGTATGAGCCAACTCGAATTTTAATAATAACTTCTTTGTACAAGTTAACAGCTTTTGAGCTTTTATGGCGACATCTATCGGCGTTAATCGTGTTGTAAATGATAAGGGACCAGCTTTTCTTTGTTCTACGGTTTATTGACACATCGATATACGATGGTGATTCATTAGTTGTGTGATGAACTTTTCAAACAGTTTCGAGAATATGGTAGAAAATTGTAGTTATTAGAAATACGAAGAAACCGCGTTGTGTTTTGTGGACAGTGAGTTAATATCGCGAGAATTGTGCTTCAGCAGAATTGTTAATACGATATTATGACCAGTAATAAAGCTTTGTAACTACAAAGTAAAGTATTATGCGGTAAAATATTGATGATTGTTTACAAATGCAAACTTGCAACAAAGAAAGTATTAATTAATTCGTTTCTATTATGTAGGTTTCCAATCCATTAATCTAATAATTATTATGTAACTACAAACTACAAGGGCACATGCACTTCCCTATGTGTTTATTATTCTAGCGTAGGACACTCGTGGCCTGCTGCTGAAAATCTGCGTCAGGCAATACAACACTCAAGGTATACCCTTGAGTGTTGTATAGCTTGAGATGTCATTTGACATTATGCTGAGCTGAGGTCCTTCTGGTATTATAAACATTGTTTTCTGTTTTTATGGTTTCGAACCTCAGAAGGAAAAAATAGAATCCATAATTATAAGATCAATCGTGTGTCTGTCTGTCCGTCTGTCACAACCAATTAGCTTGCTCCGAATCTAATGGACCCATTAAGTTGAAATTTGGTAGTCATATGTACCTATTTCTGTGACCCAAATACGGACGTATAACGTAAATAAACGAATTTTGAATATAGGGGTCACTTTTGGGGGGCAAATAAGAAAATAAAAATTAAAAGTTTTGCAAACTGTACCATGTGACATATCAAATGAAAGGGATTGTTGCGACTGTCTCAAATGTATGTTATTTATTATTTTAAAATACATACTTTTAAAGATATTTAAGAAAATTTACCCCTTATCTCCGACACTACCGAGGCTAACATTTTTGAAAAAAAATACAGAAAATAGTTATATATGTACTTATAAATTACACGCAAACCTATAAGTCTATGGTACTAAAATAACATGGTAAATCTCCCAATATTGTGCGCACAAACTTACATTTGCAGTTTGAATGTATCAGAGAACATGTTTTTCAACTACAATGTTAAGTTTGTTCTTAGGATAACTTCATTCTAACTACGGAACCCTTCATTGTGCGTGGTCTGAAGACTCGTGGACGGTTTTTATACTTTTAAGGTGTTTTTTTAAGTTGCACAGAGGGAGTTTCGGATCTTTCGTTTGAGAGGTAACAGCGTCCCCTCCCATGTGCAAATAGTGACCACCAGGTGGTTTTAGTGAGGTAAAAATTTACCCAAAGTTATTTGAATATTTCCCCCGAAAAGAAAACAAAAGCAAAAATGTAGGTCTCATGCAGGAGCCACAATCAAATGCACATTGCCTTCTTACTACAAATCGATCGTGATAGATTAATCTTGACCTTTCATTCCTTCGATTTCGCATTCCTTATCTGTTTAGTCATCCTTTCCTGGCTTTATAGCTGTCTGATTCATAGGAGATTGACCTCTTAGACTTTTCATTGGACACACGCAAATTAATAGTAAGATTAATAATTTTAGGTCAGGTTGTGCAAGAATGTGTCTTGCAAAACATTTATTTTATGTTGGTGTTGGGTTTGGCTTTGAGGTTAAGCTACGCTTGCCGCGGTCGTTTCGTGGATGGGTGACCATCCATATCATATCGAGTTAACTTTGTGCCTCGGAAAGTACATTAAGCCGTTGGTCCCGGCTGTCATTCGTAGATCTTTGACAGACTTTACGGGACGTCTAAAGCTCAAAATTCTGAGTAACATTCTTACGACGAGATTTCGTGTTACCCAGTGACTGCGTTGTGGAGGTCAGATAGGCAGTTGCTCCATGTAAAATACTGGTATTCAGCTGCATTCGGTTAGACTAAAAGTCGACCCCGATATAGTTGGAAAAGGCTAGGCAGATTGATTTTGCTTTTATGGGTGACTTTCGCCAATGCAACTGAGCGTGTTTGGATTATCAAGTTCAAGTGCACTTATTGACAAGAATAGATTAAGTATGATGTGGTTGGCTATCAGAAAATAGGCAGATAAAAATCAGGATTGTGTGAACGATGATAATTATGGCTAGAAACAAAGTGAACTCAGAGGAGAGATATCTATGAGCTGCAGCTCATAACATTGAGCTGCACGATTACTGACAAATGCGTGCACTGATTGGACAGGTCCACTCAATCTGTGTGGTTATTTCCTCAAAAGATCATTACAGACACCAATCTACATGACCTTCACATGATCTGACCAAGATTGTGCCTAGAATTTAAAAGAGACTGCGACCTCTGAGTTTGTTTCGGCCTTTCTTCTCGGAGTAGTCAGTTAGGAAACGCCGACCTCATTTAGTTTTTAAAAATATGATTGATTGACGTGTAAAAGTGTTTGTACAAACTTACATAGAGAAACAAAATCATTTATGGAAGTTTATATTGCTTACTCTTAAAAAATTTCATGTTGCCGTGATGGGATAGTGTTATTCAGGCCTCTCCTCTCATGCATGAGGTTACGGGTTCACATCATGGCCATGGTTCATGTGACTTTTTCAATTCATAATGTAGGTACTTTTTGAGTTTACCTTGAACATTACTGACATCGGTGGAGGAAAAACGTTTAGAGGAAACCTGGACTTAGAGTCAATATAAGTCTGAAATCGCCAACCCGTCTTGAGCAAGCGTGGTGATCAATGCTCGTGCCTTCTCTGTATGAGAAGAGGCCTCTGTCCTGCAGTGGGACAGTAACAGGGTGGTATTAGTAAATCCATCTAATATTAAAGTAGCTTCAACATTCCTAAAGAACTCAATTATGCTAATAGCTCTAGTTCAAAACACATAAAAATATAATGGGTGCATACTTAGATAAAAATACAAAAAACTGTTTTAAAACTAATTACACAAACTATAATAGATCATTTAGAAACATTGTTTATGATTCATAATAGTCTATTGTCTCTGGTTTCACTTACAATTTGCATATATTATTGTGCCATTAGATGAATGAGAGGTCACCTAGTGATCATACATTTTTAAGGCGTGGACAAAAATTGTTATAGTTTTAAATTATAGAGTTTTAGTTAAAACTCGTGTAAATTGTTGTAATTAGTAGAAGCGTAGTTAGAACATCATACAATAATGGTTTTTAGGGTTCCGTACCCGAAGGGTCTCAAACGGACCCGTATTACTAAGCCTCCGCTGTCCGTCCATCAGTCTGTCTGTCAGCGGGCTGTATCTCATGAACCGTAATAGTTAGACAGTTCAAATTTTCACAGATTGTGTATTTCTATTGCCGGTGTATCTAAATATTTAATATTTAAATATTTATTAAAACTGGTGGTCGCTCGGAGGTTGAAATTCTACCATAATTCATTTAAATGTCATGATTCTAAGGTCTTGTGTCAAACGTATGGTAGTGTGTGTAATGTTTTTTTTTAAATTTATTTCTAATGTATATTTTATAAAAATATTAGCTTTCTGCACTCCTTCTCCATATAAATTTTAACTGTGCTAAATTTCATACTCCTCCGTCGGCGTAATTTTCGTAAAAAGGGGTACAAAGTTTTTGTTTCACGTATTAATATAATTAATAAAGTTACAAATTAAAGGGGGACCCCCTGTAATTTGTAACTTTACAAGAACCATACAAGAAACGTATTTTTTTCGGCGTTTTTTGCTAAATATTATACGGTGTACGGAACCCTTCACATGCGAGTACGCCTCACACTTGGCCCGTGTTTTTTATCAGGCCTATACGGCTTGCTTATTGTTTTGCTTTTAGCAAAACATACCTATTAAGTTTGTAATGGGTCCACTACTACTTTATTATTATTATTATGTGGCATTCTGTTGTTTCTGCAGACCCCCATGAAGTAGGTATGTGATATGTGAATTTTGTGTGTTAAATCTTATGATTTATTACAAAATATTTTTCATACTACTATTACATACCTTCATACATAGCTTTGGATTGATTTATTGAGCGGTTTTCGTCGAAAAAGGTATTTTAGAATGGGTTTCCCATGAAATACCTAATACTATTAAAATTGCAGTGTCTTATATGCGTAATTACATATCGTTTGTTTATTGAAATTGCAACATACGCTGGTTACTGTACGCAACTGTGTGTGTACTGGTTCTGTATCCTGTGTCAGCGCACACACTTGTGAAGGCTGGTCTCCGCTGAGATGAATAAATTCGCCACGGCCGAAATTCGGTCTGGAGTACTATTATTACTGTATCTAAAAAAGAATAAACCACTTATTTCTTCAACACTCTTAGGCCCACTTGCGCGTCAGCAGCTAAATCGGAGTTAACACCTAACTCAGCGTTAATTCAATAATTATCTTTTGATTAACCTTGAGCTAGCTGTTAACTCCGAGTTATTTAGCTAAACCCTGAACGCTCAAGTGGGCCTTAGCAGAAGTTTCTATTAACTAACTCAAGAAAATCATACAAAAAAATAAACAAATGACAATCACACGCCCCAGTTACAAGATAAAAACCATAAGTATGTGAATTTTCCATAATTTTCCATGTTACATGCCCGTATCCGCATGTCTGAATCATTCTGAACAATAGTGACCTTCATGAAACACAATGACACACAGTGACATGGTTTTTGTATATGGATTTATGTCTATGCGTAAGCGTCCTCGTCACACTGTGCGGGAGTTTAACTTGTATGATGTATATTTAGTATTAGTGTAAATAGTTAGTAGTGTTAAATATTGTATATTTGATTTTTAAATCCATAATAAAACATAATTCATGATGTGATAAAAAATTACATAAATTAATACAACGGATCTTTCGGCGCGTGGCCAAAATCGGAACTAACGCCGCCATCTTGTTTTTTCAATACATTTAACAAAACAGTTGCACTAAATGTTCACCAACAGCGCCACCCTGTCAACGTCATTCAAGCGCCAAAAGATACTTCCAAAGTCATTTAAACCGAACTTGAATTAATGAAGTGGCTGACTTTTGTGTTGCCACAGTCTATTGCTGTTCAGTATCACAAGATCCTCCACGAGTACCTCATTGCATATTATGCAAATGTGCTATGTGCGTCTTGGCTCTTATTTTCTGAATACAGGATAAGTTTTCGCAATATTTCGTGCCCACAGGAAACAAGAAACGAAACCTTAGACATTTCCAAGATGTACCAACAACCGGTTTTCCCGTATTCCAAATTAGATTAAAGTTTTCTTTTACTCAGTTGCCTTTTTAAGACACCTACGGAAGAAGACTCGCACAGACCAGGGAAGCATGGCACAACAGTGACGAGGCTTATACTCAGCAGTGGGTAGAACCAATGAAGATGATGATTGCAGGAGAAAGATATTCTATGCAGGAAACCACAGCTGTAGGTATAGTTTTAGCTGCAGAATGGCCATACAGTCGGAAAAGTGCCATAATTATCACTTATAATGGATGCACATATGCGCAATATTCATATCATCACTTTAAATGTTGAGTCACACATAAAATTGATAGTCAGATATAGTCATTTTTGAAGACAATAGGACTCAACCCTTTACTCGCAAAAAAATTACATCTTGACATCCAATTTCCGAACCTATTTAATTCAGTAGAAAGTTAAAATTCGTAAAGCAAATCAATAAAAGGCATTGGAACTAATCGATCAATGATGGATGTATTGAAAATCGCAGGTGTGCGCATGATTCGACTTTTTTGTCGAACGTTTGTCGATCCATTATACTGTGACTATAGTATTGTCATCGTATTGATTCGAATACGTGACGTTTATTTTGTGTATTTTATTTACGATTTTAAGCCTTATTACAAAAATATTAAAAGGGAGTTTTCGATGGTTGGTTTTATGAGAAAGGGTTTTTGGTAGAAAATGACGTGGTTGGCATCCTAATTATTTAAGCATGATTTTAAAACATGGTTTTTAAACATTAGCCTAACAAGCGGGATGAATTTTAGCAGTATTATGAATGCAATGTAAATAAATCTTTCTTTATTTACAACATTTATAACTTCTCGTGACGTGGACTTTAGGTACCTACATAATTATCATCATAACATGACACCACACACACAATTTGTGAGCAGTACCGTTCACGACTCCATACAAATTCAAAACAAAGCATTACAGTGCATCGCGCAGTTCTAATTAAATAGCCTGTAAGTGAGAATCATATTTCAGCAGTCGCTTCTGCGCTGAGACATAAGCTGACGAGCAAATATTACGCTTGCTAAATAATAGACTGCCTTGTACTGTCGGTAAATAAAACTTTTGAGAGAAAATAGAATTAAAAACCAATCTGCCAAGACTTTTCCCAACTATGTTAGGGTCGGCTTCCAGTCAAACCGGATGCAACTGAATACCAGTATTTTACATCCAGCGACTGCCTATCTGACCGAGGAGGAGGAGCTAGTGGCTAAGTAATAACAGCCGCTCGGGTCAATCCATCAGGTTAAGCTACGCTTGCCAGGGTTGGTCCGTGGATGGGTGACCATCTTTACATACCGAGACTCCTCCGTGCCTCGGAAAGTACGTTAAGCCGTTGGTCCCAGCTGTCATTCGTGGATCTTTGACAGTCGTTACGTGTTATCAAGGCCGAAACTCTGACAGCCAGTCTTACCAAGGGGTATCGTATTACCCAGTAACTGAGTTGTGGAGGTCAGACGGGTCGCTCCATGTAAAATACTGGTTCTCAGCTGCATCCGGTTAGACTGGAAGCCGACCCCAACATAGTTGGGAAAAGGCTAGGCAGATTGATTGACTGCCTATCTGACCTCCACAAAACAGTTACTAGGTACCACGATACTGCTTGGTAAGAAATACCATACATAATATCACGCCTGTTTTCCCCGAAGGGATAGGCAGAGTTGTACCTACTCGTATAGTACACACACATTTGGTCAGATATGTGTAAGCCTCATATAATAGGGGGCGAGCCTATTGCCATCAACTGGGCACAAATCCAGACTCCATGCTGTTACTGACGGGTTGCGAGTTTGTCCGAAAGGGATATCGCGGCCCCGGCACACAGGCAACGGAAGGAACACGGGTGGGTTTTAGTCAGTAAGAGTCTGACACGCCCTCCCAGTCCACCCAGAGCGGGAGAAGTTATTTGATAATTTCCCAATATCAAAAAAAAAAAAACACTTACTGACAAAATCCAGATGGAAAATCCCAATAACACTTTGCCCGACCCGGGAATCGAACATAGGACCTCATGCTCAGCAGTAGTGCTTGCGACCACTAGAGCAACGAGGCAGTCATATAAATACTACAACTACGACAGATAAATATAAACATTATACTATTATTTATTTCCTCGCAGTCAATGGTAAAAAGTAGAGTACACAACTCGTGAAAGAAAAAATAATGTTGGTTCATGTTCCCCTCGCTCCACTCAGGATTCAAATCTAGAATGCCGAGCTCTCGGAATCCAACTTGGTCCCTCGAATTAAATTTGCTTTTTTCACTTATTGTATAATCTACTATTTTTCTATTACGATACAGGGCAAATCCAAGAAGTTAATATCACTAGGGAGTTTCCATCTATTTTTGCAATGTAACGTTAGCGGGGGACAGCAGCACCGCTCTAGCGCATGCGCGGTGATGTGCTAGTGCAGGCGCCATTCATATGTTTTGTTGAACTGAATTTCGTGGGATTTTTTTATTTCTTAATCTTTAACTTTGATCTTTTATTTAGTAGGTTCAATCCCAATGAATGAGAGTAGATAAAGTAGTGTATGAAATTGCACATAACTGGGTATTAAAACACTCGTGTAATACTATTAAGAACACACACTCGTATTCTAATACCCCTCTTTATGCAACAGTTTCATAAACTACTATTATTTGCTGTTACGTAGTAGTTTTATTTTATTACCTACTAGCTGCGCCCCGCGGTTTCACTCGCATAACTCTCGATCCCGTGGGAATATCGGGATAAAAGGTATCATACGTCCTTTTCCATATTATGGTCTATCCATGTGCCCAATTTCATCCAAATCCGTTCGGCCGTTTTAGCGTGAATGCGTAAGAAACAAACGAACTCACTTTCACAATTATAAGTTAAGATTTGTTTAATCTGTACCAATCTTTAAACCTTACTTGGTTTCGTACGTCCTTTTCGGGTGACCACTGAAAATCAGCGCTGTGTTGTGGGTCCCCCATTGTACAGCATCATGCTGAGTGGAAACCTTCTTGTCACAGTCACGACATGTAGTGCAGCTGCCGACTATTTCTGTTCTGCGCTCGTGTTAATAGATCTTTTTTTTTTGTCGCGGACTTCTATCTGTTTAACCGACTTCCAAAAAGGAGGTTTTTGTTTGTTTGTCAATTACTCCGCCAATTGTGACCCGTTTTTTTTTGAATTGATATGCTCTCGAGGTGGTCCCATATAAATTTTATTAGTTTTGCTTGTATATTTTTTGAGTTAGCTTCAATAATACGTATTTTTCCCACTTCGTCTATGTGGATGATATGATAAGTTCCTATCACTGTTATTTACTTAACAGGTACCTAGTGATATTCGAATTTGTGTGGTAGCTGTACCAAAACTAAAGACCGAAAAATAAAAACTTTTTACAAAAAAAAAAAAAATAAGGGACTTTAAAAAATAAACACTGAAAAATAATTTTAATTTCGAAAGTCGGTTTTGTGGTTTTGAATTACAGATTTTTGCCACCGACTTCCGAAATTAAAATTATTTTTCGTTTTTTTTTTTTGTAAAATGTTTGCACTTGTTTCTGTAACGAATAAATCTTTCTTTCTTTCTAACAAACTCCGTTTACCGGAATAACAGAATTGTGACTAACCGTATCATGAAAATAACTCTCTCTAGCTAAAGAATCTAGACAAAAAAAAGTAATTGTTTGAAATGAAGTCTACACGTTGCGACACAATAAAAGGGTAAAGAATTACTCGTATTTATTTTGTCCGCGGTACACTGCGAGTCAATATAACTGGTATCAGTCACCTCGAGTTTGGCTGCAATATTCATTAAGCGCGGCTTACTGCTGGCTATTAATTCGCCAACACTGATGCACGCCATTGTACTAAGGTGTGCTGTACTGTTGTTTGTTTTCAGGGCTGTTAACTAAAAGAGAAATATTTTTTTGCAAAAAAAAATAAAAAACATTTTTGCGATATTTTTTCGTACAATCTTTATACTGATATTGATTAAATTAATAAGCACCATTCTAGAATTTTGGCCGTCTATGTAGTAATATAAAAAAAAAACCATTAAATCAACGTTATCAATTTTATGCAAATCGTAAACACCAAAAACAAAATTAATTGCAAAGTATAAGACGACATAACATGAAATCGATACGAAATATCTCGTATGCTGCTACGTGTGTATGATTCATCTGACATTCTGATCTTGACCTAGATAAACAAGTTTTACAAACAAACAGTTTTGTAAAGTACTGACTAAGCACGAAAGTATGCAACGCCATAGTTTGTCAAAATACGTGGAGGGATTTGACATTGAAAATATGAAATTGTCGCATCGACATGACTGTATGTCTATTAATAAATTGATTATGCTTGTGTAATTTTCACAGTTTTAACTACATTGAATAAAATGATAAGTAGGAAGGCAGATAGATAAAGAAAAAAAAAAACACAAAAAGAAAAACTCAAAATCTTTTTTTTTAAACAAAAATACTTATCCTGTTTTGCAAACTACGCCTACCAATAGCAACACTATAAAAATAATAATAAAGCAAAAAATAACTACCTAATAATAATTATAATTATTTCCTCAAAAAATATTATTTTTATTTACCGTACCAACCATGCCACTGAACCCAACAAAGTGCACCAGCTATTGTCCAGCCCTGCCAATGATTAATAGCATCTATGAAGCCACGGTAATTACCGCAAACAATTGTATCGCGTGAAAAACTATCTGACACCGCCGCTGTAGTCGAAAACTTTCATTAAATTAACACGTCACCGGCATGGAATGGCTTTTAGATGGATTTCTGTATGGTCCATTGAATTTTTCACTTTAGATAATAAATAAATAACATATTCAGGGTATGTTTGCAATCATTCGACTTATTATTTTAGTGTAGGAGGTCGCGGCTTAATAATAACAGCCGCACGGGTCGATCTTCAATTAAATTCAATTCAAAATATTTTATTTCACATAACCCTACATGGGCACTTATGAAACGTCAGCAGCTAGTTACACGGTTCCAATTGGGCGTTTCCTATGGAGAAGAGCCGGCAAGAAACTCCACGGTTACTCTTTAAAAAATAATTGGCTTTTACAATATTTTCAAATAACAGGTAGGTATGGGAGGACAGTGTAGGTCTTTCAACAAGTACCAGGTATGTAGTTAACAAAATAGAAGATGGTCAACAAATCTACAGTCCACTAAGCCTACAGCGTTCTCACATTCACAAAATAGAAAAGTATCTGTAAAAGAGATAAATAAATAAATAATAAAAATAAAAACCTACCTTCAAGGTTAAACACCACTTGCTGAGGTCACCCCGCGGATAGATGACCATCCATTACATACCGAGACCCCTCCATGCCTCGGAAAGCACGTTAAGCCGTTGATCCTGTCAGAAGTCCGAAAGTCTGCGACCAGTCTTACCAAGGGGTATCGCGTTACCCAGTAATTTTTGGTAAAAGGCTAGTCAGAAACATCGACTTGCAGCCTACAGTATTTTATTATAAACTCTTTCCAAAACTCCTATAATATACAGAATCTTTAGTAACACAAGATGCACTTTCTTACCTTTGGTTGTTTAACTATAGTACAAATCAACTGTCGTTTTCTATCAGAATATATAAACATTTGTTTTTTCTATCTCCATTTTTTTTCTTACACCATTCATTCCCATAACTGACAAGCTACGTTGACAAGTTTCCTCCATTATTTACATAAACTAATCCATTCATTCATGCTCATCCGTTAGGGGCTCTAACTAACCATCATTTGACTCATCATTTACAAATATCCCAAACCTGTATCCTAGATCATTTGGGAAACCAAAACGGACAAAATTCACACACTTTTACTCATTTGAATGCGTCGATACTTCAAAATTTGCATACACATGTTAGTTGACACCTTGCAAACTCCCAAATTGCAGAAGAATACAAACAAATATACTCACACGGTCAATTAGATATTCGTCCATGGATAAAAAATTACATTATTCTAATGTCCTGACATTTGTTACAAACGAATTATTTAAATTGCAACCGATGTGAGAGAATGCAAGGGACGGATGCAAATTTGCGAATCCTACAATCTCAGTTGATCAGGAACTAAATGAGGATTTTATACAAAAATGCAAGAACAAAATCCCTCGTACTTGAGCGAGTTTGAAATTTTTGTCTCTGTTTCGGGAATTTTGAGCGGTACCACAGAAGGATAGAAGGAATATCTTGAGCATACGTTTTTACGTTTTGCTGCTGAATATTTTAATTGGAAATAATATTGAGATAGTTCTTGTAGATATGATCTTTAATGGAAACTGTATCTGATGAAGTAAATTATGAATATAGGGCAAAAGTAATGAAATGTAACGTAAGCAAATGAACTTGAAATGAATGCAGACCTAGAACTCAGTATCGAATTTAGAAATATTAGCAACTCGGTACGCCCAGCAGTTTTATCCGCATAAGTCTCGATCCCGTGGGAATACCGGAATAAAAAGTTGCCTATAAATTTGGCAAATAGAACATGATCTGGCTTAACAGGACGTTAGGCCAGGTCATGTTTTATTTGCCAAATTTCATCCAAATCCGTTCAGCCGTTTTAGCGTGAAAGCGTAACAAACAAACAAATAATCAAACAAACTCACTTTTGAATTTATAATATGAATTATAGTTAGGATGTGAATTACAGATACTTTGTTAATAAATGATTCTCGTGCTGTGGAAGCATCACGTGTGCTCATTAGCCATTACATGCAAAAGTTAATACAAGACTGTTTGTAGTACTATTAAGAAATAGATAAAAATTAAGAAGAAGGGAATGTAACTGATCATTATCATAGTTATCAAAACAGACACAACAGTAACCAAACCACTTATGCACAACGCAAAAACTCTCACTCGTCAATCACAAACAACAAAAAACATCTCATCCACACCTTACTATGCAAACAAGAAGGATCAAGTGTAAATTCACACAAAGAAACAAATCCTAACAAAGATAAATAAAGAAATGCAAGAATAATATTGTAATAATTTGAATACATTTCATGGTCAATTTGATAAGTAACCACATTGAAAATAAGTAGATGCAATCCATTTTGCTATATTGATATTTGATTCAAATAATGTAGGGGAGAAAGAGACAGGAGACAATAAACCAAAAGGTAAAAGGGGTAAAACAAAGATAGAAGATATTCAAATTGTCAATGTGGACGTGTAAAAAGGGATGAACAATAATGTGGTGATGGTAAGGAATGATTGACTGATGTAATTTAATATGTAGATGAGAAATAAGTGCAAATAATGGAATGTGATTTGTTGAAATCAGAATTGAACATGAGAATGGACAAATGACATTTTTCCCATACATGATGATTTGTTTATTTCTAGTTTATTCTTAACCAAAAAGTACTGGAACTTTGTCTCTTCTAAGTATTTTTGGGGTTGTGTGTGTAAATGTTTGGTTTTCATAAAAATCATAGTTGCTTTTAGTTTGAATCTCGGCGCAACTAGCAACGATATTTAAATAGGTATAATCTTATTTATAAGCAAATGAGGTATTGACTGCCTCGTTGGTATATCAGTCGCAAGCGCTACTACTGAGCATGAGGTCCTGGGTGCGATCCTGGATCGGGCAAAGTGTTATTGGCTTTTTCCATCTGGATTTTTTCTCAGTAGCAGCTCGGAGTCTGGATTTCTGCCCGGTTGATGGCAATAGGCTCGCCCCCTATTACATGACACTTAAATAGAACTGGCAATATTTGGCTGTACAATGTATATAGGTGCACCCTTGCCTTCTAGAAATGCAGGCGTTATGTTCTGATGTTATAAAGTATTGTAATGACAATACAATATTTCTAGATCAAGGCCTTCAACCCTCCATGACACATTTCTCCAAAAGGCAACAGCGGTAACAAATAAATAAATATCGCAGTTGATCGAATACTTATCAATTACGTGATTTTGCACGAGTACCCAACTCAGTATTCCAAGGCTGGCAGCCTTGGAATAGTTTATAAAACGCGTGAGGGGGAACGTGCGTGGAAAGGGAAACAAAGTAAGAAGCAAAATCTATCGCCATTTACAGATAGTTAACTGTTGCCTTTTGGGTACTTTTCCCATTGACAGCTATGCGGACGAATTTTTTAATGCCCAATGAGCTCTTTCCTTTTTTATATACTCGTACATCTTATAGGAATATATTTTAGTACTGGTTTATACAGGCTGGCAGGGACATCGAAGCGACCATGGATTCAGTACACGATTCTGAACCCCCTGCACTGAAATTTTTCATCGGTTATTTTTTTTTAAATATGTTGTTTCTTAAAAAAGTGTAATACCTACGCGGTCAAAATGTATGGAACAGCAGATTTTTTTTTAATAACCGACGAATAATTTCAACGCAGGGGGGTTTAGAATCATGTACTGAATCCATGGTATCAGTTTTCGCGTCGGTGTCCCTCTATATGTTGTATATAAGATTTGTCAAAATAAAAGACAACTTTTTATCATAAACATAATTTAAGTTTATCGTTTCTAAACGGTGAACGAAGATCAATGGAATATCATTCATTTTAAAATTTTCTTGAAGCTACTCATTGCTCTGTCGTATAGAATCAGTAAGACCAGCTGCAGCTTTCTTGTCTTTCTAGGAAGTATTCACAAACCTAAAGATCTCATAAAAACTCTGAAGAATTTTAAGTTCAGGTAATCAGAATCCAGTATAACTAGATGAAAGTACTTTTTACATAATTATTAAAACCATCTAAACAAATCAGCACAAAAACGTTTATCCTAAAAAATATTCAACAACACTTCAAAACAATCTAAAACCGGCATTCAGTAAACAACAACAAAAACAGAACTTTTGAGACAAAAATAAAGTATACGTACATTAAGCGGACAAGAAACCGTCTCACCGGAAGTTGGAAGCATTCTGCAACGTTGGTGTGTTCCTTTTGCTGCTCTCCAGTGTAACGAACACCTTCTGCCGGCTATTTTTTGAAATTCGAATGGAAGGTAGCCTAAAAAGGAGATCTTCTTCTTTTCGTGACTAACCTGGTGTCAGAGTTTTAAAGCCGTCCATGGGCCTCGGACATGGCTTCACATGCCGTCGAGAAATATCTCTCAGGCATGCCGGTTTCCTCACGATGTTTTCCTTCACCGTTTTTGCAGCAATTGTTTTATACAATACGCACTTGAACCCGAAAAGTCAGAGGTGCGTGCTTTGGGTTCGAACTCGAGACCTATGACTTGGCAGTCCGGCGATCACACCACTAGGCTATCACTGCTCTCTTCTACTCTCTATCAAAGGAGATAGTGACGTAAGTTTGAAGTTGTAGGGATTATAAGGAATGAAGTCATTGTAATACTTGGCTTCCTATTCCTACGAATACAATTATTTCGAAGCCATAGCTTCGACATTATTGAGATTACGAAGATAGAGGAGATCTTGGAATACAATAATATCCCAAGATCTCCTCTATGTTCGTAGAGTGATGTAATTCACGTTCACGAACGTAAAGCTCCTGTAAATGCTGTTCCGCTCTGATAGCGAGAAGCTGGCTTCTTAACATAATGTAACATCACGCCTTAATTCCCCGAAGGGTTAGGCAGAAGTGTTCCTAATAGTACATCCACATTTCGATAGTTTTGCTTAAGTCTAATATAATTGGAGGCGAGCCTATTGCCATCAACTGAGAAATTCCAGATAGAAAAACCCAATACGCTGGCTTCTTTTTTCGTAAGAATGCTTAGTATTTTCCTCATAAGGACACGTGGTTTTGACTTGTGACCTCATTAGCAACTATATGACGATATCTTGAGCCAAAATGCTTTACATAAGTACCGCCGTTCTAAACACATTTTCTAGAGAAAATGAGATTTTTCCAGGTAGATGCAAGGCAATGGCTGTAATATTGTGGCCTCTATCACATTCAAGGAAATTGTTGTTATGTATTCTTAAAATATTTATTTATTTATTCTGATAATATGTAATATGATTATGATCTATTCTTGGTGTGAGGCCACAACGTCACAACCAACAGTATCTACTAACACAGTAATAGGAAAAACGAATCCAGCCCGAAGAATCTCATTTAGCTTTACGAAAGATCCTAACTAATATTTTAGGGGTATGAGGAACAGGGTGTAAAGTTCACTCATCCCCCATAGAAAAGGGAGGATCCTCCGACCAGACGGGTGTGATGTCTGGCGGGCAACTGCCCAGAGGTTGAAGTCGGGAAGCTTGTATACGTATATATGTTTATCGCGCGGTAAACTCTAATTGCGCGATGCAGGATTTGTGTGACGTCAGGATGTTGTGTGAAATCAGGTCTTTGTTGCGTAGTTTGCATGTAGCGATGTAGATGCCACTACAATATTATAGATGAAAAAGTGGGTTTGTTTGTTTCTTACGCTTTCACAATAAATTGCATGACGGTTTTGGATGAAATTTGGCTCATGGCTAGATCATGACATGGGTTAGGACATAGAATAATTTTTATCCCGATATTCCAACGGGATCGTGACTTATGCAGGAGAAACCGCGGGGTGCAGCTAGTATCCTATAAATTCTTTTTTTTTTGCATTTGTGTAGACTAATAGCCTGAAGAAATTATTATAGTCTGCACCGGGAGGTCTTTGTCTAGCAATGTACGATACAAACAGCTAATAATGCTAATACTGCACAGCATAAGGATAATCAGCTTTTTATTGTTCCCACTGCTGGGACGCTGGCCTCCCCCCTGTTAGAGGCAGTGAGTGAGGATTTACAGTACAATCAGCATCTACCTAGCCTTTTCCTAACTATGTCGGCTTCCAGCCTAAACTGATGCAACTGAATACCAGTATTTTACATGGAGCGACTGCCTGTATGACCTCCACAAACCAGTTTTTAGGTAACACTTACCTAAAAACAAGGGATACGGCTTGCCAAGGTGTATCCCTTGGTAAGCCTGGATGTACCGTACAATCTGTACTTTTAATGCCTGATTTTTTTAATATTTTTAAATGAATGCTTAACTTATACAAAAAAAATACTTTCCTTCCATTAAATGAGAACAGTTCGGAACGAACCTACGACTTTTTCCTGTACCACTCGGGTCCCGAACCAGTTCTCAAATTATATGCTTTTTATTTTATTTTATTACTGAGTTGCTTGGGGTCAGTAATGTTTTGGTTTTTTGCCCTCAATCGTATCGTCTGCGGACAATCGGTGATCGTAAATCTGCAAGACTTTTTATAGAACCTTAGAAGTTTGTAGGACCTTCTTACTTCGGGATTCGTATAAACCTCTTGAAAGTCTTATTAATAGATTCATCAAGTACACTGTATTTTCAGCAATGTGCTGTGGGTCCCCATAGAACAGCATCATGCCGAGTGGAAGACTTCTTGTCACAGTCATGACGTGCCAGCAGCTGCCGACTGATATTTTTTTCGACAAATAAATGTATAAGAAAGAAAAACTTTCTTTCTTTCAAATTATTGGCCACTTCTTATAACATATACTGGAATATAGAAAGAAAGGATTACATCATAATTTCTACCATACAATATCATTTGTCTGCTTACAACAAGACACAGCGATGACCACGACATCTCAATGTATGAAACACTGACTAAAGAATATGTCCAGTGTTGTTAATATAAAAATACACCATTCGAATAACACATAATCGTTTTTTACTTCGTCTTTATTGTCAAGAAGATCTAACCTTGGTAATAGTATGGAATCGAGGAAATACATGGATGAATAACATGATAAATGGATGAGTTACTCGTAAATCCAGTAATTTAAATAGCAAATGGTTTCACAGTTAGAGTATGGTCCAGCATTTATGATAGGTGGTATAGGAACCTACCTACTATATCAAGTTGCGCTATACTCTGACTTTTAATTTGCTAGACTAAAATGACATTTGGTGTCGACATAAAAAGAACCTAGTAAATAATCTAGTTACCGAGTGACTCTTACCAAATACCACTGAATCAATCTCTACAAGAAAAACTGTAATCGTGTTACTTATATGTATTACATTTTTATCATGTTATCTTTTTTTAGGAGCGTTTATTCTGAAGGTGGGCAACGTCGCAAATAGATGTCAAATATTTCACTGTTTTGATTAGCAATATTACTGTGTGGAAATAAAAAATGTGGCTAACTAGCGAACTAGAATATTGATTATGAAATGCAATAATTAATATCGTAACACCGAATGTTTAGTTTTAGATGTAAAAAAACTATTTGGAAACTTTCCAAATGCGTTTTTTACACCTAAAATGGGTACAACATCGAAGTCATTGTTAAAATTGCAATTCATTATTAATATTCTAGTTCGCTAGTTAGCCTCATTTCTTATTTCTATTCAGTAATATTGCTATAAGAATCAAAACAGGTAAATATTTGACAGTTAATTGCGACGTTGCCAACTTTTAGGATAAACCCTCTTAGAGATCGATCGCAGCTGTCATTTTGGTCTAGCAAAGTAATCCGAGTTTACTCAAAACTTTAATTATGGAAGATCAAAGAGACGTTGGATGACTGTGTGGAAGATTATATGGCTAGATAGGTATCTGCCGAGATGACGACTAATAGAGAAGTATGGAAGAAAAATACATGTGCCGACCACGAATAAATTAGTATAAGAGCAGGAGAATAATGATGTCACAAAGGACCATTTTTTTTCCACAAAAAAATTCTCGTTTAATGGAATCTCTTGTCCTGCATCTCACCTGATGGCAAGTGATGATCAGGCCGAAGGTAGAAACAAGTTTCACCTGGAACTCTCAACCACAGAGCAACTAGCTATCTTACCTCTAACTGCCACTACACTGTTGTTCTGACGATAGACTTGATAAGATGGTGGTGGCAGCTAGCCAGGCGGACTTGGAACAAGCCCTACCACCAACCAAACTGAGCAGAAAATTTTGCCCCCACTGGGAATCGAACCCGGGACCTCTGGGTAGACAGTGATCTAACCACTAGACTACAAGGTGGGTGCAATGCTTTGTATGACGCAGATGATGATGTAAGTAAATGTCCATTGTTTTTGACCAAGGTTGCTAACTAATCGATTCCCTTGTGATGCAGGTGAAATGAAATGAAATTGTTTATTCTGTAAATAGGATATCGGAATCACTTTTACACGTCATATCAAGAAAGTATAAAAAAAAATCTAAATGAATTCGGCGTTTCATATCTGACTACTCTGAGAAGAAAGGCCGAAACAAACTCTGAATTCACAGTCCCTTTTAAAGTCCCGACATAATCTTGGTCAGGCCATATGAGGACCATGTAGATTAGTGTCTGCAATGGTCTTTTGAAAAAAGAACCACACAGATTTGAGTGGACCTGTCCAGTCAGTGTAAGCATTTGTCAGTAATCGTGAAGCTCTACTCAGAACTTAAGGAGCTCCACTCGGCGAACAATACCAAAGAAAAGACAATTGGGTAGGCCACGTACTCAAACTGCCAGACCATCATTAAAACTAACTGAAAAAGAAAAAAATAATGAACGAAAGGAAAATAAAAGAATATCTACATAGTCCTCACATTGACAATAATACAATAATATAGGTGTTGGAAAGCGAAGCACCATTCTCCACCCTGCGCCTTCTATCCAACCTGAAAAATAACAATACCAGTCTATGGAGTATGGAAAGATACTCCGTGTACCAGCCTATTATAGATTCACTACAGAGCAAAGGCCTCTTCTCAGACAGAGAAGGCACAAACATTGATCACCACGCTTGCGCAAGACAGGTTGGCGATTTCAGATTTATATTGACAGTAAATTTATTATAATAGAGGAGATCCTTGCTAAGTAACAGCAGCCGCACAGGTCGATCAATCAGGTAAAGCTACGCTTGCCGGGGTTGGTCCGTGGATGGGTGACCATCTTTACATACCGAGACTTCACCGTGCTTCAGAAAGCACGTTAAACGTGGGTCCCAGCTGTCATTCGTGGATCTTTGACAGTCGTTATGGGTCGTCAGAAGCCCGCAAGTCTGACAGCCAGTCTTACCAAGAGGTATCTTGTTACACAGTAACTGGGTTGTGGAGGTCAGATAAGCAGTCGCTCCATGTAAAATACTGGTATTCAGCTGCATCCGGTTAGACTGAAAGCCGACCCCAACATAGTTGGGAAAAGGCTAGGTAGATTGATTGACTATAAGTCCAGGTTTCCTCACGATGTTCACAGTAATGTCCGAGATACACTCAGAAAAGCCTGAAAAACCGAAACAAACCTGAAAAAACAACCAAAAAATTAATGATAGATTTTTATCCACATCAAAATTAACTTTGTTATAAAAATGAATACCGACAGAACCCGTAGCCGAACAAATATACGACTACCAGCTTCACGGTTGAGTCATCTGTGATGCAATGTAATCAGTGGGCAGGTAGAGCCGTAATAAAAACATAATGGGCGGGGCTTATCGACTTCGTCAGAGGTGATCGTGATCTTGGAAGATTTGAGACTAATTTTATAACGATAATCGTGAGGTAGCTACAAATAGGGAGGTTCTATTGTCATGCAATCTTTGGGTTATGTTTCCTTGCCAACTTTATTTGGGCTAAACTTAGAATTTTGCTAACAAAATTAATGCTAGGATCTTTATTTGTGAAGAACACAGTCGTATCGAGTAAGATATTATTTACATAATTTATAAGTTAACAGTCTTAAAATAATAATAATATGTATATGTATATAAAAAAGGACGGGAAAGAATAATAGAGCAATGGGCAGCTCGCCGTCCGATAAGGACCAGGCACGTGTCGACGGCGCGTTGTGTTCCACGCGCGCCTCAAAGAGATGTCAGCACCAACTGACAGGGTCGAAAGACCAATGCCTGCTGGGGCTGCGGGTTTGTCCGAAAGGGATATCGCGCCCCGGCACACTGGTAACGGAAGGAACACAGGTGGGTTTTAGTCAGTAAAAGTCTGACACACCCTCTCGCTCTGCCCAGAGCGGGAGAAGTCATTTGATGATTTCCCACACTCAAAAAAAAAAAGGGCGTCAACAGTCAACAGGAAATGTCCCCAAAAGCTAGGATTGTTAAGCTATAAGTTTAGCAATGTATGAGCAATTAACTACCTGCTCAGAAACATTAGGCTAGTTAAAAGTAAAATAAAAAATTGGGCAAGTGCGTATCGGACCACGCACAATGAAGGGTTCCGTAGTTGGGATGAATTTATCCCTAGAACAAACTTACATACTCGTATAAAACATGTTCTCCCATAAGGAATGTATGGGAGAACATGTTTTTCAAACTGCAAATTTAAGTTGGTCGATTATTACTCGTTAACCTGTAAAGCCTTCTTAGCTGTGATAGTTTTCCTTTTAACTTCGTTATATATACTACAGCTGTGAGTTTTTTCATGAATCCAAGTACAACCATTTAGCTGGCAGGAAGAGGACACTATACTCTAACAAAAATGAGTAATTTAAAGCTTAATATTTCGGAAACAGATTGCTTAATTGAAAAATGGCTTTCACAGACCCACAATATTTTTGAACAACCTTTCTAACGATACCCCACATCATAGTATAGACGAGAAAAAAAACCATCCCCACTTTACGTGTAGGGGAGGTATCATAAAAATAAAAATAAACTTGTTTTTATTTTACTACTTTGTCCGCGTGATTAATATGTATACTCATGCCAAATTAAAGCTTTCTATTACTAACAGTCTCGGAGCTAAGCCGCGGACAGACAGACAGACAGACGAACATGGTGAAACTATAAGGGTTCCTTGTTTACTACGGAACCCTAAAAAGTTATCTGGCGATACGTTTTTTACGTTCAACGGGCTACAAAAAATGTATTCAGTCAGAAACACGAAATTATGGCTCTGAAAAAAAAACAGATCAACATAATTCTCATACCACATTCATACCTACTCAAAACTTTCTTTATATTTTTCATTTACTTATACTACACAGATAAAATTTTGTTACAATGAAAATCTCTACCTTGGTACCTCCATGATAAACTGAGCGTGAACATAAATTTGCGTCAAGATATATAAGAGGGGGGTACTGAAGGGTGATGACTCAAAACAATTCATTGTTTCCTCTCAATTTACACGTAAAAATTCGCGTTACCTAACGAAGACACTGCTTAGAAAAACATAAGCCTTTCACTATCAACGGAAAATACACCCTTAACCAACATTCACAAAGTCCAATTTAGCTTGATAATTTGTATGGATTTATGACGTTCTTCTGTCTATTAACGCCTAAAGAGCACCTATGGCTCAATGGTGCAGGTGTCCTCCAAACAAAAGGGCTTAGGTTCGACCCCAGTTCGGCCGCGATGCACAACGATTTGAGAAAAAAAATACAAAGAGGGATATTTTGCTGTCTTTTTTGTATGAAGGGTTCCGTATTTTGTTTTTTTTTTCTGTTTGAGTGTCACCTCATTTCTAAGCCTCATTTAAATCTGTCATTTGTAATAATCGCGAGGAAGCTTTCAAATTTTCGATATGGGGAAAATTTCTGGGAAAATTATTTTCTGACACTTGTTGTTTGTAATTGTTTTTTATTTTTGCTGCAGAAATTACAATGACATGTTTGAGCTGTTTATTTTTCGTGTTCATATTGTGTATGCGTTTTTGAAAGACAGGTTTAAAAAGCCCGGTCTATTTCTATCTTGGTTCACATCTTAGTCAACCAGCATGATTGTTACTTTGGTCAACCAATTACATATCAACAATAAGATAATTTGAATAAAAAAAGAAAAACAAAATCAAAATATTTTATTTCACATAAACTTACATGGGCACATAGAAACGTCAGAAGCTAGGTTCACGGTTCCAAAAGCATATAATATTTACACGGTTCCATTTGAATGTTTATAATATTTACAATACCTCATCACCAACTCTAAAATCATATCCCTAACGACCATTCATCTCACATAACATCAATTCCAAAATAAATCTACAGTCCGCTAAAAGCTAAAAAGCTAGAGGGAACCCCAAAAAAGGTGAAAAAGCATAAAGTTGGCTCGCACACAGCACAAAACGGTGTAGTCATTGTAATCAATCAGCTCTTAATGGTGCACCTCTACAATATAGTGCGGTTTTTTACCTCTTGCCAATGATATAAACAAGTGTATATATTGTCTTTGGTGTGAAATGTCAATGTTCTTCTTTTGTTTTTGCATGACTTTCTTAGTCGCGTTGTCTCGTGAGGAGTCAAAGTACCAAGGTGTGGTAAAAGGCGACAAAAGGATTGTTTCAAGAGGATAGCAGTATCTCCTTTTCTATATGAAACAACTTCGCATAGGGAAATGATATGTTAAGCAAATTGCAAATTAACTACCAATTTAAATTGCCCGTATATTCAAATCACAACTGGCATTCTTTGACAGTTGTATGAAATGGCTGTAACACGGCAAATTGACATAGTGTGTCGATTTGTCTTTTTTTTTTTTTTTTTGAGGATGGGAAATCATCAAATGACTTCTCCCGCTCTGGGCAGAGCGAGAGGGTGTGTCAGACTTTTACTGACTAAAACCTACCCGTGTTCCTTACGTTGCCTGTGTGCCGGGGCCGCGTTATCCCTTTCGGACAAACCCGCAGCCCCAGCAGGCATTGGTCTTTCGACCCCGTCGGTTGGTGCTGACATCTCTTTGAGGCGCGCGTGGAACACAACGCGCCGTCGACACGGGCCTGGTCGTTATCGGACGGCGAGCTGCCCATTGCTCACCGTCCGCAAGCCCGCGCCTACGGTGGCCGGAAGTCGGCTCTCGACTCCCGACGCCCGGGGCGTCTCCTGCGGCGACTAGGGCCGCGAGGGCGTGCAGCTTGCATCTCCCTCGCGCGCTCCGCCTCCTCCTTCGCGAACATAACTGCTTCGCAGAAGGAGGTGACGGCCTCCCATGCACTCTCGCTCCGAACCATGGCCTGAACCAGGCCGGACGCGAGAGATCGCCTCCGTGAGGACACGGCGGTGCTCCGCCCAAGCCGGGCAGACCTCCACCGTATGCTCCACCGTGTCCTCCGGGCGATCCACACAGTGGTGACACCCGGGCGTTTCCTCCCGCCTTACGCGGAACAGGAACCTCCCGAAACAACCGTGTCCGGTGAGGACCTGCGTCAGG
Source organism: Agrochola lota (assembly GCA_947364205.1). Classification (NCBI taxonomy): domain Eukaryota; kingdom Metazoa; phylum Arthropoda; class Insecta; order Lepidoptera; family Noctuidae; genus Agrochola; species Agrochola lota. Next base: position 3,637,846 of record OX376241.1, read on the forward strand.
CGGAAGGTGAGGACGCCATGGCGCCTCTCAAGCCACTCCTCAAAGAGGGGACTTATCGCCGCAATTGTGGCGTGCCCAGTGTCCATTTGCCTAACAATTCATTTCCCTCACTGTACAGCACAGCAGTGTGAGCTGTGAGAACGTAACGAAAAGACAAAGAATATCACTTCGGCTTACTAAATAAAATAAAATCAAGTAATTACTCGAGAAAAAACTTGTTACAACTTGTTTACCTCGACAAACAATTAAAATTGCCCTAAGGCATTGTACACAAAGCATATTGTTCCACATAAATCGATATACCGCGACTTAAACTGATCGATACAAAACTCATTTTTTATCACATTTTAATCGTCCACCGTATTGCAATTTACATACATACAGACAGGTCGGCCTTAATTTGAAAATAATAACGTCTGGACAGGATAGGTATAAGAAGGGTGACGAAAAATTGGGTACATAATTCAGGACAGAGTGTAAAGGTTTTCCTTGGTACTCTAAGAAAGTTAGTGTGTTTTATAAAATAGTGGAATAATCATAATTAAAGACGAAGATATAATATTATTTGCTCTTTCTCTTTATGTCAATTTAGAACTTAGGTAAATTCAATGAATGAACACCTGGACAATTTTTTGTGTCAAGAAAATCCTCCTATCTGGACAAGATTTCGCTGAAATATTTGTTAAATCATTAGACTTTTCTAACATTTTTGACAGACAACTCGATGTAAATCGATGTAGGCAATCACATAAATTATGTAGATAGTTTGTAGTGTGTGTGTGTGTCATAGTGAGTAGTATGTGAGTGTGTAATTGTCTTTGGTCCCTGGCCCTGACATCAAGCAATAGATGAAATTGTCAAACTTCTACTGCTTGAATACGAGGCTTTTGGCTACTTTGTATGTGTGTATTTTATGTCATTTTATTGTAATGTGAGTTTTTTTAGTGTAGAATAAACAATATTTCTTTCCTTTCTTTTTATTTAAAAACTAAGAACGTTTCTGTATACTTCGCCTTCCACTAAGTCATGACGAATACAGTCAAATGATTGATACGCATATTACACTAGGCGCATAAAGCTAGTGACCTTATTGGTGATGTTATTCAGAAAGGTCAGGTGCGTAGTGCTTGCAACCGGCGTGCGTGTATGACCAGATGTGTGGACGTAAAGGAGGGTAAAGGAGTATGTAAGGATCGTAACAGGTTACGTTCTGTAGATTCTGCCTAACCCTCAAAGGAAGGCGTGAGTTTATGCGTGTACCATCAAATAAGGTCATAACCTCCGTAAGGACTATTCTTGCTTGCAGCGCTCGGCGGCTATAACACCGGGCCGGTAACAGATGTGGTCATCGTGTTCACGGGATTTTGTTTTGAAAATGGTTAGACCACCGTATGGACTATTCTTGCTTGCAGCGCTCGGCGGCTTTAGAACCGGGCCGGTAACAGATGTGGTCACCAAGTTCACGGGATTTCGTTTTCAAACTGGTTAGATATGAACTTCTTTGCTACTTAAAGCTAAATAATTGTTATAAAAACAATAACAGGAAAGTCCTAACCAATTAAAACGCTTGCTCACCGCATGGACACATCACGATCGCTTTCCGATACGATGAAATACCGAGAATCCGATTGTGGTTTCAAAATGGCGGACAAATGTTTTGCGAACTCTTTGTGTGATTACGGGAAATGATTTAGAATACACATAATGGAGGAAAATGTTATTTATTTTGAATAAAAATGTAGTTGAACGATTGATTTATGATATGTTTTGTGGTTGACGGTGGATAGCGGTGTGTCGCGTGATTTTATTTACCTAATGTTGCTTGTTATGACTTTTATGGTGATTTATGTACGGTTGAATTAATTTACACATGATGTACAGAACAAGTTCTTCTAACTCCGCAGACAGCTATGCTGCTGGGGAGTTTGTTGCGCCACTTCTTCCCAGCTAAAGCACTAGGAAGTGATGAAGGGCGGGCGTTTTGGGGGACTGTCTTATATAATTTTGACGTTCAAAATGCTCAATCATAGCTTAATTTGACTTTTTATTTAGATTTTTGTAAATGGAGCCAGAGTCGTGGAAAGGTGACCACGGGATAGAAGTACTTTTTTTTTGTAGATTAGCACTTTAATAAATTATTATAATGAAATTTTTGTCTGGCGATTTTTCGTGTCTCAGAGAGCACGTTAAGGAATTGGTCCCGGCTATCATTCATAGATCTTTGACAGTAGTTACAAGTCAGATGCCCGAAAGCCTGACAACCAGTCATGCCAAGGTAACCCTTAACAAGACTGGTTGTCAGGCTTTCGGGCCAGGATACCTCGTGTTACCCAGTAACTGGGTTGTGGAGGTCAGATAGTCAGTGACTCCATGTAAAATACTGGTATTCAGCTACAACCGATTAAACTGAAAGCCGACCCCCACATAATTTGTAAAAGGCTCAGCGAATTATGATAAATCTTTTTTTATTATTATCTATTTTTATTTCTGGTAATCTTATTATTTCTTAAATCAAAAACACATTTCAACCTACAAACTAGGAAATGAACACAATAAAAGATTTTTTTTAAGAATTTTTTTCATTAACATTAAACCCTTTAAATTATTAAACTGAAGCCGGAAAGCAATTAAGCAATTCATAATTGCCATACAATTTTCTTCACATAAGAATGTAAACGAAATCTTTTCCAAACAAGTTACCTTTTACGTCTTATTTCCAATGGGAACTTAAAAAAATAATATCGACAATGATAATAACCTTTTATTATCTTGTTTATGTCGAATTACAGTTCGCAAAGTGATGAAACAAACTTGTTGGCACCAAACAATGAGTGCACAGTAAACATAAACAATTGCTGTTTCTGCAGTCACTAAGTGTTGCAGTTGTGGCTATGAAATCAGCGGGGTATGTAGCGTTTATTCGGTATTAAAGTTCTGACGTCTGACGTAGCACTTTATTCTGTTATTAACAATAGTAGGTACCGATAAAGTCGACGATCATTAATTAAAGGTACACATATGTATGTCGCAAGCGTGAAGTTGAAAACTATTTAGATATTTAGGTAAACAAAAAGACTATATGAAATGCCTCAAAACAATATAAATTGTAGCGATTAGTGGGATGCACCGATGCATGTGGTGATTAAGAGCGGAGTTCACGGTTTGATATTTTGTCATTAATAACGTATAACGGCAGACGGGATTAGTGATTACGGCTTTTTGCTATAAGAAAGAAAGGAAAGAAAGAAAGAAATAAAAAAGAAAAGAAAGAAAGAAAAATTTATTTCTAAGCATAGAGAAAGACGATAACGATCATGTCATGTCTCTAGGTCATCCCGAACCAAAGATACAGGAGTCCTAAGAAACTATTAAAATCCCAGTAAATTTTCCATTATGCCATTATTATTAATCGCTTCTTGGAAATTTTTCCACCGGTGTTCTCATGGCCACAAAACTACAGAGGCGCCATCTCTAATTGAAGTTTATTCACGTTTCCTCGTACTGAAATTAACACCTTCGTGTCTTTGTGTCTCTTTGTCTAATAAATTGTCTAGTCCTTCTTATAACCGTGGAGAAAGCGAGATGTCTTGAATATTTGCGAATAATCTTAAAAATAAATTGCTATTGTTTGTATTGTTATAGTAGCTGGTTATATTAAAATTGCTAGTATTATTGCTACTCAGTGACTATAACGATAATTGTTTGGTGACAAAGTTTCATGGGCGTACTAAGGGGGTGGTTTTTATATGCCTAAGTACCTAGTGTTGTCGATAAAAGTTATGTCAGAGTCACGTTAAGACTTACTTCACAATTAAAATATGCATTAATTTTATAAAAGCCCACGCTGCGCGGCCTGTTTAAACTTTTTTAGCAATGCCTTATTCTACGGCTACAATTGAATGGTCATTCAGTAAACTCAGACGCGTAAAAACGTGGCTGAGATCAACAATGCTCAAAGACCGGTTAAATGGGCTTTGCTCTGGCAGTCTTTGGTCAGTGTTATGTTGTATCTTGATGAAAATAATTATGATTCTCGATCATAACAAATATGTATTTACGGAATTGTAATCATTGGAATCAGTCATACATCTCTCTAAGTTAGGTTTCTTCCATTGAATGACTTTTACATTAAATCTGACAACCCGTAAGGACTGTCAGAGATCCACGAATGACAGCCGGGACCAACAGTTTAACGTGCTTTCCGAGGCAAGGAGGGGTATTTTGTGCCAACCTTTAAGATAGATTACCTAGGATAAAAATCTTTACGATTTTACACACGGTTGCACAACTAGTTTTGACTTCTATGCGTTAGCTTCGTTTCGCAAACCTAAAAATAAACTACAACAAACGTTATAACTTTTAAAAAAACTTTAAAATAGGATAATTATCTACTTATGAATCTAAATAATTTTCATCCTTATTTTCGTAACTCTAAAGTACAGAACAGAACCAGAATTAAATTAAACACAACTAACATTAAAATAACTCCTTAATTCAACTTCTGCACAAGAGCTAAAATAACAAATTACCTCGCAGACGCCTGGATATTATTACTAGAACAGGTGTAAAGCGAAGCTCAGCGGAGGTAATTGTGCAAGTTGTTAGCTCAATAACCGTCTTTTATTGAAGAAGAATATTAGATTTGAAATAACTTTGAAGTATTTTTTTAAGGTATTTTTTTAAGATCTGCGAGAAGGGTGTTGTTTTGATGAAATACTTGCTAAGTGTTCGTAACAAATGAGATTCTTGTGCTCGTATTATGCAAATGGCTAATGCTGTTCTAGAAAGAATTGAATCAAATTGTATCGTTCAGTTGAATATTGATCCTGTAAAACTAAAAAAAATTGGTTGCCTGTAAAGTCGGTATACGGGCGAAAGTTTTACGTGACAACGACTTTGAGTGGTAAAATAATTTTAATGTGAATATTCATTCGTATAGTAGGAACAAATGAAGGGACGCGTGCCTTTCACTTTGTATGTCTGTCTCTCTCGCTCTTAGGCGGGCTAACCATGCCCGAGTGGAAGGGACGCGTGCCTCTCACTCGCTCTCATTGTGAGCGCATAACGTGAGCGGAGCGTAACGCAGTTTCTTGAAGTGTCACCCGGCAAACCAATTTATAAGACGTTGTCACGTCAATAAAGTGAGCTAAAGGAAAAGGTGAACTTATAAAAACACAGAAGAGTCGATAATCTACCAATATGATCAGTTTATTAGCGCTCACTACTGAATACGTGTCTTAAAAGTTTTTAGCGCGTTTATAATAACAGACAAAAAAGCCCTGGATCTACCGTTTTGCTTAAATATGGAGGGTTATCTTGTAACACCTATGAATCTATTTGCCTCTTCACTTGCAGAAACATAATTTATCCAGAACAGAAGGATTCATTTTTTATTTTATAAGGTTACAGCTAGTATATTTGCGTCGGTATAACAACATGTAGAAGATGGCCAATCACAAGTTTCCATTTATATAAACACAAGCTTTCGCGAGTGGCTTCGCCTGCGTGATATCGTTATAAATAATACCTATTGATATATTTTTAGTACGTCAATGATTATAACCTATGTTACTCAGTGATAATATGGCATTCTCCTGGTGAAAGAAGTTTTTAAATCGGTCCAGTATTTTTGAGTTTATTCATTATAAACAAACATACATACAAAACATCTAATTTTATCTCTTTGTAATATTACTTTAGATATGTATACAATGGAGGAGCTCGTGGCGTAGTATAACTGCTGCACGGATCGATCCGTCAGGTTAAGCTACGCTTGCCGGGGTTGGTCTGTGGATGGGTGGCTATCTTTACATACTGAGACTCCTCCGTACCTCGGAAAGCACGTTAAGCTGTTGGTCCGGCTGTCATGGATCTTTGACAGTCGTTGCGGGTCGTCAGAAGCCCGAAAGTCTTACCAAGGGTATCGTATTACCCAGATACTGGTTTGTGGAGGTCAGATAGGCAGTCGCTCCATGTATAATACTGGTATTCAGCTGAATCCGGTTAGACTGGAAGTCGACCCCAATTAAGTTGGGAAAAGGCTAAACAGATTGATATGTATACAAATGAAAAATCTGCGTAGACAGCGTGAACAAAACATGAAAATACTCGAACTAAAAACGATCATGAACAAAAAAAAAAGTGGTAACAAATTAAAGAAACAGTTAGTGAGCGTTTTCTTTACTTTTTAGATACTGGTATCAAAACAATCCATGTCTACTAGATTTAATTTGTATTTTCATAAGCTACAAGATAAAGGTGAAACTGCGCAAAAAATACATAATTGCACGAGCACAAAAACGAAACCATAAAATAGACAAGCAAAACCCAGCTATTCTCACATACCACCTTACTTTGTACTAACACAGCAATTCCTAGTGCTAACAAAGAAAACTGTAGCTCATGATAAACGTACACGATAAACAGTACGAGCAGTGAGTGAGTCACTACTACCCGTTAGCTAGTTTTGCACCATCGACCAACATGGTTGAAAAAAAGTGTGGTATGTAAGTAGTACAATCGAGTTCACTAATATATTGGCAGTAACAATGTTTTAAAATATTGTAAGCGTTAAAATGATCATATAGTTCTATACAAACTTAGACATCAATAAAATATTATCATACAAACTGTTCATAAGTATGTTACGGTAGTGCAGTCAAAAATATCTGAATACTCTTCGGAATATAAATATCTAAATACTCTAGATTTCAATATATTTGAAGCAACCTAGGATTCGTAAATATCTATACAGCTTTGAACATTCAACTAAATGGCCTATAACATTAAATTTATTTTTGCTTGCCGGAGCAGTACGAGTAATAATGCCAGGTTACCGTTCGTAATAGGACTGTACCAAATTGACAACGTTGAGAATAAAGTAAAGAATGAGGAATGAGTAAAGACATTGAATGAGGAATGAGTAAAGACATTGAATGAGGAATGAGTAAAGACATTGAATGAGGAATGAGTAAAGACATTGTTCAAAGAATTTAAGACACCAATTCGAGATAATTATGTCAAATTTTCAAGATATTTTTCATAGAAAAATTGCATAGATGTGAACCTAACTTTGCGCTAAATAATATGAACAAGGAACTGCGCAAATTTTTTTGAGTCTTTGTCTGTAGCAATATTATTGATATAATGTAGTCATTTATTTATGATTTCACAAATTGTTGACAATTTATTGTAAGGAAAAGCTGTTTAGAGTTTTAAGAAACTTACCATTGCCTATATATTTTTGATTCATGATCATGCTCAGATATTAAAGAACTCGGCTGTACCCATTTCAGATTTTGTTGTTGTAGTATACTCTTGATTGCGCAAAAGCTGTAGACAAAACAACAAAATGGTCAAATACAACATGCAGGTCATTATATAAATTATTAGCCTGCAATCACAAATACATAATTGAATGAGCATTGAGCATGTCTTTATGTTTGAGCATTTTTTATCGTTTATTGTAATTAGTTTGGCAATTCTTAAATCAATAAAAAAAACTTCTTCTTTATATAAAATTATTTTGACGCATGTAATCTGAGACTTAAGGTTGTATTTGACCTGTAACGTTTCTCTTGTAATGGTTGACTTATTAGACGTGCTCTTGAAACGTGACATGACTTGTGCCAACCACCATAATTTGAAACACTGACTTTTAATACCAAATAAAACCTACCCAATCACCATTTATTATATTTTGAAAACACCTTATGACAATTTTAGTGTTAATTCACAAAGTTACGTTTGCAGTCACAAAAATATTTTTTTCGCAGAATCCAGTATAAAATTCCTGTTTTTAGGTAGCAAATGTAACTTTGTACTATCTCCTCATTTCCTATCCGTTTGGAGTTCAATTTAATAGTCGTAAAACTGACTTGAAATTGAGAAATAGGGTGAAGGTGTAAATGAGTTTACTTTTATTACTTCCGGATACTTAATAAGAATTAGAGCAGTAAAATTTGAATTTAATAGACAAAACAGCCAAAATAACCTAAAATAAAAAATCTAAATTACATTTATCAGACAAGTTGTAAATTTTGATGACCCGGCTCTAAATATTACGCTGAAGGAAAAATTGGAAAATAAAAGAGAATCAACCAAATCAGTTAACAATTGGCGAAAATACATACAGACGAATAAAAGAATCTCCTTTTTCTCTTTTTTTTTTTAAGTCGGTTAAAAATGGTCTGAAATGGTCAACATACAGTGAATAAGCGTGTTGATTATACGTACTATCGAAGAAGTTCATATCTATGCACCGTAAGGACTATTTCTGCTTGCAGTGCTCGGCCGCCATAGAACCGGGGTGGTAACAGATGTGGTCATCGCGTTCACGGGATTTTGTTTTCAAATTGCTTAGATATGAAATTATTCGATGGTACATATAATCAATCTGCCTAGCCTTTTCCCAACTATGTTGGGGTCGGCTTACAGTCTAACCGGATGCAGCTGAATACCAGTATTTTACATGGAGCGACTGCCTATCTGACCTCCACAACCCAGTAACTGGGTAATACGATACCCCTTGGTAAGACTGATGTCAGACTTTCGGGCTTCTGACGACTCGTAACGACTGTCAAAGATCCACGAATGACAGCCGAGACCAACGGCTTAACGTGCTTTCCGAGGCACGGAGGATTCTCGGTATGTAGAGATGGTCACCCATCCACTGACCAACCCCGGCAAGCGTAGCTTAACCTGATGGATCGACCAGTGCGGCTGTTGTTACTTAGCCACGAGCTCCTCTAGATCTAGCTCCTCTCGATGGTACATATAATAATAGAGATTATTTTCAGTATGTAACATTGGCAGCAGTGGTGGCCCAGTTGTAACGGTCGCGACTTACGAGTTGTTGCAGGTCGTAGGTTCAAACCCTGACAGGCGGTTTACTCTGTGTAAATTATTTCATCACCACTGCTTTCAAAACGGTGAAGGAAAACATCGTGAGAAAACCATGTCCTAGAACCAAAAATTCGAAGACATGTGAGATTCACCAACCCACACTGGGCCCGCGTGGTGGATTAGCGCCGACTCTTTCTCACAGAGAGGAGGGGTAACAATATAGGCTATTTATGCTATGTGGCATCTGCAAGTATTCAAAAAAGTTTTTCATTTTTATTAGATCCCTTATGTGTATATGTGGCGGTACATAGTTGAGCAACATACCAAGTTCTAATTAGAACGGTTTTCTACAATCTACATAAGAAAACCGGTCCTCCTCCTCGTTGGTATAGTGTTCGCATGCGCTACTGCGCAGCATGAGATCTTGGGTTCGATTCCCAGGTTGGGAAAGGTGTTTTTGGGTTTTTCTATCTGGAATTTCCTAGTAACAGCTCGGAGTCCGGATTTGTGCATCATTGTGCGCCAGTTATGTTTAAGTCCCATGTCGTAGGGGGCGCGTCTATTGCCAACAACCAGGTTAGCAATAGGCTCGCCCGCTACGACATGGGATTTAAACATAACTGGCGCAATATGGGTGTCATACTTCACTTCAGCCGAAAGACGTCCACTGCTGGACGTAATCGCCACGCTTGGCATGTGGGTTGGCGATCGCAGTATGGTGTTAAAATGCATAGAGAACGCTGCTGCCCATTCTCTAGTGAGTCCCTTAGTCGCCTTTTACGACACCCACGGGAAGAAATGGGATGGTACTATTCTTTACGTCCGGCACCACACAGATCTGGGGATATGGGTGTACTATAGGTATACCTCTGCCCAACCTTTCGAGGGAAAAGGCGTGCTGTTATGTTTATGTGTACATAAAAAAAATCCAACTTAGCCAAATACTAAAACAAATTCAGTCCATTCTTCACTTTAATAACAAGTCACCATTTCTGAAATTCATGTTCCAACAGGCTGACTCACAAAACCCTTGCATAAATAATACACAGCCATTGTAAGCCAGTCTAGTCATATATCTAGGTATTATAATAGTCTAAGTAATATATCTAGGTGTTACGTGGTGCTACTTTGTGGGACTTTGCTACTTTTCCGACTACATTAATTTCCACACACATTAAAAGCGACTTTAATTATGTAAGTCGGTTGTGTGGCTGTAGAAACAGCGGGTCGTAGGATTGTATATTGTCTGCTCCAAAAGCATTATATGAAACAGCAAAGGGATATTATTATTATTATTATTTATTGGTCATTGACATTTCTCGGGACCCTGGAGTCCCGGACCTTTGGAAGGCGTACGAGGGGCCGAAGCCAACTCGCAGAGGCCCCTTAGACATTTTTATGTATTGAGGCACCAACCGAGGATCATCCCTGTATGCACTACGCAAGTGCACCTAAGGACAACCCCAGGTTGGTGCAGGACTATTATTATTATTAATAGAGAAGATTTTGTAGAACTTCTTAATTTACAAACACAAATAACATAACATCACGTCTGCGGCTCACGTCAAGTCACGTCACGACACGACACGCCACGCCCAATGTAATCACAGATTTTAAGATATTCCTCATGCAGCCTTGGACATACTGACATCGGTGAAGGAAAAACATCGTGAGGAAACCCCGATTTATAGTTATATAAGTCTGAAATCACTAATAGGCTGGTATTATTATTATTAATGCAGCATGTTGCTGTTATCCGAAAGAATATGCAGTGTAAAAAATGGGGGCATTGACTTGGGACTTTCCAAATAAGTATGTTACACAACAAACTTCCTTTCTACAAATGGCTAGACAGCAAAAAATATAGCAAATACATGACTTACGTGCTTTTTGATCCTAGTAGGTATGTCCTATAGCTAGATGGGGAAGAGGGCGACTACCGAGACTTTCGAGTTTCTTGCCAATTCTTCTCCATAGAAACATACTACGCTTTGGAATGGGCAACTAGTTTCATCTTTGTGATTGAGCGACCCCTTGATAATTCAAAAGTGTCTGTAATTGATTTAATTGTAAGAAATGTTTGAGTTTGAGTTTTCAAACACGATCAGATTTTGCGGTCCATATCTTTCTAATTTTCTTCACCTCCACTAGCATAGTGCGTCACCAGGTAACAGAAAGCTGCAATTATCTATCTCGAATCTCGCCTTTTTCGTGGCCACGTTAACTTCAGTGCCAAGGATTAAGATAAGCGGATTCGCGGCCATTTCCGTCAAATGTCCACATTTGAAGGCGACACATACATTATGATGTGGAGATTATGAGGTAATTCGTCACACAGGAAATGAAGTCTGCATGAAAATATTTGTGAAGTAATTAGTTGCTACTTTCTTTGCCATTTTTCCTATGATAAACAATAATAATACCAGCCTGTTACTGTCCCATTGCAGGGCAAAGGCCTCTTCTCATACAGAGAAGGCACGAGCATTGATCACCACGCTTGCTCAAGACGGGTTGGCGATTTCAGACTTATAATATTAACTACAAGTCTAGGTTTCCTCACGATGTTTTTCCTTCACCGATGTCAGTAATGTCCAAGATAAACTCAGAAAGTACATATGAATTGAAAAAGTCACATTGGTACTTGCACGGATTTGAACCCACAACCTCGTGCATGAGAGGCGAGGCCTTAACCACTGGGCCATCACGACACGCTATGATAAAGATATATTATTTATTATTATATCCAACGACTTTCGAGTCTTGAGTCGGTCTTGAGTTCGGACCCAAGCCGGCACTTTACTGTATTTAATTTCATCACGACTGCTCTCATAGAAAAGTGCTATTCCTACGCGGTCAAAATGTATGGAACAGCAGACTTTTATTTTAATAACTGACGAAAAATTTCAACGCAGGGGGGTTCAGAATTATGTACTGAATCCATGGTAACAGTTTTCGCGTCGATGCCACCCTATACTAACTTAGCTAAAACTATTCTACAAACAAACTAAAATATAGCATCGAAAAATTCCTCCGCATCGCTGTCGACTGGTAATGTACCCAAGAGACTGGGCGCATTGCCACGTTTTATGGCAATGCTTGGCCTCCTCGATATTATTTGGATTAGATAAAAAAAGAATAGTAAACTGTGACAGATGGTCGCGTGTATTTTCAAGAGCCAAAGGTCAAAAGGTCTTCGTAGAAAACCGGATTACCAAAAGTGCTCACTGCGTAAATTTGAAATTACTGAAAACAGCTTTTTAAACTGCAACTTGGGAATAAAACCTCGGTATTAGCATGAAGAAGCCAAAATCTTTCCCGGCTTACCTTACCACATTCATATTCGACTGCTATTTAGTTACTTATTATTACAATGTATAACATTACTACACCCGACATCATGCATCCAGAAATGAACGTACTTATATGCAAAAAGGAAACTCATTTCATACGATAATAGTCATTACCACTCAAAGTTTATGGTTTAATTTCCTGAAAGCGCACATTTCATTTGTCTGCGAAGCTCAGATACGTAGTATTAGCTTTTTATGGTGTCAGCAGAGCTATAAAAGTAATTCTGTTACATGTCTTCAATGTGTTAAGTTTTGATTAAATTATGGGAAGGATTTGAGTATGGATTCTGCGTCGCTTAGTTGTATGAAAATTGAATGTAGTTATCCTAAAAAGAGTTTCGTCTGTAAGAATAGTGTTATTCTAACTCTTAAGAAAGAAAGCAAAAGAAAGATAACTTTCTTTAACTTTCATTTGCCGGCAGGATAGTACACACGGCTACACATGAAGCTATACATTTCCAGTAAAAGCTGACCTCGCATTGTACGGAAATCCTATACAATGCGAGATCAGCGTAAACTGGAATAGTATAGCTTGATGTGTAGCCGTGTGTACCTAAGGGACGTCGATGTCAAAAAAAAATTAAAAATTAAACCGGCCAAGTGCTTGTCGAACTGTAGTTGGGATGAATTTATCCCAAGAACAAACTTAATATTATGGTAAATCTTCAACTATGCCTTAATTGGAAGGTTGAATGAAATAAATCGAAAAGTAATAAAATAAAATTCAATCTATCTAGCCTTTTCGCAACTATGTTGGGGTCGGCTTCCAGTCTAACCGGATGCAGCTGAATACCGTATTTTACATGAAGCGACTGCCTATCTGACCTCCACAACCCAGTAACTGGGTAATACGATACCCCTTGGTAAGACAGGTTGTCAGACTTTCGAAATTCGGACGACCCGTAACGACTGTCAAAGATCCACGAATGACAGCCGGGACCAACGGCTTAACATGCTTTCCGAGGCATGGATGAGTCTCGGTATGTAAAGATGGTCACCCATCCACGAACCAACTCCAGCAAGCGTAGCTTAACCTGATGGATCAACCCGTGCGGCTGTTATTACTTAGCCACTAGCTCCTAAAAATTAAATTACAACAAAAAATTAAACAATATTAAAATAAGACCGAAACTGTTTTAAGTTTATTTGTGCTATTTTGAGGGTTTCATACGAAATTAAATAGCCTTTGTAATTGTGGTCGTTACGACAAAAATAAGCTAGGAGGTAATTGGCAGCCCAGTTAAGTGGAGGAGACAACTGACTGAGTACTGTTTTTTGAAAATACAAGCCGTGAGCCCAAATAACGAAGCGGCGAAACGGCGTGGCAAAAATTACGAACTTTCATCCTAGGGGATGAAAGTTCGTAATTTTTGCATTCACGCCTTCGGGGGAATGCAGGCGGGCAGTGATAGCCTAGTGTTATGACCATCAGACTGCCAAGTCATAGGTCTCGAGTTCGCACCCAAGGCACGTACCCCTGACTTTCATGTGCGTATTGTAATTCGGATTCATGTGCGTATTGTATAATTTTCACTAGCTTCCAAAACGGAGAAGGAGAACATCGTGAGAAAACGAGCAGGCCAGAGAGAGATTTCTCGACGCCATGTGAAGACAAGTCAGAGGCCCATGGGCGGCTTTAAGACTCTGACACCAGGTTAGTCACTAACCACACGAAAAGAAGAGGCGATGAATTTTCAAAAATCCGTCTTTAGTAATGCAACTTCGATATTTAAGGAACTATTGTGCAAAATATCATGTTTCTTGACCCAGCGGCTTAGACTGTGCGTGAATGAATTTAAGATTTTTATGAAGTCGATTTTTTGTTCTGAATTTAGCATGTTATTTTTGAGCCAGATTTTGACGGTTGTGTTCTACTTGGAAAGCTGTTTGTTCAAATCATTACTTGTATGGAACACGTTTCCTTTCTCAGTGCCAAACCACGAAAATATGTTAAATCAAAGACTTTCATCCTATGTAACATTACGTTGATAAACTCATAATTAAACTGTACCCTTTTTTTTTTTGAGAATGGGAAATCATCAAATGACTTCTCCCGCTCTGGGCGGAGCGAGAGGGCGTGTCAGACTTTTACTAACTAAAACCCACCCGTGTTCCTTCCGTTGCCCGTGTGCCGGGGCCGCGATATCCCTTTCGGACAAACCCGCAACCCCAGCAGGCATTGGTCCTAATTAAATTGTACCTACAGTTAGAGAACTTAATTGTTTATTTAATTGACACCCTCCGTCAGTTTGCCTTGATATAGCCATTTCAGACATCTGTCAAAGAAAGTTGTGATTTGATATATTCAAGCACTGTTTAGGTTATTAGTCAAAATCAAAATGTTTATTTCACATAAACCTACATGGGCACTTATGAAACGTCAGAAGCTAGGTGCACGGTTCCAATTGGTCCTTTCCTATGGAGAAGAGCCGGAAAGAAACTCCACGGTTCTCTTTCTTTCCTCATCTTTTAAAAATAAATGGTTTTTATAATATTTTCAAATTACAGCGTTAATACGAGGTCAACAAGTACCAGGTACTTAACAAAATAGAAAATGTTCAACAAATTTACTAGGCCAACAACGTCCTCATAAGCACAAAAAACGTATTACAAAAAAAAACTAACTTCCAAAAGAAAACACTACAAAGTGAAAAATAACTTTAATTTCGGAAGTTGGTGGCAAAAAACAAAAATTCAAAACCAAAGACATCGACTTTATTTTTAACCGAAGTTATCTTTCACTTTTTAGTTTTGGTACCTACCCCACACAAATTCGAATAACACTACCTGCTATACAAATAACAGTGACAGGAACTTATCATATCATCCACATGGATTAAGTGGGAAAAATAAGTATTGTTGAAGCTAACTCAAAAACTACCCAAGCAAAGTTAATAAAATGTGTATGGGACCACCTCGAGAAAGATTCCCTTTCAAACAAAAAAATAATTTTCAAAATCGAATCACTATTGACGGAGGAATCAGTGAACATATATAAAAAAAAAATACGCTACGAACATAGAACCTCTTCCTTTTTGGAATTCAATTGAAAATGGAAAAGAATTTACATACAAAAAAGATAAATAAAATAATAAAAACCTATTTAAATCAAATGACATGATTGCCATTACAACTGCTACAAATCTGAATAATGATCACATTATCAATCATGAAATAACCTACGTTTTTGACAGTTTTAAAACCAAAACGCTCATTATAGTCCAGTTGTAACATTCGTATTCTCCTTAACAAAACATGCAATACTTTTCATCGTAGCATCTCGTTGTCTTTTGTGCGTCGGCAGAGTAATGACAGAAAATTGATGCAGCTCTGTCGTTTGTACGCCAACTATTTCAATCAGGGGTCCCATTCTATGGGAATTAAAAAAAACAACATATAACAATTCCCACCATTTTCTAAGAACACTGTGCTACTTATTAAAGTAAGTTGTTCGTAAGAAATACTGAATGAAATGTTTTTGATGTATGTACCTAATTGTATGTGATTTCGAGAATTTGCTTTGCTTTATATAAATTAAAAGGGTATGGAATTCGGCGCCGGCGCCTGGTTTTGCGGAATATTATAAAGTTCTTAGAATTTCACGACTTGTTTTAAAGAAGCCAGTCAGCTGTTTTCTTAGACTTTTTTGTTTTTGATTTTGAGCCCCACAAAATTATTATTGTACAAATGTCTAGTTCTTGTAAAACACGCAAAACTATTGACATATTATGTTTTAGTTTTAATATTCTCATGTAAGTGAGTTATTATTGTATTCTTATGAGAATTTTATCTCAAACCTCAGTAAAAGATCGAGGTGGATTTATAGATATTTTTTTCTTTTTAATAGGTTCCGAACTGTGAACTTCCGTTGCTATTTCAAAATAAACGAAACTTCTTGAATGAACTCCACTTGAATGAACCATGGTTTAACACTAAGCACCGTATTAACGTTGGAGAGGTCATTAATTAATTTACTTGTAATAACCGTTGTTAAAATCTCATTTTTCGGATCTGGATTTAAGTGACCCGTATATGCCGCGATGTAACACAACTGGATGTGTCCCAGAAATAATATTTTATTATTTTCAGTAAGTTTACTACATTTCTTTGATTAATATCTTCTTATTTGGAAAAAGCTGGTAGCTGCAAATAAACTATTTGCATGTAATTTATACGTAATTTTTATAATTAACTGTCATAACAAACAATTTTTATTGGATTTCTGGAGCTGGAGAAAACCATCCACCTGAAAAGTTGTATAGTCTAGACATACGATAATTTTTTCTATGTTTTCACTTTAGTTGCATAACCACTGCTGAACCCGCGGGGTAATTGCGTAACTTCCATTTTGACAGTTCAACAACATTCATTGCGTGATTCAAGTTACCGAGCAGCCGAAATTTTCAAACATATGAAGCAATGGATTTGCAATTTCCTTCAAAATCAGTCTTATTGAAAGTGTGGTACGCAATTGATCAGCTGTTTATTTTAATTTTTTTCTAGCTCTTCCATTTCTAGTCCAATCTACGTTACCAACCAACATGGGCGTTACTTCCGTGCTTAACCTCCATAAATTAGTTAAAAAACAAATCGTGCCATTGAATACATAAACTCTAATGTTTTGATGTGCAGTTATGTCAGTTTGTATCACCGAACTGGTTATTATATTGTTAAATGTATGCTTAAATTGTTTTTGATGTGCTGCGGGTAGTATCGCGTTTATTAATGGGTATTATCAGATGTTAGGGCGTGGCTAATAGAATTGGTTGTGTGTGGTCTTGGCTAGTTATAGATCAACGCTTTTCTTTTAGCATAAAAAAACATTAGGCCTATGATCCTCGCGGAAGGTTCCTGTTCCGCATAAGGCGGGAGGAAACGCCCGGGTTTCACCACTGTGTGTGTGTGTGTGTGTGGATCGCCCGGAGGATATGGTAGACCATACGGTGGAGGTATACCCGGCTTGGGCGTGGCACCGCTGTGCCTTGTGGAGGCGATCGGCAGCAGTGATTTCTCGCGTCCAGGCCATGGTACGGATCGAGAGGGCGTGGAAAGCCGTCACCTCCTTCTGCGAAGCAGTAATGCTCGCGAAGGAGGAGGCGGAATGCGTGAGAGAGAGGCACATTTCGCGCCGTCACGCCCCTGTCCGCCACAGGAGACGCCCTGGGCGTCGGGTATCGCATTGCGATTCCCGGCTACCGTAGGCGCAGACTTGCGGACAGTGAGCAATGGGTAGCTCGCCGTCCGATATGGACCAGGCGTGGGTCGACGGCGTGTTGTGTTCCACGCGCGCTTCAAAGAGATGTCAGCATAACAGAAGGGGTCTGCTAGGACCGATGCCTGCCGGGGTCGCGGGAAAGTCCAAAAGGGGTACCATGGCCCCTGGCAACGTACAGGCAACACTGAAGGAACACGGGTGGGTTTTAGTCAGTAAGAGTCTGACACGCCCTCTGACAAGTTATTTGATAACTTCCCACCCAAAAAAGAAAAAGGAAAGACCTATGATCCCTGAAAGTGATACATCCCATTTCACTACATAACATAACATCACGCCTGTACGGCCCCGAAGGGTAAGACAGAGGTGTACCAATAGTACACCCACATTTCGCCAGTTATGTTTAAGTCCCATGTAATTAATAAAATATAAGCCTATTGCCATCAACCGGGCACAAATCCAGACTTCAGGCTGCTACTGAGAAATTCCAGATGGAAAACCCCAATAAAACTTTGCCCGATTCGGGAATCGAACCTCATGCTCAGCAGTAGCGCTTGCGCTTGGTTTAGTGGTACTTGTGGTCACAAGCCACCACTAAACCAATCAATCTGCCGAGCCTTTTCCCAACTGATGCAGTTGAATACCTATATTTTACATGGAACGACGGCCTATCTGACCTCAACAACCCAGTAATGGATAAACGATACCACTTGGTAAGACTAGTTGTCAGACTTTCGTGCTTCTAACGACCCGTAACAACTGTCAAAGATCCACGAATGACAGCCGGGACCAACGGCTTAACATGCTTTCCGAGGCACGGAGGAGTCTCGGCATGTAAAGATGGTCACCCATTCACGGATCAACCCCGGCAAGCGTAGTTTAACCTGAAAGATTGATCCGTGCAGCTGTTACTACTTAGCCACTAAACCAAAAAGGCATTTTACCAGTTACGTTATAAACCCCGTAGGTAATGAGTTACTATTCTATAAAATCCAGGCCGTGGGTTTCTACATATTTTTTAACGGAAATAGTCGAAGATCTGATCGAGGGCTCAAACCTAACGTACAATTTTGTAATGAATCCCGTGGACCAAGACCTTTATTAAATTTTAATTGAGTTGTGAATAAACTGCACCTGCATCTATTCCCTCTGAGATTCAAAGTTATGATTTTGTAAACAAAAAACGGTTATAATCATGCCCCTTTTCATAGATCATGCATCACCAAAAAACTAAAGCGTTTTAATACTTTTAATGTGCCATTTATTCAAACTAGCAGCTGAATCCAGCGTTCTCACGCAATAACGCCAAAATCCAGTCGTAAAAACGTTCCAAAATCGATCGTAAAAATCGCAAAATCATCTTAAAAATTCATCGATCGATCACAATGGGACATTACCTTTTTATTGCCACTAATGAATATCTTTTTAGAACGCACCCTTTACAATACCTCCACACTATATTAAATAATAAAGCTTTAAATTCTAGAACATAAAAATTTGTAAACGGCGTTTTGTAATTTTTTTTGTTATCTTTTTATTATTTAAAGAACGAGGGGTGTCAAAAAATGTTTGTCATTCTATTTGAACCTGCCCCTTTTTCGGTTGCGACAACCCTTGATTTTGACACGGTTAACCGGTAAATGCTGGGTGTGCAAAAAATGACCTGACATTTTTACTTCCGTCTTTTTTTGTACCAAAAATGAACTTTATTTTTTGAGTCATAAGAACTGTACTTATTACCATTGTTAACCCCGCATTGACTTTTTAAGATGAAGTAGGTCATAATTGGGATCACAATGCGAATTAAACCGTCGCTAATATTTAGAAAGTGTAACATTTGTGTATAGTATTTTGACTTACATTGTGGATTAATTTCAAGGGTTACAGTTCATTTTTTTACCAACTATTATTTGTTGACTCAAAATGTAGCGTGCCCAGATCACTTATATTATGACATGCGTGTCAAACAGATATAAGACAGAGGTGCCTAAAGCGTGGAGTACCGTTTTTTTTCACTATGACCATAATCAGGTCACGCAACGTTTAGTTGATCTGTTATGCAGTGGTTATAAATTTCTTTGTTCAATACAAATTAATTTATTAGTAGGCTTATTGGTCAGCGAATCGACAACTTCAGAAATCGATTCGCCTACAAAAAAAATAACTTCGTGCGAATGGATTCCAAAAAAAAATTTAAAAAAATTGATCTGTCGATTCGCCCTCTTCGGGCGAATCACTAATAGATAGTTAGATAAAACATTTATTCAGTGCATACAAAAGACACACAAAAACACAATTAAAAGATAACAAATTAAATGAATATACATAAAAACATGATGCCAATATACAAAAAATAAAAACATAAGTACTTAAAGAAATGGAGTGACATTATGACATACTTTGTTTAAATGAAATAAGGAAAAACAAGGTCCGGTGTGCGTCTCAAGGTTGCACAAGTGCCAGACAAATATACCCGACGCTGATAATCTGCTGGATCCCTGTAGTGACATACGGACGTCGAGCAGACGAGATAAATTGGTGTTGTGACAAAGTGTAATAAACCTATTAGTAACATGATCGACAAATGTTTATAAAACAAAAACCATTCAATTTTACCACAGAATACATAATAGTACAAGGTTTTACCCACAATAATTTCGGTGTTAAAGTTTTCATTGAGTAAAATAATATCGAAAAGGGCGTTCATCCAGAGCAACGTAATGTACTAATAATTAGCTTAAAATGTGCCCACTATTGGGACACAGGGCTCCTCTCTGTGAGTGGGAGTGGGCCATAACCTACCACGCGGGCCCAGTGCGGGTTGGTAGATGTCACAAATGTCTTCAAATTTTTGTTTCTAGTTTTCCTTCACCATTTAGAGAGCTGTGGTAGTGATATAAATAACACAAAAAAAGTGCCTGCCTGGGTTCGAACCCGACCTACAACCCGTAAATCGGGACCCTTATACCACTGGGCCGCCACTGTTGTCTGTGAAATTTACCTGCTTATAAAAACACATTAAAATAAAATTAACACCACACACAATAACCTCGTTTTAATACAAAATACGACAATTAGCTGTCATCACCAATCAGCGAACAAGCATTTAATCAATCCGTGCTCACAATTACAATATTCATAACGTTGTATTCAGAAGGTAATTTGGATGCAAAACTGATAATTAACGCATTACCATCCAAATAACGGGGACAAAAGGTGTGCTTCGAGTTTGAATTGGGTTACCGTGAGTGTCCCGGCAGTGGAGGGTTGGATGTGTGATAGAAGATAGTGCAACATTTTAGTTCTATCGTCGAAATGGCTTGAAATAAACTTCAGTGATCTTAAAATTTTATAAAAACAAAGACATACAAAAAGATATAGGTACCACGTTTTTTTTTAGAACTGCTTGGCATCCTAACTGTAGATATTATTTCAAAATAACTTTAGCTTCAAAATTCTTGTCTAAATGAGCGGTCAGGAGATAATTATTCTTAACTAGCTTTGCCCTGCGGTTTCACCTGCATAAGTCTCGATCCCCTTTTGCAGGTCATGTTCTACCTTTGTGCCAAATTTCATTCAAACCCGTTCAGCCGTTTTAGCGTGAAAGAATAACAAAAAACAAACTCACTTTCGCATTTTTATATTAGTTAGGATTAATATTCTCAGTTTCTGGGGGGTGTCTTAAAAATACTCTTAGTTTTTGAACTAGAAACAAGAAAGAAACAATATGAAGATATCGGAATCGATAAATATTTTTTGAGACCATTATTAAATATTTAAACTTCACTTAGCCTCCATAGTATAAAGTCGTGACAGAATGGTACCCCAGAGATGGCAGAAAGAACAGGAGAAGACAATACAAAATATAGGAAGACGAATTAAAGCTCACAGCGGGTCCAAATTGGAGAAGCGTTATGAGAGATAGGAAACAGTGGAAGTTGTTATAGGAGGTCTTTGCAGGTACACTGAACTAAGATACATTCTGTTAACTACTACTGAATATACAACAAAGAAAAAAATAAAAATGACTTTTTGCGGAAATCCATTATAAAATACAATGGACGACGTATTCGTAGTTTTACTAACATATTTAGCTTAACTGTTCTTAAAGAGCCATAAAGAACCCTGTAAGAAATCGACACGTGTTTCACCTCTCAACGAGGCATCCTCAGGATGACGCTTGACTTGTTGCGAACCCGGACTCGACGTGTTGATACGTCAAGCGCCGAGAGCCCTCTGCCCTCGACGCGAGCAATCGTCATCCTGTAAGAAATAGGGTTCTTTATGACTCTTTAAGAACAGTTATGCGGATTAGGTTACTAAATAAACATCGTCTATTGTATTTTTAATTTTATATTATATTTTTAAAGTCGCAGTCTCCAACAACATGAAACATTCAAACACACCAACGCAAAACTCACATGACATCATTATTGCATAACCCTTACCAACTCACTCGTCCACACTGAAGTGTCCTGATTACCCTATTTATTCTATTAAGTTGGTAATTGTTTAGTGAATGAGTTGTGTTGAATCTCGTCCGTAGCGACTATTAGAGCTATTGTGCGCCTTTGTGAATATTGTGCTAAAGTGAATATGTTTTGTGAAATGACGTAGTGGGATTAGGGTTACTTTGGGTAAGACAATGGAAATGATTTTGGTTGGGTATTTGTTTATTTCTGCTGAAGATGCTCATAGATATTAATTTACTAAAGCAGAACGTACGTGATTCAAATAATATCAATTAAAATCGTGATATTTAGCTGTGTTGCTCTGAATTTTCCCACGTTTAACGTTTTGTCGTAATCTAACTATCCCAGTCATAAGTGACTAAAATTGTTGTCTTCTAGAGGTGCATCATCGTATCTCAATTTATGTGATAACGTTGTCTTTAACTAGTTTAATAAAAAAATAAAAAATAAAAATAAGAGCAAAATCTTTTCTTTTTTGACGTTTCCAACATTCTTAGCAATATGTTCCCAGAAATCCCCAGAGAGGAATTTCACCCTAACCTGTGAAATTTCGCAATAAAATAGCTCAACGAAGAAATAAAAAGTCAACGTCATCATTACCGTTCATATTTAACAAAAAAAAATGATAAAAAGATAGTTCCCACGACACACGGTAATCATTCCAATCAATAAAAACATAAAATACTTTGACATTTAATGACAAACTTACCCATTGATCAAAAAGGAAATAAATAATAGCATACCCGATATTTACGAGTTCAAAGCCTTAGCAAAAAAACAGACACACAGACAAAAAAAAAAAAGTGTAACCGCGGAATCTAAAATTATTGGGATGTTTTTTGTGTTTTTATCAAAAGATAGTCTCACATGGTGTCGTTTTGGCGTCGCATGGTGTGGTTTTATTATTTTTCGCACCTTATATTTATGTATATCTATACAGATCGTCTAATTTAAAATTGTACTCCCGTCCACTGCTTTTTGAGGGGCGGGGCAAATGTAAATTAGTCGAACTACTTAGATCATAGACGTATGCAGTAACACACTGTTATAGATTTTGTCTTGATCGCAATAATACTTTTCTGTCTTCTTTTCAAAACAATACTAAAAACCCTGTCAGGAAAAAAAATTGTAGTCTTTCATGAGCATAATGTATTTAATTTTACTCCATGTAAATCATCCTTTATATTGTCGCAGGGTCTTCATCGACCCTCGTGTTTAGCGCAGGGTTGGACACAAAAAATACAAAAAATCGTTTATTTCGTTACAATTTGACCCCTCAACTGCAGTTAAGCGTCAGACCATGTCTTGTTATGGGTTATTTGATTATTGTGTTTAGATAGATTTTGATTATGTTAATTGTGTTTTAGTTACAGTATGAATGTTGTGAGATAGATAAAATATAATATATTTAGTGCATACAAAAGCACGATTGAATGATAACAAATTACTTGAATATATATATAAAAACAAGATGCGGAGTATTGGATATGTGCCTAGGTACTGTAACCCCGCGTACTAACCAAGGCAAACGGTCGCGACCGTCTTGTATTCATAATTATGTCACTTATTTGTACGGAAAATCGGCAGGCGCGACCACGCCTTCGGGTCTTCGAACGCAATAAATGACTTATGAACACACCGATCGGTGAAAGCGTCAAGCTAGCACGCGAAATTCAAATGTTGTAATTTGCAGGTCAGAATCAGGTTGTATGTTAATCTAAATATGATTCACGGCCATATCAAGTGTTTATTTATAGAATTATAATAATAAAAATAATCAATACAACTTAAAATTAATTAATCAATAGGATTACATGAACGTAGAGCGTTCATGTAATCCTATTGATTAATTAATTTATGAAATTATGACATTAGAGGATTATGCTAACTTAAGGAGTTGTACTGTTGATTCTAATTCAGTAAAGCCATAATTGTTACGGTCGCGAATCATATTTTTTTCAACATACAACCTGACACTGACCTGCAAATTGCAAAAAACTAAAAAAAAAATGAATTTCGTGGGCTACCTTAGCGCACCCCCCTTACGTGGTACGTTTCGATTTTGTTCTGTATATCTAAATGTTTTATTTAAAGAAGAATAAGTTATATTTAAGAAGATTATGTTTTTAATTTTTGTCTTTTCTTTTTTAAATTTTAGCAAGCTACATAGTTTTTAATTTGTAGAAGCTTTTAAATGGCAATTGTAAGCGCAATTGTACATAACTTACCTTTATAGATATTAGACTGTAAGCTTTTCGAAGAATAAATAAATAAATTAAATAAAAGAAATTCGAAGCGCTTATTCTTCGAAGAATAAATAAATAAATAAAATAAAAGAAATTCGAAGCGCTTATTTTAAAAACGTATCTATAGTTTCATCAGCGTCAATTAAAAACTTAAAAACGTGTGGCTGGGGCAGATTGGATGCGGAACGAGGAGGACAGGGTCTTGTGGCACAGCGTGGGAGAGGCCTATGTCCAGCAGTGGACTGCGATAGGTTGAATTGATTAATTGAAACATAACATAACATCAGGCCTGTAAATTTATCCCCGACGGGTTAGGTAAAGGTGTACCCATCTAATTCAATCATAAATTAATTTGTATTGACAAATGTCCTCATTGCCCGGTCGTTACAAATAATGCGTAATAACTTAGTCCAGATGGACAACAAAGAAAGACAAGCAGTTGATAAGTGGCGCAAGTGAACACAGTTACAGTTAATCTGAACTATGATAAATGACGATCCTCCGCTCTTGGTTTAACTTTAACATACAGGTTGGGTGGAAAGTTGCATTATTCATTAGTATTATTTATTAAAAAAAAACTAAGTTAAAACAACAGTTATGTTTAAACAACTAACTATTATAAATATTATGTACGAGTTAAAATCAATCTGCCTAGCCGCCTTTTCCCAAATATGTTGGGGTCAGCTTCCAGTCTAATACCAGTATTTTATATGGAGCGACTGCCTATCTGACCTCCACAACTCAGTAACTGGGTAATACGATACCCCTTGGTAAGACTAGTTGTCAGTCTTTCGGGCTTCTGACGACCTCGACAACTGTCAAAGATCCACGATTGACAGCCAGGATCAACGGCGTAACGTGCTATCCGAGGCACGTAGGAGTCTCGGTATGTAAAGATGGTCACCCATCCACGGAACAACTCTGGCAAGCGTAGCTTAACCTGATGGATCGACCCTTGCGGCTATTATTACATAGCCACGAGCCATTTATTATGTACAAGTAAGTAAAGGAAAAAAAATAATTTAAAAAATCCTGCTGATATCGATGTGGGCGATTTTTTTTATGCCCAATGAGTTCTTCATTTGATTACAGGATTGTTAAAATAGTGATAACAATCCTGTAATCCCCGAAGGATTAGGCAGAGGTGTATCTATAGTACACTCACATTTCGCCAGTTATGTTTAAATCCCATGTAATAGGGGGCGAGCCTATTGCCATCAACTAGGGTCAAATTCAGACTACACTTGTGACCACTAGACAGTTTTATTTTTGTGATCAATAGTCTTGTGAGTAAAATTTTAACAGATAATCTGCCATCTCCTCCCGTGTTGTCACGTTATGGTTTTTGGGTACCTAATATAATCTCTTAGGTAAATTTTCCTTTGCCTCGGCGTAGCTCGAATGTAGTAGGGATGTTGATATTTTTTTTTGTCCGTCATATAGATTATTAAAACCTATTGCACACGTACTTCTTCTTATTTTATGTAATCAAAAAATTACGGCAATACGTTAAATGTGGCATGACGTCACTACCTATAGATTTTATAGCGACGTATGACGTAGCGAGCCCCCACTCCCCAACTTTAATGCGTTTTATCTAAACCATTTTTTAATAATGTGATAAAGCAGAACATACGTGTCTAATTTTTTTTTTTTATTATCTGACTGACGGACTAAATAGTTTTTTTTTTCCCTAGTCAACATCCCTATTAAAATAATATTGAAGATTTTGTGTTGATGCAGATGTGGCCAGCTTACTTAGAACAAGGAAAGGCACACGTTGAAATAAAAAATGTGGTGTTATCTACAATGAAATAAAACCTTTCATGAATAAATAAGAAGATATGTACTGTATTTTTATTTTTATTACCTTTGTTATTCTGCCTTGATGATGTTCCATATTTAATTACAGATGAGCCGTATTGCGGTGTCATGTCATCCTGAACCTTTACCATAACTTAAACATCATCCTGTAGATTAACAGGCGTGACCACACGACTGTACTACAGATTACGTGCGTAGCATCGCACTGCGCACAGATTGTACTAAATAATTATGTTTATGACTGTAGCTAGCTACTCGTGTGCTTACTATTGGTGAGAGTAGAAAGTACTTAGTGCTAGTTAAACTCACACTCACGTGGAGAGGTTTCCATACGATGAATTAAGAATATAGAGTATTATATCCTAAGAACAAAATTAACATTGTAGTCGGTAAACATGTTCTCACATACAATCCAACTGCAAATGTAAGTTTGTACGCACACTACTGAGAGATATACCATGTTATTCTAATCCCATAGAAACCTTATAGTAAAGATCCTTAATTCATTAATTTATCTGTAATTGCTTCATTTTTCATTCTTTTTTACCTATCGTGGTATGGTAATCTTATTCTAGATGCATCGTCTTCACACATAATTATATAATTGATGTATCAAAATATTGTAAAAACATTTTAAAAGAGTCACGGTGGAGTTTTTTGCCCATCCTTCTCCATACGAAAACTACCTTTTGGAAGGGGCGACTAGAATCAATTCTATTTTTTATAAAATTAACGTTCATAAGTGCCTTTTATGTGCCTAATTGAAATAAATTGTTTGACTTTGACTTTGATCTATAAGTAAAGAACTAGTCGCTATATTTTTTCAAACTTTTGGGCTTAGTTGTTTCGGAAATAAGGGGGTATGGAAAATTTTCATCTATGTATTTACTTAATAACTTTGTAGCAGTTACAACGCCACATACGAACTACGCATCAAAGACATGACGTCACACAAATCCTGCATCGCGCAATTAGAGTTTACCGCGCGAACGACATAAATAAGACTATCCGACATCAACTTTCGGGATTCCCCGATTAATAATAATAATAATCTATGTTTGATCCAGCCTGTCCCATCTTGCTGTCCTCCCCCCAGCGACGCCCTAAGCCGAGGTCCGTACCCCACAGGGGGTGCCCTTAGCGAGCGTTCGCCTAATTTTAATTAGTATAGTTTATGCCCCTGGCTGGAGGCTTTACGTGTAGCAGCTTAAGGCAGCCACAGGAAAGTCCGGTTAAGCAGCTACGACCTCCTCAGAGGTCAACTGCGAGATGCCATTTATAAAAAAAAAAAAAAAAAAAACAACTTTCGGGCAGTTGCCCGCCAGACATCACACCCGTCTGGTTGGAGGATCCTCCCTTGTCTATGGTCGATGAGTGAACTTTACACCGTTCCCCATACCTCTAAAACCTTATTTTTAGGGTTCCAAAATTAGTCAGTAAACCCCTCCACTATCTACGTACATCACATGATTAAAAAATTCTTATTTAAAAGTAGCGTAATTGCTGTGCTAAATGTTATCTAAGTTCATGAGTTGAAGGTAGTTGAGGACTAGTGAAATTTTTGTACGTCCGGTAGGAAGATTTTAAAATAATTTTGAATTTCAACACTGAAAACTCAGCCTAAATATGATACTTTTGGAACAAACATTATTTATTAGTTTTGTGTATCTATATAAAATAAGAACGAAAAGCTGAAAGAGTCCGAATTAGGTTTTTATAAAAAGAAAAATTGAAAAAGATCCCGGAAGATGTTCAAATTCGGGAAAAACTAAACGTCCTTTTTTCTATGGGTTTTTTTATGAACTCAAGACCATTTGAAATTTTGACAGGACAACGTCTGTTGGGTTAGCTAGTTATTATTCATTAATTTTCAAATACTTACTTATTTATTTTAATTTTTGAATTTATTTTCAATTATTTATTTCGAGTTTATGTTACCTAAATGTATTAATTGATCTCGTCATGAATAACAAAGTTTTAATTAAGATAATGTAATTGGTACCGACAAAATATGGACAAAAGTAGTCTGAATTAAATTGATTTTATTTTAAGAAGATTTTGGTAAATGGTCAATTATATTGGTTGCTTTCAAAATGGCTTATGTAAACATTTAATTTCTGTACCTACACCTAAAGGAAACCATGACTACACTCATGATACTAATGATTTATAGGAAAAGTCTAACCAGAGGGCAGCCCGCAAGCTTATTAATAGTTATAATGATCTTTTGATGTGCAAAGCGATTACTACAGGGAAATTGTGCCCTTATTCTGTATAGGTTCCGGGTTCGATTTCCAGTTGATGTTTTTATGATTCGACGGATATGGGTTTAATAGGTAATTTTGTAGTTGATGTTATAATGTGAGGGTAATTTTATCAGTAGTAATGTTTTTCTTTTTATTTGTATTTGTAAGTACATACCAATACAAACCATTTCTGGTTTAATGGTACAAAACAAGCGTGAACCTGTATTTAGACTGTTTGCATAAAATATATAAATAAATATAAAAAAATATATAAAAAAAATATTAAAAAAATTTTTTTTTTTAATTCAAATGTAAATAATGTGGTTTGGGATTTCTAGTCTTATCAAATGTTGCAAAATTTTAGACATCTGTCTTATTACTGTACACAGTTGTCTGGTAACAGATGTAGCTCAAAAATCAGGACACATACTTTTTAGGGTTCCGTACCCAACGGATGCCAGCGGGACCCTATTACTAAGGCTACGCTGTCCGTCCGTCACAGACTGTATCTTTTGAACAGTAACAGATAGATACTTGAAATTTTACATTAACTCATTCAAAATAAAACAAAAAAATCATATTCCTAAAATGTAGCCATGCCGCATACCTATCAATAAAATGTTAGCAACTTCTTACCTACCTAATATTTGTTGGTATAACTTCACCAGCACGCACCTGAGGCAAAATGTATTTCATTTAGATTAAAGGCTTGTGCAGACCAGTGCGATTTGTCGCGCGACGCGACGCCGGTTATTGTTATACAGTACAGTTTTCTTAGAAATTGCATTGTTTGAGTCGCGTGGCGCGACAAGTCGCGCTGATCTGCACAAGCCGTAAAGCAATTACTTTGTATCTCATTGTAAGTGAACCTATATAGGTATTGTTCTTAGGAGAAGAAATTCTTTAAACCTAAATTTTCACAGATTATGTATTACTATGGCCCCTAACATTCTAGCGTATGACACTCGTGGTTGCAGCTGAAAATCAGCGTCAGGTGGTACACTTTGTGTTGCCATCTGACATTTATGCTGAGCTGAGGCCCTATTGGCATTATAATCATTGTTTCCTTTTTTTTTTAGTTATAAGGTGTATTTTTCTGCTGTAATGCCAATAAACGCATTTTTCTTTCTTTCTATAAAAAAAAAATAATAAAAATAAAATAAAGCTTAAAATTATAAGGGGTCCCTATTTAAGAAACGTGTTAAAAAAAAATAGCGTCCAATATTTTACAGTGGTACAGAACTGTTCGTGTTTGAGTCGACTTGTCGTTATTTACTTCATTGAAGTTTTGATTTTCGTCCCAAATAAATTATTTTAAACTATTCTCTAATTAATTTTTGTAGGCATATAACATCCATAATCTACTCTATACATATCTAGCATAAATCAAAGATCCTAATACACACTACCAACCCAGAAATCCTCAATCAAACAAAGCCACAAATTAACTGACGTAATCAGCTTAGTAGCTGACCATTAATATCGTCTCGAATCAACCCTTTGACTGCGTAATACCTGCAGGCAAACACCGGAGCGTAACCTATGCTAAGCTCCGGCGCAAATATAGTAAGCAAACGGATATTAAGCTGGGTTTATGTACTGGTACGTGGTGTGGTCGTTGTGGTCTTGATTTTGGGATATTGGCGAGTTTGGACGGATATTCAGCGGCGAGATTTTTTGGGTTAAAAGTATTTATTCACATAATTGACTTACAGTTTGTTTAAGATATCTATTACGGGAGAAAACTGATGCGTCTTCTCAGTAAAATAAGAGTTTTACAATAATTATAATTTATGCAAGATCCTTACAAATTGAAAGGTTTAGTAGAATTAGGTACCTAGTTGTAAACGTCACCTGCTTGTTTGGGAGAAAAAGTTTTTTCCTTCGCTAGATTATGTCATGATATCGGGACAAGACTTTATGAAAACAAAACTGTTATCTTCAGCAATGACTCAAATCGACTAACCATCTGAAAATATTATGCAATCCTAAAAAGAAAGCAGAAACATTAGATACTTTTACTATAATATCCTGACATATACTTTTTATATACCTCGCTCTATTCAGTTTTTCTTGAATGCAAACTACTTTAGCAAAAGAATTCTCGACGGCAAAAGAACAAAATTCAATTTCCTCCGTTGCACTTTTTGCCCCCACTGTACATTACACAGACAAGCACTTATCTGCACAGCGTACGCTCGATTGAAGGTTGCACTATCCATAACTTTAGCCTTGCTACCGTTTTCCAACTACCCACTGTGTCTGTCTTTAGTCTCAACCACCAACAAAAGATTTAAGTGTGTGTCTCGCAGTGTCTCTTGTGTTTCGTTTTTGAATCGTGTGTGTTTGCCGAAATTGGCCAACATTTGACTAGCAACTGGCAAATCCTCTTTCTTCATCTATTAGGGATGATATTTGCTTACTGCGACGATCCATTTTGATGCTCCACTTGACGTGAGGATTTTAATATTTTTGTCTGCAAAAAGGATTTTAAAATTTTCTGTAGTATTTACATATACACTTCCACGACGTAATGATAAAAAATAATGAAGTATCAATGTAGTAAACTTATAGATCATTTAGTTAGATACACTATAATGTACACCAGATTATACATTATATAAAGAAAAAGTAATACACTACAAAATATACAATGGGTGGCCTTATCGCTTACTGCGATCTCTTCCAGGCGACATTGGAATGGACAGTGATTTTCTGGACATGAAATGGGGCTGACTTTTACTGACTAAAACCCACCCGTGTTCCTTCCGTTGCCTGTGTGCCGGGGCCGCGATATCCCTTTCGGACAAACCCGCAACCCCAGCAGGAAATGGGGCTGTCTTTGGTGCAAATAAAAGGTATATAAGTAAAATATAATATAATAGATACATACATACTTAACTATATAAGCAACAAAAATAAATGACGAATATTATTAGAGCTAAAATCATAACGACAAGTACTTCGTTCTTTCACGAGTCTTTTAAACACAGGCAAAGATTGCGCGCGCTTTATTGGAACTGGTAATGCATTCCACAAACGAGCAGCCTGGACAGTAAAGGATTTGGCAAGGAAAGTTGAGGAATGCATTTTAAGCTTCAAGTTATCTGATGATCTTAGTAATTTCGTGTGAGAGTCACAAAGAAACTGGAAACGTTTCTTGAGATAAAGAGGAAGGACGTGTTTCTTTTTTCAAGAGTATTATCGTCGTGAATCATAATGATCATTTACTAGAATAGTTCTGAGCATTCTCGGTCATCATGTTATCGATTTTTTTTACCGTGCGTGTCTTGAATTCTTCCTTTCTTATTGCTTTCTTCTTTTATCAACCGAAAGACCATCACTGCGGACATAGGCCATCCCAAGCACTGCTACCTCAACCGATTCTGTGCTTCCCGCGCCCAGTGGCATCCATACTTCCCTTTCTCCTCTATTTTGATCAAATCGATTCTCTTTTTCGTGATAATCTTTCACTGTTTAAAATAAATCTTCACCATTTTCATTACTATTCTTAATTAATCTTCAATTTCTATCGTCCATCAAAATCCGTAATAGAATTCCGTCGATGTATCACCACATAAGGGTCGCTGCGGATTAGGCCAGACTGTTTACTTAACTAATGCACGCCATCTAGCCGTAGGCTCGGTAAACAATGATATAGTGTGCATGATCTATTGTTTTCGTCTGCAGGATTATTGGGGATGCAATTAAAAGGTGCTTGTGATTTTTAAGTGGCCTTTTGGTGACTGGATTAGTCTTAGTCACCATCTGTCTAGCCTTTTCTCAACTATGTTGACGTCGGCTTTCAGTCTAACCGGATGCAGCTGAATACCAGTATTTTACATGAAGCGACTGTCTATCTGACCTCAACCCAGTTACTGGGTAACACGATACCTTGTTAAGATTGTAACGACGAAACGAACGATTAGTCCTCAGTTTTGACATTTTTGAGAATTTTGCTTCTTCATCTTCAACATTGACAGCCTTGTTTCATCCATAACTGAATAATAGGCCTGTGGCGGTATCTACAACGCCACATGAAAATTACGCATCTAAGACCTGACGTCACACAAACCCTGCATCGCGCAAGCAGCGTTTTCCGCGCGATCAGTATATATATAACTTCCTGGCATCAATCGTCGGGCAATTGCCCACCAGACACGACACCCGTCCGGAGGATCTTTCCTTTTCTATTATAGAGCATGAGTGAACTTAACACCCTGTTTCTCATGCATCTATTAGGCCTTCTCCTTTTTGTGCTTTGCTTCCCTGGTCTCTGCGTGTTTCTGAAATTAGGTCTTACCCACGATCCTCTGAATGTAATACATCCATCAGCCTGTTGATTTTGCTTGGACAGCATTCATGTTTTCTAGGTAAGTGACTTTGAATCCAATGACGATCTTTCAGTGGGTAAAATACTAAACAATTAATAAATCCGTGGAACGGAAAGGAGTCGATTATTTTTGCACGAAGTATAATGAACTTTATGTCAATAGTGTAACGCACAAATTAGATACGAGCCAAATAACAGGTCGCGCGTCTTCTGGAGAATTCTCGAGAATTCTCGGGAATTCTAACGTACAAGCTCGTACCAAGTTTGTACGTTAGAGAATTGACACACAGTTCATTTTGCTATGTACAATATCGTTACAAGGGAGCAGTGGTGGCCCAGTGGTAACGATTGCGACTTACGAGTTGCAAGTCATAGGTTCGAACCTTAAATGTAATGTCAATAAATGTGTGTAAATTATTTCATTACCACTGCTCGACATGTGACTACAACCAACCGCACTGGTCCCACGCGCATGGTGAATTACGGCCCACTCCCTCTCACAGAGAGGAGGCCTATGTCCCGGCAGTTCCGAACATCATAGGTTGAAAATCTTATACGGCCATGACATTTAATGCATAATAATATAATAATAATATCAGCCTGTTACTGTTCCACTGCAGGGCAAAGGCCTCTTCTTACAGAGAAGGCATGAGCATTGATCACCACGCTTGCTCAAGACGGGTTGGTGATTTCAGACTTATATTAACAGACTATAAGTCCAGGTTTCCTCACAATGTTTTCCTTCACCGATGTCAGTAATGTCCAAGATAAACTCAGAAAGTACATATAAATTGAAAAAGTCACATTAGTACTTGCCCGGATTTAAACCCATAACCTCGTGCATAAGAGGCGAGGCCTTAACCACTGGGCCATCCTAAACCTTCCTGATGTCAAGATTTCTACATACCTAAGTAAGTAACTTATTGCCAAATTCACCCCAGAAGGCCGGTGGCTAAAATATGTTAAAGGAAAATCGTATTAAGCAATGATTTATTTGTCAGCTCGCTACTTGGGGGTAGTTTCACAAGTCATGGCATATAATGCTTGGACACTGTTTTTTGAAGATATATCTGAATGTATCAGTCTTAAATATATTGTCTTGTCATGTATCAAAATGGTTGTATTTATTTTTGGTGGATAACGAGTTTAATTGCGAAAAAAAAAAAATGAAAGCCTCGTTGGTCTAGACGTCGCAAACGCTACTGTTGAGCATGAGGTCCTGAGTTCGATTCCCAGGTCGGGCAAAGGGTTATTAGGTTTTCTATCTGGAATTTCTCAGAAGCATCCCGAGTCTAGATTTGTGTCCGGTTGATGGCAATAGGCTGGCCCCCTATTACATGGGACTTATGGCGAGATATGGGTGTACTATAGGTACACTTCTGCCCAACACTTAGGGGAAGGAAGGTGTCATGTTATTTTATGATAAGTGTAAAATTATTAGAATTTTATTTGAAGAGAAAATACAGTAAGTTCTTTTATTGCATGTTGATACTTTATGAAATCAAGTGTTTTGAAAAACATCGAATGTGATGATGACGTCCCTTGATAAGTGAGTCATTGGATATGTTGAATCATGGCTGCGATTCGGTATAAAACCGGTAGGCGTAGGCAGTATAATAAAGTAACAGTATTATGCCTCGGCAGTGACGTTGAAATAATTATCTACGGCCGCTCGGTGGATAAACTTTGCGCGCCCGTGCGTAACTGCCGCGCTGATAAACTGTTATATACTGAGATTTCGAATTGCGTCGTTTCGGTCGTTTTCTATGAAGACATAATACTGTTACTTATTTATACTGTGGCGTAGGTTTCAACCTCAATTTTACAAATATGGATAGAATGTTCATCATAGTAGTTTTGATATGAACAATGAAAAACATTTTTTTTTAAGTACCGAACTTCAAAGTAATATAGGTTATTTTTTACTTCAAGCAATTTTTCTTCCTAATTATTCAAATTAAGTTACAAAATCAACAGATTGAATTTAATATAACAGCAAAAAAACACTGAACTTGAACTAAAGATCAAAAGAAAAACAAACCTTATTCATTATTATTTTAAAGCAGTAATTCGATTGCAGATAAAGTAGTACACTTGATACCAAAAAAAGTGACACCTACAAAAATAAGGGACAAGTGCAAACGTGTTAGCTCAAAGACCGGAGAGACTTATAGAAAGGAAATCCTTAAACAAAACACTGGAGTGTAACGTCGAAAACAATAATTCTTCATTACTATTTTGTGTTGGGGTAAGTAATAGACGTGCGCTTAAAAGAAGTGCCTCATTTCAGTTTTATAAGCAGATGTAGGGGAATATTTGAAAAATATACTTTTGTTTACATAGGATTTTTTATCCATGTACTGTGATTGTATCCATCATCATCCCATGATTATATTTTTAGGGTTTATATTTTATGGGGACACTTACAAATTACTCACCATTTGCTAGACAATTACTATTACTACGTTTAAAATTAATTAAAAACATAAAATTGAAAAGAAAATCGTTTTGGCGATGTGACCGCCCATTGTGTCACCCTATGTAAAATTTCTACGTTTATATCTGTAGTTCGTATAGTGTACACAATAAAGAATATTATATTATATTCTATAAACGATACAAACAAAATAATTTTGATTCAAAACCCTACGTAAACACTAAATCAAAAATCCTCCCCCATCATTCCGCCGTACGAGCTATTGCGCAAGTGGCACATTCAACTTATCGGCATATTGTCCAAGTTTCGAGGGAACGTGCAGGTGTACACGAGGGTGGCACTTTTTGTGGCCGCCACTGTAAGCGTCAAATAGGAGCCGACTTAATAAGTGGTTATTTAGCAGGATAATGCTTCGAAATTTGGATTAATACGGGTGGTGTATTTATTTTTGGTCGTTAGTGTATGTAGATTATGGTAATGTTTGGTCCTTTTTTTGCGTGTGTTATAGTATGAACAATTACTTGTGTCACCGTCACTATATGTACTTACAATACAATACTTAATTAAACTTTGGGTAAACTTGATTTCCCTGGCGTTTTTAAGGTTTTTACTACAACTCTTTTTTTTCTACTATTTATTATTTCAACAATTTTTTAAGTCATATATGTACATATATTTTAATTTTTAATTTTATTTTATTTTTTACAAATTTTATTAAGGAACAAAACAAAATATAAGCAAAAAAAATCCGCAATATGTTTGTCCGGATGTTGAAATACTTTTAATACTAACGAAATAGTTTTTTTTTTGTAAAAACAAATTAAATGTGGTGATTAAAGATGATTAGAATATCGGTAGAAAGTATCTAATAATATAATAACACCAGCCTGTTACTGTCCCACTGCAGGGCAAAGGCCTCTTCTCATACAGAGAAGGCACGAGCATTGATCACCACGCTTGCTCAAGACGGGTTGGCGATTTCAGACTTATATTAACTATAAGTCCAGGTTTGCTCACGGTATTTTCCTTCACCGATGTCAGTAATGTCCAAGTTAAACGCAGAAAGTACATATGAATTGAAAAAGTCACATTAGTACTTGCCCGGATTTGAACCCACAACCTCGTGCATGAGAGGCGAGACCTTAATCTAAAAAGAAGCACTACAAAGACACACGACACTAGAAAGTATCTAAATTAATTATTAATAAATCTAAGACTTCCAAAATAAAGAGGTTGTGAAGCTTCTTTTTAAACATTAGGTCATTTACTTCTTTTATTACGCTTAATTTTACCTCTAAGCGCATTTACATAAAAAACCGAGCATACTTCTGCTTTTTTATCAGTTTCCAAGAGTTTAAACACTGCCATAAGGTTTTTGAATAAAATTACCACAGATAATTAGATCGCATAAATAATTGGGTGTGCCATATTGACCACTTTCACCCTTGTTTTATCTTTTTTCAATCTAGGTTTAATTTTTTTTTACAGTTATAATAATTTATTTGTTGCTTCTAACACAAAATTATTTACTAAAACTGTTTAATAAACGTTTTTGTAACCAATCTTCGTGCAATATCAATCTGCCTAGATTTTTCCCAACTATGTTGGGATCGGCTTCCAGTCTAACCAGATGCAGCTGAATTCCAGTATTCTACTAATCTCCATACATCCAAATGATATAAAGTGAATGTTATTATATAACTTAGGTAAGCAATGACATGAAACCATTACATTTCATGAATAAATCCAAATATTTCTTCGTCGTGACAAAGACACGACAGTTTATAAAATAAAAAAATTATTGGGCTAAAACTTGGCCAGTTCCACTTCTTAATCCAAATAAACCCTATCTTTCAAATTACACCCAATAATTTCCATTAAAACCATACTCCACGTAAAATAACGACGCTATAAGAGCATAAACAGCATACCTATTAAACCGTCTGTCTGTCTATCCGTACTTTATGTCCATTCATCACGAACGAACCGTCACTTCCTACACACGAAAGCACTCAGAAACGTAACAATCATCGCTTAGAAACATCGCCATATGCGCAAGACAACTGCATACGCCCACCGGTCAAATTTGATTTACGCGTGAATTACATGTCATAACCTGTATGCTCATTTTACCCCAACCTCCCCTTTAAATCGTGCCACAGAGTAAAAATAACACGACAAAAAAATGGTTGAACTGACTTTTGAAAAATATTTTTGGCGTATTTTTTTTAGGCTGCGGCGTTGGAAGGGGAGGTGAGGGCAAAATGTGTAACACACGTAGGTGTCATAAAAAAACTCCCTTTTTCCAGTCAAGTGCACCTTTGTTCGTATCGATAATGCATTAATTTGAATATTCGCGGTGTCATATGTCAAATGGTTGGTAATTTTCTGTTTGTTCTGTTTTTATTATTTAATGTGATTTTCCACGGAAGTGTAATAAAGGTGTGCGTTTGTCACGATTGATTACTTTGTTAAATTATGTAAGTAGGCGAGGAACAAATGTGGCATTATGATAATGGTTTTTGCACCTGTGATCTCCAGTAAAATTCACTAGTTTTAAGCGGTTTGAAACGAAAGTATGCACTGACAGTAAGAGTAATTCATTCATTCATTCATTCTCTCATTCGTGATAGTAAGAATAGTGAAAAATAAAAGTGTATTATACAAATTAGTGAAGGATACTGTAAAATACCCGATAAATGCGAGGGCGTTAAATAAATCGAAAGTGAATATGTGAGCACATTTGTTTGAGGGTTTGCACAAATGTGTTTACATTTGTGCAATAAATTCTATGCGCAACGGTAGGTATTTCTTTCACAAAATAATTCCAAATCATAACTCACCCTTTGTATTAACCAAAGTATAACTCAACGTCACTAAATACCAAACAGGTGAGTTCATTAGAGATTACTTACGGTAATTTGCAGTACGCCGTACAACGCCATCTGTCGAGTGTGTCGATAATAATCAGACTACGCTCAGCCAATCATATTGTGTAGTTTTGTGCAAGTGATGTTAGGAATAATTATGGAATTAAGAGGATTATTTTTGGTAAAAGGGTTCGTTTTATTTTTGTATTACTTTATTTAGGATTTGTAATAGAATTATGTGCATCACATTTGACTTCTTTTTCTCTGCTCATGCAATAGCGGATAATTTTTAAGATTTCTTTTTCTACTCTAAATAAATTCATTCATCTCAACATGTTTTTACGTTTTTTACCATACTTACGATTGACTACTAGTTTAAACTTAATTTGAAGAAACTATCATTTAACATTTACAAAGTTTAAAAACAGTAGGTATCAATTCCCGAAACCGCATGAATCCCTATGCTTACTCATAAATATTTCGCTGAAATTGTTAACTTGACGACTACCTTTCTTCCAGCTACTGCAAAACAGGTTATTAACACAACTTTTTTTTTTAATCCGATCATTTAAAAAATCTCAACATTATTTATTTAATATCATAACAAAAATCAAACGCTAATCACTTAAGCCTAAAAAAATACACATGTGCTCCATTTAACGGATCACTTAACCCATACTCACCCTAAGATGCGGATTTTAAAATCGAAACTAAAAATCCGCATTCCATATTTAAATCCGTAAATAGTGTTTGTAAACTCGACCCCATATTTCACCCCTCGATGATCGGGGTGAGTTCAAATGTTTGAACTTTAAAAGTGAATCTATTGTAAGTGGCGAGTTATAGATACGTGTGAGTTACACTGAGAGGGTTTTTTATCCTTGGAAGTCTTATCTTTCCTGTAAAGACTACCCCCCGTATTTATAAATGTTGCTTGAAGTTAAGTAATGATTAGCGTCTGCACTTAAGAGACATTTAAACGTCATGAAAGGTATGGTTATACATTTGATGACGTTTAAATATTGTCTCTTAAATTTAAGCAACCTTTAGGCAATGTCTCTTAAATTTAAGCAACCTTTATGCAATGTCTCTTAAATTTAACCACTTTGGCTTAGAGTAAATTATTTATTTAAATAGAAATCCATAATCTGTAATTTTATGTGAAACTGAAGTTTTACTTGTGCCTTATCACATCACATTATCGATTTTATTTTAGACATTTCACATGGTTACAAAATTATATAATATTATGGTCATATTTCATAATTTTTTTACCGTTTTCCGAAAAGGAGGAGGTTCTATGTTCTGTGTTCGTTTGTATGTTTTTTTTTTTCTTATTTATGTCCATCGATTTTTTTTATTAATAATTGTGGACCTATTTTGGAAAGGGAACAAATTTTTTGAGCTGTTATAATATATGAATATTCGAGATATTATTATGATCAGTTGAAAACATATTGAGCAGTTATTTAATTTAATGGCGGTTGATTAATTATTGCGACAGTAAAACATGGACAATAATAAAAAATCAATTTGTCGGTTATTTTATCATACAATGTCAATTCTAAAAATAATTGAGGAGTCCAATAACTGAATGAGCGGTAAAAATGATGGTCTATTGTTGGTGAATCATTGGGTTAGGTTGGGTTAGAACAGTGACCATTAACGCGTGAAGGCGAGCGAGCGTAGCGTGCGTGCCGCGGTAGCGGCCGCCGAGCGCCAGATCCACTCTACGTATTGTTGATGAATCATTTGAGTTCCATCCGTCACACCGCTATATCTCGAAAACTACTTTACCACCTCATTGTTTATAGAATTGCTTAGAATGAGATTTCTTACCGACAAATTCCGATTTATTACTGCCCACACGTAACCGCTCGTTCAATAATTTTTACCGCCCATTTCATTATTTTCCTGCTCAATTATATATTCACTGATCCATTTCTTTATTTTTTATTACTCATTTTTGTTTACTTTACTGCTTAGTTTTAACTGCTGAACTAGTTATTAAACGTGCCATTTATAATTTTTAACTTACCAAAACCGCTATTTACAACTGCCTCTTTAAATCAGTGCCTTTTGGAAATTATTATTTAAGTATTTGCGGTGGTCTCATATACATTTGCGGTGGTCTCATATACATTTTATTTACTTTGCCTTGGTAGTTTTTGGGTTAGCTTCAATAATACCTACGTATTTTTTCGCACTTACGCTATGTGGATGATGTCATAAAAACTTCCTGTCACTGTTATTTACATAGCCGGTACTGGTATTCGAATTTGTGTGTGGTAGGTACCACAACAAAAAGTGAAAAATAAAACTTTTTCCAAAAAATAACAACCGACTTTCAAATAAAACACTAAAAAGTCGGAAATAACTTTAATTTCGTAAGTGGGTGGCAAAGACCGACTTGTTTTTTTATTGTAAAAAGTTGTTTCTCATTCAATAACACTCGGTACCTATCACCTATTTCTTTCAGAAGCCCTTCTATCTTGAATCCATACTGCTTATGATCACATAAAAAAAAGCAAATGTCAAAAAGTTTTCCTACGCTTTTAATTTTGCGGCAGACCGCCTAGGAGATGGCGGGACGAGCTGGATATGTTCCGTCAAAACTGGAACGAGGACGCGCGGGCTCGCGAA
This sequence comes from Agrochola lota, assembly GCA_947364205.1. Taxonomy (NCBI): domain Eukaryota; kingdom Metazoa; phylum Arthropoda; class Insecta; order Lepidoptera; family Noctuidae; genus Agrochola; species Agrochola lota. Next base: position 3,678,323 of record OX376241.1, read on the forward strand.
CGATGGAAGGAGTGGAGGGAGGCCTTTGCCCAGGAGTGACACAGAGTAGGCTAGTAAAAAAAAAAAAAAAACCACCACAATAGGCATATCATGCACCCAGTGTATCTCAACCACTCTTACCAACTTAATACCGATAGATAGCTACCAAATGTTAGACGATATAGCTGACGTCACCATGACTGTTCAGATATATGCGAGGGGGATGAGCACAAGTGACAGTCATCATACCGTTACCCCGTGATTATGGAGGATGGATGGCGGAAAGTCATGGATGGGAGTAAATGGTAGAAAGTTATTGAGAGAAATAAAAAAAATCTGTTGATATGGAAACGAAAACTACTGTGGAAATTAAGGTTCGGAATTTTTATTTGTTGTGCATTTTTTTCCGAAGTTAGTTCAGTTTGTAATATTTTAAATTAACTGCACTTTACCGCGAAATTGTCCGTATTATGCTATAGATACTAACTAAAAACTATAGTGTTATAACTTTGTGACCTTTTCAAATGTAATTAAAATACTGTTTGCTGGTTCTGGAAGTCAACTCATGAAATTTTTTATTCAAATACGTTTGACATAGTAATTGGTTTATTGATTGATTCGCATGAATTTTACTCGACCGAAACTGGAGAATCAACAGTATTTTTTTTAAGGCTTTCCCTCGAAGTTAATTTTCTATAAAGTCTTTCATAACTTTATTGCATAAAATTTAATATGTGCCAATTGTCTAATACGTATTTCTGGACTTGACGATTCGCCCGTTTCGGGCGAGTAAATTCGTGCGAATCAAAGCCTAGTATTATTTGTACTCATGTCTTTTTGTATAAGCCTCTTTCAAATATTATATATTAGATCAATCAAATCTCATCCATTTTTCCGTAGCAATAATTTCCTTTCTCATTCGATTATACCATTATAACATTAGCGTATTGCCAGTCAGCGTGCGAACCATTTTTCTTCTCGTACTTAAGGAACCCCAAAAATTCACTTTGGTGGAATTAGTCTTCATAATCCTGAAGCTAATTCATCACCGTTAGTCGAATGAGTGGGGAGTGATGATGCGAAATAAATATTATATTGGCAGAGTATTTTTTTGTTATTGTGTTGTGAGATGCATCTTGTTCATTTATTTTGCGTAAAAAATGTACAAATACATAAATAAAATTATTTATTGACACAAAATTAATTCTGACTCCTGCGCTGGTTCTAATAGATGTGTTACAGGAGCCAGTGTCCTCCCGTAATAACAAGACACATTTAAATGTTTTTCCTTTTTTTTAATGTTCATCTTACTTTTTTAGTATATTTATGTGTATTTATTTGTGCTTATATTTATATATAATTAGGTGTATATATTATATCTATAGTTTTTAGTAGGTACCTACTTACATGTATATCTTTATATTAAAATAAATATTTATTCCTCAATTCTTGTTATTGCACCTACCACTGTTTGTCTCTGCATCACCCGAAGGTAGGTAGTAAATGCCTGTGGCATTAATTCCGCCTCTGTACATTTGTGTGCTAGAAGTATTAAATAAATAAACAAAAAAAAAAAAGTTTTAGATTGTTTTGTTAGTTTTAATACTCTATTTTCTTTTACTTTCTATTTTTTACAGTGCTTACAGTCACCACAGACAGTACAGTACACAACACATACAGTTACAGTATTAGTACCTACAAAAGTATCTCAATGCAAATTAAAGTTAAGAGTAAAGCGCCTGTTAGCACTGCACCAAAGGAGTCCTGAAATTACTACTAACTTCTCTTGAAGAGTCATCATAACCGAGTGCTCATCTGGTCAATGCCTAATTTATTTTATTCAACTGCAAAAACCACCGCACAGCATAAAATCATAAATATTTTTCAACAAATGCGTGATTATATTGTTAACCGACAACATTATTTTTCCTTTGAATTAAAAGCGGTGATCGACAAAGCAACGTACCTAAAATATTATTTCGTAGACACCAAAAGATTTCAATACTTTCGGTGTCTACAAACACACTTCAAAGACGCAATAAGGCACAAGATTGACATGTTTCATATCTACAACAATTTCAAAGGCGGATGGATACCCAGTAAAATTCACAACATTTAGCAACACATAACCATCTCTTTCAATATCCAGGATTAAACAAAAAATACCACCCATAAGCATTTAAAAAAAGAAAGTCAACCCTCAATTAGCTACGGTGTTTTAGACCACACACAATTCGTAATTGGTCTTGTAGACCGGACAAAGAAATTTACGCAAAAATCGGATGCGTGTCACATTGGTCGATAAAGTTATAAAATATAAAGGCTTTGAGGCACAATGGTGGTTGTAAATTTCAATATTGAGTGTGACTGGACGAGTGGACGTTAGCCTACAATGTTGCGAGACACGGTCTTTAATGGTGCCAAAGGGAGATGGTTTTATTTACTTAATTATGGCTTGTGATTGAGATATTCTTATTGAAGACATTTTGCAAATGATGAGCTCTGTATAAATGTTAAAATAAAGAAATCAATCCTCATATTGAGAATTTCATCGCTTACTCTACGTTAGTAGATTTTAAACTGTTCGGTTTTGTTATAACAAAAGCTATCTTTGCAAAATCAAATAAATATCTATTAAATAAAACCACAAACAAAAAACCCAATAGATTTTATTTAAAACACATAGTTTTTTCGTTTCATAAAATTTTGGACTAAATGTGAAATATAATACATTAATGCTAACTAAATTAAAAAAAATGCTTAGTCGGATAAGGTCTAACCGACTTTATCATACGTTTTCATTGGCTTAAGACTTTCACATTTAAGGTCCATTCTAACAAATTAAGTAATACAAATAAGAATTGAAATTCAACCACAAGTTTATTTTAAAACCCAAATCCCAGATTAGAATTTAAAATAAAACACCATAAACCACATAGCTCCTATGTAGCGGGTCCCAAGTCCACTTGGCACGTGCGCTTACGGTCCGAGACTTCAAATTAACGCAATAAAATTAAACCTAACGTACGACTTCGTAAATTTTGTATGACGACATTTGCGTACAGTGTTGTCGTTGGTGCTAATGGAAAACACATAAATTTTGTTATTATGTAGGTATTAAGTTTAATACAAATATCATTATGAATACCGTTAACTCGAGTTTATAAGGCGCTAAAAAGTTTAAATCAAACTACAATTTATGTATCTTTTTTTTTAACGGTCGAAAATCATTTAATCTTTTATTATCTAAATTAGTTGCGTTATATGCTTTCTCGGCGATTTTTTTGTGTTGCAGTAGCATTTGTAGGGTTAAGTGATAACATAACACCCATTGTCCCCCTATTTAATTTTCATCAGAACTACTGGAACTCATTTTTTTTTGTAATAAATATATTTATAAAAGAATTTGACTATGTCCAGAAATTGCATGTGTCACTTAAACAAACCTGTGGAAATCGACACGTGTTCATATCGTCAAAATTAGCATAATATTGATAATATGCTAATTTGGACTGTTTAGTTCTACAAAAATCTCGAACATATGGACAGTCGCACGACAATTGAATTGTAATGTGAATAATTTTGTGTTCATATTGTGAGACTCATTTAATGAAGTTTAACTATTTTTTATTGTAATAAATATTTTATAATTTTACCGAAACTATGTGATTTTAACTACAAAATCTAATGTGTTAATATTTTTGCAATACCACTTTGATTAAATAAGGCCATTAAGAACTGGTAGTAGTACTTGTACTATGTATTGCTGAAAAAGTGGCCACTTTTTCAGCAATGCCAGGAATCCATGAACCTAAAAATAAATTAACATTTTAATCTAAAATCTGAATAAAATCACCCAAATTAATCGCCCAATTAGAACGCCACCCAAACAATACTTAATGTATTCAAATTAATTCACCTTAAAATGTATCAGTAACATCGATCTGCGCATGCACACAAATGTTCCATGCACCTAATAGCGTTACCATACGTTAAAAAGATTTAACATTATTAACTGAGTATACATTTCGGAAAAATGTCCGGCTGTTTGTACTCACGTTGATCTTAGGAGCTTATGGCAAAGTAATAACAGTAGCACTGGTTGATCCATCACGTTAAGCTGCGCTTGCTGGGGTTGGCCTGTGGATGGGTGACCATCTTTACATACCGAGACTCTTCCGTGCCTCGGAAAGCCGTTCTCGAGCCGGGTCGTCAAAAGTCCGAAAGGGGCTTACCAAGGGGTATCGTATTACCCAGTTACTGGGTTGTGGTGGTCAGATAGGCAGTCGCTCCATGTAAAATACTGGTATTCAGCTGCATCCGGTTAGACTAGAAGCCATCCACAATATAGTTGGGAAAAGGCTAGGCAGATTGAAGGAGATTGGTTTACCGATGATCTTAAAATACCGAGTCCGTAACTCAGAGATCCGACTAAGATTTAAGATGTCGGACTATGGGAAGCCACTATGAAATGGAAGTGAGCAGGACACTTGACTAGACGTGGTGAATGCCTTCACCACAACAAACCACAATGCCTTCAACCATTCGGAATGGTTGCCGAGAGACGGTAGAGGGAGAAGCTTTCGCAGACCAACAGTTAGGTGGGTCGGTGAAGACCTAGATGAGACTCGCACAGACCAGGAAAGCATCGCACAAAAAGGAGGAGGCTTATACTCAGCAGTGGGTAGAACAAAGCTGCCAATGATGATGATAATGATCTTAAAAGGTGGCTGGAATCCAAGACTGACAACCGCGGGTTGTGGCGCAACTTGGTAGAGGCCTATGTCCAGCAGTGGACTGCTATTGGCACCTGTCCCGCCACGGCACAAGGAAGCGACTAGCTATCAACGATTCTCGCTCAAAATACGTACAAAAGATTGTAGGTCCCGCGTAAGTAAAAGAGATTTTATTTAATAATTGATCGCTGATTGTTCATATTCACACCGCCGATGACTACTCATTTGCTGTAGCGACAAGAGGTATCAAAGAGAGTACTCGCTCAGCGACGATCGCTTGTCGGGTGGAACACTAGCATGACGACCATAGAAACGGGTTTTGTCGACGGAAGAATAGACAAAATGACAGATTGTGATTCTGAATCTGTCATTTTGTCTATTCTTCCGTCGACCAAACCCGTTTCTATTGTCGTCATGCAACGCGTGCAGTGAGTAATCGCCCGTCGCCACCGTCGTGTGCTTGCTGCTCGTTGCTCGACAACTCGTTTTTAGTTGACAGCTCTACTGGCTCCTATGCAATAGGTGCTAGCCTCAGTTAAATTTAAGTTTCTATTAATTTTCCCTTGTCCCGCAAAGTTCGGATAGATGGTAACTCTAAACACTTGATAAACGGCCATTATGGTCATGTTCTTAATGGCCTTCTTTTATGCTCAATTTGTTATTTTATTACTCCCATAAAATCAGGTGTTACAGTTTACACCAGCTAATTGGGGCCTTTTTTGTTTCCGGTAATTTTTTAAATAAATGTCAATTTGAAATTAAAAATATTTTATTGCTTTAGGATGATTTGAAATGGGAAATTATCCATTTCCTGTTTGGTCAAGACAGATGTCTTCATCAACAACATGACATGATACTTACCTATTGAGTTTTTTGTTTTGGTCCAATCTTCTTAGTCTTGGGCATTGGCATTGAATTACTATGTAGGTACTTATAATTATTTCAACATTTTAACCCCTACAAAAAACACGCAGAGCCATCGAGTAATTAAATAAAGATAAAACCATGGAATCATTCAGTTCATACGGTGGCTCACTCTTGCTGGAGTGTCCTAAGTGCCCGTTCACTTGCACTGAAGAAGACCTAACGCCACTGATGCCGCAATCAACGTGGCCACTTACTGGACTCGAACAATATTAAAACAAAGTACCATCACGAAAAGAAGAAGATGGAATAATTTTTCATCCGTAATCGTCTATTTCTACTTAGATGTCTCTATTTTTTGTTAACATTTCAATGATATACAATTATTACACAACTATACAGGGTGGCAGGGACATCGACGCGAAAACTTTTGCCATGGACACAGTACATGATTCTAAACTCCCCTGCGTTGAAATTTTTCTTCGGATATTTTTTTTTAAATTTGCTGTTTCGTAGAAAAGCGCAATCAATACCTACGCGGTCAAAATGTAAGGAACAACTCATTTAAAAAAAAAATAACCAACGGTTAATTTCAACGCAGAGGCGTTCTGAATCCATGGTAACAGTTTTCGCGTCGATGTCCCTGCCACTCTGTATAATTTTCTAAAACTATCAAACCCAAGCTGCGATGCATAAATCTTAACATCGTCATTTAAATACCAAATATTTCAACTATAATCCTAATAAACCACCAACCACATGTTACCAAATTAACATGAAAAGCGACCACAATTTATCAAAAATTACTACTGAAACTTCTACCACACATTAGGTTTTTAAACATTAGTTTCGTTGACAATGATCATTTGTTTACTCGTTAAGACATGCCTTTAGGAGACGAAAATAGTAAGTGTGATTTGGTGAAATTGCTTGATGGATGGTGAAATATTTTAAGTCTATTTTGGTGAAGCTATGTTTAATATTTTTAAATTGGAACCACTTACCGTCTATAAGTGAAATAGACAAATGATAGAGTGCATGTAGAAGAATTGATACAATTTCAAATAGAAAGAAAGAAAGAAATATGTACGTTTATTTTCGGTAAACATGAAGCAAAGAAAGATCAAAACACGAAAAAAACAATTTGAGCGAAAATATCCACGCAAAACGGCCATCTCTCAGCATAATCCTGCGACCCTATGCGAGACAGAGCCCCTGCGCAGGTTTACAGCGACAGCCGGCGTCGATGTGATAACGTCAACCAGTGCAGCATATAGTGGAATAACAAAATAAGACAAAAATAAAATAAATACAATACTTAGTCCTAAATGTTTATATAAAATATAATTAATAGCCTTTATTATCAATCACCTTACCTCATTTCAACCGAAAGACGTCCACTGCTGGACGGCAATAAGCCGTTAATCCGCAATAAGCCGTGCTTGGGGGACCAAGCACCGGCAATTCGACCAGTTCTGTGCTTAGCAGGAATGTGCCAGCGGATTCCTGCGACCGTCACAAGGTCATCGGTCCACCTGGGAGGCCTCTCAACGCTCCGTCTTCTGGTACGCGGTCGCCACTCCAGAAGAAGACTCTCTGCTAGAAGAAAATCACGTACCAATCACTCTGTTGAGATTCACCCGGCTGTATCGATTGGGCACCAAATTTGTAGAACCAGCAGTGAACGTCTAATTGATACAATGATTATTCGATAATTATGCTGATTGTAAAAGCCGCGTAATAAAACAAAATAACAAGAATAAGAATCTTCAATTTAACAACAGTAGCCAGTGAAACTATTACGGTATCGTACCGTAGCCGACCGCAGGCGGCAACTGCAGGTGACGACGTGTCATCGCGACACGACTGGTTTGTATGAAATACCTTCCGTAGCTTCATAGCTTCCGTAGCTTGTCGCCTTCATATAAATACATAAGAATACATACATAGAATCCAGTCGTGTCGCTACGGAATTGTACCTTTGATTTTCTAGGAACTTCCCATTACACATTAAATTTGACGACAAAATTACATACAAGGGTGCAAATGTGTATGACAAATTAACTAACGCCATAACTGACATTTCTTAGAATTAACCTGACACTGCAACGAACGACATTCACAATTTCAAAAATGCAAAAGATTGCATCAATATCGTTCGCAATTTACCTGTCACGACGGCTCAAGTAAATTATTACCTATTACTCAGTAAAATAACAAAGGTATCGCATTTTAATTCCGAGTAAATCTCACGCGCCAACGATCAAGGAGGCCAGTGCAAGGATGATACACGACTTGATTGTAATGAGTGGATTATACCGTTTGATGAGTAGGTGGAGAACAGAGGGAAAGTGGACTTTTAAGGGCGTTTCGAGGTGAGAATATTTGGTGTGAATTTTACTAGTGCCTTTGTCTTATATTGACTAGCTTGTTAGATAGTACATGACGTAGTGTATATATTTAATAGATATGTAAACACTGTCTCATTCATACAAGTATTGAGGTAAGTACTGTCACTAATGTCAACTGTCAGTCATTACAAATTGCGGGCAAAAGGTTGAAATTGAAGTAGCGGCTTAGTGCGGTAGTGATTCGAGCCAGTGAGTGAATCAACTTAAATACGGAATCAACAGGATTCTACAGCACACAACATAACAAAACGTCATGCCTGTTATCCCAAAAGAGTTAGACAGAGGTGTAGGTACTATAGTAAAACCCACTTTTGCCAGTTATGTTTAAGTCCATATCTCTTTTAGCGTGTCGATAGCAATCTAAATCGACTCGGCCCAAAATTCGGCTACGTTTTTGGCGCCATCACTAGCGTCCATCAGTTCCTGTAACGTGCAGCTGACAGGACACGCAGGAAGATATTAAGTATCCCATCGTTTGTGGAACAGCACCACATTTACACTCCAAGGCGGACTCGTCTATGAATCTCCACCTGCACAGATTTTCCTTGCTTCGGCCAACCTGGGTTCGGAGTCTGTTTAGAGACTTCCAGGTTACCCAAGGCAACTCATGTCCAGGTGGGAGATCTTCAGCAGGTGGAACGAATGGTTTGGGTAAGGAAGCACTGTCTCGCCATAACTTCAGTCTCTCTTTTGGTCGTTCGTCAATGAGTGGGACGACACACTCCCATCCCATAGTAACCCATGTACCCCATGTATCCATCTAGTCCCATGTAATAGGGGGAGAGCACAAAGCCAGACTCCGGGCTGCTATTGAGAAGTTCCAGATGGAACCTAGATAATTAGCTCTATTTCTTTATTTGGCACTAGAAGGAAGAGCATCAGGACCTGATCTGAGTTTGCACCTTTAAACATTGGTGTAATTTTAAATGTTTGACGGCTCATATGTGTAAAGAGATTTTTCTCTTTCATGATCGAGTATGTATTTTCAGAAACGTTACTGACATTCGCCCAATCAATAGAATACATGATCAGCCCGTTCCCACTGCTGGGACACAGGCCTCCTCTCTGTGAGAAGGAGTGGGCCTTAATCCACCACACGGGCCCAATGCGGGTTGGTGGATATCACATGTCTTTGAATTTTTGGTTCTAGAACATGCCTGTTTCCTCACGATGTTTTCGAATAGAATAGAATATATTTATTTGCTTTAAATATGGTACATCAAGGTCAGAGGTTAAGCATTGCCATACAACGTGGCAATGCGGCCAGTCTCTTGGGTACATTACCAGTCGACAGCGATGCGGGTGAATTTTTCGATGCTATATTTTAGTTTGTAAATAGTTTTAGTTAAGTTGGTATATAATTTTGCTACTTTTATTAATTAATTAGTTATAAGTTATTGGTACCCACTTGTGAATATGTATATTCAAATAAATAAGCATCAGTAAAGGTCTTATTAATAGAGTTATGGTCTTAAGTGTTTCGCCATGGACTGGCAAGTATCTGAACCAAAAGACCAGACTCTATTAAATCTGAAAATCTAAAATGTATGGGGAAGACGCAGCCGATAAGAATTCTGGTCAAAATGACGACTTCTTAATTCCCGAAGAAGTAGCGTTGACAATTTATTTAAAGTACAATACACAGCTGTGGGTGGATAAAAAATAACGACTGACCTCCTTGCAAGGGAGAATAATGACACACCCGTACAAATATCTACAGTAAGTTTAACTTTCATTATTCTTTTAACAACAGAGGCCAATTACGTAACTTCAAATTTTTCACTCACACCATTATTTTAACACAAAGAATGTACTAATACGACGGGGATTGATGCAAATGACACCTCCTTACAACAAAAACGTAAAAAAAATCTGCTGTTGCTAAAAAAAAATCACTTGAATTTCAACCTCATATGTAAGCAGATAAAGCTCTATGTATATTTTCAGAACTGTAAAACGTAATTTTGTAAAACAAATTCAGTGTTGCTGTCACTTAACAAAATTTTCGAACGAATATCATCTTTATATTTAGAGCTTTAAAATCTAAGGATTCTTTTATCCAGCTGTAAATACTAATTTTGTAAATTGCCGGTGACATGTTACTATTGATTTAAGAAAGTTTATTCAAGGGGTGGGTAGAGACGTTTCCTTTGAAGAAATTATACAATTTACGGAGTTTAAACTTCATAGGGGTGAGAATGAAAGGAATGCTTGGAAAAATAAACTGGGAACGTTTTGTTTTTGTTGATGTTTAACTTTCAGGCGTTTGAGGAGGGGTAATGCAGCTTGGATTAATTGGTAATCTAAATAAATGAAGCAAAATATAAATGTTTGAGATAAGACACAGAAAAATAAGCTTACTTCTTAGCTTTGGCTTTCATCGTTTGAAATAGTCTGAATTATGCCACAGTAGTAGTAAATTGCTTGAATAAAATTCTTCTATTCATTATCATTTTAATGATAATTTTTAACGATAATTTTTAATGATAATTTTTAATGATAATTTTTAGTATTTTTTTTACAACTTATTTTTTTTTTTTTTTGTATATGGGTATTTTGCCTGAAATAAAACACAATGTATTTATTATTTTATTTTATTTATTTATTTATTATATTCCGATTCTACTACTTAGATACTCTTTAAAGAAAACTTACACACGATATATTGATTGTAACAGTTTATCATGTAAACATCAACTTATTTTTTAAGCTTTCTCTATCTATACCCGAGTTCAAAAAAGGAGGGAGTCTATGTTCGTCTATAAGTATTTTTTTTAATGTATGTTCTTCGATATTTTCGTCAAATAAGGACCGATTTTGAAAATTATTTTTATTTGTTGGAAGAAGCAGTTTATTAAGTTTGCTTGGGTAGTGTAGCGGCACGGCATCTACATCGCTACATGCGAACTACGCATCAAAGACCTGTCGTCACACAACATCCTGACGTCACACAAATCCTGCATCGCGCAATTAGAGATTACCGCGCGATAAACATATATACAAGCTTCCGACCTCCGGTCAGTTGCCCACCAGACACGACACCCGTCTGGTCGGAGGATCCTCCCTTTTCTATGGTGGATGAGAGAACTTTACACCCTGTTCCTCATGCTTCTAAAGGTAGTTTTTGAGTTAGCTAAGATAATACGTATGTTTAATCCACAAAAAAACTAAAATAGAGATCCAAATACACCAACTTCCGAAATTAAAGTAATTTTTCACTTCGTTGTGTTTTTTGGAAGACGGTTGTTTTTTCATAATTAATTTTAAGCATTATGCTTTTATGGGCGGTTCCGTGCCTCGGAAAGCACGTTAAGCCGTTGGTCCCGGCTGTCATTCGTGGATCTTTGACAGTCGTTACGAGTCGTCAGAAGCCCGAAAGTCTGACACCAGTCTTACCAAGGAGTATCGTATTACCCAGTTACTGGGTTGTGGAGGTCAGATAGGCAGTCGTCCCATGTAAAATACTGGTATTCAGCTGCATCCGGTAAGACTGGAAGCTGACCCCAACATAGTTGGGAAAAGGCTAGGCAGATTGATTTTGCTTTTATGGGTGACTTTCGCCAATGCAACTGAGCGTGTTTAGCAAGTCTAAACTTCGTTCACATCTAAAGAGCTGTAAGTGTCAAAACTTTTGTGGAATTATCAGTTTCATTGGTGAAATCCGCACAAATTGATATTTAGTATAATATTTTAAAACCGTTATAACAGGATATAAAAAATGTTTATTTAAAAAACCTAGCTCATCCCTAATCGTGTCAGGGGAGGCGATTAACTGATATCGGCAGAGTGTACATGTGATGCGTCTTGTATAAATATTGAATCGTGTGCCAGACGTATTTGTGTATAATAGCCTTATAATATTGTTTGTTTGGCGCTGTCTCTGCGTTTGGTAATGACAGCAACGTTTTTTTTTTTGTAATTATTTGAATGTTTTTATGTTTTGGTTTGTGACATCAATTTTAAATCAGTTCTCTTGTGTGTTGTCTGTAGTGTAAATTATTTTCTTTATGAGCTTTGAAGGACCAAAAAATATTGTGGCTCTTTGTATTCCCAAATATTTCAAGAGTAGGTAAATACTTCGCAAAACAATTTGAACCTGATTATTCTGGTTTAGTTTCTGTTAAACCGGCCAGACTAGTTCCTATTACTTCTCTAGCTGTTTTCTACTCTTATCTCTCGTTTTGTTAACTTCTTCTCAGCTAAAGCACTAGTGAAGGGCGGGCGTTTTGGGGGACTGCCTTTTGTAGTTTTAACGTTCAAACAGTCCTGATCCTCAGTCTAATTTAAATAAAATTACTTTTGATTTTGACTCTTTTAGCATTCTCTTTATCTTTTTCGTGTCTTTAGTGACTAACCTGGTGCCAGAATTTTTAAGCCACCCATTGGCCTCTGACTTGGCTTGACATGCCGTCGAACAACAATAACATTATTAATATCTTCATATATTAATGTATACATAAATATTCCAAGTAATTACTACTCCACCCCCATTTTCCTCCTCCTCCTCCTCCTAATTCCCACATCATAACAGGAAGTTACAAAAGACCACTAACTGGTATTAGACGCATGCGCATCCGTACCCAAGGTTTATAACAGTGATCCAATCAAATGATTTTCCCTGAACCACGTGTAACAGTGATTAATATCTGTAATACGGTATTATTGTCCGGTGCATGCGCCGTTATCGTGATCGACAGTTTTGAATCATGCGGGTTGAGTGCGGTTAGAAAGTGACGAATTTTGTAGCTGGAGTTGACCGTCAAACTCAAACTCAAAGCATTTATTTCAAATAAACCAATTACAGTCACTTTTGAATTGTCAAGGGGTCGATCAGTCAGAAATATGAAGCTAGTTGCCCATGCCAACGCGTAGTAGGTTCCTATGGAGAAGAACGGGCAAGAAAATCCACGGACACTTTTAAATCAGAATATTGTTACAAAATATTGGTTACATCATTCATGTTGTAATTATACATGTGAGAACAATGTAGAGATACGTGGCACTGTTTATTCAGACTTTTGGACACCCACCGCTGACGATTAGCGAAAAGCTATCAGAGTTAGCATCTAAATCGAGTTGGCAACCAACGAGCAGCGAGTGTGTAGTTTGGATAGTCTTGTTGCTGGGCTATGAGCGAGTGCGATAAGTAGAATGACTGCCCAGTCACTTGCTGGTACTTATATAAGTACCAAGCCAGAGTCTCTCAGTGAGTATTCTTCCCGGCAAGCGACCGAGGCTGAGCTAGTATTTTCTTTGATAGTTATTATCGCTGCGACAAACTAGTGAAAAGAAAGCTCTCGCTGTCAGTGTGAATGCGATGAAAAATTAATATATATGTCTCTTTTACTGACACGAGACCTACATCTATTATCCGTGTCTTGAGCGAGAAAATAGTCCATAGCTAGTCGCTTCCTCGTCGGCGTGGGACAGGTGCCTAAATTGTATTCGTTTTCAAATGCCCAGCAATTGTTTGCAAGACATGGTCAATGGTTAACCCCCAAGTTGTTCATGGCAGTTTGAAAGAGCCAAGTTGATATTAAAATGAAAGTAGAAGCTTTTGAATTTTTTTTTCGGATACAGATACCCATCCTCTTGTATGTGACTGTTTTCTAAATATTGCGGTGCCTTTTTTTTTTTTTTTTGAGCATGGGAAATCATCAAATGACTTCTCCCGCTCTGGGCAGAGCGAGAGGGCGTGTCAGACTTTTACTGACTAAAACCCACCCGTGTTCCTTCCGTTGTCTGTGTGCCGGGGCCGTGATATCCCTTTCGGACAAACCCGCAGCCCCAGCAGGCATTGGTATTTCGACCCCGTCAGTTGGTGCTGACATCTCTAATATTGCGGTGCCTTAAGTTAATATGATGAGACTGCTTTGCCATTGAATCATTTTGTGACTCACATCACTTCGTACAAATAGGTAAGATTGAAATAATAAAGGTACTATTCCGTACCCGACGACGCAGCGACGTGTCGCCGCGACACGACTGGTTTCTATGAATTTTTATGAAATACCTTTCGACACGTCATTGGCAGCTACGGACGAGTGACAGGCGACACGTGCAGCCCGACCGAAGACCAGTAGTGCCGCCAACTATCGAACGATAACACGTTTTTCTATCTTCTACCAACCGACTGGAATACGGGCTGCTGCCGCCTTTTTTTTTTTTTTTTTTTGAAGATGGGAAATCATCAAATGACTTCTCCCGCTCTGGGCAGAGCGAGAGGGTGTGTCAGACTTTTACTGACTAAAACCCACCCGTGTTCCTTCCGTTGCCTGTGTGCCGGGGCCGCGTTATCCCTTTCGGACAAACCCGCAACCCCAGCAGGCATTGGTCTTTCGACCCCGTCGGTTGGTGCTGACATCTCTTTGAGGTGCGCGTGGAACACAACGCGCCGTCGACACGGGCCTGGTCCTTATCGGACGGCGAGCTGCCCATTGCTCACCGTCCGCAAGCCCGCGCCTACGGTGGCCGGGCTGCTGCCGCCTGCGATCGGGTTCGGAATCATGATTGCAGCGACATGACGCCGCGAGGTGTCGCCGTGACATGACGCCGCGACACGTCACCTGCAGTTGCCACCTGCGGTCGGGTACGGAATGGTACCTTAATGATTTTTCTACATGTATTTCTCTATTTCAAGTGTACACAACTAAATAACTATGGATTCGTCGTAGCTAGCCCGCACGTATAAGGGAAGTGTTTTATTATTGCTTTTATCTTCTTAGATCTATTTTTTCGTTGGTTTTGTTGCTCGTCATTTATATCGCATGAGCTAACTATTAATTTAATTAAAAGCATATCCATTTGGGGCTACTTTCGCGCTGTTTTAGATGTAATCATTAATTTTATTTATTAGTAACAGGTTGTTTTGTTGTAAGCTTAATGTTTTGGAAATGAAAAAGTGGATTTGTTGAGCATGCAATTTATGTAGTACGGATGAAAAGCTTGTTACTGACCAATACCAAGAGCGATCAAAAGACAGCTGTCAGTAGCGCTTAGCATATTCAAATAAAATATCTGAATATTTTTTCACACAAACCTACATAGGCACTTTAGAAACGTCAGAAGCTAGGTACATGATCCTAATTGGTTGATTCTTATGGAGAAAGAGCCGGCAAGAAACTCCACGGTTAGTCTTTTAAAAATAATTGGCTTTTACAATATTTTCAAATTACAGTCAGTGTAGACCTGTCAACATGTACCAGTTACTTAAAAATCGAAACATCTATCAGATGTTCGAGAACCATCTCACATTCCTAAAAAGAAGAGAATCTGTATAGAAGGTAAATAAAGTAAGAATAAAAATAATAATAAAGACGGGTAAAGAAAGATCAAGAAGATAAGCAACAGCTACTGCGATGGTGATCGCAGTTTGTGTTAGCTGTTGCTTAGCTGTTGCTTAGCTGTTTGCTTAGCTGTTGCTTAGCTGTTGCTTAGCTGTTGCTTAGCTGTTGCTTAGCTGTTGCTTACCTGTTGCTTAGCTGTTTGCTTAGCTGTTGCTTAGCTGTTGCTTAGCTGTTGCTTAGCTGTTGCTTAGCTGTTGCTTACCTGTTGCTTAGCTGTTTGCTTAGCTGTTGCTTAACTGTTGCTTGGCTGTTGCTTAGCAGTTGTTTACCTATTGCTTAGCCGTCGCTGAGCGATTGCTTAGCCGTTGCTTAGCTGTTGCTTATCTTCTTGACCTTTCTTTAGTCGCCTTTATTGCACTTAAATAAGGTTTTTTTTTTAAATAAAACTTGTCTCCTGTTATTTTAGTGCTGAAAAACTTTAATTTCACCGGGGTAATCATTCTTCTGTATTAATTACACATGATCTACATTATGAGCAGTAACGATATTCAAAAACGTTGATTGAATAAACTAACAGTAAAAATAATCTGTTCCTACATCGTTTTTTAAACCGTACGTCTTCCCCATCACTAAATAATAATGAATCATCATTTTGCACTTTTTTTCGTTTTTCAAAGTCCGTGGGAATGCGTGTAGGCATGGGGTGAAAGCGTTTTGCGGTTAATATATTTTCCATTTTTAAAAAAGGGGCGTTCGTTTTTTTTTTCTTGTATTTTTGGCCAGTTATGATTTTTTTTCATTATTTGTGGGAGAATCAATTTGCCATCTAATTGTGTTGGGAAGTATTTAATGGGGTTTCAAAGGTCACGGATCATTGAAACTAATGGTATAATAATGATGACTAAATTCTATGATAGTAACAGTTTTGTTCGAACTTTGAGTGAAGTAAAGTAGTTCGGGTATTTGAAAGTTCAAATACCCGAACTTTGGATCGAGAGGTTTTAATAACATACTATCACGGCTGGAATCCTCGAAGGGTAAGGCAGAGGTGGTATATAAAGTACACCCATATTTCGCCAATTATGTCTAAGTCCCTGGTAATAGGCGGCGAGCCTATTGCCATTAACAGGGCTCAAATCCAGACTTCGAGCTGCTACTGACAAATTCCAGATGGAAACCCCCAATAACACTTTGCCCGACCTAGGAATCGAACCCAGAATCTCATGCTCAGCAGTAGCGCTTTGCGACCACTAGACCAACGAGGCGAGGTTTTAATAATTGTTAAAATATAGGTAGAAAACTTAAGACGTATTTAGTAAATTAATTTATTACCTAACTAGCTGCGCTCCGTGGTTTCACCGGCATAAGTCTGGATTCCGTGGGAATATCGGGATACAAGGAATCCTATGTCCTTTTCCAGGTCGTGGTACATCCATGTGCCAAATTTCAAGCAAATTCGTTCAGCCGTTTTAGCGTGAAAGCGTAACAAACAAACAAACTCACTTTAACATTTACGTATAATAATACTAGCTTTCGCCCGCGGCTTCGTCCGCGTGGAGGTCGGAAATTATCCCACGGGAACGTACTGCCGAGTTAAAAAGTATGCTTTAATCCCGGTTATAAACTATCTGTGTGCCAAATTTCATCCAAATCCGTGCAGCTGTTTTTGTGTGATTGAGTAACAAACATCCAAACACAAACTTTCACGTATAATAAATGAGCAGGATATAAGGATTAGATTTCACGAGTACTCGCAATAAGATTATTTATAAGTTTTGGTCACATGCTTCATGCTTGCACTTATTATATTTCTTTAAACAGGAATTTAGGCATAAATTACATTACTAAATTAATAATGTATTCCTGTTTGCAACTTGCTCCCTCCCTATTGGGAGTTTATCATATCTGGTGAAATTTGGAAGTACTACAGGTATACAGTACGCTTAGTGCATAGTCCACCATAGAAACAGGTTTTGTCGACGGAAGAATAGACAAAATGACAGATTGTGATTGTCTATCTGTCATTTTGTCTATTCTTCCGTCGACTCTCGATACTTTGACATAACCAGTAGAAAACCCGTTTCTATGGTTGTCATTGGAGTGAAAGAAAACAAAAAAAAAAAAACGTTTATTTGGATACAGTTCGTGATATACAAAATACAAACAAAATAAAAAAATGAACATAATCTTTTGTCAATAATGTGTGTGCCTCACGGCTGCGCATTCAGCATTAATGCCAGACAAATGCTGTCTGACGCTGGTTTTCTGGTTTATGTTGTGTTGTACCTGCATATGTATATGCGTGTTACTTCTATTTTTTTTCTTAATCCAGCCAATGGTATTGGTTCTTTGGCCATTTTCTTTTCAATTACATTCATAGCTCTTGCCAAAAATATGTACTTAACCAACCATGTCCAATTACCATACCTTTATTTCGTTCAACAACAAACCATAACAGCGGTCAGTGGATAGGTAGAGTAATTACTGCATACAATAATAAACGAGCTATCATAAAGGCGCGTCGTGTGAATCGACGACACCTGTGTGAGGGTGTCAGTAGACCTAGTGGCGCGATAGAGGTGTCATCGTGGAAATAAGTCCTAACTATAATAATATAAAAATAAAAATTTAATAATATTATAAAAAAATATTTTTATATTTTCCATTTGTGTTATAGATTGTTACATTTAATTTGTATGATTTTATTTATTTGAAATGAATTAATTATTTCTAATAATTTCTAGAGGAATCATTTGGAAAGACGTAATCACATATAATGTAATTTTATTAGATTTTTTTATGTGAAAGCTACTACTCATATTTTATGAAATTGTTGTGCCCGACAGTTAACTTTATTATTATTATTAAGACCTTATAAACACATGTGATAAGCAATAAAGATTTGAATTTCGAATTTGATATTATTAATGCGAAAGTGAGTTTGTTTATTTGTTACGCTTTCACGCTAAAACGACTGAACAGATTTGGATGAAATTTGGCATATGAGTAGTATGGTTTACCCATCTGCCAAATTTCATCCAAATCCTGAGTTAAGAAATTCCTTGTTTCACCATAAAATATATCTTATGACACTCGACATCCTGTAGCTTTACATTTTTTGCTTACAAACAGAATGGTGCTAGAAATAGTAATCCTACTTTTATTTTAATAATAATAACTGGGGTAAACTTATTAAGTTTATTATGACAAATCTTAAATATAATATTCAATTTAATACTAAAATATATATTTGCATATTATGTAAAAGACTATAGAAATAAAAATTGGGAATCAAAAAATTAACTATAATAACTTCATATTTTTTGTCAGTTTATTAAACATTTTAAATAAATAAAAAAATAAAAGAAGTTTGTAATTTAACTAAATTACTTTGAATTTCATTAGTTATTTTTCTCTAATTCACTAATAAAGAAAAAAAAAATGCTTTAAAATACAAAAACATTTCTGTTTCTTTCGCTTTCATTGTATTTTTTACCCAAATCTTAAAGAATTAAATTCAATTAAAATCCTACACCTATCTAGTCCTTGTTCACACTACACAATAATGAGGCGTCACAAACAAAAAGCAGGAAACGATACATGAACGTGACGGATAAAATTTCTTAGCGATTTCTCATTTCACCCCTCACACAGTCACACTACAAACCATTTGATTTGTTTAATCAAATGCGGGCTTTCGAATTAATTAGTTTGTTACGCACCTGAGCGTACCTTTATTGTGTGTAACACACCATTTTATTTGCGTTCCATAAACTAATATTCAAGCAATTTAAAACTTTATGTGGGAAAAGTTACGGTGTATGACAGGATCTGTGGAGTGTAGACGTAATTTTGTCGAAACAAACGTATCATTATTTTGAATTATTTTCGTACTCAATTCCAAATCTTAAAGTTTTACAGCTTAGAGTTTAAATTCGTTTTGATTTGTAATATTTAGTACAGATTTTTGTTGATTTAATTTTTTAATGTTTTCGATACTTAATTATATGGTGACAGTTAGTTGATGAGTAGTTTGCGTAATGATACTTTATGATTCAATGGGTAACGAGTTTAATTCTGATTTTAAATTCCAGGTATAATTTGCAACATTGTAATTTGATTCCCAAATTGGTGGTTGTCAAAAATCAAAAATCGTAAAGTAATGATTAGGTTGATAGTAATTATTTTTTGTAATGAATTATTGCATCTATTCAACAATGACCATTTCCATACCTACTTCCTATTGTGACGATAATTTGTTCAGTATTTTTTATTAATAAGAAAATTGCTGGTTAGTATTATAATTGTCGCTAAAGTGAGTATCATGGTCATTACCAATTTAACAGGCCCTTGCCTTCCTTTTCCGGTTTCTGTAAAAGACCATAGGTACAGTTCAACCAGAAAAGGTATGCGCTTCGGTAATAATCGTCTTTCTGAAATAACGCGAACGTCGCGCCACAGAGAGAAGCTTTACCTCGGTGAAGGTACCCACAGAGGCAAAGCTTCTAAGTTTTTTGCTTTGTGCACCTGTCACTACACGTTTTTATGTACTTTTCTCTCTGTCGGGTTACGCGTTACGGCTACGCTAGTCATACTTATTCATTTGCCACTCAAAAGATAAAAAAAAAATATATATTTTAATCTTTAATTTTGTAATTATGGTAATACAAAATAGGCAAGCACTCCCATGAATTAGTTTTAACAGCTCTTTAATAAATCTCAGCATCGTGCTTTCGTTTTTTCGAAGATAGACGATGATTGCCGAAGCGTATACTTTTTCTGGGAGATCTGTACTATACAGGGTGCAAGGGACATTGGCGTGCAAATTGTTACCATGAATTTAGTGCCTACATAATTGTAGCACCTAGCGTTAAAATTTTTCGTCGGTAATATAAAAAAGTACGCTGTTCTATAAATTAATAATGTCCGATGTATGGCACAGCAGATTCTTTTCTTAAATAACTGACGAAAAATAACGTTCTAAATTCAAGGTATACAGTTAGCTCAGGACTAAAATTAAATACACGGTATTTAACATCTGTCCTGTAAAACTATCAGAACTAACATGAATGTATTTAATTGTTTTTTTAACAAAATATAACGACATGTGTAAAGTTTAAGGCTAATTCATTACCAAAGGACCAAATATAATATACCAATTTGTAGCAATAGGGCAAGCTCAGGCCTAATTTATTATACCTCAGAACAAACCTACCGTCCAAAAGACACGATACTATAACTATAGAGTAATTATGCCTAGCCTTTTCCCGACTATGTTGGTGTCAGCTTCCAGTCTAACTGGATGCAGTTGAATACCAGTATTTTCCAAAGAGCGACTGCTTATCTGACCTCCACAACCCAGTTACTGGGTAATACGATACCCCTTGATAAGACTGGTTGTCAGATTTTCGGGCTTCTGACGACCCGTAAAAACTGCCAATGATCCACGAATGACAACCGGGACCAACGGCTTAACATGCTTTCCGAGGCACGAAGGGGTCTGGGTATGTAAACATGGTCACCCATCCACCAACCAACCATGGCAAGCGTAGCTTAACCAGATCGATCCACCCGTGCGGCTGTTATTACTTGGCCTGGAGCCACGCCACCATAACTATAAACTAAAGTGTCGTAATTCACCTCATCTCATAACGACCTTACTCCCTAATCACAAACACAGAGATAATTGACATCACAAACCCCACGAACTAAGATTATATGAAATCCGCAACAGTGTCGTAAACTGAGCAAATCCTATGTAACTATTACATCCTGGTTTTACGATCAAATTTTTAATCCTGTTGACATAAAGGAGTTTATCTTGATTCAGTTTTATGGGATGGTGACACATTGTTGTTGGTACTATGATGTTGTTGCGTCTGCGTTTATCGGGTGAAAAGAAAGTTGATTTTGTTTTGGGTTCCTGCTGGGGAGTTTGTTGCGCCACTTCTTCGCAGCTAAAGCACTAGGAAGTGGTGAAGGGCGGGCGTTCTGGCGGAATTTCTGTAATTTTGACGTTAAAGAGTGATGATTCTCAGCCTAATTGGAATAAATGATTTTTTATGTCGATTTTTTAAAGAATGTAATTCAGTACACACTAAAGCTATGATAACATCTTTTATTTCTGTGATGATTTTGTATTTGTAAGGAACGAACGCGTAAAATGTAAAAAAAAAAAAAAAAAACTCATTTGCAAATTTGCCAAACGCCTCGTATTCAATATTTAAGTTTGATACATTTCGTCTATTGCTTGATGTCAGGGCCAGAGACTAAACCATCTAAAGTTTTATTTGATTTTTGTTAGATCAGAGTGTAAAAATTAAACAAATAAAAAATAGCATCATATTATATGAAGAAGAATAATATCGTAAAAAAATCCTATTACAAGGAGTCTTAAATGCATAACATCTTACTGCATACATCCCTTATCCTTATCCACTATAAAGCAGTACTAATAAAAATCAAAAACTTTACGATCTTAAAAATGTTCCTTGCATTTAATATTACCATCCACGCCTGACATATCAACCAGGGCTTAGATTTTACTGTCCAATACGGTATTACATTTGCATAGCCGTAAAATTTACTACCTATGCATTTTGTCTTCTAATCCGAGCATTTTAGCACACTGTGCGCCCTTCAAATTACTACCACAATCTTTTTGCTTCTGAAAAACATTAATGTATATCGTATGGTTTAATACATAGAGTGCAATTTTGTGTATTTTGTTGGTTAACGTAAAGTTGTTTTGTAAGTAATTCGCCGATTTTATCGTAGATCTTACAGGTTACGTTAAAGATAAGTTTTTATTGTGTTTTTCTTATTTTTATTATTTTGTATGCAACGTATGTATGGGATTACGTGACAATGGTGGTGTAATATATGTATGGAAATTTACTGGAGGAAAAAATATTAATTGTTAGACTTATTTTTCACATTCTGATTTTGAAACGGTAGCAGTGACAGCCCTAATCCTGAGGAGCAATTTTAATGTAATCTCTTAAATTAAAATCACCCATCAAGATTTCGTAAAAAAAATTATTTCAGAGTTCTACAGGAGTCTCAGCACTTTTAATATATTAATTTAATAATAATTGAGGTCAAGTGTATTTTGATAACCTGTGCAAAACTCATCCTGTATAATATGGTCATAGCTCTATACAGAAAAATGGTAAGGCAAAGCTGCCATCGCGATTCACTGTCTAATGTGGTCCCAAATATTAATCCCAGTTACATCCCCCCACTATACTCAGTCTGACGATTCATCACAGGACAACAGGGTAAAGAGGGCACTTCAGACTTTACAGTCGTCAAAATTTGCATGAAACTCATCAGGGCGAGTTTACGAGTGCGTGCGTCTCTTCATATGCATTCATTGTTAGAGGATGAACAATTAAAGTTATTATTGATCCTTTTAGGGGTATAAAGGGTAATGATGTAGGTACGGGTTATTTGGAAATTGGAGACATCATTATTGAAGCAGAAATTAAAATGACCTAGGACATTTTGTACTTTATATCATACTTCAGCTTCCGCCAGCGGCTTCGCCCACGTGATTATTATATAAAAGATAGCCTATGTTACTCAGTGATAATACAATGTGACCGCCCGTATTTTTCTGAATGTTCATGAACAATTTTAATAATTTTTAATAAACAGCATGAGAAATTCCATGTCAATACTGTGCTCAAACAAAGACATTTCTGGGGCTTCCCATTCCCAACAGTAACCCGAGCAACCCATTAATCACCAAACATCACATTATTTCACAACAAAGTACTAATTTTAACACAACATCCACCAAATCGTCACATGGTCACAATCAACCGGTACATTAAGTGCCACGGTAATGCAAACGGTACGTTTAGTGCCACGGTGATGCAAATGGTACCAACGTCTAAATTAGGACTGTGTAAACAAAACGACGATATTTGATGGATGGCTATTGTCACGAGAAATCTGTGTGGGTGGCTAATTGAGCTTTCTTCGTAGTTCAGATATAAATAGATTTTCATGGTGTTGATTAAGAATGGGGATAAGAGGGGGTTTTCTGAAAAGTATGAATGGTGACTGAAAAGAGTATAATTACTTAATTAAGCGTAGCAAAGAGAAACACCAGTCAATGGATTGGATGCTGGATTTTGCTGATAATTAAAACGGCAATTTTGGTTGTCTGGAAAAACACTTTTCTTTTGTTTGGTTTTTCAAATACTATTAGTTTACCCGAAAACCAGACAGGAAACACTTGTTTATAAAAAAGAGATAGTTTAGCCCGTTGTATCTTTAACATAAAACAAAGATTTCAATCGTAGATTCGCTCTGCCTCGTTAAAAGATGGGTGCGTTTTAGCACCTTTAACATCATGAAAACGCCATTATTATTGTGTAAGCTCATGACCCTTATCAGTATGGGCACTTTTTCGCGCGACTTAGTACAATGCGGACAAATCTAACGATTTAAATCTTTGACAACATTCGATAAACCAATCTCAGTGAGTCAAAATCAAACATTGAACAAAAAAATGTTCTCATCTCATTACCTCACTCTCCAATAAGTAAATCAACCGACTTCCGTAAAGAAACTAATCAAAGGCTATAAAATTAAGGCAACTATAAAACTTGGCTCAACTGGGTATCGAACCTCGTAAACAAAATGAGAACATTCGTAAGCATGGCGGTGATGAGATAAATCTTGCAATTTGCTGTCGTAACTTTGTGACGATGAATGAGGACTTTGTTCTCTGTAATTTTGACAATGAGGTAGGCAAAAATCTGAGTGAGTAAATGTCAACTACGCCCTACGTACCTACATATTTTTAACCCCCGACGCAAAAAGAGGGGTGTTATAAGTGTGACCGCTATGTGTTTGTGTCTGTCTGTGGCACCGTAGCTCTGAAAAGGGTGAACCGATTTAAATGTGGTTTTTTTTTTATTTGAAAGCAGGTTTTCTAGCGATCCACGCGTCCATATCACAGAAAGTAAAATGTATGGAAATATTTGAAGACGCAATTAAGTTTCTGTCCACGATAACATTCTATCGTGCACGTATTTCCATACATTATATGGACGTGGACGTGACCATTTATATAGTCACGTTAGGAATTATAAAAGTGCACTATGGGTGCCTAGGCATACAATTTTTCCTGATTAAGCAGTATCTAGTAGTATCAATAGAGATCGCAGAAAGCGATAAGGCCGCCCATTGTATGTTTTGTAGTGTTAAATTTATTATTTACTATGTATTTTCTGGTGTACAATAAAGTATTAATAAATATATATGTTTAGATCTCTTGTAACCGGAGATCTATACAGATATAGGGCTCCATAGGACTATTGCAATTGACAACCAATCTGCAAAGTGATTACCGTAATATCCGGTAAGGTTGCAGTATGTAGTTGAAAGCCCATTCAATTGAATTTGTGGTCAAATCGTTTGTTATTGTTGTTGTTATAATATGAGCAACACTGATGACCTGAAAGATGATATGGATCTATGCTGCGTTCGCAATTCATTTGCCAAACATGTAAACAAAACACGAGTTTTAGGAAAACCAACTGTAATGCGTAGGTATTACAGTTGTTTTTAATATATGAAGTTGTAACGCAAACTGAACCATATTAGATATAAGGTTCAGTTTGCGTTACAACTTCATATTTTTTATGACTTTTTCAACAGTACTTGTCGGTCTAAAATCAACCTTATTTACACGTGCATAAAGTTGATGTTTGTCTCAGTGAAAAACTCATGTTTGTTTACATGTTTGGTAAATAACTTGCGAACGCAGATTAGAGAGAGCGCAGAGCATTGTCAGGTAAGGCGAATATGCTGGCCCGCAGATTTTCTCGATGTATACACACAATTAAAATAACCCTTTTTAAGGCATACTGCACAGCACTGTACTCGGAAGCCCTGTGGTTCACATATAGCCAGACGGCTTACAATGCTCTGCGTATCCAATACAATAACGCTACTCCGCAAGCTGGATGGCAGTTCCAACACTATCCTACAATCAACAGCCGCCCGGGCAGACAGCCTGCTAGTGTTGGCGGTTGCAAACTGGACCCGTTCTGTTTTAGTTGTTAAGTACTAACATAGGCTAAATTTTGTTATTAAGACTATAGATAAAGATAAATAAATAAATACACTGCTTCACTCTCAGTGCAGTGTGCGTCAATAAATATTTTTACATTCTTTCTTTCTTTAATTAAAAAATACAGATCATTTCTCATCATAAAAAGGAACTTGTTCTATGCAAAATACTTTTAATTACCTTATAATCGACCCTTGCCATTTAATACTTTAAAACAATAGGTACATTATTTTATTACTTAGCTTAGCGGCTCACTTAGCCTACTGAGCCTTAGGCAAAAAGCATAACTTATAAACTAAATACATTTTCAGAGTCACTAATCCTAATTTATACACAAAATGCTTAAAAGCTCGGAATTAATTATGGCATCATCCCGTCTAAATACTCTTTGATGACAAGTTGCCTTGGAGGCAAATACTTGAAACGTTTGAACAATAAACATACACTACTAAATACACTTTATGAGTGATACATAGTTGAATGGATAAAAATGTGTCTGTCTGTTTGTAAAAAAAATATATCGACAATCTATATTAATAAAAATAAAATGCTGATGGTTGGTAACAAGTTAAAATGTTCGTAATTTTCTGAATTAGGTTTTTAAGGGGAAAAAAATGGTAACATTTCCCGGAATATCTTCAAATTCGGAAAAAAAATTGATCATCCTTTTTTCTATGGGATTTTTGTTATGAACTATTGTTTGGACAGGACAACGTCTGCCGGGTCAGCTTGTTGTGAATAAAAACGACTGATAAAAATATTATTCTTGAAGTCCTAAAGATCTACAAAGAATTATTAAAAAACTCTAAAACTTGTTCAAAAAAAGCCTTGGGTCTTATGACGTTGTAATAATATTAGGTACATATCTATCTACTCATAAGCAACCTAGGTCACCAAAACAATAATTTGCTGAAATTGTACTTCCATTGAATTATGTTTTAAGACAATGAAACAACGACAAGAAAAATAATAAGCAAAGTCAGGGCAAAATTACATGTAGTAAAATATATTTCAACATTTTGAGAATACTGTAAATAGCTTGCGGCCTATTTGACAATTAAACAAATTATACTGTCAAAGCATTTTGACATTTGCATAACGCTAAGTGATAATATTATGAGGGAGGGCAGAAATCGTAGTATGTAAAAAAAAACCGGCCAAGAAACACGTTTTTTATTTGGGGACCCCCTTTTATTTTTAACTTTATTACTATTTCTTGTTATAGCGGCAATAAAAATGCACAATCTGTGAAAATTTGAACTGTCTACCTATCATGGTTCATGAAATTAAACCCTGTGATAAACTGACGGACGGACAGCAGAGGCTTAGTAATAGGGTTCCATTTGGCACCTTTTGGCTACAGAACCCTGAAAATGGTGTATATTTATTTATTTATTTATTTAACAGTTTATGTACACACATTATAAATAGACAAGAAGAAAGGAACAGAAAAAAACGTACAAAGGTGATGCTTATTTCTAAAGAAATCTCTTCCAGCATACCTGCAATAGGAAAGTAGTTAAAGAGATGTAGACAACGTGTGTAAGATTAGAAGAGAAAATAATATACATAAAATAAAAACACTTAATTATTCGCTAATTTAACTATAAACATACAATATGAGAATAAACTTACATACATACTTCTAAAATAAATAACCCTAAAATATATATACTTAATTATAATGTAGTATAAAATAATAAATGCAAAATATGCAACTATGACGAAGTGGACAGATAGTGTTCTTTCACTCTTCTTTTAAAAACTGCAACAGTTTGGCAGTCCCTAATGTCAGGCGGAAGTGAAGTGAAGTGTTTATAGTGTTTCTTTTTTTTTACCAAGCAAAAAATGGGCCCTTCGAGAATAAATCACCATTTCATAGGAAGATTGGACCCATTTTTGTAGTCAAGCTACTAAATTCATGACGCCGTTGATTCTAGAAACGTGAACATTTTTAAAATATTAAAAACGAGTCACTAAAAGGATGTAAGATAACACTATATGAATAGCGTTCATCTAAAAAGTTGGCAACGTCGCAAATAGCTGTCAAATATTTACCAGTTTTTATTAATTTGGCAATATACTTTAAGGAAATAGGAATTATGGCGAACTAGTGAACTAGAATATTAATAATGAATTGCAATTATGAGACTGAATTTGATGTTGAAACCGTTTTAGGTGTTAAAAAGGCATTTGGAAAGTTTCCAAATTTTAATACTTTTTTTACATCTAAAACGAAATATTAGGAGTTACGATATTAATTATTGCATTTCACAATTAATATTTTAGTTCACTAGTTAGGCATATTTCTTATTACTATACAGTAATATCGCCAAATGAATCAAAATAGCGAAATATTTGACATTTATTTGCGACGTTGCCCACTTTCAGAATAAACACTCCTAATTGAAAGGACTTATTGCACATAACTACAACGTTGTTAAAAGAATCAGCAGCATTAGTTCTCTCAGTAAGCGCTCTCGCAGTCTGGATTTGTGCTCGGTTGATGGCAAAAAGCTCACCCCCATTACATGGGACTTAAATAAAATTAGCGAATAGTAGGAGTACCTATAATAGGTCCACCTCTGACTAGCCTTTTGGGGACCACAAGCGTGAAGTTATGTTATGTTAAAAGAAAATTCCTTTTCGCTTTAATCTAGATATCTACTCACCCCTTTACCGACCACAATCGACATTATAATCCTCATAATTCAATCTGTCATTGGGCGTCTTCACTGACTGCACATCGCCCATTCAATCAGGGTTGTCAATTTTGGTTCGTTACGCAGAAACCGCTTTGATAAGACATGCAGATAGGATTATGGACGGTGGCATCCCTGTCCGGGCAATCATTAGGCTTGCAGCTTGTTTAGCACTAAATCCTTTGTCTATTGCTAGAAGGGATGGAAGCTTGCGGATACTTTTTTCGGATATAGGATTGGTTTGGATAAAAGCTGTTTTATTTTTTTAAATGATCTGCTTTCTGTCGAAAGCAGGTCAAAGCACATCTTCATCGTAGGTTGTCACCTACGATGAAGATGTGTAAAGTGTAAAGCTCTTTTTATAAGATTTATTAAAACGCACCGGGCAAAGTAATTATCTTCCGGGTAAAGTAGTTTAGTAAACGATTTACCTATTTCAATTAGGTTAGTGAAAATCAGATAAAATGACACCCATCCTACATTACACTGATCCTTTTAAATCCCCTTTTAACACCAAACGAATAGAACACATTAATATTTCAACGAGCACCAATACGAGCGGTAATACACTATGTTGCAAATTGATTGTACTTTAACAAAATTTCGTATATTCTTACCAGTTTTCGGATTTTGCCTCGGACAACATCACTATTTCTGCTTTGCTCCGGATCAATTATGTGTGATTTGGTTTAAATTGAACGTGCTCAGTGTTTAGATTGAATGTCTGTTTAGTGAGAAGACTGTATTTTAGTGTAAGTTTAGTTTAGACGTTAGTTTAAGATGTAGATGTTGACCAAGTTAACAAGAAGACGTCTGTTTATTTGTAAGTTAATTTTTTGTAGCAATTGAGATTTCCTTGTTGGTATGTATTCTGGCTCTTCTTCTTTTCGAGTCCATGGTAAACCATGTATTATGTTAACCGAGTTGAGCCCAGTAGGTGGCCATGCCAATCGCGGCATCAGTGGCATTTTTTTAGGTCGAAGTGCGGGTGTGTGGACACTTTGGACACTCCAGCGTAAGGGGCACGGTTTGGTCAAGAGCACCGCATTCGCACTAGGTATCTGTGGGATCTATTATCCTCATACTACATACATATACGGCAAACTTGGGCCCGCAGTCAATTGATTGCTTTCCATATAGGCCACTGCAGGTCACGTCCGGGTGGCAGATGCTACTGGGGCTGAACGAAATCGGGTGGTGGTGGGTGCTGTCTGTCCCATAGGTCTCTTCTTACCTTAGGCGGTATTCTGGCTAAGTATCATACATACTGTGTGCCGTAAGTTTTGTCACACGTGTCCCCAAAAAAATGGCACAACAATCTTCTTTTAAGTGTGCTGTAATAATTATGCTGCAGGAAGCTATCGCGTCAAGTGGGTAATGATCAGCAGTTCTGCAATTTTGCTTATGATGTTCGGGGAAACTGTAACGAAATAGGTCGTCTTCTTCTTTTCGTGTGGTTAGCGACTAACCTGGCGTCAGAGTTTTAAAGCCACCCATGGGCCTCTGACTTGGCTTCACGTGCCGTCGAGAAATATCTCTCAGGCATGCCGGTTTCGTCACGATGTTTTACGTCAACGTTTTTAAGGCAAGTGATAATAATATAATATGCACATGAATCCGAAAATTCAGAGGTACGTGCCTTGGGTTCGAACTCGAGACCTATACTTGGCAGGCCGACGGTCACACCAATAGGCTATCACTGCTCAACGACATAATTTAAATTATATTTTGTATTGCGTAATGTAAATTATTTTGAATACTATTATATAGAATCTTTTTTTTTCTTCTAACTGAACAGACAGCAGAGCTGCTGGGGAGTTTGTTGCGCCACTTCTTCTTCCCAGCTAACGCACTAGGAAGTGGTGAAGGGTGGGCGTTTTGGGGGACTGTCTTATGTAATTTTGACGTTCGAAAAGTTCTGATTCTCAGCCTAGTTTGAATAAATGACTTTCGAATTTTGTAATCATCATTTTCATCATTTCAGAAAGACGTCCACTGCTGGACATAGGCCTCCCCCAAATGGGGGAGTTTGCCATAATCGCCACGCTTGGCAGTGGGAGGCGATCGCAGTATGACGTTAAAATGCATAGAGAACGCTGCTACCCATTCTCTAGTGAGTCCCTTAGTCGCCTTTTACGACACCCACAGGAAGAAATGGGATGGTACTATACTTTACGTCCGGCACCACACGAAACAGGCTCAACGAAATAGGTTACTTTATTTGATTAAATTTCTGTTGCAAAAGGATTTAAGATTTGTTCTACAAGCCGTAATTTACTAACTAACGTTAAGCCAGATAAAAAGTCTTCTTATTCTTCTTTTTCCTGGAAATTGTCCCAATTTATTTGGAGTCAGCCCTCCTAGTACTTCTGCGCCGTACCGTACGGTTGTGGGTTTTCTCTTTTGTAAGTCAAATAAAAAGTAAGACCGTGTAATGTAGATACGACGGTGTTCTGAACAGATTTTAAACGCGCCTTCATAAACAATCATCGCAAGATGCTCGACGCTTCAAGCTTGGAATCTTAGCGCAGGCGTTACTTGTGTTTGATTAAATATTATACGTGAAGCTAAAATTTTGTACACCTTTTTACGAAAACTACGCAGACGGAGGAGTATGAAATTTGGGACATTACTCACACTACCATGCGTTTGAAACACTTAAAGATGGCTACCTTAGAATGACATGGAAGCATGGAATTAGTATGTGCTATACATGGAAGCATGGAATTAGTATGTGCTATACATGGAATTAGTATGAACTATCCTAAACTATCTTATCAAACTTAAATTTTAAATGAATTATGGTCGAATTTCGACCACTGGGTGACCACTAGTAAATCATAAATAGGACTGAGCCATATGTATCATCGAAGAACTTCATATCTAACCACCGCAAGGACTATTCTTGCTTGCAGCGCTCGGCGGCTATAGAACCGGGCTGGTAACAGATGTGGTTATCATGTTCACGGGATTTTGTTTTGAAACTGGTTAGATATGAACTTCATTAATAGTACAATAAACTATACCTTCTGCTAAAAAGGTAATCTGCCTAACCACATGGGAGGAAAGCGTGAGTTTATGTATGTATTATGGTAATTTATTAGAAACCAGAAATGTCTTTTAGCAAAATTCAATATTATGAATATTTTAAACGTGTTTAAGATACTTTAAAGTGAAGTAGATTACCGATTAGAGTTTAGGGGCATGAGGAACAGGGTCTAAAGTTCTCTCATCCTCTATAGAAAAGGGAGAATTCTCCGACCAGATGGGTGTCGTGTCTGGCGGGCAACTGCCCAACGATCGATGTCGGGATGTTATATATGCTGTTCGCGCGGTAAACTCTAATTGCGCGATGCAGGTTTTTGTGTGACGCTGACGTCACAAAAAACCTGAGTTTTTGATGGGTAGTTCGCATGCGGTGATGTAGGTGTCGCCACAAGAGAACCAAAGTTGTCGACATAGCTCACAGAATAAGCAAGCTGAAGTCGCAATGGGCCGGCCATATTAGCCGCAGAACCGATGACCGTTGAAGTAGACGTGTTCTTAAGTAGAGACCGCGAATTCGCAAACGTAAGGTAGAACGCGCTCAGGCTAGGTGGAGTGACGATCTTCGCAGGGTGACAGGTAGCAGCTGGATGAGAGAGAGTGTCTGAGAGTTGCCGAGAATCGAGCTGAATGGCGTGCAATAGGAGAGCCCTATGTTCAGCAGTGGACTGCTGTAGGCTGATGATGATGACATTATCGATTTGCCTATACAATTTTTATTAGTTCTAGGTCATAAAACTATCTAACGTTAGTGTCCGATTTAGATCGGTCTAAGTCTCCTGAAAATTATTTGGTCTAAAAACTACCTACTCATAATTTTATTATTAGGTTCTTGATTTCAAAGTCAAAGTCCAAAATGTATTTGCAAGCTAAGTGTACACAGTTGGTGTTATTTTATAATGGCATCGCAATCGCAAAATCAAAATCGCAAATCGTATAGTTAGGTAGGTACCCACATTATACTTATCACACCTCCTAAGCTCCTAATTATAATTATTTAACTAATTACCCATAAATCAAGTCCTGATTAAATCAATTAACTAAATCTAGCAAATCAAATCAACATTACGTTGGTGATTGAAACCATAATAACCATATTAATTGTGTTCAGGGACTTAGGCGTAATCCGGCTAATCTATGGGGGCTTAGAGTGTGGTCGGTACCCTTAATTGGGTACCTGGTCACGCGGATTTGAGTGGAAAATCGAATGGTGCTATGTAGTGGCAAAAGTGGTAATTTACTTGATTCTTTGAACCTAATTAGTAAGTTTAACACAATCAAGATGGTTTAGCTAGCATTAAAATGCTTATGAATGTGCTAAAACTAAATAACAAGCTTCTGCCGGTTTTGTCAGAACTCAATACGTATGACTTTCCGTGAAAGGAACCCTTACCTCGGCGTAATATTATCTGCAAAAAAACTGCAAATCTCTAAGATAAAATGCCTTTTTTTAAAGTCACAAGAATTTGATTTATTATTTTGCAGCCCCCTTTTAGCATTCCGATTATATAAAGCCTTAAAATAAAACAGCAAATTTTTAAAACAGGCATAAAATAAACATAAACAAGAATACTTTTTTTGCAGGTCAGTGTCATTGAAGTGTCAACGTTCAAAATTTGTTTTGTGTTTCAATAACTGATGAAATATTATTAAAAAAAATAGTTTAAATTAATATTTTATTATAAGTATTTTTTTATTTTAGTTAAGTGTGTCGTTGTCAGAATGTATTTTTATAACCTGGCATTTACCTAAGGTATGAAGAAGACAAAAGACGTAAGGGACTTTGAGGCAAGATATTCTGCATGCTTCGTTGATTTCGGCCTTAAAACTGGTGAATAATTTTGAAATAGTTTGTTGTGATGCATAAAACATAGTAGCTTTTAAAGGCTAAAGTGTACCTGTAAGGTAAAGCATTTTTTTTAAAGGGTAGTAATAAAAGCTCCGAAAAATAATTAAAATATGGGCATACTCAAAATATTAAATTTACTGCTTTAAATACAAATTTTCCGACAACTTATATGCGAATGCAAATAAAGAAACGAACGAATAAAATACTGAAAATTCCGAAAAACCAATACAGCATTTGCTGACGTTATATTTTCCACCAGCTTAAATTGCGTTATAACAAAAACTACAGTTAGTCATTTTCATCCCAAAACCAGGATTAGGAAATGGTGAAATAAATTCTGCGAGTAACTTCGAGGTAGCGCTCGCCAGCCGCTGCCGCGGCACCGCTCGTTTCGCTCGCTCGGCTCGAGCGCGGTTGGTCACAGTTCTAACCTAACCTAATCTATTTCGCCTACTTTTTCACCTCTGCACCCCAATGCAACTACCGGTAGGTATTTATTTTCATTAAAATTGAGAGTTGTAAGGTTATTATTTATCCAATAGTAGAAATTAAGCTGATTTCTATAGAGCTTAAGAAAACGATTATTTTAGCAGAACATAATGATTTCGGAATCTTAGTATGTTTTTCGGAAGTTTGGTATTTTTTTCGGTAATTCATTTTAACACAGCTTAGATAGTATTGCAGTCAACCACAGATCGCTGGAAGTTAATTTGTGTTTTGGAAGCTTTACTATTTCCCTTTTTCAAATATGTCTTGAGTATTGTTCAAGATAAAGCTCCATTTACATGATTCAAGTTAGGTGCTTGCCTGTGGCAAACAGACAAATTGAAGCAATAAATGACTACCATTGGATATGAGAAATAAGGGTGCTTTTATTATCGCTGACGTACTGCATCTCCCTATATCAAATACCCATTGCACATGGAGTGTAGGTATCATAAAACAGCTGACCAAAAATTTGAGAAAACGGTACAAAGTATAGTTACGAAAAAAAAAACTCGGTATTAAAATGAAAGAGCGTATCATACGCCCCGAAACTGAAGGTTAAAGGTTAGCGCAGACTGGGGCAAGCCGAGCCGCAAAGCAACGCATTACAAAAATCCTTTTCATTATTTCGTATCTTTTATTGTGGCTTCAACTTATGGTATGCCACAGGCCACAGCCAATTAAATCGCACCATTTATATACGACATAGGAGTCAATCAAAAAGCTAGTGAATTCACGTCATTTTAAGCTAGGTTACCACAAGATGAAAGGGACGACTCCCTCACACATAGAAGAGGCCTTAGTCCCAGCAGTATTATATGTTGGTCTTGCTCATTAGTCCTCCAGACCGAATTCCGGCCCTGGTGGCCAAACTCAGTGGAAACTAGCCTTCGACACAGGAGATATTATAGAGCACAAGTGTGTGCGCCACAGATCTTGCTTATGCTTACGCAATGTCAACGTCTCCTGTCAAAAGTCTGCTGGAAAAACATTTGTTAAAGGAAACTGTGCTTTTGTGGCTAAACAGCGGGGCGCAGCTTGTATTTATATAAAAATCAGTTGCCTTGCGTTAGTCTCGAAAATGGCCCGACCGATTGTGATGAAACTTTGGTAAGTTGTTGTGTGTGCGCCGGAGAAGGTTCCAAGCAGAAAAAAAATTGCAACGCATGCCGGGTGTTAGCTAGTCTTCAGATAAAAGTTATTTGACCATTGAAAAATCAGGCCTAAATTTATCATTTGTTTTGTTTCATATCCTTCCTGACTTTACATGCAGCTGCGGGAATCATTATCGGGAGCATGGTGGGCAGCTTTTTCTTCAAAGGTTATAAAAAATGGCCGATGTATATTGGAGGCGGTCTTGGCTTTGGCATGGCTTACATCAACTGCGAGAATAGCCTGAATCACTTTCTTATGTCCATGGATCCAAAGGCTTGTATGATAAAGTTAGTATATTTCTTTTTGTTACTTATTTTTGCCCTGTTATCTTTATTATCAAGTTCACCATGATCATCATCATCATTGTGATAATCATTAGTGTCATTAACATAATCAGCAACTTCCATAACATAATTTTTTATAGTTTATCCATCATAAAAAGTAAGTTGGAGTCTCATGTATGGGAAAAGTTTTTTGCATTTTCTTACTTTTCTAGTACTTAAACCTCAGTTAGTCCAATAGAATTTTTTGATCCATAAGAAACAGGATCGATTGGTATCAAAACAGTTTTTGTGAAAATGGCCCATTTTCTTGCTAACTGTACGTTTTTTCTAAATCTGTGACTGGGTATCAAGAATTCTGAAAAAATTAAGGACAATGTCCTAAAAACGTTTTCCTGTAGGTACAAGGGTTTTTTTTTGCTTTTTACTGCCCCGCCTCAAATATCCATATATCCAAATATCCTGTGTAACCTATGTAAACTTAATTTATATTCATCGGAGCAAACAACCTTGTTAACCCTGGATCGAAAAACCTAGAAATCGTGGTAGAGGCCTTTGCCCAGCAGTGGAATGACGCTGAACAGTAACTTTAAAAGGAGCATGAAATTGAAATGACTAGCTGAAAATACAGATATTTAATTGCCATCGGAATAGAAATAGTAGACAACAATACTGCTGAACTAAACGACAGTGTCAATTCGCTTCACTATAATACCCACAATTTTAAAAGGACCCAAGATGTTATCACAAGTACTATAATAGTAAAGCTTTGAAAAAAAGAAGTATTTAAAAAGGCACAATTAGTAGCGGCTCGCCATCCAACCAAAAATATCTACCTGTATACAAAAACGTCAATATTATGCAAACTCTCTCCTTTGTCGCCATCAAAAGCAATAATTGTTTCCCGACAATTGCCTAGGAAACCGTTTGTATTGAAAACTGAAGCCAATACTAAATTAACAACAGTCTGTGAGGATGGAATTGCTTTTGAAATTGCAGACGGAACTAATTATGGCTATAAAAATATTGAAAAGGGACTAAAAAGGGCTATTTTTGGACACAGGATAGTAGTCATACATTGTGAAGCAGATAATGAAGAAGTTAGTAGACATTGGACGCAAGCTGCTATAAATATTAGGGTTGTAAAAATTAGGGTTGTTACTGAATGTTAATTGGGGCCGTAAAATTATTTTAAGCGTCTAATTATTACGTTTTGTGTTAAGAAATTTT
Source organism: Agrochola lota (assembly GCA_947364205.1). Classification (NCBI taxonomy): domain Eukaryota; kingdom Metazoa; phylum Arthropoda; class Insecta; order Lepidoptera; family Noctuidae; genus Agrochola; species Agrochola lota. The sequence goes on from OX376241.1 coordinate 3,714,437, forward strand.
CTTCTTCTTTTTCGTGTGGTTAGTGACTAACCTGGTGTCAGTTTTTATGCGGCCGATGGGCCTTAGACTTGCCTTCACATGCCGTCGAGAAATATCTCTCGGGCATGTCGATTTTCTCACGATGTTTTCCTTCACCGTTTTTGAAGCAAGTGATAATTATACAATACGCACTTGAATCCGAAAGGTTAGAGGTGCGGTCTTTGTGTTCGAGCTCGAGACCTAAGACTTGGCAGTCCGAAGAACGAAGTGAAGAACGAAGACGGAATAAGTTGTTGGTTTATTATTTATTGCTTGATTCTACCTGGCGCTGGTGTAGGAGTAAGCATGCCGTTTTTTCACCTTTTCCTATAAATATTCTTCGATTTCACTACTATCTTATAATATTTCGTGTTCAGAGAATGGCTGTATACATTGGATTTAGGATTGAACGTCAATTTTTTTCATGTTTTTTTTGTAGAAATTAGACATGAGGGTCTGTGAATACATTCCTAGTCAAATGTATTTGCATCATAATCGTTAGTAACCTTACATTAAAGTTCTTTTACATTCAATATCTTTAACAGTGTATCTTTAGTCAGCCCTACAGAAAATCCCATCAAAACAGCCAAACGGTCAACAGTAAAGACGTTATACCTTATTTCTGCACAGCAGGGCATTTCCCTTCGCCATTTGTGTCTTTGTTTCCACATAAAGGTCACTTACTGTCGCGTCTTCTATTCAAGCTTGAGTCGCTTCCATATTTGTATTGAATTCGGCACCGCCTTCTTTTCTTTCGTTGTTTGCAAACCTGCCGACTATTCACCACCCACAGAGACTTTTAACAATTTTAACATTACCATTCGTATCCATATAATTAGATTCTTAGTCTTCATCATAAGGTTGAATTTCAAGTTGAGTAGCTGCAGGAATAAGTTTGTTTTTGGACAAATCATCACTTGTTTTTCCGTTTTAAACATTTTTATTTGTTACGTTCCGATCGTTTGTGAGTCATGCCCGTTGTAGCTTTGAGTTCGTCCGCATAGGCGTTTCTATGGCTTTTTTTTAGGTAAACGCATGTCAATTACATTTCGGATTGCGTTTGGTTTAGGACAATGGTTACCAAAGTTTTTGTGATGCCTTTTAAATATATGGGATCCTTTCACACTTTTTTTTGTTTGTTAAATATTAATACTCTCTCTCCCTGTTTTAATTTGCGAGGACTTACTTATCTAAATAAAATATGCAAAGGTTTTTTTTATTTGTGAGGCATGTTACAAAAATCGGTTTCAAGATGTCTGCAGTTTTTGTCTCTAAAAAAAAAAAATTGAAACTTTAACCTTAAAAATCCAATATAACTACTAATATACTATGAAGAAAATAATGAGCATTTTCATTATTATTTCTTTTCAACAACACAGCTCTATGTGACTCAAACAAAAAAACAATTTACAGAAGCCAAGACAATAAGTTACTACCAATGTTTCATCTTTATCGTTCACCCTCAATAGCAAACTATTATTCTTCTCTTTTTACCATGATTGTCCATTATCTACCATTATTGTTGCTTCGACCATCTTTGTTACCCAACAAACAGAAAAAAAAATGTTGAGGACCACTGTCATATTCATCAGGTTTGAATAGATTGGAAGACAATATGGCCAGAGGCAGCGCAGTTTCAATTGATCGTGCAGACAATTGTACTGTAGACCAGGGCCAGTATTATATGCATCCTTTTTATTAAAAAGAAAATGCTGGTTGTGATTAGGAAATAGAACAGTTTAAAGCTTTGTATGGGAATGGAAAAATTGTTGCTTTTCATATCAAAATCATGCCCAGGTTTTTATTTGTGTTTCTTTTTACAGAACCACTAAATGTGGTCTGTGGTTTTACTCGCATACTAGAGAAAATAAATACGTGCACTTAATCGCATAAAAAGTATCTTAGATTTGAATTCAGATCATAATCTACTTGTATGTCTTTCATTATAGTGCCTTCAGGGGCAGTTTCATAGACGAAAATTATTGTAAAGTTTTGCGATAATTTTCGTTTTAAAAACTGCCTTAAGCTAGGGTTTTTTTAGACTGCAGTGGTCACCACATAACGTCCGCAATTTACCGGCAAATGACGTCACTGAAATTTTTTTTATGTAAGTAAGATGGCGTGTTTTCTTAGAGTAAAGGCAAACCTTGATGCCATCATTTTCATGGCGGCCGTCACTGCGGCCATTATGTGGCGGCCACCGGTGTTCTAGGAGACCATTGCTAGACTCACAAACATCCAAACTTTCAGATTTAGAATATATTTTTCAGGATCAATTAGAATGGTATACAAGGGTTGAGGCTTAAGCCCCAAAGCGAGCTAATTAATGAGAATGATGATTTTCAGAAATAATGTACGAGTTTATGCACTTTATCTCATGAATAAAGTTGAAAAAAAAAACAGATCTAGAGTCCGCGCCACAGCTGAAGTCCGGCGGAAAATTATGGAACTACATTTTTTGATTGCCATTTAATGCAATGACATAGACAATAGCGCCGCGTCTATCGGACTTGAGTGGTGGTGCGGACTCGTAACGATTAATGCCAGTCTCCGAGAGCTAAGAAACCCTCTCATGGCCTATTTATCTTATAAATAGACATTATTTTCTCTTTTTTTTCAGAAAGGGGCCTTAATTAGGATTCTCGCGCTGGTGAAGAGTTTTTTTTTCTCGTAGAAAGTAGTAGAGTTGTATTTAACTTGAAAATTGTAATTGCCCAAGAATAAATATTTCGGTTGATTTTATATTAGTTAACTTGTTTTTTTATAATTTCCTTGTCGTAGAAAAAAATACAATAGACGACGCAATAAGCCAATCGTCATCCGGAGGTTGTCTCGTTGGGAGGTGCAACAAGTGTTGATTTCTTACAGGGTTCTTTATGACTCTTTATGAACAGTTAGGCAGATTAGGTTACTATTGCATTTTATAATGGATTTCCGCAAAGTCACGCGTGATTCAATTAACTATATTATCGTAGAAGTAGATATTAAAGTTTGTGTGATGTTGTCATCGATATAAATTTATTATAAATAGGTATTTGTGATTCTGTACGTAGTGGTAATCATCGGAACTACACATCCCATTCAGAAAATTCTTTCATTAATAGGAAGCTTACAGTATTGCCGAGATGTCGTAGGAATATTTAGGGATAAAACAAGAAATTTCACGAGGATGAAGTCGCGGGCAGAAGCTAGTAATACATGTAAACATCATTACTAGGGAGCTTCCAAGACGCAGGTTCCCGGGAAAGAAGTCGGTATCGATCAGCGCACGAGCCCCTTATTAACTTATGCGCTTACATATAAAGAAACAGGTAAAAAATTGTAACTGTTTCTTTCTGTAGATCAACCAAAAAAAAAAAATAATAATTAAAAAAAAAATCTCGTCGATGTACCATGAGATTTTTTTATTTTTTTTAAACATGGTTACCTACATGAGTACTCAACAGATTTGCATGGTCTTAAAATAACTTTCGGGAACAGGATCTACATGTTTTGCCATTGATGGCAAACAAATTTTGTTGGTCAAATTAACCATTAATTTGAATTTATATACAACAAAAAAAATATACATGCGCAGGCGCTTAAAGACACAATAAAAAATAAAAACCTTAAAACTAAAAAGTGTTAAATTTTTGAGATCGAAGAAATGTCATAATGAGAACTAAAAACCATAATTAAAAAAATCTGTTAGGACAGTCGATCTGTACCGGAAAACTCGCTGATGTTTATTTATTAATTTTTCAGAAAACTTACCGTCTAATATCTATAAAATCAATCTATAGCCTTTTCAATGTTACGGGCGGCTTCCAGACTAACTAGGATGCCATTATATTACATGGATCGACTGCCTATCTGACCTCCACCCAGTTACTGCAGTTACTGGGTAACACGTTACTCGGTACGACTGGTTGTCAGACTTTTGGGCTTCTGACTCCGGGACCAAAACCATAACGTGCTTTCTGAGGAGACACGTAGGGGTGTCGATATGTAATGGATGGTCCACGAACTGACCGCAGCAAGCGTAGCTTATCCTTTGATTAACCCGTTCGGTTGTTATTGTTTAGCCACGAGTCTAATATCTATAGTAATTTACAATTAGCTCTTATAGTTGCCATTCAAAAGCTTCCAGGTTTATGCAAAGTACCCTTAATTCCCCGCAGGCGTGGATCAAACCCAGGATCCTACTCAATAGTTGCGCTTACAACTATGTGCAGTCAATCGGCTTAAAGAGTGGGGGTTCAGGCAAAATTTGAAGGAATTTAATGTAGGTACTAAAAATAATTCATGTTATAGGTACAACGCTACAAGGTTCTTTTGACGCGTGGCCAAAATCGGAACTGGCGTTAGTTCCGATTATTCTAGCTTATTTGTCAATACAATTTCTGTGAAAATTTTACTAATGTTTTACCAACAACGCCCCCCTTTTTAATGTCATTTAGGTGCCTAAAGATTCTTGTAGAATTTTACTACATAAATCTCTCACAGTGACGCACCGATATGAAAGGACAATATGCCATGCGGCGCGATGCACCTATGACCTGCGTCCTGTCGGTGGCGCAGGCGCATCACAATCATTTCAATAGGTAGTGGCGCCTTTTGAAATGTACCGTCTGCGTCAACGACAGTTAGTGGCGCGGGTAAATCAGCAAATTAAATAAAAATTACCGCGCAATGAAATAATTAAAAAGTGATCTATACTAGTGGGATTCGTAAGGATGCAATTACAAAAAAAAAATGCTGTTTCTAAGTTAAATATTTATGTATACGGTCTGAGATGTATATGTCGCAGTAAAATGGTTATAGCCGTGATATAGTTATATCCCTAGAGATATAGCTTTATACCGTAATATATTTAGTTATACGAAAGCGGTTCATAACTGTCGGAGCGCCCTAATTTTGTTACTGTGACCAATTTCAACGTAGCGCACGCTGGCCGCTGCCGCGGTACCAATTGCTTCCCTCACTAGGTTCGCGCGTAGATGGTCACAGTTCTAACATAACCTAACCTTTTTGGTCGGAGTGCCTTATTAGTTATATTACTAGATCGCGCTCGAATTATAGTTATATTCCTAGTAAGACAGTTATGAACCACTTTCATATATATATACTACGGCATAATATAGCTATGTCCTTAGGGATATAACTAAATCACGGCTTCAACTATCTTACGCGACATAAACATAATAACCCTTCAGCAATAATTTATGCTATAAATGATGGTGCTAACCGCATCAAAATCCATTGCGTAGTTTAAAAGATTATAGCGGTCACACAGACAGACACGAAAAGTGACTTTATTTTATATATACACGGTAACATTCCATAATTACAGAAATAACTCCGCACTAGGAGGGAATATGCCAAAGTCAGTAGAGCGTTGACACCTATGGTCTGTAGGTCAATGGCCCATGATTTCATCAGGTGCACTCTTCCTTTGCTAGAACGTGAGTCACCTGGTGAATCATCGCTGAGGTGGACCTAACAATGTGGGGTGGAGTGGCGTGCGAACATTTTTTTTTCGATTTGTAACATTTTTTTGCTTTTTTTATGCAAAATATATTATTATGAATGTACTCACAGATGTTTTTATTATACCCATTTACACTCAGCTCACTTCCAGGGCAAAGCAGGGAAGTAGACAGGGAAGTGGGCAGGATGAGAATGTAAACACGATACTTCTCTCGATCCTGCTACAGTTCGCGTCAAATAACTTTGCCACTGAAGTAGGCAACAAATGACTGCACAGTAGTAAATCTTCCTTAGTTGTTGAATTTGAATTTGACGCGAACTGTACGGCAGCATTTAGGGAACTATTGCCGGCAGCGCGAGGAGCAGTGGCAGAGGCTAAATGTAAATGAGGCATTCGATTTTATGAAGAACATACAAAAGTTTAAATAACATAATTAATGCGCAGGCCCTGGTTAGTCAATGATAGATTGCCTAGGTTGGATTCCCAGGTAAGTATTTCTCAGTAGTAGCTCAAACACCTTTTTTACATTTAATTGACTCGCTTTGGTCTTTAGTCTACCTAACTCGGATAAAATAAAAAACCAAGACAGAGCGCTGTCAACAGTGAAGTAAAGCCGGTTTCGTAAACATGTGTGCATTTTGTGTGGTGTAGTTTTATTGTAGTGTCATTGTAAAATGTTGTAAATGTGTGCGTGTGAGCGTGTATACACAGAGCGGCGGTGTAGTTTTGGCATGCTTCACTGTATTATTCGCAGCGCTCTGTCTCGGTTTTTTTTTTGGTCTGAGCCACACAATTAATCATGCTCTCTCATCATATAAACTGAGTTATTTGTGGACTTAACAAAAGTATCGGATCTGCATGATAATATTCCTGAATTTAAAAATATAGTTATAAGTCATCTCCACGCTTTTCCTTGAGATTCTGAAGCATATCGTTTTAAAAGTTGCAGTTCGTGACATAAAATAGGCCGCACAGAGCCGACTGTTTGAAATAAAATAAAAGTTAGTGTAAGGTCTTTATTACCCTTTGTTGGAATAATTGAGGTTTTTATAGCTGAACGTCATAATTTACTGGACGTGATACATAAAGTTTACTTTGGAATTTATTTTTGCTTGAGAGATAAAACATTTGTAGAGGTTTTACTATCCATTTATTAATACAGCCGTCAAGAGTATGCGTTCCTGACACCTGTCAGTTGGACAATTTTGAGTAGTAATAAGGATCAAATTCGACAAAACTCAAGTTCAATTCTGACAACCAGTCTTACCAAGGGGTACCTATCGTATTAACCAGTTACTTGGTTTTGGACATCAGATAGACAATCGCTCCATGGAAAATAATAGTATTCAGCTGCATTCGGTTATACTGGAAGCTGACCCCAACATAGTTGGAAAAAACTAGGCAGATTGAATAAGGATCAAATTCGCAAAACAGTTTTTCGTAGGTATGAAACTGACAGATTTCAAAAACGGCTTCCCAACTACAGTGAGCCGCAATACAGTTTTATCGCACACGCGTTAATCGCACATCCAGTTGTCGAGCTCACATAGTACACTCTCTCGACGGCCGGATTGTAGTAAATCCGAAGGTCTATCTGTCTGTTACCTTTTCACGCCTAAACCATTAAGTTCATATATAATTTGACAGATAGGTAGATAGCCTGAAACTTAGAGAAGGTCATACGCCACTATCCATCCTGGATGTTTGTGTCAAAAATGAAGAAATATAAAATACACATAGACGAAGTTGCCGCCAACTGTTAGTAAGTACGAGTATTTAATCACACTACACTTATCATTAAGGCTGTAGACGTGAACTTATTCAGTAGGTATTTTTTACCTACTATTTAGTACACTCATATTCACATTTCACCTGTATTTTTAACAGGTTTACTAATGTTTGCCATAATTTAAAATGCAATAATTTTATATACCATACTTGTATTTGCCATAATTTCATTAGAAATAACGCTTCAGTTGCCATATTCGTGAAATTACATAAAATCATTTTCACTCATTTCATTGGTCATAATCGATCAAGTGTCTTAATAATTTTAATCCATAAATTTATTTGCTATATTTTTCATTTTCAATAATGTCGTTTTCCATAAAATTTATTGACCATAATATTCATTTGCCCATACTAGGACAACAATACTAGTTCAGTTGATTAATATAATATGATTAGAAGATACAGATTTTTTTTTCACAAGGAAACCTAAAAATAAACATAATCTACCTTGCATGCTCGCTTTGCAAAAGAGGAAATCTAGCACTCGCCGGCTCTGCCGCGGCACGCTCGCTACCCTCGCTCGCCTTCGCGCGTTGTCTGGTCACAGTTCTAACCTAACCTAACCTAACCCTTTCGAATTTGACAAACTGTTTATTAACTAAAGATTGTTTCCTGTAATAAATCATTTGATAATGTAATGACATTATTTTTTGTACAAAACAATAAACGTTTCTAAATTATATTAAAGTTGCTTATGTCAAGTATCAATTATGTAATGTGTTACTTATAGAAACTAATAATTATAACACATGTTATTATGGAAACTTATTTTATGGCAAATAAAAGTTATGATTAATCAGTTGATATGACAAGCGTTCAATCTACCTAGCCTTTTCCCAACTATGTTGGGGTCGGCTTCCAGTCTAACCGGATGCAGCTGAATACCAGTATTTTACATGGAGCGACTGCCTATCTGACCTCCACAACTCAGTAACTGGGTAATACGATACCCCTTGGTAAGACTGGTGTCAGACTTTCGGGCTCCTGACGACTCGTAACGACTGTCAAAGATCCACGAATGACAGCCGGGACCAACGGCTTAACGTGCTTTCCGAGGCACGGCAGATTCTCGGTATGTAAAGATGGTCACCCATCTACTGACCAACCCCGGCAAGCGTAGCTTAACCTGATGGATCAACCAGTGCGGCTGTTGTTACTTAGCCACGAGCTCCTCTCACAAGCGTTATTAGCATAAATGATAATAGTGCAAGTAAATATTATGAGGGGGGACGATTATGGACAACAATAATACTAAAAATAATTTTATGGAAAATAAGACAATACCCACCTTGAGAGCATACCCTTTCAAACAAAACAATAATTTTCAATATCGGTCCACAATTGACGGAGAAATCGGTGAAAATATATAACAAAATAAAAAAATAACATACATACGCGACGAACATAATAACCTCCTCCTTTTTGGAAGTCGGTTAAAAAGAAACCATTGCAAATACACAAGCACCAGCATCGACCATCGTCATTTCGTCCTCACCGATAAGGCTCGTTTGACGACCCTGTCCATACTTCTCACAGGCTTGCGCCGCTGTACCTGTAGCTATAAAATTACCCCTTAATTAATCTTAACCAGATCCTTAACTGCCCACACACCGGTGACAACCAAAGCCCAGTCCCTTACGAGGAAATTCGGATCCACAACCCTCCTTAAGTGGGACCTGCGACTCCTGCAGGTAATCCCAAATAAACGGAATGTGCGGTCTGGTGCAGCGGTCAAAACCCTCTTTAAGGTCGGCTTGCGACTTGCGAGCATCGCCCCAAACGACGGAATGTCCGGTCTGGTTCAGGGCCAAAAACCTTTTACCTAAAGGTCGATCGGCGAGCATCGCCCAAACAACGGCATGTCCGGTCTGGTTCAGCAGACAAAAACTTCCTAAAGGTCGACCTGCGAGCATTGAAATCATTAATACATCTTTTTAAGTTATTTTTTTTCCTTAAGAACAAATTTATTATGGAAAAAAGCTAACTTAGAGAGATGTATTAATGATTCCAATGGCTATAATTTTGTAAATACATATCTTTTATAGTCGCGAATCATATTTTGATCAAGATACAGCCTGACACTGACCTGCAAATTGCAAAAAAAAATAAGAACATTTGAATTACAGGCCCGGATCCACCTTAAGTGCCAAAATAATAAAGGAATTATTCCACTGCCCCACTAACAACTTATTGACCTTCTATTACGAAAGCTTTTTAAATTAATTAACCTGTAATAAGTTTTTGGGCTTCTAATGATGCACACTTTTTTAAATAGATGAGGCTCTTTTTACTCTTTTCTGGCCTTTTCCAACTGTTGGTCGCAGTAACTAAGCTAGGGCACCCCGACCTAACCTAATCTAACCGGGTTAGATTAGGTTAGAACTGTTACTAACGGTCGGCCGGTGAGCGTTATTTAGTATTTTTAAGACCCCAAAATGGTAATTATTTGAGGTTAACGAAAAGAGGCGCAAACATTATATTAGAATTTTCAATTATATTTTTGGGTGCGCTAAACGGCACCGTAATAATTGAGTAATGCACTTTCAATCACAATCTGAGAGTTTTGAAGGATATTGCTAATCCATTGCTTCATATGTTTGAAAAATTGATCTGCTCACCAACGTAAATAACACAATGAACGTGAGTGAACTGTCAAATTGAAACCTATAGCGATCAATTGGCATTTTATGTGTGGTACCAGCGCATACCCCGCCGGAATCATTTAAGGTCCGATTTAATACATGCCAAATGATTTATTTATTTTGATAGAACGGTTTGAGTTCAGGAGAGCGTTAATAGCGGCTAATGTGCGAGGAATAGCTTGTAGTGTGCAAAAGTACGTCAAGTTGGAACAGCCAGTAAGCGGTGTTTCCTACCATGACAGTAACTGTCTGGGACAATTCAATTGCAGATGTCATTAAGCAGATCAGGAACATCAATAATCCCCCTAAGAATTTTAAATATTACAGTCATCTGATCACGCGTTCCGTGTGGTGCGAACGTAAATAATAGTTCCATCCCATTTCTTCCCGTGAGTGTCGCAAAAGGCGACTAAGGGACTCACTAGAGAATGGGCAGCAGTGTTCTCTATGCATTTTAACACCATACTGCAATCGCCTACCCGCCTGCCAAGCGTGGCGATTATGGCAAACCCCTCTATTTGGGCCGCCCTATGTCCAGCAGTGGACGTCTTTCGGCTGAAATGATGAATGATGATGATCGCGCGACCGTTTTACTTATAGTGCAACCCAACAGGAATTTAGTGGGATACAAGCATTGTACAAGAGAGGATAAAACCCGTACAAGTGCTTGTAAAGGTATCTAAGGAATGCTTTTTGAACTTTTTCCAAAGCTAACGCATACTGCTTTTCTCAAAAGGGTTCCAGACTCAAATTTGCTATGGATAATGATAATAAAGACGTTGACTTTGATTCCCAGAATCGACTTTCCATTAGGTAGGTACCTACCAACCTGATACTTAACAAACTCATTGTACCACACATGCAATCTAAAGTTGCCGATTGAAAGCATCGATATAATGACCGGAAAAATATGAAAACTTATACGGAAGCCATTTATTTGATAGCACGCAATCAAAACGTGATAAAAACGCTTAGTGCACGCATTTCCTATGCCACTTTGTGTGATGTGTTGGCCAATGTTGGTTGATGGGGCCAATAAAAAGTCGGATGTGGGGAATCAATGCGATGGAGTTAAAAAAAGAAATAACAGCTTTTTAGTGGAAATAACTATTGTTATTTATTGTTTTGTTTTGAAGCTTTCTTTTATTAAATTATGTATTTATAATGTTTTTGCCAAACTCTGGCAAATACAATACAGTTATCAATTCGACACGACCTACGTAATATCATTGGAAATGCAGGATGTTAATCTATTAGGGCTTCCAAACAAATACCTATAAAAAAAAATCTACGTGTATGTTTGTATGTATATGTATGTTTGTCCACGCATTTCTCCGAAACTATTAATCAGTCTGTGACCATTCTTTTTATTAGCTTGGCCTTACTTCAACAACTTTCGGGAACAGTGTAAGTTTCATCAAAATCGGGAATCCAACACAACACCTTGCGCGCGGTCTGCACGCACAGGTATCGTGATCAGCGCATCATCGATATAGCTGAGGTACGGCGCGACGGCAACACGGCGCGGCCCGATGACTACTCGCTTCCACGGACTCCACCGCGCCGGACGATATTCCTCCCTTATTCTATTGTTTGTCCGAGACAGATTATAATTTGTTATAAGCACGGCAATAAACCATTGCCTAAAAATACAGTCCACTCTAACAGTAGTTTTCAAGATAAGGACTAATATGTGTAAGTGTGACGGTTTGGCTTATTTAAACGAGCAACGGATGTGGTGCCAAAGGGACATGGCAAAACCCTGGCCAACCACAATAAAAAGTGAAAAGAATGTTTTTTTTTATTACAGAAAGACTGATATCATTTGTTTGCTGATAATTTAGGTAGAGGTATATACCTATAAGTAAGATTATTTGTAAATTATACCAATAAATTATCCGATTTGTATCCTTTCGCTCATTTTAAAATACCACAAGGTTATACCTAAGTGTAGGTTTAAGACTATGTCTACATATTGCTAATATGACCATGGCTCAGAACCTCTTAGATGATATGGTAAAAAAGAAAATCAAATGCTTTAGACTTACTATTAAAGCAAAAAAGCATGAAAACCCAATATTGGATCCAACCAACCAACAATTGAATTGAACATTGTCGACACTGATGAGTCTTTTACATGGTTAAAGGGGGCGTGACGGAGATAACCCGACGTAGACTGTCCACCACGCCATTCTGATATTAGCGTGATGATACAACGGTGCTGTTTGATTTGTATGAATTATAGCGAAATTGCAGGCGTCTGGGGAATTCTAAATTAGTTTATACGGGGATTTGTGGAAATTGTTATAAAAGTTAATCATTTAAAATTAGTCTACACAAACAATTACACATAATATTATTGGTGACTAGCTCTTGCCCGCGACTTTGTCTGCAATCCAGGATGAAAAGTAGCCTGTGTCCTTTTCCAGGTCATGATCTACCCATGTACCAAATTTCATCTAAATCCGTTCAGCCGTTTTAGCGTGAAAGTGTAACAAACAAACTCACTCTCACATTTACAGTAATATTATAGATAGGATTTGGGTCACCTAGCTTGAGAGCGTCCTACGGTTCTTTTCATCATCATCTTTATCCACAGCCCGACTGCACTTCAATAGGGGACATAGACCTATTTTTGCTTGTGCCAATCCCCATGCAGATATAACTCAATACTCATTATATTCATTGCTTCCTCATGTGAACTTAGGTGGTAGATTTTACAAAAATATGATCATTGGGGACCCTGTCGGGGACACCGAAGGTGTCCCCAACAGGGTTGTCGGGGACACCGAAGTAGGAGAGAGGAAGAAGGCTTTTTATTTTGACTATTTAGTTGTTATTATTCTATAAAACTATTGTAATTGTTTTATAAAAGTTGTTAGTTAAATTTTGTTTTTTAAATAATCATTGATATTTATTATATTAGCATTTAGATAATAGAAATTGTTTTAATTTATTTATAAATGTATTCAACTTTTGTTATTTATTAATTTGAGTGTATTTTTAACCTAGAGCCTGATAAGTTTAACCTATTCTTTGGGTGTAATGTATATTTTAACTGTATGTTTTCTCTTGTCGTGTAAAAGTGTTGGTAATTTCGAACGAATTTGCATATTTCTAGAATGTATAGGCAGGGAAGGGTAAGTTGGGCACGCCACAATTGTGGCGATAAGTCCCCTCTTTAAGGAGTGGCTAGAGAGGCGCCACGGCGTCCTCACCTTCCGCCTGACGTTTAGTTAGGTTAGGTTTCGGGAGGTTCCTGTTCCGTATAAGGCGGGAGGAAACGCCCGGGTGTCACCACTGTGTGGATCGCCCGGAGGACACGGTGGAGCATACGGTGGAGGTCTGCCCTGCTTGGGCGGAGCACCGCCGTGTCCTCACGGAGGCGATCGGCGGCGGCGATCTCTCACGTCCGGCCCTGGTTCAGGCCATGGTTCGGAGCGAGAGTGGATGGGAGGCCATCACCTCCTTCTGCGAAGGAGTTATGCTCGCGAAGGAGGAGGCGGAGCGCGCGAGGGAGATGCAAGCTGTACGCCCTCGCGCCCCTAGTCGCCGCAGGAGACGCCCCGGGCGTCGGGAGTCACGAGCCGAGTTCCGGCCACCGTAGGAGCGGGCTTGCGGACGGTGAGCAATGGGTAGCTCGCCGTCCGGTAAGGACCAGGCCCGAGTCGACGGCACGTTGTGTTCCACGCGCGCCTCAAGGAGATGTCAGCACCAACCGACGGGGTCGAAAGACCAATGCCTGCTGGGGTTGCGGGTTTGTCCAAAAAGGATATCCCGGCGACACGGGCAACGGAAGGCACACGGGTGAGTTTTAGTCAGTAAAAGTCTGACACGCCCCGGGAGAAGTCATTTGATGATTTCCCAACATCAAAAAAAAAAGGGGGGTGTAAGTATTTTAATGTTGTTGGTAAGTGTTTTATCCTCTATGGCAACAATGTCGTCTCCCCATCTTGCAGTTTTCTTACTACTACAAAATAAACACAATTGAAAATCACCGTCCATCTCACAAAACATTCTTCCTTAACAACTTAGTTAGTTGAAACGTTATTAAAAAGTTCTAGCGACAGTGTTTAGCCGTCTCGTCCACGTCGTTCCAACTTATTATTCTAACAAATACTGTCATGTCCTACGTGGGTAATGAAAATATTTTCCATCTCTCCTTTATTACCTAGGATATTAAATCCAGGTTCAGTAAACATAATATTATGTGTAACCTCAACTAAGGGTTGTCGAAAAGAAGTTGAGTTTCACCTCACCTGATGAGCAGACAGCGATGTCTTCAAAGAAAAGAAAGAAAGAAAATACGTTCATTTGCGGTACACATGACGAAAGGTAAGAACAAAACACGAAACTAAACATTTTGGGGGAAAATATGCGTCACATCCACGCAAAACGGACATCGCTCAGCATAGTGCGACCCTATGCGAGACAGAGCCCCAGCGCTGGTTTTGAGCGATAGCCGGCGTTGACATTATGACGTCAACCGGTGCAGAATATAGTGAAATAACAAAAATAAAATTAATAAATACAATACTTAGTCCTAAATGTTTATATCAAATATAATATTTAAATGGTAACATTTCGTACCGTCGTCGCCGTCGGCGACTCACGCGCCGCAGGCTTAATGCAGTCTGTGCGCGCAGCTGACATAAAAACTGTTTGACGTTTTGACATATTGATTATTATGTACTGGTTACGTAATAATTATAACATGGCGCATTATGTCATTAATGGTACGATGTAATGCATAAATATGTAAAAGCTTCTGCCTACTTTAACATTACATAATAAATCACGCCAGTATAGCAAAGGTATCATACTACATCCACATTCTACTCAATGTACTTACGGGATTTCGACGCTTAAACTGTTGCCATGAATTCAGCACATTATTCTAAGACCTACAGCGTTGAAAATTTCTGTCGATATATTTTTTTAAATCTGCTGTTTCATACAAAAGTGTTTATTTTTATTTTTAACAATCTCAACAAAAAAAATCTAGTGATTTCATGCTTGATGTTAGTTTGCGTATCGATGTCTTTGAAACCCTATTGTCTTACACCGTGGGCTCTAATCCAGATACTGGGCTGCTACTTAGATTTCTAATAGAAAATCCAATAAAACCGCTCGACGTAACCCTTCTAAGTCGAGCGGTGGTCTATCGGTCTATTGGGTTTTATCAAGTAC
Organism: Agrochola lota; assembly: GCA_947364205.1. Lineage (NCBI taxonomy): Eukaryota > Metazoa > Arthropoda > Insecta > Lepidoptera > Noctuidae > Agrochola > Agrochola lota. The sequence goes on from OX376241.1 coordinate 3,729,548, forward strand.
TATAAGAAAACTTAAAACTGGTAGGTATTTGCGCGATTTACATACTATAGTACAGCACTACGGCGCGAGCACATCGGTGACGCGAATCCATAATTTTATCACCTACCAAAAATCGCTCAACACGCCTACAGAAGTTTTCACTTAAAAAAACATGATTGAACATGAACATTGAACTCACCAGTTTATCACCAAACTCTCAATAGTACCACCAAACGATATTGTAGTCACAATGTTGTCTGCTTTTTCGCCACTGCACCTAACTGCACAATGGATTAACGACATAAGTCAAACAGCAGTCTTTTATTACTGACACTGTTAAAAGTTGAGTGTATTGCAAGAACTTACTAGTTAGCGTAGGTCAGTTACAAATTTTATTATCTGACGTAAATGCTAAGATCACTGGCCAGATTTATTTTACGCAAGGCATTGAAGATTGGAGATCTCTCATGTTTTATTGTAGAGGTCCTTAAAAAGCAGAAGATTCCAAAGAATATATCGAAGATTCTATTCGATAGATCGTCATTCCAGCCGAAAGTCATCCACATCGAATTCAAATTCAAAATTCATTTATTCAAACTAGGCTGAGAATCAGCACTTTTCGAACGTCAAAATTACATAAGACAGTCCCCCAAAACGCCCACCCTTCACCACTTCCTAGTGCTTTAGCTGGGAAGAAGAAGTGGCGCAACAAACTCCCCAGCAGTCAATTTTGAAAACTCGGTCAAACCGTGAACAGAAAAAATTATCAGCATCATTGTGTGTGTAGGTGTATGAAGGCTGTATGCGACTTTTGCGTACCTAAATACCTATTTAAAGACTGAATAATATTTTTCACAGCAATCACGACAGGTCATGGAACCTGTTAACGAATCTTTACGTTCTACATTTATACAGTTTATTGCATACGTCATTGGACGTGTAAATATCGGAAGCGCCATACAAGATCCAACAAGTTTTTATTGTCACCAAGTGATTTTTATTTTTATTATTGTTTAGGCACCTGTACCACCGCTGGCGATTAACGAGAAGGGAGTAAAGCTAGCAACAATATTTTTTTGTCATTTGCCAATGCTGCAACAGTAATTACGCAATATTTCTATTGTATGTCTTTGGTACCTGGCCTGACATCAAGCAATTAACAAAACTGTCAAACTTATAATTGGTTGCTTTTGGCTACTTTGTATGTGTGTATTTTATGTTTTTTGTTTGTTTGTGGAGAATAAACATTTTTTCTTTCTATCTTTCTTTTCTAAAAACAAATTGACGAGCAGCGAGTAGCGAGTGCACAATGGCGACGAGCGATTACTCGCTGGTATGCATATGCCAAGCGTATCTTGGCGAGCATTCTAACCGCCAAGCAAGTGTCGCTGAGCGAGTACTCTCTTTGATAGTTCTTGTCACTGCGACATACGAGTATTCGTCATTTATGTGAACAGTCAGCGATCAACGATTAATTTAAGTAATTAGCGGTTTAACCTACAATACGCTGTACGTTACTTACAATACTCTGTGCGTTTCTTGAGCGAGAAAAACGTTGATAGCTACACATTAACACATTTGACAAACACACACACACTTTTTGTGATTTTGACATTTTTGTGGGTTACACGTTTACCTAGTTTTTAAGTTATTCTGTCACACTTTTGTAATGTGTAACTGTTTTATGTCCCAATAAAGTAAAATAAAATAGCTAGTCGCTTCCTCGTTGGCTGTGGGACAGGTGCCTTAGTATTGTATTCGTCTTCTTTTGTCTGGCGAACTTAAGGTTTTCATCGCGTATGCTATAACTATCATAATAGATATACTCAAGCCTTTTTACATCAACTACACTTGAGAGCAATAAAATCGCACACGTTGACTTTTTGTTGTTAAAGCAGTTTTTTTCATAAATGTGAATACATATTAAAATAAAACTTACACTATTTGAATGTTTACTTCAGTACCTTTCTAATGATATCAAATACAGTGTAAAAAAAGTACCCATAGGGAGTTTTAGGGCACAAAACCCAACATACGGATAAAATTACCCAATTTAGCTTAACAAAGAATAAAAATAAAACTCAAAATGCTTGATCAAATTGTTTTTTAATAAGGTGTATTCCCTCCCCTAGCCTTGATTACAGCTCTTAATCGGTTTTTCATGGACCGTATTAATTTCACCATGAAATCTTGTGGTATGGCGTTCCACTCCTCTTCAATGGCAAGTTGAAGCTCTTGGAGGCGCGTAGGAGCAGGGCTTCTTGCTCGAACTCTTCTTTTTAGCTCATCCCAGACATGCTCAATCGGATTGAGATCAGGACTACGAGCTGGCCACTCCATCGCGGTGATTCCAACATCTTCCATGTAGTCGCAAACTGTTCTAGCGACATGCGGTCTGGCGTTGTCGTGCATTAAGAGAAAATCTTCTCCCATAAGCCACGCAAGCGGCCTCACATGTTCTTCGAGCACTTCTTCGACGTATCGTGCAGCCGTCAAACTTCTCGATCTCGGGCCGGTATTCGCCGTAGTGATGAATACAATGTCAGTTTTAGTGTCCAACATTATGCCACCCCAAAACATACACGATCCACCTCCAAAAGCCACACGTTCGCTTATGCAGCATTGTGAAAATCGCTCTGATGACCTTCTGTAGACCCTAGAGCGTCCATCATGACCATGTAAAGTCATTCTGCACTCATCAGAGAACATAACAGCCCGCCATTGGTCATACGTCCAATTTAAATGTTCCCTAGCAAATTGTAGCCGGGCTTGTCGGTGAGCTGTGGTCAATTTGGGACCATTTGCTGGGCGATGTGAAGTCATTCCTGCTTCACCTAGTCTTCTTCGAACTGTCCACCGACTTATACTGACATTGCGAACTTCTCGAAGCTGTTGTCCCAGTTGAACCGCGTTCAGTTGCCGATTTCTCAAAGACCTTGTCACAAGAAAGCGGTCATCACGCTCTGATGTTGTGCGTCGCCGGCCAGATCCTGGTCGCCGAATGTAGCCACCGGTCTCTTGGAACCTCTGGTATACACGACGAACAGAGTAGCGGCTCAAATTTAGCCGTCGAGCAACTTCACTTTGGTTATGGCCTGCTTCGAGCAAGGCAATAACTTGAGCGGCTTCTGCGGGCGTGGTATCCATATTTTTCCAGTAAATCCGTATGCTTCCAGTAGAGATGTTATCACGTTGACCTTCGGTATGCAACTGAATAAAAATTCCAATAAACTGACCTTTTTATACCTGCGGCTAAGGGTGCAAGTAGTGACAACGCAAACGCGTGAATTTGGGGAATTCGGTGTACGGTCGGTTTTTGTAAGTTACGTGAAGGTCAATGATTTTAATTTTATGTTTTTGTAAAGCTAAGCTTGTATGCTTTAATTTTGTCTAATGATTTTTACTCAATATCTTTCGATTTTAGAAAACAATCAGTAATAAACCAAATTACAAGGGGTGTGCGATTTTATTGCTCTCAAGTGTAGTTTCTTAAACTCAATAAAATGAAAACCCAGACGGTTGTCGTAGGTCAGTGACGCTTTCCGTTTTACGTAGTCTGGCCTGCTTTGCTGGTTTTGTATAAACTGTTTTGTTTTGCTTTTCTCTGCAATAGTGGATCAGTGGTAACGGCCCCGACTTACAAGTCAAACTAACTTATACACAACTAGGTACATTAAATTATTAATTATTTACACATCTAGGTACATTAAATTATTAATTATTTACACAACTAGGTACATTGAATTTTTAATTATTTACTTATCTAGGTACATTAAATTATTAATTATTTACACAACTAGGTACATTAAATTATTAATTATTTACACAACTAGGTACATTAAATTATTATTTATTTACACAACTATACCTAGTTTTGTACATTCAATAATACACAATAACACTGCTCTCAAAACGGTGAAGGACCAGGTATTCGAAGACATGTGACATCTATCAACCCGCACTGGGCCCGTTTGGTGGATTACAGCCCACTCCCTCTCAAAGATATCAGGCCTTTGTCCCAGCAGTGGGAACAAAATGCTAATTATTCCATGAGTGTTATTCTTTTTTTTTGTGTAGCCGGATAGATTAATTAAGTCTATCAAAAACTAGATTATTTAAGCCAAGAATCGCTACTAAATAAATAACTTTAGTCAAAATTTTCTCTGGGTGCTGCCAACAGGACGTGGTTGATAAAAAATCTTTGATTTACAAACTGAAAGAAAATAATGTTTAAGTACTTACCAAACTTTTAAGACAATTAATATTGTTCATCTTCCCATATTCAAAGTCAATAAAAGTAAGTATGTAAATAAATATTTATTCCTCAATAGGGAAGATGCCTGGGTAACAAAAATGAAATTCTAATTAGTCCGTCAGTCAGATAATAAAAAAAAATTAAACACGTATTTTTTGCTTTATCATATTAATACAAAATTACTTAGATAAAACGCATGTTAAGTTGGGGAGTGGGGGTCGCCACATCACTAGTATGTATAAAATCTACATACTCGTGACGTCATGGCACATTTTACCTCAATGTATCTCCGTAATCTTTAGATTACGTAAAAAAAGAAAAAATACGTGTCCAATATGTCATCATTCCTATTCTCGCTATTGCACCTACCACTGTTTGTCTCTGCATCACCCAAAGGTTGACTGGTAGAAAATACCTATGGCATTCAGTATCCATAGTCCGTAGTCCATCTTGTATAAATAAATAGGTACCTACTAAATAAAGTCTTTTCCAGGATATAATATTATTCCATTACATCTCTTCGTCAGTTTAATTTAATTTTTCGCCGTCAGTGTACGCCAACATTGTTGTGGGAATGTCCCGAAATGTGTGGTTTCACATATTAACTCTGACGTGGACAGATTTTATTGCAGCCCGCTAGTTTTAATCAGAGCTTCGTTGCGAATTGTTGGTTATCTGATTACTTCTGTTTTATGGGTTCAAGTGTGAATGAGTGGCAGTAAAAGTCTGTTTTCTGAACAGGGAGTGTAATTAAAAAGTTTAGCTTCGTTTTTTGATTTAAAAGAAGATTGTTTGAGAAAGAGTACCTTCCTTACTATTTAATTTTTTCATCGGGAAAAGCTACTCAGTTCGATACAAACTTTCACCCCCTATTTAAACCCTATTAGGGGATGAATTTTCAAAAATGCTTACGTAGTGCTCATTTTCGTTATAAAAGGAACTCTGGTGAAAAATGTTATGCTTCTAGACCCAGCAGTTTCGGCAATGCCTTTCCTGACTGCCTGCCAGGGAAAGAATGAATTTAACATTTTTATTTAGTAGCTACAAGAACATAATTTCTTACACAGTACCACTTACTCATTGGTTACATGGAAAAACAAGATTCACAGACACATTTTCAAACATACATTTTTATTTATGTTTCCAAATATTTCCTTCGAAATCTTCGGAGAATTCTTTAATATCGAGTCCACACAATTGTATGCCATTAGCAAGCTTTTACAAGACACAATTTATGTTGACATCTTGTGCACAGAACGTAGAAATTTTTACTCCCAGCTTAATATTACCTCATCCTTTAGTGATGTGACACGACGCAAAATTATTTAGGTTCCTGCGGAAATAAAAAGTTATTATTAAATTTCATATTAATTTACGGAAATTGTTAAAAGAAAATGCTTGAATATTTGCAATAGGTTCTTCTCTCAATCACAGAAAATGTAGGTTATGAAAATGAAATGAAAATGAAAGTATTTATTTCAGACCAAGCACGCAATAATTGATACAATAGTCCATATTATGTTAGAAGGTAGATGCTTATAGCTATGTTAGTAAAATTTAAAATAATTATTATTTTGGACATGCATGAGCGACCAATGCTTCAAGTTTTGGCTGTCCACTCTGTCTGACACCACGCTCAGAAGCGTGTTGTTGCTACCCTTTATCCGAGACCACAGGGAAGCCGGTCTTTTGCGTATACATAACATTGTGTTCAGTCATTATTACAGTGTTATTACGAAAAAGTCGAGCACAATAATTTTACCTTCACCTTTAATTTTCTTTCTACTATTGGTTTGAGATGAACATGTATGTTTGCTCTCCACCGCCAATTTTTCCACTGCTTAAGACTAAAGTAAAATATATTCCTTCTAAAACTCTATACTTACTGAAGCAACTGATCCCATCCCTACTCACCCACTACCCATAAATAATATTCTTTTCAAGGCACCTTATTGCACCATACATATGGGGATGAAACAAATAGGAACGTAAGAACTGTCGTAATGTACGTGGATACGGCGCATATACAGCAGATAGTGGTTCCCATTGTCCGGCACGCTTAGCTGACCAACGGAATTACGGCTAAGAAAATACTGAGGGAAAAAACTGTATTGTGGATGAAAATCGTGCTTCCTTGAGGTAAAGGGAAATGTGTGGGATATCTCTTGGAGGATGATTTTTAAGGAACGTAGTAGCAAAAATGATAATTTCCCTTCTTGGGTCTTCATAAAAATATGTATATAGAAAATAAAAATAAAGAATGAAGAAGTTCTTAATATTGGCTCGCAGAAAAAAAGGACTACGAGGTGATACAGAAATCAAAATTGATATGGGACCGTGGCTCTAAATTAACAACTAAATTGTAATTGGTTTAATGTCCTATTTTGTTTTAACTATATTTTGCATACCGAAAGGTAAAATATGGTGGTAGATTGTGATATAAATAATATTGTTACATGATTGTATAAAATTCACATATTGTTTACCCGTATTTACAAATAAATGATTTTGAATTTGATAGTTAAAGTTATAAACTTATTATTACTGTTTCTTAGAAACGATATTCTATTAATTACAAGCAGCATAAGTCACTTCAAAGAAACGTATGATAACTGTACCAAATTCTCGTGTGAAAATAATCTCAATACAGAACTTAATCTTACCAAAAAAACTTAATTACACGACCGATCTTATCAGCTTAATGATCCGTTTCAAAATTATTGTCCATCACTTCTTCGTTGAAAAAGGACCAATATTTTTTGTCCTCGTAAAAGGGTCCTTCAAAATCATTGTTTAAATACCTTTGAAAAGGTACCACACACAATGCATATTTTGAATACATTATGACCTGTGAACTGAGGTGGCGTTCGTCTTTTGTCGTGAATATAAAAAATGCTCGTTGTTAAGGGTCATAGACCGAGGGATTAAAATTATCGTGATTGTGAGTCATCTTAGATTTGTTTGTCATGATTTGCTTTTGATCTATTTAAGACACATGTCATGTCAGTCCAGTTTCTATAGCTGACGTTATTGTCAGGTTGAGTTTATCTAAATGCTTTCTTGTAAATAAATAAATTACTGTCTATTATTATGGAATTTGTATGTTCAACATTATATATAACCATTTTTTTTATGTTCATTTGATTTTATACCAATTACTTGTGAAGCCAAAGATCCTCCGTGGTTATACATTTAACATTTTGCTGGAACTTTTTCAAATCCCTTAATTATTTGTGTTTTCTTTATCATATTTACTCTATAATCTTATAATGTACTGTAACGTCCTTATATTTATAAATGCTATTTATCAACATTACTATTTTATATAAATGACCTACAAACACATCCCCTCGAGACATCATTGCTCAAAAAAACAGAATGCTTGTTCCTTTCAATTCCAAATGACAATCATTAGACAGTATCACAATATAACACATCAATCTAAAGCCATATTGTGATACAGTTTCGTCACATATCATTAGAATAATAGTGGTCCTAAGATATCTCCTTGTGGGTCGCCTTAGGGGTCCCTTTGTGTAAGTCCCTTATCTGAACATATCATTTATTCATGGTCATTATTTGACCATTTCAGTGTTAATGATGTGAGATCATTGTTCTTCTGTGTTAAAATGTCGTTTAATGTTTGGTGGAACGTGTAATATGATATCACATGCGTATAACGGACCTTCTTTGTCGACATCATTTAAAGGTAACCCTATTTTTTACTTCCTATTTGCGAATATGTATTACATTTGCAAATAGCTATAAAGCGTTGGTTAAGTACATTTTTTTAAAGTTTACTTAGGGAAACATTATTCGAAATAAAGTTGTAAATTTCAAATTGCCAAGATAAAACAATCCGTAATATTACTTGAGGAAATGTAGCGTATTTTCTAAACCACGTTTATCAGGACAACAGCAATTTGTCTGGCTTATTATAAATTGCTAATAATAAAGTAGTGTAATAAAAAATATGAATGAGTGGGTAGGTACTTGTAGCTTATATAAAATTAGCAAGTGATAATTTTATAGCTTTCCTTTCAATAATATAAATACAAGTTACACTTGAATTCAGTACAATCACAAAAGTAACTAAAGTCAAGACGCACCAGGTTCTAAATGAAATCCAACTCGCTAATCAAGAAACTAAAAATTATATAGCAAAATTTCTCACCATTACAAAGCCAATCATCAAAGTCGTTACATATTAAAAATTTGTCCAAATTAATAACTTTCTCATCGAGTACCATAATAGCCATAAGATATTTATCGTCCATTAAAAATGTAACTGATTCAAGGGCTATTATAACAAGGATATTAAAATGTACTTCTGGTTGTCTTTCATTGTTAGTTTAGATTTTTTGCACATTTGTCACTTGTTTTGGGGATAATCCTTTGTAAGGAGCTGAAACCGGTTTAGGACTATAATCAACAGTGTTGCAATGTTTATTAAACAAGGTAATAAGCGTGATCTCTTCAATAGATAGTTGTGTTTTGTTATTTTCTTAAAACCGGTTCACTTGATGTGTTGCTTTTGATAAAATCTTTATTGTGTGAAATATTCGCTTGTAATATTTTATGTGTAATGTCACACATTTATGGACGTACATGCGTGTGTTTGTTCTAATAGGTATTTTTTATAAAATATTACAGTTGAAGTTAACTCTTCATATTATAGAACAGCATTAGTTAAAGTAGTTGCTATAATATCTGTTATAACAGTAGGTAGGTGACAATTTTATTCAAAGAATAACCAAATAGATATTTTTAGCAGACAAAATCGCACAAGCATTACTGTTCTTTAAATTATTGATAAAATTAATGCAATTCTTATACCCTTTAACATCGGTACCTGAAATCTTAATCCCATTGTACAAAAACTAAGCCCCTTCAAATTCCCCCATGCTATTCACACCATAACTCTTTCTTGACCCATACAAACACCCTTCTGAAGAACAGAATGTAAGAATACCCAGTAATGAGGTCGGTGCATTAATTCTAGGTCATAAACTATAGAATTTATGACCTCAGACTAGTTCTATAAAATGCGACATGGTCTCTTTTTGGTGGCACCTTTCTTTTTTGACAATGTTGTTGAGTTAGTGGGACAAATTTTTACTGAGTTATTGCAATGTAGCATTGCTTTAGTATTGTTTGCGAAAGGTGTTGAGTCGGTAGTTTTTTATTTGCTGTGTTGTAACTTCTATTTAATAATTGCACGATGAGAGTGAGTTGCAAGAACGCATATTGGTTAAGATAACGTTTAATTTAAATAAAAAGACTTGATCGAACTCTTAGACAAGACTCTTATGCAGCAATGGATTGCTAAGGATTTATAATGATAAAAGGAAGCAGCATGCAGTTCGTTAAAATTTTTGTTTTAAGTGATACTACCTAGATAGCTACACGTCGCGAATCTTTTCACATGATACCTTTAAAATTTGCGCCAAAAAATTACACATCTGAAAAAAATAAAGAAACAAATCGTCTCCACTAGAACAAGACAAACCAAGACAACTAAATCCCAAACTACCGTCCATAGAAAATAGTAATGGATATCATATTCCACATAATTCAGTAGGTCCGTTTGCAGGACATAATTGACCATAAATAAAGCAGATTACACATGTTTATTTCAACCCTTTCAAAGAAAAGGGGTCAGTTGTAGACGGCCTTTTATTAAGGCTAGACAAGTTACTAGAGTAACAATTGTAGTAACAAATGTGTGCAGCCAAATAGCAATAAATATTTTTTGCATTGTTTGCTGTTCAACTAATAATGTCGTTTTCATTGTGATAATGTGTAATAGTTTGTTCGGATCCTCCATCGTGTGTTTCATCAACAAAAATAATTTCTACATGTTTACAATGAAGCGTTGCTGTTTTCGTTTTGATAAAATATTATTTTTATGTTTTTTATATCCCCGTTAAACTGTTTTCATCCATTTTATTTCCAACCTTTTAGTGCTCTTCGTATGCTTGTCATCATCGCTATAATTTAAAGCCACTATACAACAATAAACTATGATACGCTTCAATTTCATATTATGCATTCACCATAGCACAATCATTTTCATCCATTGTGGAATTCATACAAATTCTATTAATACAATTTTATCACTATCTAATCTTATTTCCTTTACACTCAAATTACTAATTAGTACGTACCACACATAACATTAGCTACTTGTAAAACACACATTAAAATAAAAATTACCTATCCATTATTTTCAAAATCTTTAACAAAAGCCACATCAATTAGGGGTTTTAAACAATTATTTGGAACCCCTTTCTAAATTGCATTCCCCACTTTGAACTTTGGCATCTCGTGATGAAAATATATCTCATCACCTTTGACCTATCCTATAAAAAGGTGATTTTTGTCAAAACTGTTTTATTTATATGTGAAGATTAAACACAGGTGCAGAAGATAACTGATTTTAATTTGGATTTTGTATACTTTGTAACGGAAAATTTTGAGATACCTGTTATGTTTTAGATTGACAACAATAGAATTTGATATAATTCAGGGGTCCAGTTGTACAATGTGTTCCTTTTGATATCCCATGACTCGTAACTAAGTATATAAGAATATATACAGTTTCATTTGGTTCAGGTTTGTGGTTCGTTTATTTATTGAGTCTGATACCTTTAGTAGACAGGACTGTAGCTTAAAAACCACAGTGATACTATTATTTTTGTTTACCTACGTACCAAAGCTAAATGAAGTCGGGAAATACAATAAGTGTATTACTGTTAAAATTATTAAACACTCTCAAGAGGCGGAAATCCTAACTATTATATTAAATGCGAAAGTGAGTTTGTTTGTTTGTTACAATTTCACGCTAAGACCGCTGAACGGATCTGGATGAAATTTGGTACATGGGTAGAGCATGACGGGATCGAGACTTATGCGGGTGAAACCGCGGGATGCACCTGGTAATTTATAAATGGTAGAAAATTTCTCAATTCCGACAGTTTTCTTCCTTCCTCTTTCATTTGGGATTTGTGTTTCATTGACACAATACTATAATATTAAGCCCCTTGACTAAAAGGGGAAACCCGCTCAAACTCAAAGTATTTATTTCAGTTAGACCATTTACAGGCATTTTTGTGTTGCTAAGGGTCGATCAGTTAGTCAGAAAGTAGAAACTAATTACCCATTCCAAAACGTAGATTTCTATGGGTCTGATTTACTATGAACTTCCTCAGAAAACAACAACAAAATGACACGATATATTTCACCAAACAACTCTATTTACTGTCATTCACAACTTGACATACATCCATTGATCTTCATAATCACGTGATCAACTAAAGAAATGGCTACAATAACCGAATTATGCCGAATAAGAGCCGACGAATACGATAGATGTACATCATTGATATTCAACGTTGATATATTACCTTCTCTTGGACAATAGCTCCCCCCTAGTAAGTCGCATATTTCTCCACCCCTCCCCCCTTTATAGGGCTGTCGACGACGTCGAGTGTAATTAATATAGTCTCTTTAAAATATTGTTTGTGATTTTATGACAAACTTACAATTTTATTAAAGTGTTCGTTCTAAAACTACCATTCAATCTTTTTGAGGCACTAAATAATTTCGTACCGAGTTGCCAGACAGAGAGTCAATTCTTTTTTCAACTTCATTCTTTCATAGTTTTCTACGCCTTTACTTTCTTCCTTTCTTTTTGAATTAACTATAACTAAAAACATACTTTTAAAGACAACTTGTTTCAATTCAAACCCATTCCTCAACAACTTTTGTTTTAAGAACGGCCAGATCGGTCACCGATGGTGGCTCGTTAGTAATAGCGTTGCAATTTCTTTGTTGTTTAATTTTAATTAAGTAAGTTGTTATTCTCTGAAATAAGTAGTCGTTAATTATGGTGCACGGTAAAATTCCATGAGTTTATGTTTGCATCATCTAAAATGTATAAATGTCTGCGTTAGTATGCAATGTACGCACACATTTATATATTTCAGAGATCAGAATAAATAAAATAAATTAATAATCACGAAATAGTAAGTTTTTTTATATTTATCACAACAAATAAAAAATAAATTAGTACAATTGCCAGCCCTGACTGGTAACGCCCTCGTTACCGCGGCGACACGCCGCCGGTCACCCTTTACTGCTAGTGATGTGCACCTCGGAAACACATCGATATTATGAATTATTTATTTTATTTTATTGGTCGATGGGGCATTTGATAAAGTTGTGGGTGTCCTTGTGACTTTTGAACAATTGGTTTGGCGGAGATTTTGACAGTTGATTTAAATAAGGGTTTGTTTGCTTTTGTTTAATAAACTAATATGTATTATAAAATAGAGTTTCAGAAATAATTTGAAATATTTTAGTCAAACAATATATTTTCTTGAAATCACATACTCACTAATCTTTAAATAGATGTTTTTTATCCATGGGTTTTTATTCCTATACACGTTTGGAGAAATCACATTAATAAAAGAAACAAACTATTTGCAGTAAAAATAGTAATACCATAGAATTACTCCATTACTCCTTTAAATGAAAACATGTAATTACAGGAAACACGGCATTTTCTTGTTCAAATATGCCTACACTTTGTCCGTATAATTGGCCATAATTATTCAACCATGCAGTGACAATGGTAGTTAGGATTTCAATAGTTTATGCGAATTAAAGCGGGTGACTGAAATAAACAATTTTTTTTCTATGGAACAAGTGTGTTTTTAAATGACAGTTGTACGGATTTTCCTGGTTTTAGATAAATACATAGGTACTTAGCGAAGTAGGGCCTTGTTAGTGACTCGACTTAGGGTTGAATTTAATGGCTAGTAATGGTATGTTTCAATCTGAAGACGTATTGTAGCTTTTGTTTTTAATAACATTAGGTAGTCATTATGTATGTAATAAGTACCAAATGTTATTAAAAATAAAAGTCCTACCTACCTTTTATCTTGAATAACCACACTTAATCAATAATACCAGAACATACTTAAAAAAGAAAAAAAAAACTCTGGGCGGATAATGAAACAGGCATTTTCAAATTAATACATATTTCTTGAAATTTAACATAGTATTAACTACGTTGGATAAGTGGGTACAAAAAATCTAACTGTTAATCTGTCTGTTGATACAGAAAATACCACACAAATGTTTTTTTTCCGAGAATATAAAAGTGTAAAATCTATGACTAATTAATTTAGCGTGTCGCCTCACTAAACGGCTAGTATTACGATGAGTCATCAAAGGCGCGCTGCGGTTACCGCGCATGTGTTGTTTAACTTTTTTCATTTAGGTATTACCGTACGATTGTGTCCGTATAATTTACTTCTATTAACGGAGTATATTATTACTTAAAGGCTTGTAATTGTATAGGTATTTTCCTTTTGTAATGGGTTCTAGTTCTTGGTATGCATGATTTGGTAATAATTTTGAGGAAAAATTGATCACTGTCACTTTGAGTACAGAAAGACACAAACATTGGTGGATAAAGTATTGTTGTTGGTAATGGTTTTAATTGTAGATCAAAGCTTTTTAGAGTTATTTTTCGACATTATCAGTTGATCTTTCTCATACTGTTTTTTTAATAAGTTATTGCAGTAGTTGCGGTTGGTAATTTTATATGACATTGTTTATCTGAAGAAAATATTTTTATAGGTATAAGTAAGGAGCCTAGTGATTTTACATTATAAACAGTGTCTGTCTGGCATTAATGCTGAAATGAACCGTTTTGGCGCAGCCGTGAAATACAAAATTACAAAATAAAACAAAAGTCACCCTGACTTTTGTTTTATTTTGTTATTTTGTATTTCACGAACTGTGTCCAAATAAACATTGTTCATATTCTAAAATATTAGAGTTGCAAATAAAGAAAGAAAAATCGTGTGTTTTAGAACTTAGTTGTTTACTAAGTGCAATGGGATTTGAATAAGGGAAATAGGTCAGCGTGATTCATGCAACTGCACTGCGGCCCTGCGGGACTAATGTATGAGGATACAATACATGCAATGAAACTTTTCGATTCGTCACTAGCACACGATTCAAGGTAATTTAATTAGCATAATATGACATTTACTATTCATTAGATATTAATTATCGGCCGGCAATGTTATGAAAATCCATATCGGTCGTGTTTAGCGGCCAAATATAATGAAAACTCATATCTGTCGTGTTATTTAAAAATGGAACGACTTTTTACTTCAACACATGGCAACCAAGGAGGTAACTTATTAAAGAGTTTATTTAAATTTCGAACTGGCTTAGCAAATAGAGCTGTTTAAAGTAAAGAAGAAATAAATGAAGACGTCGGCGTGTGAAAAAAATTCTATGTTCATCATTGATTCTGGAATTTATAATGAATTTACTTAGTTTGAATGTCCGCGCATTGTTTGAGAAAAGTATTATATATATACTATACGGCCTTCACATGCAGTCGAGAAATATCTCTCAGGCATACCGGTTTTCTCACGATGTTTTACTTCACTGTTTTTGAAGCAAATGATAATTATACAATACGCATATGAATCCGAAAAGTCAGAAGTGTGCGGGTCTTGGGTTCGAACTTTCGCATTTATAATATTAGTCTGAAGGATTTACAAGTAATGCAATTTACTTCTTTCATCAAGATTTAGGCAGGCTCGTAAAATGGTTTCCCTTCCAAAAAGATATATCCTTAACCAATCTAAACGCCAACAGAATTCGGTAATATTTACCGTTTTAATTAAATTGCTGTGTCCATCTGTAGCGTGTAGTGACAAGACTAATGTCTCTAATTGAAATACCTTTTGTTAGTGGCTGTCGAGATGCATTCTTTTGTAGGTACTGAAGATTTTAGTGGACGGTGGAATACCAGGGTGTCGCTTGACTGTCTTCGGGAGTATTTTTGTTTTCTTGTTAGAAAACATTACAGTTATCTAACACTATGATGTTACGGATAGCAATGGATTAATTGCACGTAGTTTTGTATACTGTGATTTTATTCTGTTCTGTTGTTCAGACATTGCTATTGCAGACCATGCCCCACTTGCTGAAGTCTCCTAAGTGCCTGTTCAACTGCACCTCGGATGACCTAAGGAACGCCACTGTGTGAATGGCCACCTGTCTCAGACCGAGCGATCCCGGATTGGATTCCTAGTGGGGGCAAAATTTTCTGCTCAGTTTGGGTGGTGATCGGTCTTGTTCAGAGTCCGACTTTCTAGCTACCACCATCCTTATTGTTAATGAATAAATAAATGAAAAAAATGAAAATCCTTTCTAAGTCTGTCGCCACAAAAACAACGTTAACAGCATTGTTGTGTTTCGGCAGTTAGAGGTTAAATAGCCAGTTCTTCTGTGGTTGAGGATTCCGGGTGAAACTCGCTTCCACCTTCGGCCTGATTATCACTTACCATCAGGTGAGATGCAGGTCAAGAGCTACCTCGTAGTGGATAAACACGAAGAAAAGTGTAACGATACAAAAAAAGACTGGTATTCACATAACAAAATCTAAAAATGTCATCAAGTAAATCATTTGACTTACTGAAAATTATTAGATGAAAAGAAATTGGCGTGTGCTTAGATGACCACACGATAGAAGTGACAATTAACGACTGGGGCCGAGTATACGCGACTCAACGCCGAGTATACGCGGTTTAGCATCACCGACCGAATAGAGACGAGTATATCCGATTCAGCGTCACCGAACCGACCGTGACGGTTCAGTTTCGTTCACTGTTCAGTAAGAGCGTAAAGTGTACCTAAATAAGTTTTCACTTGACTATTATTTTTATGAACTTAAACTAATCGGAAATTGACTAATAAAATTAGAGACAGTGATAAGGAGAACAATTAAGGGGTATGCGCTAAGGTAGCCCGCGAAATTCAAATTTTCTTTAGTTTATTACATTTTGCAGGTCACTGTGAGGTTTTATGTTGATTAAAATATGATTCGAGACCGTAACCAATATGGCTTTACATAATTATAATCGTTACAATCAGCAATACAACTCCATAAGTAAGCACAATCGTCAAATGTCATAATTTCATGAAATAGTCATTCAATGCGATTATATGAACTTAGAGAGTTGTATAGATCATTTATATGATTATAATTCTATAAATAAACATTTGATACTGCCGCAAATCATACTTAGATCAACATACAACATGATACTGACCTGCAAATTGCAAAAAACGTAAGAAAATTTGAATTTCGCGGGCTAGCTTGACGCTTTTGCCTTAACTGACTAACTTGAAACTACCCACAAATTCGCACAGTATTTAGTTGCCATCAATAACTGTGAGGTAACGCTGTTCAACATAAATCATAGCCGTCAGCTTTGTGGTCGTGTTCAACATGTACACGATTATAGTGTGTTTGTGTGGGGTTATGTTGATGAACGTGTTGTGGTAATGTTGAGGTGAGACTAGATTATGTACCAACTGATTAAATCTTAATCAAATAATAGAAAAGACCAACATAACAGCTATTCACAACTATTCGATACATTTACGTACTGAATCGAACATCAATCAATGTTATCGAGTACTGTAAACGCTGTTCACAAAACCGAAACGCGAAAATTGCCTAGGCAAATCTGGTAACCGAAAATGTATCATTTTTGCCTCGTGAGCCTGACAAATAGTCTGTTGTGCAGATGAAATGTGACTTATAGCCTTTTTTGAATAACAAGTATTATGGTGATAGTGCAAAGATAGTCCCAAAATTGCTTTTAATTACTTTTTTTTAATTCTTGTATCGGTACCTACGATTTGTTCTTTCACTAGGTTTAATGTGACACATAACATAGAAATAATCTGAAGGAATAAATTAAATAAAAATATAATCAAACTTCGAGAAATGAGATCTCTCGGAAAATTAATCTTTATACTAAGTTCAGTGACTCTGTTGCTGCTGTTCAATAATAACTATTACTATTATTTATTACATTTTCATACATATAAATTACATTTTTATATAATATAATATGTTTTTATGAAAAAGAAATTTTAAAAAACATTTAAAAATATAAAAAATTGTGATCCATTGGCATCAGAACAGGGTCCAAGCTGCCGGTGGTCAGGGTTCTAGAGAGAGGAACCTCTTAGCGATGCGTGCCGTGTCTAGAAGTACTGCTTTCTGAATCAAGCCCTTGACCGAGCCGCGCAATGACAGCCTCCTGTTCCTATTAAAATTCTCATACTCTATCACTGCCAAGATCTTCTATTTCCAATCTCCACCACAAAAATTTGAATACCGAAAACTCCGCACAACTTTACCAAACCATAAAAAATGGTTTCCCGGATAAAACAAAGAACCGGTGACCGTAGGGACCGATAAGAGATACGTTTATTTATTTACTTTATTTCTTTGTATTCTCAAGACGTTATGCCATTATTTTTATTGAGATAATCCGTATGATTCATATACTTAAACTCTGTGATTTATTACTAGAGTTCGCGATTGGAATTTTCTTTTTATCAATAAGGCTTTGGATGGTTTTGTTTTTGTTGAGAGCTTTTCTTCTTGATTGTGCGTTGGCTTGGCTGGTTCTGCTAGCTTATTGGTCAGGGTATTAGACGAAAATGAAATAATGTTCTGAACGTAATGTCTTTTAAGATTATGTGTAATTGGCAATCGCTATCTGTAAAATACTGGTATTCAGAAGCATCCGGTTAGACTGGAAGCCGATCCCAACCTCGTTGGGAAAAAGGCTAGGCAGATCGGGTCATTGACAGGTCGGCCCGAGTCAACTCAAACCGAATATATTTAAATACCAGATACGACGTCGTCAAAACGCCTAAAAAAGTGGAATACGTAGTACCGTCGGCATAAAAAGTATCGACCTCTTAAGTCATGGTGATGACTTGTAGTATTGGCTCTGTAGATCAATAGTTATCATCATCATTTATAGCCTATGACAAGCAAATGCTCGATATAGACTTCTCCATCGCTCGGCCTTTGCTCGATCTTAATCATGTCTCACTCTCCCAAGACAAATTGATCCACATAATGTAAAAAATCCGAAAGCCACTGATCATAAGCATTTTTAAATAGTGCAAAAAAAAAAAAACACATTTAAAAACAGACATTTACTCAGAATCAATCTTCCTACGTGTCATCCAATTAAAGAAATTCAATTCGACATACCCAAACCGCAGAATTCACAAATTCCATTACATACTTATACATTGCTAGTAAGAAAGCCGTTAATCTTATAAGCATGCCAACATAACACGTAATGGAGGATATAACTATTGAAATAATCTAATACAATGTTGCAGGACAAAGGATTTGTGTGCCATCAAGTTATGAGCAAGACTCAGGAGTCAGTTGGGTGCAGTTAACAGAAAATCAATTATAAGTTCCTTCGCAGTTGGGCAAAGAGTGGACAGATGGGATTCAGATAGTCTTTAAGCTTGAACTGCCCCATTTACACAAGTTACAAGACTATGAACGAAAGAAAGACACTTAAAGACGACTTCATATAGGTAGTAATTTTGCTGGCACTGGCACTCACATGTCACGAAATTTGGGTTGGCTCTTCTTCGTCCCAAAAAAAAAATAGTCTCATGCCCAAGTAAGATAGAGATAAAGATAAAGATCATTTATTTGTCCAAAACATGAGTATACACACTCATGGCATGAAACATGTTACAATTCAATTAAATTATGTTACAGTTATGTTTTTCCTCAACAAATAGGTATAAGTAGGTAGGTTATTACATTTAATCAAATAATTATAAATACTCGTATATCCATTATTCAAATAATTAACAGTCCAAATTAGAATTTTTAAATTAAAATTTACTACAGACAGTCAATAACTCATAATATATAATAAAAATTCGTCAATTGAATGTCAAAGTAATTAGGAATATACATTATCAAGAATTAGATTAATTTATCCTTCAGAATGAAGAAGTATTAAGCAATGGATATTTTATAACTTACTAGCTGCGCCCCATGGTTTCACCCCCATAAGTCTCGATCCCGTGAGAATATCGGGATGAAAAGTATCCTGTGTCCTAACCCAGGTCATGGTCTACTTAAGTGCCAAATTTCATCTAAATCCGTTCAAGCGAAACAAACTCACTTTCACATCTTTTATATTAGTTAGTGAAAGTGAGTTTGTTTCACTTGAAATCTGTCAAAAATCAAACACAACAAATATATTTTAATTAAATTAAATAATTAAATATATGCTTGATCCTGAGTTTTTTTAAGCTTTGAGAAAAGAACAACGTCTGAAAAGTCACTGTTCTGTATACAAAACAGATTTGAAAAACATCTCAAAATGAAACACGTAACGTGAATATCGCCAGACGCCATAGAACACAAAAAAGTACTCTGTGGAACACAAGCTATTTTCTTCGACTAAGCGAGAAAAAAAAAACTGGAAAGAAGGCACTGGAAGGGGCAAGAACGAAGAACACACGACGCCAGCAACCTTGGCAACGGTTGAGACGGCGGCGCCCTGCATGCGCAGCGCCCCGGCCGCGAGCGCGATTGCGCCGCTGCCGTCAACGAAATATGACAGTGAATACGTGACATTTAGCATATAGTGAAAAAAATATTTTTGGTTTATTTATCATTCGTGGTTTCGTCTCTAGAGTGCGTCTGTATATAGTTTACTTTTATTTATTTTTTAGGTAAGTTTAAGTGCTTTGTTTTATATGATCTATGCCGGCCGTAGCGACGCCGGAAACTGTGCCAGTCAACCTGCCACATCGCTTGATGTCCAGCTGGTGAGATGTCCCCATTGCTCACAGGCACGCTTTTTTAAAGGCGAACGGGGGCTGAGCATACACTATGGCAAGATCCACAAATCTCATAGTGTAACTTTGTACCCCCCAGCCACATCCCCAACATCAACACCTCCAGACCAAACTTTGTGGAAAACATTGGCTAAATTCAAAAATTCTACCCCAGTTTTAAAGAGAGTACCCCGGGGCGCGAGACGGTCCGTTGCACTGAGTTTGGCGCGATGTCTCCGTCTTGCGACCCAGGAGAACTCACAAAGTGCCTGGGAGCAATTACTCACATTCCCTTATAGGATTCTGCATGTGCAAAAAAATTTGGCGACCAAAAAAACCTTAACGAGCCAAATTAAAGATAATTGCATCAATTCGACTCTTATTTCAGATCCAAAATTAGCTGTTTCCAATAACCCTTCACGAAGAGGCTTATGTTCACATGTAGAATCCAAACTAAGTGAAGGTGATATCAGGGGAGCGGCCAGGCTACTGTTCAGTAGCGATGTGGTGGCTCCTTACTCTCCAGACACTATTTCAGCCCTGAAGAGTAAACATCCAGCGCCTGCCGATGGTCTCACCTTCCCTGACCCCCCCCTCCCTCCTGATCCGGATTCAACACCTGTCACTGTTACTGCCCCCCAGCTAATTGCTGCCGTGAGCTCCTTCCGAAGTGGCTCCGCCGGCGGCCTCGACGGCCTGACTCCTCAGCATTTAAAAGACTTGTTGAGTTCAGGCGCCGGGGAAGCTGGTGAGTCACTTTTGAAGGAGCTAGCGGCCCTAATTAACCTGATGCTCAACGGCGGTGTGAATGATGCCGTCGTCGATGTCTTGTACGGGGCAAATTTATGTGCCCTGCGCAAGAAGGATGGCGGCATCCGTCCCATTGCCATTGGGTGTACCTACAGGCGTACGGCAGCCAAAATATGCTGCAAATTATACAGTGAAACTTTAAAAAACAAGTTCCAGCCCCTACAGCTTGGCTTTGGATCCAAAGGCGGCTGCGAGGCTGCCGTACATGCCCTTTCCAGTTTTTTAAACTCCGGTAAAGGTGAGGTCATCCTCAAGGTTGACGTCAAGAACGCCTTTAACTCCGTTAACAGGGACATTCTGTTGGCCGAAATAAAAAAGGAGTTACCGGAAATTTATGGCTTTTTGTGGCAGTGCTATAGGCACCCTTCAAAATTACTTTACAGAGACAACGTTTTGGAATCTGCAGTCGGATGCCAACAAGGTGATCCCCTCGGACCAGTCATTTTCAGTTTAGCTATTCACCCCATAATACAACAACTAAATTCAAAATTTAATGTATGGTATTTAGATGATGGGACCCTAGGAGGCGACGTAGATACTGTTCTAAAAGATCTCCGATTCCTAAAGCAGCAGTTTCAATTAATCGGCCTTGACCTCAACTACTCAAAATGCGAAATTTACCCTTGTGACAATACAGACAGACAATCGACTATACAGAAATTCAATTTAATAGCCCCAGATATCAAAGTTTTGGAAAAAAGTTCACTGCACCTCCTAGGTTCCCCAATTTTAGAAGACAGTTTTTCACCTTTCATTGATGAAAAAATTAAACATTTCAACGACATCTCGGATAGACTTTCTAAAATCAACTTACACTCGGCATTCACCCTTATCAGATACTGCTGTTTCGGTCCAAATTTTATGTATTCTCTCCGCTCTTCCCCTTTATGGAAGAAGCCACACCTTTTAGACAAAATCGACCAAATCATTCGAAGCACTCTAACATCAATCATAAATGTGGCATTGGACGACCGCGCGTGGCTGCAAGCCACGCTACCCATTCGCTTTGGTGGGCTCGGCGTCCGTAAAATTTCTAGTGTAAGCTTACCGGCGTTCCTGTCCTCGGTCCACAGCACCGAAAAGTTAACCACAAGAATCTTAACTGCTTCGCAGGTTGACTCTGAAGTGCCGTGTTTGACTGATGCGATGAACGCCTGGAAAGTGGCTTGTCCGGACACGGAGCAGCCCGAGAACCCTTCTTCCCAGAGACAGTGGGATGAGCCGCACTGCAGGTTGGTACGGAATAACCTCATTAATACGTCCACCAACACTGCTGAGCGTGCCCGCCTATTGGCTGTGGGAGAATGGGAATCGGGCCTCTGGCTTCAGGCACTACCTTCACCCAACATAGGCACTATGCTGGGTGACACCACTTTCCGGCTCGCTACAAGTTTGCGATTGGGTGCTCCTTGCGGGGCTCCGCATCGTTGTCAGTGCGGTAAAGCAGTCGACCGTATCGGACACCATGGCCTTTCCTGCAGCAAGAGCGCTGGTCGTTTGGCACGGCACGCAAGCATTAATGACATCATCCGTCGGGCTCTTGTCACCGCCGGGGTGCCAGCTGTTTTAGAACCCAATGGCTTGGCACGCGACGATGGGAAGAGGCCAGACGGAATGACCATAATGCCTTGGAAGTTGGGTAGGCCTTTGGTGTGGGATGCAACCTGCGTCGACACCCTCGCGCCATCCCATCTTCCTAGTACGGCGGGCTGTGCTGGGGCGGCTGCTGCAGGTGCGGAAAACCTCAAACGGCGCAAATATAACAACCTTATTGGTAGCTATATTTTTGAGCCGTTTGGGGTTGAAACACTAGGGCCGTGGGGTCCGAGTGCTCATCGAGTATTTCGGGACATCGCCAAGCGGTTGGTCGACTCTTCACGTGACCAGAGGGCTGGCCAATTTTTAGGTCAAAGAATCAGCATTGCCATCCAACGTGGCAATGCTGCCAGCCTTTTGGGCACTTTTCCAACTGACAGCGATGAGGATGAATTTTTTGATGCCCAATGAGCTCTTCATTAATTTTTTTTTTTTTTTTATTTCCTCTGTATACTTGTACATAATTTATATATTTTAGTGTTAGATGTATATTATATTTAAGAATGATGTACAAATAATATCATTAGTTAGTTAGTCATTTTGTTGCGTGATATCACTTCAAAATTGATTACACTAATGATTTTATCATTTAATTTTTGTACTTATTTTAATATAGATTGAAATAAATATTAATTTCCATCTTTTCCTCAATAAAATACATAAAAAACTATTTTAACAGCGTCAATTATGAACTGCGTGTCCAATCTGTGTATATCAATTTGATCTTTGCTTATAAAGCTTTACGGCATACATCGCCCAGTTGACTCATAACCTCAGTTGCGAGATCGGTTCCAGTTAACTTAGTGATGCGGTCGTCTTCTAAGACCACCTTATGTTATGAAAGTTTAGCGATTGGTATAAATTAGTGTACAATATAGTCCTCCAGATCTAGTAAACGGGTCGTCAGAAGCCTTTTTTATTTTTGATAGTGGGAAATTATCATATAACTTCTCCCACTCTGGCCGGAGCTGGGCGTGTCAGACTTTTACTGACTAAAACCCACCCGTGTTCCTTCCGTTGCCTGTGTGCCGGGCCGCGATATCCCTTTCGGACAAACTCGCAACCCCGGCAGGGTCGTCAGAAGCCTAAAAGTCAGACAACCAGTCTTGTCAAGGGGTATCGTGTTACCCAGTAACTGGGTTGTGGTGATCAGATAGGCAGTCACTCCATGTAAAATACTGATATTCAGCTGCATTCGGTTAGACTGGAAGCTGACTCCAACATAGTTGGCAAAAGGCTAGGGGTAAGGAGATTGATAGTCCTCCAGACCGAATTTTGGCCATGGCGTCCAAACTCAGAGGAGACTAACATCGGTGCAGCGGATATTATAATGCACATTTGTGTGTCACAGGTGCAGTCCCTCTTCGCTCACTCTTATGGTTCGATGTGACAGCAATACTTGGTTACCTTGCGTGTTCTGTACTGAGCTCACGCAAAGCGTCATATGTCCAGTCAGTAATAGGACTCGCCCATCAAGGAGCGCTCTCCCAAATTAGACGCATTAATAATTTATTAAACATAAAACAAAAGGATTAATAAAACACGTATACTAAAAGATCAATAATTAAATTTTCTTTACAGTGGTGAAGGTTTCAGAAAAATACGCTTGATTGATTTTCCGTGATTCTCAGTTTTTCATCCGCGTTAGACATAACTTTACAATTAATTAATTTCACTATGTAATACAGACATAATCTAAAATATTCATATATTCAGTTATTAAAAAAATTCTCTAATTTAACATATATTTTTTCCAAATCATTGAAATGAAATGAAATTGTTTATTTTGTAAATAGGATATCGGAATCACCTTTACACGTCATATAAAAAAATATTAAAAATAAGCTAAAAGAGGTCGATGTTTCATATCTGACTACTCTGAGAAGAAAGGCCGAAACAAACTCAGAGGTCACAGTCACTTTTAAAGTCCAGACATAATCTTGGTCAAGCCATATGAGGACCATGTAGATAAGTGTCTGAAATGGTCTTTTGAGGAAAGAACCACACAGATTTGAGTGGACTTGTCCAGTCAGTGGAAGCATTTGTCAGTAATCGTGGAGAGCTCAACTCGACGAACAATACCAAAGAAAGGATATTTGGGTAGGCCGCATCAACTACTCAAACTGCCAGACCATCATTAAAACTAAACGAGAAAGAAAAACACAATAAAAAAGAAAAAAATAATATAAAAATATCCACATAGTCCTCACATTCACAATAATTAAAATAATATAATACTTTACAAAGTAATCGTGTCATTTTGAATAACACTATTCGTTTAGACGTGATCTTCAGTATAAAATAATTAAAAGTTGGTTTTCGTCGCCTTAACGTTCTTCTGGGGGTTGTATCTGAGAAATTCTTAATGGAAAAACCCAATAACAAACTGTCCCGTTGGCCCCGCGACTACTGAGCTCTTGGGCTAGATTCCCAGATTGGGCAAAGTGTACAATATAACATTATATTGTACACTTTGCCCAATCTGCATATAAGCATGAAAACATGGAACAGCGGGGGTTTGATGATGAGCGAGCGACCGTGACTCACACGCAGTTTGATGTCTACCACGGGATTCATGTGTAGGTATTTGAATAACACCATAACAATCGAGGTAATTAATTTAATTCATATCACACCTGTTTAGTCTCATTATCAACATCATCATTTAATATTAATTATCATTCAATCTGTATCTTGTTTACTCGTTTATGATCTAATTTGTTAATTTCATTTTCACACTTTTTTGAATCTGGCGTAATTTTGTAATTAATGGTCCACCACCACCAGTTACCACTTACCACTGTTTTCTGTGCTAGCGGTGTTAGCCTATAATTAATTGTTGCACCCGCAACTGTATCCTTTTATAAATAATATACTGCTAATGTACTGGTATAAACAGTTGTTTGGGTAACCTTAATAATAAAAAAAAATAAAAAAAGCATTTCAGCCGAAAGACGTCCACTGTTGGGCTTATGGCTCCCCCAAGCACCGCCACTTCGACCGGTTCTCTGTTTCCCGCATTCAGCGGATTCAGAAGGGCATCGGTCCACTTTTTTGGGAGGCCATCCAACGTTACGTCTGTCTCAATGATAATTTAACGAGCCATTTCGGTCCATAGATGACAAGGTTTTTGTTATCTGCTATCATGAAGTTACGTTTTGAAATTAGGTTTCAAATCGCTTAAATTCTTTGACTTGTAACACCATTAAAATACTCCATTTAATTGCTCTAAAGGCAGAATTGATTCATAAGAAACGGATCGTAAACATTCAAATAAGTCGCATGTTAAAGTGACGATGTCTTTATTTTCCATCGGAATATCATTAAATAGATTACGTTAAGTTTTTCCTTAAAGAATAATGTATGTTAGTACTTTGTTCAATTTTTTTTCTTTTTTGATACCCGCAACTTTGTCTATGATCCAGGATGAAAAGTAACCTATGTCTTTCTCAGGGTCCCAGGTTACCTACCTGTCAAATTTTATAACGACCCGTACAGCCGTTTTTGCGTTATTGAGTAACATACAAACTTTCACATTTATTTATAATATTAGTAGGATTTTTTTTTGTTGTGGCTGGAATAGGCCTTTCCTTTTATTTAGGTGTTACTACGAGCTGTTACGAAGTAAACTACTTACTCCGCGGGAGATAATAACAGCAAGCTGTTACCACCAAGCGTGGTGCATAGTTATCTCCTTTCCTTTTTTTTCTTATAAATACAATGTCGGCCATGGGAATGTGCCCTACCCGTATTTTGCTGAATATTCATGACAAATTATCGAAAATTAATTTAAGTCTTTAATTATTTATTTTTTTCAATATCCCGCTACGATTTAATGGACTTACACTTGTGTTTTTTAAAATAAATACAGATTTATTTATAAAAAAATGTCTTCAACTCCGTTTTTTTTTTCAGTCGACAAATTTTACAAAAAAAATTTAGTTAATCCGATAAAATAGCTCATTACATTTTAGAAATAATAAACAGAATCCAAATTCCCTTTTAAAGTTAATTTTCCACAATTTTTCATGAATATTCAGAAAAATATGGACGGGCACATGCCCATGGGCGACATTGTATACTTATATCGCAGGCAGATGGATCCGGTTGGACTGAATGCCGACCCTAACTTAGTTGGACTAGGCAGATGACATCGGGATTACAATCGTGATGTAATGATATATGTATGTGTTGAAGATCGATCTTACCAGATCATTTCGAACAAATCAACAATGTTATTTATCTGAGGTACAAAACTTTATATTGTAATATGTCCACCACAATCCATATTACCTATTTTGTGACGCTTACAAAAGAATTGAAACCGAAATGATCTCTATAGCAAATTATAAAACCGTAAAATGAAATCCACCCCATTTCACTTGTCGCCGACTATTTTTACACTTGCCACTAATGTGTAAGTGTCAATCTGACACCTTTTGTCAAAATGTTTTGGAGCGAAAAAATCGTTTATTGCTGTTCTATTTTGTATTAGCTTGCAACACTGGACAGATGGTATCTGAAGCGCTTTCATCGCTTTTAATAACAAGCTTGTATGTTTGTCTTAGCTGATCGGTTCCTGCTTCAGAACTATTTTTGCTAATACCAATGAATCATTGGCCTAAAGTTTCTGGATAGCTTGAAGAGTTTTTCCGCTGCACGTCATTTTTCAGAACTATAACTTCAGAATTGAAGTCAAAATAAAACTACTAAACTAAGTACTGATCAAAAACCAATAAAGGAAACTGAAAGTACAACCAAATAAGTATTTTTTTTATTAAGGATTAATGTGATTTGAGAACATGAAATAAAACAAAGGACAAAAAATTTAATCAAACGTAAGATTCTATTCTCTGAACAACCTAATTATGAAGTCAGGATTAAAAATAAAATATACCGCCAATATCACATAATAATTAAAATTAAATTATATAATTTGCTTCAAGCGCCAAAAGCGCTATCAAATCTCCCACGCACAAATTGTGATTTAGCCACATTGCGCATGAGTGGTTTCTGGTGACAAGTGATTGCTCGAGAGGGATTACTGTTCTTTCCACAACTGTATTCGGGATTAATTTTCGTTCACGAAACGTCGAAACATCTGTCCTATTAGTTGCTACTCGGATATGTGTCTGGTTAATAAGATTCTAAGTGGGGATTGCTTATGTTATTGTAAAAAAGGTCTGATATTGAATACTATACTGTTAACATATTTTTTATTTTTTTATTGATGAAATGAAATGAAATTGTTTATTCTGTAAATACGATATCGGAATCACTTTTACATGTGATAATAAAAAAATAATATAATTGTTAGATGGAGTCGACATTTCCTACCTAGAAATGGCAAACCCTCAAACTTCCCTATGTAGGGTAGGTACAACCAAAAGGTTAAAATTTTGTAACGTTCAAGAAAATATTTATGTATAAACGAAAAAAACTAAGATTTTTTTTTGCGTGTTACGTCAGGGCGTAAATAGACGTATTTTCTGTCTTTTTTTGCCTTCATAAAACCTGTATCACTCATAACTCTCTCACATAATACTACTACTCACATATAACATGAACAAAATCTATATAAACATCCAATAAACAGCACTAAGGCTCTATTCTATGCTGAAAAAATATTATCTCACGAAACCCCTTTGCGCTCGAACAAAGATCACGTTGTATTTACTCTGGCAACACTGAGTCGATAATATGAGTCTGTTTACACCCTTAGCTATCTAATTGCGTTTGTTTTACGTGGGACAGTGGGTTTAAGTGTTTATACTAGTTTTCCTATTGTAGATACCTAGATGTATGTGTAGGAACTTGAAAGATTTATGTGTACAAACCGTTCACTATAACTTGTCCCTTGCCGCCATGTTGGCACCATTGCTTGTCAAGCTTAGTTTCTATACTATTAGAGTTCAAAATGGCGAACGACAGAACAGTACACTATCATCAGGACGACAAAATTCAGTGCTACCGATCGCATCACACGTCAAGTTATAATGAACGCACTATTGGTACTGGGAAGTGGCCTACGGATTTAGTAACGTCTTATGGACGTCAAACTTCATCCAAAGCTGTTTGGCTGTATAATAATGTACTTTGCCAGGTATAGCATTCCGAGACACAGTGGTCACGTGGGTGACACAAGTCTACGTCATCACATCTGTGTTACCAGAAGTTTGTAATAATAACTACCAAACCACCTTTATTAACTGTGCGAATCCGATAAAACAATGAGGTTTTAATTAACAATTACGTTGGTTTGTGTTTAAATTGAATTGTTTCGTTTGATTAGACAAACGAAACGATAATTTAAATGCTTTGTATATATTTTTTCCAGAATGGTGACTGAAAATCTTTCCTTAATTCGTGGTTTGTTGCAATAAAGTGGCAACTGGATAGTGAAGTAAGCATGTGTCACTCCCGGAATGTCAGACCTTGTGTTTTTAGACCATGTTACACCAAAGTCTACCTTCAGTATTGTCTCTCCTTCTCCCTTAATCCATCCAAAGTTTGTCTAAGATTGCTGATAGCGATAAAACCGCCCATTGTGTCACCCTATGTAAAATTCCCATATTTATATCTGTAATTTGTATGGTGTTTATCGAGTTTTCTATACTATCTTCACTTACTTTTACATTTATAATGTCAGCATAGATAATACGAGGCTGCACTTTTGTACCCAGAAACGCAGTACTTTTTCATTATATGCTACTGAAAATAACCGTAGCCATTTTTATCAGCCAATAATTACAGTAAAACACATTACAACATTTGATTGATAACAGTGACAAGTTGCTACAAATTAACATGACATAAACGACTCGTAATCAACAAACTCATAACTTATCTCATAAAAACAATAAAAACACGATAAAAATCATACAATTAAACGAATTACATGAAACAATCATACAAACAGGGGACAATTTAAAATTCATCAGCAACCTCTTTACAGAAATACATTTTTAATTTGATAATTGCACCTCCGTATACTAATTCACTTAATAGGACCCTTGTATTAATTTTGATCACGTGACAACTGTCACTTTGACAGATGGTCCTCTCTGTAATATTATCTGTGCTCGTCTGTACTTATTAGGGATGGGATAAAGTGCGTTCTTTTTTTGTTTTAATAATCGTTTATTGGCTAGTGTATAATTGTTTATAGTGGAGCAGACGTTGGTTGACTTTTTGATTTGTACAACTTGTACTCAATTCAACCAAAGCAATGAAATATGACAGACGTGAAAACCAATTATAAAAACTTTTTACAAAAAAATTGAAGACTTAAAAAAAAAGTTGATTCACGACTTAAATAAAATACACTTAAAGGGCAAAATAACTTTAATTTCGGAAGTCGGTGTCTTTGGTTCTGTATTTTCGTTTTTGCCACCGACTTCCGAAATTAAAGTTATTTTGCACTTTTAAGTGTTTTTGTAATCAAATTCGAAAAGGAGGAGGTTCTCAATTCGCCTGTATGTTTTCTTTTTTTAAGTCTGTTCAATTGTCTTGTAAAAAGTTTTTGTTTTTCACTTTTTAGTTGTGGTACCTACCCCACACAAATTCGAATACCACTACCTGATATGAAATAACAATGACTAATCAAATTTCTTTCATAATTCGCGGAGTAATCGCGTAACAAACAAACAAAAAAAACACATATTATTATAAACTCATATAAAGGAAGCCAAAAATGGCATAATCTCAGCACAAGCTGCATTAATAATAGTGCAGTCCAAAATCGTATCAGATGTCATGACCGATTAAGAGAGCCATGAATGTATTATTGAATGTTAATTTTGATACTCATGGCTATGGGCATCAAAGAAGTTCATATCTAACCAGTTCGAAAACAAAATCCCGTAAACATGATGACCACATCCGTTACCGGCCCGGCTCTATAGGCGCCGAGCGCTGCAAGCAAGAATAGTCCTTACGGTGGTTAGTTATGGACTTCTTTGATGGTACTTCATCATCATCAGTCTCCTGCCGTTTTCCCAATTTACTTGGGTTCAGCGGCGGCGGCAACATGTATTTTTCTTCCTTATTTCTTCATTAGTTGTCATCAAGGTAGTCACCCCCTTTCTAGTTTCTAGCCTTATCATCTTTCAAACAGTCCATCCATCGTTTCATTCAAATTCAAATTCAAAATATTTTATTTCACATAAACCTACAAGGGCACTTATGAAACGTCAGAAGCTAGGTGCACGGTTCCAATTGGTCGTTTCCCATGGAGAAGAGCCGGCAAGAAACTCCACGGTTACTCTTTTAAAAATAATTGTTTTTTACAATATTTTTCAAATAACAGTATTTAATAGGTATGGGAGGACAGTGTAGGTCTTTCAACAAGTACCAGGTACTTAACAAAATAGAAGATGGTCAGTAAATCTACGGTCCACTAAGCCTACAGCGTTCTCACATTCACAAAATAGAAAAATAAACTGGGTACATAAAACATGAATAAATTAATAAAAATAAAAACCTAATTTGAACGAAATGACATGATTGCTATTACAACTGTAACAAATCTGAATATTTATCATGTCCACAAAAGCCACTAATAAAGTGTTGAAATTAAATTGTAGGTTTAAGATGTCAAATATTAGGATGATTATGTCAAGGAAGAATGTAAAAGAATAAACATGGTAATTTGGGAGCATTGGTCTTCCCCTACTCGTATAGACATTTTCATTCATACTATTATACTTATGTTGTGATTACTTTTGAAAACTCCAAATCTCAGCCAATACGTTTAAATAAGCCTGTTCTATCATATTTGTATGATAAGTAATATGCAAGGGAACACGGAAGGTGGTCATTTCGCTTGTCATTCGCAAGCGATCAGGCGAGAGGACACGTTTGTCTGATTAGCCTGAGGGCACGAATCTCCGATTAATTGGTCCATACCATTCTCAACAGTATTCCGTTTGAAGGCAACACCGATATAGATGTCCGCATGTCCCCTCTGTCTGTTTGAACTTAGGTATCGATATGCCGTGTATGGTTGTCCCTTAGTTATGAAGCGGGTCAGACGAACGAAATCTGGCGTTGAAGAAATTAATCGTATGGTGCATGCGGTTTCAACCGCATTGTCTAGATTATGGTTGAACGTGCACTTAAAAATGAACAATAGACAAAGGGACAGTAATGCTGAAGTGAGTTTGTACTGAGTTTTCTGAGAGAGGTAGGATGACAGTTGACTTCAAGGTAACTTGATAAAAATTTTCACGGTAAGGTTTTTAGAGAATAGATTTGTCATATATTTTCAAGAATCTGCCCCATCTTAATAACAATTATGATGAATGAAAGAGATCTCTCGGATTACAATAAGTTGTGATCAATAAAAACATCTTCTATTCCATCTGATTTGGTGTAATCTTTTACATCATTGACTTCCTCTTTGACTTGCTAACGAATTTTTTATAATCATAACTTCAATCATGTGTAAAATAACTAGGTACAACACCAATGTTAAAAAAATTACAGTAATGTGGAAATGCTGCTAGCCTTTTGGGCACTTTTCCTGTTGACAGCGATGCAGACGAATTCTTGATGCCCCAATTCTTTCCCCACCTTTTTTATATACTTGTACATTATTTATTATTTTAAAACGTTTAGCTTCTATGTACTATGTTATAGGGTTTAGTTTCCGCACTCAGTCCATCAGGTGGGCCATGGCGGCCGTTTGGTTGTCATCCAACCAGCCCACCTCCCACCAGAAGATAATAAAATCTCCTGGTGAAACTGTTAGCTTTTAAATTATGTAAATATAAAATCGACTTAATAAATTTACACTCAAATAATAAACAATTAATCAAAAACATCAACTATTCGACAATTCATCCCCAAACTATTAGCTAGCAATACAGGCTAATTATTTCAACATTTGTGCATGATGGAATGGCGCACGAGTACCTATGTCACGCGATAGCTGCCGTAAATGCAGTCTTCATTTAATTAATTATGTGTTGAATACCGGTAGATTATAATTACCTAGAAATTGCTTTTGTTTTGATGAAGGTAGAAATGCTGTTATTTTGCTATTGTAAGTAAGAGAACGAAGAGGCACTCTCTTTGTATGTCGGTCGGAAAGTAGATCTCGATCTGCCTAGCCTTTTCTCAACTAAGTAGGGGCGGCTTCCAGTCTAACCAATGCAGCTTTATTCCAGTATTTAACCTGGAGCGACTGTCGGAATGTCTACGTGAGATAAAACAAATTTTTGTAGTGTGCATTCCACTGGTGAAAAACTGGAATGTATTGTGTGAAAGATGGTGAGATGGCAAGGCATTCTCAATTGGAATCTTTGAAAAGCATGGATGAAAAACAAAAAAGTGTTACGAGGATCCGACGATCCTAAAAGGATGTAGAATGAACATAATTGTACTGACATACTTCTTCCTCTTCTTCAGAAGAACGGAATTCTGTTCTTGCATAAAACAATTTCATAAACTTCTAAGGGTATAAAACACCAAAATGAAGTCCTTGCCAAACATGGCTGTAACAAAAAAAAAAATGTTGAAAGATTCCGATATATACATACAGGTCAAGCTAATAAAACCGTGTTAAATAAAAACGTGTTTTTAATGTAACGTACAAAACAGAGGTAACCATACCGAATGAATGAATGAATGAAATGCACCGATCCCAGCGTGGTTTAACCAGACTCGATAAATTGAATGAACCCCAAGATTTGCACTAGCCCCTGGAGTTTCATGTTGCATGGGGCTACAGAGGCCATTGCATATCTGAGAGTAGACCGCATGGTGCGGTAATGTAAGGAAGGACGTGCCCTTAGGATATGGAAGGATTTGCGAGCCATACTGGATACGCATCCTTGAGTAACTTATTATCCATACCGATACTAAAAATGCGAAAGGAACTCAGTCTGTTTGAAACCTTTTCTAGCTTAACCACTGAACCGATCGTCATACACATAGGTAGCCTGGGACCTGTACACTAACTGCATAGCACACCATCAATCACAATCTAAATGATTTTGAAGGATATTGCTAATCCATTGCTTCATATGTTCAAACAATGTGTCCGTTCAACAACGTAAATTACGCAATGAATGTTGTTGAACGGTCAAAACGAAAGCCATTGCTACTGTGTGCACTGTGTTACGCAATTACCCCGCTAGAG
The DNA here is from genome assembly GCA_947364205.1 of Agrochola lota. Lineage (NCBI taxonomy): Eukaryota > Metazoa > Arthropoda > Insecta > Lepidoptera > Noctuidae > Agrochola > Agrochola lota. The sequence goes on from OX376241.1 coordinate 3,763,057, forward strand.
ATAGCATAACCTACTTTTTGTGTTAGATATTTGTATAAAAAATGTATTACATACAAAACGGAACTATTTAATTAATCTTCTAAAAACATGTTACCTTCTGTAGCGGCATCTACATCGCTACATGCAAACTGCGCATCAAAGACCTGACGTCACACAAATCCTGCATCGCGCAATTAGAGTTTGCCGTGCGATAGGCATATATACAGACTTCCCGACTTCAACCTCTGGGCAGTTGCCCGCCAGACACGACACCCGTCTGGTCGGAGGATCCTCCCTTTTCTATGGTGGATGAGTGAACTTTACACCCTGTTCCTCATACCCATAAACTTCTAACAATGTACGCGTTTTTTTAAATAAATGGGCCCCTAAAAAGTTTTTGGTCTTTTAATGAAGTAAGTACGTTTTTAATTAAATTATTTATTAAATTAAATTAACCTCTTTTTAAGTTTCTGGCCTATGCTCAAAGTTGACGCTGTAATTAAGCTTTAGATGTATGAGGAACAGGGTCTTAAGTTCAGTCGTCCTCTTTAGAAAAGCGAGGATCCTCTGACCAGACGGGTGACGTGTCTGGCGGGCAACTGTCCGAAAGTTGATGTTGAATAGTCTTATATATGTCGTTCGCACGGTAAACTCTAATTGCGCGATGCAGGATTTCTGTGACGTCATGTCTTTGATACGTATTTCGTATGTGGCGGTGTAACCGCTACAAAGCTAAAGCACCCCGACCAAATGGGTTGGTAACGTGACCAATCGCGCGCGAGCCGAGCGACCGAAGCGAGCGGTGCCGCAGCAGCGATGGTCGAGCGCTACATACAAGTTAATTGCAGTAACTAGGCCATTTAGTATTTCTAGGAAATTATTTGACGCTCACTAAAAGATGCATTTATTACAATAGTTCATTAACATTTTTAAGAAATCAAAATGGGAAATATTTAGGGTTCGATTAAATACATGCCAATACAAAATATACGCAGATAAAGTCGCGGGTTGGTTATCAATAAATTAATTAGTAAATGAGGTAAACTCTGTGCGATTACTGCTTTACTGAATACAATGTTCTGCCCTGATTATTAAGTACAGTTAAAGGCTAATTTGTCTCGAATGTTCGCCAGTCATTTATAGCACAATCGTATACTGGAAAGCACTTACAGTAATTAGATTGTGGAAAAGGTTGGGACTATGTCATCCTGAACTAACAGTATACAGAGTGTTTTATTTTCATGAGATGGTATAATTCATTTTATTTTATGCTTAGTACTTGAAGTATAAAAACGGTTGCTCATTTCAGACATTTACGAGTCATGTTTGTTGTTGCCAGACATTTTGGTTCAATGTTCATTTTCTAAGTACCTAGCGGCTTAGTCTATTTTCAGTAATACAAGTTTGTAAAATTTGTAGTAGCGCCTTCTGTTTCCTCCAAACCTTTTTTTTTATGACAGCAGTAATTTTCACATTTTATCTTCCCCATTACTTAAAATTAGTCCACCATTTCTTTGTTTTACCTCTTCTTTCATAGCCATTAACGCTAATTTCTCTTCAAACATTTACAACGAAAGATATTAATTTACCTTCCACACATGAAACACTACATTCACAAACATACGTTCAAACAAACTCGTTTTGTAAATGCAAGCTAAACAGACAGTTGCATGTTTTCTAAAACTTTATACTGTTTAATGAAATGCCACTCTTCGCTTTCCTATTTATTTTCGTAGCTGCTCGTGTATTAAATAAATTGGATATTATTTTAAACAATGGCGGACATGTGAAAACATGTTTTTGTTTTAGAGCTGTTTATAGTCTGTAATTAAGCTTTAATTAAGACTGTGTTATTCTTGTTTACACAGCTCGCTAGATTTAAATTTGGAATTTCTGGTGACGTCTTTTTCTACTTGATACTAATTAATGGTTTCTTTTCTTGTAGAATCTTCATACAGATTGGTGGCGGACAATACAAAGCAAGTTTGAAGTTCGTTCGAATTAAGAGCCACTAAGGAAAAAATTGGACAATCGACTTGAACATTCCATACTCGCGGTACAGAGTCCTCATGTTACTAGTTTGAGCAATTACAATTCTTATATGTATCTAAGCAAAGCAATGATAGCAATGTACAAATGGATGAAAAAAAAAAACACTATAAGATTGTTCAACATTCCAACTCGAATTTCAGTTTGAGTTTGAATACGTAAATAAAAAGTTTTTTTTAAAATGATTAACAAACAAAAAAGCAACAAACTGCCATACGTTTGCTTTCTCAACATTTATTTATTTATTTTCGCTCTTTCATCAAACATTACAGGGTAACCTATTATCATTTATTACAAACAAAGCATCTACTAAAAGAACAACAGCCTGTATAGAGCCACTTCACCACCATCCCCGGGGAAGTATTTACCGTCCACGGCACTGATCCGCCATTTTTTGCCGTAAATCTAATTTATTTGTATTAGTTAATGACTTACGCGTATAGTCAGCGACGGTATAACTCTTTCGTGGACGTTTCGAAGATGGACTGGTTTTGATACTTTTTTTTTCTCTCATATTAGTGTCATGTAAAGTAGATAATTTACACTATGTAATCGGCATTTTATTTGTTTGTTATTATTTGCCAGTGTCGTAATAAAGGGTATTACTCAATGTGTATTGTCATTGGCCGTGACAATTCAATTGTGACCTGCCCTGACATCAAGCAATGACAGTATTGTCAAACTTTGAACTTGAATTTGTTGAATGAGTCTATAGGCTACTTTGTTTTAGTGTGTGTATTTTATTTCTTTTTTTTTGTAATGTGCATCTTGTTTGTGCAGAAAAAAAAATTTTTTCATTCTTTTGTTAACACTGTAAGTAGGAACGTCATTTGGCTTAGTGAAATTATTCTTTCTTTTTCTTTTATTTCATATCCTGAGTTAGTCAGCAGTGGTTGTACCGGGCCTGACTACCCAGTAGTAACCAGCGTGCGCCGGAAATAAGTCACATTTTAAGAATTTCAGATCGTGGCGGCTGTTAAACTTAAGTAGTTAATAAACAATTCTACTCTAATCTAACTAGCCTGTATTGCCCCACTGCAGGGCAAAGGCCCTTTTTCGCAAAATGATTTCAGTAGCATCTCGTTTTGTGAACGTTTTGGACAATTGGTACTGAATTATCATAATCTCTGTCCTGTAATTTATTTATGTACCATTGTGGACTCTGGCGGTGGACTACTCTTCAACCTTATTAGTATGGGGATAAGGTTGAAAAATAGTTGACCGTCAGTGTCCGCAGTTGTACCTAATATTTTAAATTTAAATAAAAAATATATGATTACCTAGGTATATATGTTTATCTTTTATAACTTTCTGTTTGCCAATACCAATTTTTTTTTTTTTACTTTTAGGTTTAGTCATCAAGTCGAAGACGTAATTTTTCTTCAAATTGCTCCCGTAAATTGTTTTAATTTTACATAACAGTTTGATATAAGTTTATGTAATTTGATGGTTAATAAGAGCTCAATGTTAACTAGGAAAACAGTGCATCGACAAACTTAGCTTGCTTGCTAATTATTTAGGTAATTAAGGCAAGCTAAGCTACAAAATAAAAAAACAAAGTATCAAAACGACTTCATCCACTCACAAACCCGGGTGTTGGTCGCCGAAGCGTATTGCGGACCAATTATTTTAAGTTTTGTTCCGTGTCCGGGCATTTCGCGGTTTGCCCGTTGTCCATTAAACAAATACTGTGAGCGTTTGCCCGTCACTGCGGAATTTTAAAAGCTATTAAACCCCGATTGAAGTTTTATTCGCTCTGAGTTACGATGTTGGATTGTTTCGCGATAGTAGCGGACAAGCGTGAATTTGGATTATATTTCTTAATGTTTAACGTAAAAATATTGTGTTCTTTTTGTTAATTTGTATAGGTTTTGTTTCAGTAGCCTGTTGGTTTTATTACTTGTCTTTAAATGTTTCTTTGAAAAAAAAAACTATTTTATTGTTAGTCTGAGAACTTATTTACTATCCTCTTAATTAACTATGTTATTAGTTCGTGGCTAAGTAATAACAGCCGCATGGATCGATCCATTAGGTAAAGCTCGCTTGCGGTTGGTCGTGGATGGGCGACCATCTTCACCTACCGAGACTCCTCCGTGCCTCGGAAAGCACGTTAAGCCGCTGGTCCCGGCTGTCATTCGTGGATCGTTGACAGTCGTTACGAGTCGTCAGAAGCCCGAAAGCCTGACAACCAGTCTTACCAAGGGGTACCAGTTACTGGATTGTGGAGGTCAGATAGGCAGTCCCTCTATGTAAAATACGGTATTCAACTGCATCCGGTTAGACTGGAAGCCGACCCCAACATAGTTGGGAAAAGGCTAGGCAGATTGATTGAATTAATTATGTTATAATATTGTAGATTCGGAACGGAAGTCGAAGTTAAATTGAGTCTTGTAATGCGTGTAGGTATTTTTTTTGCAAAATCTGTTATGGACACTTCCAAAACAAATCTGCGCTCCTAATTGAATACTGTCAAATCAGGCATATCTCAAGTTCAAAGCAAAAATAAATACTCAAATTGCAACACAATAAAATGGGAAGCCCTCGAGGCGACATGTGGCCTTTTAAGTGGCGGTGACAATACTACAAATAGAGTTACGTTTTATAAGAACAAAAATTGTATTAATATCCCAATCAAATCTACTCAATACCAACCTTATTAACTCAAAAAATACACACGAATATAAACTTTATTAAAATTGCGCAAGGATTAAAATCGTTTCTGTGGCGTAGAATTTTAGGTGTGTTCTAGTTAAGTCAATTGAAATAAACCCATATTCAAATATAAAGAGGGTGGCTATCGGTTAAAACGTATGTAATTATTGAATCGTGCAGGGGGTGACTTTAAAACAGACCAAGCGTGTTGAGTTTAATGAATTTTAGCGTATGAGCGATTACGATCGCGTGCGATTCTGAGTGGAAATTTTTGAGAGGAAAATTACGAGACAATGAGAGTGTGTCATACATTTTTCATATTTTGATTTTTGAGATGCGTTTATGAGTGGGTATTTTTCAGAGCAATTTTTAATTTCCGCCAACCTGTTCAAATAATATGGAATAAAATATGCTATGCTCTAGCCTAGATTATTATTTCTATAAAGGAGTACTAAATGTATTTTTTTGTAATGTGCGTTTTGTTTGTGCAGAATAAACCATTTTTCTTTATTTTTTTCAAAAAAACACATTTTTTTGTTTTTACTTTTAGATAAATAGTGAAATATCTTATAACCTAATAATTACCTAGGTATATTTAGTAAGGATTAGGCATAACCAAATCTAGCAGGATTTTGTGAACACTATATTAAATCAGGTATTTCAGCAATTATTTATATAATATGTATTAGTATTGTTGAAAAAATCATACAGAATTAACAACTACGAACCCTCCCATTATCTATTTGTTTGTTGTAACACAATAATTTAAAAGTACAACATAACACCACAAAAATAAACATCAAAAAACATTCTCACGACACAAATCGTGGCATCACAATAAAGATTTGACAGACAATCAAAACTTTGACACGCACCGAAGAAAACTGAGCAGATATCACAACAAAACACCATGTATATAAAAAAATAACAAAAACTGTCAGTCTCGAATCAAACTAAATAATGGCACACACCATGTCTAAATGACTGAATAAAGAGTGCGTATAGTAAATTGTATAAAAACAATCGCGGACGCAGTACTGTTTTACGATGGCTTTGACAAAAATCAGCGTCGAATCAAACGTACGTAAATGGAAGATGTCGGATTGAGAACATAGAAATGTATGGAGTGGTGTGTTTGATGTTGATGGTTATTATTTTATTTGGATTTGAATAGCCTTGTTTTGGCTTGTCACTGCATCTACATTTATCTATTTTTCGTTTAGTATTTTAGATTGTTTTATGGTACATTCTAAAAATACACACATGCTTGCCTATGAGTAACTTTCTATAAATGAAAATAATAAAAAAATCATACAGCAGTCACTGTATTTTATGATTTTACCAGCACCTTGAAGTATTTTGTTACGTTTTACAAATACCTACGCATAATCGCTTATAAGCCAATAATTTAACAATTAATATTATAACTCACGAATCTTCTAGCGAAGCGCCCATTTAACGATCCAAAACAGAAACTCAACCCACTCCACCCCTTTTCATCCATCACAAAATTCAACTCAGTGCATCAATTTTCCGGTGCCCATCACGCCGGGTCCACGTGCCGGTCACGTGCCCCGTCCGTCGGGCACGTCGGTACCCAAACGCGTGCCCCCTTTGTTCTTCCTTGGGGTGTCCCTGAGATCTATGAGTGATCGAATATAAAATTATCATTGGGTTTGAGTTTTGACCTCTCTGTGGGTCTGGTAGGTTTATTTGCGTCGTATTAACTTTTGGCGGATGAGTTATTTAGTACTTTTTATTTGTATCACAATTTTTGTTATAAAGTAAATACAAAGAAATGCCCAATACTTTTCTTTATGGTGGCACTTCATATCGCTATTCGGTATTCGCGTTTTTTATTGTATTTTATTCGGCTATATAGTTTAGAAGTCTGAATAACTCGAACACACCGTCCACACATCGCCATGAACAGCGAATATGCCGAACATTCAAGAATATTTTTGCTATCTTTTTGTTAATTTGAAGGCAAAGATGGACGTGTTGACGGCAGCAGCAACTTATTATTTCCTCTGTGTTAATTACCAATACATGTCATGCGTACATAAAACACCGCATTCTACTGAGCAAGCCATGTGTGGACGGTAAACGAACTTATTCGGTATATTTGCAATACTTTTATATGTGACCAAAAACTGACAACCGGTGGATACGAGTGTTCGTGTATTTGCTTATTTGTCTTATTTGTGAAAAATAGGCAAATATAAGCGAATAGAGTAACTTCATATCGTCGTATTTGGGCAAATAAAACGAATAAGCGAATACGAATACCGATGTGAAGTGCCACCATTAGATTTGTTTATTGAACACTTTATGTGCACACATTATAAACAGATAACTTTAAATAAAACCATACATTAAAGAAAATAATATGGTATAATAAAGGAGCAGAAAAATACGTACAAAGATAACACGTATTTTTCTAAAGAAAAGAAGAAAGAAAATGAAAGAGAGAGAGTAAGATTATGTGATGATAAGCTCGAATTATTTATTTTCTTGGAATATACAATAATCGGACCATAGTTAGGTTAGGATTACATCAACTTAAAGGTAATATCTGCAAAAACTGATCAAAATCTTTAAGACTCCTGCAAGCAGGCGCGACGCTACTCTAATAAAATAATTTCTAAGATAACTTCACGATAGAACAATTATCGGTGTCGCATCGCGCCATTCTGCATGAGCCTTAACGTTAGCTTAAATTTGTGTATAAAAAAAAACTATGATACACTTTAACCCCTCCAATTCCAACCTCAATACACTCCCACCACTTATCAAACACAAGCGTTTCAATACATTTGTATGATTGTATGAACATTGCATACAAAGCACACAAATAGCCTCAGGGAACTAGGGGCAAGTAATTGTAGTTTCAAATGTCAATAAGGAGGTCTTACCACCCTCGTGTTAATTTTTTTTTCGGGTATTTATTTTGGTAATTACGCTATTAGAGAATTTAGTTATTTGTATAATTGTGTTAGGTTTATTACGTTAATTCTGAATTTAAAAAATCACTACTTTATCATGTCGTGATGGCCCAGTGGTTAAGGCCTCGCCTCTCATGCACGAGGTTGTGGGTTCAATTCCGGGCAAGTACCAATGTGGTTTTTTCAATTCATATGTACTTTCTGAGTTTATCTTGGACATTACTGACATCGGTGAAGGAAAATATCGTGAGGAAACCTGGACTAATATAAATCTGAAATCACCAACCCGTCTTGAGCAAGCGTGGTGATCAATGCTCGTGCCTTCTCTGTATGAGAAGAGGCCTTTGCCGTGCAGTGGGACAATAACAGGCTGGTATTATTACTACTTTATTGGTAGCGCTCTTAATAAATATTAACTATGATAATAGGTAGGTACGCATTCCGACTCGAGATGTTAACCCTGTATAAGCCTTAGAGGAGACATTTTTTTTTTGAGACTAAATGAAATTATTATGTTATTTCTTTGTTTTTGTTCCGTGTGGTGCCGGACGTAAAGAATAGTACCATCCCATTTCTTCCTGTGGGTGTCGTAAAAGGCGACTAAGGGACTCACTAGAGAATAGGCAGCAGCGTTCTCTATGCATTTTAACACCATACTGCGATCGCCAACCCGCCTGCCAAGCGTGGCGATTATGGCAAACCCCCCCATTTGGGGGAGGCCTATGTCCAGCAGTGGACGTCTTTCGGCTGAAATTATGATGATGATGTTATTTATATATAAATAACAATAAAGTTGCTGAGCATTATTTTAACTTCTTAAAACTAGTGCTCACTTTTGATAGGTATCCTCCGTAAGTTTACAAAATTACTATTAATAGCTATTTCGATTTCTGTAAAATCTTGCCAGCATTTGTGACCCACACATACCGTAAGTAACTAAGTATCGTATTATTTTTATCTTGCACATTAAAGTCAACGTCAAAGTCAAACAATTTATTTCAATTAGGCACATAAAAGGCACTTATGAAAGTCAAGTTTACAAAAAATAGAATTGATTCTAGTCGCCCCTTCCAAAAGGTAGTTTTCGTATGGAGAAGAATGGGCAAGAAACTCCACCGTTACTCTTTTAAAATGTTTTTACAAGATTTTGAATACATTAATTATGCATCAATAATGCATCTAGAATAAGATTACTGTACAACGGTAGGTAAAAAAGAATGAAAAATGAAGCAATTACAGATAAATGAATTATGTGATAGATACATGTTGCTCACATATTTACAAACATTGTAAAATTATACGATATTCCTAACATTTTAATAAGTAATACTAATAAGTCAGTGTGTGATTTCAAGAAATCACAGAATGTAATATCAGTGTTATGAAAAATAACAAATTATAATAATTAAATTAAGATAAGATAAGATATAATTTATTTCTCAGTACATGGTACATTAAGATCTTAATATTAATAAAAAGCTTCACATATACTACCGTTGCCGGTTTAGAAATATTAAAATTAAAATCCCTAGTAGTAATTATAAATTAGTTTCAAATAAAAATAGGTTATTTGTAATACAATGTCAATTACATTTTTATCTTATTATTATTTATGAATTCAATGTTAAAATTTATCAATTATATAATGTAAAATGTTTAAAAACAATTTATTTATAATAAACATTTATATTAAACAATTTATCAATCTGCCTAGCCTTTTCCCACCTATGTTGGGGTCGGCTTCCAGTCTAACCGGATGTAGCTTAATACCAGTATTTTACATGGAGCGACTGCCTATCTGACCTCCACAACCCAGTAACTGGATAATACGATACCCCTTGGTAAGACTGGTGTCAACTTTCGTACTTCTGACGACTCGTAACGACTGTCAAAGATCCACGAATGACAGCCGGGACCAACGGCTTAACGTGCTTTCCGAGGCACGGAGGATTCTCGGTATGTAAAGATGGTCACCCATCCACTGACCAACCCCGGCAAGCGTAGCTTAACCTGATGGATCGACCAGTGCGGCTGTTGTTACTTAGCCACGAGCTCCTCACCACCTTATATTAAACAATTTATATTAGCAAACAATTTGATTTTGTCTAGACTCTAAATTATCCTATGGAGCTGGACCAGCATGTTTCCAAGCATTCTTATCTTGGATATAATCCTATGACACAGTTACGAGACAGAGTTACGTTTTCATGTTTTTTTTTTTTTGTTATATTAATTACCATAATTTACCAGTATAAAAAAGCAGTAAGTTGGTACTTCAAAATAATCTAAACATTATTGTTATACATTATTTCCGCAAACGTTCCCGTGAATAGCTTAAGGCTACATCCCACATGGCCAAGTCTCCCATGAACGATTGAATAATGATTTGAAACAAAATATACAAATAGAATTTGCTGGTACAAAAATGTTAGGTAAATATTGTCATGTTTAGAAAGAGTAATGGTTCTGTATAAGAAAAATAAATGTTTGTTTTTTTTAAACGAATTTGGTTTAAATAATTTGTTCATTATTTTAACATTTCAAATTGCTCGACAGTTCCAATGAAAATGATGAAAAATTCTGAACGAATCATCTGCGCCATGAAACTTCAATCTTTTCGATATCATAAATCAATATAATCAGTGGGGAATACTATTGACTATTTTAAAGGCGCTCCTACACGTACTACAGTTAAGTACCTAAGACAACGACGCGTCAACTCAAGTATTAAGTAATATCTCTAGCAGAATGCCGTCCTAATTAGTTTCTTAGGATTAGTGTCTTCGCCTGTGACCATCGATGTCAATGTTCATAACATAACGCCTTGTTGAAAAACCTAATAAGACTTGGCCCGATCTGGGATTCGAACCCAGGACCTCATGCTCAGCAGTAGCACTTGCAACCAGTAGACCAACGAGCCAGTTTAGTAGGTCCAGGGTAGAGGGGGTGGGGTATTCCAGGTTTTGTTGGTGTTTTTTTTTTTACGAAATATCAAATTAGAAAATAGTTTCTATTGTTTGAAAATTTTGCACGCCGTAAGCTAAAATGTATCGGGACCAGTTATTAAAATTAAATTTTATCTGTATATTCTACGTACATTATAAGCAAATAAATGATTTGATTTGATTTTTTCCAATAAAGGTAAGATTCAATGTATCTCAAAAATTGCGGACCTCTAAAAATCTAAACCAGTGCCCCAATGTTTTATTCATTGCGCACTCCCAAATGGTTATTGTAAATACATTTTTTGTTTTTAACCGCCCGCAGCGGTCGCGTGACTACGTGTTTAACTAAACAGTCAAGTTAATGTTTTGAAATTAGCGCATTTGAGGGTTGAATGATGTCGGACGTGGGAATTAGTGGCCACTGAGTATTTTGTTAATTTATTTATTGCAAAACAAAAAGGGAACGTGCTTAGTTCTTATTTTGTTGCCTTTTGTGCTGAAAGATATTAGGCGTCTCGTTAATCAATGTAAAATTAAGCGTCTTTTGACCAAATAGAGGAACTTAGTAAAATAGTCACAAATCAACTAGGTGAACACTTGCCTTTTGATGAAAGGCTCGCGGAGACAGACCCGACCCGACAACGGTACACAAATTTCCGTGAAGTTTTAATAGAAATTATTTCATTAGAGTCGCACCCATTATTTAAAATGGAGCAATACCTACGTAGGTACCTAAGTGCCTATAGTCTGTTCCAAAAGTATATGTTTAAAGTGTAAACAAACCCTGTTCAGGTTAAATTCTTACGCAATCACTAACTCAAGGGAATTAGTAACACATTCATCAGTATTAAAGGGATTAAGGTGACTTTATAAAAAAAAAAAAACAATTTTTTCCAGCAATTGTTTTTCGAACAAGTAAGCATTATTAAATTGTAATTGAAAAATTATCAACGAAAATTTAAGTCTTAAATTAACCTTAATTGTCAAATAAAAAACTTTTTTATTCTATTTGTTCTTCTAACTGAACAGACAGCTGTGCTGCTGGGGAGTTTGTTGAGCCACTTCTTCTTCCCAGCTAATGCACTAGGAAGTGGTGAGGGGTGGGCGTTTTGGGGGACTGTCTTATGTAATTGTCGTTCGAAAAGTGCTGATTATCAGCCTAGTTTGAATAAATGACTTTTGAATGACTTCAAATAATCAAATCAAAGCACTCAGTTTGTAAGTGGCACTACAATATGGCCTCCACAGGTACGTTTCCTAATCCATTTGTTTACATTTTCTTCTGATACTTTCGGAATAGACCATACACGAGCATACAGCAGATATACCTAAGCATCTTCGAACATCCATTGTACGAAATACGAAATTCCGAAATCTCCCATTATATACTCCACTGAAGAGGTATATAACCCTCTAATGATCGTGGCCGGTCCATCATACCCTGGACATCAAAACAAACACGGATGCCACGTGTCCATTGAAACGTTCGACAAATTGCTTTCAGACTACGAAATATGTCAATTATAATTAATAGGGAGTGCGATTATTGGTATCGTATTGTTGAGCTCCTGGACCTCGAGTAGTGGACCTTGAAAAGGGATTTTTTGAAGGACGCATTGTAAGGTTAGTTGTTATGCGGATTATTTGGTATTTGCGACGGATGTGGAGTGATTTTAATGATGATATTGTTATTGTATTGGCATTTGAAGTGTTATGCAGGATTATAATCTTGGACAAAATATTTTTTTTTTACATTCGGGCTGATCATTTAATTTACTAGACGAAGCTTAAATAAATAAACTGTTGAAATTCTGTATAAAATTAACAAGTTTTACCGTTGTTTACCAAATATTTTGTCAATTAAGGCGGAGAAAAGTAGGCAAGCATATTTCAAAATTTACTTACATAGATTAAATTCAATGTTAACCTTAGATACGCTCTCCATATTTCTATCTCACCGTTCATTCAACCACATTAACATCCAACACAAAGCTCCATTATTAAACATTATTACATTAAATCAAATTAATAATACCCCACTATTACTCAACTATACTCAATACTCATTGTCACCAAACACTCAACTCTTAAACAGTCAAGACCGTGTAGGGTGTCCTCAAAGACAATATTTGTAGAGGACAAGCCCTTCCCTCTTAACGTAAGGACACACGTGTCGAACGTGGGAACCGGTCTTCAAAATACGATAATTTGTGGACAATTTAATTTTGACGTGTGAATGGGACATTCTAGTTGAGATGTTTCATTAGAATAGGCTTAGAACATATAATACACATATACATGAAATAATTATGCAGACAGCATGTATAAGAAATTTGTGGTCATAAATATTTAAGGGTGTTATATAGACCATCAAACGGAACAATTTCTTCTCCTTTTCGTGTGGTTAGTGACTAACCTGGTGTCTGGAGTTTTGAAGCCTCCCATGTGCCTCACTTGACTTCACATGTTTCCTCACGATGTTTTTCTTGACAACTTTCTGCATGTGACTAACATCATAGTCGCGAAAGAATTATTAACTGTTCCATACAAAACTTCAATACCTACTCGCCCCAAATGTATGGGACAGCTGATTATATTTTCCTTATAGGAAAGTAGACAAACATTTTCAAAAATATATTTACTCGCAAAATAAATAAGTAAGGTAGAGGAGCTCGTGGCTAAGTAATAACAGCTGCACGGTTCGATCCATCAGGTTAAGCTACGCTTGCCGGGGTGGATGGGTGACCATCTTAACATACCGAGACTACTCCGTGCTTCGGTAAGCATGTTAAGCTGTTGGTCCCGACTGTCATTCCTGGATCTTTGACAGTCGTTACGGGTCGTCAGAAGCCCGAAAGTCTGACAACCAGTCTTACCAAGGTGTACCAGTTACTGGATTGTGGAGGTCAGATAGGCAGTCCCTCTATGTAAAATACGATATTCAACTGCATCCGGTTAGACTGGAAGCCAACCCCAACATAGTTGGGAAAAGGCTAGGCAGATTGAATAAATAAATAATAATAAAAAACAGGATAAAATTAAGACAATTTGAAACAAATAATTATATTTTTATTTTTACCAATAAATACAACTACTTGAGGAATCATTTATAATAATTATATTAAATATACATAATTGTAACATAATTTATTAAAATTTTAAAATTACCCAACTACAACCCTAATTAGATCTTATAAGTATATGTATCTACCTAATATACTGGTGTTTACATTTAATAAGTAAGCACACACCTTATTAACTCAAGTGTGTTGTACTTGCAAACGGAAGCCCGAGGCTGTGCCAATGATCCGTATTGTACTAGTGCCTGATTACACTAACACTAGGCGATACCTTAACACATGCCTTAATAAAACGCCGGTGTTGGATTTTCAACGCTCGGTACAGCGCCGAAGGATGAAAATCCAACAGCTTGCTTTAGATACGATTAAGTTAATTTTGATGCAGACCGACCCTTAAAACCATATGGTATAGTCATATTTGATTTGTTGTGACTTCTTCACAAACCATGTGGGATCATTTTTTGCCGATGGGATATCCCATAGCCAAAAATGACGAACTGCCCTTCAATCTTCCATCCCCTTAAGGGGGTAATTATTTTTAGCTGGTGCATTGCCTGTCAGTAAATAAATTAGTGAAAAATTTAAGTAAGATAAAAATTGCTGATTAGTCTCATAGGCTAGATTCTTATTATAATTATTAAAAACCTGATTGTTTAAAAAAAAAAATTGATATTAAGTAGATTCAAAAGAAGGTGTTCAAAACCACGGCACAATAAACTGTAATTCGTGATTAATTTAACGTTTGGTTTGTCTATTTTCTGTCATCACTACACCAACCTTCGTAGCCCTACAACACAAACATCTACGGCGTAGCAGTACAAAAAATTCTTACGGTGTCTACGCCGTAGCACTCAACTAAAGTCATGAAAGTGATATTTACCCCACCTTCTAAATAAGCTTACTGGATTTTGTAATGGTGTTGCTAGTCTACCATAGAGGTCAGTTTATTAAGACCACATAATTTTCAATGAATAAAACACATCATAGAAAAAAAAAGTATAACACTAACTTAAAAAATAAACTGAAATGAATACAAAAATAAAACAACAAGTACGAAAGAGAAACTCATACGTTTTTTTCCCCGATGCAATCCAACCCTTCCCTGCAGCGGTAATTGCGAGCGACAGAAAGTAGTAAAAATTTACAACTTTTAGCTTCCGCGTACAAATGTCTGCAAGTATTGTGATGCTGATGTAGTTGCGATGTTAAATTCTGACAATATCCGGCTGGTTCTCAAAATTGCGAGTACACTGGTTTATGGAGGTGTTAAAATTTTGCATTAAGTTGTGCTTAACTTTTCTGTTTATGTAAGTGTACGGCGGTGTGTATGGCATCATCGAAAGTGTTCGAAATTATGCGATAAATAAATGATCTAAATTAATTCTGTAAAGAAAGTAGCAAAAAATAACATTTTAATAATTCGTCATTCAGAATAATATAATATCTACATTCTACTTAACTGCTGCTGCATATACAATTAGGATTCAATATTTTTTTCTGGTTTCTAATAACCTGCACAAAAAACGAAATTAAAACAATTTACAATCACTCCAATTTTAATTTACCAACATTGAGAAACACAGTGCGAAGCCAAAACAGTTTAAGCTCACGTTAACGACATCGATAAATGCGACTAATGCGATTTTTAACGAACCCACGGAGCGATACCGGGAATTTTATAGTGCTGGTATCAAATACCGAAGCGGCGGTTAAGGGTTAAACATTGTAAAGTTTGTTTGTATAGCGCTTTATTGTTATGAGATGAATTTTATTTGAATTTATAATCACTGTATATGGAATTGTGGATGATGTTTAAAATAAAACCATCAGCTGCCTTAAATTGTTTATGGACTCAGAGATTTGAGTGATCAGAAAATAGTATGGCAAGAAATAATTTCCCAAAGTAACTTTGATTCTATTCTACAGATGACCAGAAGCGTCTTTCCTTCTATTGTTTTTAATTCAAAATTCAATTCAAAAATATTTTATTTCACATAAACCTACATAGGCACTTACGAAACGTCAAAAGCTAGGTGCACGGTTCTAATTGGTGGTTTCCTATGGAGAAGAGCCAGCAAGAAACTCCATGGTTACTCTTTTAAAAATAATTGGCTTTTACAATATTTTCAAATAACAGTATTACAAAATATAAGATGATCAATAATCTACAATCCAGTAAGTCAGCCGAATCTAAAATATAAATAAATTAATAAAAATAAAAACCTATTTAAACGAAATGACATGATTGCTATTAGAACTGTAACAAATCTGAATAATTATCATTCACAAAGCCTTCCTTTTCTCAGGTGTTTCCATATCGTCCAACCAGAATCCAGCATCATTTTCCTGTCCTGAACCCAATTTATTAGGCGTCGGCGCAACATGTCTGTTTCTTCCATACTTCTCTATTAGTCGTCATCTCGGTAAACAACCCCTTTTTAACCATATCGTCTTCCACACAGTCCATCCATCGTTTCTTTGGTCTTCCCCTACTCTTATAGCCATCTACATTCATACTCAAAACTTTCCTCACGACATTTTCCTCATTTTTCCGCCTCACATGCCCATGCCCTGAAAAACGCCAGCATAACATCATAAAAATAAGTAAATAAACAGTCGCGTAGCTCAAAAATCCCAGAGTAAATTCAAAGAAATCACCGAGTTTAACTTTCCAATTGAAAATGGAAGCAATCCATTTGAGTGGGAGCAATTTCCATATGGAACGGAACGTTATGGAACGGTTGAAATTGTGTTCCAACTATTGTTATGCTCACGAAAAGGTTGGTGCTATTGTGGTATCTTTGAATGCAGATTTGTACCTGAAGGACACATATTTATCTGCTCTGATAAAATCACATGATATCATCAGTCAACCAACGCTGTGGCTCTGTCTCGCATAGGTTCACAGCATTATGCTGAACGATGGCTGTTTTGTGTTTTTTCTTTGCGTCAAGTCTCACCGGAAATAAACGTATTTTATTTATTTTCTTTTTTCAGTTTGCAGAATATTCAGGCTGAATTTCTCATGCTTTTTTTAAAACCTGTCATTGAAATATGAAAATGACACATAGTTCAGTCTTTAGTTACAGCTATTAAGCAAGTATTTATGGTTCCTTGATGCACTTTGCATGTCCAGATCTTCCCATAATTGACAAATCTTTTCTTATAGTTTCGTTATTCTATTCTAGTTTCTAGAGAGTATGTGGACTCGTCTTTAAAATAAATAAATACATAAGTTTTTTAAACTAAAAAAAATATGATCGCAAGTACTACGGTATATGAAGCAGCCTTCTTTGATATACAGTTGTCTATTTGAAAACACCACTTTTTAAGGAACTGGTATTTTATATAACCCTTTAAGACAACAGTCCCCTCACATGCAAGCTAGCACAATGCACAGCGTACTATACTAAGTTATGTCGTAACATAACTTTGCAATATGCCCGATACATGTCCTTCACGAACCCTTTCGGAAACTAGTCGATATCGTAAAAGTTTACGATTGACATCCGACGGGTTAACGTGGTATACACGATGCTATGTCGAGATTTACGATCAGTGGCTCTTCACATGCATTTTGGAGCTATGAAGTGTTTTACTGCATGCTTTGCATAAGATTCGTGAGTCATTCCAAATAACATAATGTATTGTAGGTAAACAGCATATATCAGAAAGGTGTGGTCATATTTAAGGGTGTGGTACAGACCATCAAATTGAACCACTTTCTCCATAGCACCAATCAACTGTCCCATACAAAACTTTAACACCTACTCGACCTTATTTATTTATAATATATATATTATATAATTGCATAGCACATGTGTGAGCAGTATGTGCCTACTTTAAAGCTACCATTTACTGGGTACGTCTTCCATTGACTTGAATGTGCCCTTGCGGCTGAGAGTATGTCATGCTCACTCAAATGTCTCGCTGGTGGTGGCGTGTGTGTTGGATCATTAAGTTCCCTTCAAAATGGTTGAGATAAATGGTGCTGATCCATGCATCATGTTCGTGAACGGGCGCCGTCAGTGGGGACTGGTCATCTCTTAGCCGCCAAGGCTTATTTGAATTTATTTTAATTTTTGAATTGTTTTTGCTTTATTACGGACGCTTGTAACGTGCACGTTCTCTACATTGTTCTCACATGTATAATTACAACATGAATGATGTAACCAATATTTTGTAACAATATTCTGATTTAAAAGAGTGTCCGTGGAGTTTCTTGCCAGTTCTTCTCCATAGGAACCTACTACGCGTTGGAATGGGCAACTAGCTTCATATTTCTGACTGAGCGACCCCTTGACAATTCAAAAGTGCAATTGGTTTATTTGAAATAAATGCTTGGAGTTTGGGTTTGAGTTTGACCTAATGTATGGGACGGCTGATAATTTTTTAGCGATTACAATGTTGGTACCATTGAGAAAGTTGTTCAATTTGATGGTCTTTACCACACCCTTAAATATGAACAGATAGTACACCCACTTTTCGCTAGTATTGTAAATACCAACATATTTCGCCAGTAATGCATAAGTTCTATGTAAAAGACAACGTGTCTATTGCCATAAGTTCTATGTAAAAGAGAACGTGCCTATTGCCATTAAAGCCCGTCACAGACGTAACTATAATATATATATATTCTATTCTTATATTCTAGGCCTATTTGGCGTAGCCGCAAGGCACACTTTCCTTCTAATATCTTAGAACGCACTTTTTATTTGTTTTCTTTATTTTTTCATTTGGTTTTTATTTGTAGTACAATAATTATGTTGTGTTGTGTGCCTTTTAGTCTATGCTAAATAAATGTATTGTCTTTCTTTCTTTTCTTTATATTTTTATTACGTCACCAAAATATGTGGATAGTATATTATGGTATATTAAACCGCAGATCAAATGAGGGCAAAAACATATAGTATAGCTACCGTGTGTGGTGGCTTGCGATAATATAATATATACCACAGTATATTAATATATATTATAGCTACGTCTGTAACGACCTTTACTGGACGCAACTCCAGACTCCGGGGCTGCTACTGAGAAATTCCTGATGGAATGGACCGGGAACGCTCAGGAAAAAATAATTTTGAGTTGTCGATAAGCACAAGCTGCGTCTCGTCGTGGATATTCAACCTGTAAAATAGTAAGAAAGTTTTTGCGAAAAAAAAAACTGAGTCTAATATTTTAAAGTCACACTTTTCACTAAATCTCAACCCCACTGCAAATACATAATCTACCACAATTTTGATTCTATTAACATATCATCCAATTTTCGCCTTTACTGCTTAAGAATAGGAGCTTTACAAACCGCATTCAAAACTCGACGGAAAACATAAAGTGGGCGTCAATAATAATAAATTTTAAATCCATTAGTAGTAGTACACATGTTCCTCTCTGTTCCACAGTCCATTTAACTTTACGAGGTTCAAATTCGTTGAATTGATACCGACACGATTTGAAAATTACCCCCAGTGTTTGGATAATTATTTTTGAGAAAAAAAAGATGGCAGTAGCATTTTAGGGTTTTTTTTTTGGTATGAAATGTTTGGTGTTTTAGACTTTTATATTTTATTGTATCCTAAACTTAACTTAATATTTTTTATTATTTTTACTTAAGTGAATAACTTTTTATCAAGCACATAAATATAAATGTGAATTCATAGGTTTATTTACTGAATTTATTTTCACTAACTTAACCCTCCGTAATCTGCACCAAAGTTTTTTTTGCAAAAAATTATAATTTAATAATAAAAACTGCTAATACACTCAACAAAACCCGTTTATCCATATAGATCCAATAAACACATTTAACGGTTCCACACTCAATAATTTTGTTTTTCCCTCGGGTCACTCCAATTTTGGTAATATCCGCGCGTCAAAACTCGATTTACGTAAAAAATGTTTTCTCTCCCCCATACATAGTCATCGGAGTGTGTTGAGTATTAACGACATTGCTTAACCCCTTTCTGCTGTGGGTAGTATTTTACCCTTAACTGGTGGGTGGAGGGTAAAACATACCTATATTTCTGAATGCTATGTTTTGTTTAGGCATGTGATTTTGTTATGTGACAGGCACAATAATTCATAAGCAACTTTATACATTTTGTATAACTCTTTAAACGATTTTGGATAGTTCATTGGATGTAAAATGTTAGGAAAGATATTTTGAGTTGTAAGGTTAACCTTACAACGTGCACGTAATTAATGGATGTAAATGTAAAATGTATGGATCAATCCATACATTTTATGGATGTAGCCGTGAAAATCAACCATTATATCGTGACGTTAGAAATT
Organism: Agrochola lota; assembly: GCA_947364205.1. Lineage (NCBI taxonomy): Eukaryota > Metazoa > Arthropoda > Insecta > Lepidoptera > Noctuidae > Agrochola > Agrochola lota. The sequence goes on from OX376241.1 coordinate 3,782,995, forward strand.
ATAAAAGTGCACATTACTAGTAATTTACAAAAAAAAAAAAATCATAATGATAGCAAACACCTCTCCGATAAACAGCTGATACAGAACCAATAATAAAAATTTAAAGTAACCCCTTTCTGTAGTAACATCGAATACCCATAATATCTTTTTTGCCAATTGTCACATTCATGATAAATAGTTTTCTTCTCTCTTTGTGAAAAAGATTGTTTGTGGCGAAATTACGGTTGGGTTAATTTCTAATATGCCTTTTCAAATACACCATTAATAAAAGTAATGGCCACACCCTTTCAATTTGTTTGGGGTAAATATAAATTTCTTTTGAATCTATTTGAGAGTTTCATTTGTCAATATTATAAGACATAAGCAACCAGAACCCAGTAGGGTTCTTGAATCGTTTATCAAAACATTTTTTAGGCTGGCAAATAAGCCAACGGTACTCCACTCTAACCTAAAACATCAAATAAACGGGTTTAGCTGCAACCTACAAACTGGTACTATTTATAAATCCCTATACTACTGTTAATTGTAATATTTAAATTAGAGTTAGTTGTTCATTAAAATCTAAAAATCTAGTAGGTACAATGTTTTTTTTACCACTGTTGCCATTATTATATGCCATTGTTGTTAAAAAATATGAAAATAAAAAAGCAACTAGACGCCTATCTAAAATCATTTAATTTTGAAAGTAGTAGTAATAAATTTTATTTCTATTGACAGATCTATACACCCACATCTGAACGCTTTGTTAGCGAAAACACATAAATATATCAAACTATGAGTAGCCAAAACAAAATGGCGAGAATGTTCAAAAATTGACCCTTTGTCTCGGCCCGGAACTAATTCCATCGCATTCACACTTGAACCGGACGGAATATCCTTAAAATACATTGTCCGTGAATTCTAGGGTCATTGCGACCCGGTCACACCTCATTTTAGTGTTAACAATGACATTCTTGTTAAGGCGTAGAGTTTTCAATTAAGAAGTTATTTATTTTCAATAAACTATGAATGTCGACGGTTTTTTGATATTTAATAGATGTTAATTTATTGCCACTTTGTATATATAGATGACCCAGGTTTATTGACTATATATTCATCAAATTACAGCTTTATCTTTGCATCTTTTTAATTAAATATATTTTTTAGGTCTTTCATGCAATAGCTACCTACTTTGATGTCTTAACTAAGCCCCAACATCTTAACCACAGTCATAAAATCATGCAAAATATGTTACAAATACGAATCCCACTCCGCCCAGTCCACTACAGCGCAGCGTCCAAAAGATTAAATCTTTACACAACATTTGTTAATTGATGTGGTCACACTTCTATTAAGACATTGTTGCGATGTAAATCTGGCAACCACGTGTGGGCATTTTGACCGACACGCTCAATATTGGTAATTTAAAAGAATGTTGCATTTCGAGGGTTAGTGGATTTATGTGGTTTTTGTGGTGGATATGGACATTTTAATTGTAGTGTTATTGAAGTAATAGTGTGAGTGCCGTGTAGGACTATTAGGATTTATCTTTTGTAAGTTCATGATAAATTTCGGTTGTAGATATTAAAATAATGTATCAATTCTATTTTTTTTTAAAACCTTAATTTAATGGTTACCCAACTCTAGTTTTTCAATATTTTTTATTAATTTAAATTACAATTTTACTGGGTTTTATCAATAAATTTAGAAATTAAGATTAATTTAACAGATATCTAAAAGTAAAAACTTCTGCGTAGAAAAGGAACATATTGGTTCTAGACCACCCTCTGTAGTAAGAATAATTAGACCTTTAAAAATAATTTAAATACGTTTCAATTCCAACTAATAACAAAAAAAATTGCGTGTGGTAGCGAAAGAGTTAGAGTAATTAACACTAATTAATTAATAGTCTTATCAAACCTAAAATGACGGGTACATGACATTTTTTATCTGATGTGTGTTTTAATATTTTTATCATCTGCTAATCAGTTCATTAAATTGATGGCACTATGATTTTATCGGTAAAATGTTTTACATGTCATGAGTATTTTAATTGAACTATTTTAACAGCATAATTAACATTATATTACAAATTGACTTGACCCAATTGCCCTAAACCCTAATACTGAATTCGAAACCTGACACGTAAAAAAAAAACCATATCTCTTAGGCTATAATTTTGTCCATCAGCAATATTATATATAGCAACTTTAAAAATTAAAAACAAAAAATGTTTATGAGTCTTTGAAACTGATCAAAAGAAAAAAAAAACATATTATATTACAGCACTCAACACCTAAAACTATTAAAGCGAATACAATCAATACTTAAACCATTTATTTAAAAAAAAACACGACACTTTAAAGCAAACAAACTTTATTAACGTCAATAATGATTGTTAGAATCATGTCATCTGTAAAATATGACATCGAATTTGACACTTCGACCAGTTTATAAAGAGATGCGACAAAATTCGGAACTAAAGTGTAAAATGTACAAGGAATTGATTTTCGTCTTGACAAGCAGCGCCCCACGAAATATCAAGTTAAATTGGACATGTGACTGTCAAGTAACAATTGACAAGAACTTAATGGTTTGTCAAAACAGATGATCTGTTAATGATTTTCGATTCGAAGGGAATTGGTTTCGTAAGATAAATGGTGTGATGATGAATGTTTGTGACATTCTCATAGATTTGTGATTGAATTTTGAATTTTGTTGCTAGCATTCATTATGTGAGGTGTCTTGTTTAGTCATGGAACTAAACAATATTGTATTGTATTTTTTTTATGTCGTGGATTTCTTACAACAGAATGAAAAGCGCTTAGCTACCAAACCAATAGCAAAATCAAAGAAGTTGCTCGTCATATATTTTTTTCAAATGATCCTTCTTCTTTTTTTTCGTGTGGTTAGTGACTAACCTGGTGTCAGAGTTTTAAAGCCACCCATGGGCCTTTGGGCTTTACATGCCATCAAGAAATAATTCTCAGGCATGCCGGTTTCCTCAAATGAATTAAAACAGTATTGAATCAATCAAACACCTCGCTGGTCTAGTGGTCACAAGTGCTACTGCTGAGCATGAGGTCCTGGGTTCGATTCCTAGATAGGGTAAAGTGTTATTCGGTATTTCTATCAAGAATTTGTCAGCAGCCCGGAGTCTGGATGTGCCCGGTTGATGGCAATAGGGTCGCCCCCTATTACTTGGGACTTAAACTTAACTGGCGAAATATGGGTGTATTATTGGTACACCTCTGCGAAACCTTTCCGGGATCTCTTCCTCATCCAATTAAACAGATAAACAGAAAATATTTTATATTTTCACAATAAAAATCGTTCGCCATTATTGTAGTGGAAAATGTCGTCATAAAAGTTTAAGTAGTTCGGACTCAGTCGAAAATATGAAGGATACAGATCGTAAAAGTAGGTAAATAATACAAAATACAATAAGTGCCAATATTGGCGACGGAAAGCGCTCGCGTTACCTCAAGTTTGGGACACACTGGAGGAAACTTGACAATTATTTTTCAAACTCAAACTCAAAGCATTTATTTCAAATAAAACAATTACAGGCACTTTTTAATAGGGATGGTGCCTGGGTTAAAAAAATGAAATTCTAATTAGTCCGTCAGTCAGATAATAAAAAAATATTAGACACGTATTTTTTGCTTTATCATATTGATAAAAAATTACTTATATAAAACCCATTTTAAGTTGGGGAGTGGAGGTCGATACGTCACTAGTACGTATAAAATCTACATACTCGTGACGTCATGGCACATTTTACCTCAATGTATCGCCGTAATCTTTAGATTACGTAATAAAAGAAAAAATACGTGTCCAATATGTTTTTATAATCTCAAAGACGGACTAAAAAAACATTTTATCATCATCCCTATTGTCAAGGGGTCGGGCAATCAGAAAGATGAAGCTAGTTGCCTATTCTAAAGCGTAGTAGGTACCTATCGAGAAGAACGGGCAAGAAACTCAACGGACAAACTTTGGAACCTGGAAACATCATAAAGTGTTAAGGTTCAATAAGTGAGTAATTCTTAAGTACTTTCTGAGTTTATCTTGGATATTAATGACATCGGTGAAGAAAAAACATCGTGGCGGAACCTGGATTTATCTATACTTATAAACTAATATTATGAAGAGGCATTGTTTATTTGTAAGTTTGTATGAAGGGGGCTCCCGAACTACTAGTCGGATTTGAAAAAGTCTTTTTGCATTGCATAGCCCAATTCCTGAGGAAGGTTATAGCTAAGCACAAGCTAGTGGTCAATATAATTCTGAAATCGCCAACCCGTCTTGAGCAAGCGTGGTGATCAATGCTCTTGCCTTCTCTGTATGAGATGAGGACTTTGACCTGCAGTGAGACAGAAATAGGCTGGTATTATTTAAGAGGCTAAATTAATCTCGGCATTATAGTAAAAGCCAAAGCATTTAATAACTATTTACAGGCCACTTTTAAAAAGAAAGTGAATTTGTCATCATAATAGCAAGTCCCCATTAAAGCTTGGATTCCTATGGAGAGGAACGGGCAGGGAAACTCCTTAGATTCTTCCTTAATTCCTTTTTTTAAATCAAATAATCATCAAAAGCGTAACAAACAGCAGTTTTCTTCCTGCTATTTATTTCCCAGCTTTCACTGACCAGTCATGGAAGTATCAATATTTTTGCAATTTACTAAAAACTCATTGTGTCCCAACACTAACGGCTCGTTGTCACTACTAGGCGTCATAAGGGCGCGTCCACACTCGTCGCACCGCAGCGAGTCCCGATCGTAAACATTTACGATCAACGGGGGATTAAACGCAGTGCTCGTGACGTTTGCTTTTATTAAAAAACAACTAGGTATCTATTGTTGTTAGGTGTTGTTAGAAGGTATACTTCGTGGTTAAATTTTCTTTACAGTTGCATTACAAGAAAATGCTTCCGTTGTTTTCCCATTGAGCGTTTTGGCTTTGTATTTTTATTGATATGTATGTAGGTACAATGTTGGTTGACTAAACATTTATACTGAAGCGAACTCCTCAGTAATATTATGAACCGCGTCCAGTTGGAAGTCAAACAATATAGACCTCCTCTACATTATTTAATGACGTACAATATTGACTGTTTTTCATGCATTTTCTTTCATTATTATTTGATCAATTTTCAAGCGAATATTTACTATTACCAAAAAATGTCTCCTCACAGGGAACCCAATATTGAGCAGACGTGTCACATACTAACCTTATTTCCTCAGTATGAGAAAACCACATAATCCGAATTCTCACATCTCGCTAATTATATTTCCTACTAACCGGACACGGTGACCGATGCGGAATCGGATTATTGACCGCAGCAGTGGTCAGTTTGCACACGGCATTATAATAGGATAGAGATGTCCTTGCAATGAAATGCATGATAATTAATGTCATGACATATCGATGACATGACTTGAAATGAGGTCTTCAACTCTCAATAGCTACTGATGCGAACAAAGTTATCTACATTTTAAGCTAAAATCTGCCCTGAGTGATCCGAAACGCAATGTGGATTTTGATTTGGATTTTTTATTTTCAGTCATTCGTCGAAGTAATTCTCGAATGACTAGATAAATCCTCCCCCTTCTATAGGTTTCTTGAGGATCCCTTTCTCTAGTATCGACACGGACTATGCCTAAGTAAAAAACTGATTTACTTAGTAAAAATATTAACCAAGTAATTAAGATGAAATGCACCCTAATTGCGTAACACACGATCAATCACAATCTGTTTCATTTTGACAGTTCAACAACATTAATTGCGTTATTTACATTGTTAAGCAGATTTTTTTCGAACATATGATGCAATGTATTAGGGATATCCTTGAAAATGATGCAGATTGTGATGGATCGTGTATTTCGCAATTAGACTTCAGCAGAAGCCTAATTGCGTAACAATTAACAATAACATAACAATTTGGTGTCCGCAACTCCACGTTAAAGCGGGTGTTTTGCGTACGGATAAATAAATAAAGAAATACAATACATAAATACTAACAAATCAGTGAGGTCGTACTAAAGACTGCCTTTGCCTTTCAGGTTGCGCTAGATAACAACACACATCACATCACATATCGGTGAGTGGGCCCAGGGAGGTTTTTTTCGTCGAGTGATTGGTTCAAAGTTTTCTTCCACCAGCTTTTAAACAGAGGTGATGTAACAAAATTGCACAAAGTTAATTACACGATTTGTACTTGAACCCACGAGCTCTAACTCGTAAGTCTCGGTCTGACCAAAAATTCTAAGACATAATACCTCCCTGAGCCCATTCGTCGACATGTGATGTGATGTGTGTGTGTTGTGTGATGTTGTGATGTTGTCTACCACTAAGCCACCAGGCTGCTCTCAACAAAATACATAATATCCCACGTTCATTAACAAAGTATGTCCAAATCCCCGGACAACTGTCCACCGGTCAGTTTTAACGTTAAAGGGTTGTTACCATAAATCCTATTTTGACGCTTCATTTGGTCAGATTACGGTAATATTATTTGTATGCCGTGGGAAATTGGATTGTTCGGCTTATACAATAATGTTACATGTTCCAAAAACTTAAACTGTAGTAGTATCTTTGTGAGGGAGCTTGTCCAGGGAATCACTACCGTGTAAGACCGAAAAAAAAAAAATCTGATACACAAAATACTTAGAAATATTATGTAGTTACAACAACATGAGGTTTTGGATTCGATTCCCAGGTCGGGCAAAGTGTTATTGGGTTTTTCCATCAGGAATTTCCAAGTAGCAGCCCGGAGCCTGGATTTGTGCCCAGTTGATGGCAATAGGCTCGCCACCTATTTCATGGGACTTAAGGCTTGTGCAGACCAGCGCGACGCGACGGCGCGACGCGACACGAGCAATACAATTTCTAAGAAAACTTCACAATATAACAACTACCGGTGTCGCGTCGCGCGACTAGTCGCGCTGGTCTGCACAAGCCTTTAAACATAACTGGCGAAATGTGGGTGTACTAAAGGTACACAGCGTGAAGTAGTGTTAGGG